>JAQPPZ010001870.1:10000000-12400000 GCA_028583015.1 Wollemia nobilis | reverse complement strand
ATAAAAAAGGCTCCAAGGGTAGTTCATGCCACTTGGTTAAAAATCAAATCAAATGCTCCAAGGGTAATTCACACCGCTTGGTCAAAAATCAAATCAAGAAGGCTCCAAGGGTAATTCAAATCTCTTGGTCAAAATCAATAACAAAAGCCCCAAAGACATAATAAGCCCTTTAGTCAAATTAATAAAAAATACAAAAACAACATAAAATCAAAAATACAAAAACAATTGCACTTTACATTTTGCATCCACATCATTGCATTGCATGTTCACATACATTACAATATATGTCATGAGAGTATTAAAAGTGATACCATAGTTTTTTGCACAAGTCATTCATATCCATACCTCCATCCACATGTGTGTAATTGTATTTTTCAACACAACCATTATTTGTTGCTATACATAATTACTAAGGCTTTTTGGTTAGTCAACCAAATCTAGTAATCTTATCAAATTTTGAGGAAAACAACTTTGATTAGTAGAAGGAAATACCTAGCTATGATAAAGCCTTGGATATTCAATATCCCATCACTAATTGAAACACTAAAATCCTAGCTGGTACAAGGAAAAGATGAAAGCTGCAAAGCGGTCTAGGTTACCTTAAGCGAAAAGGATTATCCTTGCTTATCCCCCTGTGCAACTGGTTTAAATGTTCTAAGAATTGGCAAAAGGACAAGCTTTACCCTATAAAATCCCTTGCTTAAATAAAAACAATCAAAATCCCCAAGCAAAGTACATATTCAAAAGGCTAAGAATACAGTCCAGATTTCAAAGCAAAAATATGATACACAAATCATATATTCAAAATACATAAAAAAAAAAAAAAACAAACTCAAGAAAAAATCAAATCAAAATAAATAGTGATTTTCATCACTACATATGAGCAAAAATACAAAGCCAAAAATAAGGGAATAAAGCTTGAATCCCTAGAATTCTCAACATTGTACAAAAATGGAAGGAGAAATCCTTATGCATGATGATATGTCTATTACAATTGCTTCATGCATTTGTGTAGACCAATGTTTGAATGTGGATGAGCTAGCTTAGGTAACAAAATATTGACTAGTAGTATAGTCCAACTAAGTCCAACATAATGATGAGGAGAACACTTGAGGATCCTTGATCATAGCAATGGGCAAAAAAGAATCCTGCCTCATATCGAAGGAATTGATTGAGTTCTACTTCAAAATATACAATCACATGCACACACAGAGATCATGAAAAACTAGGTCCATGGTAAAATCCTTACTTTTCAAAAGTCTAAGTGGTAAGTAGACATTTGTTGATAGGGTAACTAGAGTGTTTGAACCTCCGAAAAGTCCCAATTTTTTTTACATAGCAACAAATCATTAAATCAGTCACACCATCACTTTATTTATAATATTCTATAAATTAGGGGGTATCAACATAGTAGGATAGACACCGCATATATATTAGAAATAGTATATAGACAACCACTGACTACTTTATATCTTTTAATTTACAAAAAATTATTAAGAAGATACATTACACACCATTACATCTCATATATGAATACTTAATCAATTCTTATGATAAGAGTGATTATTTAAATTCATGATTATATTTTTTACTTTTTGTGGTATCACCCATTAATATTGTCAACATCATATGCATTCCGTATGTTTTTAATGATTAGAGCATAAAGGTTCATTTATACCATTCCATCACATGAGTTAGATGCATCTAATCAAAGTGTTGGTTGGATGCATTTTCCTCAATTTTTGCTTGACTAGCTTCTTCATGGGATCCAATGAAAGGTTTTGAATGACTAACTTTGGATCTATCCCTGGCATGTCTTTGTAATTCTATGAAAAAATATGTATCCTCTCCTTTAGGAGAGGAATCAAGATGTTTTGTTCCTATGGAGATAGACTTTCTCCTAACTTGACTTTCCTTGGTTGGGTAGGATCATCATTGATGTCCACCTTGAAAGTTGCTTCTATAGCCATATGTGACCCATCCTCTAGCTGATGAGGCATGGGTATCAAATGAATGTCATCATTGGGATTCATAGGACCTATTGACTCAGGTTCCAAACCAATATGGAATATGTCATATACACAACCTACTACAAAATGGAATTATTGTAACATCTCTTCATTGGGTAAGAGGTCTTCTGGCTCTATGGGTGAACTAGCATGATGTTAATTAATAACGTCTATATCAAGATGTAATGATTTGCTAGTATTTGTTGGATTATGAAGTGGAGTGGTCAAATCAATGGAGATCATGTTGATGGATGGATGTCACTTAGAGCAGCCAAGCTTGAATCCCAATAGTTAGAAATTTTATCGTTGGGCCTTGGCCGCTACTGCCTCCAGTGGCCAGGTTTTGGTTGCTCTGAGCGACAGCGAACTAGGGGTGGCACGGCAAACCCGTGAACCCTTGGCCAAAAAAATAAAAAAAATTACAATTTTGACAAAATAACTTAAGAAAAACAACAAAAGGGAGGGAAAGCAAACAAATTGGAAAACAAATCCCCTATCCAAGCATCAAAACTAAGCTAAGTTTGAGAATGCTTAAAATGGCAGCAACAGGGGAATGATGGAAAATTTTCAAAAATCCTAGGGTAAAGCCACTGACAGATTGCAAAATTGGGGACCAACCCACCATGGCAAAAAGGAACCTAAGCCTAATTATGAAGTTTATTCAATGCCAATAGGTTTAGTGATGTTCATTTTGCTCATTTATTATTGCAGTTCAGTTTTACTTAAGCAAAGAAAAGAGAGCTAGGGTTTTGAATAGAAATACCCGAGTAGCTCCAGTTCCTCCAGTAGTTGATGTCTCACCCTGCACAACCATATCCTCAGCATCAACAAGTTTTGAAGTCACAACCATCACCGTTGCACCAGAGCTATGAAAATGGAATATTGAACAGTGAAAATGACAAGTCAAAACCCTAGAATTGTAAATTTTATATTTCCTTAATTATGCCTTAGCCACTACTGACGTTAGTGGCCCAAGCTTCTTGGCCACTCAAGGTGACAACAGCCATAAGCAGGAAGTCAAAGGCCATTGGAACTGACAACTACCAAGCACATAGGTCAAAATTAAGTAGTTCCTTCAATGAGGGAATAACAAAAATAGCAAATAATCATACTTTGATGGTTTAGGATCATCAAAATTTTCAAAATAATAAAAAAAATAACATAAAATCACAATCTCAAGCAGGCCTTGTATCTAGTTACCTATATATCTTCTCGTTGATTGCAACGATTTGCACTCCCTGCATTTCGGTGATATGAGTAGGCAGCCATAAGGCCACTTGGAGAAAAAGCAACTCATTTTGGGATTATGATATGTCCCTTGAAACCCAAATAAGATCAAGATGGTCAGACTGCTCCACGGGCATGAAGGGATCATTCTAATTCCCCTATGACATCAAAAACATTAAGTCAAAGTGATACAATATAAACATAAATAGAATCACTCATCCTAACTTTCTAAGAAGGCTATTGATATCCAGATCGCTCCTCGAGATAGGAATACATGATTATCATAAGAAATTGGAATCACACTTGGATGTGGGATTGCCTATTAAAAGAAATAAATGCTAGAAAGGAACCAGATTAGTCATATTGATCAAGTGACTTGTCACTTCAATCATTGCCATTTCTTCACCAATCCATTGTGTGAAGAGGTAGTTCAAAACTTCAACTCATATTCCTTATCGTTTCCAACTTGGACATGCAATCCCTCCATTGGTACTCAAAATATATGGTATACATGTTCGAGTGTCACTATCACCTCCCTTGTTGAGAGTTGGAAGTGTAGACACCTAAAACACGTCATGCCGAGGGCGACTACTCATATGGACATGCTACAAAACCATATGAAGGATATTGGATAGACTCCAAGATAGAGCAGTGGTTCTAACCACTCAATTTAGGCATTCTAGCCTAAGAAATCTAAATCACAACCCAGACCTATGATCTCCAGTCTAAACCATGGTTGACACATGCGGTCTATAGTATGGACTACAACTATGACCTGTGGTCTGAACTAGAGTTCAGTTAGGCCTTCCATCCAAACCAAATCAATTGGAATAGCCAAGAGATCTAGAAGGAGGCAATTGGAGGATAGAAGATTCCAAAGGCTTCCATCCCAACTGTACTAACCAACCTTCTTGGTCTTGGCTTCTCCATGAAGCCACCCCTAGACCTAGGGGCATGCTATAAATACCCCCTCCAAGGGGATGGAGAAGAGAGATGATTTGTATAGTGAAGTGCTGGCAAATTATTGGGCGAGATCTAACTGATAAAGAGAGTAATAAATCCATATCAAATTACACACTGAATTTGTGCATTTGAGAGCCCCTTTGCTATACATCTAAAGACTAATTATCCATGGATCCCCAAGGTTCTTAGGATGATCTATAAATACAAATCTGAGCAAATGAAGGCCCTTCATAGTGATTTGACCACAAAATCTGTCAGAGGATGACAAAGGCAACCCTTGAACATCAATTAGGACAAGGAGGTCAATCCCACTACCCCTAATTCTGAGGTTAAACTCATTAGATGTAAAACCATGGTTGTCAGCCACAGTTCATAGTGTAGACTGCCCTTCACAGTTGTAGTTTGCAACAGGTTAATGATCACCTTACTTACTTTACTTTTGATTGCATATATTAGTCATGTTAGTCTTTTTATAGGTTTAATTGCATCTTAGAAAAAAATTGACATTAGGAATTAGATATTTCATGTGTTACATTAAGTAGGAGTACACTGGATCTTTTATGTGCTTTATTGATTCTAATTCGATATTTGATCTATGCATAATTTGCTTATTCATGTCTTGTATGTTTTAGCATAATTCTTGATGTAATTAGAATAGCTTAAAGTCTTTCTTTATGCTTTCTTATTTTACTAGTTTAATGGTATTTATGTGCATATTTATTTAAAGGGCCTCATCATGAGAGGCTATCAATATTTGTAATTATGTGTTGTTTCTTGTTCACAGAGAGATAGGTGCAAAAAAGAGCCTATATCATAATCCTTCCACATCGTGGAGAAGGGGGTTAGCTCTACCCCAAGGCATTTTGTGAGTAATCACCAGAGCAAAATAAGTGCGCCTACCATTTTGAGGGCATTGGCAATTGTAACATCTATATCATCTTTCGAGTGACCCTAAGAGGGCATTTTTGTAATCCGAGATCCTTTAAAGATTAATATAAAAAAAATTGCATACGTTGGCTTCTTTGTTCAATTTATGTATTTGTGTGGATATTTGTGCTTTTGTGATGATATAGATTAGTACACCTAGCTAAGGCATGCGCTCCATGGTTACGTCAGTTGGCGATCACGATGGCACCCCATAATTTTAGCCCTAAATTCTAACTATTCTTGGTTGTTTCTTTTCATAGGTGCTAACCACAACTTTCAACTATGGTTATTTTTTGGCCCATAGCTGTAACCTATGGTCTCCACTGCAGCCCATAGATCAGACATGTGGTTCACAGAGGAAAATTCATACAATAGGAAAATCAGTGGGCAGTAGAGTAGGAGCTGAGGTAGGTCCAAATTTCACCTTTTGTGTTGAATTTTATGCTCTGTATCTTTCCAAAAATCATCGAACCATTGCAAACTAGGAACTAATATATATATATATATATATATATATATATATATATATATATATATATATATATATATATATATATATATATATATATATATATATATAAGGGGTTAATGAACAAGTCCTAGTTTTTTTTCATTTTCTATTCAGTAGAAAGGTGTTGTTGGGAATAGCAGACTTTTGAGTGCAGTCTGCCCCTAAATATAGTGACCTTGATAAGTATTGTGTGTCATTTGCATGCTTGAGTCCTAATCAGTGGCCATGTCATTGTAATTGCATCATCAAAATATCATATAGAACATTAGAATGCATTATTTCTAAATTTGAAACGTTCCTTTCTTTTCATGCATATCATGTAGGAATGATCATTATGCTCTTCGATGAATTTCTTATTTTTTCAAAGTAAAATGAACCACACACACCACATTCCATTTAAACATTAGTAGTGTTGGGCTCTCACATGCAAACCACTTCATTAAGACCAACAGTGGATTTCATTACCATTTGGTTGGCTCATTTGAAATTGTATTATCAAGACCCGCTCATTGCCAAGGCCGACCCAAGAACTATCCTATCCATGCAAAATAGCACACACTCTTCTTTGAAAGGGTGTATCACTACACACGGTGTGCTAGGTGAGGGTTGGTAGTACCTATGCTACTTCATTGAGTATGGACTTCATTACCATATTTGGCTTGTACGAGTATATAGGTGAAATCCAATTTAACTAATTTTAAAATCCAACAATATTTCAAAACACGTGAGAGTTTCTAACATTGATACAACACATTTGAAAACAACATCAAATAGTTTAGGGCTCACAATAAAAATTTAAAAAGAGATAATCATCATTTGTATATTTTTTTTGCATAATAAAACACATCTAAACATTAGGTACACAAATGGTGAACACACGGGGTGATCAAAAAAGGTCTTGGATCGATTCCCATGATCAACCTCCAACTGGTTCATAGTAGCATGTGTCGAGTCCTCATACACATCAGTGAACTGAATGATGTTCAACAAGAATTAGAGGTGATAACTTGATAAGGGGAGATCCTATTGAGTGGACCCTGATAGAGGAGATTTAGTACACTCTTCTAGGTACAGGACTAAGCATGGAGCTTCTCATCATGAGGATGCTCTCCCCCAAACCCATTATCGAGACCGCACTGCATGCGAGTCCATGGGATCATTCGAGGAATATGTTGTGTAGGGGACCGAGTTGGTTCCCAGATGTACTAATTCCATAGGAGGTTCTAACCCTCCACCATCAGAGTATAGACGTATCAGAGATCTACCCATTCAGGGTTAGTAGGACATGCTCGCTTCTGAGCATAGGTCCATCCATACTCCCACACGTGGCTCACCATGCAATATCACCATTGATATATCAAAGGTGGGAGCTAATGGAACACCACCGCATGAGTGGTGGAGGTCTAGATAGTTAGATGGTCTAGGTAGTGTTCTTGAGTAGCTAGGCTATAATCCTACAACTCCACCCACTCATGATCTAAGTGAGCATAGCGACAGTTATATAAAGATCACTAGAGAGCATGGAGAGGCTTCTAAGCACCCTCATATCACACATCCACCATCCACACATTTTTCTAATGGGTATAGAACCCATAAGGTAGCTCACATAGAGCACACACACTGGAGGCCTCCTACGACCAACCAGATTGATAGATCATATAGACTGGTGTCTAAGCAAAGACTTCAACCCCTCCAAGATCAATTAGATGATGCTCGCCTAGAGAGGAAACATATTTAAGATGAAAATATTCAAGCACAAAGGCTCCTATGGAAAATATTATATGAGTAGTGCATGCATGAGTAGTGTATTCTAACTCAGGAGTGCATAAAGCAGGAGGATCGACTAGGCAAGGCTATCCTATACCCTCCCAAGGAGCATAGAGAGTGTGTACATAAGAGGGTTGTGTCCCTAGCCGATATGCATGAGGAGCGAAGAGACACTCGTACTCATGTGAGTGCCCAACAGAGGGAGTGACTGTCATTACTCAATGATATTATATAAAGGTAGCATGAGCACATAGATGTAGATAGATATGATCAGGGGTATCCTAAGAGTTACCAAGTTGAGGAGGAAGAGCCATGTCCTCAACCTCCCTCAAAGAAGACATTACCTCCTAGAACACCTCCACGTCAGCTTAGGGAGGAAGACTTTTTATCTTCTAAGGCGTACAAGGTTTTGGCCGATAAGGTCAAAGCAATAGAGAGGCAGGGCATGACTATGAAAAAGCTAATAGTGAGGAAGATACACAATGAACCTCTAGACCCCTTGGTGCCTACGCCTCCATATCTCGAGCATTTTGATATGCCTAGTTTGGAAAAATTCAAGGGAGATAAGGATGCACAAGAGCATGTTACGAGTTTTTTGGATGCTTGTTCATAGATAGAGAGTCAGGATGCCTTATTGTTGTGCACTTTCATTACGACACTTTCCAACTCAGCCCGAGAGTGGTTCAAAAAACTGAAGAAACATAGTATCACTGGTTTTGAGTAGTTGGCCGATGCATTTCTTAAACACTATTCATTTGGCATCAAGAGACAGACCAACATTTTTGATTTGGTGGCACTAGCTCAGTGCGACGATGAGCCCATTGAGCAATATGAAAAGAGATGGCATAGAATAATGGCAAATCTATCATTCCCTATTCTTGTGGCTGAATTTATTCGAATGTGTACAAAGAGTTTTTCCAAACACATCTCACTACTGTTATAGCTATAGTAGTACCCTAAATTAGAGGAAGTTGTGGCACAAGCCAGGGTGATCGAGGACATCAAGTTGCAAGAAGGTAGCTTGAAGCTCAAGACCAAGAAAGAGGGGTTTAAAAAGAGTACTACCAAACAATAGGGCAATAAGGCCCATGTGAATCAAGTAGTACTAAATCTCGAAGGAGAATACAAGGGACAAGAAAAGCCTAATTATTAGGCCCAACCTCCTTCTACATGTTATGAGACAAGAAAAAACAACTATAAGGGAAAAAACAACTATAAGGGCAAAAACAAAGAAGAACGCCCACCTCTCCAGTTCACGCCCTTGATGGAATCGATGACTTCGATTTTCCATCAACTGTGTGAGGCCAATGCCATACGAGTGCCTGAGGTCAAATTAGTATATCCAAATGTGCCAAATTCAAAGTGGCATCAAGACGATCTATTTTGCATATTCCATAAAGTGAAAGGCCACAACATCGAGACATGTTGGTCCTTCAAACACATCGTGTAGAACATGATAAAAAAAAGAGAGCTGGTAGTACTAGGCAATTCACAAGTGCCCGAAAACAAAAACATGGGAAACCTATTTTGGCACTTCCAAATTTTAATAAGGTATTTCAGGTAGATTGTGATGCTATTGGTAGTGCCATAGGAGCTATTTTGAGTCAAGAAGGTAAACCTGTTGCTTACTTTAGTGAGAAACTCAATGATGCTAGGAAGAAGTATTCAGTTTATGATCAAGAGTTTTATGCTATAGTTCAGGCTCTAAAGAAGTGGCGACATTACTTGTTGCCAAAAGAGTTTGTTCTATATACTGATAATCAGGCCTTATAGTATATTAATAACCAAGGGAAGCTAAATCAGATGCACCTAAAGTGGGTTGAGTTTCTACAGAGTTATACCACTTGATGGGGATACCAAATTTACCATTGAAAATCTAGATCCAATATTCTCATTTGATCACAAAAAAACAATTACAACACTAACCCACAGGCGTAGTTTTTTTTTTTCTTGTTCTCTTGATGGGGATACCAGATTCACCATCGAAAATCTAGATCCAATATTCTCCTTTGATCACAGAAAACCAATTACAACACTAGCCTGTAGGCATAGTTTTCTAGGGTTCATAGGTATGGTCAATGTTGTTACTAGACATGGGAGGTACGATCAACCAAATCAACCTTGTGCTCCCTTTAGAATACAAGATACACTAGATCAATGGCCAGCTCAAAACATTCTAGGCCCACCAACTAGACCAATGGTGACCATAAGGAGTAGGTAAGTTCAAAACTTGCAGACAACTCCTAAGAATTTTTCAATATATGAGCTTATTCAGAAGTCCCCTATACATAGGGATACTCTTATGGATATTCTTAGGTCCATTGAGGTACAGTCCCAAGATTCCCATGCATTTACAATTTTTGTGGGACATGTACAACAGTGTCAGGAACCCATGATACAATTTTATGATCATGAAGTGAGGATGGTTCCTACTATTACGGATGACCTGTCACTGCATATTATCGCATGTGTTAACCACATGCCTTTAAAAAAGGTCTTGATCGACACTAGGTCCTCAATCAATATAATTATGACCAAGGCACTGAGCCATCTCAAGCTACCCAAATCACACATTGTGCCTACCACCTTTACATTGAGAGCATTTAATGATGCACTATGCTCAATGGTTGGTACAATTTTTCTACCTATTTAGGTGGGACTCAAGACCATCTCTATGATGTGTCACATGATAGAGGGTACCATGCAGTACAACATTTTGCTCAAAAGGCCTTGGATTCATGAAATGCGGTGCATCCCCTCTATCTTGCATCAATGCATGAAATACATTAACGAGGGACAATTTCACATAGTGTCCTCAGATGAAGAACCATTCAATTTCATGAACCTATTAGATTTGCCTAAGGGTTTTGTACTCTCATTGATGAACTTGGATATCCAACCTATTTTGTCGATTAAGATTCCATGAGGTAAACTAGCAGTCCATGCTTAATCATCGACATCTATGTCACACAAATCTGAGCATATGACTACAACTTCTCTAAAAATTACTGCATCAACAATGCATCGGCAAGTCGAGAAGCTAAAGGTGAAATTGGGTGAGAAAGTGGAAAATCATATGCCTAGACCAATCACCAATGAGACTCCCACTCCCATGGATGTGGAAGAACCTCAAGACAAAGTCGAGGAGGCACCTCAGCCTGCTTCACTTGCATCTTTAGTAGGGTCATCTGCATAGTAGGTGACAGTTCATCTGAACAACATAGGGTTGGGTGAATATCTTGTGCAAAATGTTACTTTTGGACCTATCCTAAAAATTGCACAAGAGATGGGCCGACCGCACGCCCATCGATTTTTGATTAGATCTATAGTGCCATTGGGTGAGCCACCCAACCAAACAAAATTTGTCTACACAGGGCTAGATCAAGCACCCACAATAATATCCATAGATGAAGACGATGATGAGCCATTCACTGTGAATGTGCACTATCTATCCAACCCAAAATACGCCATGCACATTTTTTAGTCGTATCATTGGCATGGGCACGACCTTGGTATTTTTGAATAGGGATGTAGAACCCCACTCGAACCTCATTATCAGTTAGCTACTGATAGGTTCGGGTTAGGGTTACAAGTACAGGGTCATGATGATCTGCTTGCTGCATCCTTAGATCGCATGTACTTGAGTCTAGGGGATGATGTGGATTTTAATCCATATCACCCTAATCCTTCTAGCTATTGGAGGACTCGCTAGATGGTATCATTTGTTACCATAGGGCCACCTGATTCATACCATGATGGGCCCTTAGAGGACAACCCTAGAGACAACCTGGGTAACCAAATCCATGGTGCTACCAATGACACTAGTATGCAAGGGCATAACCCCACTATTGTAGGTGATCTCAAGTTAGGAGATCTTTGCAATGATGATGGAGAGGAGTCCACCTCCAAAATGAGTGGACCTAGTTATTATGTAGATGATGAATCCTCAAATGATGATCAATCTGAGGAGGAAATCAAGCCAACTTTTTTAGGGCCGATATTTATACGCCATCTGCTACCTATGGAACAAGTGGAAGAGACGAATGAGCGCTTCATATCCGATAGTGATTATGAAGATGAAATAGAGGAGGCTTGCTTAAAGCCTCACCCAACTAATCTCCCACTATGCATAGACACAATAGAGTGGCCCATCCATGGTAGTGACCATGATGATGTAGATGAGAGGATCGATTCCAGGCTCGTGTATCCACAATATCTATTGCCTAGGGAATCAGAGCATGTTATGGAGGAAGTCCCTCCCAACACTGAGTGCTCTAAGGAAAGAGTAGTACCATTTTACGTGGTGGTATCATATATATGATCGTTCTATCAAATTTATCTAGATAGTGATGATAGCGACCGTAGAATCAGATACATGGGACCACATCTACCAAATCACTCCTTAGAAGAGGGGGGAAGTGACAAATTGTATTTGTACAGCGATGATGAGGACTCGATGGATATGGCCTATTTGGGACCTCACCACTTACGTAATAGGCCTCCACCTAGAGGTCCCCCACCTATTATAGCTATAGGTTTGCATCGAGAGATTAATCTCCATCGTAGCCTGAGGGAAAGAAGAGAGCTCGAAGAGAGGTATCAGGAACTCTTTCTTGATCTACCTACGTATATGGAGCTCCTTGAGCCGAGAGATCCCATTTTGTAGCCAATGCACCTAGGAGGATCCAGTTATATTGACATCCCATAGAGAGGATCCATTTGTGCTCGTACCATCCGAACCAGATCTTGGGTACGAAAGCTACGCTTCAGGGATAGGGTTTTGTCCATGTGGTTTCGAAGATCAATTCCATTCCATCAATATGGTCTCTATTGATTTGACCATGCCACTCCACAATCCAGTAGATCCATCCAAATCGTTGCATCTGAACATGGATGCTATCGATTGGGATTGCACTGACTCATCGGTCCGGCCTAAAGATTTCTTCCCTAATGAAGAAATGTTGCAACCATTTCATTTTGTGCCAGGTTGTGCTCATGATGTTTGTCATGCCGAGAATGCTTCCCAAGAGGAACATGTGAACCCGGCTGATGACATCCATCTGATTCCTACGCCTCACCAGCTTGAGGAGGGATCACATATGTCAGTAGAGAAAACCTTCGATGTGGATATCAGTAAAGATCCCACCAATCCAAAGAAGGTTAGATTTGGAGAGAGTCTCACTCCGAATGAGTGTGATAGCATCATCCCTCTACTAAAAGAGAGACCTGATCTCTTTGCTTGGACTTACAAAGATATGCCGGGTCTAGATCCAAAATTGGTTACTCATAACCTGTCGCTAGATCTTTTGAAGAAGCTAGTCAAGAAAAAACTTAAAAAATGCATCCAACAGTAGCCTTAATGGTGAAATATGAGTTACAAAAGTTGTTGGATGTAGTATGGTCCATATCCATCGAGCTATGGCCCATTATCTAGAATGGGTGTCCAATATGGTGCCCGTAGGAAAGCCGGATGGAAGGGTCCGTATTTGTATGGATTTTAGAGATCTCAACAAGGCAACACCCAAAGATTCATTTTCGTTGCCAAATATCGATGCTTTGGTAGATGCCACTATAGGTCATGAAATGCTCTCCCTTATGGATGGTTTTTTTGGATACAACTAGATTCGGATTAAACCCGAAGATCAACATAAAACAACGTTCATAACGCCATGGGGGACATTTTGCTACAAAGTTATGCCATTCGGTCTTAAAAATGTTGGTGCCACATATCAACGGGCTATGACATATATCTTTCATGACTACATGCATAAAATCTTAGAAGATTATATCGATGACTTACTAGCTAAGTCGTTGCTATGAGTAGAGCATGCGGAGGTCTTAAGGAAGGTCTTCGATCGCTTGATAGAGCACAATGTCAGGTTGAATCCTAAGAAGTGTGTATTTGGTGTAACTTTAGGTAAACTCTTGGGATTCATCATTTCTAAATGAGGCATCGAAGTAGACCCAACAAAGGTCATGACTATTTTAGAGATGCGTCCTCCCACTAATATCAAAGAACTAAGAAGCCTTCAGGGCAAAGTAGCATCCATAAAGCGATTCATCGCTCAATTATCGGATAAGTGTCGACCCATGAATCGACTGCTACACAAGGGGGTCCCATTTGATTGGGACAAGGACTGCCAAGCAGCCTTTGCTGAGATTAAGCAATACCTAGCAACACCACTAGTACTAGCTCCACCAAGGCCAGATGAGCCTTTTCTGCTATATATATCGACAATCAACTTTGCATTAGGGACCATGTTAGCCCAAAAGAACGTGCAAGGCAAAGAGCAAGCCATATATTACATCAATCGCACCTTGGTGAGTTATGAGTCAGGATATGCATATGTTGAAAAACTTTGTTTAGAAGTAGTGTTCGCTACCAAGAAATTGTGGTATTACATGCTAAGTCATACAACATATGTTATATCAAAACAAAATCCTTTGCAGTACATGATGAGCAAGACATATCATAACACATGTATTGCAAAGTGGATCATGCTATTGATAGAATTCGATTTGCAATTCATCACCCAAAAGTCCATCAAGGGACAAGTCATAGCTGATCAACTGGCTGAGGCACCACTGTCCAATAGTAGGCCTCTAACCATTGAGCTTCCAGATGATGCGGTCTTCATAATATCTGAAGCTCCCAAACCTAAGGAACCAGAGAATAATGCTGATATTACATTGTTTTTCGATGGTTCGAAGTGTGAGCAAGGGGGCGGTGCAAGAATAGTGTTTTTCATGCCACAAGGAGCTCCAATGCCCTTGTCATTCAAGTTAGACTTTTCGTGCACCAAAAATAATGTTGAGTACGAAGCCCTACTTTTGGGCCTCCACACAGCCATCACCATGGGTATTAAAATATTGAACATTTTTGGTGATTCTCTACTCATAGTTAACCAGGTTAAGGGGCTCTTTTAGTGTCGATGTCCCATATTGAAAGCCTACAAAGATCTTGTTGCCACTTATCTGGCTAAACTTGAATGGTATGACATCGAGGCAATCCCTCGTTCGTCAAATAGGTTTGCAGACACCATGGCATATTTGGGGTCCTTGATCCCTCAGAATCCATCTACCGATTTTACTACCATCCATGTTAGAACGCTCTCACACCCAATAGTGGAGCGTGCAACCTTTGATAACAAAGAGTCAGTCAACATGATTGTCATGGAACCAACAACTGATTGGTTTCATAGAGTGAAAGACTTTCTTAAGTAGGCACCCTGGGAGTCATTGACTTCTCAGAGTCCTACGGGGAGTGGTACTACCATTCACCACAAGGTTGTTTCCCAGTCTACATTTGCAAAGTTAAATACGCAGGGGGAGTAGGTCATCTTAGCAGTCGAAGCTGAGGCTTGTCAAAGCTGGATGTTGCAAATCCAAGACTTCCTAAAGCTTGGTATGATCCCATAGGGATTTTCGCATGCCGCAAGACACACATTTAAACATAGAGTGACCAAGTATGTCTTGATAGGAGACATTTTGTACCGATGCGGCTACGAAGGAGTTCTCCTTCGATGTCTTGAGCCCCAAGAGTCATCTTGGGCAATTTTAGAGGCTCACGATGGTACGTGCGATGGCCATTTCAGCGGCATGGCTATCGTCAAATGCATCCTTCGCATGGGTTATTATTGGCCCACTATGGAGAAGGATTGCAATGTGTATGTCAAGAAATGCGTTAAATGTCAGCATCATGCTAATCTTATGCACTTGCCATCGTAGGCCTTACAGCCCATTCAGGAGGCTTGGCCATTTGCTCAGTGGGGACTAGATCTGATTGGCAAGATTTCCCCTCCATCGTTAGGCCGACATACATTCATTATCATGGCTACTGAGTATTTTACAAAGTGGGTGGAAGCCATTCCCCTTACAATGACCACTGGAGCTCGCATCGTAGAATTTATTCTCGAGCATATCATATGTCATTTTGGGATACCATCCAAAATAATTTCGGATAATGGAACTTCTTTTAAGAACAAAACTATGCGGGCTTTAACGTCTAAATACCGCATTAAACATAGTTTTGCAACTCCATATTATCCACAAGAAAACGGGCAAGCTGAGGCCTCAAACAAGACTGTGGTAGCCATCTTGAAAAAGATAGTGCAAGAACACCACAAGGATTGGCATATACATCTTCCCCTTGCATTATGGGCTTACAAGACTAGCATTCGGACGCCTATTGGGGCAACACCATTTTCACTAGTATATGGCATTGAGGCCATTATGCCCTTGGAGTTGGAAATTCCAATGTTGCGCATCGCATTGAAAGAGTTCATCGATGATGACACCACATGGCAAGCTCACCTCGATCAATTGACGTTGCTTGATGAACGTCATGTGAATGCCCTCGAGCATCTCCGTGTTTATCAGGAGTGATTAAAATGAGCTTACAATATCAAAGTCCACCAGAGAGACTTTGAAGTTGGGGATCTTGTGCTGAAAGAGAACCAACAGAACTCGAATTTGCTGCCTAACATGCGAGACAAATTCATGGCTAACTGGCTAGGGCCTTACATCATATCTAAAAATATTGGTCCAGGAACCTATCGCCTAACGTCGCTAGAGGGTGTAGAAGAGTTTGAGCCTCTCAATATCATCCATCTTAAGGCGTTCTATGCTTGAGAGTGTAGTGAAGGCACCAAAGGCATCTATAAGCCTTTGGTCAACCCAAAAGCCCCGAGGGTTTTGTCTCAACCGCTCGATCATCCCAAAAGGCCCCAAGCTCTCTGATTAAGAAGCTTGGTCAAGAAAAGGCACCAAGGATTTCCAAAAATCATTTGGTCAACCCAAAGGCTCCGAGAGTTCCTATAGCTTCTCGGTCATCCCAAAAGGCTCCATGCCCTCTTGCTGAGAGTTTGGTCAACTAAAAGGTTCCAAAGGTGGCTGTAAAACCTTTGGTCAATTCAAAAGGCTCCAAGGATTTCCAAAAATTGCTTGGTCAACCCAAAGGCTCCGAGAGTTCCTATAGCTTCTCGGTCATCCCAAAAGGCTCCACGCCCTCTTGTTGAGAGTTTGGTCAACTAAAAAGGTTCCAAAGGTGGCTGTAAAACCTTTGGTCAATTCAAAAGGCTCCAAGGATTTCTAAAAATTGCTTGGTCAACCCTAAAAATCTCCAAGGACATGTACTCATCGTTTGGTCAAATATGAAAGCTCAAAAATCTATAAAAATCAAGAAAAATGTATAAAAGTCCAAAAAAAATTTGATAAAGCTTAAAATCCAAAAACATTTGCATTTACATTTTGCATTTTCATTTGCATTCACACATGCATTCACATCATCATATTGCATTTAGGCATTTGTCATCCGTTGCATTCCACAGTAGAGTGTAATGCGTTTATCAAAATTTTACAAATAGTCACACGTTTGTATGACAATCATGCACCCTTGCATTTATCATAATTCATTGCATTCATACACGATACCTATTGTGGAGAAACATATATGTATGTTAAAGTTTTCCTGTCACTCAGCCATACCTAGTGAGTTCTTCAGATATTGTAGAAAGCTTGCTTTGCTGTTATAGACAAGGTCATTAGTTGGGATAGTGCTTCAACATATCAGAATCCCATCACTAAGCAAAACAATATAAAATCCTGCTAAGACGAGAGAGGATGAAAGCTACGATAGCAGTCTTAGGTATCTAGAGAGATGGGTTTCACGACCTGCTTATCTTGCAAATAGTCGGTCTAGAAAGGTGTACTTTGGCAAAAGGACAAGAATTTCCCCTATAAATCCCAAAGTCACAAAAGTTAAATCCCAAGTTACAAAGTGCAACAAAAAGTACAAATTTCAAGTTCAAAATGTAAAGTGACATAGTGAATCAAAAGCACTATAAAAATCCCTTGCTCAAAGAAAATGGTAACACGTGGACTAACAGTGATTTTTATCACTACATCTGAGCAAGTAAGAAGGGTGAGAACTTGAATCCCTGGATTGTCCACCTTTCGAAAGCCATAGAGTGATCCCCGATCGTAGCAATGGGTTGGAAGAGTCCCACCTACAATCGGAGGGGTAGTTCTATTGGGTGATCCCCAAACGTAGCAATGGGTTGAAAGAGTCCCGCCTGCATTTGGAGGGGTAGCCCTGATCAATTTGCAAGATGAGCTAGCTCTAGGTACCTAGGATTGTCTAGCTGTATAAGTCTAATCAAAGCTAAAACAAGGATGGTACGATCGTATGAGGAACCTTATCTCACATATGGGTTGAAAGAGTCCCGACTGACATACGGGGTATGCTTACGATCTATCTAAAAATACTCACATGCACACATAGGGATAATGAATAGTTGGGTCTATCATGACAAAAGCCTTGTCCAATATAAGCCTCGTACAGTTAGTATGTGATTTTTGGAGAAGTATACTAGGGTGTTTGAGTCTCAAGGAAAACCCCAAAAAGTGCTCCAATAGCAACAAGATACCAAATATCATTAGACTTTAGAGATATGAGTCATTCATTCATCAGAATGCATTTTTACAAAGCACAATCAAATATATAGGATAGATACCGCATGAATATCAAAAATGATGTTTAGACGACCACTGACTATATAGTGCAACAAAGAAGAAATATACAGAATGACATATTCATTCATTAGCATTATACCAATCCATTTCACTGCATTTCATATATGGGTGATTAATTGATTAAGTTCTTGTAATGAGAATTATCAATTATTTTGCATGATTGTTATACATTCTATGGTGTCATATTTTAAAAATTGATATACACAGTTTACATTCATTCCTTATGTTTTAAGTGATTAAAGCATACAGGTTCATTTCCATTAGATTATGATTTTGTACATAATGCATTACCATACATTGCATAGCATATCATAAACTGCATAAAATATACGCATGCCCACAAAGCAAAAATAAATATGCATTAAAAATAAACATCGCATCCATCTACATACATCATATGTCGCACATCTACTCATCTAGATCACTGCATATCATCATCATAAAGTAGAATAGCTATCTAGTGCATGACATCCATACATCGCATCATATAAACATAGCATTTAAATAAGCATTGCATCCATGTGCATCAAATAAACATAAAATAAAAAATAATAAATAAACATGTACACATAATGAGCCATGAAATATCATATCATATATATGTGTGTCCAAACGAGTACATAGGGAGTGCAAAATACCCATAGGCTACAACTGTGTAGGTCCTCGACCTTACATGCAAAATAAGAACATCCAAACTATAGTCGATAGCTGCTATAACCCAGATCTAGGCTGCTCCCCCTATACTGGAGCTCTCACCGCCTCCCTCTGCACTATGCTCTGGAGCCTGCTCTCTTGGCTGACCTGGCACCTATGGTGGATCCTACTGTGGATCCTACCTACCTCCAAAGCCTAACGCACCCAACACATGGGAAATTGGTAACTATAGTAGGCTAGTCCTCTAACTGGAGGCCCCTGATGTCTACCCTGGATCTCTAGTCCTGGCCTACGACCTCATCGTGTGTGTACTAGAGGACCTATGCATCCTCTTAGTCCTGTGAGTCCTGTGACTCGAGCTCGCTGTCGACTACCCTAAGGTCCTAGACCTGGTATGCTGAGACTCTGATGTAAAAGGATCCTCAGGAACCTGTAGCCTATGCATCTCTATGTAGCCAACTAGCTGATCAATACGAGCAAGCTAGGCTGTATGCATCTCATTGGTCCTCATGACCATACCACGCAGTCGCACCACCTTAGTAGTCAGATCCTGTGTAGCTATTGTACCTACTACTGGTATTGCAGGAGGCCCCATGATAGCCTGAGGAGGTGGTATAGCCCCCCTCACTACTCATGCGAGATCCCACTCTACCTTTGCTATAGTCCGCTACACCTGTGCTAACTCTAGGGCAGTCTGTAGTCTCTACACCTGGGCCTCTACATCGGTAGCTTGAGTCATGAGCTCCTGTACCTGGCCCTACGCCTCAGCACTACTCCCTATCAGATACCTTCACCTCTAGAGTGGCGATGGTAGTATCTCTCTTGCACTATTGAGTATGAAAGCACCCAATCTGACTCTACAAGTCAGCAACCTGCAGCTAGTAGCCATCCCTCTACACTATCAAGAGGGACCTCACCCTCCTCTGGAGCATCCTCCTTAGGGTCGATCTTCGGTAGGTCCTCAATGGTGACCTCTATACCCCAACCACCCTTAGTATATTGGCACACCCTACGCCCATCAGGATCTGCCTCTACCTCTGCCTTAGCTAGCTCTCGACCCAGAGGCCCTATCCCATACCATCTGAATAGAGACCACCACCCATCATAGTCGGGCATGGTCCTAGCTATCTCAACACCTGACTCTTAGAAGTCATCGGGTGCATCTCCTAATGCTGGAGGAACTATCAATGGGAGATCCCTCTCTAGAGCCAGGCATCTATACCTAAGTGGCATCTCTGGTATGTCCTACACTATGCTAAACTATCGTAGGACATGAGAGAAGAACTGATACTCTCGAACCTCTAGCTTACGCTAGATAAGCCATCTATCTCGATGGGCCCATCGCAGCCACTCGTCCACCTCTGGCCATGCAGGGCAATCCATGTAGGGGCACCAGACAACGTCCCCTAGCCCAAGTGATGCAAACTAAATGATGTAATGCTCAGTGTTCCCAGCATGAGCTCTACTATGGATACCCTCCTCAACATGAGGCCAATATGCGGTGTAACACTGATGATCATCATCTAGGGTAGTGATGCATAGAGGTAGATCAATAGGATGCTCGATCTGGATGTGCTGCCACCCCTAGATCTATAGCAATAGGCTATAGCTGATGCCCTTACAACTCCGCTCTATAATCTGGTACAACTCCCTATAGAGCTGGCATAGTAAGGTGCTCCCCTAGGCCAAGTAGTGGCTCCTTCATCGAGCTCTGAAGCACCCTCCAAGTAGGGGCCAACATGTTCCAGGGAATCCTCATGCTCGAGGAGTCTGGAAGGACAATCTGAATGATGAGATGCATAAAGAGGGCCTCTCAAACAGAGAAGACATCATCCTAGTACTAGTCACCGATGTGCACCCCTCCATGGTCCACATCATCCTGTGCATCGACACTCTAATCACCGAAGATGGCAGCAAAAACAACATCCTTTGCCATGTAGGTAGAGGAAATGATAGCCTCACCATCGATGGGGATCCTAAAGATCCTGTAGACATCCTCTAGGGTGATGGTCATCTCATCGGGAGGAAGGTGAAATGTGTTGGTCCACGCATTCCAGAATTAGGCCAATGTAGTGATATAGGCTTGATCTACCCTAATGGTGGGTAGATCCATGATGTAACTAAACCCGATGGCTCGAAACCATGCTCGGTCATCATCCGATAAGGCCTCAGAGAGTCTTCATCAGGTCAGGCTCCCGCGCTCTAGAAGTTAACTTTTAAAAAAGAAAAAAATAATAATGTAAGCTAAATCTAGCTAAGCAGAGCTAAAGAAAACTAAAAATCTAAAAAAAAAACTAGCAATTGCAACCTGCAACTGCAACTTGCGGTCCCCAATTTGGGAAATTGGGGACTACAGTTGAAACCTACGGTTCCCAATTTGCCAATTAGGAACCATAGCTACTAGCTATGGTTTAGGAGTGGCACCCATTTTGGGTACCCTCCTAGACCACTGAAGCATAAAAGTTAAATCCTAAGCTAACCTAGACTAGTGGGGTTCATTACCGATAGTTTAATGAGGTTCAATTTCTGCATTTCTTAAGTGTGGTTCATTTTATTGATATTGAGTGTGAGGTCTCGATTTTGAGTTACCTTGCCCGCACCCTACCCTCGGCTAGTCGATGGCTGATCAGGATCCGCCATCAGGGAAGATGAGTATAATGGTGGTCGAGTTTTGACAGCGTTCCGTATCAAGGAATGTCTTCTCTCTCTCAAAGCTCTCAATTTTCTAAGGGTTGCAAGAAAATAATGAAAAATTTCAAATGGGATTTCAATTTATAAGTCCTCCTAATCTCTGTGGACCGTAGCTGACACCCATGGTTCCAAAACTAGGGTTTTTCACCCGTAGGTCTGACCTACGGTCCCCAAAATTTGGAAGTGTAAACCGTAGACCATACCTATGGTCCGCAACTAGCAATAAATGCACTAAAAACCCACCGTGGGAAGGTCTGAAAAGGTAAATTAATGACTCCTAGTGGATAAAAATCAAAATACATGATCACAATTGCAAATTTGGTGATGTTACAAGCACCAGGATCAATCCAATAAATGCCAAATTAAACAAAAAAAATCAAACAATGAAAAACCAAATGCGCCTCGTATTCAGTGATTTATCCTATAAAATTGGTGGTTGCAGTGACTTGCGCTCCATGCAATCCGGCAAGATGAGTAAATCACAATAAGGACATTTGGGGTAAAATTGTCATTTCTTTTATGACATCTTTTCAGCAAATCATCGACAATATGATTCAACACAAGTCTTCTTGAATTTGTATTATTTTGACTCCCTAAGATGGCTATCATAGCCTGACTGCTCCATGGGATAGAGATGTGCAAATACTACTAAGTGTTGTAATCATAAGCTGAACTAGGCATAGCCAAGGCATTAAACGTCTCAAATCTAAAGTTGTTCAGGATCATTCATTATGGTCAAGCAATTTCGTCGCTTCAGACATTGTCATTACCCTCATCGACTCGTCGCTTGAGGGGGTAGTCATAATTTCATGTCATAATCAAAATCAATAGAAGATCTCGAAGATCGTAGATCCCTTGATCTTGTCAAAATTGCGTTCGTCCTTGCGAATCATTGCTAACAACTATCATAAGCTTCCCCCTCTGCTTGGGGTAAATAGCAAATATGAAATTTCATTTGTAGCTCTCATCCTTCGGTTATATAGGCCTAACTCCTATTGTAGCACCAAAGCTACCCGAATGTCTGATGATGAGTGTAGACTTTTCAAATGTAAGCCTTCCCACGTTGGAAGCAATGATTCCAGGATGCGCATCCTTTTGCTGGACCTAGGGCATCTAATGTTGATCAGACTAATGATCATCATAGAACCTGCGACATCATTTTAGGAGGTCTATTTTTCTCAACATTGTTCGATCTCACAATGCATCTCAAAAGGGGCATCTGTAGACACCTAAAATGCATCATGTCGAGGGTGACTACTCATATGGACATGCTACAAAACCATATGAAGGATCTTGGATAGACTCCAAGATAGAGCAGTGGTTCTAACCACTCAATTTAGGCATTCTAGCCTAAGCAGTCTGAACCGCAGCCCAGACCTATGGTCTCCAGTCTAAACCATGGTTGACACCTATGGTCTATAGTCTGGACCGTAGCTATGACTTGTAGTCTGAACTGGAGTTCAGTTAGGCCTTCCATCCGAGCCAAATCGGTTGGAACGACCAAGAGATCTAGAAGGAGGTAGTTGGAGGATGGAAGATTCCAAAGGCTTCCATCCCAACTGTCCTAACCAACCTTCTTGGTCTTGGCTTCTCCATGAAGCCACCCCTAGCCCTAGGGGCATGCTATAAATACCCCCCTCCAAGGGGATGAAGAAGAGAGATGATTTGTATAGTGAAGTGCTGGCAAATTATCGAGCGAGAGCTAACTGATCAAGAGAGCAGCGAAGCCCTATCAAATTGCATACCGACTTTGTGCATTTGAGAGCCCCTTTGCTATCCATCTAAAGACCAATTAGCCATGGATGCCCTAGGTGCTTAGGAGGATCAAGAAATGCAAATCCAGGCAAATGAAGGCCCTTCACAGTGATTTGACCACCAAATCTATCAGAGGACGACAAAGGCGACCCTTGAACATCAATTCGGACAAGGAGGTCAAGCCCACTGCCCCTAATTCTGAGGGTAAACCCATCAGAGGTCAAACCATGGCTGTCAACCATGGTTCACAGTGTAGACCGCCCCTCACAGCTATGGTTTGCAATAGGTTAATGATCACCTTACTTACTTTGCTTTTGATCGCATAGATTAGTCATGTTAGTCTTTTTATAGGTTTAATTGCATCTTAGGGAAACTCTGACCGTAGGAATTAGACATTTCATGCGTTGCATTAAGTAGGAGTACATTGGATATTTTATGTGCTTTATTGCTTCTAATTCGATATTTGATCTACGCATCATTTGCTTATTCATGTCTTGTATGTTTTAGCATAATTCTTGATGTAATTAGAATAGCTTAAAGTCTTTCTTTATGCTTTCTTGTTTTACTAGTTTAATGGTATTTACATGCATATTTATTTAAAGGGCCTCATCACGAGAGGCTATCAATATTTGTAATCGTGTGTTGTTGTTTCTTGTTCGTAGAGAGACAGGTGCAAAAAGGAGCCTATATCATAATCCTTCCACATCGCGGAGAAGGGGGTTAGCTCTACCCCAAGGCAATTTGTGAGTAATCATCGGAGCACAATAAGTGCGCCTACCCTATTGAGGGCATTGGCAATTGTAACATCTGTATCATCTTTCGAGTGACCCTAAGAGGGCATTTTTGTAATCCGAGATCCTTTAAATATTAATATAAGAAACTTTGCATATGTTGGCTTTCTTTGTTCAATTTATGTATTTGTGTGGATCTTTGTGCTTTTGTGATGGTATAGATCAGTACGCCTAGCTAAGGTGGATGCTTCGCGGTTACATCAAGAAGGTCTGCCTATCCGGATCCCACATTTTTGCCAAGGTAAAAATGTACCCCTCATATACCCTCACCACCTCAACCCATACAACCCCAGCCAATCCCACCCACTCCAACCAATTCCAATGGTCCTTATGTAGCATATTTCTTACCCCTGGTATGATGGATGAGAATAAATATCAAGAATCTAATATCCTTAACTATAGTACAACACAATATCAAATGCATATTACCATCATATTTATTGTAATAAAAAAAATTGCAAAATCCAAACAAGAGTACCAAGGGCACTTACCTCAGCCACCTATTCATCCACTCCCACTACCGTATCCATGCCCTCCATCACCATCACCTCACTCCTTCACACTCACTCACTCCTCTTTAGATGCTACTTCTTGAGCTCTTAAATGTAAGAATGAATCAAATTTTACCTCTAAAACCTTTTTATAGCTTATTTTGGCATGCTCAATTGCCCATGGGCATCTACTTGAAACACTACCCTATGTCCATAGAGTGGCAAATGCTCTCCTACATCTATGCAAGACATGGAATTTGGTTGACGTTTGGCTCTAGAATGTTGCAAAAGGATTCAAAGGGCCTCAAACTATAGCAAAACCCACTCAAATCATCTCAAATTCCATCCATGCATCCATTACATCATTCCATTATGTTTTGTGAGGATATAGATCAATTTGGATGCTTCATTTTTGATTGCAAACAAAAGTTGTGAAAATGCCTAAATTGCATACAAACACCTCAAAATGGTCCAAAATTTTATAAAACTACCACATTAATTATCCTCATCATTCATCACAACACTCCATCAAATTTTGTGATAATTTGGATTAATTTAGTTGTTTAATTCTTGATTGCAACCAAAAGTCACAAAAATATCCTAAATTGCTTCAAAATATCCCAAATCAAATTCTAAATTTCACAAAATCATCAAATTCATATTTATATTTTTTTTTTGGTAGATAAGATACTATAGCATTAATACCGGTTTTTACAGGTTGACCCAAAACCTTTTACAAAAATTAGCCCAAGGTTGTTGATGAACATGTCCTTACTAAGGATCCTATATATGTAAAATCTACATGTCGCCAAAGCCATTACATCCAATAAGGCACATAGCCTATTATCAAAAAGAAAATTCCCATACAAAATTTTGGGTATACCCCAAGAAAACACACCTGCATCATAATTACAAAAAAGAAATAGACACATATCTCTTCCTTGAAATAGTGGAGAAATAAAAATTTGCAGACACACATAGCAGAGTACTAAAAAAAACTCCCACAAGCTCTGTATTGATAGTTACTCCTAATAATTCTTTGGTAATTGCTTTCTTCCATATATGACATGCTTTGGGACCACATCTCGTCTTGGCCAATCAACCTTGGATAAGTGAACTTGCTAGCTAGATTATGGTGTTGGCTATCTGGTGGTCCATGTGGCTCTGGTTCAAAGTCTTATATTGTCATTTCTTTCCTGCCATATGATTATCAACCAGCCTCAAATTACTAATACAACTAGGATCCATGTTATATGACATTTGAATGTCCCCATTAGTCTTTGTGTGCCACAACTGAATTAAGTTATCTCTGAAACTAGAGTGTTTGATCTACATAGATTGAAATCTAAAAGTTTTCTTGAAGGACAGAGAGTTAGGGATCTCCAACAAAATGGGATTATGATCAGAGGCAATTTTAGGAAGGGCTTGTAGGGTAGAATCATCGAACATATTTGTAGCCTCATTTGATAGAAAAAACTTGTCAAGCCTTTCTTGAATGAGATGACACCCTATCCACCGATTGATTTAGGTATAATTTGCTCCTCTAAGTTTTACATCCATAAACATGTTTGAGTTGACAAAGTCATTGAACTCATCCATGCTCCTGATAGGTTGTCCATTTCCATCCATTTTGTTTGAAGGGTAAATAGGAATCACCATGCATATTCACATTTATTTACATCATTCATATCATCCACAATTCCATGTATTTCTACACAACATTATCAAAATCACTTGCATTATCAAGTGAACTTTGTATCTAGTGGTTTACTCTATTCACTTGGTGATTATAAATACATGCAACTCAGTAGGAGGTGTAGATCACCATAAGGATAATTTTTCATTCATATTTATTTACGTCATTCATATCATCCAATCAAAATCCCTTTTTTTATTGGTGGGATAAAATCAAAAATCACTCATTGAACCATTCAAAATCACCACAATATTCACATTCATTTACATCATTCATATCATCCAAGTGAAACTCATATTTAGTGGTTTACTCTATTCCCACTGGTGGTTGCAGTGATTGATTATTCATACAATTTTATAGGATGGGTAGATCACCATAAGGATGCTTATCCATATCATCATCCAACATCCTCTTGTTTGAAAACATCTTTTTGGTTCCTCATTTTGTGAGTGATACTATGCTCAAACTAATTTTCTTAAGTCATTGATGTCCTTTTCCATGGGGTACCCAAAAAATATAACTATTACTAAATCATTCTCTTTCACATGTAGGAATTATGTGTCATCACTAGGACTTTCTCTCATAGCAATCACCCAATTTAAGGATGATTGGTTTTTGATGTTCTACATTTTCATCATTTTGCATTTCAATGATGTCGATAGGTATTTTTTTCAATAGCATAAAATCACCCCAAAATTAGGGCAACCAAATTTGAATTTGATTTCCCACATCAGGATACATCATTCACATTCAATTATATCATTTGCATTGCATTGCATAAAAATCCCTTTTTTGTTGGGGCAAAAATCAAAATTATTCATCACATTCATTTCACAAAAAACCTTTTTTTGGGGCAAAAATAGAACAATCATTGCATCATTCGCACAACCCCTTTTTTGTTAGGTCAAAGTAGAATAATTCATCACATTCATTTACATAATTCATATCATCAACATTGCCAAAAAATATTTCTTCTGTTGGGGCAAAAATAGAATTACTCATTGCACAATTATTACACCATTCACAATCATTGCATAATTCCTTTACATCATTCATATCATCCTCATTTATATCAATTGGTTTATGAGATTATTTTTTCACTCATTATCCAATTGAGGGGTAAGCTACAACAACAATTGTTATCTTGAGGATCTTCTTGTGCACCAAGGAAAATAAGTTGCTTCACCAAACCAAATGTCTCTTTCTTTTTGCACCACATTGTGTTTCACGCAATGCGGTACAAAAAGGGGTATCTATAGACACCAAAACCAAGACACTTATCATCCATGCACATCCGTAAATCACAACCATTCATTATATATATGTATGTATTTATTTATATATATAAATATTTTATATTTATATTTATATATATTAAATTAATATATGCATATATGTGAATAAATCTCAACCACCCATCACAAATTAATCTTGACCATTCATTCGTCATAATCCATGTCACATTACAAAGTCATAATGTTAACCCTTCATCATGTTTTAATTTCAGTCACTCGTTGGTGCTGTCAAAACCCTAACATGTTATTAAAGATCATTTATTATTATGAATGAGGTTTTTGATCAATTGGGAAGTAGATTGGTGATTCTTGAGGTTAGAAATAACTATAGACCTTCATCCATAATCATCCAAATCCTAGTGTTTTGTTAACACCTCCCCTCCTCACCGTCATTGCATCCTCTATTTTCCAAAACCCCTACGAACTAGATCTAGTTTTGTAGTACACTTTTCCAAAACTCTTGAACACTCTAGATTGTTTCCCAAATGCTACTGAGCATTCCAAGAATACTACAAGGCATTCACAGATCTCCTCAATTGCTCTAGGGAATTTCCCTCAACTAGTTTTTATTCTACAAACCCTCGAATACTTGTGGGTATTCGTGCATCACCAAATTATGGAAGCAAAGACATAGATCATAAACATAGGTATTTTCTTGATAAGGTATAATTTATTATTTCTTTACTTACATTACCAGTATATCTACACTTTATTTTATCAATCATTTTAATTAGGGTTAATATTGTACACTTTAATATTATAGTGGGCCTCACACTATGGAGGCCCTGAAGGTGTTACTAACCTATTTTATGATCTATTTATGTGCATATTGCAAGGAGTATTTAAATTGATGGTTTTTGTAGCCATGAGTGGCCCCACAAGGATACACAAGCTCAATCATAAATTTTTTGGAGTGAATAAGATTTGAAGACACCAAATATTCATTTGAACAAGGGTTTTAAACCCTTTGATTATAAAATATGTATCAACACAAGTTGCATTGTAATAGTGGAGATAAAGGCTCCCAAAATATCAATATAATATTATTTTTTTATTGTGTAATATTTCTTGTGTATGCTACATCCCTAATAAAAATCAACATTTACCCTTTGATACTGATGATAATCTTGTTACTTATGCTAAATATTTAAATCATCAAGGATTGGAGTGGAGTGATGAGTATTAGGGTCCCCCTTATCTATCATATATATTTTTCAATAATATGGTAAATTTGGTGCACATTGAACTAAGTGTGACACCAAAGGAGTACACTAGAGGGAATACTCCTTGTGATATGAATCATATGAATATCCTTCAAATAAGCCTCTCATTTTATGGGCCTATCCCTTGTGTTGCACATGTTGAATCCTCATATTATCAAGGGGACCCTACTCCTTTGTCTCATAGAGACCTTGCAAAGCTTGGGATCTCTCATCCTTTCATAAAAAGGGATGGCACAATTAGATTTTACCATGACTTTTTTGCAAAAAATACTAGATATTATGCTATGGATGATCCTCTTTGTGATGGGAATCTTGAAGGTATCCTCCATAATAGCCCTTTATTTAATGAGTCAGTTCCTTCCACCACCATATTTTTTGTTAATATAGGTGGCACAATAAAAAATTGTATAAACTTTAAGAACTTAAAGCACTAATACATGTAAAAAAATAAAACAACAATAAAAAAATAAAATACTATGCATGAATTTACATATTCATCTTGTTTAGTTTGTATACTGCATCTGATTGCTTGATTCATATTGCATAACTACGTATCATATTTAGTTTCATCATACAATTATATTTTTACTTGTTCATACTTGCATGACTACTTTATCATATATATTATTATGGTTTCATGATAATAGCAAGTGATGACACCTAGTTAGATCGTAGATCACATGCATTGCACTCACACTAGAGATCTGATGGCTAGAAATTCCCCAACCTAGGATCTATTCCTATGCATATTCATCATTACATTCGCTCATATAATCCTATCTTCTTCTTCTTTAATATTCCTTTACCTTGAAATGTTTCATTTATTCTATCTCTCCAAGTTAAGGGATATAGCTATTTTGTATATCCTTGTCCTTCGCATGTTTTCCTTTCTTCCTTTTTTCAAGACAAGGATATACGTTCTTTTTCTATTTTCTCATTCTTGCTTTCACACTTATTCCTTCTTGATTTTTTATGGTTAAGTGGTCCTCATGGCATATGATAGATACCACATGAATATTAATCGTGGTGTTCATATGGATATTTAATGTCTTAAATACACATTTTAACCATTGAAACTTCAATATGGATACACACAATCACCTCTTGTTTTTCCCCATTGGCTTTGTTCATATACCTTCTTACACACACCACATCCCTATCAAGTAGTACTCACTTTGGCACATTATTCACACGTAGCACACCCATATAGGATCAAATTCATAGTCACAAGCAAGGAGTAACCTCCATTTTACCATTTATGAACATACATCCTAGCAAGTATCTCTCTTTCTCTCTAGTCATCTTAGCAATCACTACACCCCTAGTGGGTAATCACTCTACACTTTTCCATATTTTTTGCAAGCATAAAACCATTATAGTATAGCTTCATAGCCACACACAAGGTGCAGGCTCCATCTTGATCATTTGTGAGCATACATCCTTATAGGGTTCCACTCATTTTTCTCTTATTTTTCTTAGCCTTTTGGAGCTTTGTTTTTGTCTCTTTCTTCTTCTTCGTCATTTATTTTTCTTCTTTTTCCTTCCTACTTTTCCTCTTTCCATTTTTTCATCTATGCATTTCATTTATGTTTACATTTATATGTTTGCATTTAGTTAGATTCATGTCATTCATTCATTTAGTTGCATTCATTATGTTTTTAATTACCACACTTAACAAATAATTTAACAAAAAATAACATAAAGTACACATATTTTCACACCATAACATAATAAAAACTATAGAATACTATTAATTTATAGTGGGTAATACATGTTAGCTAGGTCAGTGCACCACAATACAATCCCAAAATAGTCAACCATATCTAGGGATGCATGCCACAATCCAAAACTGGTATGTCACACTAATCCCTCTCCTAGTTCTATGAGCTTACCTCCTCTACTTCTCCTGTTGGTGATGTTCTTGATGGGGTATGTTATTAGACCAAGTAGCTATCTATGATTGATACTATGAATGACTCTATAATTGATGGGAGGCTAGTGGAAGCACCCTCTAATACACCAACACCCCTTGGAAGTACAAATTTATTGGAAATTTTGAGTATATTGTTGTCATTGATGTCAAAGAATTAATGGCATAGTTTAATGACACTGGTTGTCATTGATGTCAAAGAAAATATAAGTCTTCATGGTTGTATTAGCAAGAAAAGAAAGCAAGTTTAAATTAGCAATAAAAGAAAGCAAGTTTAAACTCCAAGTGACAAAGATTAAAATCAAAGGTTCATATTGCAAAGGAAGACAAAAGGGCGTTTGGAACAAAGATTAAAATCAAAGTTTGATATTGCAAAGGAAGGCAAAAGATAAATTATAATATTATAATTTAAACCAAGGATGGGTTTTGCACCAACATGTTCAAATATTTAAAATATTAAATATTTTAATAAAATTCCAACATTCAAAAGGGTTTTATCAAGAAAAAAAAAATCATGAGAAAGCATAGCATGTATAAATATCAAACAAGACATTTGAATATTGAATGAAGCGCTAATGTATGATTTGATTTAATTTTTGATGTGAATGTTGATGATTTTATGTTGATTGAAATACTATGAAAACAAGAAAAATGAAGGGTGTGCATCATTTAATTAATTTATGAATTCTAAGAGCACCTGAAAATCCAATTGGGACAATGTGAGCATAGGAGGAGAAGGAAATTCTTTGTGTTGATTTGTGTGTGTAGAAGTAAGTGACAACATTGAGAGGGATCCACTTTGGTCCCAATGACTGCGTGAGCACAATAGGCGAAGGTGCTTGTGATAACGTTGTTGATATAGAATATTGCTGATTAAATCCCTCTGAATAATTTTTGATAAGATAGTGGGTAGACTTCTTTTGAAGTGGATTATTTGGATACACCCAAGAGAAATTGGTTTTGAGGCATGGCATATGACATCTAGGGTAAGCGTATGATATTTAGGGCAAGTGCATGACACCCAGGGTAAGGTTGGTATTGAGACATAGCACAAATCATCTAAAGCTAAGGTAATTAAATCACTTTATTATTATAAGTTTGATGATATAAGATGCTTGTTGTGTGATTTAATATTAGGGTGTTGAATGTTTATTAAACTAGAGTGGTAAGGTGTATATTGTGTTGTGTATTTCCTATACATTGCAAATAGATTATGGTATATTTTATATAATACAAGATAGGAATTATGAGGTGTATAATGTATTGTGTATTTCTTATACATTGCGAATAGACTATGGTGTGTTTGATATATGAAAATATAGGAGTTATAAGGTGTGAAATAGATTTTTTTAAAGTGTAATTTTAAACATTATAAAAAGGGGTCTTCTAGGGTTTAGAAGTTCATTCTTGAAATATTGAAGTTGGAGATAAAAGGTGTATAATGTGCATTTGATGTTTGTAATACTTGCATGAATATTGAAGGGTTTGGTTTATGATTGGATGCTCTATTTTGTGAAACCAAGAGAATGTTAAAGCATTGATTTGAAATATAATTGTGCACATGCTTTGAAAGGTTTTTCCATTATATGAAAAGGGTGTTGAGCTAATCCTTTTGAAGTGGAAGAAGGAATTTTTGTGAGACAGGTTTTGAAGACATATCTCCATAAGATAAAATTAAGAGGTATGGGCACATCATCCCTTGTTTAAAGTGTTTGTTAAAGTGAATGTTTTAGAACACAAGGTGGAGTGAAAAGGATTGTTTGATAAGCATTGTTGGAAATATTTGAGTGAGGATTTTGTGCTTCATTGTTGAATGTTTTGGAAACATTTAGAATAGAATTTGAGAACAATCTATGCTTCTATTATTCAAAATTATTAAGAAATTTGTGCTAGATATTGTGAACTACTTGTGCTAGGGTTAAAGACAAGTTAGTGCATTTTTGTGAAATCTTTTGAACATTGGTTTGAGAGATAATGATTACAATTGTGAAAGTGATTGAGATAAATATTGTAAAGTGAAATTATGCATTAGTGTGATTGATATTTGAAAGAAAATTTGCAAAAAATATAGATCAATTTTGTGAAACAATTTATACATTGTTTTTATTTTATTTGAAAGGTATTTGCAAGAGAAATATATTGGTTGATTGAGTACAAGATTTGTGAGTGTGAAACATATTGATTTTTTATAGAGCATATCATTCTCCATATGTTCCAGAGGTTAAATGAATTCTAAGTATATTTTATAAGTGTGAAGAAAGCTTTTTCGAAAGAGGTTTAAGTTGTGTTGTGTATGCAAGATTTAAAAATAGTTAAAGTATATTTTTTGTGGAGCATTGAAGGTATATTTGAGCAAGTCTTTTGAGAAGACTTGAAGGTATATTTGAACAAGTCTTGTAATGACTTGAAATAGAATTGATAGTAGATTTGATTACTTATTTTTTCAATATTTTGTTTTAAGGATTGCGGTTTATTTGAGATATAATTTGATACATATTTGTGAGTAGAGTTAGAGCAGACTTGGGACAGAGTTTGGTGTAAATTGTGAGCAGATTTAGAATATATTTGTGCTAGACTTGGGATAGATTTTGGTGCATATTTGAGAGTAGTATTTGGATGTGATAGAGTAGATATTATAGAGGTATCCATTGGATAGAGGTCCATCAACCAGAGTAGTGGGGATAGAGGTCTCCTGTGGAGAGAGATCCACAAGCCAGAGAAGTGGCAGAGCAAAGGAGATAGAGTTCTCCTATGGATAGATATCCATGAACCAGAGAAGAGGAGATAGATTTCTCCTATGGAGAGAGATCCACAAACTAGATCAAGGCGAAAGAGTTCTCCTATGGAGTGAGATCCATGAACCAGTTAGGGAGATAGAGTTATTCTATGGAGCGAGATCCATGAACTAGTTGAGGAGATAGAGTTCTCTTAGATCAAATTCCATGAATCAGAGTAAAGGAGATAGAGTTATCTTGTGGAGATATATCCATGAATTAGAGCATAGGGGATTGGTGTATCCTTTGGAAAAATTTCCATAAACATTGAAATAGGGAATTTATTCCCAAGATATTTTTTGAGAAAATTTAGAAGAAATATTTTATCTATGGAGTAGCCCACATTGGGTGAACCAAGTTAAATTTGTGTCTCTCTTATGTGTGATGATTTGTGCATTTATTTGATTATTGTTATTGATATTTCCATCGATAATATTGGATAATATTATTTGAGAAATAAAAATATAATTTGATCTTATACTATTCACCCCCCTCTTAATATAAGCATGTGTTCTTCAATTGGTATCATATTGGGTTCCTTCAAAAGTCTAATAGCTTGAAGGAAGAAAGTACAGGATAGATGGAATCTTAGAATAGATCTTCATCAAATAATGCACCATTGTTTGAAGAGAACAATTATGCTTTCTAAAGCATAATAATGAAGACTTACTTGATGGTACAAGGATATGAGACATGGAAATCCATTGAGGATGGGTTCACACCTACAACCACTCCTCCCAGATATAAATATGGTAAGATGTTACATGTGAATAATTTTAAGGCTATAAATGGAATCTTGAGTGGATTACGTGAAGCAAAATTTGTGAAATTTATGCATTGCAAATCAACAAAAGATATATGGGACAAACTGTAGCAAACCTATGAATGATATAAAAAGGTCAAGATGGCAAAACTACAAAACCACAAGAAAATATTTGAATATTTGAATATGGAATATGAGGAAGACATTGCTACATAGTTACTTTTTGTAAATGAGGTTGTTAACACCATGCGTGGACTTGGATTTAAAATTGAAGACTCCAATGTTGCTCAAAAAGTTTTAAGGTCACTTTCGATGAGGTATGATGGAAAAGTTTCATCTATAGAAGGATGAGAGATATTGATCAGTTGACTATGGATGAGTTACATAGAATTTTCATAGCTCATGATATGAGAATAGTAAAGGATCCCAACTCCAAGAAAAATGTAGCTTTCAAAGCATCAAATAAGACTAAATATAAGAAACTAGAATCAAGTGGTGAGGCAAGCGGTGATGAAGAAGCTAACTATGGTAGAAGAAACAAGGACTCAAGAAAGCACAAAGGTATGAAAATAGTAAAATGTTCTAACTATGGTAATTTTTGTCACTATGCATCTAATTGTCTAGAAGCTAGAAGCAATAGTAGTGAAGAGAAACACGATCATAAGAAAAAGGAAGGAGGAAAATCTAGATATGAAAATAAAAATAGGTATGGTCAAGGCAAGCATGAAAAGAAGTTCTTCAAAGGTACAAGATTATTTTCTATGTTTATAAGGGAATAAAGGCTTCAAGTGACAGTGATGAAAGACTCTCAGATAGTAAATAAGAAGAGATTCTATTCTTGGCAATAGAAGAGGAAGAAGATGCTCCTATTAAATATCAAGTCAAAGAAGATGCTCTAGTAATTAAAATCCAAGAAAGTGGAAAAGAAGCTAACTTCGTAAGAAGGGATAAGAAGGAACTAAGAATACTCAAATATTTTATTTATGGTAACTTTGGTCACCTTGAAGATCATTGTACAAAGAATGGGTTTAGTAGTAGTGAAGAAGAATATGAAGATGCTCTTGAAAACCTAGAAGAAGAAGCCACGGTCGATCTAGAAGAGGAACTTATTATAGATCTCAAAGAATTGAAAAAGGTTAGAAAGCAAAAATCAAGATTGAAATATCAAGTTCAAAAGGATGAGAAAATAAAAACAAGGTTTATACTAGATCTCAATGACTTGAAAGTTAAAGTTGAAAGGGTAAAAAGTTTTGAATAAGTCATGACTGAAAAGTTAGAAGCAAAAGAGAAAAAATCATAAATATTAGAACATGAGATAGTTTCACTAAGGATGGAAGTGAAATATTCTAAGGATAAGCTACACAGGTTTGGAAAAAGTTCAAAAACTTTGGATAATATTATCAATGCACAAAGATCTTCATATATCAAAACAGGACTTGGTTTTGAAGAATGACAAGGGAAACAAGAAGAAAGGTCAAGCTCAAGCTCAAAAGAGGAAGAAGTTTTAGATGAAGACAACGAAGAAGATATTAAGACTTATGAGGATAAGTTTAAGAATAGAAGCTTCACTAAGAAAGGAAAAAATGCATAAACAAGATACAATGATCATCACAAAGAAGATAAAGTAAGGACTAAGAGACTAGAGAGTTCAAGGTAAGATTTATTTAAAGGACATTATTTTTCATGTAATAATTTTGGTCACAAGGCTATGCATTGCAAGTTTCATGGAAATAAAGAGTATGGATTCACTAAAAGGAATGGTAACTATTTCAAAGATGGATATTTCTACTCTTGTAATCACTTTGGTCATAAATAAATCTAGTGCAAGGTTCATAATAGAAATGAGTATGGCTTCACCAGGAGGAACTTCAAGATATTTGCACCTTCTAATAACTACAACATTAAGTGTTACAAGTGCAATAATATAGGGCATAATGACAAGTGGTGTAGAATAAAGTTTCTAGAGCTTCTAGAGATAAGGAAGAATAAGGAGACTCAAAAGAACAAAAAAGGTATGACTATAAAGTGTTGAAAAAGAAGATTGACAAAGAAAAAGATCATTGCATGTTGGGAGTAGAGATACTCCCACCCCAAAATTAATCACCTTGGGAAGAGGAGGTGGGGAGGGGGCTGAGATAAGAGTCTTATATTTAGCCCCAAAAGGAGTCCCTTTTCCATTGATATCAAAGGGGAAGATATTTGAGTAAGAGGGAGATCATTCAGTCAGGGGAGTAGTTTTTTAGGGGGAGCAAATTTGGAATCAAGTGGTTTGAAAAATAAATTTTTAGAAAAGGATTACCATCAATGACAAAGGGGGAGATTCTTTGAAATTTTGAGTATATTGTTGTTATTGATGTCAAATAATTAATGACATAGGTTAATGACAATGGTTGTCATTTATGTCAAAGAAAATATAAGTCTTCATGGTTGTATTAGCAAGAAAAGAAAGCAAGTTTAAATTAGCAAGAAAAGAACTCAAGTTTAAAATCCAAGTGACAAAGATTAAAATCAAAGGTTCATATTGCAAAGGAAGACAAAAGGGCATTTGGAACAAAGATTAAAATCAAAGGTTGATATTGCAAAGGAAGGCAAAAGGTCAATTATAATATTTTAATATTATAATTTAAACCAAGGATGGGTTTGGCACCAACGTGTTCGAAGATTTAAAATATTAAATATTTTAATAAAGTGCCAACGTTCAAAAGGGTTTTATCGAGTGTTGATGTTTCATGAGAAAGCACAACATGTATAAATATCAAACAAGACATTTGAATATTGAATGAAGTACTAATGTATGATTTGATTTAATTTTTTATGTGAACATTGATGATTTTTTGTGAATTGAAATACTACGAACAACAAGGAAAATGAAGGGTGTGCATGCTTTAATTAATTGACAAATTATGAGAGCAAATGTCCAACTAGAATAGTGTGAGCATAGGAGGAGGAGGAGCTTCTTTTTATTAATTTATGTGCACATAAATAAGTGACATCATTGAGAGGGAGCCACTTTGGTCCCAATGACTACGTGAGCACAACAAGTGAAGGCACTTGTGACAACACTATTGAGGTAGAAGGTTGTTGATCAAATCCCTCTGAATACATTTTGATAAGACAATGGGTAGATTTCTTTCAAAGTGGATTATTTGGATGCACCCAAGAGCAGCTAGTTTTGAGGCATAGCATACGACATCTAAGGCAAGCGTACGACATCTAGGGCAAGTGCATGATGTCCAAAGCAATGCTAGTATTGAGACACAACACACATCATCTAAAGCAAAGGTAATTAAATCACTTGATTATTATAAGGTTGATGATATAAGGTGCATGTTGTGTGATTTAATATTAGGGTGTTGAATGTTTATTAAATTGGAGTGATAAGGTGTATACTGTGTTGTGTATCTCCTGTACATTGTAAATAGATTGTGGTGTGTTTGATATAAGACAAGATAGGAGTTATAAGGTGTATATTGTGTTGTGTATCTCCTGTACATTGTAAATAGATTATGGTGTGTTTGATATAAGACAAGATAGGAGTTATAAGGTGTGAAATAGATTATTTTCAAGTGTAATTTTCAGCATTATAAAAAGGGGTCTTCTAGGGTTTAGAAGTTCATTCTTGAAATATTGAAGTTGGAGATAAAAGGTGTATAATGTGCATTTGATGTTTGTAATACTTGCATGAATATTGAAGGGTTTGGTTTATGATTGGATGCTCTATTTTGTGAAACCAAGAGAATGTTAAAGCATTGATTTGGAATATAATTGTGTACATGATTTGAAAGGTTTTTCCATTATATGAAAAGGGTGTTGAGATAATACTTTTGAAGTGGAAGAAGGAATTTTGGTGAGATAGGTTTTGAAGACATATCTTCATAAGAGAAATTTAAGAGATATAGGCACATCATCCCTTGTTTAAAGTATTTTTTTAAGTGAATGTTTTAGAACACAAGGTGGAGTGAAAATAATTGTTTGATAAGCATTTTTGGAAATATTTGAGTGAGGATTTTGTGGTTCATTGTTGAATGTTTTGGAAATATTTGGGATAGAATTTGAGAACAATTTATGCTTCTATTATTGAAAAGGATTAAGGAATTTGTGCTAGAGATTGTTAACTACTTGCGCTAGGGTTAAAGACAAGTTAGTGCATTTTTGTGAAATATTTTGAACATTGGTTTGAGAGATAATGAATGCAATTATGAAAGTTATTGAGATCAATTTTGTAAAGGAAAATTATGCATTAGTGTGATTGATATTTAAGAGAAAATTTGCAAGAAATATAAATCAGTTTTTATAAAACAAGTCATACATTGTTTTGATTTTATTTGAAAGGGATTTTGCAAGAGAAAGAGATTGGTTGATTGAGTACAAGATTTGTGACTGTGAAATATATTGAGTTTTTATAGAGCATATCATTCTCTATATGTTCCAGAGGTTAAATGAATTCTAAGTAGAATTTATCAGTGAAAGCTTTTCTGAAATAGTTTTAATTTGTGTTGTGTATGCAATATTTAGAAATAGTTAAAGCAGTGCAACATTGAAGTTATATTTGAACAAGTCTTTTGAGAAGACTTGAAGGTATATTTGAGCAATTCTTGTAAATACTTGAAATAAAATTGAGAGTAGGTTTGATTGATGATTTTTTAAAGATTTTTGTTAAGGCTTCAGACATATTTAAGATAGAATTTGATACATATTTGTGAGATAAGTTAGAGCAGAGACTTGGGATAAATTTTGGTGCAGATTTGTGAGCAGAGTTAGAATAGATTTGTGCTAGAATTTGGATAGAGTTTGTTGCAAATTTGAGATAGAGTTGAAATTAGGATTTGGAGGTGATAGAGCAAAGAGGAAAAATGTCTCCAGTGGATAGAGGTCCATAAACAAAATTAGTGGGGATATAGGTCTCTTGTGGAGATAGATCCACAAGCAAGAGAAGTGGGGGTAGAAGTATTCTAGAAGTTCACTAGCCAGAGTAGAGAGGATAGAGTTCTCCTATGGAGAGATCCATGAACCATAGTAGAGGGGATAGAGTTATCCTATGGAGAGAGATCCATGAACCATAGAAAAGGGAAATATTTCTCCTAGGGAGTGAGATCCATGAACCAACTTGGGAGATAGAGTTCTTCTATGGAGAAATATCAATGAACCATTTTAGGAGATAGAGTTTTCCTAGATCAAGTTCCACAAACTAGAGAAAATGGGAAAGAGTTCTCATGTGGAGAGATATCCATGAATCAAATCATAGGGGATTGGTGTCTCCTTTGGATAAAGGTCCATAAACATTGTAATAGGGAATTGATTCCCAAGAGATTTGTTGAGAAAATTTAGAAGAAATATTTTCTTTATGGAGTAGCCCACATTGGGTGAACCACATTAAATTTATGACTCTCTTGTGTGTGATGATTTATGTATTGCTTTTATTACTGCTATTTATATTTCTATTTATAATATTGGATAATATGTTTTGGGAAATAAAAGTAAAATTTGATCTTATACTATTCACACCCCCTCTTAGTATAAGCCCATGTTCTTCAAAATCTTGGTAGGTCTTTATTTGTACTGCTACATCCTACATATCCACTCTCTTCTACTACTCCTATAATAGATGGATGCCCTTTCCTGGTTTGCTACTTATCACAATAGCCATCCCCTCAACTTGGGCCCATTGATGCTCCTATTCTAGTCAACTCATCTCTCCTTTGAGGTAGTTCATCTTGGACCTCACTATGTCTCACTCTATTGTGACCTAGCCTAGCTATGCATGGAGAGTTTATATATCTCCCTACACATTTTCCACCCTATTTGGTGGTGCCTTTGCCAAATTCATTGGGTCTCTTTGTCCTGTGGTCCTGCTTAGTCCTACCCATGTCACTATGGAGACACCTTCGGCTATCATCCCTACCTATGACCCAAAGAGAGTGATTGTGGTCCTCATGGATATCACCACATCTACCATTACCTATATCATAACCTACTTAGGAGGTGTGGAATTTGCTCTTTTTTCTCTACTATACATTGGTTAGCCTCTCAAAGAACCAAATACACCTGTTATCACATAACTTAGTGCCTTTGCACTAGCATGATGGGGAGATCCTTGGAGGTATAATACCCCTATATCATATCCTATATTTGAGGGATACCTCAACATCATCCACTCAAAAATTTATATACAGGGGATCATCCAAATTCTCCTTCACAAACCTAACCACATTAGGGTCCCCTTTGACTCCTAATGGATCTTGCCTCATTCTCCTATTCTAGTAATCTCCTAGGTTTAGTATCTCTTGTAGAATTTTTAACTATAGCTATACTTGGTTAAACTGATAGAGATCCAACTCACCATCATATGTGATGACCCATTATACCCTTCTAATTCAAGCCAACTCCTCTACATTCTCATCCCACCTAGGGTATAGATGCCATGGTCTCCATATGATATGGTGGTCTTGTAGATCATATATGATCCACCTTCCTAGTGGTGGAATACCTATATACAATGTACGCTCAAGGTCTTGGTACCATTTATATCTTATTGGTTTCTTTGGGTCAGGAAGTGGCCCTAGTAGTGCATCTAGCATTCTTATGGCTATTGCTCTCAACACCACACCTAGAACAACATCATGCATAGTAATTTTTTATGTCATTTGTACATAATATTGTACAAAATCTTGTATAAATGGGCCAACACATAGGGCCCCCATGTAAACCATGTCTGTTGGTATTGCATCTCTATCACCACTCCTACTAGTGCTCATGGCATGTGTTGTTTATCCATGTGGTACACTAGAAATCCTACCACCACTCCATAGAGCATGAAAATTAGTGTCCCAATCCTATGTCACCATGGCATGTCATCGACATAGAATCCACTCTTGTTGATCTCATGTGATGGATAACCCATTAATATTTGCACTACTATCTAAGGTACCTATGCTCTATAAACCATCCTCCAACTAATGGGGATACTCAAGATATGCCACATGTCCTCCAATTTGATGATCATCCCTCCCATAGGTAATCAAAATGTGGATGATTTTGGGTACCATCTCTCTGCTAGCATTGTCAGTAGTGCTTTATCAATCTCCACCTACGACATTTTTGCTAACTACAAAATCCCAACTTCCCCTAGTGTGCATCTCTCTACTAGCATAAGCTCCTGTAGTACCTCCTCGAGGGTACTTAACCACCATTCTCTACTCTCAATAACATCATGTTGTAATAAAAAATAAACATTATTTTTTTCTTAAATTTCATCAAATAATCAAAAAAATATAAACATAAGCATGCTAATACAAATTCTACACTAAGAGCAACCTACTTTCTTTTTCTCTTCTTTTCTTTTATCTTTTCTTCTCTAAATCTATGCTTCATATCCTCTAGGGTGTATATTGATGAATCTACACCATGTACAACATAAGGTATGGATTCAGTCATCACAAGGGCTGGTTAGATATACGGGTGACCGCCGAATATTTTTCTAGGTCCACATGGTGACTTCCACTTGAAAACATAAAAAATTAATTAAAAAATGCTAAAAAGCTAACTAAAATCTACATGCAAGCTAGGATTTTGGTTCTTACTCATTCCTGGTCTATTGTTGTGCTAACCTTACCCCTCGTAATTGTTGATTGGTTCGTGGGAAGTGCCATTATATTTTTCTCTCTAGAGCCCTCTTATATTTTATTGTATGATAAAAATGAATTAGGTTTTTCACCCTTTTTGCTTTTTATTCCTCTTTTTTTCCTTTATTTTCTATTTTTGCATGTTTTTTGTTGTTTCCTACTCTCTGCTCTTCTGAGTTTACCATTTCAAATTTCTTGAGGAATTTTACATTCCTCCCAAAATTTAAGGGGGCACCCTAGCCTAAGAAGCATTGATATCCCTAATGCCTCAATTTGCATGCAAAATATTCAGTGTCTAGTATGACACCATTTTTGGACCACCCTTTTCTTCTAAACTAACCACCCTTTTTTCCTTGTGTTTGCCATATTTTTCATCCATAGGTGTCTACATATTTCTTTGATATATTTATTAGGCCATAAATGCATCAAATAGGGGGAAAAATGTAGACACAAAAAATTGACCCACCCAAATGAGTCATTTTTCCTTAGGTTCCTTTGGGAGGCTCTCAAACTTGCTAGGAGCAATTTTGGTCTCTTTTTTTGTGTTTTGACTTGCTTTTTTAACCTTGACTGAATTCATGTCTGGTAAGTTATAGGGCACAAATTCGGTAAATTTAGGTTTTTTCATGAAAAACCTAAATTTTAGGATGATCCTTTTGGGGTGTTCGCTTAATCAAGGTTAAATTTTATTTTCTCACATTTAACCCTCTAATCCCTTTATAAATAAAGGGATTAGATATCCTTTTTCACCCTAGTTCATCAAGCTATCAAAAGAGTTCATGAGAAATAAGAATTATCTTGGTCTCTTATGCAATATTCTAGTGCTCCTGGTGCTTTTGTATTTTGTTGTTGGTGTGTTCCTATGATTTGCAAGTGGAGAAAGCCTTTATGACAACTTGTTTTCTTGAAGGAGGAGAGGTCTTCCACCTTTGCTCTTGATTATTTCTTGAGATCACTAGATTTTTTAAATTCATCAGTTTGTTTAATTTCTTCATTATGTGTTTCATCGCATTTTTGGTCTCTATTTTGGGTTTTAGAACCCTATGTGTGAATTCGTGCCCCCCATACTATAGGGCACAGTTTCGATAAAAACTCTATTTTTCCCTATTGTGTGTTCTACATTCATTTTTTTATTTGTTTCCAAATTTGTGCTCGATAATTTATAGAGCATAGATTTATTCTAGTTGGATACTAGGGGGTTTATTCATCCCTAAATCCTAGGGTTTTAATTTATGTACCCCCTTGCATACTATTTCGTCTTTGTTTATATTATGTTATAATTTTTATCATCATTTTATTACATTTCATATTACATTAGCATGGGGGAAATTACTTGTTCTCAAATCCTAGGTTTCAAATATACATTCTTGTTAATTTCATTGTGTCCATTTTGTTTGAATTTCATTTATTGTTCCATGCTATAATATTTTATTGTGTTTGTTCCAAAGGTCAAAGCTCATTTTTATTAGGATTGGTCAATGAAAAGGACCTAGGGGTTTTTATTGCTATACCTGCAAGCTCAATATTACAACAGCCTAAGTAGGTCCTCAAATGTTTACCATATTTTCTAGAGTTTTTATGAAGCTATTTAGCATATTTGAAGTTATGGGATATTCAAGATGCAAGATAAATCTTGGATCAAACACCGGATTAGATAAGTACCCTAATTAAAGCTATTATGTTGTGTGTTATTTGTTTTTGTTATTTTTTGGTCATAACCTAGGTTATAAATATAAAGAAAAGAAAATATTTGATTGCATTCTAGACATTTAAAAGAAAAGGGCTTATATTTTTGCATCTAGGTTTTAATCTTATTTGTGTATTCCCTTGGTCCCTTGCTCAAAGAATAAAACATTCATTTCTTGCAACCTAGGGTTAGATATCATTGAATAAAAGAATTATATTAGGGTTAGTCATTGTCTTATTGCATCTTGTGTGCTTTGCATTGTTCTTTCATTTCCATAGTTTATTTAAAAAAGGTAAAACATAGGTGTTTTATTAAATCACACATTAAAAACTTACACCCCAGACTTAGAGCGAGTCCTAAAATTGTTCTTGGTGAACTTGTTCCCTTGCACCAAGTGTAGATTTACAACACACCCCCATGGTCACCTAGGCTCCTAGAAAATCTAGTCAAGAATTGTATATGGAAAGGTAGTTTTTTCCATATATAGGATTCCCTGGACCCTTTTAAGATTTCATTCTCAAGTTTAAATCATCAAAAAACCAAATATTTTGAAATAGCAATAGGTGAGATAGAAATGATTAGTACTTGAAGTTTTGATTCTCTCTAAAATTGGTTAACCCTTAATGAATATGATGGGATATAAAGTTATTGCAATCCAATATTAAGGTTTTGTTCTATGATGAATATCTTAGCATGTGAATGGTGCCTAATTCTTCTTACAACACTTCTCTATAATAATCAAAATAAAAAAATGAATGCTACCATGCTCAAAACATATTTGGCATCTTCATTGAATATTTGTTAGCTTAAGGTAAATTTTTGCATGGCCTCTTCTAGCTCATAGAGCTCTAGATTTAAGCACTTTAGCCTATCTTTTATTTTGGCATAATATCCATTTGTAAATTTTAGGTTTAGCCGGAGTCCCTCTAAAACCAATAACAATTATTGTATAGCTTCTTCTAATATGACCATCTCAAAGCAATTAGTAGGGTCTATGACCATCCTTTGTTGAGAGTCGTAATACAAGTGATATTCTTCCACAAGTTCACAACAACAATGTATCTAGGGAAGCATATATTGGTCCAAGTAGTTGGTCCAAATACTTGTAGTAAAGGATATGCCTTCACTTTTGAGGTATCTTTGATAAGCATATTTCATCAAATTTCTTATATATTTTGATAATCTTATATCCAATGTTCTTCTATTCACATATTCAATGCACCTTAGGGGATCTATGCTTGTATATTGAGCATGAATTTCTCTTCTTGAGGCTGAGTTAGGAGCTAAAACAACTTTTTATGTAATGATGATAGCCTTGTTTTTCTTGGATTCCATGGCCTTTTTATACATTTTTTAATCATTTGAATATTATCCTTATCTTTGTGATTAAAAGCTTTATAGGGGCTCTTGTTGCTTGAGATGAAATGGAGATGACTTACAAAAGGGAAGTATAAAAAGGCTTCATTCTCATTTTATTATTATTAATGAATCTATAGGACTTTAATCACTGTTTGGTAGTGGTAGTGATGTTTTCTTATCTAGTAGAGTCGATTGGTTTATTTTTAAAATTTTCCACCTAGATAGTAAATATTTTGACTACCATGCTATTGAGGCTTTTTATTTTTCTTTTTTGCTTGACTAAAAAATTTAGGCTTTACCTATTTTAATGTGATGATGTGGATGCTAAGTGTCATAGACTTTGATTTAAGTTGATTGCTTTAAATATTTATGTGGGATAAGAAGGGTTGAACAATCTAGTGACTAGTGCAATTTACATCTCTAATACTACCTTTTCTAGTACCTTTTATAATTAGATCAATATTACCTTCTCATCATCACATGAGTACACAATATCAGTTGGTGTACTGGTTGAAACACTAAATTCATGTATCTTCATAATAAATTTACTTGCCACACTATAGCTAATGCAAGGATCCTCTATACCTATCCTACTAATATTATGTCATTTTGGGAACCTCCCAATACATATGAAAACTTTCCAACTCTATTAAATATGTTCCATGGCTTAAAGAGCTTTATTTTTTTTTGGTAAATTAAAAGGATTTCATTAAGAAACGGGTTTTAAGGATCCCAAAACCTTTGTACAAAAATAGCACAGACTGCTACAAATAGAACTAAAAACCAATAGGGGATGCAACCCCATGCCTAGAACATTAGGAAGTCTAACAGAGGATGCAGCCCACTCGAAAAGCAAGAAGAAAGAAGAAAGGGACACTGCCCAAGCAAAATAGACCACAAAATAGATGAACAGGCTCCATGTAGGGTAGCCATAAAAATAGAATAGAAAGTGTCGAGGAAGTCAATCCTCAGTGGCTTCCTCATCCTCATCCTTGTCCTCATCCTTCACTTGATCCTTGGGCTCCTCCTTGACTACAACCATGTCCTCATCTGCTGAACAGGCTTCGGTCTCTTGCCCTATCTGCTCACCAAAGAAGAGCGTGTGGAGGGCCTCTCTGAGGTCAATAATGGAGTTCACCATAGCATTCATCATGCTTGTCATTGTAGATATGATGAATTCCTTTAGGTTTCTGACTTCATCCTCCATGTCCTCATCATCAACCTTGATTTCTATCACCTTTTGTTTACCTTTCACAAACTGGTCCTATAGGTGGGCTGATTTTCTGATAGGTCCTTCAGCTCTATCAAATTTGATGCTTTTCTTTGCCTTTAATTCATGCACAACTTCAATAGTCTTTCTTTTCCTTTTCAAAGGGACAAGTGGGTAGGGGGCCCAGCAAATTTTGTAGCTGGACTGGGTTTACTCAAGGAAGGAATGGGGTGGGCTTGGGGGCTATGAGTCAGGATGTGACTGTAGATGACTTTGAAAAGCCCTTGGTGGGAGGGAAGGTCAATTCCTTTCTTTTTCCTGTAGGAGTTAATGGAGTAATTCATAGAATTGATGAGGAACTGAGGGATATTGATGGGATTCACATCACAGAAATGGTTGACAAAAGCCAAGTGGAAACTACACAGGACTTTCTCAGGATCATCAATAGTGATGAATTCCATAATGGGTTTCATCACATCGTTCCATGGCGTGAGGAGATCCTTCCTAAAAATCCCTTGTTTCACCCCTTTGAATATTCTTTCATTATCCTTGAACTCTTTCAGCTCAACTTCCCAGTTGTGCTTCTCCCGATGGATAGAACACCCTTTCGTTGGCTGCCCTGTGATGGTTGACAAGAGATTAACATCAATGCGGAAGCTCCTCCCTCGGATAGTGATGCAGTCATTCTCCCAAGTCTCCAAGAAGGCCATGGTTATGTCAATTTTATCATCGAAAAACATGTTGAGGAAGGGAAAAAAATTCCTCTCGATCAAAATTCTTTCAGCCAGGATATCACACTCAACCTTACTTGGCTCAATGAAACTCATGCTGGGCAAATATTCGAGGATGGGGAAAAGACCAATAGGGTTGAGGTCAGAAACAAAGAAATTCTGGGTGGGAAACACCTACACTCTACACCGGTGAGCAAGAGGAGAGTTTAGAAGAGGTAAGATATTGGGTTCACATGTAGTGGGGAAACTCAGAGCGCCTGTGTTTGATTTATGGGAAAAAACCCAATAAAATCGGGCAGTTTTCCAAGACTTGTCGTTGTTATGATCTACAAAGCACTTTGAATTTGGCAATGAAGATTTTGATTTCCCATTACTTTTTTGGTTATGATTACCCAGAGAGGGAGTATCCCAAGGAATATTTTGAATGTTGGTGATGATTATCCCTTGTCCTTCACTCTGATTGGGCATTGGACCATGGAATTTGCTTCTGGAATATGAACAATCACCGACGCTACCAACATTTGCCCTCAGGAAGATGTGCTCCAAAAATCGATGCACAGTCTTGGACATAGGACCATTGCCACATCCTATAAGGACCAACCAAATTTGAACTAAATTGCTATTGGAAATCAGACCTTTGGAGATCGTGATACCTTGGTTCGGTCTATCTTGGACCTGATTGTTGATTTATCCAATGTTGGTGCAGCATCAAGGAAAGAAGTGATTGAGGTTCTTGGAGTAAAGTTCTTCATAAAGCAGCCCACTATTGGAAATTGGAACACCACCTAAGTCACTAAACACAAGAAAATAAACTTTCCATAGTTTGAAAAAATTATTAGAGTGAGTTTTCAAAAAACCTGTCAAATCAAGCATGACCTTATTGCGATGGAACTCAGTCTGCATGGGAAAATTAAGCTCAAACATTTTGAATTATTTCTTGGTCCATGATCCTTTCAACTTCTTTGGGAATTTTTTCTATCCATGTGGTTATCCCATTGGCGGTGACACCTTTGTTGGCTAACCAATCAACAACCTTATTAGACTCACGGAAAGTATGCTGGCAGATGTTCTATGGATGACTTAGGATGAGGATCCTGGCCTCCTTGATGCAATCCTCGATTCTCCAAGGTGGATTTTTGTTCATCCTGAGGTAATTGACTATAATCAAGGAATCTCCCTCAACAATGATATTTTCGGGGATAATTATTTGCTAACTCTAGCCCCCTCCACAAAGCTCTAGCTTCAGCAACATTGTTGGTTTGAGATCCAAGGAATTCAGCAAAAGCAAAAAGGACTCTTCTAAAGTGATCTCTGAGGATGCCTCCTACCCCTATGATTCCTGGATTACCTTTGGCAGCTCCATCAAAGTTCAATTTGAGCCACCCTCTCAGGGGGATCCACTTAGAAGAATTTCTCTGGTTGGGTCTAGGATTGATAGGTTTGTCCTCAATAAGGATATTCAAGGACTTTCCTAAGGACAATTCTAAGTTGGCTACCGGTCTGGAGGAGGGGGGTATAAGCATGGAATTATCTTTAGAAAAATAGAGGATTCTATTAAAAATGGAAGAAGTATTGGAATAGGTATCTGAGAAAGCTCTATGGTTTCGTTCAAGCCAAACTTGCCACAAGAAGATGTGAAGATAGGAAGTCCAAAGGAATTTTAGTCTAGGATTGCGAAAAGGACTAGGCCATTGGAAGAACAAGTCAGAAATAGAATTAGGCTTTGTCCATGATATGGAGAAGGTCTAAAAAATATTGCTTAGGACATCCTCAGAGAAAGAGCAGGTAAGAAAAATGTGGTGAACATATTTCCAGTTGGAAAGACACATGTAGCATCTATTAGGGGCAACAATGCCTCTCTTGAGCAAATTGTCTATAGTAAGGATCTTGTTTTGAAAAACCAACCAAGAGAAAAATGATATCTTAGGCATAAGGTTCTTTGGGTAGACCATGTTGTGAGGGAAGGATTGATCCTCAGGGCTCAAAAGGACTAGATAGGCGGACTTGACTAAAAATTCACCACTATCATTCAGATCCCAAAACAAATGATCTATCTGATTTCTAGAAGGGATAATGGTTAAATGCAGTAAATAATTCATAGCTGCTACTTTAGTAGGATGAATGTTGTTTTTGATTGGCTTCCAGGTTCTCCTATTGCCATTCCTACAAATAAAGTCAACAACTTTTGGCCCAAAGTTAACATCAAGGTAATTTTTCAGTCTAGACAAATTTTGATCTTCAATTAGAGGGTGGTCAGTGATCCACCTATCATTCCAAAAATCTATTTTTCTGCCATCTCCAACTCTCCACCTAAGACCTTTTTCCAGAATAGTCCTAGTATTTAGAATAGATTTCTAGAAAGTCGATCCTCTAGAAGGGGCTTGTTCATCTAAGAAATCTGTTCTTTGGAGGTACTTCCTTTTGACTATCGAAATCCATTCATAGCTATCTATCAGTAGTCACCAAGCTTGTTTAGCCAGTAAAGCTAAATTGAGGAGATGAATCCTCCTTAGGCCTATTCCTCCTTTGTCCTTAGGTTTGCAAACCTTTTCCCAGGCAACTAGGTGAATGCATTGCTTATTTTTTGAACCAGACCAAAGAAATTTTTTTTGAATTTTTTCAATATTTTGATAGACAAGGACTGGAGCTTTGAAAATAGACATAAAATAAATAGGGATGCTTTGAAGGCAGGCCATGGTGAGGGTAGCTTTAGCTTCCTGGGATAGGAGGTTGCCTTTCCACCCTACCAATTTTTTTTGAATTCTCTCTAAGATGTTGTTCCACATGGATTCTGATGGATTTCCATGAAAGAGGGGAAGGCCTAGATAGGTGGAGGGGAGATGAGCCATTGAACATTCTAGGATTTGGGCTATTTTATTCTACCTTTGAATAGGAGTATTGAAGAAGTATAACTTGCTCTTGTTGAAGTTAATTTTCTGGCCTACCACTTCTTCATATAGTAGTAAGATGTACTTGATTACCTTAGCTTCAAAGACTGAGGCATGAGTTGAGATGAGAGTGTCATCCACGAATTGCTGGTGAGTGATAGGGGTTGTCTGAGAAGCTACTTTTAACCCTAAAATAAGACATATTCTACAAGTAGCCTTTAAAGTTCTCCCAAGGGCTTCTACCACAATAATGAAGAGCAGAGGAGAGATGGGATCTCCTTGTCTCAATCCTCTTTTGCTTTGAAAATAACTAGTTGTAGAACCATTGATGATGATAGAAAACCAGGGTTGAATGATACATCCTTTAATCAACTCCACCCAATCAGGATGAAAACCAAACTTGAGGAGGACATCAATAAGAAACTCCCAATTGACACGATCATAGGCTTTGTTCATATCCAGCTTAAGAGCAAAGGTAGGTTCTTTCGTTAAGGATATGGAATGAAAAACCTCATGGATAGTGATGACTCCATCAAGGATGGACCTACCTTGGACTATGCTTCCTTGACAAGGATCAATGAATATGGGCAGGAAATCCTTCATTCTATTAGCAATGACCTTGGTTAAAATTTTGTAGGTCACGTTGCACAAACTGATTGGTCTGAAGTCCTTCATAGATTTGGCTATAGGGCCTTTGGGAATAAGAGCAAGGAAAGTGGAGTTGAAGCTACGAGGAATGGATTTGGAGATTTGAAAGTCCTTGATATTTGAACACACATCATTCCCCACTATATCCTAGAAGGTTTGGAAGAACTAGGGAGGGAATCCATCAGGGCTAGGGGCCTTGTCAGGATTCATGGAAAATAGGGCAGTCTTGATTTCCTCCTCAGAAAAGGGGGCAAGAAGTCTGAGATTAGTTTCTTCAGGAATGGAGGATGGGATGTGTTGGAGTAAGGAATATTTTGCAAAGGAAGTATCAGGATTCTCTTCACCTAAAAGGGTATTGAAATAAGAGACAACTTCAGATCTTATCTCATTAATATCTGTTGTAAGAGTTCCATCTACTTTTACAAGTTCTTTGATTCTATTGTGACTTCGATTTCTCAGCGTTGATGCATGAAAAAACTTTGTGTTTGCATCCCCTTATTTTAGCCAAAGAGCTCTTGATTTTTACCTCTAAAAGATCTCTTCACAAGCAAGGATGTTATGAAATTCTGCAAGGGTTGTTCTTTCTTCGAGTCTAGTCTGCTCATCATTATGACCATTTTGAATTTTATCTTCTATTAGTGCTAATCTATCTAAAATGGCCTACTTGTTCTCAAAGAGATTGCCAAAAATTTCCTTATTCCAAACTTTGAGGTTCTCTTTGACATGTTTAAGCTTTTGAAACAAACTAGAGGCTAGATTTATGTGTCCTACTTGTTTCCACCACTGGGAAATTTTGTCCCTGAGGTCTGGGTGCTGAATCCACATAGCTTCAAATCTGAAAGGTTTTTTGAATTGATGACCTTTCTCCATTTCCAAAAAAAAGAGGGCTATGATCAGATCCTATCTTGGGTAAGGATCGAAGGTTGGCATCCCCAAAGGTCTGGACAACTTCCTGAGAGAAGAAGAATCTATCCAATTTAACCTGAATTAATTGATCTCCCAATATTCTGTTGGTCCAAGTGTATCTTGCATCCTTAATTTTGACATCCATGAGGTTGTTTGCATCCACAAAGTCACTAAAATCTTCCATACTTCTGATAGGTAGACCTGATCCCCCTTTCTTATCTGAGTGGTAGAGGGGGGTGTTGAAATCCCCTACTACTATCTAGGGAATGTGATGAACAACCTCTTTGATGCTTCTTAGAGTCTCCCAAATAAAAGATCTTCCTTGCAGGGTATTTGGTGCATAGACATTTGAGAGAATCCAAGAGGAGTTATTATCTTTGTTAGTGAATAGTATTGTGATGATTCTATCGGTTATATTTAGGACTTTACCTTCAATTTTCCTAGGATCCCATAAACACATTAGGCCTCCTGAGGCTCCTCTTGCCTGACTAAAGCTTATTTCACTTTTGTTCCAAATATTTTTGGCTATATTTACTGAAGCAACAACATCAAGTTTTGTTTCTTGCAACATGAAAATAGTGGGTTTAAGTTCTCTTCTCAATGAACTGACTATTCTTTGCTTAGTTAGGCCATTGAGGCCTCTCACATTCCATGAGAGGATCTTCATTTAGAATGCTTGGAGTTTTTCCTACCCCCCTTTCCTTGAGGTTGGGGAGGTTTGGTGATTTTGCTATCTTCCTGGGCTTGGCTGATGACTATGGGGAAAAGGGTCTTCTAGATTCCATTAGCTATGTCTTGCTTGACATCCTTTTTCCACTGATCAATGGTTGAGGTTCTCCCTCTTTTCTTATCACTACCACAATCTATGGGAGATTTCATTGAGCTTCTCATCTTCTTGGGACTAAATTTGTGTTGGACTATTTTATCTGAAATAGGTTTATAAGGAACCATTTGCTCTAGGATAGGGCTAGAATGACCATTTTTGGATTGCAGATTAGCAGGAATATTGTAATCAGTTGCAAAGTGTTCTTCTTGGGGAGAAGATGTAGGAAACTCATCAGGAATGTGTGATGGTCCTGATTTGGTTGGGGAGTCTAAACTATTAGGAAGAGTTATTGCAAGATCAAGATCTTCTTCTCCATCCTCTTCCCTTGTAATCTCTTCCTGAAAAAGTGTTTCATCATCAAGGATTTGAAATTTATTTGTGTCAGTGAAGGCAGAGCATACCTTATCAATTTGTGATGGTTGGAAGATTTGTTTTCCTTTGTCCTGATGGATCTACAGTGCATTCTCTCCCTTTTGAGGAAGCCCATTTCCTATGAGAGGGATTTGTTGGTTGTTCCTGGGTCTGAAGAAACCCTTTTGAGTAGGGCATTTGTTTCCTTGATTTTTGTTGGCCCCTCGAACTTTTGTAATCTTATTTTTGGCAAGTTGTTTAATTTATGGGTACTGGCTTCTGATATGGCCCTGTGTGTGGCATTCGATACAAAAATCTGGCTTGTTCTCGTATTCAATAGCTTGGCATCACAGGTAGGATCCATAGCCCAACTCAATGAAAGTGGGTAGTTCAGATTCAAGGTTTGCATTCACGCAGAACCTGGCATGCGTCATCCTAGACCGGGCTAGGGTTGCATGGTCTATTGCTACCAGGTCACCAAAAATATTTGCTATTCCTTTCAAAATGTCCTCGTGCCAAAATTGGAATGGTAAATTTGGTAATCTAACCTAGATAGGCACGATATTGATGCTTTGAGTCTCAGGATCAAAGTCCTCTACCCATTTTTGAAGAAATAAACTTTGACATCCTAGGAACCATGGTCCTCCAGACAGAATGTGATTGACATCTTCTGGATTGCTAAGACGGATGATGAAAAAACCTCTGGTGCAAGCGAGGATCTCCATGTTACCCAAAGTTTTCCACTTTGAGAATGCCCATCTCCTGATAGTCTCAATATATGGTCTGCCACCAATGAGTTTTCCTATCAAGGAAAAACTTTCCACAACCAAGGAGCTTGCCATCCTTTTTTTAGGTACCATCAATCTGATACCCTCGGGGAATGAGATTCAAAGAGTTATCAATAGGCTTGATGCTCGATCCTTTGAGAGTCTCGACATACAACTTTTGCTTAGCGGGGCCCTCAGACAAGGTAGGGTGGGCCTCCTTGTCAGGATTTTTGTTGGGGGGTTCATCTCCCCAAAACCTTTCGATTTGATCAGGAGCCTTGTCCTTTACGATCTACCTAGCATCAAGAATCTTACCTGCATCTGGATCCTCACCTGCATCCTCATGATCTCCAGAAGTTTGAAAACCTACTTTCCCACTCAAACCTATTTACTTGCACTACTCTTATTCATCTTGGTGCTCCTCATTTCTAGTCAATCATGAAGATTTTTATTGTTAGATTCATTCTATTTGAATTTTTAAAGTTGTGTAGGGTGTTAATGAGTGGTATTTTAGGATATCGATGGTAGTGTTTGTTCAACCACAAGATTGTTTATTCAATAGATCACTTGCATGTATTTAGAATATAATTTAATATGTCGATCTTTTTCTAGAGCTTCCTTCATCTACATTCATTGAACCTTGTTCATCTATGTATAAATAAGGTGTGTGCTCATGCATTTTAAGTAACCTTAGCCAAATCTTGACACATGAAGACTCCTACTTCCTACACACATAAATTTCTATTTTTATCCATAAATCAAATAATCAAACCATACGTACTAGTTGAAATATTTTATTGGGACCAAAATCCCAAACTTTAGTTGCCCATTTCTCTTTATGATCATGAAGGACAAAAATTTGCACCCTATTTTTGTATAGTTCTAGTGCAAACCGCTTTTCTTTAGCTATGAAGATTTAGTAAGTGTTTATGCTAGTTGGGAGCAAATGCTCAACATGGTGCAAGTGAAGCGGTTCCAATTAAATTTTTATCCTAGTTCCATATTGAGCTCTTCAAATAATTAGTGACCAATCCATTTGAAGATAGCCTCCCAATATAGTAGTGTAATCCTTTGATATAAAAATTCCAAATGATGTAGGAAGATCTATTATTGCTATATCTTGAGATAGTGAGGCTAGCATAGGCATGTACAATAAGAGAAAGAGATTCAACTATCCTCAATATTTTTACTACTTTCATTCAGTTGCACCACCCTCTTATTTACTAGTTGATAATCCATTCCTAATGCATCTACTACCCCTTAGCATGATTGAGGTGCTTACCCTAGAGTCTATCATGTAGTTATAGATCAATTTATCTTTGTGAATTAGGGATAATTTAAATGGGGTGTGTCTAGGCCTTCTCACTCTTAGATTAGATATTTGTAGGATTTTTGGTACCTTCTATTGTCCTAGCTCCTTTAGCTTGGAAATGGACAAAACATCTCATATGGGTATGGCCATCACTAAATTTTTTTATGGTTAACGAAACTAAACAATACAAGGGAATTGATCTTTTGAAGGGTATTCGATAGCAATTTGGGCTTATCCATATCTAATTAAGGAGTTTTATAGTCTTTGATTAAAGCACATATTGTCTTAGGTTTTTCAGATCATCTTTATTTCTAACCATCAAAAGTATTGGTGCATTTTGCTTTGTTGGTGCTAGGATGGGGGGTTTCTTTCTAGAAATAATTGGTTCTCTCTAGATGTCTAGGATCACTTGCCTTCTCTTTTTTTTCTCCTCTATTACCCTCTTATTAACCCTTTCTACATACTCCAATTAGATTGGGGACTTGTCGATGCTAAAACTCTAGCTCTGCCATATATAGCATATACTTCCTCTTCATCTCATGATACTAGGATCTACTCAAAAGGAGAAACACTTGAATCAAGAAGATATGGGGTAGGAATATTTTGGTTTATCATTTGGAGTTATCGTTGAATGGGATACAGATGCCTGAAAAGTAGTATTTCATTTATCACTATCATATATGGATAATATATTCATAGTAGACATGATGAGGGTAGGTGTTTTGGGGTGGGAAATACCAAGTAATAAACTCCTCCACATAATTGTTTTGTATGGGATATATCTCCCTAACTAGGTTGGGAGGTATCTATTGTATTAGGGTTGGGATGGTCAACATCTATTAATTATGGTTCTAAGGGAAATATACATCCCTATTATATTGGAACTAGGGCCTTAGATATACATTAAATAGGGGCCTATTACCTTGATTATTCATGTTGAAATGGAGGTATCATCTTATTCTTGTATTGGAACATTTAGGTATTTCATTATTTCTTCAAGGAAAAATCCTCATTAGAAATAAGATTTGGCAAATTCTTAATTGCATCAAATTTAGAGGCATCTATAGTAGGGTGCATTGATGCAAGAAGGCGAAAAAGGATTATAGTTGGATTTATAGTATGAGTTGGTTGAACAGTTGTATTTGTATGATATGATTATTGCACATTTGGAAACAAAAGTATAGGTGGCCTATGGGTTAGTATTCCTATCTAAATTAAATTATTTTTAGCTTGGATAACTATCCCATATGTTTTTGGCAAATAATTCACTCCCCTAGACTTAATCATCATAGATATTTCTCAGTCTAGAGCTTTCAAATAATATATAAAATTCATACTTAAGGGGGTGGGTTTCACTAGAAATCCTATGCTAAGTTTTTTGAAAACATAGATTTTAACCATTCATGGCCTCCATTGGTGCTCTCTTTATAGTAGATAATTATTCTAAGAGAGAGACTTCGTCTTCCTTTTCTCTAAATTGATCAAAAAATAATGCAATAAGTTGATCCTAATTTGCAATAGAATGTGGGTCTAATGAGACATACCACTCATATGCTTTGCCTCTGAATTATACCATTAGTAATATTAGTACCACATTATACCACTCATTATGCTAAAAATATGTTATAAATGCTCCATTGGCATGGTTAAGTCCTTGCAAGTGAAGTAGGGCAAGTATTTCAATGCAAGATATCATCCCATATTGTAGGTGAATCCAATGGTTGCAATGGACCTTGGTCATTCCATGTAGAAAAAATTTTAGGTAGTTGAGTATCCATATTTTAGCACTGACCTCTTCTTCTTCTTGAAATTGTGTTAAGAGGGGGGACCAACACAAGTATTTGCATTAGTGTAGGATCTAGTAGTAGGTATTGCACTCATCAGCTTCTTGACATTTTGCTTTCTACAAAGTTGCTAGGTGAATTTTAAAATTTCTCCATCAAGCTAATAAACTAAGATATTCACTAGAATATCAAACAATCATTTCTTTAAGTGTCTTATTTATATGTATTCTTCTTTAGTGGATTCATTAGGAATTATTTATATGTGCTTCAAAAAGTAGATAGGTAGAGATCCTAACCAATATATCATCCTAATATGTGTAGATCCTCCCATTAGGTATGATATTGAATTGTAGTCATGCATAATGGGTGATTGCTTTTGATTTGTGGGACCAATTTATTCAATTTTGTTCCACTGAGTATGCCATTAAACTAATGTTGTATCAAAATATTGCAATCTCCCATTGTGGCTGCTAGACACACCTAACACTCACACCTCACTTGAAATGACATAGTGGGTATCTCTAAAATATTACAAAGTGGCTCGATCTAACTACCTCCAAGGATTTTTATAAGGCTAGCTCCTTAGGATGTGATATTCAATGTTTTCATATTGAACTATATTTTGTGCACAAAATAAAAAGGAAAGAAAACCATAGGAAATAGAAAATACAAAAAATAAAAGACCTAATCTCAATATAGGAAATGCACCAAGATAAAGAAATTATTTAACATAATAGTGGGATAAATGAAAACATGAATTATTTGTAGAAAATAAACAAGGAACGTTGTCTCTTCCTAGCATGAATGTTTAAGCACAAGAATATACAAAGAATTGATAAAAAATGAAGTAGTCATGATTCCTTATACATACACATATAAACAAGAAATGGGACCAAAAAAGCTAGTAGTCATACCTTCTTATTGTAGACACCTAAAAATGTCACTTTATCTCTTATACATTGCTAATATTCAATTAATTTACAAAAATCCCCTAAAAATCACTTAATTTGCATTAAAACACTATTTAGCTACTTAAGACCCTTTTCCCCACTAAGCCCCCTCCTACGCCTAGCCCCTAGTCACCATATCACCACCCCTCTAACTTAGCCTAGGACCACCTCACCTTAGTCTACCATTTGATTTTAGTCTATATCCACCTCATCCTAGCCTACCCTACCCCCTACTCTCCACATCCCCATGCTCATTCAATTCCATAAATATGATAAGAATTTCTTCTCCCATGTGCATTAATGACATGAATACTTTTCATCCACATGCCATAAATAGGGTGAATATTTTCTTCACCACCATGCATTTATGAAGCATGGTGCACCCATGCCACCTTGCAGGTCACATCACCTCCCCAATCCTTGCCAAATTATATAAATAACATCCCATTTATTTAATTTTGAATAAGAAGACAAGCTCTTACCAAAAAATTTCTAAAATCACTCCTAATCTCATTTACATAAAAGCCCTCCTTTGTTCTAATCCCCACAGATGGCTTTGTATACCTCTTTTTATGTCTCCTTGCTTTGTAAACTGCTTGCAGGTGTGGAATTAGATGATCATTAGACTCAGACCAGAGCTTATTACAGAAAATTTTAATTAGACCAAGCCAATACCAATTGTATATGGGGTATGGATCATAACCTAAACCATCCCACCACCATTAGACTCAGACTAGATCTTCATGGAAACTATAATTTTTCCATTGAAAGAAATTTCGATTAGGCTAAAACAACAACAAATATATAGGGGGTAAAATTGACATAACCACAGGATATAGTTGACATAACATTATAGGGGGGTACAATTCCCATAAAGAACTAGTTAAAAAAAAATTCAAACCAAAAACTAAGGTCAATAAATTAATTTTTATGTGTTTTTAGATTAGTTTAGCTCTATTTTAATGTTATAGTTTAGATTTATTTATTTGCATTCTTTCATGAATCTAGTTCTAACCAAGGTAGACCCATAGGTGATATTAACAACTTGTTTTAGTTGTGTGTAGGTGCTAGAGTCTCTACTAAACTAGCGGTGGTAGGCATAACTCCACCCTGTTTCCCCCTTTGAGATGATTGTAAAGGGATTCTTCACTAGAATATCCTTATTTGTATTCCAAGGGGCATTTGTGAATAATTTTGTAATCATGATTATATATCAATGAAATGACATATTTTTTTACCATATTTTGGTGATCACAATGGGATCTCTAAACCCTACACACATAGGCAAACAAAATTTCAAGTTGTAGAATTTTTATTCTCAATGTCTTTTCCTCACTTTTTCCTTGTGTTTTTGTTTTGGTAGTTTGTAAGCTATTTCTACTAACAATATATGTTTTCTATATTTTTTTGTAAGCTGTGAACTCATCACAAACCCTCAAAAACTAGACCCATCATGGTTAGTCCAAAAAAAAGTATATTAGCATGAACTATCTAGGCCTAGATGATTGGCATCTAGAACTGTACATTCTTGTATAGTTTCTAAAGAGCATTGAAACTAGACCTATCAAGGCAAGTAACTAGTTTTACACAACCAGTACAATAATTTGTAGGTAGGTATCAATTATGATTCCTTTCTTAAACTATCAATTTTTCCTTTCACACATCAGTTGCCTTCTTAAGATAACTCATCCTACACAAAAGGTGTTAAAATGTGTACTCACTTACCTAACAATCTCTCAAATTTAACATATTTCATTTATTACTTTTTTTTATTTCATGTTTATTGGTTTAGATTTAATTTTCCATAGAATAGTTACCTCAAATTATGTGTAGGGATTTACTAGTTAAATATAGTTTCTTTCAGCTTTTGATTTCAAAGTTTTTAAATTTGTGTCCTCTATTTTATAGAAAAACATCTAGTTCCCTATAGCAACCAAATCAACCCAAGCAGAGAGAGAGGTCAAAAAAATCTCCCAAAAACAACCATACAAAGAGGTATGGTTACTATTGTGAATTGTATAGACCCATATGGTTTCTACCAAACAACACAATTTAGTCAATTGGAGCCTGTGTAGCAATCCCAGATAGATTCTAGAGAACATTTGACTTTAATACTTTTGCACTCATTTTTAATTCAAATTACAATATTTCATTTTCAAAAATTATTTTACCTTTCATTTCTATTATGAGAGTTTCATTTTTAAAATGCACCTTATATTTCAAAAGCCCAGGATAGACATATGCATGAACCATGAAGAAATCTATTACTTTCTTCATCTCCATGAGCTAAGCCAGATCTTGATCTATATCATACATAAAGCTCTTAGTAGACAATTGGTCATAACCTTAACAAGCATATCTTGACTAGTATAGATAGATTTATGACTAAGTAAATATTAAGGGTAGATCTTGCTTCAAAAGAATTTAATTTCATGCATTTTCCTTTGTTAAGGATCAAATTGCTTCAAAATAATTTTATTTCTTGCACTTTCCTTTCTTACATATCATTTCCTTTCAAAAATAATTTAATTTATGTCTTGCATTTTTATTTTTTTAGGAATAGAACAATTGTCTTTCATGAATCATTTACTTTTATCTTGTATTTTCTTTTTATTAGCATAATATTTAATTTCATATCATTTAGTTTTGTGTCAAGAATTTTTATTTCATTAGCAAAAATTTTATTTCATATCATTTTCTTTTATGTCTTGTAATTTTATTTCCTTAGAATAGGTTTACTTTCATATCATTTACTTTATGTATTACAATTTGCTTTCCTTAGAATGGGTTTACTTGCATGCCATTTACTTTATGTTTTACACTTTGATTTTTTTAAAATAGGTTTAATTTCAAAGCCATTTACTTTTATGTCTTGTACTTTGCTTCCATTAGAATAGAATTTGCTTCAATTGTACTTGCAATTTACCTTTGATAGCCTAGTTTGCTTTCCTGTATTGCACCTTGCATTCCTAGCATAGACTTTAATTCCTTGTAATTTTTTTAAATTGAAATTGTATTTTATTTCTTAGCATAGGTTTAAATTTATTGCCCTTTTCTTAAAATAAGTTGTATTTCATTTTATAGTGTAAATTCCTTGTTATTTTCTTCAATTCAAATTGCATTTCCTTTCACAACATAGAATTTTCTTCCTTATTTTCTAGGTAGTGAAATATTCATTCCTAGTGTAGACTTTACTTTCTTGCATTTAGTCTAGAAAAACTCAAAAAATTGCATTTGAATTTATAGGATAATATTTTTTTGTTCATCTTAGTTAAAATATAAAATCCACACACATGTGCACGTACTTTTAAACACATCAATGATGTTGGATTTCATCATTAATTATCACTCGAGATCAATGGCATTTGAGTTCATATGCAATCATCGACTCTCTCCCTATATGCCATAGTAGCCTTTGTATAGTTTTCTAGACTTCATCATTGAGAAAATCACTACCCTTGGGATTATATCAAGGTAGCCTAGGTTAGAATCCTCTGCTCACAAGGCTATATAATTTGTGAGTGTGTAGTTATTTTTGCCAAGCCCACGTAAGGGTGAAGTAAAATTTGATTAAGCTGACATAGGTTTTAGAAAATGTTTCCTCTTGTGCTGGAGGTATTTTTTCCCTTATTGGATACCCCACAATCATGACCCACCCTTGGTAGACTTTGAACTTGATAGATTTTGCTTAGCTAAGATGTTTTGCTTTAAGAAAAATTGACATGCTATGTTTTAATTATGTAAGTATGGATGGTTTGTAGGAAATAAAATATTTTAATGAAGAAATGCTTGGAAATAAATGGATCTTTATTTAAAGGTAGTTTTTTTCATGAAAAAATATGATGCTACTAATAGACTATGTGTTTGTGCAAAAATACATGGTTCTTGTGGGTGGAGAAAGAATAAGCCACCGAGAACAAAAATTCTTGGTGGAAATTATGTTTTGGGTTATGTTGTCGAAATATTAGGGAAGCAACATGAATGAATGCTTAACCCTTGATGATGATGCTTTTCATAAGTTTACACATGATAAATAATTTTTAGACTTGTAATTTCTTATAATTTTTTATATTTGTATTATGACTGAATTGTTAGGGATAAGATCTTGGATATGTGTTATATGCATGATTTCATTATATTACCTAAATAAATACTAGTTTATAAATATCTATTTTTATTTTGTAACACCACCTTGAAAGTGAATAATGTGTAAGTATAATATAATAGCTATAATTAATGGAATTAAGTGCGCTTACAATAATGGCTTGCACATTGGACACGAATGATAAGTGAATCCACTGAGGTAACATTATAATGATGTGGAATTTATGAAACAATGGTAGTTGAAGATTACTTGGCAAAGAGGTATTTGAAAGCTAGGGATGGAGGTTGGAAGACATGTTCATGCTATGTGAGAGATATATGTGTGTACTCAGGTAGAGAGGGAGAATGGAATGAAGAGAGGTGGAATATTTGGCTAGAAGGGAAAAATGAAGATGAAAGAGCATGTGCAGAATTGTGAGCTTGTATGCGGTTGAAAGGTAAGTTATATTATATCCACTATGTAGACTTTAGAGATATTATTATTATCTTCCATTATGTGTAATCACTACTTTTTGGTGTAATTTATTCCAATTGATATTTTTTTGTAGTTCTGGTGTGTGAAACCATAGTTTAGTTGAATGTTGTAGAAACTATCAAAAGTGTAGAACAACTTGAAGAATGGTTATTAACAGTTTCTAGGAATAAACATAGACTATCCAGGGGTATTTTGGATGAATGGATCACCTTTCCTTGGGTGATAATGATGGCCATTTTCCTGATAGTTGATAACTAAAATTTCTTTTAGACATTAATGATAGTGTGGATTATGGATAAACTTGCTAGTAACCTTCTGAGACGTAGAGAATGCTGGTAAAACTAGACTATAATAGATTAAGTATGTATTTATCGGATCTTATTTTCTATTTTATTAAAGTAGCATTTCATGATATATGCATGGCTTGTGATGCTTGATTAAAATGTGTGTTTACATTTAATACAGAGCTTTTGATTTATGAATTGATGAACGAAAGAATAAACCTGAGTTTTACTATGAGGAATCAATGGAATGGCTATAAAGGATTGATGATATTTCATGGTTTTTGTATTTTTGTGTGTATTTCATATTAGAATCTATAGATATTGTTTGAAGTCACAGATTGGTGTGTGAATATTATGAAAAGCTTATTTTTTTTACGTTTAGCATGATTACTTTAACTAAATGAGATATAAAGACTTATTGAGTCTCTGTTTATTGGAATAACTAGATTAGATAGAACATAAATGAACATGTTGGAATTTTCTTGCATGTGAATTGAATTACATTGTAAGTGTGCAAAATATCTGATATCTGGAAATGTGGTTGTGTGCAATTTGAAAGCATCAAAGAGGGAATGGTGTGCATTTGAATGTCGCATTTGAATTTTTTTGGAGCTATCTCAGATCCCCATTAGATGTTAATATTTATTCTCAGTTGGTTTATTTGCATAGATCATGGAGGAATTGCATGAGGAGTGTTGTACTGAGTTGTTGTAAGCTTCAAAGGATATTTATGCCATGGCAATTGTGACACTAAATAAGTTGGGCTTGTCAAAGTTATGACTGGATATCCTGTCAACTAGTCTAATGTATTTAAGAATATTTGTTACTTGATTATGATATTATGAACTCCTTATCAGTAAAGATGTGTTGGAGTGAGACTAATGTATATATGTGATTGAATGAATTTCAAATAGAGAAGTGAATCTTGTTTGGTTATGGATATTTGTAAATAATGATGATGTATGTATTACAATATTTTCATTAAATATGATAGATCTCTTGAGTTGTGCTTAATTATCATCTTATACTTATCTAGCTCTTTACCCATGATATTTTCTAATCCGGGTGTGTTACGATAAATTATTGTGTGTTTTTATTCAGTTTTGCGTGAGTTTCATTGGAATGTTATCACTCAAGAAAAATATAATTCAATTTAGTCTCATTATTTTTGTCCGAAGTGTTGTTACCAGAAAAATCTCTAGATGGGCTAGGGGAGTCATGTACTACAATGATATATCCATCCTTAGGATTCAACCCTATTTTGTGTAACTCCATAAGTAATACCGACCAAGGTAAAAGTGGGAGTAAGCTAAGTGATGTTTTTTGTTGTTATAATAGTAGAGTGTTTCCTATTAGTGGATGAGTTACTTACATCTATTGCCCCTTCAAAATTTATATCCTTTGACCTTATTTAAGGAATAACAAGCCTTAAATTCTTAGAACCAACGTGTAGATAGCATGTCTAAGGCATAGGAGATAGGTAGTGTTGACTTCATTGAAGAACAAGTGATTGGGGAATGTTAGAATATGACTAAGTGCTAAACACACCACACAAATGGACTTGTGTGGATAAGCAATGATTGGAATTTTCCTTTTTGATATATTGAAAAGTGAGTATCCTTTTTATGGACCATAAAGGAATTCCATTTCAAAGGAATGAAAGGTGTGACCTTCTCAATGGACTGAAGAGGAACAATCCTTTTGATATACTGAAAGGAGTAGAATAGTTGCTAGTGGAAGATAGCTTGAGTGGAGTATTTTATTAAGAGTGATGACTAGGAAAACCTTGTAGAATTAGGTTATGATCCATTATGATATGTTTCTATGAATGATTTATGATAGTGAGGTTGATATATTTTTAATCAAAGGAGTTTTCTTGGGTTCACTATCATCTAGTTGAGGGGCTAGTTTTAACTCTGGCTTGTTGGAGCAACAAGAGATATGAGATGAAAAGAACATCCAAGACCAAAATAAGGATGTTATATTTGCAAGGGATCACATTATGCAAACAATTATCCATAGAAAGTAGGGATGGGTTCAAAAGGAAAGGAACCAATGTACAAGGAAACTACACCTAAGGAACCAGTGCACAAGATTTATGCAACAATAGGAAACCAGAATCTGGAAGGTCAGGCTACGCCACTAGTGATAAAAGGTAAGATTTTTGGTAGAAGTGTTAAAATATTATTTGATAGTGGAGCTACAGATAGTTTTATTTCCACTAGTTTAGTTAAAGATATAACATAAAGGCCAGGAATCTTGGCACATGGGTGGAAGGTTGAGTATGGTTCAGGATAAACCTACTCTGTGAATCAGTGTTATCCTATGGCAGAAATTGCCTTTCCTAGTGGAATGACCTTAGGATGTTTATATGTTGCACCATTGCATGCCTTTGACATAGTTATAGGAATGGATTGGTTGCATGAGCATAAAGTAGTGATTAATTTCCAAGATCGATGGGTTGAATATACATATGTTGAAGGGCTTGTTCATAGAGTGAATAGCCTACAAGGAGCTTTCCAACCTCAAATCCTTTTGGCTATGCAACTCAAGAAAGCCATAAAAAAAGAGGAATGGTATATATTGTTAAGATAAATGAGTTAGAGGAAGGAAAAAAGGAAGAGGTGCTTGGGAAACACCCTGTTCTTCAGGAGTTTAGAGATGTATTTCTAGAAAATTTACTAGGATTACCACCTAGAAGGGAATTTGACTTCTCTATCAAACTTGAACCTAGAATAGAGCCTATCCATAGGGCTCCTTATAGAATGAATCCCATAGAAATGCAAGAACTAAAGGTACAACTACATGGATTGCTGGAAAAAGGACTAATCAGACCAAGTGTGTCACCATGGGGTGCACTAGTTTTATTTGTAAAGAAGAAGGATGGATCCTTAATATTGTGTATACAAATGTTAAATAAGGAAACTATCAAAAATAGATATCCTTTACCTAGAATCGAAGACCTCTTCGATCAACTCAAGGATGCCACAATATTTTCAAAAATTGATTTGAAGTCAGGATACCACCAATTGAGAATTCGAGAGGAGGATACTCATAAGACAACTTTTAAAACTAGATATGGACATTATGAGTTTACTATCTTACCTTTTGGACTAATGAATGCTCCAACAACATTCATGAACCTGATGAATAGTATCTTTAGGAAGTATTTGGATAGATTTGTTCTAGTATTTTTGGATGACATTTTGATATATTCCAAAAATAGGATAGAGCATGATGAACACCTCATAATAGTGTTAGAATTGTTAAGGAAAAATCAGTTGTATGGGAACTTGTCCAAGTGTGAATTCTATGTGATAGAGGTGCAATATTTAGGTCACATTGTTTTGGCTGAAGGAATCATTGTAGATCCTAAGAAAATAGAAGCCATCATGAGTTGGCCACCACCAATGAATGTGACTGAGATCAGGAGTTTCATGGGCTTAACTGGGTACTATAGGTGATATGTAAAGGACTACGCCAAGATCACCTCACCAATAACCAACCTTCAGAGGAAAGGGAGGGAATTCAAGTGGATAGAACAATGTGAGATAACATTTGAATTACTTAAGCAGAAGCTTACTACACCTCCTATATTAAAGATACCTGATCCATAGGGAAGTTTCTTTGTGTGTACAGATGCATCGCTAGAAGGACTGGGAGGAGTGCTCTCACAAGAAGTGGTAGTAGCCTATGGATCAAGGAAGCTAAAAAAGCATGAGGTTAATTATGCAACTCATGATTTAGAGTTAGCAACTATGGTATTTTCTCTCAAGATTTGGCGACACTATCTAGTTGGTAGACCCTTTGAGCTAAAGATAGATCATCAGAGTCTACAATACGTGTTCACCCAACCCTTACTCAATGCTAGATAGAGAAGATGGATGGAATTTCTCATGGAATATGATTTTGGCATTGAATACATTAAGGGAAAGGAGAATAAAGTCATTGATGCTTTGAGTAGAAGGAGACACATTGTAGTCTTATCTCGTGTTCATGTTGATTTGATGGACCAAGTCAAGGAAATGCAAGGTCAAGATACTTACTATAGGCAAATCTGAGAAAATATGGAAAGGAAATCAGAAGAAAATAAATATTTTAGCATCAAGGATGAATTCCTATGCTTTAAGGATAGGATAGTAATACCTGAGAATAGTGATCTGAGGAAGATGATCATGAATGAAGCACATAGATCCCCCTATTCTTCTCATCCAGGAGGAGCAAATATGAGGGAGAATATGAAAAAGATATTCTTTTGGCCAGGAATGAAGAGGGACATAATAAAATTTGTTGCTCAATGCCTCGAGTGCCAAAAGGTAAAAGTAGAACATAGACATCCTACTGGTTTGTTATATCCTCATGATGTGCCTATGCAAAAATGGTAAGTGATTTTGATGGACTTCATAGTAGGGCTACCTAAGACCAAGTTCCAGCATGACGTAATTCTAGTAGTGGTCGATAGACTAACCAAGGTTGCGCACTTTATACCCAAAAGCACCAAGGATGATGTTGTAATTATGGCAAACATATTTTCCAAAGAAATATTTTGGCTTCATGGTTTTTCAAAGGTAATTATATCGGATAGGGACTCAAGGTTCACCTCTGAGTTTTGGCAAGCCTTACACCGAGCCATTGGCACTAGGTTGAACATCAGTTCAGCCTATCACCCAGAAACTGATGGATAAACTGAAAGGGTGAACCAAGTATTAGAGGACATGCTTCACATGTACTGTATGGATCAAAAAACCCATTGGGAGGAATACTTGCATCTAGTAGAATTTACCTACAATAATGGTCATCATTCAACTTTGGGCATGGCTCCATTCGAAGCTTTGTATGGCAGAAAGTGCAGGACACCATTGTCATGGGATAATCCAGAGGATCAGATTGCGCTTGGACCCGACATGGTTAAAGAAATGGAGCAACAATTAAAGGTGATCAGAGAAATATTGAAGGAAGTGATAGACCATCAGAAAAGTTATGCCGATCTTAAAAGATCACCCAGAGAGTTTGTTGTTGGAGATAGAGTGTTTCTGAGGGTGAGACCAAAGAAGAGTGCTATCAAGTCCACAAAGCTTGATCCTCATTTTGTAGGACCCTTTGAAATCATAGAAAGGATCAGTCTTGTGGCATACCAACTTGCCTTGCCACCCAATCTATCCAAGATTCACAACACCTTTCATGTTTCTTTGCTTAAAAAGTATGTTGCTAACCCTGAGCATGTATGGAATTTTTCTAATTTGCAGATGGTGAATCCAGAGGCTATAGAGGTTCGACCAGTCAGAATCCTTGAGTTCCGATCTAAATCGATGAGGAAAGGAACTTTGGAGTAGTGTAGGGTCCAGTGGGACCAATACTCTGAAAGAAACGCTACTTGGGAGAAAGTAGTTGATATGCAAAAGCATTTTCCTTTTCTCTTTAAAGATACATTGTAATGTTGTTTTGATTGTTTTTGAAAGAAACTACTTGTATGAACACAGAGGACTGTGTTAAGCCTAAGGGGGGAGTATGTCATGACCCACCCTTGGTAGACTTTGAACTTGATAGATTTTTCTTAGCTAAGATGTTTTGCTTCAAGGAACAATTGACATGCTATGTTTTAATTCTGCAAGTATGGATGGTTTGTAGGAAATAAAATATTTTAATGAAGAAATGCTTGGCAATAAATGGATCATTGTTTCAAGGAAGTGTTTTTCATGAAAGAATATGATGTTGCTAATAGACTATGTGTTTGTGCAGAAAAATAGGGTTCTTGTGGGTGGAGAAAGAATAAGCCACCGAGAACAGGAATGCCTAGGGGAAATGATGTGATGGGTTATGTTGTCAGAATATTGGGGAAGCAACATGAATGAATGCTTCACCCTTGATGATGATGCTTTTCATAAGTTTGCACATGATAAAGAAATTCCAGACTTGTGATTGCTTGCATGATTTTTGATATTTGCATTATGATTGAATTGTTAGGGATAAGATCTTGGATATATGTGTTATATGCATGATTTCATTGTCTTCCCTAAAGAAATAAATAGTTTATAAAGATCTATTTTTACTTGGTAACACCACCTTGAAAGTGAATGATGTGTAAGTATAATCTAATAGCTAGCATTAATGGAACAAAGTGCGCTTGCGATAATGGCTTGCACATTGGACATGAATGATAAATGAATCCATCATGGTAATAGTAGAATGATGTGGAATTTATGAAATAATGGTAGTTGAAGACTACATGGCAAAGAGGTTCTAGAAATTCTAGGGATGGAGGTTGGAAGATGTGTTCATGCTATGTGAGAGAGAGAGTGTGTACTATTGTAGAGAGGGATAATGGAATGAAGAGAGGTATAAAGTTTGGTTGGAAGGGAAGAATGAAGATGGAAGACCCTATGTGGAATTGTGAGCTTGTACATGGTTGAAAGGTAAGTTGTCTTGTATCCACTACGTAGAATTTAGAGCTCTTGTTCTTATCTTTCATTATGTGTAAGCATTATTGTTTGGTGTAATTCCTTCCAATTGATAGTTCTCTGTGGTTCTGGTGTGTGAAACCATAGTTCAGTTGAATATTGTAGAAACTATCGAAAGTGTAGAATAACTTGAAGAAGAGTTATTAAAAGTTTCTAGGAATAAATGTAGATTATCCAGGGGTATCTCGGATGAATGGATCACCTTTCCTTGGGTGAGAATGATGGTCATTTTCCTAATAGTTGATAACTAGCATTGCACGTAAACATTAAGGATAGTGTGAATTATGGATAAACTTGTTGGTAACCTTTTGAGACGTAGAGAATGTTGGTAAAATTAGACTTGAATAGATTAAGCATGTATTTGTCGGATCTTCTTTTCTATTTTATTAAAGTAGCATTTCATGGTATATGGATTGCTTGTGATGCTTGGTTAAAATGTGTGTTTACATTTTATATAGAGCTTTTGATTTATGAATTGATGAATGAAGGAATAAACCTAAGTTTTTCTATGAGGAATCTATGGAATGGCTATAAAATATTGATGATATTTCATGGTTTTGGATTGTTGTGTGTATTTCATCTTAGAATCTGTAGATTTTGTTGGAAGTCACATATTGGTGTGTGAATCTGATGAAATATTTATATTGCGTGTGTTTAGCATGATTGCTTTGACTAGATGAGCTATAAAGATTTATTGAGTCTCTGTTTATTGGAATGACTTGATTAGATAGAACATAAATGAACATGTTGGAATTCCCTTGCATGTGAATTGAATTACATTGTAAGTGTGCAAAATATCTGCTATCTAGATATGTGGTTGTGTGCAATTGGAAAGCATCAAAGAGGGAATGGTGCGCATTTGAATGTCGCATATGAATTTTTTGGAGCCATCTCTGATCCCCATTAGATGGAAATCTCTATTCTCGGTTGGTTTATTTGTGGAGATCATGGAGGAAGTGCATCAGGAGTGTTGTATCGGGTCATTGGGAGCTTCAGAAGACTTTTTGCCATGATAGTTGTGATATCAAAGAAGTTGGGCTTGTCCAAGTTATGACTGGATATCTTGTGAATTAGTCTAATGTAATTAAGAATCTTTTTATTCTATTATTGAGATTACGAACTCCTTCTCAGTAAATATGTGTTGGAGAAGTGAGACTGTTGTATATGTGATTGAATGAGTTTTAGATAGAGTAGTGACTCTCGATTTGTTATGGAGATTTGTAAATAATGATGGTGTATGTATTACAATATTTTCATTAAATATGATAGATCTCTTGAGTTGTGCTTTATTATCATCTTATGCTTATCTAGCTCTCTACCTATGAGATTGTCTAATCCGGGTGTGTTACGATAAATGATTATGTGTTTTCATTCAGTTGTGAGTGGGTTTCGATGGAATGTTATCACTCAGGGAAAACATAATTCAATTTAGTCTCATTGTTTTTAACCGAAGTGTTGTTATCGAAAAGACCTCCAGATGGGCTTGGGGAGTCGTGTAATGCATTGGTCTATCCATCCTTAGGAGTCAATCCCAGTTTGCGTAACTCCATAAGTAATGCCAACCAAGGCAAATGTAGGAGTAAGCTAATCATTGTTTTCTATTGTTGTGATAGCAGCGTCTACGTATTAGTAGGTGAGTTACTTACATCTATTGCACCTTCAAAATGACGTCCCTTGACCTTCTTAAAGGAAGAGAAGTGCTACCTTCTTAGAACCGAAGTGTAGTCAATGTGTCTAGGGCGTAGGAGGTAGGTAGTGTTGACTTCACCAAAGGACGGGCGATTGGGGGATGTTGAAATATGACTAGGTGCTAAATGCACCACACAGATGGACTTGTGTGGATAAGCGGGGATTGGCATTTTCCTTTTCGATAGATTGAAAAGTGAGTATCCTTTCGATGGACCATAAAGGAATGCCCTTTCAAAGGAATGAAAGGTGTGACCTTCTCGATGGACTGAAGAGGGACAATCCTTTTGATAGACTGAAAGGAGTAGAATAGTTGCTAGTGGAAGATAGCTTGAGTGGAGTATTTTCTTAAGACTGGTGACTAGAAAATCCTTGTAGAATTAGGTTAGGATCCTTGTGATCTGTTTCCATGAATTTTTATGATAGTGAGGTTGATGCCCTTTTTAATCAAAGGAGTTTTCTTGGGTTCACTATCATCTAGTTGAGGGGCTAGTTTTAACTCTGGCTTGCTTAGAGTTAATTATATGTTTTAAAAAAAACTCTCAACTTCTTTCAAGGTTAGTAGAATCGAGATGGGTTGTGACATCCACCTTAGGTAACCTTTACCTATTTGTGCATTTTGTCTCTCTTTACATACCTTCAGCTATATCAGGTAGCATGCAACAACATATCTTTTATATTTCATCCATCCACCCTTTGTTTATTTTTAGGGGTCTTAAAAACAAAAACACATCAAAAAAAATAAAAACACCACACATAAAATCATCAGAAAGAGTCAATTTCTAAGAAAAATCAAACAAATTAGTACACAATCATATCCAAAATGCCTTCACTTAAATTATTTATTATATGCTAAATTGCTTGCTTGCATAGTCAATTTTTTTTTTAAAACACAAAAAAAACACAAAATAAAATTAAAGAACAAAAAAACTTCCCCTTTTTTCTTTTCCATCACCCTAGGTTCTATAACTTGTCTCTATATAAATCATACATGCAAGTACAATTATAGCCAAAACCATATAAGTAGGTATGATTCTTTTCAAAACCAAGTTAAATTCCTTCCTTCCTATACCCTCTTCCTATCCACCATTGCTCCCTCTATCTTACCTCATGGCCCTAACCAAAATACAAGCTTAAAAATAAGAGTTTCTTGCCATGGAATCCTCTAGAATGATCTCATATCCTTCAACCAACCTGTTAGGGCATCCAGAGGAACCAACCCCCAATATGCATTAGAGGTTTTCTACCCCCTCTCATAACCCATCCTTAAGTAACATGTCATAGCATGGGCATTCATCTCATGAATAAGGTTTAATGCATCAGAACATCCACTGCTCTACACAAGCATCCTAGTGAGGGATCCCACCTCTTATTTCAATACCCCTTTTTGCATCCCAAATGGCTTGATAAGTTTACATTTTTTAGGCTTGTCATATATTATTTCCACCTCCTTCACATTACCTCTACTCATATTCTTATCCTTATAAACTTGGGCCTTCACACATTGATATCCCTATCCATATGGTCATAGTAACTGACACTTATTCAAATGAAATGCAACAAGTGTTATACTGACTAAAATATATCAATCTATAGTTGAGTTACTATGGATATCAACCCTTTAAGTAATAATTCCCTCCACTATCACCTAACAAAACTATTTTTCAATCTCAACATCCTCATTGCCTACCTCTCAATTGGAATCCCCTTATTGAACCATTGTCCAAAGTATTTCAAACATTATCTAATGATAAAGCAATCGTCTATCTAATGTTTGACTAGAATACCCCAAGTCAGTAAAACCAAGGTGGTACAATGAACATCACTTTTGCATATACCATCATAATTGAGGGTATGGCATCAATTATTATTATACATTCAAGCACATGGTATAAGATATTATTGATCTAGAGGGAATTCAATTTGATAATCCCCTCACATCCTCCAATCAATACCTTGGTATACCTCAAAATCCATTTCCTCAAATTGGGTTGCAACAACCACAAGTCAATACCTCAAAATTTCAATCCATGCCTTGGAAAATTAATCATGTAAATAGCATCCCTTCCCACAAAGGTTTCATTGGTATGATCAACCTTGTTACCAACAATAAAAAATATTTGAGGTAATTTCTTCAATAACATAATCCTCTTTCTGCACCCATGTCATCATCTATTTTCTCATCAACTCTAATCTAGCTGATCCTCCTTCCTCAACTCTTCAACCTTCTTCTCATATCTTTGTTTAGTAGGCTCTATGTCATTGTTGTATGGTCATGCATGAGTGGCTACATACCTTTGGTTGGTCCTATTTCCTCCGTAATCCTTCCTTTTCTCATTCTTTATCAACCTTCATTTTCTTTGTCTTTCTTCTCCTCCTCTTCAACAATACCAAAAATAACCAAAAACACTAGAAATCAACAAAACAAAACAAAATACAATAAAAAATCATTTTCTAGTATGAACCATATGGATCCATATGGTTTTTTTGTCATTATATGGACCCATAAGGTTTCTTCTAAAAAAATAGTTTATGGGTCAATAGAACCTATACAAAAATCCCATGTAAAATAAAATTCCTTGAGTGTTGCTCTTGTTTGTTATCACCCATCATTTCTCTCCTCTTCTTCAAATAAATTCCATGACTCTGGGAGTCCACCCTCTTTCAAATATTTTTCATGATTGGGATATTCCACCCTCTTTCAAACCACTTTTCTATCTAAGTTTATGCTCCTTCAAACCAACTTCATTTATAGGGGATTTGACCCTCTCTCAAAATTCAATGTTTTCATCTCTCTTCTATTCTAGGTGATCCTCCCATACATTTATGCTACTCTTTCTTGTCATTATTTTGCAATGAATTCATCCTACACATTCATGCATAAATTAAATAAGGCTCCTACTATGCTAATTTGGTCATATTTTGAATGCATGGATACACATTCCCCAATACTAATTGGCATAATTAATTGATCACATGTACATCATATACTTTTGTTTTGATATGTATGCATTGTATTTTTGTGTCATTACCATGTTCTCAATGTAGTTTTTTATCATTTTTCATGTTGTCTTGTCAATCACATTGCACATAAACATATCACTTGTCTTTTACAAATTTTCCATAAGCATGCACTAGTTATCTCAATTGTCGTGACATATTGTTCAATCCTATTATTAGATTTCTTGTTAAAATAAGTATTTTATATTATCAATCATTTATAGTTTATCCAATCAACCTTTTTCGAGCATCGTTATTTGTTAATGCAATTTTAGGCTTCCCTTGACTAAATTAAGTTCTTTCTTGGACAAATCACATATCATACATAAATCAAATTTTAAGTTTAGGAAAGACAAAACCATGAGTAGTCTTTCCATAAAGTGAAAATTTTCTTTCTCATCCTCATTCACATAATTCAAACCTGGGGATCCAAAAAATAAGTTTAAAAAAAATAGAAGAGAGAAAAATAAAAAGAGATCCAAATATTGGTTTCCTCAAGTATTTTAAATGCCTCCATTGGGGCTATAGATTCTTGGTTGACAATGGAGCTATGTTGAAGGATTATGGGGCTAAGCTCCATTGGGGCTATAAATACCTATCTGGTAGTGCAGTAACCTTCTGAGTGGTGACATGTCTATCACTATCAGCCTTCTTTTTTACAGACCTCTATGCACTTGTGGATGAGCTAGCTTATATTGGCTTGACTCACAATTGGTTAGTCCAACCTTACTCAAGATGGAAAATGAACATTACTACACACACTTTGGTTCATGATAGGCTTTATACTATTTGGGATGGTCTAAATTTCTATGGGATATTTACTAACTATTAGATGAGTTTTATTGTTCAAACTAGGGTGTTTGACTTTATTGAGATTATTCTAGCATCCAAAAAACCCTTGGAAATATGAGTAAACCACATCATGACTAGCTTCAACTTACAAGATACATCTTCAAATCATTAGTACAATGTTCGTTCATTTTATTTCTTATGATTAGTGTTCCTTTTTATTAGGTTCATGATTAATTTATTATTTCTACTCATCTACCCATGACCATTATTAGCATTGTATTTATCGTGTTCATTACATGTTATCTTGTTTTATGTTATGTTAATGTGTCATTGTGACTATTAATTATAATTAATTTATTAAACTATTTTTAATTATGAAATTCACATACACACATCCAAAAATGTGATTAAATAAACACATGTGAGTCTAAACCATTCAAGTCAGTAGAAAAATCATCATCTATAACATCTAAAATATCATATGTATCTAATCACATGCATCCATTAATCATGCACATCAAAATAATCTAAATATACGCATCAATTTATAACAAACATCAAATATCATCATGTATATAAGATCATGAAAAGTAAATCATAAGTACATCATCATCAATTACCATAGGCTACATCAACATTTCCCCTTGGGCTACATCATGTGTACATCTCTATATGTCATACTACATATATCATCCTCTCACAAAAATAATTCTCTATAAAATTATGGTCAATATACCACACAAAAAACATAGCTCATGACTACTATATTCTAGGAGTCTCTCCACCACCCTCTTGCCCTCCTGATATCTCACCCTCACTCATCCACTACCTCTTACCACCTTAATATCAGGATGCTCCTAACATTTGTGATGTTGTTGGCTCTATGAAATGAGGTACTATTGGGACCACTGATGGTGTACTCCTATAGTTACACCAAGATCAAGAACTATAGAATGATAAAATTTATATCCCCTATATGATCATCCTCTCTTCGTATAGTGCAATCCTCTCTCTCTATCTTAATTTTAAAAAACTTGACCTAAAATCATATCTCATCTATCATATTTTTACAATATCAGCCTATAATGCCTCTATATCTTCTTGTGCCCTTAATTTCTCCACCCATTGTTGTAGCTCATACCTATTGACATTCATTGTCTCTCTCTCTCTCTCTCTCTCTCTCTCTCTCTCTCTCTCTCTCTCTCTCTCTCTCTCTCCTAGTAGCACATATCTCTCTATCTACAATCTCCCTCTAACTAAAGACTATCTTGCTTAGATATCACTATGTCTATCTAACCCTATAGTCCATACCTCTCAACCTATAGTCCATCACTCTCTGCATATAGTTAATCTCTCTCTACCCATATCTCCATCCTCTCTAATACCCCTACTACCTCCTTATTTGCTAATTGTACCTCCAACTACCATGCCCACTCTCTCAGTATCTCTACCTCATCAACCACTAAGATAAATCCACCTAAATCTATAGTATCATAAAAATTTGGTGCCTTCCTACTCCCAAAATCTATCATTGGTACCTCCTCTATTATCGTCCTTGATGGGCCTACTACATCACCTGCTCAATGATGAATTCACCACCTAAGTCACTCCTCCTCTCCCTCTCTATTTGCCTTCCATCCTCCACTAGCTGCATCTCCACCCTCATCTCTATCCACCTCATCCTTCCCAAATTGCCCTGTGTGCCATCATTGAGTATCCCATCATCTATCATACTCGCGTGTAGTACTAGCATCATCTATTGAAGGATAAAAATTTGCACCATAATAAAATACCAATGAAACACAATGATTGAAAAAATAAAATGAATCTTTTATATTTATATTCATCTTTCAAAGTGTTACAATAAGATCCCCTTTGAGGGGATTTTACCAATGATACAATGATTACAATATCACAAATAAAGTCTCTGGGTGCAATATAGAGATCTTCATGCCAACACAGTTGTTGGGGAACACGTTTTCTAGGACCACCATGTGAGATTCAGATCCTAATATCTTTCATTGTCCTTAATTCCTATTACCTGCATGCAAAGAAAACCAAAAGTGGACTAGTAGCATATGAGGGGCCCACTAAAGTTGGACCCATATTCAATCTAAAAATACATAAAACTAAATAGAAAATAGATGCATGCATGAAGTGTTTGAGATCTAAACTAATGTAGAAATATGAAAGATAGAGATATAAGCTAAGATGAATATAAAAGAGATAAAATAGTTACCTAATCATGACCATATTAGGTTGAGATTATTTCTATCTATGGACCATCTTGGTGTGAGAAGATCATTATTTCAAATATGTACCTCAACATAACTAGGTCTGGATATCAATGTAGGTGACGTAGGGATGTTATTATTGGAGGATATTTAGGAGCATGGAGGTTATTGGGAGAGTGTAAGTGAACACCAGAGCAATTCAAGTGATTTCTTTAGGGAAAATAAGGTGGTTTCAAATCCAAAGTAGTAATCCAACAACATTATTTTGGCAATGAGAGAACCTGGTAGATTATTTTGGTAGTACTTCATTACACAAATTTAAAAATCTAGGATCCTAAAACAAGGAGGGAGAGCACCATTTTATAGGTTTCAAGGGCAATTGCATGAAGAGTTACAAGTACCACTTAGGGGTAGCCTAATTGGCTACCACAAAATGACTACATATAGTAGGTGTAACTATCATCTGTAGGACATATAACATTGATGTGATATCAGGTACCACATTGACAGGTAGTTTTACAACCAATTATTTTTTTATTTTTATTTTTGCATGACCATATTGGGTTGAGATGGTCCTAACCTTGAGACCATAATGGATCAATATAGTTAGGATTTCCATGGGGAATGTTTCATTTATTCTAGATAAAATCACTAAATTAGCCCTAAGACTACCCAAGATGAATTGTGTGATTTAGAAAGGTCTTTTGGGATTCTCCTTGTGATGATGCATTTTAGATGTCCACATATATGTTTGATATTGATATGGTATTGTCAGCCTCCAAATCCAATGTATCTATCCAAGATGCATGCCTAGTAGCATCCTTGATCCTTCGATATACTATTGATGAATTTGGTACCCCTTATATTAGTCCAAACTATCTTAAAAATTGAGTATAATGGAAATAATTGACCTATGTACCCCTCCTCCCAATCACCAATATTGACCATCACAAAACATAGATGTTCTACATCCTCTACCCATACTGGCCCTCCTCTCCATGGTTATCAGATAACATCTTGTGGCCTCAAGATTATCCACATATCATAGTAATAGAATCCATCCCCCTCATTGGGCCTCCTCACTTGTACCTCAATATATATGCCACATAAAGGCATATGGAACTGCTTACCCCATCAAGCTATGTATACCATATGGAAGCTCCAAGGTCCTATCAATTTCTAAGTACTCCCATACCCATAATTGTATTAAAATATTATAGCCCAATCCTCTCTGATCAGTACTTCCCATAGTATATAGCTTCCTATACATCTATGCCAATAATGTTGGCACCCATGCATACCTCACTGACATATTCACAAAATTTGCTACAATTTCTAATAGGTTCTATGGGAACTATATACTTGATTATTTTAGCAACTTGAAGCTAGATATCAGTACCATAGCCAATACATGTCTCAATGTCAATGCACCCTCATCATAGTAGTGCTCATAAAGTATCCCACCACTATCAATATTTACCTAATACCAATCTTCTCCTTCTCCCTCTCCATAATCATTACCTTCTATGTCCCACCCATTTCTATAATTATGCATCCCTCCACCAATAGTTGATATATCTTATAGACATCCTCTACTGTAATAGTCATTTCCCCTATTATAAAACTAAAGGTACACCTATTCAGGGCCCCACCACTAGCTCAATACTAACACATGTATTTTTATAGTGACAATCTCCATATAGGATACTCCAGAGAACCCTATCAATATTAACCACTCCCAGTTATTTCCATCCATATTCCTCCTAGGCTTGAATAAAAGTGATCTAAATCTATGTCACAGTCACATCTTCACCTACCACCATTTCTCCCTGTCAAATCCTATTTCCTATCAACCTTAAGCTTTAAAAAAATGTATGAATCCATACTGACTCATATGTGGTGTAAATCTAGTTGCAAGAGGTTAGAACAAGAACCTCCAGTCACATAAAATTGTGATGAAAAAGAAATAAAGCAAAAAAAATATTCCCCATCACACAAAAAGTTACAATAGATGGAAATAATTATATGGATGCTTTCTTCGGCATTCTTGAATTTTTCACCCCTTAACAATGCAATACCAACGGAATATATATCCCAAAAGAAACTCTAAAATAAAATCCTAAATATTAAGCCCTAAAAATAATAAATTATATTTATTTATTATTTTTTTGTAGGTTATTTCATATTTAATACCAAAACCTAAATCACCCAAAAAATCTTGGATAGCCCTATAAATTGATACACACCATTGTATCATCTACATTAAGCCTCCTAGAAAATATCAATATCTACTTATTCCTAAATAGGAATTTATTCCAAATATGGTTTAAATCCCATTTTATATCACTAGATGAAGGAATTAGTACCTTGAAAATCATCTAAATGATTAGAATAGTTTAGCCATGCAATGTCCACCTCTATATCTAACTCCATAAAATTTCAATCCGATCCAACAATTGGATCAAAAGTTACGCCCTTAGAAAGATAGGCTCATGCATCATTCTCCTCTGGTTGAAAATAACTCTGCTCCTACAAGTTCCTTTGATAAAACTCTTGCAAATTTATACTATAAATATTTTTTTGTTCTCCCTCTGAAATCCAAGTATTATCAACCTATTGTAAACCTTCACATTGTACAAAGTATTTATCATAGTTTCCCTGCCTGGTACTATTTGTCTTCTTATCAAGTACTTGCATAACTTTTTATTTCTTCTTCTTAGGTCTTTGTTACTCCTAGTTTATGTCTTCTTCTTCTTCAAATTCATCTTCATCCCCATGAAATTCATACAAATATGTAACATTAAAAAGGGGTGAAATATAAAAATCATTAGACAACTCCACTTTATAGGCATTATCATTCATCGTATTCAAAATTCTACATGGTCCAATATTCTTATACTTTAATTTATTATATGTGCCCTTTGGAAATATCTCCTTCCTGAGGTGAACCATCACCATATCTCCCACATTAAAGACTTTAATTCTCCTACTTGTATCTACTGCTACCTTATATTGTTCATTACTATCTTGCAACTTCTTTCTAACACCTTCCTACAATTCTTGTATGTGCTCTACAAATGCCTCTACATCATCACTGATTTTACCCTAAATTGGTAGATCAATCAGATCTAACACACCATTGGTATTCTTACCATTAAAATCTAAAAAAGAAGATTTTCCTATTGATCTATTTACTAAACTATTATATGTAAACTCAGCTTTTCGTAAGGCTAAGTCCCACTATTTTGGTTTTTCTCCAATAATACACCTTAAAATATTTTCCAAACTTTAATTTACTACTTCTATTTTCCCATCATTCGAGGGGTGATATGCACTACTAAAATTTAGCTTTGTTTCCATATTCCTCCATAGAGTCCTCCAAAAGTGACTCATAAATCTTGTATCCTGATACGAGGTAATAATTTTTAGAACACCATGTAGTCTAACAAATTCTCTAAAGAATGAATCTGCAACCCCACTAGCATCATTGGTTTCTGGTAAGCAATGAAATATACCATCTTAGAAAACATATCTACCATAATAGCATATAATTCTGCATCATAAGTAGAATACTTATTCCTTACTTCATTCAACTTCTCAGTAAATAATGATATAGGTCACCCTTCTTGAATCAATATAGCTCCAATTCCCACATGGGAGGCATCACAATCAACCTCAAATAACTTGCTAAAATTTAGAAATATCAAAATAGGTGCTTTTGTCACCTTATTATTCAATTTTTTAAAACCCTCTATTTCTACCTTTGTCCATACAAATTATCTTCCCTTCATACACTTTATTATAGGTGTAACAATGCTACTAAAATTCCTAATGAATTTCTTGTAAAAAGTTGCCAAGCCATGGAAACTCCTCACCTCTATCACATTTATGGGAATGGGCCTTCCAAAATTACCTTCACCTTCTATTTATCCATCCTCACTCCATCCTTTGAGATTACAAATTCCAAGAACACTAGACTCTTTTGAAGGAAGCTACACTTCTTCAAATTGACATAAAACTTCTCTTTTCTTAGAAACTCTAACACTAATTTCAAATGCAACAAGTGTTCTTCTTCATTCCTGCTAAATATAAAAATATCATCAAAACACACAACTACAAAGGTACCAATATATTCCTACAATACTTTGTTCATCATCCTCATAAATATACTAGTTTCATTGGATTACCCAAGCGACATCACCATCCATTTGTACAACCCATATTTTGTCTTGAAAGCAATCTTCCATTCATATCCTTCTTGGATTTGAAACTGATAGTATCCACTACATAGGTAAATTTTTCTAAAGCACTATGCTTTGGCTAGCACATCCATCATATCATCAAGTCTTGAAATTGGGAACCAATACTTGAGTATAATTTTACTGATTACCCTATTATCCACACACATCTATCGTGTTTTATCTTTCTTTAGTATCAATAGTGCATGAGTCACACATGGACTCATAATTTCTCTAGCAACTCCCTTCTTTATCAATTCTACACTTATCTGTTCAACTCCTCATTTTGCATGGGACTCATCCTATAGGTTACCTGATTTGGAAGAGTCAATCCTAGAATTAGACTAATATGATGTTAAATATCACTTTTTGGGGGTAATACATCTGGTAACTCTTTCGGCATGACATATACATACTCTTTCAAAAACTTTGATGTTGTAGGTCATAAAGAAATAATTTTAGTAGCCACATTATTTTTTATCAACACGTAATAAACCTCAAATTATTTCATACCTGTGACAAATTCCTTAGTCATTAATAGGCTTTTGCTTTGCCCTTCTTTATTATGTGGTAATATGACCACTTTTACTCCATCCTTATAGAATGTGTAAGTATTCTTTCCCCCATCATAGGTAGCCTTCCTATCATATTGTAAAGGCCTCCCTAATAACAAGTGACATGCATCCATTAGAATTGCATAACACCATACTTTATCCTTGTAGGTAGTCCCAATTGAAAACTTAACTAGACACCTCTTATCTACAGTTACCTTGTTCCTTTTCTTGAACCATGATATGCGATAAGGATACAAGTTCTTCTTACACTTCAATTTAAGTTTCTTGACCATTTCATTTGAAACCATATTTTCACAACTACCACTATCAATAATCATCTTACATACCTTTATCCCTAGATGTGCACCTAGTTTGAAAGATATTTGTATGCAACCAAGAATCACCACCATCATTATCTTGTACTTTATTATTCCTTGATATGATCATCATCCTCCTTATCATGAGATTTTCTCCCATGTCTATAGCAACTTCTATCTTAGCTTTCTCTTCTACCTCAACCCAATTGACTCTATCTTCTTCTCCCTATCTTCTTTCTTGTGCAGGAGAGTGTAGACACTCAAAAGCTTTGTGCCCTTCTTCACTACATCTATAATAGGTATATCACCTTCATGGGCTATCTCAATTTCATCCTTCGCTATAACCTCTTCCTCTCTAAGATCTTCCACCCTTGTTTTAATTACCTCATCAGGAGGTGGGGGAGGGACTAAGCTAAGAGGCTCATTCTTAGTCCCGAGCCCCAAAGGTGACCCTTTGCCATTGATGAAAAAGGGGGAGAGATATGAGTAAGGGGGAGAGCTTCAAGTGAAGAAGAGCTTCAAGTCAGGGGGAGCAAAACTTCAAAGGCAGATTCTCAGTTGTTAGCTCAGTTGGTTTCATTTTTGGCTCTTGAGATGAGTTTTCAATGAAGGGTTGCCAACAATCTCCCCCTTTGTCATTGATGGCAACCCTTCACTGAAAACTCATCTCAAGAGCCAAAACTGAAACCAACTGAGCTAACAATTGAGAATCTACCTTTGAAGTTTTGCTTCCTCTGACTTGAAGCTCTTCTCTTCACTTGAAGCTCTCCCCTTACTCATATCTCTCCCCCTTTTCATCAATGGCAAAGGGTCACCTTTGGGGCTCAGGACTAAGAATGAGCCTCTTAGCTTAGTCCCTCCCCCACCTCCTGATGAGGTGATTAAAATAAGGGTGGGAGTAAAACTCCCATTAGGCACTGATCATCATCAGCATCTACAATTTCCTTGTCGGGCCTTCTCTTGAATTCTTTGCCCGTATTCCTGTTCTTGTCACTATTCTTTTTCCTGTTATCATTCTTGTTCTTGTTCTCATCCCTATTTTTGTTCATGCCTTGATCCTTGGACCTGTTTATGCCACTGTTCATGTTTCTGTACCTTGAAAGTTTAGCTCTACACTGTCTAGCTATGTGACCTTCATTGTTGCACTTATAACAAGTAACAATGTTATTTCTTTTAGGCATACTTGTTCTTTGAATCTGCCAGTTTTGCCTAAACCTGTTCTGATCAAACCTGTTCCTGTTATTTACCTTGCAATAGACTGTCTTATGTCATTCACCTTCTTCACTTGAGCCATGCAATGTGCAGCTATGTGACCAAACCTGTAACACGCAAAACATCTGCCGTGAAATTTACCTTTATCCGACCTCTTGGGTCCTGAAAACTTCTTCTTTTCATTTTGAATTTTGTTTTTTGTTTCTATGCATCTATCATCCAAGGACTCATAATCTGAAATACTTACCTTATTAGAACTCTCTTCCTTTTGGAGTCTCTTACTAGATTCTCCAGCTTGTTCCTTGACAAAACCAAGGCTTGTTTTATCCGTTGTCTTTCTTTGACCTTTGATGAGTGACTTAACATTTTTGGAGCTATCTTGAAACCTGTAAAGCTTATCCTTGTACTCCTTAGTTTCCTCTTTCAAAGAAGCCATTTTTTGTTCTAACTCACTGTATTCAAGAACCTTAGACTCTAACTCATCCTTGAGTTCTTGTGTCTTAGCCATAGAGATGTTGAGAATTTCTATAAGATCATATCTCTCCATACAACATTCATCTAACTTATCCTTGAGTCTAGCATTCTTCTTTATTTCCTTTTTCAAAACACTAAGAGCATTAGTAAGTTCACTTTCTAGATCCTTTATTTGTTTGCTTTCTGAATCATCAAACCCTTTTTCAGATTTCCTATCACTAGAGGTGCTACCTTTTTCAAAAACCATACACACATATTCCTTATAGTTTTTTGAAGCATCCTCATACATACTAGAAACCAGATCATCATTTGTGCAATCATCCTCAAGGTGACCAAAATTTCCACATCTAAGACATTTCATGATAATGAATCTATGTTTCGGTTCTTCCTCTTTTTTTGATATGAACAACATCTCATTTTTAGTATCACTTGAAGAACTTTCACTATCACTACTAGAACACTTACTTGCTTTGTCTAGGTATAAAATCTTCTTGTGCTTGTGAGAATACCTCTTTCCTTGATTGCTACGCTCATCTTTGTTTTTCTTGTGATGCTTGTACTTTTCAAAATCCTGTATATCTTCATCACTTTCGTTCTTAGGAAAAGTACAGTCAGTAGCATAATGACCTATTGTGGCTGATCCACAACACACCCCAAAATTGGGGACCCACCTTTTTTGCATGCTTTCAAAGAAGATCTCAATGACCCAGATGCTAAAAATCAAGAAAAAGGCAAAATTGCACAAGGATGAAAAAGTGTCACGAAATCGCGACATGTCGCAAAATCACGATCAGAAAATGAAAAAGTGTCACGAAATCGCGACAGGTTGCTCCGTCGTTGCTAGAAAATGAAAAGTGTCACAAAATCACGACATGTCACAAAATCACGATCAAACCGGTCAAATAGGGCAGGAAGGAAAGCGTAGCGAAATCGCGACATGTCACAAAATCGCGGTCAAACCGGTCAAACGGGGCAGGAAGCAGAAAGCGTAGCGAAATCATGACATGTCGCAAAATCATGGTCAACACAGTCAACGACAGTAGCTAAGGGGCATGAAGCAGAAAAATGTCACGATATCGCAACAGGTCACGTTTTTGCGGCCAAAAGCAGCAAAGCAGTACGGAACGAAAAAGCGTCGTGATTTCGCGACGGAAAGCTGGCCGATGGTATGAAGCGAGAAAACGTCGCGAAATCATGACAGAAAGTAGCGAAAGAGGCACGAAGTGAAAAAACGTCGTGATATCATGACAGCATGCAGCGAAAGAGGCACGAAGTGAAAAAACGTCGCGATATCGCGACAGCATGCAGCGAAAGAGGCACGAAGTGAAAAAACATCGCGATATCGCGACAACATGCAGCGAAGGTGCCCGAAGTGGAAAAACGTCACGATATCATGACAGGTTGCGGGCAAATGGTACGGAACGAGAAAAGCGTCATGATTTCGTGACATGTCACGATTTCGTGACATGTCACGTTTTTGTTGGGCGTGATGGCAGAAAGGCTGTTGGCAGGAAAACGTCGCGATATCGTGACATGTCACGATTTTGTGACATGTCGCGTTTTCACGGCCAGGAAGGCGGACAAAGCTGCATGCTATTTTTTGTCATGATTTTCATGGGGCCGTTACAGAACGTGCAAAAAAGTGCGGGACACATGGCGTACAGGCTGCAGAAGCGTTACAAAGAAGATCAAACGTCTCAATGTCGAGCATAAAGCCAAAACACACGCAGTCAAAGAAAGATGAAACGAATCGATCTGGAAGATGAAGCGAAGCGTCACAGGCCAAAACAGAAAGCATTGCCAAGCTTTAAAAGCAGAAGCACAGGACAGATACGGGGAAACCGCTAGAGCAGAGTTGCAGTGCTAGAGGCCAGAGGGTCATTCTGGGCCTGCTTTGAGGCTGTTTTCCTTCCTTTTGTTGGTTTTGAGAAAACCAGAAAGTCTGCTATTGTAACATGATTTATTTTAATGCAGAGTGTTCAAAAATTTGCATCTTGTTGGCAAGAAAGAAGGAGATCTTCTGTGCATGCTACAGATTTAATGTTTATTCTTTCATTTTCAAATTTTGGATTTATAGATAATGTTAAATGCCACTTTGTGGGTTGCATTAGGCGAATGTTCGAAATTTGAATTTTATTTCAAAACCCTTTGAATCAGCACTTAACTTATCAGGATTGTGCGTGTTTGTAGGTCCCATAGGTTAGGTTGCATGCATGGAAACCTCACATCTTCGGTTTTGCCAGGACTGGATAGCATCAGACTGAATGCAAATTTAATTTCTTTTTCTGTTGCATTTTACTTTCTTTTTTGCTGCACTTTATTTCCAGAAGCTCCAACTTTAATTTTTCAAGCTTTAAAATAAAATAAAAAAATTAAAAAACATCAAAACCCAAAAATAATTCCATTCATGTTATGGCATTTCATTAAATTTTATTTTGAAGTTACAACATGGTCAAATAGAGACCAAATCACATTTACTTTATCAGGGTTCAATGAACAATCATTAAATTTCATAGTAAAATAAACCACAGTGCCCCTTGTTTTCAATTACTTGCAACCACTAAGGTGTTCTAAGCATTTTAATTAAATATCTTTTATACACAGATGCAAAATGCTCACATAACAAGAACCTTGGAGAAATTACTTGTTTAATTTCTTTGCAAGCAGAGGATTTAGAACCCAAATCCTATCGGAGAGTGTGTTTTCACAATCGGGTGAAAATACCACTCAACAGATTGGCGCTAGAAGGAGGGCCTGAAAAGGGTTTATTTTATCGTGATTTTAGATGCTACGGGTTTTTAATTGTTTAAGAGCTTTACATTGCTAAATATTTCAAGTCCATTTTATTAGCATATACGGCCTCTAACACCACTCAACAGATTGGTGCTGGAGGGCCGAACGGGTTTATTTTAGTGTTATTTAAATTTAAATTTTTATGCTTTAATTCTCTAACACTCAGCAAACTGTAAAAAGGATGGCCTGAATTTATTTACTTGTTCTATTTTAATTCAGGTATGCTGTAATATTTTTCTGATTGTTCATACAGAAGTAGGTGATTTGATTTAATTTTGAAAATTTTGGTCTCATGCAATTACTTGACATTTGATTTTTAATGAATACATCTCTTAGTTGATGCTAACTTGATTTTTGTTTATACATTGCAGGTTGAATATTCAATAGATTTGGTTCTAAAATTACATTTTAAGCTTTACTAATGGCAACACTTGAGGAGCAAATGGTATCCCTGAGAGCTGAAATAACATCTCTAAGAGAAAGAATGGTATCTATGATAGAGGATCATTATGAGGGTTTATCTATACCTGTGGTACCCTATCAAATTCCTAAAATGTTATTGGATTTTTTACGGTGTTTTAATCAAGAGGTGCCACTAGGATACTTGCAAAAACTGCATGTCTACAAGAATACATTGTGTCAATTCCAGATTTTCTATGAGGAGGTGGCTTGTAAGTTATTTGCATACATTTTGGATGATAGACCATTCTTTTGGTATAGCCAACTACCCATGGAGGTTAGGACTTCTTGGATACAATTAGAAGTAGCCTATCTTCATCATTTTGGTAATCAGGCTGACTTAGAAATATTGAAAAATCAGTTTACCTCCATATGTAAAGAGCCTAATGAATCCTTGAGTCAGTTTAATGGAAGATTTCATGAATTGCACTCCCAAATGTGGGAAAATTTTAACACATTGGAAGAAGAAGCCATGGAAGTATACCTAGGAGCCATACACCCCACACTTGCTTCACTCATTGAGGAAAAGCTGAGTGGCTTGTCTCTAGAGAAAATCCATGAGGTCTTAGAAGAGATAGAACGACAAGGTCTTGAAGAAGAAAAGGCACAACATGTTCATATGAGAAATTGTTCTTTTGATGCCAACCTACACCAACCATCAAACATAGCACCCTCCACTCCAATGATATCTAAGGTAAATGATCAAGGGGATGAATCTGAATATCCAAATCTTACAACCACCTTAGATGTAGTCCAAGGGGAGGTGCAAAGTGCTAAACCAACATCCACTAGTGAGGATCATGTAGAGATACATGATTATCTAGATGAAGGGGTTCTAAATTCAACAATGTTTGATATATGTGGTAAGATGGAACCTGCCATGGAATTAAATAAAATGGTTGAAGGTGAAATTGGGAGAAAACCAATCAATGAATTTGAAGACATGATAGAGTTTCACCACTTGTTCTTGGAAGATAATATTGATGAGATGTGTACAATTAAAAATCAAGAAATTCTTCACCCTCCAAATTATGATAAAATTGAATCATGGGTTACTAATTTGGATTATGATAGCCTTATAAATTTGAATCCAAGAAATGACCCACTTTTGGAAATAATTGAACCATCCAAGGAAGGTGAAGATGAGTTTGATGAGAAGCATATTGATGAATTGGAAGATGTTGAAGAAGTAGTTGAACGTCACCACTTGATGTTGGAAGATGATTATTATGATGCTTGGAAGAAGTGGGAAGACTTCACTCTTTCCAAAGCTACTAATGAAACTTGTGTGCCAATTGATATGCAGGCTGACATAATTGCCTACTCAAAGGAAGATATTACAACTCCTGTACAATTTGAGGATGTTTTGGAAGAGGGTTTCAAATCTCATCAAATTTTGGAAGATTATAATGATCCTATTGCCAAGGACAAAGAAGAAAATGAATGGATGAATGAATCAAAAGATCATGTCACAAATACCATGGAGTTTCATCTCACAGATTTGGATGACGATTTTTACAATGGTTGGGGGAGATATGATAATGCATTCTTTTCTCACATCCCTATAGATGAAACTCATATTTCACTTGATATGCAGGATGTTGAACCTTCTACATCATACGAAGATCTCATATTCACAAGATTTGAAAAGGGGACAAAATTTGATCATGTTGAATATAAATTCATTGAAAGTGTGGATGCAAGTTTGCATGATGATTTGGAGGATTCAAATGAAGAGATACCATGGATAGTGAACAAAGAATTAGAACCAAATGATAAAGAGATGGATCAATTGGAAGCAACTCAAATAAGTGATCATCAAGATGAGTCATGGGACATACACTTTGACCAAGAGTGTTTGAGGATTGAAAAGGATGACCATATTTTGAATTTAAATAATTTGAATGATGAAATGTCATTAAAGGTAAATGAAAAACAAGGTATAATTTTTAATCACACCTTTAATAACATGGTTTTAATGAATGGAAAAGAAGTTGATGCACTTGAATTGTTAAACCAAATTCATCAACAATTATTAATTGAATCTAGGATAAAAACTTTTAATGATCCTAATTTAGTAAATATCCTAGATGCTTGTAAATTGTTGCACAAATTTGATTGGCCTACAAATTTGGAAAATGATTTGGCTTTGAAATTTGTAGAAATAGGCTCTTACTTACAAAATTGCATATTTGAAAAGGATAGCCTAATTCTAAATCAAGGAGGGAATTATGAAGTTTACATTTTAAAGAATAGACATGATAAAATTGAAAATCATTTATTGTCTAATCATTTTAGTAATTTGATGCTCACCTATGGGAGTATTATTGGAACTAAATCAAATTGGTATGGTGAGCATGGCAAGTGGAAATTTGTTGCATTGTTTGGTCTAGTCTTGTTTGTGTTGGATTCCCACAACATTTGGCATGCATATCATGTTATATTTTTGTTGAAATGTTCTAATCATGTGTGGGATCCAGGAAAGTGATAATCCAAGCTTTGCATCATCTTGTATTATAGTGTACATTTGTATATAGATTTTGGTTTCTGGTTTTTGGTTTGTGTTTTCAAGTTTCATTTTGGGATTGCTATTTGGATTTGGATTGAATAAGTTTTAATTTAAAGTTGTGTGTTTATTTGACATGTTTTGTTTGTCTATAAAAAAAAAAAAAATGATGATGAAAAAGTTGCCTTGAGATGCTAACTTATGTTCTAGATCGGGAGAATATGAAACATTGGAATTGTCTTGTAAAAGCTCCACAAGTAACACAAACAATTTAATAGTATCGTTTGAAACTTGTGATGCATGAAGTAGTCAGTTTTATATGGCAATATTTCATCTGCAATTCAAAAGACAATGCATTCATATTACATCTCACTTTGCACATACATGCCATCTTAGTTGCAAATGCATTTCAAATACAAATCATTAAAGTGTGTCAAATCCTCTTAAGGTTATGCTATCACATAAATAAGAAGAAAATCCTAAGGTTGGGAACTGAGTCTTGAGATATCTAGAACCAAGCACATTTTATACACATTAAAAAGGATCTTGAGCAAAATGATCAAAACCTTGCTTGGAAGAAAGGGTTGGGCGAAAGAAGTATTTCATGTCTATCCTATTTATGCAGCATGATCCTTAAGACAGTGGTTTTGACCACTTCCATAAAGCTTAAAGCCTAAAATCAGAGTAGTAAGGATAGGGCTAAATCCTCATCGAACTTAGGTTGAGGATCCAACTCCCCAAAGCTTTGATTTGACCTACATGGAGTAGTAAGGATAGGGCATAAATTCTCATCTCACTTAGGTTGAGAATCTGATTCCCCAAAGCTCCTATGTCTCATTTCATAATAAATCTTGGATTGGAAGGATCGTACTACTTGTCCTCTGCAAAGGATGGGTAGTCATCCCCAAGGTCTAAGCAATAAAATTAATATTTTCCATTTACATCTAAAGTTTGGATTGGAAGGATCGTACTACATGTCCCTAGCAAGGATGGGTAGTCATCCCTAAGGTCCAAGAAGTAAAAAATAAATTCTTCCCATCTCATATTTATATTGGATTGGAAGGATCGTACTACTTGTCCTCTGCAAAGGATGGGTAGTCATCCCCAAGGTCCAAAGAAATGAAGATAAGTTTTGGATTGTGGGGTTAAGTATGCCCATGCATGGCAACATGTCTTGTCTAAAAAACAAGACCACTGATTGTTCAAAGGGTTAGACTAGCATGATCATTTCTTTCATAATTGGTTAAATTATTTTGCTCAAAGTGAGGTAATGAATTCTAAATCAGAATAGTAAGGATAGGGTTAAACTCCCATCTCGATTAGGTTGGGAGTCTGATTCCCCAAAATTCTGATTTCACATTCACTTGCACATGGGTTCAAGATAGTAGGGACTCATAACCAACTTTGGGATATATAATAAAGCAATTCATATAGTTGATCCTAAGAGGGTTTGATAATCTTGAATGTTTGTGTATGATACTAGAAGAAAGACTATGCCTTTTATAAAAGCAAAATCGCTTAGCATATTTATTAGATTACACAAGTCATTCATAATCTCACATATGCATTCATGTAAAATTGACAATGGAATGTTGATCAATTTCAAACGATAGGGAATGAAAACACATTGCACACACCGAGCTAATACTTGATGATTCTGATGATTCATATATTTCTGATCTATGGGCATTTGTTTATATTTATTATGTGCTAACACATGTTTTCGAGTTTATATACTTCCAGATAGGGTTCTCAAGAAAATGCTCAAGAGCATTTGACAGTAGAGTCGCCATTTGTTGTGGCTGATCCACAACACACCCCAAAATTGGGGACCCACTTTTTTTGCATGCTTTCAAAGAAGATCTCAGTGACCCAGATGCTAAAAATCAAGAAAAAGGCAAAATTGCACAAGGATGAAAAAGTGTCACGAAATCGCGACATGTCGTGAAATCGTGACATGTCACAAAATCACGGCCGAAAATGAAAAAGTGTCACGAAATCGTGACAAGTTGCTCCGTCACTGCTAAAAAATGAAAAGTGTCACGAAATCGCGACATGTCGCAAAATCGGCAAAAATGAAAGCGATAGCGAAATCAGCGACATGTTACAAAATCGTGGGTCAAACCAGTCAAACGGGAAGCAGAAAGTGTAGCAAAATCATGACATGTCACAAAATCATGGTCAAAAGGGAGGAAAACTGGAATCGTGAAAGAAAGAATATGTTGGGAAAACGTCGTGAAATCATGAAGAAAAGAGAGAGTGAAAAAGTCGTGATATCGTGAAGAAAGGGCATGAAGGAAAAAGTCACGATATCGCGAAAGCAAAGAGGCACGAAGTGAAAAAAGATCGCGATATCGCGAGAGATGTAAGAGTGGCACGAAGTGGAAAAAGGTCGCGATATCATCGACAAATGGGCAAGGTCGAAGTGGAAAAAGTGCGATTGTGACGGAAATGGTACGAAATGAGAAAAGCGTCATGATTTCGTGACATGTCACGATTTTGTGACATGTCGCGTTTTCGCTGGGCGTGATGGCAGAAAGGTTGTTGGCAAGAAAACGTCGCGATATCGTGACATGTCGCGATTTTGTGACATGTCGCGTTTTCGTGGCCAGGAAGGCGGACAAAGCTGCATGCTATTTTTTGTCATGATTTTCATGGGGCCATTATAGAACGTGCAGAAAAGTGCGGGACACATGGCGTACAGGCTGCAGAAGCGTTACAAAGAAGATCAAACGTCTCAATGTCGAGCATAAAGCCAAAACACACGCAGTCAAAGAAAGACGAAACGAATCGATCTGGAAGATGAAGCGAAGCGTCACAGGCCGAAATAGAAAGCATTGCCAAGCTTTAAAAGCAGAAGCATAGGACAGATACGGGGTCGAAACCGCTGGAGCAGAGTTGCAGTGCTAGAGGCCAGAGGGTCATTCTGGGCCTGCTTTGAGGCTGTTTTCCTTCCTTTTGCTGGTTTTGAGAAAACCAGAAAGTCTGCTATTGTAACATGATTTATTTTAATGCAGAGTGTTCAAAAATTTGCATCTTGTTGGCAAGAAAGAAGGAGATCTTCTGTGCATGCTACAGATTTAATGTTTATTCTTTCATTTTCAAATTTTGGATTTATAGATAATGTTAAATGCCACTTTGTGGGTTGCATTAGGCGAATGTTCGAAATTTGAATTTTATTTCAAAACCCTTTGAATCAGCACTTAACTTATCAGGATTGTGCGTGTTTGCAGGTCCCATAGGTTAGGTTGCATGCATGGAAACCTCACATCTTCGGTTTTGCCAGGACTGGATAGCATCAGACTGAATGCAAATTTAATTTCTTTTTCTGTTGCATTTTACTTTCTTTTTTGCTGCACTTTATTTCCAGAAGCTCCAACTTTAATTTTTCAAGCTTTAAAATAAAATAAAAAAATTAAAAAACATCAAAACCCAAAAATAATTCCATTCATGTTATGGCATTTCATTAAATTTTATTTTGAAGTTACAGCATGGTCAAATAGAGACCAAATCACATTTACTTTATCAGGGTTCAATGAACAATCATTAAATTTCATAGTAAAATAAACCACAGTGCCCCTTGTTTTCAGTTACTTGCAACCACTAAGGTGTTCTAAGCATTTTAATTAAATATCTTTTATACACAGATGCAAAATGCTCACATAACAGGAACCTTGGAGAAATTACTTGTTTAATTTCTTTGCAAGCAGAGGATTTAGAACCCAAATCCTATCGGAGAGTGTGTTTTCACAATCGGGTGAAAATACCACTCAACATGACTAAACTTTCCAAAATTGAAACATCTTATATTTTTCATGCTTTTGAGCTTTCTAGAGAACTTGCATTTCTTGTTGTAATATGCCTCTTCATCACTGGAAGACTCATCACTCTCTTGAAGTTGTTTACCCTTGGATTTCTTGGTAGCCTTGAAAGTCGCCTCTTTCTTGACATCAACATTCACTTGAGTTCTCAACTCAAATCTTGCAAGTATACTATGGAGCTCATCCTTTTTCAACTTATCCAAATATTTAGCTTCCTCAATAGCAAAAATATTTTCACTAAATCTATTAGGAAGAGATCTTAAAATCTTATCACAAACATCATTTTCAGCAAGCTCAAGACCTAAGTCTTTCATGGAGTTAACAACATCATCCATACGAAGCATGTAGTCACTAATATTTTCATCATAATTCATCTTGAGTTGTTCAAACATACCTTTGAAGTGTCTCAACTTAGCCTTTCGGACATTTACATCACCTGTGTGAACCACCTGCAACTGTTTCCACATTTCATTAACTGTCCTATAGTGAATCACCTTGGTTAGATCTACCTTCTGTAAAATTTTTAGGATTGCATTCATTGCTTTTGAGTTGCTATGAAGAAGGATCCTGTCTTCTTTAGTATAAGGACCATTTTCAGGAATGGTGTACCCATCTTCAATCACTTCCCAAACCTCATTCCCAAGTGCCATTAGATGAACCTTCATCCTTGCACTCCAAAGACCAAAATTTGATCCATCAAGAATAGGTGATGCATTTCCACTTGAATAATCCATTGTGTTCTTTGCTATCTTTTCCTTCAAGCTGTTAAACTTTTCGAAGGTACCCGCTTTGATACCAATTGAAGAACACAAGCTTATATTGAGAGGGAGGGTGAATAGTATAATACCACTTTTTACTTTTTCCTTCTATTCAACTTTCAATTCAATATTATGCAATGTAAAGATAGCAATATCAAAAGCCGTAATCAAAGCAATGCAAAAAACACCATCCACAAAGAGACACAATAATTTACATGGTTCACCCAATGTGGGCTACTCCACGGATAAAATATTTCACTAAATTTTATCAAATCAAATTTTGGGAATACCTTTCCTGATTACAAAGTTTATGGGAACCAACCCAAAGGAGACACTAATCTCCTAGCTCTATTCTGGCTGGTGATCCTCTAGAAAACCTCTGCCTCCACTACCCTTAGCAAATGGAACTCTATCCACAGAAGACACCTGTCTTCCCTACTCTGGCTGGAGACCTCTGTCCTCAACTCTATCACCTCAAAATCTGGTCCTCAAATTTGCACTAAAAATAGTCCTTCGGTCTAGCATAAATGTCCTCTTTCGTATTTTCCTGTTGTACTTACTACGCCCTCTGCTTTCTCTGTGCAAAACACAACAACACTATCTTTACGCACTCTAATTCCTTGCGATCTCTCTCACTTAGATGATTCGAAAGAAATGCACTCTTTACTCGGGGATCGAACTTCTCCCCCACACTCTATCTATGAAATTCTCACTTCGAACACACACCACGATCGATGCTTAACTCTCCAAGCAGCCCTCCTTTTTATACTAACACTAACAAGATTAAAACCTTGATCTTAGTCGGCTGCACACCCTAAACTATGTCGACTGCAAACCCTAAACTTCATCTGCCCAAATTTAACTTTGTCAGCTTCACTGCCTCTGCAACTCCTCTGTAGCTTCTGTCGTGAAACTACAACATGTCACAATATCACGACACCTTTGCAATCGAACACTATCTTATGGCTTTTGTCGTGATATCACAACACTTTCTACTTTTGCTGACATCATCTTCACTCCTGTCATGAAATTGTGACCCTTCTGTCTTCATGGCCTTCTTCTCTACTTTTGTCATGAAATCATGACACTTCTGCCTTTGCTGATGTCATCTTCAATTCTGTCATGAAATCATGACCCTTCTGTATTCATCAACCTTTTCTCAGCTTGCACTAGCAAAAAAGAAACATGTCATGAAATCGTGACACTTTTGCTACCTTATGCTTTTCTCTGCCTTACGCCCATGAAACTGGAACATGTCATGAAATCGTGACACTTTCACCTTTAAGCTCTTCCTTCTTGAATTCATCGTGAAATTGTGACGCTTATTCTGTTGAAGTTTTGCTTCCTATTTTTGTCGTGAAATCGTGACACTTTCTCCAACTGAATGCTACCATCTCAACCTATCACAAAATCGTGACACTTTCTCCAACTGAATGCTGCCATCTCAACCTGTTGCGAAATCATGACACTTTCTGCATCCATACGATTTCTTTGTAGCCTGTCATGAAATCATGATGCTTTCAGCTTCCAACTCTTCCTTTTGATGCATGTCATGAAATCATGACAGTTCTTACTTCGAGTTCTGTAGAATGTCACGAAATCATGAAAATTCTCACTTCGACTTCTGTAGCATGTCGTGAAATCGTGACACTTTGTCTTGCTACTTTCTCTCTCTTTGAACTTGTCACGAAATCATGACAATTCACACTACGGACTCTCTTTTTAGCATTATGTCATGAAATCGTGACACTTTTTCTTTTGGACTCTCTCTTCTGTAGTATGTCATGAAATCGTGACACTTTTCAGTCCGTACAATCTTCTTTGCAATATGTCACGAAATCGTGACACTTTTCCTTCTCTGCCTTCCTGCACTTTTCGAGTCATGAAAATGCGACACATCGCAAAATCGTGACACTTTCCACCTTGCTCTTCTTCTTTGCCAACATGTCACAAAATCATGATAGTTTTTCCTGCTTCTTCTCTCTCTTCCAACATGTCACGAAATCACAACAATTTTTCCTGCTTCTTCTCTCTCTTCCAACATGTCGCAAAATCATGATAGTTTTGCCAGCTCTTTCTCTCTCCTCAAACATGTCACAAAATTACGACAATTTTTCTTGCCTGCTGCATACCTTTTCTTACTTGTCTTTTTCTTTGATATTTTGCAAATGGGCTACTATGATCTTCCTGGAAACTCACTGTCCATGCTTTGAATAATCTGACATTAAATCAAATTCCTTCAAGAGCTTCTTGACATCAATGACAACTTCTACAATTGAGCAAAGGCAATGGACCCAAGGTACCCAAAATTGCCAACATAATGATACACATCCTATACACTATGGGTTTGAAGCATACTCAATTCATCTTGTATGGAAAAACTTAATCCATTCAAATACCTTGTAGTCTTCTATTCTTATGAATCTTCAATATCTACCTAAATTGATAACTTGTAGAATTTATTGGTATAGTCCTTGATGCTTTTATCCTTTTGTCTGAATTTATAAGGTCTACAAAACAATGCCTCTCTAGACCCTAATATTTTCCTTTCCTTTCATTTTCCTCTCTTTCTGGATATGATACCACTAAACCAATGCATATCCTTTCAACTTAGTGCATGCAATATTCACTTTCTTTTCCTTTGAAAGGATTTTCCACTCAAAGAAATTCTCCATGCTATTCAACCAATCTATCAAATCCTCTGGTTTCAACCATCCTGCATACTTAGGGACATCAATATTGATTTCATATTTATTTCATATTTAGCCTATTCTAAAATTGATGATACTTTGGATTCTCCTCATCATGAACCTCTGGCTTGTGGTCTCCTTCCATAGTCTCACTATCAAAATCTAGATCTATAAATTTTAAGGGATATCTTTCCCTCATATAGGCCATAATTCCAGTCAACTGAGAAAATTGTACCTATAGCTCCTACATATTCCTATTGATCTAGGTATAAACTCCTATTCCTCTCCTCATGCTAAACTGATCTGTGTTATTCCAAACTAGAAAAATAATAGTTGAAAACTAATTGTAATCAACAAGATTACCTTCCCTCCCCTAGAAATATTTAACTTGATCTGATATCAAATGGTGTAAATCCAATTTCAAGAGGTTATAAAAAGAACCTCCAATCACATAAAACTATGATGAAAAATAAACAAAGCAAACACAAAATTCCCAATCACATAAAAAGTTACAATATATGGAAATAATCCGATAAATGTTTTCTTTCTCATTCTTGGATTTTTCACCCCTTCACAATGTGATACCAAGGGAATATATATCAAAAAATAAACCCTAAAATGAAACCCTAAATCTTAAGCCCTACAAATAATAAATTATATTTTTTTAGGCTATTTTTCTTTAGTGCCAAAACCTAAATCACCCAAAAAATCTTAGATAGCCCCCTAAATTTATATGCACCATTGTATCATCCATATTAATCCTCCTAGAAAATATCAACATCTACCCATGCCTAAATAATAAGTTATTCCAAATATATTTTCTTCTACATTTACAAAAAACACTTAATCCCATCTTTGGGGCACTAGATGAAGGAATTAGTGCCCTAAAATAGCCTAAAAAATCATCTAAATTTCAAGCCATGTTCACATATATATCTAGCTCCCCATAAAATTTCAAGTTGATCCAACGATCGGATCATTTTTTATGCCCTTCAAAATATAAGCTCCTGCATCAATATGGTTGGCATTCGACAATTATTTTTGGATAATATTTTTCCAAAACACATGAAAACATGTAGAAAATTGCAAATATAACTAAAAAATGATAAAAATTAAACAACATTCAAATGCACACACAATCACATTTATAATCATGCCAAGAAAAAACCAAAAACAACAAACACAAGAAAACCCCACAATAGATAAATAAAATAGCACATCATTCTTAATATTCATAATTTATCCTACTCTTCTAGGGTTTCATTTTTCTAAAAAATAAGCCCTAGGGTTTATTTTATTTTGAAAATACAAAAATAGGAGAAACCTGGGCAAAAAATGACTAACCGGTATTGCACTCCCTTCCATGCTAGGTCTAACATTACCAATCACCATCTAGTTTGTTTGTGTATCAATTTTAGCAATGTTCCATTTCAATTTCTTAACCTCACCCATCACTCTCCTCTCAATTCTCCTAAACCATGCAATAAAAATGAACCCTTGTACCTCATGATTATCCTTTTATACTTAAAAACTCCCTACCCATAACATATAGTCTATGATTATACAAGTATGTACAATCAATGATCATATAGGTCTATATGATTAGTTATCGTACGGATCCATACAGTCATAGTTTGATCAAATTTTTTAGCCCTTACCAGCAAATTTCACCATTTTCTTCAATTATTTTCACTCCATGGTCGTGCAAAATTTTTTTGCCAAGCGCTTCGTTATTGTGTTCTGATTCTTCACTCATCAATTCACCACTTGAGGGGGTAGATATTACCCATTAATGTTGCCTTAAACATGATCAATATCAAACACTCAATATTGGAATCAAATTTATCCAAGAACTTTGCTTAGGAGTATCATAATTCCTTTGCTAGGGCAAAAAGCAAAATTTTTCTTCTCAACTTAAACTCTTATCTAACTCAATTTGGTACACTCCATGCCAATGTTTGTATGGTTACTCATGTACTCGCTTCATTGAGGTGGTAACTTAAGACCACCTTCAATCGATCAAAGTGTCCTAGGGATACTTACCAATGGTTGGTTAGCTTACTCAACCAAGCTCAAAAATCTATAAAAGGTAAAGATTCAAGGATAATTATCCCTTCCACAATTGGGACATTTTACATTGTTCATGATTTGATATAATATTGCATATCCTCCTAAACTGTCATTGTGGTGCATCAAAATAAATGGTCAACCATGATCATCTATATTTAACTCATCCTCCTCAAAGTCATACACCAATATGGTGTCATGTATTTTTTCATTACTTTGTTTTTACACACATCACAATACAAAATGGATTAAATGTAGACACCTAAAAATATCACTTTATCCCTTGCACAGTCCTAATATTAAGTTAATTTATAAAAAGCTCTTAAAAATCCACTTAATTTATATTAAAACACTATTTAGTTACTTAAATTTGCTTTCCCCACTAATCCCCCTCCTACACCTAACCCATGATAACCATATGACCACCCCTCTAATTTAGACTAGATCCACCTCACCCTAGTCTACCATTTAACTCTATTCTAGCTCCATGTTATCTTAGCCTAGCCTACCCCCTACTCTCCACATCCCCATGCTCATTTAATGCCATAAATAGGATGAAGACTTTCTTCATTCATGTGCATTAATGACATGAATACTTTTCATATATATGCCATAAAGAGGATGAGGACTTTCTTCACCCCCATGCATTTATGAGGTATGGTGCACCCATGCCCATTTAATGCATATGGGTGGGTGAGGACTTTCCTCCACCCAAGGGCATTGATGAGGCATGGTGCACCCATGCCACATCAAAGGCCATCTCACCCCCCTAATCCTTGCTAAATTTTATAAATAGCATATCTTTTCTTTCATTTTGAAGAAGAAGACAAGTGTTTACCAAACTATGCCAAAATAACTCCAACCCTCATTTACATACAAACCCTCCTTTGTGCTAACCCCCAAGGATGCCTTTATATACATCTTTTTGTGTCTTCTTAATTTATAAATTGCTTACAGGTGTGGACTCAGATGACCATAAAAATCAAACCAGAGCTCCCTAAGGACCAAAAGAACATTTTTATAAAAATGAAATTTTAGTTAGGCCAAGCCAACACCGACCATATAGGGGGATATGGTTCATAGCCTGAACCATCCCACCACAATCAAACTTAAACTAAATCTTCCTAGGAATTAGAATACCATTTCCATCAAAGGAAATTTTAGTCAAGCCAAACCACCACCAAACATATAGGGGGGTACAATTGACATAATCACAGGGTAAGGTTGACATAACCATACAGGAGGGTACCGTTCCTGTCAAGAACCAATTTCAAACATTTGTAGACTAGAAATTAAGGTGAGTAAATTAGTTTTTATGTGTTTTTAGCTTAGTTTAATAGAGGTGTTATTAACAACTTATTTTGGTTATGTGTAGGTGCTAGAGGCTCTACTCAACCAATGGTGGTAGGCATAAACCCACCCCCCTTTGAGGTTGCCATAGAAAGCATGGAGTGCCATGAAACTTGATTGTAAAAGGCTTCTTCACTAGAAGACCCTTATTTGTAGCCTAAGGGGCATTTGTGAATCATTTTATAACCATGATTTTATTTCAATGAAATGGCACACTTTTTTTATCACACATATATATGTATCATAGAAAATATAATTATGCCATAAGAGAGGGCTCCAAAGCTTACCCACAAAATAACCCAAGGATTCGGTCTAGACTATTATATAGAAGAAAATGAAAGGAGAGTTACATACAAAGCCTGGTAATAGGTTTGAATAAGCAACTAACCAATACCTTTTCAATGCCTACTAATCTACTATTTATAAATACACTTAGGGGAAATTTTTCTTCCATAACTTGTGTAGGAGATTAAACAATGTATTTTCCACTCCCTGATTATGTATGCATTATGTCATTTTAGCCCATTAAATTTTTTAATCTAGAATTATTAATTTTGAGTCTCTAGATTTGCAAATATTACCAACATCTTTAACTATCACCTTAGGAATCCTATAGATTGAGAACAAGGACCTTCTATAATAAATGTTGTTAGAATTGGGGATTTTCTTGTTGTAGCTACCATATTTATGCCTTCAAAAGGGCAACCAATCTTCTTGTATTATCAATCCCAGTGGTGTAGTTAGGTGGTTCCAGTAATGGATCATTATCAGCTCAATTATTTTTTAGGAGGTTTTGTACCTAGAATAAAGTCCCCGGGGGTTGCTTATTATGAGTCTTGATTAGTCATTAATATCACATTTTCCTTTTGTTAGACTACTTTATTTTGTTTGCCACCTGTATAGTTTGATAGAACATCTATCTCCCCTATCGTAGTGTTTCTTGCCTACTCCATAACTTTCCTAATTCTTTGACATGATGTAGGCCATTGATATAATGGCCTATTCTATTTTTTTTCATTATATCATGTTAAAATTTTATGGATTGCTAAACTACTATCATGTGGTCCTCTAAAAATCCTCTCTTTTGTATTCCTTTAGAATTTCTTAAAGGTCATGACCATCAAAATGTTTAGTCTATCCATCCTTGAAATCATCTTGAAGTTTTATGGGACATTGGTTTTGAATCAGATGATCCATGGCACTTCTTATTACCTTTCTTCATATACATCTCTTTGGAAGGCCTAATCTCAAAACTTTTATGATTACTCATCTACAATATTTTATTAAAGCTCTATGGACCTTCAAATTTTATTTTATTACTTCGTAGAACTTTTCTTCACCACTTTTTTTTGAATTTTTTGGAGAAATCCCATGGATTTTTAATCAGAAAGTTAATGGAACTTTTGTATTTTTCTTCTCATTGGAACTACTATGAAAAGAGTGTCAACCATTGACTTGAAATGTTTTGATGGCAAGCAAGTTATCCCACATTCGTATGACATATTAATTTTCACTCTCTACTCAAGTGTAATGAAAATAATCACTACATATATAAGACCACTCTTCCTTATTAGTTGAGCACATTAAAACCAAGGAATGAATACCCTCATCTTTGGCCTATCTCATTTTATCCATAAAAACCCATAGGTAGTCTAGTTAACTAAACATATTAAATCATATGAGGTAACTAAATAATAAATAAAATACATAAGTGAAAATAAATGCTTTCTCAATAATTTATATTCTACCCACTAAAGAAAAATACCAAGTTACCCAATTATCCATTTTTTTATATGGCTGAAACCATATCCATAAATCAATAGAGACCTATTGAAAACCAAAAAGAAAATTCTACGTACGTAATCACTTTTGCATGTTCACTTTATCTCCATTGTTGAGAAATTTAGTCCTCTATATTTTTGCCTTGAATTTATACAATTTTAATCTTTAAGGAAGATAACTTAGGCTCTAATAAATAGTAAAAATAACAAAATACTACCAAATCATTTTCAATCTCCTCCTTATCATTCCTTAAAAAATGTAGAATCACCTATGAAATAATAGTTAACTATGTAGCCCTTATTATGAAGAGAAATACCTTTTATTATATTTACCTAAGATTCCCATTCAATCAAGTAATTGAGTGTGTTGGGAAAAATATTGGTTAGTTTTTCTATGGTTCAAATCATCGTCTCCATTTAATTTTTCAACCCATGACAACTTGTGAGTAACTCTGCACAATATATGCCTGTAATCTTCCTTTATTCAGATGGGTACCTTAGATACTATGGTTTGGGGGGTGTGTTGTTGTTTCTTTGGATTTATTTTTCATTTTCCAAACCACTTAATCTAATTTGCACTATCAAAGAAATAAATGAAAAGCTTTAAAATCTAAAACTGCACACTTGCTAGAAATTGACAAAAAATAGGGGAAATTGCAGCATTAAATTAAACTACTGAAGTAGGAAATAAACTAAAATGACATAAAATAGGGAAAATAAGAGAGAAATACTATTAATAGTAGGCCCACACTTCTAGAATATTTTTCCTATGTTAAATCGTACACCGGATGCTAGTTGAATTTAATTAGAGAACTCAAATGCATTTTATTGAAATGTGCAACAGGAATTTACAAAGAAAATTTGGGATCTATTTTTTAGGGGTCACTTGCATATTTATAATATATGTGGTTGTGCCCTATTACATTCTAAAAGTAAATCAATTTTCAATTTCTTGTTACAATAATACACAAGAATAAAGGAGGTTAAAAAAAACATTAACTTAGAATTTATTCAGCGTATTCTATATCAGAATAGAATACGTCTAATATTTTGCTTTACCCAATTACATAAGTTTTACATGATTACTAGAAACTATATGACATATTGTCATTGATTTTTTCCTTGTTCTGCATCCATCGCTAAAATTACATCTTCATTCATCGCTAAAATTACCTTTCTATTATGCCAACAATAGAGTATCATGTTGTAATTCTACATCAATTGGAATTAGGTGTCTTATTTGTAGAAGTTAGGAAGCAGGTGCCAAAATGGGAGTCAGAAACCCAATAGAAATTAGGTAATTGATAATCAAGCACCAAATGGAAATTGAACGCTTGATAGTTAAGTGCCAAATGGGAGTCGAGTGACTAGATGGGAATCAGACACCTAACTTAGCGCTTCATCATTGTTTTGTTGCAGATATTTCTACCTTCAATTTTTCATCATAAATGGAAAGTTCCAGGTCCAAGTAGGACCTCAATGTAAACATGCCAAAATACTATAAAATCCACTACATTTACACATAATCCATTTAAAAATAAATATTAGACAATATATGTAATCTAATGTTAAATACATATAAAATTTGCATAGAAACACATATTGCTATTAAATTCTACAATATATATGGAAATTTTGTACAAAAATGAGCATTTTTCAGGGCTCATCATCCCCCCATGCTTAAGGGTTGGCACATCCCTATACCACTTTATACTGGTAATTACTAGTTTTATTCACAACCTTCCAATAGGCCTTGACTATTTCTTTCCTCTTCTTTGTAGTGGCCTTGGATTTTGCCTTATCCTTGGGTTTTCATCCCTTCAGTGTTTTGGAAGTGGTTGCCTCCTATTCCTATGGTCTCTGGAAATTTTTGTACCGAACTGGCTAACTTGGACTTGCTCATTTACTTGGTTGTTCCCTTGTCTAGACTTTCTTTCCTTTCTCAAATTTCAAGTAGTAGTCAGTAAAAGTGGAGGCATCCTTTTGGAATGTGGGATCATCCATATTCCAGTATTCATGATGAAGGGGTAAAAATTCTCCTAATGGTACTGTAGATTAATCACCAAATGGGATACTAAATTTCTTAGCAACCTTGGTCTTGGAAAGATTGGTTCGTGCTAGGTCAATTTCAGCATCAGGGTTATGCATAAGGGGTCAGCCCAAAAAAATATTTATAAAAATTTGGTGAACCGATTCCAAAATCCAGGTGAATAGTTTTGAAAAAAATGTAGCAGGTTCACTATTATTAGGGGCAATGTTGAAAATTTAAACTTAAAATGGTCAAATTATTATAAAATTGGGGTGAATCGATCCAAAAAATATTTGCACCCAAATTTTTTTGGCTAATGGACCCTGGTCAACTGTCCCAAATATTAGCCAATTCCAAATTTTAAAAATCCTAATTTTAGCCAATTTTGCAAAAATAGCCACTATGCATAACCCCATTCAACATCATACTTAGACTTTGATTCTTCCACCAAATGGGCTTTGCTACATGTTTCTTTATCTAAAAGTGGTACAAGATCTAATAGTCCCATATTCATGAAATATACCTTCATATTTGAAGGTTGATTACCTATTGACCCATACAAGTCACAAAACTGCATTGATCGAGCAACTTCGATTTATGGTCGAGGAGTTTTGGATGTCTCTTTGGCTTCTTTTCTAGTTTTCTTGGCTGCTCTCTTAGAGGCTTTCCTATAATTCTTTTTATCTACTTTGATATTCATCTTGAGCTATTTGAACTTATGTCTCTGCTTATCAAACAACTTCAAAGTCTTTGCCCATTCCTCATCTGAATTCATATCCGATTCCTTTAACTATGTAGTGCTTTCTCTGTTCTTGGGTCTTCGTTGATATCCCCTTACAACATTCCTCTTTGGTCTCATATTTTTGGTCTATCTTGCAAGGCCTATAGGTATATCCGAAGGAGGGGGATTTCCTCCTGTTGTTTCTACTATTGAGATATTTGTTGTAGTTTTTGGAGTTTCTTTTTCTTCTTGAAGCTATTCAATCTTAGTCCTTGCATCTCCCTCTGTTTATTGGTCTAAAAAATTAGTAAAATATTAGGATTTTGCAACCCCTTGATCCTACTTTGTAGCCTTATCTAAAAATTGAGGCTCTTTAGCCTCAATTTCATATTCTTTTTTCTATCTTCCTCTATATATTTTTCAAAAAATTTAAGGTTCTTCAACCTCAATTTCATCCTCTTGGTTTAATTTTGTATCGGTAGAGGGAGACGATGTTGGGGATTGTCCCACATCAACTTCAAGACCCTTATCTAGTCCATTTTATACAAAGTAAGCTGGTGAATGGGGTTCTTCAACCTCCATTACTTAATTTATTTTCTACTCTACTTCTGCATGTGATTTTAGGCCTGATTATTCATCTGCAATTTCAATAATAATTTTAGGGGTTCTTACCTGATAATTAGGGCTTCCCCATGCAAATATATTTATAGCATAAGCCACTGATTGGTCTCCTGCCTCATCTTCCTGGATGTAATTTTCACATTTGACAAAAAAGAGATAGAGGAGACTATTTTCTCCTCAAAATATAAAGAATTAGTGGGCACTTCCATAGCCCAATAAATTTTCACTACTGCTTCTACCCTAGCTAGCCGTCTAGCCTCAATTTGTTGGTATTGTAGCTAAAATTTTGATATTATCCCCTACAAATAATGGATAGTCTGATATAGTTCCTACAATTTTGTTGCAGCTACTTTTTTAGACTCTTGAAAAAGATCATGCTCTTCCTTGTATTTGGCCTTCCAAGTGTGGGTCTATTCTTTCAATATCTGCAACTACTACTACAGGTCCTCTATTTGCATTTCCTATTGAGGAGTATGACCCCTAGATAAATCCTATAATATGTAGACAATGAACTCATCCTTGTTCAGCTTGTCAATTATCATATCATCATCTGATGAGCTATAAACTACCATAGACACCTTCATCCTTCTACTTCTAGTTTTGGTAGAAACTGACATGAAAGTAGGACTTGGTAGACCATGCCCTACCTCATCATCAAATTAAGGTCTAGTAGGGAACAAAGTGTATCCTTATTCCTCATCATATTAGGAAAAAATAGGGGATGAGGCTTGTTCTTCTTCCCGTGTATTTTCCTCAAGCAAGGATGCAGGAACCATCTCTTCTTGCTTTGTCACATTATCAACTAATTAATCAGTCTATTATAGCACCTCCACTTCTTCCTCTACCCCTAAAATTGCATTATTTCCCTCAAATTCCTTGACCATCACATTTTTGCGTGACTCTACATATTGCACCAAGGCCAAAATTAGGCCATGGTTAGCCAGGGTAGATGTTGTTCTTGTCTGGTACCATCTGGCCTCATATTTGAGTGCACATGTAAGGTAATGGGGGACATTGATATTGTATTAATGTAGTATGTGGTTGAGGAAACAAAAATGGTTAGAGTTTAATTTGGAAATCCTACTCGTGCAAGTGAATAACTAGGCAATCTGCTAAAAAATTGACCTCTAGAGCTTAGGGATGTGTTGCTTGGGTAAACCAGTATGTGTTAGTACTACGTTGGGTGATCGAATAATATTTACATGTTGAGTGTGGGGTTTTCCTTCTTATATGTACATTCCCCTTTTTGGGGAAGGTCTGATACTGTAGTAATGTATTCTACGGTGACTAAGATTTCCAATCCTCACATGTGAATAAATCCATTCCTCATGGATGCTGTAAATTTGTTATCCACCTCTATGTCCTGGTTCTGGATAACTAGATGGTAGTAGTCCAACCATCCTACGATGTCAAATTGTGTCCGTACATCCTCACTAATGCCTAAAAAATTTGTAGGCTCACTCTTTTTCAATAGGTGGTTGGTCAATTTTACCCCATGGCATAGTTTGGATTTCTTTTGACTTTGATTTTCTATTACCTGCAACTCTGTTATTTTCTTGCATAGAGTTTTACCAATTTATGGTTTAAATCATCTGCATCTATGAATGCAGGCACCTAATTGCTATAATTGGAAAGAATTATGGGTATCTATGTGAAATATCGTTAAATCATGTGCTGGATTTTTCATAGAGGATGACCATGAGTGTTTTCCCAAATTAGAGCATCGACACGTGAAAAACAAATGCTAAGTGGAGAGAGATGGGTGGATGGTAATTTTATGGGGGTTGTAATAACATTATTTTCTAGAAACATATACCTATGAAAATAATATATACATAAAATAGAAAATTACACATGTATAAATATTATGTTTTGTGTGTGTATAATGTGCAGACACTTGTGGTGCACTGGTATTGGCTGATTGATGATGACTAGGCATTTTAGAACAAAGAATGATAGAAATTTTTCCATGCAGTGAATTTCTCTCTATTTTAATTGGTTATCAATTTTTGTCATTTGATACCTTTGATAATTACTACACATTTCAATAAAAAGTTAGAAAAACATGTCTTCTTGGCATGACAAACATCCCCTCCTTGGAAATTGTTTGTTGGTGACTTTGGAATGTGCACAAATATTCAACAAAAAAATTAAAATAATTTTATCCATTGAAGTTTGACTTTTGCACATGAGTGAAATGTTGACGTGGCTCAAGCCACTTCCCAATGTTGAAGATTATTTATACAAGGCATAAATGCCTATGAAAATAGAAGGCAGACACATTTTGCTATATGGATATCAGGAACCTTCTTTTGAATCAAGGCATGCAAGTGCTTGGAAAATAGAAATCAGGTGCCTTAGCAATCGAGCATCGCACTTATAGCAAACTTTATACAAAACTCAAAATTTATACACAACCTTTTTTATTATTATTTTTTAGATAATATATCTAGGAAATTATGTGTCACTTTCCTAAAAAATGGAATTCAGGTACCATCTCCTTGGAAAAATAGGAATCAGGCATCAGTCTACAAGAAAATAGGATGTACATACCTTTTCCTTAACATATGTGGAGTCAGGAACATTGTACCGTACAAATAGGAATTGAGTGCCACCTTCCCAAAATATAGGAATCATGTACCTTCTTTCATAAAATAGGAATCATGTGTTATTTTCTCTAAAACTGGGAATCAAGTACCTTTCTCATAAGAAAATAAAAAGTAGGTGCTCCTTTATTTCAACATCTATTGATATGTCCACTGGTGTACGCTTTTAGTTGATCAGGTCTTCAACATTCTGGTTTTGAAGAAAATGGATAGAATTAACATCCACTACCTGAACACACATTCAAGCATTTTTCTTCATGAAGACCAAAAAAAAATACCCAAACACTTTTTCAGATATGATTTTCCCCCTCCAAATGGGGATGAGTTAATTCTACTAGAATTCAATCTCCTAGAAAGCTAGAATTGCATAGGTTTATGGATCCTATGCTTGCTATGCCTAGGTTTTCTAGGTTGCCTAACAGTTGCACTTAGGGCATCATTCCTACAAAATAGAACTACAACTAAAGAAAGAAAAATGTAAAACTTTTTAAAAGAATAATTGTTTTTGGACCATGTGGACAACGTCCACATATTACTGAATCAATTTGAAACTAGAATCAACTGGGGTTCCCTCATGCCTAATATGGACTTCATCATGTATGTTTTAGACACATGATATGGATGTAGGTGGTGACCATTAACTGTTAAAGTAATGTTGCTACCATCAATTGTTTTGACCCTAACAACACCATTGTTGATAATTTCAACCACTTCATATGGTCCCATCCAATGTTGCATGAGCTTACCTTTGCTTTCCTAGAATCAGGAGCCATACAGTAATGCCCATTCTCCCACTTTGATTTTCTTTGGCCTAGTGTGGCGATCATACCGCTTGGACCTTTGTTTTTGAATGACCTTTATTCTTTGCAGAGTATCTCTTTGGTATTCATCTAGTTGGTTAAGCTACTAAATACATTACTTATGTGCATCATCCAGGTTTATATTCAACTCTATTATAGTAATGAGTATTTAAAATTCAAACTCTATGGATATCATAACATTCTTCCCATTTACTAGTTGGAATGGTGTGAAACCAGTAGTAGTCTTCTAGGTGGTTTTGTAGGCCCACACTGCTTCTAGTAATCTAGTGGTCTAGTGCTTCCTATGTTTTTTTACTATCTTTGTTAGGATATTCTCCAATTCTTGGTTGGTTACCTCAACTTACCCATTTTCCTATGGGTGGTAGAGAGTGGTTTTGTTATGCTTGATTTTATATTGTTGCATGAGTTCCTAAATCATATTTTAAGTAAAATGATGCCCTTGATTAGTTGTGATCTCCATTGGAACCCCAAACCTAGTGAAAATAGATGAATACATGAATTTTTCTATAGTATTCTCTTTATAATCACACAAAGCCTACACTTCAACCCATTTGATCACATAGTCAGTGTAAACTAAGATACACCTTTTACCTACTAATTGTGGATTAATAGGTCCTATGAATTCCATCCCCAATTTATCAAATGGATCTATGTGAACATGTGGTTGGAGTGGTATTTCATATCTGAGAGTAGGTCTATGCATCCTCTGACATTGATCACATTGGCTCACATGATTGGTTGCATCCTTGAAAAGTGAAGGCCAGTAATAATTGGCCCATAATACTTTGAATGAAATTATTTTTCCTATAAAATGGACACCACACGTTTCATTATGGTAAGCCTTCAGTATTTCTACAATATCATTATCAGAAACAAATCTCATGATCTGATCAGAACCTATTTTAAATAGGCACTCATCAATCCATGAGAAATCTACACTTTTCTCAATTAAATTTTGTTTCTCACATGGTGAAAGTATAGGGGATACTTTACCAATGGCTAAATAATTAGCCATATATGCATACCATGGTATCTATTCATTTAGAGCAAACAAATGCTCATCTAGAAATTGGTCATTTGTAGCTGCATGATCTGAATGTGTCAATCTGGATTAAAAAACTCAGCTACCACATTGTCCTTTCCTAGTTTATCTATGATTATCACATCAAATTCCGGTATAAGCAATAACCATCTAATAATTCTACCATTAATCCCAGGTTTATTTGTTAAGTATCTTATAGCTAAGTTATTAGTATGTACAAAAACCTAATATCCTATGATATAATGATATAATTTGTTAAGAGCATGTATAACTGCAGGAAATTCCTTTTCTATGACAGTATAATTGAATTCAACACTTGTGAGGTGTTTGTTGATATAATAGATGGCATAGAAATAATCACCATGCTTTTGTCCTAGCACTAACCCTATTGCATTGTTAGATGCATTAGCATATATGTGAAAAGGTATGGTCTAGTTTGGACCTCTCAACACTGGAGTAGTAATCAATTTATTCTTTAAGGTGTTAAATGCTTGTTCACACTCCTATGTCCATAATAACTCTATGTCCTTTGATAACAATGTGCTCAGGGGTTTAGTAGTTTTTAAAAAGTCTACTATAGACCTCCTATAGTAACCAACTGATCCCAGGAAACTATGGATATCCTTCTATGTTTTGGGAGTAGGCAAGTTTTGGATAACTTCTTTTTTTTTCCTATCTACTTTGATCCCATCTACAAAAATGTGATATCCTAAAACTATCCCTTCCTGCATTAGCATATAAAATTTCTCATTGGTTAGGGGTAGGTTAGTTTCCTCACACTTCTTAAGTGTTTTCTCCAATTTTTTTGTGGCTATTTCAAAAGTTTCACCATATACAATGAAATCATATATGTATACCTCCATAGTTTCTCCAAATATATTAGTTAATATGCTCAAAATTTACCTCTAAAATATGGTAGGTGCATTACACATACTAAAAGTCAAAACTTGGTAAGCAAAGGGTCCCCATAGGTAAGTGAATTTGGTCTTGTCTTGATCCCTTTCCCCTATATGAATCTGGTTTTATCTACTAAAGACATCCAAGAAATAAAATTACTTCTTACTTGATAATGTGTCAAGGTATGATCTATAAATTTTAGGGGGAAGTGGTCTTTCTTGGTTGCTTTATTCAGTAACCTATATAATCAACACAAATTCTTCACTTGCCATTCTTCTTGGGCACTACCACCAAAGGTGATACCCACTCACTATTTGAAATTGGGTAGATGAACCCAACTGTGAGGAGTTTCTGCAATTCAAATTTGATAATATCCTTCATAGTTGGATTCATTCTTTGTTTTTGTTGTCTTACCAATTTTATTTCATCTTCTAGATATATTTGATGAGTACAAGTTTCAAGAGCTATTCCTCTCATGTCTGAATACTTCCAAGCAAAGGCACCTTGATGTTTGACTAATTTTTTTCTTAGTTAGGTATGTTGTTCAAATATCAACCCATAATTTATGTTTAATACTCTCCCGGGTGTGACTTCTATTTGCCAAATATTGTGATCCTTACCTCCCACTAATGGTAATTTTGGAGGAGGACAAGAGGGTTCTCCTTAGAAAAAGTTTGATATTACCCTATCCTCATCACTCTCATCCTCCAATTCATCAAGTGCCATGATGGATTGAATCATTGATAGACCACTCATATTTTGGTTCTCACATTCAGGTTCTCCCAACAAATCTGCAGACTGTGCAAGTGGATGGATGATCATATTTTTTACATTCTAACCATCAAAAATTGTCATTTTCCCATTTCTATAACTTATCTAGGCATCTAATGTCACTAGAAAAGGCCTACCTAAGATGAGTAGATAACCACTCATTCTAGACTTGGATTTTAATACTAATAAATATATTGGGTACTCCCATGGATCCACTGAGACAGTTATGTCTTTCAGTATTCCTTTAGGGAAAACTATGGACCCATCTACCAACTGAATGATAATTTTAGTTGGTTTTAGATTGGGTAAACTAAGTTTCTACATGGTTTCCTTGGGAATGACATTAATGGAAGACCCTAGATCTACTAATATATTGGGTAAAACATATCCCCCAATTTTTACAGTTAAAATAGGGCTTCTTGGATTTGAATATTTTTGGCAGTAGGAATTTCCTAGCATAAGATCAACTAGTTATCCTAGCAAATTAATTTTTTGTTCTAGTTTTCTTCTTGGTTTTATTAGACACATCTCTCTTATGGCCTTGCTATAAATAGGAATATCTCTGATGGCCTGAAAGAGAGGTATTATGACAATCAGGTTCTTCAAACTGGAAAGAATATCAAATTTTGATTGTGTTGGCTTCTTGGGTTTTTACAACCTTTTTGGAATAGGTGGAACCCCTTATCTATTATTTACAGTTGTTGATTCTCTAATAGGTAATTTATCTTTTCCTAATTCTATGTTTTCCTCCTCTTCTACCAGAGGAGTGACTTCTACACCTACTTGTTTACCTAGCCTTAATTGTATTGTATGGTAATCTATTTTGATGTTATACATGGGGTACATATCATTATCCATATGGTATGCTGGATGTGGTCTATTTTTTGGATTAGAATTAGGTTGTATCGAAAATTGAGTAGGTATCAAAGTAGGGGGAAGCTAGTAGACTTGGATGTAGTGGGGATGGTGCAAGATGTTGTGGAGTTTGGCTTCACACATTCTGATTTCTCCACTATTGTCTAGGTTGTTGGTATGACATCCATGGGTAGGGATTGTAAGGATTTGCTCCTTGGGGAAATTTATTCCAAGGTTGTTGTCCCTACCAACCCATGTTAGGTGGCTAAACTTGACCTTGGTTCTGATAATCATTGCACCCATAGTATGGCATTCCTACTGGCATGTTGTTTTCCATAGGAGACTATTTCTAGTTTCTCCTATTACCTACGAAGTATGATTTAGTTACTTCAGGTTCATCTCTATATTTTGATAAATATGAAAACAACTATTTTTTATAATATTTTTGACACATGGTGCACACTCTAACTTTTTTCTTAAGATATTCATTTATAGGGTTCTTTCCCCTGCATTTAGGACAGAAATAGGCTAATGCTACCTCATTTTTTTGCTTCTTTTTATGAAGTAGGAGGGTGTCCATTTGGAGTGCTAGAGATGACAACATCTCACTTTTGAGGTCTTCAAGCATATTCCCTATTTATTTTTTAGTGACAGTGACTGATTGTTTGATATTTTGATGGGGGGCACAAAATTTTGAATTCCAATATTCTATTTTCTTTACCGAAAATAAATTTTACATCATTTGAAATTGATTTACAACACTAGCCCGCAGGCGTAGTTTTCTATTTTCTGATGCAATATGCCTCACATTCGGTGATCTTCCTGCACTGACAGGAAGAAAACCTTCTCCCAATCTCCAAAAATTGGCCCCCCCTACTTTTTTCTGAACCTTCACATATTTTTATCTTATCTCACAATTGCCATCGGGTCAACCATGAAAACACACATTGATGAGTCGTCTGAATGTATTTGACCTCTAGGCGTAGCAGTCGAGTGGCTGCCATGCTCAGAAAGCTTATCAAGAAAGCAATCATGCATTAATGAGGTCTTTTACCACCTCGAGAAACACTATCTGGTAACATGTGCCTTCTCGAATCGTGAACCAGCAATATGTCGCAATATCGTGACATCTTTCTTCCTTGCTGCCTTTCTCTTCTTCGGGTCGTGATATCGTGACATGTCATGATATCACGAAATTTTCCTCCTCATTGCCTCTCCTTTCCTTTGGGTCGTGATTTCGTGACTTGTTGCGATATCACGACATTTTTCTCCTCGCTACCTCTCCTTTCCTTCGGGTCACGATTTCGAGACATGTCACGATATCACGATAGTTTCTTTTCTCGTTATCTCTCCTTTCCTTTGGGTCACAATTTTGCGACATGTCGCAATATCATGACATCTCCCCTTTTGACTCTTCTTTCTTTCTTTCGGTCACAAAATCATGACATGTCGCGATATCGCGACATCTTTTCCTTTCTGCCTTCTTTCTGCTCCTTTGGTCGTGATTTCACGACATGTTGCGAAATCACGACATTTTATCCTCCATCCCTTCTTGTCTTCTTTTGGTCACGATTTTGCGACATGTCATGAAATCATGACATTTTCTCCTCCATCCCTTCCTGTTTCCTTTCGGTCACGATTTCACGACATGTCACGATTTCGTGACATGTTGTGATTTCGCGATGTTTTTCCTCGGATGCCTTCTCTGCCCTGTTTTGGTTGCAATTTCGTGACATGTTGTGAAATAGTGACATTTTCTACGGATGCATTCTCTTTCCTGCTTCAGTCATGATTTTGCAACATGTCATGAAATCGTGACATTTTTCACTCCTGCGCCTTGCTTCGTCATTTTGTCACGATAACGCGACATGTCGTGATATCACGACACTTTTCCTCCCTTGCACCTTCTTTCATCTTCTAGTCATGATTTTGTGACATGTCATGATATCGTGACATTTTTTGCTCCACATCTTCTCTCTCCTGATTCGATCGTGATTTCGTGACATGTCATGAAATCGTGACATTTTCTTCGGGCACCTTCCCTCACCTACTTCGGTCGTGATTTCATGACATGTCATGAAATCATGACATTTCTCCTCTGCACCTTCTCTCTCCTCCCTGAGTCATGAAAATGCGACATGTCGCGATATCGCGAAACTTTTTCCTGTCACAATATCGTGACACCAAGGCAAACACTAAAAAAATTGTTGGTGAGAGATTCCTTTGCTGCCACCGGATTCTCCTGCATCAGACAACCGAGGTGGATTGAGAAGTGACCTTCACTTCTATACTATTCTGTCACCTTCTCACAACTTGCAAAATCTTCAACCTCTTCAACCTCCACCCTCATTGTTGTCAGCAACCTCTTTTCATCCATCCCCTTTAGCAAACAGATTCTAGTGCTACTACATACCCCTTCGCCCGCCTCCTTCAAGGGCTTCAGCTTATGGCGCACTCCATTCTTCATCACTGAGTAAGTGTTGGCATGACCATCATGCATTGCACATCGATCAAACTACCATGGCCTTCCCAACAACAAATGGCAAGCATCCATAGGCAGGATGTCACACAGGACCTCATCACAGTAATTCCCAATATTAAATTTGACCAAGGACTATTCACTAACCAATGTCCTATGGTCCTTTTGCAACCACACAATCCGGTATGGATGTGGGTGTCTCCTCCTCTCTAGCTGTAACTTAGTAACCATTTCTTTAGAAACCAAGTTATCAGTACTACCATTATCTATAATCACATTACAGACCTTACCCAAACTCTTGCACCTTGTGCGAAATAGGCTCCTCCTCTGGTCTGATCCTTTCTCCTCATTCAACAAGGTTCTCCTTGTGAACATCACTTCTCCTCTCTCTGCCTCCTTAGAATGTTCTGATTCAGCATCTTCATCTACTACAGTAGCTCTGGTAGGACCCTCAGGTCTCTTATTCGTCCTTTCTTGGTGTTGTGGACACTCAAATGCTTGATGTCCTTCTTCACCATAGTGGAAACAGGTTCCACGAAATCCTCCTCTTCCATACCCACGTCCAGATCTACCTCTTCCTCTTGGGTAGCCATTGTTCTGATCATGGGGTCTGTAATCATTATCTCCCTTCTGGGCCTGACTGCTGCTAGCTTCTTCTTTCTTCTCATATCTTCCTTCATATTTTCTTCCACCAGTCCTTCCTCCATGACCTCTTCCTCTTTGCTTACCCTCAAACCTTCTATTCAGATTCTCTTCAACCCTTAGGGCAAACTGGTAAGCATCCTCTATGGTGGTCATTTTGACCAGACTTAACTCCTCTTGAATACTTGCTCTCAACCCATTGATGTAACGGGCCACCTTCTCCTTGTTAGCCTCTGAATGGCCAGTTCTGATGGAGATCTTATAAAACTCCTCTATGTATTCTTTGACAGACTTGCTAGCTTGCTTCAAACCTTGCATTTTCTTTAGCAGATCCATCTTGTAGTCACCTGGGATGAACTGCCTCTTCAACTTCTCTACCATTCTATCCCATTTGGTTATTCTCTCCTTTCCTCTTCTGTTTATTTCCAGCTGTACTCCCTTCCACCATATGCTGGCATGACCCTTTAGCTTGGTCTTGGCAAACCTGACCCTATCAAGATCTTCAACTTTTTCATACTCAAAGTATTCTTCCAAATCATTGATCCAATCAATCAACTCTTCTGGATCAAGATTTCCAAAATATGTAGAAACCTCCATCTTTGGTCTCTTTCCAATCTAAGAGATGGATCTATACAAACTGGATTGTGTAGGATCTACAACATCTTCTTCTTCGTCAAACTGGTCCTCTTATTCATCAACTTCATCTTCACTTCCTTCTTCTCCTCTGGGTTCAAGTCCTCTGCGCAGCTCCTCTTGCAGGGCCTGAACTTGTCTCTGCAGAGCCCTGAAATATTTTGCTGGCACCATGTTTCTCCCACCACCATGGTTTCTTCATGGAGGCATTCTGCTTCACTCTCTTCTCACAACCCTTCCATAGATCCTGGTGCAAGCTGCTTCACTTTCGGTGATCTACTCACACACTCAAGAACTCCTGCTCTGATACCACTTGATGGGGGGGCACAAAATTTTGAATTCCAATCTTCTATTTTCTTTACCGAAAATAAATTTTACATCACTTGAAATCGATTTACAACACTAGCCCACAGGCATAGTTTTCTATTTTTTGATGCAAGCTACCTCATGTTCGACGATCTGCCTATGCTCCCAGGAAGAAAACCTTCTCCCAATTTCCAAAACTCAGCCCCCCCCAACTTTTTTTTGAACCTTCACATATTTTTATCTTATCTCACAATTGCCACTAGTTTAACTGTAGAAACACGCATTGATGAGCCATCTGAACGTCTCTGACCTCTGGGCGTAGTAGTCGAGTGGCCACCATGCTCAGCAAGCTTACCGGGCAAGCAATCATGCATTAATGAGGCCTTTGACCGCCTCGAGAAACACTATCTGGTAACGCATGCCTTCTCGAATCGTGACCTAGCAGTATGTCGCGATATCACGACATCTTTCTTCTTTGCTGCATTTCTCTTCTTTGGGTCGTGATATCATGACATTTCCTCCTCGTTGCATCTCCTTTCCTTCGGGTCATGATTTTGTGACATGTCACGATATCGCAACATTTTTCTCCTCGCTGCCTCTCCTTTCCTTCGGGTCACAATTTTACGACATGTCGTGATATCGTGACATTTTATTTGCTCGTTGTCTCTCCTTTCCTTTGGATCATGATTTCGCGACATGTCGCAATATCGCGACATCTCCTCTTTCGACTCTTCTTTCTTTCTTTCGGTCGCAAAATCGTAACATGTCGTGATATCGCGACATCTTTTCCTTTTTGCCTTCTTTTTGCTCCTTCGATCGCAATTTCACGACATGTCACGAAATCGTGACATTTTCTCCTCCGTCCCTTCTTGCCTTCTTTCGGTCGTGATTTTGCGACATGTCACAAAATTGTGACATTTTCTCCTCTGTCGCTTTCTGTTTCCTTTCGGTCGCGATTTTGCAACATGTCACGATTTTATGATGTTTTTCCTCGGACGCCCTCTCTACCCTGTTTCGGTCACGATTTCATGACATGTCATGAAATTGTGACATTTTCTACGGATGCCTTCTCTTTCCTGCTTTGATCACGATTTTGTGACATGTCGTGAAATCATGACATTTTTCACTCCTGCGCCTTGCTTCGTCATTTTGTCGCAATAACGCAACATGTCGCGATATCATGACACTTTTCTTCCCTTGCGCCTTCTTTCATATTTTGGTCGCAATTTCATGACATGTCACGATATCACGACATTTTTTGATCCATGTATTCTCTCTCCTGCTTCGGTCACGATTTTATGACATGTCGCAAAATCATGACATTTTCTTCGGGCACCTTCCCTCACCCGCTTCGTTCACGATTTCGTGACATGTCACGAAATCATGAAATTTCTCCTCCATGCCTTCTCTCTCCTCCCTGAGTCACGAAAACGTGACATGTCATGATATCGTGACACTTTTTCCTATCGCGACACCAAGGCAAACACTTAAAAAAAAAATTGTTGGTGAGAGATTGCTCTGCTGCCACCGGATGCTCCTACATCATATTTCTAGGGATTAAATTACCATTTCTTCTTGAAAAGTTTTAATATAACTACTGAATATCTGATATTTGGTGTTGATAAATGTCCCCACAAAAAATTATGTTTAAGTTTTTAAGATATTCATTTGTAAGAATTTTTAAGAAGATACTTCTTAAAGACTTATCTCCTAGTCTTGCATGGAGAAATATTTGCAAATTGAAGCTAAACCTATCCCAATACTTCTCTAATGATTCTCCTTCCTTTTGTGTCATATCCATGACTTCTTCCCTAGAATCCCTTACTATGCCAAAGTCATGATACTGATATAAGAAAAGTTTTTTCATGTCTTCCCAGGTAGTTATTTATTTATTCCCCAAACTAATGAACCAGCGCAAAGCTGAATCATCAAGAGTGGAGGGAAACAACTTTAGTTTCTAAGCATTGGTTGTATAGTCTACCAACCTACATAGAACATAAAATTTGAAAAGGAATAGGTTAGGATATTCTATTGGAAGTCCTCTAAATATTGGAAGTTGGGCAGGAGAGATATGTTTCATCCTGTGTTCTCCTCTTACCTCTTCTATAGGGAAGTTAAAACTAGTTGATGCTTCTTCTCCTATTTCTGCTATCTTGTCTCCTATCAAGGTTTCTACACCTATTACGTTCAAGGAAGATTTCAAGGCTTCAATCTTGTTTCTCTTATCCTTTAGAAGGATTACTAAATTAGTGGTTGAAATAGTCCCTTCTTTAACTGATTTCCAACATTGAAGGTTCAATAAATCTTCCTTAGACTAAACTTTTTCTATCTTAAATCCTTCCCTAATGTTTTTTTGGATTGTTTTAGAATGATCTTATGCAAACAATGGATGTTGACTCTAATGCATAGGTGGAGGTGGTGGTGGAGAGGTTTTAGTATTAGGCTCTAGTACAACTGGAACATGGGTTTCTAGAGAAATTATGTTTATATTCTTTATGAAATGACCATACGGTCCTCTAATTCTATGTAGACTCATACAAAACTAAATGGAGGTTATGTATAAAGTAACATAAACTATTTATAACATACTTTCTTCAGAATAAAAATATATAGTTGGCTACTCCCTACCAATGGCACCAAAATATTGGGGAAAACATTGGTTAGTTTTTCTATGGTTCAAATAATTGCCTTCATTTAATTTTTCAATCCAATATAACTCATAAACTTATGAGTAACCCTGCACAACATATGTCTGTAATATTATTTTAATTATATGAGCCCCTTAGATCCTATGGTTTTGGGGGGGTGTGTTTTTGTTTCAATGGAGTTCTTGTTAAACTTTCAAACTAGATTCCAAACCACTAAATCTAATTTGCACTATCAAAGAAATAATTGAAACGCTTTAAAATAAAAAATTGCACACTTGATAGAAATTGATAGAAAATAAGGGAAATTATAGCTTTAAATTAAACTACAAAAAATAGGGAAAAGAAGGGAGAAATACTCTTGAGAGTGGGACCATGCTTCCAGCATATTCCACCCACATTAAATCATATACCGGATGCTAGTTGAATATAATTAGAGAACTCAAATGTATTTTATTAAAATGTGCAGCACGAATTTATAGAGAAAATCTATGATCTATTTGTTAGGAGTGGTCTGCATATTTATAAGATATGCGGCCATGACCCGTTACATTCTAAAAGCAATTTTTTTATTATTTGTTGTTACAACAATACACAAGAATAAAGGAGGTTAAAGCAAAACATTAAATCAAAATTTATTTAGCGTATTCAGTATCAGAACATAATACATTTGATATTTTTCTTTACCTAATTACAATAAGTTTTACATGATTGTTGAAAACTAGATGACATATGGTCATTGAAATTGTCCTTGGTCTACATCCATCACTGAAATCACATCTAAATTCATCGCTAAAATCACCTTTATGTTCTACTGATAACAAAGTATCATGCTCTAATTATATGTCAATGGGAGTTAAGCACCTTATCTATAGAAGTCAAGAAGCAGGTACCAAAATTGGGGTCAAGAATCTAATAGGAATCAAACACCCGATAGTGAAGTGCCAAATGGGAATTGGGCATTCGGTAGTTAAGCACCAAATGGGAGTCAGACACTTGACTTAGCGCTTCATCACTATTTTTTTGCAAATATTTCTATCTTTAAATTTTCATCATAAATAGAAAGTGTCAGGTTCAAGTAGGACCTCGACGTAAACATACCAAAATACCATAAAATCCACTACATTTACACATAATCCACTTAAAAAAAAATATTAGACAATATACGTAATCTAATGTTAAATACATATAAAATTTGCATAGAAACACATATTTCTATTAAAATAAATGCTGCAATATATATGAAAAGTTTGTACAAAAATAAATATTTTTAGGGCTCATTAGAGTGCATAAAAAATAATAATATATAATATGTGGGTAATGAACCTCCCTACTTAATGGAATGACATAAAGGTATCCTATTAAAAAAAACACCATTAACAATGTAATGACTCTAATATAGCCACATTGACTATATTTAATTTTATTATCTTGGGCCCTAGGTGAAGGTAGTTATCTCTTGAGCATTAGGGTTAGGGTTAATATTGATTTAGTCTATAAATATGCATAGTCATGTTGTAGTTGGAATAAAATTTAATATTCAAAGCTTAGTCAACTCTATTGTGCATATGATACTTTGTCAAATTTTTTTTATTAATATCATAATGCTTTAGCACTTCTCCATATATCATATAGCAAGATTTAAACCTTGGTATTTGCATTGGAAGTCCACCCTTTAACCTCTTAAACTTATGTATTTGATTTATCTCTAGATTCTTATAGGGTATGCTCTATTATTTTAATATTTACTTTTTAATCCTATATGAATAACATATATTATTTTTAATTATGATTTTATATTTGATATTATTATAATCTTAACTTGTTTCCTATTTATATTAGGAATTCTTGTAAACTTAAAATTAAATACTCAATGGATGACCACTTTTGACATTGATTTCAATTTATATCCTTATGTGAAATTTCATTTTACTTTTCTAAAAAGAATGAATTGTATCCTATTGAAATCTAATATAGATGTACACCATTTTTATTGTATGGATAAATTATTTAAGTATATATTAAAAAGGTTTTATATATGGTTTGACAAACTAGGCAAAAACCAAGGCCAATATCAAAAAGGGGTCCACTTGGACAACAAGGATTAGAAAACAATAACATATTATCTTTTTAAGAAGATGAACCAACAATCTATAAGAAAAACATGTTAAAATTCTCTCAATTCAAAAACAAGTTACTTTTCTTTTAAAGGAGATAATAGATCAATATTTTGCATAGCTTCAAGAAGTTAAACCTTAATTATGATCAACTAATGTACATATTTAAAGTTAAACCTATCTTCACTTCATCATTTCCTCTAGGTACCCATTATTAACTTTTATTTGTGAGTTAATGGAATAAAGAAAAATTTGGATATTCTTCATATCCTATTCAATCACCTACCCCTATTCCTCCAAATCTAAAGTCAAAGCACCCACCTAAAAACTAAAATTAGATTATAGATCATGAATTAAATGGCCCCTACAAGGTTATTCTTGAAAATCCTTATAAAATTTAAAACACCAAATATGAGTGAGGAACAAATTTTTATACCTTTATCCAACTTATCAAACTATAAAAAAAAAATCAAGTAAATCATCTTTCTATCTAATTTTTATATTAAATATTGTTAGACAATCCTTTTGAATTCTATCCCACACAAGCATGATAGCCCTGGATGATCAAAATAGGTGTTATACCATATTAGGACTATTGCAAACCCTATGATTTTATTTTATAAATGAAGTATAGGATTCTCCATGCTAAGATCTAATTGGACATAGAAGATTATTCTAAACTTTAAAGCTTAACCATATCAAGGGATCCATCTAGTAATAAACTCATCATCTATCATTAATCCTTAGAGAAATAACTATAGTATTTAGTAAGGCCTTGTGCAAGGTCTTCACTAATGTGGAGCTAATATTCCTAACATCTTACCACATCTAACAATAGCACTTTTGTGCCAATTAGAAAGATCAAATTGATTCTTTATAATTTCCTAATATTTCAACTTGGAAGACACTGAGTGCCATACATCAATGATTGACTAATCCTTTATTTGTATAAAAAACCTTATCCTTAAATTGTGGTATCAAAGGTAAGGGTTTGTCACTGAATTTCACTATCGTGTTTCACAATATAGATGAAGTAGAAAAATTCAAACCTTGTCTTAATGAATAAGCATAAATCTATAGTAATAAATAATAATAATAAATTAATGCCTCTCTTAACCCCTTAAGAGGAGGGAAGCCTTTAATATTTAAGAAATAATGATTTAAAATCTTGTCAAAAATAGAAATAGACGATTAGGATCCTTGGTGTTGAGCCTTCCCATTATGAAAAAGAATTAAATATTTCTAGGACTCATTCCTAAGTAATCACTATACCACATATTTAGACATAAGGATTATGTATTTGGCCCAAGTGTATATAAGACCACTCTTCCTTATTAGTTGAGTGCATTGAGACCAAGGAATGGATACCCTTATCTTTGACCCATCCCATTTTATCCTTAAAAAATCCTTAGGTAGTCTAGTTAACTAAACATATTGAATATTATGAGGCAATGAATATAAGAAAGAAAATACAAGAGTGGAAATAAATGCTTTCTCAATAATTTAGATTCTACCCACTAATAGAAAATATCAAGTTACTTGATTATCCTTTTTTTTTTAAATATGGATGAAACTATATCCATAAATTAATAGAGGTCTCTTTAAAACCAAAAAGAATGTTTATATACCTAATCATTTATGCATGTCTAATTGTCTTCATTGTTGAAGAATCTAGTCCTCTATATTTTTTTCTTAATTTGATACAATTCAATCTTCAAAGAAGATAACTTAGGATCTAGTAAAAAATAAAATTTATCAAACACTACCAAAGCATTTTCAATATCCTCCTTATCATTCCTTAAAAATTTATAGAGTCACCTATGAAAAAAAGTTAACTGTATAAAACTTATCATGAAGAGAAATATTTTTATTAGATTATCCTAAGCTTCCCATTCAAAGTTGTAATTGAGTGTATCAACTATAATAATATATAAAAAGTGGGTAATGAACATCATTACCTAATGGAATGAAATAAAGGGATCCTATTAAACAAAATACTATTAACAATGTAATGACTCTACTATAGCCACATTGGCTATCGTTAATTTTATTAGCTTGGACCCTAAGATAAGGTAGTTAACCCTTGAGCATTAGGATTAGGGTTGATATTGATTTAATCTATAAATAAGTGGATTCATGTTGTAGTTGGAATCAACTTTTATATTCAAATTTTAGTCACATATATTATGCATATAATACTTTGTCCTCTCAAAGTGGCTAAGAGACTTTGCCCTCTCCAAGTGGCTAATAATTTGTATTTATTTGAATATAGAAATTGATTACTTGTATTTCTAATTTTCTAGCATTGAGTCTAAATCTAATATTATTAGTGGATGTTATCTATTGTTCATTATTGAATTTCACCTATCATTATTGTATTTTTTGAATGTATTTCATTACAAACAACCAACTTCCTAACTAGAGGTACTCAATCAAAATTCCTCCCTTAAAATACAATAAAATGTAAAATTTAGCCTCGAATCAACATTATTTTAATCTTGTATGAAAAGCATATCATATTTATAATTATGAATAATAGATTATATATGACACACACTATCACTCAAGGTTAAACCCTTTTTATTCCATTTCATGAGCTTAAAATTCATTCACAATCTAAAGGGAGTTATGTTTTCTTGCTTAAACCCTAAAAGTATTACCAAGTATAAAACCTTGATCAGGTCCAACTGAAAACATGGAGTGATTCCTATCTACATAATATTTTTCCATAAACATCTAAGTCAAACAAATAATAGATTCATTATTATCAGCTAAACCCATTAACCTAAGCTAACTTTTTATATATTTAAGAGAGGATGAAAAATACTTGTAACTTCGTATGAATCTCTCTCCACCCTTCTAAAAGGACCATTTATTTGAAGGAATAAGATGCATAGGATATGTCTTGATTTTTTATATTAATTTTCCCATGGATAATAAATAATACTCGACATTAATGTGAGAATGAATTATTTTTTAGAGCATAAAATAGGTCCTCTATTGAGTCATATTTTATCCACACTTAATTAATAGTTAGCAACACCTATGCTGTTAGTTCCAGTATGAACAAGGTTTGGAATTAAAAACTCATTGACTTGCTAAAGATATACATTAAATGATTATAGAATGTCAACAAAAATTCAATAATTTTAACCTTATAACTAACTACATTTATTTTAAAACCAAAATGCAAAATATTAGAAACCCCCTCCTATCTATTGAGGTTAGTTGGACCTCTAAACCCATTAATTTTTCAAGTAAAATACCTAGCAATGTAACCCACTTCTTATAATGAAAATAAACATTAGGTAGGTTTAGGTACAAAATTATTTATTCACATTCAAAACCATGATTCAAAATATGAATAATTGTAGAAATTCACCACTTGAAGCTCAAAAACTTATATTTTTTGTTTATGCACCAAATTATTTAACCAATACTAACAATTTTCTTAATATATGAATGTAAGGCAAGATTCAAAAAATGAAACTCTATCCATAAGGGAAACTTTATCCTTGATAATTATTCAAGGTGAAATTCAAAAGTCTAAGCTTGTAGATAACAAACGTGACCATAAATCACCTAGGTATAAAATTTGAGAACTACATGTGCAATGTATTTAGAAGAGAATTGAAATTTGATGTATCCCTTCTTAAGGCTATACTTTTTTTCAAGTAATCATCCTTTATATTCCCAATAGAACCATGCCAAGTTATAAAATTCATGTTTCATAGGCACCTCCTAAAAAAAAATAGTTCTTTTATAAATTCTTAATATTGAAAATAAACTCATTAGGAAGAAATAACTTATGGGATTCACCTTTATTATCAACACATTGTGCATTATTATCATCAAAAGTGAGATTATATTTGGACCTTCCTCTTGTAAGCCCTCTATGAATTCTAGGTGATGCTTCAACATGATTACCTAGGAAATGTATCACCAAGATAGACATTGAAATAATATTAGGGTTGTATTTTTCCATCATTACCTCTTTAACCACTAAATGCAATTCCCTCTATGTATCACCTACTCCACTATGCCACCATGGGTTCTAACCCCATATTTTTATTTGTTACCACTAGACTAACCTTCAACACTATAGTATTACCACCCAATGAAGCACCTAATTGGTTGTATACTCCATTATTTCTAGAGTAGTACCCACCAATTTGGATGCCATACTTTGGTTTAAAATCATTGTGTACAATTCTTAATATTGTATTCCAATATCCTAACTTTATTTATAGTTATACAATACTAGAATAGGAAAGTCTTAGCTCAAGTATGTTGAGATTTGATACTAAGACCGAAAGCTTACCTAATAAACTAGACACACTGATAGGGGTAAAATATTTATATTAAGACATTAAAATGGAAACCCGCATAGCCCCTAAAGTGACACAAGAAATATCAACCTAGGCAATTAAAAAATAGTAGACCTATCATACTTAAAATACTAAATAAAGTTTACCTCAATTTGAACATCGCCACCACTAAATGGAAGGCCAACTAAAATAGGAAAATATGTATGCAACAAAGGAAATAAATTCTCAATACCAATTTCATGTATGGGAGCCAAAACAATGATGATAAAGAGCCTACCCATGTAATCCTCTTGAAACACCACCTAAATGTAGCTAATAATTGATGTCAAACCAAATTTTTTTTAGCCCTTATCGTCACCTTGTCTTCATGGAAGGAATATTTGTTGCCAACACATTTTATCACCACTCTAGGTTGGGCCATATATCCCTTTGAGGTGTGTGCCTCTTAAGAGTTGTGTCCAAGGAGTGGTGTTCACCATTGGGTGAAGCAACATAATCAAAGCACCATCAAAACAAATATTACCTTGAGTGAAACCTCTAGCTATCTTAAAGGTCAAACCAATCCTAGATAAAGCAAACAATAAATGTCCTTAATTGAAAAATTTTCTTTGAAGAAAAAACCTTCAAATTTAAAAAAGTTGTAGTTCATAGTGTATTACTGGTAGCTATTGAGCAAAAAATCACTCAAAAACAACTATTTCTTTTTGGGCCACAAATATGGTTTTGGAGCCATGAAATCATCCCTTTCTATTTTAAATGATAAAGACCTCTTGGTTCATAGGTGGGTTCCTACTAATTAACTCTTAAGATAGAAAAGACACATTCTACATGAAAATTCACTAGACCAAAGGGAAGGATATCTAATGATTTTAATATCATAGAGAAGGGAAAGAGCTTGAGATATGGTCCTAACATACCATTAATGTTTAGGATAGGGTCCTAACCTACCCTTCCCATTTAAAAAAAACTTTGTCATTAAAGCTTGATATGAGAAAATTGTTATTAGAGATATGGAAGATATTCCCATGTGGCATCGTACAACTATAAGCTTCACCACTAGACTGACTTCAATGATGTTGTGGTTGCAAAGAGTGTGGGTTATTTAGTCTAAAATGCTGTCAAGATCTACAATGATCAAACCTTCATCATCTAACTCAAGAAGTGTCAACTAGACCTAAGTGTAATTTCCAAGTACCTTCTTTAGACAAGAGACATGGTAGACTAGATGGATCTTAGAAGAAGGTGGTAAAGTGAGCTTATAGGCCATTTTTCTAATTTAGTGCAACACCTAATAAAATCCATAGGATATTGGTGCAAGCTTCTGGTGAGCACAAAGTTACATTGATATTTTTTTGTATGGTTGTATTCAAAGAAATACCATATCCCCTACATCAAAACTAATCGTTGAATGATGTTGACATATTTGTTATCGCATCTAGTTATGAGACATAGCCTAATTTTACTTTAGCTGATATAGTAGTTTGATTTTATCCTGAAGTATCAAATCCACTGCCTAGACATTGTATTTTCCTATAACATATGAAGAAGGTAATGGGGTGGGTACCTATAAATTTCCTCAAAAGGAGTCAATCTAGTATTTATGTGGAATTAAGTGTTGTACCACCACCACTCTACCAAGGGAATCCATTTGGCCCACTAGGTTGGATGCTCAGGGGTAAAACAATAGACGTAAGTTTCCAAGCATTTCTTAACATTTTTTTTCCCATACCTCTAGGGATGGTAGGTTAAGCTCATTCTTAATTGTGTTCACTATAATTAGAATAGGTATTACCTTAAATAACTAGTGAAACTAGGGTTACAGTCAGACATATAGATTTTGGCATACCATGCATGGAGGCAAAAAATAGAGTCCATGAATATTTGGGCAATGGTGGAGTCATGGTAGTGGTGGGCTAGGCAATAAAAGTGAGCATACTTATAAAGATAATCCTCCACCATAAGAATGATAGTTTTACCTCATAATCTTGGAATCCCTTCAATAAAATCCATAGAAATATTATTCCATACATTTTTGTGGAATTAGTAAAGGTTGTAGAGTTTCTAGAGTATAAACTAATTTTCCTTTATATCATTGGAAAATATCACACTTAGCCATAAAAATTTAAATTTTATTTTTCATTCCTAGCTAATAGAATGAATTTTTAGCCTACTCATAGGTTTTCAAAAAAACTAAATGGCCCATCATGGGAGAAGCATGCATCTCCTTCATTATGTTCTCATGAATTGATGAATTTTTAAGAATCATAATGCAAGATTGATATTTCAATATTTGTCCATCCCATGAGTATCTAGTGTTTGAATTAGGATCACTTTGAAGTTGTTCCCTCAAATTTTGTAAGGTTATCTCTTCGGATACCTCTTCTTGAAGCTGGGTGATCCACTAGGGGAGTGGGGAAGATATGGCACACAGTGTGCCTTGATACTCACACTAACAAGAAAATGCATCTACCATAATATTTTTCTTCCTCTTTTTGTACACAATTTCATAATTTTACCCCAAAATTTTTAAAACTCTTTTCTATGATGTTGGAGTTGATACCCTCTATTCTAGAAAATATTTAAAGCTCTAGTGATCTATTTTAATGAATAAATTCTACCCAATGAGGTAATATCTCTAGTGATTCACGACATGGATAATAACCATCATTTATTTTTTATAAGTGGACTTACCTAGAATTTTTCTAGATAAATCCTTACTAGTGAAAGCTAGAGGTCACCCTTGTTGCATTAAAACTACACCAATGAAAAGTATTGAAACATCACTCTCGATTATAAATGGTTTGGAAAAATCAAGAGTAGCTAACACTGGAGTAGAGGTCATGACTTCCTTGAGATCTTGAAAGGTATTTTTAGTTAGTACCTTTCATATGAATGAATTCTTCTTTAACATGGTAGTTAGTAGGGCTACTATTTTGCAATAACCCTGGACAAATCATCAATAGTAGATCACGAGATCCAAAAATTCTTGAAGCACCTTGAGAGTTTGAGGCTTAGGACAATTTTGTATGGCCATAATTTTCTTTGAGTCAGCCTTAACCCCCTCTTGTGAGACAATACGGCCTAAGTATTTGACCTCTTGCATTCCAAAGGAATGTTTAGATCATTTGGTAAATAATTGATGCTCTTTCAAGAGTTGTAAAATTAGATCCAAATGATGTAGGTGCTCTCCAAAAGTATGATTGTAAACTAGAATATCATAAAAATAGACCAAAATAAAATTTCATAGACAAAGGCAAAATATATTATTTTTTACTCCAAAAAGTTGAAAGGGCATTAGCTAGGCCAACAAACATGACCAAAAATTTATAATGACTTTCATGGATCATGAATGTTATGTTTGGGATGTATTATTTTATCTATATTTTATGGTATCCAGATCAAAGATCCAACTTGGAAAAAAATTTAACCCCATGTAAGTAATTAACTTATTAATAACTTAAATAGAAAATTTATCCTTGATGATGATAAAAATTCTATACATAGCCACCAGGAAGAAATTTTTTTCATGTACTAATAGTACTGGTAAAGATTAGGGACTGACACTAGGTAAAATTACCCCTACTTATAATAACTCTTGGACTCATTTTTCAATTTTTTATTTCTATGCATATGCATAACTACAAGGTCAAATGTTAGACAACAAGCTCCCTAGTACAAGTTGTTTTACATGATCATGGGATCACCATGGAGGTAGCCCCTTGGGTTCGAAACAGATAGAATCATGTTTAGTTAGAACTATTTTGTGCTTGGATTATAAATAATTGTGATGGGATCTTCGGTATTTTGTGCTTATATTGTAAATAATCATGCCACTACCCAATATAAGAATTTTTTTTGAGTTTATCCATTCTAATTTATTTAATGATCTAAGTGGATCATGTAGGTGAGTCACAAAGAGTGTATTGCTTCCCATTTAGAGTGAGTTACATCCATAGTTTAGAAAAATTTCATGCTATTAATTTCAAAGTGTGAAGCTATTATTCCCCTAAAACAACATCACATCTCCCTAGGGGAAGAGTCAGCATATCAATTTTAAGTCCATATTCCTTGATCTTAAGCTTTAAATTTTGATATTTCCCTTTACAAGGTAATGTTCTTCTATTTGCCACCATGGCTTAAAAAGAATTGAAGGAATGTATGTAATAGTTTGCTTACCTAGATACTTTTGGATCAATAAAGTTTTGTTCTACCATTATAAATAAGGACTATGATTCTTTACCCCTTTAAATATCCTACTACCTTCATATTCTAAGGGGTCAATATTCTAAGTTTCTTCTTGTGCTTCACCCTCATCTTGGTGCTCTTATTCTTCTTATTCCTCTTCTTTGAGGATTTCATTTGCCATAGAATCACTCATTTCTAAAAATACAACTTTTTTTGTACACATCTATGCCCTTGAGAAAATTTCTCATCACAATTATAACTTAACCCTTGTGCTCTATGAGTTTCCATTTTATCCCTAGTCAATCACAAAATCATTGGAGATTTATTCCCTAGATTTGGTATGGCCTTGAATAGGATTAGGGGTCTAGCATGTGTAAATTTAGATGAACATTGAGTACTAAGTTTTTCCTCTACTAACCTAGCCAACCCTATTGCTTACATCATGGATTATGATTTAAATAATTTTACCTCAACCTTGATACCATCCTTCAACCCACTTATAAAATAACTCTAAAATAATCCTTCAATCAAACCCCTTGTCTAATTAGCCAACTTCTCAATCTAAGTTTGATATTCTTGAACAATGGAGGTTTGCTTCAATTTTTTGGAGCTCTTGTCAAAACCTCATTCTCACTAGGGCCAAAATAAGTGAGTAGTTGTTGTTCAAATTATTCTCAAGAAAGGTAAGGAGTCATATGTTGCATCCTTAATACCATTGAAGGGCCTCAAATCGAAAGGATGCCATGGAGATCCATAAATATTGGGGGAAGTTGTGGAGCTTGAAATATTGATCCACTCGACACAAGCAACCATCAAGGTCTTTACCATTAAACTTGGAAAAATCTAGCTTGGGCATTTAATATGGGGCATTATTATTAAAAAGGGCATTGTTTATCTCCTCTTATATATTCTCAAAATTGTCAACCTTTCCCTCAATTTCACTAGTGTTAATCTAATGGTGTGCATAAGTGGCTCCTTTTAAGTATCCTTCAATCTCATGGAATTTTTTCTCAATTTCTACTTTTACTTTGATCTTCTCATTGTTTAAAAGATGCATAGATTCTTTCAAGTGTTTAATTTCAGGTCCAAATTGGTTCTGTAGCTAAGCAAGTTGTTAACTCAATATCCTTATTTGTTTAGATAATTTGTTTAGCTCCATCTCCCTCATTGCTCATCTAGTTTCTCTAACCATGGATTTATGATTTGGACCTCCCTAAACTACCATACTAAAAATAGATTTTTTTTAACAATTACCATATTAAGTAAGGGTCCCAAAAAAATATTTGGGTGTTATATACCAAAACTAATGCTTGAAAAGATGATCAAAATGGACTATACCCCAAAATAATAATATTGGACTAAAAATAACTCACAAGTGCTATATACCAAAATTATCAGCGTGGCAATATGATCGTAGTGGACTAGGTCTCAAAATAATAGTTTTCCCTCCAAAAAATTAACAATGACTGACTATTACAAGGTTTCTTCTATATGAAAGGATTGCTTATTGACTAACACTTGTTCTAATAATTGTCTTGACTATCAAGATTCTATCTATTATTTATTTTGACTATATTTATAACTATCACTATACTTGACTAATACTAACACCATGATTTTATTCCTTATGACCAAGAATGATCATTGTATCACCAATTTTATTGTGAGTTAATATTCATAGTATGCTTAGGTCTATGTAATATTTTTAGGTTCACAATCTAGTTTGGGGGTTGATAGACAATAAAAATAGGGTGACTCTAGGCTAAGGTATATGTATTTCCCATAGCCCTCTATTAAACTATAGTAGTGATCGATATTGCTAGGACCAATATTTTATGCCACTACTCAAGGAGGATTTCACACATACCCTTGAGCACACTACCCACCTCTCTAGTCAATACAAGAGTGTAATATTTCTAAGTGTTGTGCTTAATGCACTATGGATAGATACATGGTTGAAAGCTTTATAGAACTAAAGGTTTCTCCTAACCTAAGGGGTCTCCATATATACTTGAAGGTATATGGGAGCTCAAGTCCATATATAGGTACTATTTGAGGCATAGGTATTGTATTATGATCACCCCTCACTTCATTAGACACTTTATAGACAATATAGATTAGCCAATAATGACAAATACTCCATGATATTAAAACCCTTGGCATAGGGTTTCTAACCTATTAAACTAGAAAGGAAAAATACTTAGTTTTATTTGCACGATATTTAGTAGGAAAAACAAAATGAAGGAAAATTTTACCGAACAAAAAGAAATGGCACAACAAGAATTATTGCAATTGCAATAGGATGTGGTCTTGCAAAGTGCTTTGATACCATATGTTAGGAACCTTTGAAGCAGTTACTAAGATAACACACAGAAAATTTCACCAAAATTTCATTAACAGAGGTCTCAAATTCAGAAATATAGCAGTTATATTCAAAATGGCCAAGAACCCCATTTTCAATGTATGCATTCCTTTTTATCCCAGACCCGACCCCCTTCGGACATCATTACACAGAATGCGGGATTCCCTGTAACCGCCCGCACGAGTGTTCTATCACCGCATGCATGTTGTGGCCAGGTATCTTTCATCATCATGGCATGGGATGGTAGAGTGCCCTGCAGCCACCTGTCCATCCACCCGCCGAGTCATCATTCATAGGAATGCGCCATAGCCATCTGTAATCTGCTACCACGTGCCCTTCTGCAATGGCCTCTATAACCGCCTAGTGCTCTATGGCCACCTATAATTTGATGCCACGTGTCCTTCTGCAATGGCCTCTGCAATCGCCGACTGGTCTGGAGTCGTGAGCGTTTTGTCGCGATATCGCGAGGTGTTTGCTTCCTTACGCCCTCTCTCCTCTTTGATCGTGATATCGTGACGTTTTGGCGTTCGGCCTCTGTTTTCTCCTTCGGGCCACGAAACCGTGACATGTCACGATTTCACAACCATTTTACCCCTTGGTGCCTTTGCCCCAAAAGTGTCACGATTTTGCGACCACTTTGCACCCTGTCACCTTGCTTCTAAAAGTGTCACAATTTCGTGACCACTTTGCGCCTTTGAACCCTCGCTCTAGAAGAGTCACGATTTCATGATCGCTTCATGCCTTAGAGCCTTCGCTCCGAAAGTGTCACGATTTCGTGACCACTTTGCGCCTTTGAGTCTTCACTCCGAAAGTGTCACGATTTCGTGACCACTTTGCGCCTTTGAGCCTTGCCTCCGAAAGTGTCGTGATTTTGCAACCACTTTGCACCTTCGAGCCTTGCCTTCGAAAGTGTCACAATTTCATGACCACTTTGCGCCTTCGAGCCTTGCCTTCAAAAGTGTCACGATTTCGCGACCACTTTGCGCCTTCGAGCCTTGCCTTCGAAAGTGTCACGATTTCGTGACCACTTTGCGCCTTAGAGCTTTGCCTTCGAAAGTGTCACGATTTCATGACCACTTTGCACCTTAGATCTTTGCCTCCGAAAGTGTCATGATTTCATGACCATTTTGCGCCTTGGCTCCATTGCTTCGAAAATGTCGTGATTTCGCGACCATTTGGCGCCTTGGCTTCTTTGCCTTGAAAATGTCGCAATTTCATGACCATTTGGCGTCTTGGATTATTTGCTTTGAAAATGTCACGATTTTGTGACCATTTGGCACCTCGGCTTCCTTGCTTTGAAAATGTCATGATTTCATGACCATTTTGCGCCTTGGCCCCTTTTCTCAAAAAGCGTCGCGATATCGCGACAGTTTGACCCTTTGGCGCCCTTTCTCAAAAAGTGTCGTGATATTGCGATAGCTTTGGCACTTAAAGAAAAAAATATTTTTGGGTGATGCAAGATTGCTTTTCCACCTTCGGATGCTCCTGCATCAGACACCCAGGGTGAATTGAGAAGTGACCTTCACTTCTGATCTGTTTGAGGTAGACCCAGGCGGTCAACCTCTGCCTTCGACAACCAAGTCGCATCTTCGATGGGCCTGCCCTTCCACTTGATCAAATACTCATAATAACATCTATTTCGAGTACTTCGGCCCTCACGCGTATCAAGGACTTCTTCTATCTCATCTCGTGGATCGGAGTAACCATGGGAATGCTCCACAAATCCGGGCTTGGTGTTGCACTGCTATCTCCTTCATGAAACTCGACCAAATCCAAAATATTAAAAACCGATGAGATGTTAAGTTCACTCGACAACTCCACCTCATATGCATTACCCGAATCCCATTTTCCAATGATCCTGCATGGCCCAAACTTCTTCATTTTTAGCTTGTTATAGGTCTTGGCAAGAAACCTCTCTTTCCTTAGATGGACCATGACAGAATCTCCTACTTCAAACTCCTTAACCCGATGTTTCTGGTCTGCCCTGGCCTTATACTGAGCATTCATCTTGGCAATGTGCCTTGTCACCTCCTCATGCACTCCCTTTAGGTGTTCAGCAAAGTCTTCAGCTTCAGCACTGCATTTTTCTCTTGTATCCATCCTTCTCAACTCTGAAGCGTTTCTTGGGCTACTCCCATAGATTATCTGGAATGGCGATTTATTGGTACTCCTATTGACTGAGCTGATATAAGCAAATTCTGCCTACGACAAAACTAGATCCCATCCCTTGGGCTTGTCTCCGACCAAGCATCTTAGTAGATTGCCCAAACTCCTATTTACCACCTCTGTTTGGCCATCTGTTTGGGGGTGGTATGTAGAACTAAATTTTAAATCCATCTTTAGTTTCTTCCATAGGGTTCTCCAGAAATACCCTACAAACTTGGTATCCCTGTCTGACACAATGCTCCTTGGAAGCCCATGAAGGCGTACCACTTCCTTGAAGAATAAACCAGCCACATGGACTGCATCGCTAGTCTTCTGACAGGGAATAAAATGAGCCATTTTTGAAAACTTGTCCACTACCACAAATATGGAGTCGTGTCCCCTCTGCGTCCTGGGTAAACCAAGAACAAAATCCACGCTAATATCCTCCCATGGCCTTTCAGGTATAGGTAGTGGTTGATACAAACCAGTAGGTTGCCTCACACCTTTTGCCATCTGGCATATCCTACAACTTTGCACAAATTTTGCCACATCTTGTTGCAATTGCGACTAGTAGTAATTTTCACTAACAAGGGAAATGGTCTTATCTCGACCAAAGTGTCCAGCTAAACCTCCACTATGCTTTTCCTTGATGATATTCTCCATCATTGAGCTCATCGAAATGCATAATTGGTTCCCCCTGAACAACATTCCATCTTGAATCAAAAAATTCAACCACTTAGTCCAGTCCAATGTAACAGTGCAAGTGCAGGCTTTCCAAGCTTCTACGAAGTCGTGGTCTGTAGGGTATAAACCCTTGAGTTCAGCAAACCCTACAACCTCCACTTTCATCTCCATCAATAAACATTGCCTCCTACTCAAGGCATCCGCAACTCTGTTGGATCTCCCACTCCGATGCTTCAACACAAAGGTGTAGCTCTACAGGAACTCCACCCATTTCAGGTGCCTCTGATTTAATTTCCCTTGACTGTTAATATACTGTAGTGCCTGATGATTAGTATACAGAACAAACTCCTTTGGCAAAAAATAATGCCTCCATTTCTTTAGAGCCTGAACTATGGCATAGAACTCCTGATCATATACCGAATACTTCTTTCTAGCATCATTGAGCTTCTCGCTAAAATAAGCAATAGGCTTACCCTCTTGGCTCAATACGGCTCCTATGGCACTGCCACTCGCATCACAGTCTACCTAAAACACCTTATTGAAATCTAGAAGTGCTAAGACAGGTTGCTCTATGACCTTCTTCTTTAGCATAGCAAAGCTTTTTTCTGCTCCAGCTGTCCACTTGAATTCCTTCTTGTTCCCCCTCATTGTCTCCGTAAGGGATGCGCAAATACTGCTGAAGTTTCTAATGAACTTTCTATAGAAACTGGCCAGACCATGAAACGATCTCACCTTAGTCACGCTTCTTGGAGCAGGCCATTCTATGATAGCCCTCACCTTCTCGGGGTCCATTTTGAGACCATCTGCTGAGATAACAAATCCCAGGTATACTAGCTCCCTCTTCACGAAGTTACACTTCTTCAAATTTATCAGCAACTGCTCCTCCCGCAATTTCTCAAAAACCCTCCTAATGTGCATCAGGTGTTCCTCCAGGGTTTTGCTAAAAATCAAGATATCATCCAAGTAGACAATAACAAATTTGCCTAGAAATTCCTTTAGGACTTCATTCATTAACCGCATGAAGGTACTCGGTGCATTGGTTAGCCCAAATGGCATAACCAACCACTCATACAACCCCTCTCTAGTTTTAAAGGTTGTCTTCCACTCATCCCCTTCTCTAATGCGGATCTGATGGTAACCACTTTTCAGGTCAATCTTCGTGAAGTACTCAGCTCCACTCAAGCAGTCCATGATATCATCCATCCTGGGCAATGGGAATCTGTATTTAATAGTGATCTTGTTAATTGCCCGAGAGTCTGTGCACATTCTCCATTCCCCATCCTTCTTGGGTGCTAGCACTGCAGGTACTGCACATGGACTAAGACTCTCCCTAATCAGCCCTTTCTTCAACAGATCTTGAACCTATCGGTTTAACTCCTCGTTTCTACAGGCGTCATTCTGTGTGCAGCCTTATTTGGCAAGCTCGATCCAGGCACCAAATCTATGTGGTGACTGATCTTCCTAACAGTGGTAAACCTTCAGGAACATTATCAAAAATGATATCCTGGAAACTCCTCTAACAGCCCCATGACTTCCACCGGAGTTTCCTTGCATTCTTCTTCCCCAACCCTAGGGATTATTGCATAGCACATATGATCTGGCTTCAAGCCATCTAAAAATCTTCTGCCATCAACTAGACAGACTCGTGCACTGCTGCATACCTTCTCATCCGCCTCCTTCAAGGGTTTCAACTTATGTCGAACTCCATTTTTTGACAAGGAATATGTATTAGCTCGACCATCATGTACAACACTTCGATCAAACTGCCATGGTCTCCCCAAAAGCAAGTGACATGCATCCATAGGCAAGATGTCACATAAGACCTCATCTCGGTAAGTTCCAATGTTGAACTTCACCAGGCATTGCTCACTGACCAACACCCGATGGTCCTTTTGTAACCATGCAATCCGATAAGGGTGCGGGTGTTTTCTTCTCTCCAGCTATAGCTTGGCAACCATCTCCTTAGAAACCAAGTTGTCAGTGCTTCCATTATCGATGATGATGTTACAGACCTTGCCTGCGCACTTGCATCTTGTTCAAAATAGGTTGTTCCTCTGGTCTACCTTCTTTTCTTCATTCAAAAAGACTCTTCTGATGATCATCACTTCTCCTCTTTCTGCCTCCTCAGAGTGCTCAAATTCTACACCTTCATCTGCTATAGCAGCTCGGCCCTGACCCTCAGGTCTTCGATTTGGCCTTTCTTGATGTTGCGGGTAGTTGTATGCCCAATGTCCTTCTTCTCCACAGTTGAAGCAGGTTCCTCGAAAGACACCTCTTCCAAACCCTCGCCCAGGCCTACCTCTCCCCCTTGGGTAGTTGTTGTTCTGATTGCATGGGCGTTGGGTATTCTCCTCTTTCTCTTCTTTCTAGTTCTGGCTACTGCTTGATTCACCAGTCTTCCTCAAATCTCTGTATCTTCCTCCATTGGTTCTTCCACCAGCTCTTCCACCCCTGTCCTTTCCTCTTTGCTTACCATAAAATCTCCTATTCATTTTCTCCTCTACTTTTAATGCAAACTGGTATGCATCCTCAACCGTACTCATCCTAACCAGAACCAGTTCTTCTTGAATGTTGTTTCTCAATCCATTGATGTATCGTGCGACTTTCTCCTTATTCGCATCAGAATGGTCGGTTCTAATCGAGATCTGGTAGAACTCCTCCGTATACTCCTTGACAGATTTACTTGCCTATCTAAGACTCCACATCTTTCTCAATAGGTCCAACTCATAATCCGTGGGGATGAACTACCTCTTCAATTTCTCTACCATCCTATCCCACCTGGTGATATTTTCCTTTCCCCTCCTGTTCCTTTCCAGCTGCACTCCTTTCCACCAGATGCTAGCATGCCCCTTCAACTTTGTTTTTGCGAACTTGATCCGATTTGGATCTGAGATCTCTTCATACTTGAAGTATTCCTCCATGTCGTTGATCCAATCTATCAACTCCTCGGGATTGAGATTCCCATAATAAGTGGAGACATCAAACTTTGGCTTCTTCTCGATCTGGGATATGGCCCTATATAGCCTAGCCTCTGCTAGATCCAATGCTTCTTCTTTATCAAATGGACCCTCTTCTTCCCAAACTTCATCTTCACTGGGTTCCTCCCTTGTTGGCTCAACTCCTCTTCTGATTTCCTCCTACAGGGCTTCAACTTGCCTCTGCAAGGCTCTAAGATCGACCTCTGCTCCCCTGTTCCTCACACCACCATGGTTCCTACGCGGAGGCATCCTGCTCGCTTCCTCACACCCACAACCACAATCCTGGCACAAACTGCCTCACTACCGACGATCGGTTTGCGCACTCAGAACCTTCTGGCTCTGATACCACTTGAAGCAACAGTTACTAAGATAACACACAGAAAAATTCACGCAAATTTCATTAGCAGAGGTCTCAAATTCGAAAATACAGTAGTTATATTCAAAATGGCCAAGAACCCCTTTTACAATGTATGCATTCCTTTTTATCACAGACCCGACCCCCCCTTCGAACATCATTACACAGAATGCGGGATTCCCCGTAACCACCCGCACGAGTGTTCTGTCACCGCATGCATGTTGTGGCCAGGTATCTTTCATCATCATGGCATGGGATGGCGGAGTGCCCTACAGCCACCTATCCATCCACCCGTCGAGTCATCATTCATAGGAATGCGCCATAGCCATCTGTAATCTGCTACCATGTGCCCTTCTGCAATGGCCTCTGTAATCGCCTAGTGCTCTATGGCCACCTGTAATTTGATGCCACGTGTCCTTCTACAATGGCCTCTGCAATCGTCGACTGGTCTGGAGTCGTGAGCGTTTTGTCGCGATATCGTGACGTGTTTGCTTCCTTACGCCCTCTCTCCTCTTCGGTCGTGATATCGCGATGTTTTGGCGTTCGACCTCTATTTTCTCCTTCGGGCCACGAAACCGTGACATGTCACAATTTCACGACCATTTTACCCCTTGGTGCCTTTGCCCCAAAAGTGTCACGATTTCATGACCACTTTGCACCCTATCACCTTGCATCTGAAAGTGTCATGATTTCGCTACCACAATGCGCCTTTAAACCCTCGCTCTAGAAGTGTCGCGATTTTACGACCGCTTCACGCCTTAGAGCCTTCGCTCCGAAAGTGTCACGATTTCGTGACCACTTTGCGCCTTTGAGTCTTCGCTTCGAAAGTGTCACGATTTCGCAACCACTTTGCGCCTTTGAGCCTTGCCTCCGAAAGTGTCACGATTTCGCGACCACTTTGCGCCTTCGAGCCTTGCCTTCGAAAGTGTCACGATTTCGCAACCACTTTGCGCCTTCGAGCCTTGCCTCCGAAAGTGTCGTGATTTTGTGACCACTTTGCGCCTTCGAGCCTTGCCTCCGAAAGTGTCACGATTTCGCGACCACTTTGCGCCTTAGAGCTTTGCCTCCAAAAGTGTCACGATTTCGTGACCATTTTGTGCCTTGGCTCCATTGCTTCGAAAATGTCGTGATTTCGTGACCATTTGGCACCTTGGCTTCTTTGCTTTGAAAATGTCATGATTTTGCGACCATTTGGCGCCTTGGCTTCTTTGCTTTGAAAATGTCACGATTTCGTGACCATTTGGCGCCTCGGCTTCTTTGCTTTGAAAATGTCACGATTTCACGACCATTTTGTGCCTTGGCCCCTTTTCTCAAAAAGCATCACGATATCGCGACAGTTTGACCCTTTGGCGCCCTTTCTCAAAAAAGTGTCGCGATATCGCGACACTTTTGGCACTTAGAGAAAAAAATATTTTTGGGTGATGCAAGATTGCTCTTCCACCTTCGGATGCTCATGCATCAGACACCCGGGGTGAATTGAGAAGTGACCTTCACTTCTGATCTGTCTGAGGTAGACCCAGGCGGTCAACCTTTGCCTTCGACAACCAAGTCGCATCTTCGATGGGCCTGCCCTTCCACTTGATAAAATACTCAGAATAACATCTATTTCGAGTACTTCGGCCTGCACGCGTATCAAGGACTTCTTCTATCTCATCTGCGACTGGAGTAACCACGAGAATGCTCCACAAATCCGGGCTTGGTGTTGCACTGCTATCTCCTTCATGGAACTCGACCAAATCCGAAATGTTAAAAACTGGTGAGATGTTAAGTTCACTCGGCTGCTCCACCTCATATGCATTACTCGAATCCCGTTTTCCAATGATCTTGCATGGCCCAAAAAATTGCGACAGCTTTGGCACTTAGAGAAAAAAATATTTTTGGGTGATGAAAGATTGCTCTTCCATCTCCGGATGCTCCTGCATCAACCTTGCAATAAATTAAAACACATATACACAATATTACAATAATGAACGAAAATTAATACCAATAACTAATAGTATTGTAATGTGAAATGAAAATGCAACATATTATATTGCAGAAATCAAAAACACATCACAACATTGCAAGTCACTTCAAGGGGACAACCTCCTTAGAAGCAAAACTTCATTACAATATGAAAATATGAGATGCTCCCTTCTCTTTCCCCCTTCATTATTTAAAGTCTCTAGCTAATTCTAACCCTAAAACTCAAGGGTTTCCATACAAGTGCTAATAGGGACCTGAGCTAATAACTCTTAAATAACAATAGTTACATATTTATATAATGTCTCTTTATAATAAATAACAATTACACGATATGGACCTGTAAGCCTAGGTGCCTAATATACCACATGACTATGCAATTATTAACGATGTTATAAAAGGATCCTAATACTCATGGAAAAACTCAAGCACTCTCCTTTTCTTTCAATACAACTATAGTATATAATGAAAAATCAATTATATTTTTAAAATTATTATATTTTAGAGGAGTGTTAACATTACTTTTCATAAATAATTTTGATAAAAAAATTAAATACTTTTTAACTTAAATATACTTAAAATTTTAAAAATATTTAATCATATATAACATTTCCTTAATAATATGAATAAATTCAAGAAAACCCCATTACCTTCTCATCGTATTCTAACTTGGATAGTTTTCTTAATACTTAGCATCAACATCATCTCATCTTTCTACCATAAGATCCTTTTGAAAGTATAATCTCGCACATTTAGAAGAGGAAACAATTTACTAATATAATAATATTTATACATTATGCATTTGTCTATAACATTTATAGAACTTTCATGATTACTATAATTACGTCTCAAGACTTTACATCTTGGAAAAAAAATGGTTAGTTTTTGAGATGATTTGTAATCGAGACAATCGAAGAACAATGTTATAATTTAAAAATGTTGGATAATTTGGCGGCATATTCCTCTCAAAATACCTCTATGATGCAGATCATAGAGAACATTGTTTGGTCTTTTTCTATTCCTGTATCAAATGCATGCATGGTGTGAATATGAAAAAAACAACAACAAGACAACTTCCTTCGCATTAAGTTTTGGTTTAGTTGCAATCAAGATGATCTGTTTAAAAGCTGCCATATCTAGGAATCCGTTCACTAGCTTAAGAAGGCATCAAATTGGAAGTCCTTCTACATAGAGATATTCCAAACCTATTTATAGCAACTCGAGATTTCTACGAGACTCTATAAATGCTGTATGGCATAACATTATTGTTGGCTCCATGCTTAAAGGATAAGCACATAAATTTTGAAGTAAGTTATTTGGCAGGTGATCCTCACCTCCTTGTACATGAGCGATTAAACTGTTTTGGTAGAGATTGTATTTTTTTTTGGGTTATATAGGAGAGTTGGTCATAATCACGCTATTTTAGTAATCACATAGGAGAGTTGGTCACAATTACGCTATTTTAGTAATCACAGGGACTGCTTTGCAATACATAGGAGAGTTGGTCACAACCACGCTATTTTAGTAATCACAGGGACTGCTTCCACCAAACCTATTGGCTTTCGTGGGGACCTCCGGGTATAGCGGATTCTATCCTCCTCATCCATCAGGATTCAAATCAGACTACTACCTTTGCAAACAAACTATCCCAAAATTTATAATAGGTATATATTCTCTTACTCTCTTCAGCTGTGGTATATTCTCTTACTCTCTTCATTGTGCAGGTGTGGTTGTGACGATGGTTTTCGTCTGGAAATTCCCGTCTTGTTATGATCATATAACTACCTTTTTCCTGTGCGGTTAGGCGTAAGAAATATGATTGATTGGACACTTGCTGTATTGTCCTCCTCCACTAATGCTGTTTTGTTGGATTGTGTTCACCAGCTTTCTTCTGCTCGGGATATTCATCCTTCTGCACGTCTATTTACATACAGTAGCCGTCTTTCTCATGCGATGGAAGAGCAAAACTTTGGCCTTGGTGGGTCATAAGCTTTACATTCTCCATTTCGCTTTGTCTAATACATAGATAAAGCATACCCGTCCAAAGACTCGTTCCACAACTCCATCGGCATATAATATATTTCTGACAAGTCTTGATCCTCCTTTTTTTTCTAGCCCTAGTGATAGTCATTGTTCCATTCCTTGTTTAAAGTTACAGTATACGTTACCAGGGTATGTCGACCGATGCAGGATTTTTTTTAGTGTCGAGTAAAAGGCCGACAATATTTGTGTAGCGACTTCAACATGGCAGACAGATGGAGAATCGAGGTCCCTCAAAGCCAAATTGTCGACTTGTGGGATTATCGGCTACGCTACTTTAATCCATTCATGTTCCTCCGTCTTCTAACAGTGAGCTGATCGCATAAACATGAATGATAATAACAATAATAAAATTCCAAATACAGCTTCTAATTGGATACGGCCTGGCCTGGATTCCGCCTTGATTGGACCTGGCCAGAGAAAGTTGATTATACCTTTGAAATTGACAAGTTAACTACAAGTTGTGGGAAATGAGGATGATGGGGCTACCTATAAAGTAGGCCCTTACCTATGTCAATTGAAAAATCTAAGGTAATGGTCCCATGTAGCAGAAACAGGGAAAGTTTTTACAGAAAAGTTCTAGGATATAGATTTTAGAGTATTTTAATAGAATTTTGGTCCCATGTCTACCGAGGATTGGGATAAAACTCATAAAAAGATGGACCGTAGATAACGGAAAAGCTGACAGACCAACCAGAGTATGTGTACTTGTAGCGCATAATATTTGAAAATAAATATATATAGAAATTTTATCTCTAACCCCCTCCCTTGCCTCCTCTCAAATTTTTACATAGAATAGACCATCTTCTCTGATCAGTTGGTTAGTTTAGTGTGTGAGTGTGTTAATAATTCCACATTGATTCAGTTGTAGATTTGAGTGGTTTATGAGCCTAACACTTGCCAAACATTTTCTCAATGGGGTAGCAGGCTTAAAGATAAATGTCCTTGGTCCGGCTTATGTGGGACTCCTCACCCCTATTAACATCGAGTCATTGCAGGGCTCTAACCGGTTCATGTGAGTTTGCTGTGTGAGGTAGTTGACCCTCTTGATTTCTAACCGGTTCATGTGATGTTATACAAACTGTTTATTTCTAGTAACATATTCTCTTCTAAATAAAATCTATTATCTTTCTCTACTGAAGCGAAACCCCAGATGGCAACAACTTACTCGGAGTTAAGATGACGTGCCAAGGATCCTTACTACATTGATAGCAACTAATTCGTTTTGGATTTTATGTAAGTACAATATATGTGGAACCTTAATGAAGATTTTTCCAAGTTTAAAATTATCTACTACAACTGGTTTAAGAAAAGACTAATGACAGGCTAATATCTTCAATTATAAAGAGCCACTTGCAATAAAGATTTAACACACCATGTGCATACATGACTTCAAAAGCAAAAGCAAAACCAGGGCAAAAATGCAGTCCAAATCCATGGAAATAGCAACGCAACTACAGCATATGGAAAACAATCTACCAGCAAATGTCTAATATATAATAATTATGATATACAACTGCATGAACTTTAAAATCTAGGAATATAATGTAAAAACAAGAAAGTTTTAGGCTTTGGATTCATCGATGTTTGAGAGTTAAAAAAGGGCAATGACTGCTGCACATGCTTTTCTACTGTGCCTGCCTGCTCTCCGCCCCACCAGGGAGACCCCACTTCATTTCCGTTCTGTGCACTCTGATAGCCTTTCCATCCTCCATCCATGCAGATTAAGTTACACGTATGGCGGTATTGATTAATGTAGATTAAGGTTCTCAACTCTGAAGAAAAATTAACTCATGCAGTCGTACCAGGGATCTAGAGCAATTGACCAACATCATTCTCAACCACGGAAAATACTTCCATACCTTGATTTTAATCTCGTGGGAACATTTCACATCACAGTCAAACCAAGGAGGGGATTGATAGAATTGACAAACCTACATACTGCTGGACACAATCTACAAAGAACGTTTACCTACGTAGAAATAATACCCAGATTCTCTTCTTCTCTTCCTTTATTCTTGTTGGAAGCCTTCATCATTCATTGCTCTATTTTCTAAATATCCTTTTCGTGCTATCACTATCGTAGACTATTGTACAAGAAGCTAGACAAGGCCATAGCATTATTATGTGAAAGCAATGTAGCTATGAAACATTATTTTGTCTTCTCATTACAAAGGGAATCGCACTTCACATGAAAGACATTAAGCCACGTGCTCGGTTGGGTGTGAAACCATTCAGCCCATGCATAAGGTATAGTGTCTACACCTCTACTAAACTTTCGATCCAACTTGCATATACTTGTCAAGCCAAACATAAAAACATATTAGTCACATCATCGGAATTTGAATCTTATTGTGAACTATATCAATCATAATCAATTTTATTTTATATAAAAAAAATTACATAAGATAAAATTAAATGTAATAAAATATGTATATTTTAATAATCTAAAAACAGAAAAATTATATTGTTTTAGTCTAAATGCTACAGTATGTATTATTGTTTAATAAAAAAAAACAAAACTATATATAGTCATTGGTGGTAAATAATATGAAATTATATATTAAATAATATTAATTTGACTGATTAAATTCTTTAACATTTAAAGAGGAGACCAATGTTTCAATCTTCTCAAGCAATATATGAATAATATTCAAGTTAGTGTAACACCACTATGTTGTAACGATGTAATATATATACTTTTTTAATTTAGTTAATGTGAGAAAGCCCTTGAGCAGTTTCTTTCCAACCATGACCCCTCAGCGATTCTTATCAATAAGGAATTTAACACACAACCATGACACACGCACCCCCTCACACACCCACCCACGCTATGGTTTGAGCATTGGACCTTTCAAAGAAGAGCCAAAGACCAAACCGTTGTGATGTCCTCCATGGAACTTGTAATGATGTAATATGAATAAAGAGTGTTTCAATCCCATATAATTAATTGAAAAAAAAGTTATAGTATTTCAACCAATCATATAATATTTTACACTTATACATATATTACCTAGCAAGATTTCAACCTTGATCTTCATCTCTTTTACACTTATGCCTGTATCATTAATAAGATTTCAACCTTGATCTTTATCATGTGAGTCTGCATTTTTAACCACCTTAGTTCATGTTATTTAATAGTTTTTAAATATGTAAGAAAATTAAGATAATAAATAGAAAAATAAAGTGTGATACCACATTCTTCCCTTCCATGGAGAAAGATGGGGTTACTTGCAATGATAGAACATTGCATATGGAAATTAGTTGTCATTTGGATGTAATAATTCTTTAAATTTTAGATATATGATTATTTTATTATGGTTTGATTTAATGTATGATTATGATTTTAATACTTGTGTTTCTCTTTGGATATAGACATTTAGTGGATATGAAGAGGTCATAAATTCCATTACATGAGACTGATAATCTATGACATATCACTATTAATTTTGCTTAATGTTTATGTTAGAATAACATTTATTATAAGATCACACATGTGATTAACTTCAATTTAAAATTGGTTATATTGTGGTTTATTTATTAATATTATATTATGTAGATGTATTTATTAAATTACTTTTTAAATTAACATGAGTATTCATGTACTTGGTTATCATGGTAAAAATAAGTTAACAAATATAGTTACATGTTTTACATGTTAAATAATTGTATAGTTAATTTTGAATATTGTTATAAGCATCATGTATATAATCACTAGACTCTAATATCAAATATTTTTACATTCCTCAATAGTCCATGTATAATATATATTTGAATATTATTAACCTCACACTTAAATATATTTTCTACCTTGATAAGTTTAACTAACATTTTAGATTATTAAATACATATTTAATATTAGCTTAGTATTATAATTGTATGGAGGTATTTCATATAAGGAGACTTGTAGTGCCTTGACACTACCTTTTATAAATTTTGTTCATTATATAAACAATAAAAAATGGAAAATATCAACATGCATGAAAATTTCTAAAAACCCAACATTTTGCTTATTTTTGGAGAAGTATTGATTTACTTGCAATTTCTATCAATTGGTTTAGAGAGTGATTCGCTCCACAAAGGTGTTGATTTTCTTGAGGAGTGGTTTACTCAATAGAGGTGGTCAATTTTCTTGTGAAAGTGAGCAATCCACTCAACAATACAAGTGAATAACTTGACAAGACCAAGCAAATCACACGAGCAAAGGACAAAAGTGAAAATCAACATGAGTTTCAAGGAAAATCTTCTGAAAACAAACTTTTTGGTATTTTTTGGGTGCATTAAGCATTTTTTGAGCCTTTTAAGCCTATTAAAGGCATAGTTAGAGGTATGCAACATTTGGAGGTGCAACATTTTGCTAAATTTGATCCTAAATATTTACTTTTATTAGGAGTAATTATTTGTCACCCCAACTAACTCAAGAATAAAAATTTAATATAAATAGGGGCCCATGGGCCTCATTGTAATTATCTTTGGGATACAAGAATATAGAAATACACTCTATAAAATCCACATTGTGCTTTGGACTCATGAGATTGTAAGAAATTGACATGTCCTTATACATCCCATCAGTGTCACTGCCCTCCTAGTTTTTTAAGAGCACAACAATTGGGTATAGTCCTTATAACCCATATTTTCATTTGTTTATCAATTTTATAATCAAATAAATAGGTGGACATTAATGCAATTCAATTTTTCATATGTTGATTGATTGTATGATATCCTTACTACAATGTAGAAATTGTATTTTCTTTCATCTCTCACACTCTAAACTTCATGAATTTACTTTATGCATTTTATCTCTACAATTTACTTTCATGTATTTTATTTCACACATTTAGTTTCCATGCAAAGTAGAATAGAGAGAAATACAAGGATAGTAGGGGGTTGACCCTAATTTGGATATCGAGGAAGCCTTTGGCAAACCTATCCAACATTTTTGAAACTTGAATTTGGAGGTACAACACTTAAATCAAAGGTTAGGAAAACTCCTTGGATCAACATAGTTTTTGGTATATCTAGTGGGACAAACCCTATTTTTAAGCATTTTCTCAAAATTTATGCCCAAAAATGTATCTATCATGGATGGAATAATTGACTCAAAAAAATATTAAGTCTAACATTACATGCGATTTTCTTGCAAAAGTGAGTGGTTTGGTCAATTTTGAGCAAGTTTAGGATTTGCAAGAAGTGAGCAATTTGCTTGAATTAGCAAGAAAAATGCTCTAGTTTACAAAATATAGCGATTGGTTTAGAGGAGCAATTTTCTCAATAAAGATGTTGATTTTCTCAAGGGGTGATTCACTTAATGATAAAGGTGTTGATTTTCTCAAGGGTAATTTGCTTGATAGAGGTGGTCAATTTGCTTGCTAAAGTGATGAATCCGCTTAAAAATATGAGTGAACTACTCAAATAGACCAAACAAATCACTTGTGTGAGGGGGAAAAATAAAAAGTAGTATGAGTTTTAAGGAGAATATTTTAAAATTTGAATTTTTAGATTTTTTTTTTGCATTAAGCATTTTATGAGCCTTCTAAGACTTTTAGAGGTATATTTAGAGGCATGTAACATTTGGAGGTGCAATATTTTTCTAACGTTACCCAAAATATTTACTTTTTTTAGGAGCAAATATTTTTCACCCTAGGTAACTTAGGGATCAAATTTTACTATAAATAGGGGCCTAGGACCCTCATTGCAACTATCATTTTAACATGATAATTTAGAGCTACACTCCATAAAACCCACATTGTGCTTTGTAATCATGAGGTTCTAAGCAATTGATAAATCCTTATGCATCTCATCAATCACACTACCCTCATAGTTTTCTAAGTGTATGGTAGTTGGATGTAACCCTTATCATCCATCTTGTTATTTTCTTATCAACTTTATAATCAAACAAATGGATGGACATTAATGTTAATAAATTTCTCATATGTTGATGGATAACATGCTACTCTTGCTATGGTGTAACAACTATATTTGATTTCATATGTTTCTCTCTATACTTCATGAATTTACTTTTTACACTTTACTTCATACATTTTATGTATTTTATTTCATGCATTTATTTTCCATGCAAAGTAGAATAGAAATAAATATAACAACAAGGAGTTAGCCTTGATCTAGAGGTTAGGGAAACCTTTGGAAAACCCATCCACCCTTGTTGAAACTTAGATTTAGGATGCAACACTTAAATTAGAAGTTAGAACAACTTCCTAGATCAACATAGTTTTTGCACCCTATTTTTATTTATTTTCTTAATTTTCTTTCCAAAAAATGCATTTGTCACAAATGGAATGATTAGGTAAAAATTAGAAAAAAAATCATTAAGTCTAAGTTTGCAAGTGATTCTCTCATGAAAGCAAGTGGTTTGTTTAATTATGAGCAAGTTTGAGAATTGCTAGAAGTAAGTTATTTGTTTGACTTAGCAAGAAAATGGCTTGATTTGACCTACATTTTCACAAATTGAATTTATATCTATTCACTTAAATTATTTTGTCCTAAACTCCTTTTTGCTTGAAACTTTACCTTTTTAAATTTATTTTTATGCTTACATTTTGTAGGTAATTTTCAAATGGTGACTCAAACATAAACTTTAGAAGAAAAAAATTTGCAAAGACAACTCTAATGTATGTGCATCTACCATGTGCAAAAGCAATTAAGGTATATTTTGAGTCAATTTTTGTACAAGCACAAGATAGTAAGTGATTCACTCAATAAAGTGAGTTATTCACTCCAAAAGGGGTGAAATATTTCTTAGTTATATCTAGTGAATGATTTTCTCAAGGAATAGGAAGTTATTCACTAGGAAATACAAGTTTTTCTCCCTCCATCATGGGAAGGATATTTATTTTAGTCATGTAAGTGATTCACTCCAAGTGATATACTTCTACAACACTTTCTTTCTGTAAAATTTTCAAGTTTAGATAAGCAATCAAATTGCTTGAGTTCATAAGTAGATTGCTCAATTTTTTAGTTTACTAAGAAATTACATATAGTGAGTAAATAACTCCATTTTTTACTTGAATCACTCATTATAGAAACGAATATCCAAGAAATATAAGTGAATCACTTTAAATTGTAAGTGAGTTGCTCAAAATAGATAATTTTTTGAATTTATTATTTTGAAGAAAAATTTCATAGATTTTAATTCCAAAACTTTTTCCATAATGAAACATACATTTAGGTATACAAAAATGTGATATAAATCCCATAAAGTAGGAAATAGCATCAATTAATGCAGATAATTTCTTATTATCAAAGGAACACTAAATAAAAGAGGAAATAATAAACTATCATGTGGGTGCATCAAGAGGATAATTTTGAAGAGGACATCCCAGTATCCTATCCCATCTCATCAAAAGAAAATATTTCTATGGATGACCAAGTTAACCAAAGCTTCATGCCACTAAAAATAGGTTACGTAAGATAACAAATGAGTTATTCGATAGCCCTAGTAAAATTTACTTGGTCTAATTAGGTACCTAAAATGACCCACACAAACCCTTTATTTTAGGTACCAATTGGTGTGAACAACCTCATAAATAACCCACTCTTCATACATCGACTTTACAAGTGGCCTATAAAATATAAAATATAAAATATAAAATATTCCTCCTATGAATACTCCTTTAGCATAGAACCCATATAAATATAATCTATATAACACTTCTAACATACCTCTAGTTCAATTCTTAACCATGATAGGATCAATAAGGTTGAACCTAAACCTTACCTAGAATACATAAGTGGTAGTTGGGAAAATGGGGTCACAAGTATTGTAGGAAAACACCTAGGGATTAACTCTACCTATAACTATCGAAGCATAGAAAAATATACAAGTTACACCTCCTTAAAACTAATAAATAATGTAGATAATATTGAACCACACTCGTCCATAATAGAACAATCAACCATTTCCTAATTAGTAGTAAACTTACCAAAATCTACTACCTCATTATCCACCATTTTATCCTCCATCCCTATACCTTCCCTACCATACATACTCATATCTTGATTATGCAATGTACCCTCCTAATCAATAGTATGGTTAGCCTCCTCAACAAAATAACCTAGGTACACCTATTGGGCTTCAAAATTAACTTCCTAATTGAAAGTATCAAGGCCCCTTGAACCTATTTATCTACTCTCCTCTTCCTTTAGCTATTATGAAGTATTTACCTAGCTTTGATAGGAATGAAATTAAGACAACCATGGTGATGAGATCTGTATATTCTCATTTTTTGTACTACTTTCCCTATGAATTGTGGCACTTATTTCTGTAGATATATATGTTTTATGAGAATTTTATATATGTTTAATAGTTTATTTTGCATGATATTTAATATTTGTTTCTGAGTGTATTTTTGTGTAGATTTCATAGAAGTTTGTTTGTATTAGCATGTTTACGTCGAGGTCCCACTTGAACCTGGAACTTTTAATTTCATGATGACAAAAGTAAAGGTAAAACATCTACAGTACACCAGTGTGAAGCACTAGGTCAGGCACCCAATTCCCTTTCAAGCACCTGATTCTTGTTTGGATCTTGACTGACGGGCATTCAATTCCTATTTGGTACTTGACTATCGAGTGTCTAATTCCCGTTAGGTACCTGACTCCCATATTGGTGCCTACTTCTTGACTTCTATAGATAAGGCATCTGATTTCCATTGAAGCCAAATTTTAGCATGACTCTATTGTTGGTAAAATAGAATACGATTTAAGAAAAAGATGCAAATGGAGTCTCAGCGTTAAATCTAGACCAGGGATAGTGCCAAAGATGATTAGCTATCTATTTTTTAGTTTTTATGTAAAATATCTATGTAAATAAAGTAAAGCAAATATTAAACGTATTCTGATAAAACATAATACGCTAAAATAGTCTAAAAGCTTGATATTTTACCCGACTCCCTTTATTCATGCATACTATTGTAAAATAGAATCAAACATGTGATTTATTTCCAATATGTAATAGGGATGGCCGCATATCTTATAAATATGTAGGCCACCCCTAAAAACGTGATCCCAAATTTTTTCTGTACCTATCCTACTATAATTTCAATAAAATATTTCTTAGTCATTTTTGATTAAATCAACTTGTGTCCAGTGAATGCCTAATGCGAGAAAAACCTACTAGAAGTGTGGGCCCACTCTCAACAGTGTTCTTTCCTTACATTTTTTTTGTTTTTTGTTCTTTTTAATTCTATTTTATTTCCTATAGCTTAATTTTAATTTCTATTATTTCTCTTATTTTCTGTAATTTCTAGTAAATGTTTAGTTTCAGTTTCTGAATATAAATTAGTTGTCTTTGATAGTGTAGGATAGATTAGTAGTTTGTAAACTAAATCAAAACTCCAACGAAACACCAACAACCCTCTAAACCATAAATTTGAGGGACTCATCTCATTGGAGGGAATTACAAGCACATATTATGCAAGGTTGCTCACAAGTCTATGAGCTACCTTGGGTTGACAAATTAAATGAGGCAATGAATCTAAACATATAAAACTAACCAATTTTTTTGTCCAACATTTTGGCACTATTATCGTGGAGTAGCCTATTGTAATTTCTTGTTCTGAAGAAAGCATATGAGTAGTAGTTTAGGTTGCTACCTACAAAACCTCCATTTTTAGCTTTGTATGAGTCTACCTAATAATAGAGGACCAAACATTAATTTTGTTAAAAACAAAGACATTTCTCAAAAATATTATGCTTCAACTGTACCTAATATTGAAACTAAAACCTCTTCTCCATAATATCCACCTGTGCATTGGATTGAACATCCTGTATTTGCACATGACACTTCTGAAACAAATCAACAAAATCTTAGAGAAGGATCAGAGATAAGTAGAGTTCAGTCTAAGGAAGATTTATTGAAATTTCAATGTTGGCAAGCTAGTTAGAGAAGGAACTATATCAAACATAGATTTAGTAAACCTTCTGCAGGATAAGAGAAACGAAATAGAAGCATTGAAAGTTGCTTTGAACGTAGCTGGTGTAGATACACTGTTCATAGATAATATGGTTGATGCAGAGGAAGCATCCACTAGTTTTAATTTTCCCATAGGAGAGGCATGAGGAGACCACAAGATGAAACATATCTCCCCTACCCACCTTCCAATATTTAGAGGACTGCCAACTGAAGATCTAGATATTTTTTTTTTTTAATTTTATGTCTTATGCAAATCAGTGGATTATACAATTGATGCCCCAAAACTAAAATTATTCCCTTCCACTCTTGATGATTCAGATTTATGCTGGTTCATCAGTTTGGGAAATAAAAAAATAACTACCTGGGAAGAATTGAAAAAACTTTTCCTAGATCATTACAAGGATTTTGGTAGATCACGTGATGCAAGGGAAGAAGTCCTAGGCATGACACAAAGGGAAGAGGAATCTGTGGAAGAATATTGGGATAGGCTCAACTTTAATTTACAAAGATCACCCCATTCAAAACTAGGAGACAAGTTATTAAGAAGCATTTTCTTAAAGGTAATTGCAAATGAATCTCTAGAAGCCTTAAACATGATTTATGGAAGGGATATTTATCAACATCATATGGATGATATTCGGAATTTGTGTCAAAAATTTTCAAGGAAAGGTAAGTTGACCCCTAGAAATATCAAACAATCAACCACTGTCACTAAAATAAAAATAGGCAATATTCTTAAAGACCTCAAGAGCAAGATGTTATCATCTCTGGATCTCCAAATGGACACCCTTTTGCTTCAGAAAAAGAAGTAGGAAAATGAGGTAGCATTGACCTACTTTTGTCCTAAATGCAGGGGAAAACACCCTAGAAACAAATGTCCTAAAAATAAAGTTTGAGTATTCATTGTATGTTTAAAATATCACAAAATAAAGCTATATCCATAATTATCAAAACCTAGAGAGGAACTTAAGGTATCAGAAGAATATTTTATGGGTAATAGGAGAAATTGGTAGTAGTATCCTATGGGAAACAACATGCTAGTAGGAATGCCATCTTATGGGGGCATCAATTTTTAGAAACAAGGTCAAGCTCATCCACCCAACATGGGATGGTTGGGGCAATAACCTTGGAATCAATATCCCTAAGGATAAAATACTTACAATCCCTATCCATGGATGCAATACTAGCAACCCAGGTAGTAGTAGAGGAACCAGAATGCTTCAAATCAAAACCCATAGTAGGATGCTCTAGTTCCACTACATCCAACCCTGCAAACTCCTCCTACTTTTAGGTTTTTCAACTACCAGCACAGCCTACAACCAATCCAAATAACAAATAATAGTCATCTTATCAAATGGAGAATGATATGTACTCCATGTACAATATTAAAGTAGTTTGTAGTCCAATAAAATAATATTAGGGAAACAAGTATGTGTAGAAGTCACTCCTTTGGTAGAAGAGAAGGAAAACATAGAATTAGGAAAAGAGGAATCACCTCTTATAGTAGAATTAGAAGAAGAATCAACACCTATATATAACAAATAAGGGGTTACACATTTTCCACAAAGGTTGCACAAACCCAAAAAGCTAATACAATCAAAATTTGATATTCTCTATAGTCTAAAGAACCTAATGGTTACAATCCCTCTCTTTTAGGCCATCATAGATATTCCTATCTATGGCAAGGCCATAATAGAATTATGCCTGAAGAAACCACGAAGAAAACCTAAAAATTCGATCATTTTGGTCGGTCAGTTAGCTGATCTTATGTTACGGAACACCTACATCCAAAAATACTTAGATCCAGGAAGCCCTATCCTAACTGTACAAATATAAGGCTACGTTTTACCTAATAAATTAGTAGATTTGGGGGCTGTCATTAATATCATACCCAAAGAAACCATGCAAAAGCTTAAACTATTTGACCTGAAGCCAACCAAGACTATTTTACAATTGACAGATAGGTCTACAGTGCTCCTAGAGGGAATGTTGGAGGATATCACTGTTATAGTGGATGCATGGGAATATCGAGTAGATTTCTTAGTGTTACAATCCAAGTCTAGATTGGGAGGATATCCATTAATCTTAGGTGGACCTTGGCTGGCAATAGATGATGCTTAAATAAGTTGTAGGGATTGCCAAATGACCATTTTTTATGGTTAGAACATAAAAAAATTGATCATAAATCCACTGAAACAATCTATAGAATTGTTGGGAGAACATAAAAATGAAAATCAGAATATTGGTGGTCTATTAATGATCCAATATATCATGATACTTGAGGAATTGGAATATGAGAGTGATAAGGATAGGGTAATAGCAAAAATTTTCCAAAAATAACCCTTATTTGTCCTCCTCCTGATTTGCCATTAGTAGGAGGAAAAGACCACCATATTCAATAAATAGAGGTTGCACCTGGTAGAGTGTTGAACATAGATGACAAGTTGGCAACTAAAAAACAAATCAAACTCAAAACAACATTGGTAAAATGTCAAGATGCCTTTTCTTGGGAGTATTTGAACATGAGAGGAATAGCTCCTGAAACCTGTACTCAAGATATATCTATAAGACCAGGTTAAACCAGTAAGACAACCACATATAAGAATGAATCCAATAATGAATGAAATTATCAAGACTGAATTGTAGAAAATCCTCATAGTTGGGTTCCTTTACCCCATTTTAGATAGTTAATTGGTATCACCTTTGGTGGTGGTGCCCAAGAAAAATGGTAAGTGGTGAATTTGTGTGGATTATAGGTTGCTAAACAAAGAAATTAAGAAATACCACTTCCCCTTACCCTTCATAGATTGGGTCCTTGACATATTATCAGGTAAGAAGTATTTTTCTTTCCTATATGGGTTCAGTAGATATAATCATATTCAAATAGGGTAAGAATATCAAGATAAGACTACATTTACTTGCACTTGGAGGACTTTTACTTATCGAGTTTTACCTTTTGGTTTGTGTAATGCACCTTCCACATGAAGAACACAAGATTATGCTGAGAGGGGGGGTGAACAGTATAAGACCACTTTTTACTTTTCTTTCCCAAATAACATTATCCAATATAATCAATGGAAATATAAATAGTAGTAACCAAATCAATGTACAAATCATCACACATAATAGAGACACCAATTTAATGTGATTCACCCAATGTGGGCTACTCCACGGAGAACATTTTTCACTAATATTTTTTGGAAAAATATCTTTGGGAATCCTTCCCTATTACAATATTTATGGACCTATGTCCAAAGGAGACACCAATCCCATAATTAGCTTTGTGTATCTCTATCCATAGGAGAATTCCTTTCTCCTCTACTTTGGTTGGTGATCTTCTAGAATAACTACTGCCTCCACTACACTAGCTTATGGATCTCTATCCAATGAAGACTCCTATCCTCACTCAGAAGACCTGTCCTCACTACCCTGGCTAATGGATCTCTATCCATTGGATACTATCATCCTCTATAATTTTTCACCTCCAAATCTAGCTCTTAGTACTAAACATGGTCCTTCGGTCTAGCACCAATCTGGTCAATCTCTGTATTTTATTTGTACTAAACATAGTCCTTAGATCTAGTACAAATTTTTCAATATCTATCCTCTAATATACACTAAACATAGTACTTTGGTCTAGCACAAATCTGCTCAATATCTATCCTCTAATTTGCACTAAACATAGTCCTTCAATCTAGCACAAATATGCTCAATATCTATCTCTGGTCTAGCACAAACCTGTCCTCAAATCTGCACCAAACTCTATCTTCGAATTTGTCCTCAAGCCTTAACACAAAGCTTGGCTCAATCACAAATAAAATCTGCTAGATCTACCCCAAACCTTAACCCAAGGTTCGAACAAATCAATCAACTCTACTCTTAAGTCTTCTCAAAGACTTATGTCAAATCTATCTTGTAAGCTTACACAAAAGCTCACACTAATCTATCCATAAGTACTCTCTAGAACTTGTCTAGTATGCTCAACAAGTCTTCACCAAGACTTACCTCAAATCTGCTCAACAAGTACTCACTCATAGTTACCTTAAATTTACTCAATAAGTCTTTACCAAGGCTTACCTCAAATCTACTCAAAAATTCCTTACTAGAACTTGTCCAATCTCATAGAAATATATAGAGAATTAGTAGAGACTCAATATTCTTCACACTCACCACAATGCTCATTTACTTTCAATCTCTCTTTTTACCATAGAAACATATAGAGAATTGTTAGAGACTCAATATGTTTCACACTCATAAACATTCAATCACTTCCAATCTCTTTCTCAAATAAATTCAGAATATGGAATGATTTATTTCACATAACTAGAACTGTCATTTCAATACTTCCACTTGACTAGGTTCAACCAACTCTACTCTACCAATAAATCAATGAAACAATCCTTTCTCACAAGCCCTAGTCCAAGCATATGAACACTCACTCAATTATTTCCAATCAATGCTTATCAAACAATCTCACATAACAATGATACTCATGTTCTTTCACAAACCCTAGTTCAAGATAGTTCACAACTTCACATAACAATGATACTCATGTTCTTTCACAAACCCTAGTTCAATATAGTTCACAACTTCACATAACAATGATACTCATGTTCTTTGCACAAACCCTAGTTCAAGCATATGAAAGCTTTACTCAATATTTCTAACAATGCTTATCAAAAAAGGTTTATAACATTTACTTCCATTTCAAAAAACTCATCAACTCAACAAACCAACAAAGGAAAACTTAACCAAGTCCTTTTCACTCCAATCTTATTTTCAGAAAACCTCAACCAATTAATTACTTCAACCAAGGAAGAATGTGCCCATACCTTTTTTTTGATGAAGAATTATTCTTAAACACTATCCTAACCACAATCAACCTCTTTGTCAAACTCAAAGGTTAGATGAGAAAAATACTTCTCCAAAATATTTCTCAATACAAAAACAATAGCACTCAAATACACCTTATTGCTCCATATTTGAAATTAGCAATCATCAAATCATACATAAAAATAATTACTCAATTACACCTTATAATATCCAAATTTAATTAACAACCTCCAAAAATCAAACCCTCAAAAATAATGGAGCCTATCCTTTTATCTCCCTCAAATGCTCAAAAACACCAATTTAATAATGCAAACATTTATTTTATAAAGCTCCAAAAATTTTATTTAAATCCAACCTTAGCAAATTCCAGTTATCACATGCAACCTTGGCAAATTGAGTGCATACCTCATAAATTCCATGCAAAAGGGCCTCGACGGGTTTCAACCTCGAGACCACTCCCCAACCGAGCACCTTAGTGAGGTGCTAGCCCACCATGTGGGCTACGTGCCTCAATACAAAGGAAAAGGCTTACACCTTTCCTTTGTATTGCTCCCAATGCGTGACACTTCAAAAAATAAAACACCTCCCGCCTTGCAAAAATGCAACCCATGGGACTTGATCCCTGCACCTCACATGAGCAACGACTTGGCACCTCCCTCACTGCCAGCTGCGCTATCGAGCGCTTCGGGGTAGAAACCAACACCCCCTTCCCTTTGTCTTCTTCCTTGCACACCTTCTAAAAAGCACGTGATCTCACTTTATACCATGCGCACAAAAATATCAACAAAAGCATAGATCACGAATGATTTTTTAAAGCCTTGGGGCTTCCCTCCTTTATATGCATTGGAAAGAGTCTTCGACGACGTCGACGAGAATAATTCAAAAATTTGAATTATTAATTTTATAACCTTTATAACCCTAGCTTTAGGGTTAGGTTAATTAAATTATAATTAAATCATAATTAATTTAATAACTTAAAAAGTTAATTAAATTAATTTATAAATTAAATTATAATAAAACTATTATAACTCTTTGCAATTTTAATATTATAATAAAATATTATAATATTATTTTTCTTGGGACTCCTTATAGCTCTTTAGACTGGTGTTGAAAGCTTGACATCAATGACAACAAAACTTGCTCAAATTTCCAACACAACATTTCATAGGGAAGTTTTGAGCATCTTCTCTGACATGATTGGAGAAACTATGGAGGTATACATGGATTATTTCACTATATATGGTGAAACTTTTAAAACATTCATAGAAAATTTGGAAAAAACACTTAAGTGATGTGAGGAAACTAACCTGTCCCGAAGCAATGAGAAATGTTATATGGTAATGCAGGAAGAGATAGTTTTAGAACATCACATTTTTATGGACGTGATCAAATTAGACAGGAAGAAAATAGAAGTTATCCAAAACCTTCCTACTCCCAAAACACAAAAGGATATGGGATCAATTGGTTACTATAGGAGGTTTATAGCATATTTTAGCAAAATTGCTAAACCCCTGAGCACATTGTTATCAAAGGACATAGAGTTTATCTAGACAGAGGAATGTGAATAAGCATTTAACATCTTAAATGAAAAACTGATTACTGCCCCAGTATTGAGAGGTCCAAATTGGACCATATCTTTTCACATATATGCTATTGCATCTAACAATGCAATAGGGTCAATGCTGGGATAGAAGGATGGTGATGATTTGTATGCCATATATTATATTAGTAAACACCTCACAGGTGCTAAATTCAATTATACTATCATAGAAAAGGAATTTCTTGTAGTTATGCATGCTCTTAATAAATTTTATCATTATATCATAGGGTATCAGGTTTTTATACATAATGATCACTCAACTATTAGATACCTAAAAAACAAACCTAGGATTGGTGGTAGAATTATTATATGGTTGTTGCTTTTGCAAGAGTTTAATGTGATAATAGTAGACAAGCTAGGTAAAAACAATGTGGTAGCTAATTTCTTATCCAGGTTGACACCTCCAGATCATGCAACTACAAATAACAAATTTCTAGATAAGCATTTGTTTGATATGAATAAAAAATTACCATGGTATGCAGATATGGCTAATTATTTATTTATTGGTAAAGTATCCCCTACACTTTCCCCACATGAAAAACAAAATTTAATTGATAAAAGTGTAAACTTCTCATGGATTGATGGGTGTCTATTTGAAATAGGGCCTGATTAGATCATGAGAAGGTGTGTTGCTGAGAATGAGATAATAGAAATATTGAAGGCTTGCCATGATGAACCTTGTGGTGGCCATTTTGCAAGAAAAAGTATTACATACAAAGTGTTGTAGGCTAGTTATTACTGACCTATACTGTTCAAAGATGCAACCAAGCATGTGAGCTAGTGTGATCAATGTCAAAGTTTGGGTAAACCTACTCTTATATATGAAATACCACTCCAACCACATGTTCACTTAGATTCATTTGATAAAGGTGGTATGGACTTCGTAGGACCCATTAATCCACAATTAGCAAATTAAGAGATATATCTTAGTTTGTACTAACTATGTGACCAAGTGGATTGAAGTGTAGGTATTGCATGATTCAAAAGAGAAGACTGTAGCAAACAACTTGTATTCATCTATTTTCACAAGGTTTGGGATTCCAAGGGAGATTACAACTTATCAAGGACCTAAATTTACTTAAAATATGATTCAAGAACTCATGCAAAAATATAAAATAAATCATAACAAAACCACTCCCTACCACCCATAGGAAAATGGGCAAGTTGAGGTGACCAATTGAGATTTGTAAAATATCCTGATAAAGACATTACAACATAGGAAGGACTGGGCCACTAGATTACCAGAAGCAGTGTGGGTCTATAGGACCACCTGGAAGACTACTACCGGTTTCACACCATTCTAGCAAGTACATGGGAAGAATGCTATGATGCCTATAGATTTTGAATTGAAAACACTTAGAACTACAACATAGTTGAATATAAACCTGGATGATGCAAAAAAAGAAAAATTTAGAAGCTTAACTAGCTAGATGAATACCGCCTTGTTGCTCTGTAAAGAACAGAGATCATCCAAAAACAAAGGTCCAAGTGGCATGACCGCCACACCAGGTCAAAGTAGCTCAAAGTGGGAGAATGGAAATTACTATATGACTCTTGGTTCTATGAAAGGAAAGGTAAGCTCATGTAGCATTGGATGGGGCCATATGAAGTGATTGAAGTCATCAACAATGGAGTTATTAGGATCAAAATAATTGATGGTAGAAACATTACATTAGCAGTCAATGGTCACCACTTGCATCCACATCATGTGTCTAAAACATACATGATGAAGTCTAGATTAGGAATGGAGGAGACCCCAGTTGATTCTAATTTCAAATTGAGTCAGTAATATGTGGGCGTTGTCCACATGGTCCCAAAAATAATTATTCTTTTAAACATTATTTTTTTAGTTGTATTTCTATTTTGGAGGAACAATATCTTGAGTGTAGCTATTAGTTAGCCTAGGTTTAGACACCTAAAATGCATCATGTCGATGGTGAATACTCATATGGACATCCTAAAAGACCATATGGAAGATCTTAGACAGACTCCAAGATAGAGTAGTGGTTCTAACCACTCAATTTGGGCTCCTTAGCCTAATCAATATAAACCGTAGCCCAGACCTATGGTCTATAGTCTGAACCATGGCTAAGACCTATGGTTTATAGTCTAGACCACAGTTGTAACCTATGGTCTTAACTGAAGTTCAGTTGGCCTTCATCCGAGCCAAATTGGTTTGAATAACCATTTGTTCTAGAAGAAGGTGGTTAGAGGACGAAAGCTTCCAATCCAACTATCCTAACCACTCCTTCTTGATCTTGGATTCTCCATGAATCCACCCCTAGCCCTTGGGTAATCCTATAAGTACCCCTGAGAATTAGGATAAACCAGGAGAGAGTGCATTAGAGTTTAGAGTAGCGAAGCCCTATCAAATTATGGACTCACTTGAGTACATAGAGAGAGCTTTGTTGTCATCACCATTTTCAATTTGTCAAGCATCATGATGAATTAGGCCATGGATGCCCTAAGGACCTAGGAGAGCCAAGAAACACTAATTCAGGAAAACGAAGGCCCTATTCAATGATTCAACCACCAAACCTATTAGAGGACACTGAAGGCAACCCTTGAAAATAAATTGGATAAGGAGGTCAAGCCCACAACCCTTTAATTTGGAGGGCAAATCACTTGGTTGCTCATCGTGGATTTTAGGCATGGTTTATAGTATAGACTGCTCATTAGAGCTGTGGTTTGCAACAGAGGTGACTTTTCCTTACTATTTCTTTTCCAATAGATTTAATTAGAATAGATTAATCATTTTACTGCTTTATTTGATAGATTAAAAACTTTGACTGACCGGGTTAAATATTTTATTAGGTTATTTCCATATTGGCAAGTAAGACCTAATTAGATTCTTTTTATGCTTTAATACTTCATTTTGTATAACATGTCATAGATTGATAGTTGTATTTCTTGTTCATATATTTCCATCAATCTTGATAGGATTTGCATATGTTTAGAATAGTTTATGCACTTTCTTGATTTTATGCCATTATGTTATTTGCATGCCATTTGTATTTAAAGGGCCTCATCATGAGACACTTCCTATGCTTTTGACATTCTTGTGTTGTTTCTTTATTATAGGATATTGGTTTTAAAGGAGCTACAACCATCCATTTCCTTCCTCAACACAAAGAAGAGGGTCTACTCCACCCTAGAGTAGTTCGTGTCACCCTGAAGGGCACTTTGAAATCACACCTACCCTTGAGAGGGAAATAAAATACATCATATTGTAACAATTGTATCAAGATTATTATCCCTAAGAGGGATGTACTTGTAATTTGAGTTTGGAATCGAAATATAATGGAATAAAGCATATTTTATTGATCATTTTGTTGTCAATTTCTTGTTCTTGTATGCATTTTATATTGTTTTTGTCAATTCTTGCAATAGGATACATTAGGTGTGAGCCTTTTTGGTGGTTACAAAAGGTGATCATGGTGGCACCCCATAAAAATAGAAATCTGACTATGTTTCTTGTGTTTTTGGAATTGTAGGTACAGACCACAACTATCAACTACGGGCCAACAACTGAACCACAGGTACAACACACGGTTTACAGTTTAAACCGTAGATCAGGATTTTGGTTTACATCTAGCAGAGTAGACAGAAAAAAATAGAGTGCAAATTAGATGAGGACCTGAGGTAGGCCCCATTTTCACCCTCTGTGTTTTTTATTTCTATTTGTGTTTTCCTGAGAACAAAAATTAAAACATAAATTTACTAAGGCTAAAATAAACTAAAAATGGATTAGGTCCTTAGGTTTCTCTTAGTTTTCGATAGGCGTTGCTAGGAACAATGAATCTCTTATTGTAGTCCGCCCTAGACTCCACCATGTTTGATAGAATTGTATGTTTGGTGTGCATGTGTGAGGCCCAAGTAGTGGCTATTATCATCATAATATGCATTGTCTAAAGGAGCATATAGAATAGTTTGTATTTTTTGAATTTGAAACATTCTTTAATTTGCATAGCATATAGAAAATGAGCATGAGTGCTATATGATGCATTTCTTTTATGTAAATTAAAATGAACTACACACACTACGTTTCATTTAAACATCAGTGGTGTTGGGCTCTCACATCAGACCCATTTTATTGAGACCAATAGTGGATGTCATTACCACTTTGTTGGCTCATTTGAAATTGTATTATCGGGACCTACTCATGGCCAAGGCCAACCCAAGAACTATCATATCCATACAAAATAGCATGCACTCATCTTTGGAAGAGTGTATCGCTACACATGGTGTGCTAGGTGAGGGTTGGTAGTACCTATGCTACCTCATTGAGTATGGACTTCACTACCATATTCGGCTTGTGCGAGTATATAGGTGAAAACCTTTGAACAAATTGAGTATAACATCAACTTTTTAAAACACAATAAGGAGTTCTATACTAATACAAAAAATCATTGAAATAACATCAGATATTCTAGGGCTTATTTTTAAAAATAAATACGAGATAAACACCATTGTATACCTTTTTTTCTTAATAAAGAACAAATCTAGACATTAGGTGCACCATGGTGGAGACACAGGGTGGTCGAAAAAGGAACAAGCCTGAAGCCCATGACCAAGCCCCAACATATTCAAATCAGCATATATCAAATTATTTCCCACATGTGCTCCCTAAATGTCATTCGATGAGCATTAGAGGAGATAATTTGACAAGATGGGAACCTATTGAGCATACCCCCAATAGAGGAGCTTCTATGCATTCCTCTAGACACAGAATAGAGAAAGGAGCCTCTCAGCATGAGGGTGTTTCACTTGAAATCCATTACCAAGATCACATTGCATGTGCATCCACAAGATTGGCTGAAGAGTATGTTATACAGGGAGCCAAATTGGTACCCCTATGTCATAGGTCTGCAGAAGGATCCATGGCTCCACCTTCGAAGTTCAGATATGATCAAGACCCACCCATTTAGGGGCATGCATATAGGGCCACTATTGAGCATAGGCCTGTGTAGACTCCCACACGTGGTGAACATCAAAATATCACTATTGATATAGCTAATGTGGGACCCAATGGCACACCACCGCATGAGTGGTGGAGATCCAAAAATTTAGACGGTTAGGTAGCATCCTTGAGTAGCTAGGCTATAAGCCTTCGGCTCCACCCACCCGTGCTCCAAGTGAGCGTAGTGGGGGTTCTATTAGGACTACTATAGAACATGGAGAGGCTTCTAAGTGCCCTCATGTGACACATCCACCATCCATGCATGGTGGCACAGAGCATAGAGCTTTGCAGGACACCCATGTTGTCTTTATAGACAAGGGAAAAAGTGTTGCAAATCAGTTAGATGGGTATAAAACCCATAAGTTCGCTCGCACAGAGCATGCATACCAAAGGCCTATCATGGCCAATGACCTTGATAGATCACATATACTGGTATCTAAGCAATGATGACAGCTCCTCCAAGATCAATTGGAGGATGCTCGCCTAGAAAGGTAGCGCATTGAAGAGGAGAATCTTCAGGTGTAGAGGCTCATCCAACAATGATTATGCAAGCAACGCATGTGTGAAGAACGCATCGTTGCCCAAAAGGAGTGCATAGAGTAGGAGGATAGGTTAGCTAGGGCTAGTCTATATACTCGGGTCGAGAATAGAGAGCGCACTTAGAGAAAGACTTTTTCACAAGACAATGTGTAGCAGGAGCGCAAAGACGCTCATACTCATATTAGTGCTCAACAAAGAGAATGGCCACCACCATTCAAACATGAGGGGAAAAATCAATATGAGGATGAAGAGGGAGAGGGAAACAATTAAGATTATCTTGAAGAATCCCAAGTTGAGGAGGAGGAAGAGCAATGACCTCCACCTCGACAGAGGAAGAATGTATCTTCGATACCACCCTCATGTCAGCTTAGGGAGGAGGACTTATTATCCTCAGAGGCTTATAAAGCCCTAGCTAATAAGCTAAAAGTGATTGAGAGGTAAGGCATGATACTTCTAAATCTGACATTAAGAAAGAATCATAATAAGCCTTTGGACCCCTTGATACCTACTCCAGTGTACCCTAAGCATTTTGTTATACTCAAGTTAGAGAAATTTAAAGGTGACGAAGATGCACAAGAGCATGTCACGGGATCTTGGATGCCTATTTTTAAATTGATAGCAATAATACCTTGCTTTTGTACACATTTTTCATGACCCTTTCATGCCCAGCCTGAGAGTGGTTCAATCAGCAAAAGATACACAACATTACCAATTTTGAGAAACTTGCTGACACTTTTCTTGAACACTTTTCTTTTGGCATCAAGAAACAGGTTAATCTTTTTGATTTGACTATGCTAGCTCAATGCGATGATGAGCCAATTGAGCAGTACAAAAAGAGGTGGAGAATATTAATGGTAAAACTACCATTCCCTATTCCTTCTATGGAATTAACTTGAATGTTCACTAAGATATGTGCCAAGCACATCTTGCTACTATTGCAACTGCAACAATATACAACATTCGAGGAGGCTTTGACGCAAGCCAAGGTAATTGAAGACATCAAGTTGTAGGAAGGTAATTTTAAGCTCAAGAACAGGAAGGAGGGGCCTAAGAAGAGCTCCACAAAGCAAAAGGGCAAGTAGGCCCACATCAACCAGGTAGTGCTAAACCTCTAGAGAGAGGATAAAGGGTAGCAAAAGCATAATTATCAGGCCCAACCTCCTCTTGCATAGTACAAAAAGTGCAATAATAACTATAAGGGTAAAAACAAAGAACAAAATTCACCTTGCCAATTCACACCTCTAATGGAATAATTGACTTCAATATTCCACCAGTTATGTGAGGCTAAGGTGATTAGACTGCTTGAGGTTAATCTAGTCGATCTGAATCAACCCAAGTCAAAGGGATATCAGGACAACTTGTTTTGCATCTATCACCAAGTGAAGGGCCACAACATCAAGGTATGTTGGTCCTTCAAGCATATTGTGCAAAAAATGATTGAAAAGGGTGATCTTGTAATACCATGTAATCCATAGGCACCTGAAAACCAAATCATGGATATTTACAAAAATTTGCTACCAAACCATGAGGCACTACACAACAACGTTGGCCTGGTCAACCAAGTGCACGTCGAAATTCCTACCCAAGGGTTCGTAGGCATGGTGAATGTTGTTACAAGATATGGAAGATATGAGCAATCGAATCAATCGTGTGCTCCCATAAGAATACAATCCATGCTGAATCAGCGGTCGACACAAAATATTCCAACCCCACCAATGAGATTGGTGGTGACCATACGAAGTAGGTTAGTCCAAAACCTACAGATAGCCCCTGTAAAGCTATCTATATATGAACTGATACAGTAGTCCCCTAGGAATAGGGAGACTCTTATGGACATTCTAAGGTCCATCAAAGTACATTCTAAGGATGTACAAGCATTTACTAATTTCATGGGACATGTACAACAGTGTCAAGAACCCATGATTCAATTATATGATCATGAAATCAAGATGGTTCATATTGATATGGCTAACCCACCATTGCATATCATCACATGCGTCAATCATGTAAAATTCAAGAGGGTCTTGATTGACACTATTTTGTCGATCAAAATAATAACGACCAAGGTATTGAATCATCTAAAGCTACCAAAATCACACATTGTGCCCACCACCTTCAGCGTTTAATGATGCCCTATGCTTGACTATTGGAACGATAGTCCTACCTATGTAGTTAGGCCTAAAGACCATCTCTATGATGTATCATGTGATCGAGGGGGCCATGTAATACAACATCCTACTCAGGAGGCCTTGTATTCGTGAAATGCATTGTGTTCTCTCTATATTACACCAATGTGAAAAATATCTACATGAGGGATGGTTTCACATAGTGTCATCAGATGAAGAACATTTTAAGTTTTTGAACCTATCAGATTTTCTTGGGGGTTTCATATTACCATAAATGCACCTGGACATCTGGCCTAAATTGCTAGTTAGAAATCTAGGAGGTAAACCAATAGTACATTCTCAACCATCGATATCTATGTCACACAAATATGAGCGCACTACTACTACTTCACTGAAATCGACTACATCAGTGATGCTTCGGGATGACAGGAAGTTAAAGGCAAATATGGATGAAAAAGAGAAGAATAAAATACTTGAACCAATAACTAAGGAGGCTCTCACCCCCATGGAAGTGGAGGAAGCCCAAGACAGCCAAGGAGGTACCTCAACCTGCCTTGCCTGCATCATCAATAGGGTTATTCATATCGCAGGTGATGGTACATCTCTCCAACACTAGATTAGGTGAGTAAATTGTGTAGAATGTAACCTTCAGATCGATTCTAGAGACTGCACAAGAGATGGGCTGACCATCTACTAATCGTTATCTGGTTGAATTGGTGGTTCTGTTGGAATAGCAACCTAATCAGACTAATCTCATCTATGTTGGGGTAGATCAGTGTTAGGATCCTCAATCCTAACATTATTAGTTAGTATTAGTTAGTATTATTAATCATTTAATTATTATATTATTAACTTATAAAGTGAACCATCACAACCCTTCATAACATGAACCATCACATCTCTTCATACGTGAACCATCATGTCTCTTCATGAACGTAGATTTAGGGTAGATATATATATTAGGTTGGCCATCCATATCAAATCATCCAAGAAGAATAATAATAAGCATATATTCTGAGGAGGGAGCCCCCTATAGTGGCAAAGCGATTACAAGAGAGCCCCCTTTGAGTGGCCTACGATTACATTTACATTAATTTGTTAATAATTTTATAGTAAGACCTTGGGGTCTTACCATTTGGTATCAGAGCAATGTGGGACCCAGTAATGTGGGAATTGCTCAAAGATCTTCATCAAATCACTTCTATGTGTGAGTATCAAACTCAATTTGAGGATATCACCAAACACAACACAATATTGGATGAATCAATTCTCATCAATGGCTTCATTAGGGGATTAAAAGAGGAAATTATAATGGAGGTGACAAGGTTCAATCCCTATACCATGATGCAGACCTATGGATTGGAAAAATTAGCTGAAGATAAAATAAATGCACAACAATGATTAGGGAAACCACTTATGGAAAAATTGTCGACCACTTACATCGCTCCCAAACCTATGCATAATGGAAGGGCACAAAGCACTTACACAACCCCCAAATCTAACCAAACTTTACGAATTAAAAATATTAGCTTTAAGGAGATGAAGGAACGATGAGCAAAAGGACTCTGTGATAACTATGATGAACAATTTGGACTTGACCATAAATGTGCTACACTAACATTATATTTATTGAAGAATTTGATCCCTATCTCTCCATAGAGCAAGCAGATGAGGTAGTTGTGTCCGAAGCGACCAATGCACCTACTCACCGCAATGAAGACAATGAGGTCGATGTGCAAGAAGTGATTGATGTACCAAGAAAGGATGAGGTAGACATACCCAAAGTGATCAATGCTAGCCAAACATGCACTCTACAAGACCTACACATACCTTCCTCACCAATAGTGATTTCTTGCCATATGACCAAACCTATTCAAAACCAACGCAGAGTGACTACACACTCCTCCGTTGGCTCTACCAAGGAACCAAAAAAGGATATGAAATCATTACCATCACTTTTGATGCATCATTCTAAAGTATTTGAGGAACCCCAAGGGTTTCCCTCCCATCCTCATCATGATTTTCCTAAGGAAAATTCTACTATTGTTCTTGGCAACCCCCCGCTAATGCTTCATCCTTCTCAATATCCCTGCCTACGAAATGATGCCATTAAAAGAGTCCAAGAACTTACACAAATCCTTCTTGGAAAACAAAGGACAAAGCTTCTAACTTTGAGCTTTGAGGACAAAGCTCTTTTTAAGGAGGGTGGCATGTTAGGATCCTCAATACTAACATTATTAGTTAGTATTAGTTAGTATTATTAATCATTTAATTTTTATATTATTAACTTATAAAGTGAACCATCACAACCCTTCATAACGTGAACCATAACGTCTCTTCATACGTGAACCATCATGTCTCTTCACCAACGTAGCTTTAGGGTAGAGATATATATTAGGTTGGCCATCCATATCAAATCATCCAAGAAGAAGAATAATAAGCATATATTCTAAAGAGAGAGCCCCCTATAGTGGCAAAGCGATTACAAGGGAGCCCCCTTTGAGTGGCCCGTGATTACATTTACATTAATTTGTTAATAATTTTATAGTAAGACCTTGGGGTCTTACCAATCAGCTTACAACATGAGAGACCATGGATGAAGATAGTGACAAGCCTTTCATTGTAAATATTCCTTATTTATTCAACCCAAAGTACTCCATGCATATTTTTTAGTTGTATCATTGGCATGGGTATGGACTTGGTCTGTTTGAACAAGTGCGTAGAACTTCATTCAAGCCATGTTATCAGCTAGCGACTAATAGGTTTGGATTGGGGTTATAAATACAAGAACAAGATGATTTGCTTACAACATCCTTAGATCGCTTGTACTTGAGTCTAGGGGATGATGTGGATTTTAACCCATATCATCCTAATATTTTTAGCTTTTGGAGGACTAACCTGATGGTATCTGTCATCACTTCTAAGCCACTTGAAGAACATCATGAAGAGCTCCTAGAGAATATTGATATAGAGTAGAACCCCAAAGGCAACCTGGGTCACCAAATCTGTAATGCAACCTATGACACAGGTGTGTAGAGGCATAACCCCATAGTTTTAGGTGAGCTTGAGTTAATATATCTCTACAGTGATGATGGAGAGGAGTCCACCTACGAGGTAAGTGGACGAAGTTATGATGCTGACAAGGAATCCTCAAATGATGATCAATCTAAGGAGGAAGCTGAGGGGGGCTATTTAAGGACTTTGTATGTGCATCACCTACTATCTACAGAGTCGGTATATGTTACCAAGGAGATCCCTCCCAACATTGATCATTTGGGGGAAGAAGCAGAGCTAGATTTCTTGGTAGTGTCACACTTTCAATATAATTATATAGTTTTTCCAGATAGTTATGACAATAATCAAGAAGTCATATTCATGGGGCCGCACTTGCCAGAGTGTCCCACAGGAGTAGGAGTGAATTATGGGTTATTTTTTCTGATAGTGATGAAGAAGATGAGTTAGAGAGGGCCTACCTTGGTCCTCCTTATTTGTATTATCATCACCAATCCATCAACATAGATGAGTTCTATCGTCAGTTATGTGTTGGTCCTCATCTGAGAGAAAGATGGTTAAACCTGAATCAAATTTATCAGTTGGTTAATACCCTTCCACCAAAATACATGGAGCTCTATGAGACAAATGATCATATTTTATAGCCAGTACATAGGGAGGATCCAGTTGTCCATAGTCCTCATAGAGAATACCTCTTTGTGCCTATGCTATTAGACCCAGATCGCAGGTATGAGGACTACATAGATTATATATAAGTTGGTTCGTGTGGTCCTGGAGATCAATTCCATTCCATAAATATGGTCTCCATTGATTTGACCACTACACTCTGCAATCCAGTAGATCCTTCCAAACCGTTGTATCTTAAAAAATATGCTATCAATTGGGATCACACTGATTCACCCATTGAGCATGAATATTTCTTCCCTAACAAAGAAATATTACAACCATTTCATTTTGCATCAGGCTGTGCATATGATGTCTTTCATACCAAAAATGCTTCCAATGTGGAACCTATCAACCAAGCTAATGACATCTATTTTATTCCTATGCCTCATCAACTTGAGGAGGGATCACATATGTCAGTAGAGGAAACCTTTGAAGTGGATATCAGTAATAATCCCACCAATTTAAATAAGGTTAAATTTGGAGAGAGTCTCACTCTAGATGAGCGGTCCACCCTCATCCCTTTGCTGAAAGAGATACAAAATATGTTTGCTTGCATGTATAAGGATATGCCAGGTCTAGACCTAAAATTTATTACTCATAACCTTTCACTAGATCTAACGAAGAATTCGGTCAAGAAAAATATTAGAAATATGCATCCAACAGTAGCCTTAATGGTGAAAGATGAGCTACAAAAGTTGTTGGATGTAGAATTTGTAATCTCCATCGACTATCCAGAATGGGTTTCCAACATGGTACCCATGGGAAAACCTGATGGAAGAATCTGTATTTGCACAATTTTTAAAGACCTAAATAATGCAACACCCAAAGATTCATTTACGTTGCCCAATATCGATGCTCTCATAGATGCAACTACAGGTCATGAAATGCTCTCCTTAATGGATGGTTTTTTTGGCTACAATAAAATTTGGATTAAACCTGAAGACCAGCATAAAACCATATTTATAACACCATGGGGAATGTTTTGCTATAAAATTATGCCATTTGGCATCAAAAATGTTGGTGCCACATATCAGTGGGCTATGACATACATTTTTCATGACAATATGCATAAAATTCTAGAATATTATATCGATGACTTTTTGGCCAAGTCATTATTATGAGAAGAGCATGTAGAGGTCTTAAGGAAGGTCTTCAACCACCTGATAGAGCACAATGTCAGGTTAAATCCTAAGAAGTGGATATTTGGAATAACTTCTAGAAAACTACTAGGATTCATAATCTCTAAATGAGGCATTGAAGTTGACCCAGTGAAGGTCAAGGCTATCTTGGAAATGCGTCCTCCCATGAATATTAAAGAGTTAATAAGCCTTTAGGGCAAGGTAACATCAATAAAGTGATTCATCACTCAGTTATCAGATAAATGTCGACCCATGAATTGACTGCTATATAAGGGGGTCCCATTCAACTAGGATGAGGACTATCAAGCAACCTTCACTAAAATAAAGCAATACCTGGTGACGCTACCAGTGCTAGCTCCACCAAGGCAAGAGGTGCCTTTTCTACTATATATATCAGCAATAGACTTTGCATTGGGAACCATGTTAGCCCAAAATAATGTGCAAGGCAAAGAGCAGGCCATATATTATATTAGTCAAACCTTAGTGAGATATGAGTTCAGGTATGCATATGTGGAGAAACTATATTTAGTAGTTCACTACAAAGAAATTGTGACACTATATGTTAATTCATATGACATATGTTATATCCAAACAAAATCCTTTACAGTACATGATGAGTAAGATGTATCATAATATGCGTACTATGAAGTGGATCATGCTACTAATAGAATTCAATATGGAATCCATAAGCTAGAAGTCCATTAAGGAACAAGTCATAGCTGATCAATTAGTTGAGGCACCACTATCAAATAGTAGGCCTCTAAACATAGAGCTTTCAAACAATGCAATCTTCATCATATCTGAAGCTCTCAAACCTGAAGAACCAAATAACAATGTTGATATGACTATGTTCTTTGAAGGTTCTAAGTTTGAGCAAGGGGGTGGTGCAGGAATAGTTTTTTTCATGCTACAAGGAGCTCCTATAGACTTTACATTCACCAAAAACAATGTTGAGTACAGAGCCCTATTGTTGGGCCTCCAAATAGTTGTTGCCATGAATATTAAAATATTAAACATCTTTGGCCACTCCTTGCTCATAGTAAACCAATTCAAGGGGATCTTCTAGTGTCGATCTCCCATATTAAAATCTTACAAGGATCTTGTTGCTATATATCTGGCTAAATTGGAATGGTACGACATCAAGGCAATACCTTAATTGTCAAATAGGTTTACAAAAACCATGGACTCTTTGGGATCCTTAATCCCTCAGAATCCATTTATTGATTTCACTACCATTCATGTTAAAATGCTTTTGCACCCTACGATAGAACATGAAGCCTTTGATAATAGAATTTCAATCAACATGATCAGTGTAGAACCAAAATCTGAATGGTTCTACAAAGTTGAAGAATTTTTTAAGAAGGCACCCTAGGGATCATTAACCTCTCAAAGTCCAACAGGGAGTGGTACCACCATTCACCATAAGGCTGTTTCCCAGTCTGCATTTTCAAATGTAAATATGCAGGGGGAGCAAGTCGTCTAAGCAGTCAAAGCTAAGGCTTATCAAAACTAGATGTCACAAATTAATGACTTCCTAAATCTTGGTGTAATCCTAGAGGGATTACCACGTACTATGAAATGCACATTTAAATAGAAAGTAGCTAAATATATCTTAATAGGAGACATCTTGTACTGACGAGGCTATGATGGAGTGCTCCTTTATTGCTTAGAACCCCAAGAGGTATCATGGGTAATTTCATAAGCTCATGATGGTATGTGTAGTGGCCATTTTAGTGACATGGCCATCGTCAAGCGCATCCTTCGAATGGGCTACTATTGGCCCACTATGAAGAAGGATTGTAATGTGTATGTCAATAAATGCATCAAATTTCAGCATCATGCTAATATTATGCACTTGCCATCATAGGCCTTATAGCCCATCCAAGCAGCTTGGTCATTTGCTTAGTAGGGACTAGATCTTATACGCAAGATCTCTCCTCTGTCATCGGGATGACATACATTTATAATTACGGCTACTAAATATTTTACAAAGTGGGTGGAAGCAATACCCTTAACAATGACAACTAGAGCTTGTATAGCAATGTTTATACTGGAGCATATCATAAGTCATTTTGGAATTCCATCCAAAATAATATCGAATAATGGAATGTCCTTCAAGAACAAAACTATGAGAGATTTGACATCTAAATATAGAATCAAACATAGTTTTGTGACTCCATACTATCCGTAAGAAAATGGGTAGGTTTAAGCTTCAAATAAGACAGTGATGGCCATATTGAAAAATATAGTCCAAGAAAACCATAAAGACTGGCATATCCGGCTGCCCCTTGCATTATGGGTTTACAGGAGTAGTATTTGGATGCCCACTCGGGCAATGAAATTCTAACTAGTATATGGAATTGAGGCCATTATATCCTTGGAATTGGAAATTTCAACACTGCGCATCACATTGAAAGAGTTCATCGATGATGACACCGCACGACAAGCTCGAATGGATCAACTGGCGCTGCTTGATGAACATTGCATGAATGTCCTAGAGCATCTCCATGTTTATCAAGAGCAACTAAAACAAGATTACAATATTAAAGTCCACCAGAGAGACTTTGAAGTTGGGGATCTTGTCTTGAAAGAGAACCAACCGAACTCTAATTTACCTCTATATATGCGAGACAAATTCATGGCTAATTGGCTAGGACCATATATCATATATGAAAATATTGGTTTGGGTACCTATATCCTAACATCGTTAGGAGGTGTTGAAGAGCCTGAACCTCTCAACATCATCCATACTAAGGCATTTTATGCTTGAGAGCATAGTAAAAAAGGCTCTGAGGGTTTTCGTATAATCGTTGTGTCATCCTAAAAGGCTCAAACACTTTCATAAGTAGTTTGGTCAATAAAAAAGCTCCAAATGCATCTATAATCCCTTTTTTCGAACCTCAAAAAGCTCCAAAGGCATCTATAAGTCTTGTTAGTCTTACAATGACACTGAGAGGGGGGGTGAATCAGTGTAGCTCTTTAATCTTGAATTTACAGCTCTTAAAACTAAAATAATGAAACCTTAAAATAGATATAGCAAGTATAACAATAGAGCATCACACAACACAAGATTTAACGAGGTTCACCAATGTGGCTACTCCTCAAAAATGACTGCTTGGACTACCATCCAAATCTAGCCTTTGCAAAGCTCCAACTTTACAATCAATTTACCAGCACCCACTGGAAGGAGCACCAACCCCTGATTTATCTGCACCAATAGAAAGGAGCACCAACCCCTGATTTACCAGCACCTACTGGAAGGAGCACCAACCCCTGATGCCAAGCTGCAACCTGGACTTCAATTTTGAATCTAGAAGTTTAACAGAAAATACCTTCGCTTTTACAAGACCCTGATCGGTCTACTTCACCTTTGCATTCTCTGCACACTCTGCTCTCTCTGCGTAATCACTTTGCACACTCTGCTTCATCACAGTCAAACTTCATGATCATCTTCTCCCTTTTGTGCACTCTACTTTCTTTGCAAGTTTCACACTTAGCATGATTCGACATGACTTGCTCTCTGCGCACTATGATCGAACTTTGCACATATCAACATGCATTCGATGATATATTCAATGCACTTCAATTCTCCAAACAGCCCTCCTTTTATAATAATATTTTCATGATGAAAAACCCTAATCTTAGTCGGCTGTAAACCCTAATCTTAGTCAGTTGTAAACCCTAATCTTAGTCGACTGCAAACCCTAATCTTCGTCGGCTTACATCGGTCTTCGTCGGCTTCAACTGCCCCTGTAACTCTTTTATTGTTGTTGCCACAAAAACACATGTCGTGATATCGTGACACTTTTTCCTTCGTACGCTTTCTCTTAGCTTTGGCCCATGAGAATACAACATGTAGCGATATCGCGACACTTTTTCCTCCGTACGCTTTCTCTTAGCTTTGGCCCGCGAGAATACAACATGTCGCGATATCGCGACACTTTTTCCTCCGTACACTTTCTCTTAGCTTTGGCCCACGAGAATACAACATGTAGCGATATCGCGACACTTTTTCCTCCTTACTCTTTCTCTTAGCTTTGGCCCATGAAAATACAACATGTCACGATATCGTGACACTTCTGCCTTCTTACTTTCTCTCTCCTCCTTTAGTCATGAAAATGCGACATGTCACGATATCATGACACTTTTTCTCCTTAGCGCTTTATCTTGCCTTTGGGTCACGAAAATGCGACATGTCACGATATCGTGACACTTTTTCTCCTTAGCGCTTTCTCTTGCCTTCGGGTCGCGAAAACGCGACATGTCACGATATCGCGACACTTTTTCTCCTTAGCTCTTTCTCTTGCCTTCGGGTCATGAAAACGTGACATGTCGCGATATCGTGACACTTTTTCTCCTTAGTTCTTTCTCTTGCCTTCGGGTCGTGAAAACTGCAACATGTCACGATATCGTGACACTTTTTCTCTCGGACTCTCTTTCTTGCAATATGTCATGAAATCATGACACTTTTTCTACTTGCCTCTTTCTCTTCCAACATGTCATGAAATCGTGACAGTTTTTCCTGCTTGCACTTTCTCTTCGAACATGTCACGAAATCACGACAGTTTTTCTTTCTTCTCAACATGTCGCGATATCGCGACACTTTTTCCACTTGCCTTTTTTTCTTCCAACATGTCGCGAAATCATGACAGTTTTTCTTTCTTCTTCTCTCTCTTCCAACATGTCATGAAATCGTGACAGTTTTTCTTTCTTCTTCTCTCTCTTCCAACATGTCACGAAATCATGACAGTTTTTCTTGCCTGCTGAATATGTCGCGATATCGCGACACTTTTCTTACTTGTCTTTTTCTTTGATCTTTTGCAAGTGGTCCACTTCGGTCTTCTTGGAAAATCACTGTACATACTCTCGAGTAACCTTTGAACTCCTGTCTTCTCATCCGACTAGCTTTTGAACTTCCCGTCCACTGCATCAACAGATCTATCCGACTCGTGTTGACAACAATGACAATACTGTTGTTGTACCTTGCTCAACAATCTCCCCCTTTGGAATTGTTGGCAACACATGTGCAATTTCCTGTAACTCTTCTCCCCCTTTGACAATAATACCAAAGGGCTACTGCAGACTCCCCCTGAGTCCATGCACAACATTCTCAAGCACAATTTATTACACTTAGCAAAAATCATGAACATGAGCAAAAAGATAATCAAATACTTAAATGCTCCCCCTAAGAATGTGATCCCTGTAGCTAGTCAATTCTTGGGAAGTGTGACCACTCCCAATTTATTGTGAAGGTACTCAAAAAATTCCTTGGGCAATGGTTTTGTGAAGATATCTGCTACTTGCTCTGTAGTTGGAACAAAATCCAACTTAACCTCACCTTCCGCAACTTTCTCCTTCAAAAAGTGATACCCGATAGCAATGTGTTTTGTGCGTGAATGCATAACCGGATTCTTGGAGATGTTAATGGCACTGGTGTTATCACACTTAACCGATATTGGCTCACCGAAGCTAATACTGAGATCTTTTAGTGTTTGTTTCATCCACAAGTACCTTGCATGTACATCGTGCGTAATATATCCCCCCCCCTGTCTTCATAGAGAAACCGACTCTTGTTTCTTACTGTGCCAAGCGACCAATCTGTCTCCAAGATAGAATGCACCTCCATTGGTACTCTTTCTGTCATCTACACATCTTACCCAATCTGCATCTGAATACGAAATAAGTGTGAAGTCTTTACCTTTCGGATACCATAACCCATACTCCATAGTACCTTTGAGGTACCGAAGAATCCTCTTCACTGCTGTCACATGAGTCTCCTTGGGATTAGCCTGAAATCGTGCTACCATGCATACTACCTGCAAAATATCCGGTCCGGTAGCTGTCGGATACGATAAACTCCCAATCATAGATCTATACATGGTTTGATCAACAGGTGGAGATTTGTCATCCTTGCTCAACTTGCAACCTATTGTCATGGGAGTGCTAATTGGCTTACAATCCTCCATTGTGAACTTTTTTAACATCTCTTTCACATATTTAACTTGAGAAATAAATATGCCCTTCTTATTTTGATTAACTTGCAACCCGAGGAAATACGAAAGTTCACCAATCATTGACATTTCAAATTCTTTCTGCATCTTATTTGCTAAATCTTTACATGACTCATCTTTGCTGCTGCCAAATATGATATCATCTACGTATACAACAAGAACAATAAGATGCCCATTTTCTGTTTTGACATACAAATTACTATCCACCATACCTTTCTTAAATCCTTGTTGAGAGAGATAGTTGTCTAGTCTTGCATACCATGCTCGGGGTGCCTGTTTTAAACCATATAATGCTTTCTTCAATTTGCACACCAAGTTGGGATCATCACCAAGTTGGAAACCATCTGGTTGTTCAATATAAACCTCTTCTTCAAGTTTCCCATTCAAAAATGCTGATTTCACATCCATTTGATAAACCTTGAAATTCTTGTAGACTGCTAAAGCCGGAAACATTCTAATTGCCTCTAGTCTAGCTACTGGTGCAAACGTTTCCTCAAAGTCAATGCCTTCAACTTGTGCATAACCCTTGCATACCAATCTTGCTTTGTTTCTGACTACTTGTCCGTCTTCATTCAATTTGTTTCAAAAAATCCATTTAGTCCCGATTATATTTTTATTTGCAGGTCTAGGTACTAACTCCCAAGTTTTGTTTTTCTCGATCTGATCTAATTCTTCATTTATTGCCTTCATCCAACTTTCATCTTTACTTGCATCAGCAACATTTTTGGGCTCAATGCTGGATAATAGAGAGTAGTTACTTACTACTCTTCTTCTTGTCTGAACACCAACGTTGGGGTCTCCAATTATTTGCTCTCTAGGATGATTTTTCTGCCAGTTGCCTATTTTGAATTTCTTATTTTCTTCCACTTCTGAATCACAACTTAAATCATCTGAGTCAATTTTCTGTATCTTTTCCATTTCGTTTTCCTCATCTCCTTCAATAACCTCTTCATAAATTGGGTAGTTCATTTCATAGCTAATTACTCGTTCTCTACCTTCATCAAATTTAACATCGGCACTGTCCACAATTTTCTTTAGCCTCTTGTTGTAGCATTTGTAAGCTTTGCTTCTTGACGAATAACCAACAAAAATACCTTCATCCGCTCTATCTTCAAACTTACCAAGATTATCTTCAGTTCTTTTGATGTAGCACTTGCTGCCAAAAATTTTGAGGTATTTTGTTGTTGCCCTTTTACCGAACCACAACTCATAAGGAGTTTTGCTTTCATGTGTTCTCAGCATGTACCTATTTTGGATATACACTACAGTATGGACTGCTTCTTTCCAAAATTTGTCTGCTACTCTACTTTCAACCAACATAGTCCGTGCCATTTCCTGCACTGTCCTGTTCTTTCTTTCTACCACTCCATTTTGCTGAGGTGTCCTGGCTGCTGAAAACTGTCTCCTAATACCGTATTTTTCACAATACTCTGTAAACTCCTCTAAAATGAATTCTCCTCCTCTGTATGATCTTAAACATTTGATCCTCCTTCCTGTTTCATTCTCAACCTGGTTTTTGAAAATTTTGAACATGCTAAGAGCTTCTGATTTATGCTTCAAGAAAAATATCCATGTCATTCTGGAATATTCATCAATGCACAACATAAAATATTTGTCACCATTTATGCTTTGTGTTCTCATAGGTCCACATAAATCAGTGTGTATTAGTTCCAAAGGTTTGCTTGTGTAGTACTCTTTTGTTTTGAATGTGACTCTAGTTTGCTTCCCCTTTTGGCATGAAGCACAAATGTTGTTTGCAGGTTTGTTGATGGTGGGAATATCTCTTACTACCCTTTTTGAGGTGATTTTTACTAGATTATCAAAACTGATATGACCGAGTCTCTTGTGCCACAACCAATTTTCTTCTTCCTGTCCAATAAAACAAGCTTCTTTTGAAGTCTCTAAGAGCGTGTACAGGTTTCCAGATGTCCTTGATCCAGTTGCTATCAATTTTCCACTGTTTGTTTTTCTGACTTCACAACCTTGCTTCATAAAGACTACTTCATGACCTTTATCACAAATCTGACTTACACTCAACAAGTTATGTTTCAACCCATCTACAAACAAAACTTCTTCTGACTTAATTTTTCCATCACTAATTTTAACTGAGCCTTTGCCAACTATCTTAGCTCCATCATTATTACCAAACTTTATTGATCCACCTTCATATTTTTGTAACTTCTCAAATTTTTGTTTGTCACCTGTCATATGACTGGAGCATCCACTATCGAGTATCCATGGTACATATTTATTCTGTGCTTTAAATGTTGTTTGTACTATTAAGGATTCCTTTTCTTCCTTAAGTCGCTCCTTTTCTTTCCACTCCATTTTGATAGTAGATTTGAGCTCTTGTTTTGCCTTTCCCTTATCAATAGCTTGTGTTTGTTTTTCGAGAAGTTTTCTATTTTGACTCATCCTGTTTGATTGAAATTTTCTTCCCTGAAACTGATTTGATGCAAATGTACTTCTATAGTTTCTTGCAATGTGCCCAAAATTATGACATTTATAACATTCTACTGTATAATTCATCAAAGGAGAGAAAGCATTTCTACTGGTGAAATTCCTTGGTCTTACATTATATTTGCAGTCTGAGATTTTATGTCCATAGCCATTGCATTTAAAACAGAAACCAGAAAAGGGATAATTGAACCTGGGTGATGGTCTTTGCCATGTTGCCGTAGGAGCCCTAGGTCTTCTTCTTCTTTGATGTGTGACATTGGTGAATCCATCATTGTCAATTCTCCTTTCATGCCTGGCATTATTGCTTTCTTTTGCATGCGATGTTTTTCCTTGATCAACCTGTTTCTTATCTTCATTCTTTATGGATTCTACATTTCTGGCCTTTGATCCATTTGATGATTCTCCTTCGATGAAACCCAGACCGAATTTGATGCCTGCAGGCCTTTGGTCATTTATGATCTTATCCAGCTTCATAGAACTTACTTCACGTTTGTGATAACAACTGATTTTCTTATTCATCTCTTCTAGTTGCATTCTTAAACCAACAATCTCTTCTTCTAGCTTGTTGCAATAATCTATTTTCATGGTTATTTGCACTTCAAGATCTTCGGAGATTTTCTTGGATTCTTCTATCTGTACTTTCAAACTGGATATGAATTCATTTGCATCCTCAAGCCTTTTTGAAAGTTTCTTATTCTTTTTCTTCTCTATTTTCCACTCTTCAAGTGCAGAGATCAACTCACCTTCTAGATCTACTTCAGCCTCAGGGTTTTCACCACATACTTCAGAGTCCACTCTTTCTTCCTTTTTTGATTCTTCAAATGCCATGAAAAGAGCTTCACCACCTGCCATTGTGTTACTTCCAAGATCACCCTAGCCGGTTAAGCTTGTACAGGAACTTAGCTCTGATACCAATTGTTAGTCTTACAATGACACTGAGAGGGGGGGTGAATCAGTGTAGCTCTTTAATCTTGAATTTATAGCTCTTAAAACTGAAATAATGAAACCTTAAAACAGATATAGCAAGTATAACAAGAGAGCATCACACAACACAAGATTTAACGAGGTTCACCAATGTGGCTACTCCTCAAAAATGATTGCTTGGACTACCATCCAAATCCAGCCTTTATAAAGCTCCAACTTTACAATCAATTTACCAACACCCACTGGAAGGAGCACCAACCCCTAATTTATCTACACCAATATAAAGGAGCACCAACCCCTGATTTACCAGCACCTACTGGAAGGAGCACCAACCCCTGATGCCAAGCTGCAACCTGGACTTCAATTTTGAATCTAGAAGTTTAACAGAAAATACCTTCGCTTTTACAAGACCCTGATTGGTCTACTTCACCTTTGCATTCTCTACGCACTCTGCTCTCTCTGTGCAATCACTTCGCACACTCTGCTTCATCACAATCGAACTTCACGATCATCTTCTCCCTTTTGCGCACTCTGCTTTCTTTGCAAATTTCACACTTAGCATGATTCGACATGACTTGCTCTCTGTGCACTATGACCGAAATTCACACATATCAACATGCATTCGATGATATATTCAATGCACTTCAATTCTCCAAACAGCCCTCCTTTTATAACAATATTTTCATGAAGAAAAACCCTAATCTTAGTCGGTTGTAAACCCTAATCTTAGTCGGCTGTAAACCCTAATCTTAGTTAGTTGTAAACCCTAATATTAGTCGACTGCAAACCCTAATATTCATCGGCTTACATCAGTCTTCGTTGAATTCAACTGCCCTTGTAACTCTTCTATTGTTGTTGCCATGAAAACAACATGTCACGATATCACGACACTTTCTCCTTCGTACGCTTTCTCTTAGCTTTGGCCCATGAGAATACAACATGTAGCGATATCACGACACTTTTTCCTTCGTACGCTTTCTCTTAGCTTTGGCCTACGAGAATACAACATGTAGCGATATCATGACACTTTTTCCTCCGTACGCTTTCTCTTAGCTTTGGCCCGCGAGAATACAACATGTAGCGATATCGTGACACTTTTTCCTTCGTATGCTTTCTCTTAGCTTTGGCCCATGAAAATACAACATGTCGCGATATCGCGACACTTTTCCTTCTTACTTTCTCTCTCCTCCTTTAGTCATGAAAATGTGACATGTCACGATATCATGACACTTTTTCTCCTTAGCGCTTTATCTTGCCTTTGGGTCGCAAAAACGTGACATGTCGCGATATCGTGACACTTTTTCTCCTTAGCGCTTTCTCTTGCCTTTGGGTCACAAAAATACGACATGTCACGATATCATGACACTTTTTCTCCTTAGCGCTTTCTCTTGCCTTCGGGTCACGAAAACGTGACATGTCGCGATATCGTGACACTTTTTCTCCTTAGCGCTTTCTCTTGCCTTCGGGTCGTGAAAACGCGACATGTCACGATATCGTGACACTTTTTCTCTCGGACTCTCTTTCTTGCAATATGTCACGAAATCGTGACACTTTTTCTACTTGCCTCTTTCTCTTCCAACATGTCATGAAATCGCGACAGTTTTTCCTGCTTGCACTTTCTTTTTGAACATGTCACAAAATCGTGACAGTTTTTCTTTCTTCTCAACATGTCACGAAATCGCGACACTTTTTCCACTTGCCTTTTTTCTTCCAACATGTCACGAAATCGTGACAGTTTTTCTTTCTTCTTCTCTCTCTTCCAACATGTCACGAAATCACGATAGTTTTTCTTTCTTCTTCTCTCTCTTCCAACATGTCACGAAATCATGACAGTTTTTCTTTCTTCTTCTCTCTCTTCCAACATGTCACGAAATCGTGACAGTTTTTCTTGCCTGCTGAATATGTCACGATATCGCGACACTTTTCTTACTTGTCTTTTTCTTTGATCTTTTGCAAGTGGTCCACTTCGGTCTTCTTGGAAAATCACTGTACATACTCTGAGTAACCTTTGAACTCCTGTCTTCTGCATCTGACTAGCTTTTGAACTTCCTGTCCACTGCATCAACAGATCTAACTGATCGTGTTGACAACAATGATAATACTATTGTTGTACCTTGCTCAACAAGTCCTCTGGTCAAACCCTAAAAATATTTGAGGGTTTGCTTAAAACTACTCAGTCATTCCAAAAGGCTCCAAGGGTTCCTAAAACCACTTGGTCATGTCAATAAAAAGCCCTGAGGGTTTGTTTAAAACCACTTGGTCATCCTAAAAGGCTCCAAGCTTGTCTGTGAGTAGTTTGGTCAATCAAAAGGCACCAAGAGTTTCTAAAAAATTTCTTGGTCAACCTAAAAGCTCCAAGGATTCTTAAAATATTACTTGGTCATCCCAAAAAGTCCCAAAGGTGATCATAATCCCTTTGGTAAAACCCAAAAGGCTTCGAGGGTTTGCTAAAAATTGCTCGATCATCCTAAAAAGCTCCAAGGATTTTGCTAAAAAATTGCTTGGTCAAACTAAAGTTTCCAATGACATTTCCTCACCGGTTGGTCACTCCTAAAGGTTCCAGAGGCATGTACTCATCGTTTGGTCAGATATGAGGCTCAAAACTCATAAAAATTATAAAATCAATAAAATCCAAAAAAAAATTGGTAAAGCATAAAATCCAAAAACATTTGCATTTGCATTTGAATTGTGCATTTTCATTTTGCATTCACTCATGCATCCATTGCATTATTGCATTGCATATAGGCATTCATCATCCGTTGCATTCCGTAGTAAGAGGGATTGTGTTTGTTAGTCTTAAAAATGATACCACATTTGTGTCTAAATAATGCATCTCTGCATTTATCATAATCCATCATTCATGTGAGTAACTATGTTTTCAACACAACCTATTTTGTTGCTATGGAGAATATACTAGGGTATTTTGGTCATTCAACCATACCTAGAGGTCTTATCAAGAGTTGATAGAAAGCTTACTTTTCTTTTGTAGCTAAGGTTCAATTAGTATAGCCCTTAGCATATCAGAATCCTATCACTAATCAACAAATTAAACAATCCTAACAAGGACTAGGGGAATATGAAATTTACGAAGTAGTATCGGGTATCCTGAGGTGAAAAGAGTTATTTTTGCTTATCCCTCTATGTAGACGGTATGGGAAATGTTGGCAGTTGGAAAAATGATAGGTTAGTTCCCTATTTAGAATCCCTTGCTTATGATAAAATATGTAATATCCCACATCAATCCTCAAGATTGATACCCTATATCGATATCATAGATCGACTTCCCAGATTGATATCCCATATTGATATCATAAGATCAATATCCTCAATCGATATACCAAAAACAGTTTCCCAAAGTAAATCCCCCAAAGGAAAGTTTCTAAATAAAATTATCACATGTAAATGCAAAAAAATGAAGATCAAATGAAGATCATAAAAAAAGCTCAAATCAAGTTCAAAGTGAAGATCAAGTGAAAATCATAAATCAAAGTTCGAGTGGAGATCAAATGAATATCATAAATCTAGTTCGAAGAGAGATCAAATGAAGATCCAAAGACAATTTAGAGTCAAGATGGAATCGACTCCCTTGCTTCACCACATATGAGCAAGTATCCTAAAAATTGAGGGATAAAAAGGAAGAAGCCTGAATCCCTAGAATTGTTGGCACTACTATACTTTATGCATGATGATATGTCTGATACACTTGCATTTTGTTTGTGTGGATACCAATGTTTGAATGTGGAAGAGCTAGCTTCAGGTGTCCTACATTTCCTAGTGGCTTAATCCAACTAAAATCTAAACTTGGGATTGGATAAGACATTTGTGGAACCCTTATCTTAGCAATGGATTGAAATAATCCCACCTGACATCGAGGAATGCTCGTGTCTTATCTTAATATATTCATGTGCACACATAGGGATAATGAACAGTTAGGGCCTATCCTAGCAAAATCCTTGCACTTCAAAAGTCTAGTGTGGTTAGTATGCAACTTTTGATAAGTCTACTAGGGTGTTTGAGTCTCATGGAAAACCTCAAAAATCTCTCTAATAGCAACAAAATACCAAATATCGCAAACCATATAAAATCATTAAACTGCAAAGTATGGAGTCCATGAAACATCAAGATATAGGATAGATATCGGATGGATATTAGAAATAATATTTAGACGACCAATGACTATATTGTGCATATTTTTCAAACTTGCAAAAGAAAATAGAATGACTCGTTATATCATTTGCATCATACAGCTGCATTCATTGCATTTCATATATGGGTGATTAATTGATTAAATTCTTATCTTGAGTATTTTTAATAATATTCATAATTTTTATACATTCTATGGTGTTTTCCATCAGATTTATGAACACATATTGCATTCATTCCTTATGTTTTAAGTTATTAAAGCATACGGGTTCATTTACATTAGATTATCATCATGTAAATAATGCATTACATACATTGAATTAGCACATTGTGACATCATCATAAATTTAATGCATGTAATAAAGCAAAATCAAATATACATTTAAGTGAACATCTCATTGCTTTTCATCCATCATATATCGCACATCTAAGCATCTATATTGCTGCATATAATCATCATCATAAATTAAATAGCTATCTAGTGCATTTCATCCATACATCACATCATATAGCATCACATAAACAGAAAATTAAAAATACACAAGTACACATAATGAGCCATAAATGATAAAATCATATATATATATGTGTGTGTGTGTGTGTGTGTGTGTGTCCAAAAGAGTACATCAGGAGTACAAAATGCTCATAGGCTACAATCATGTAGGTCCTATACCTTACACCAAAAATGATACATATACAAAAATGTAGTCTAGATTTGGTAGAGCTCTAGCTCTGGCCTTCTCCTCCTGAGTTGGAGCTCTCACTGCCTCCATCAACCCTATGCTTTAGAGCCTGCTCTATAGTCGGATTTTTTGCCTATGGTGTGCCTTGTTGAGGGCCTTGTGTGCCACCTAATACAAAGAGACCTAGTACACAGGATACTGGTATGTCTATGTAGCGAGACCTACGACTAGAGTTCACAAAATACTGACCGATCTCTCTGGTCTTGGTATTAGAGCTGCCTCCATGTGTGCTAGAGGACCTATGTGTCCTCTTGGTCTAGTGATTTTTCTAACTAGAGCTCACTATGGACTACCATGTAGTCCTATACCTGGTCCACTAATACCCTATAGCATGTGAAGTCTCAGGGACCTCCCCACCTATCAACCTGATGTGACCCTTCAGATGGTCTATGTGAGCTACCCTAGATGTGTGTCTAGTATTGGCATCTACCAACTGGTCCTATAAACATCGAATATATGATATCGAGTCATGACCACTTGGTAATAATGATGATGATGTAGCTGGATGTCCCATAATATCCTGGGAGAATGAAGGATCCTCCCTCTATGCCCTAAGTAAATCATGCTCTGCAATATCCTCACCTCGTTGTGCTAGTGCCACATCACGTGTACTAGTGAGATCATAGACCTAAATATCTCTCATTGTAGCCTACGCTATGAGACCTATGATCTGCTCCTAAGCCTCAACTAGCTTCCTATCCCTATAATCTAGCTTCAACTCTATAAGGGTGATAGAAGTATCCCGCTACAACTACTGAGTCTATAGCCTCTCAACCTGACTCTGCAAGTCAGCGATCTAAGCTAGGAACTATCCTGCCTCATTATAAGGAGGCACCTCACCCTCCTCGAATCCCTCAACATCCTCCTTAGCCTCTACCTATGGAGCCTCATCTATGGTGGCCTCTACGTCCCATCTGCCCTTAGTCTGTTGGTGCACCCTACGCCCGTCTGGATCGACCTCTACCTCTGCTTGGTCATGTACCCTACCTAGATGCCCTGATCTCTACCACCGTAATAGGGACCACCATGTGTCATATACTGGGGTGGTCCTAGCCCTATCATCCCTAGACTCCTAAAAATAATTAGCCTCATCCCCAAGTATCGTAGGCTAAATCCATGGTAGGTGTGTCTCCAAGACTAGACGCCTATAGACAAAAGGAATATTTGGGATGTCTTGCACCAGGCCGAACTACCATAGGATGTGAGAGTAGAACTGGTACTCCCTAACCTTGACCTTATGACTGAGTAGCCACCTATCCTAGTGAGCTTGTCATAGCCACTCGCCTACGTCTGGCCAGTCTAGGAAATCCATATAGGAATGCCACTCAATGTCATATGGCTTGAGCGCTACAAATCATGCAATGTAATGATTAACATCACCAGCATGGGTCCTACTTTGAAATTCTTCCTCCTCCCAATGCCAACACGTGGTGTAGCACTAATTTTGATCATTGATGGTAGAAATTTGGAGGGGCAGCTCTACGAGAGGCTCGATACTAATATGCTACCAGCCCTATATCTATAGAAGTAGGTTACAACTGATACCACAATGGCTCTAGCTAGTGATCTGATACAACTCCTGATAGAGTTGGTATAGTAAAGTGCTCCTCTAGGCTAGGAGCAGTGGTTGAGTAGTGGAGCTCTAAGTAACTCTCTTGAAACTAGCCAAGAGGTTCTAGGGAATCCTCACACCCATTGAGTATGGAAGAACAATCTACACCACTAGGTGCATTAATATCACCTCTCTCATAGAGAATATGCACTGACCCTACCAATATCTGATGTGGACTCCTTCATGGTCAATCATGCCCTGAGCCTCCTGGATTTAGTCACCAAAGATAGCATCAAAGATAGGCCCCTTGCTCCAGGATGAAGAAGAGGTGATGATCTCACCATCAATAGGGATCCTAAATATTTGATAGACATCCTTGAGAGTGATGGTCATCTCACTCATGGGTAGGTGAAAGGTGTTGGTCCACGCATTTTAGTGTCGGGCCAACACAGTCAAATAGGCCTAATCTACCCTAATACTAGGTAGATATAGAACATAGCTTAAGCTAACAGATCCAACCATATCTGATCTCTAGGAGTGAGATGTATGTGAAGAGTATTTAGAATGTTTGGCTTGTGAGCTCTAGAGGTCAATATCTAAAATTAAAGCAGTGTATAAGAGAAAATCAAACTAAAAAACAAGAAAAAATAGATAAAAATGACCTTAAAAATGTCAAAAACATTTAAAATTTGATAAAAAGAAAAAAACATGTCACAAAGCATTCATAAAAATTAAAAAAATCAATTAGGCAAGTCAAAATTGCATTAAATGATATTAATTGCCTATTAAACCTTAGAAAAATTAAAAATTTGATCATTTTTTTGTAAAGTCCGCGAACCACAAATCAACCCTGCGGTCCGCATGCGGTCAAAATTTGATCATTGCAATTTGTATTCCAACTATAGTTGATAGTTGTGGTCCCTAATTTAATAATTGGAAACTGTAGCTGCTAGATGCGGTCTAGGAAGGATACCCATTTTGGGTCACTTCCTAGCCTTGCTAACCAAACAAATTAAAAAATATATATTAAAAAACTAATCTAACCTAATCTAGTGTGGGTTTCATTACCAACTGTTTAGTGAAATTGATTTACTGCATTTCTTAATGTGGTTCATTTTAAATTGGTACTGATTGTGAGGACTCAGTTTCAATTTATCTTACCTACTCCATGGCCTCCACTAGTCGATGGCTGTCTAGGACCCGCCATCGGGGTATAGGTGTGAGGTATGGTCAAGTTTTAGGTAGTGTTTTAGATCAGGGATATCTTCTACCTCTCAAAACTCTCACAAATGTAGTTGCTTTCCAAAAAATAATGAAAAATTCAAATGGGAAAGACTACTTATAGGTCCTCCTAATTTCGGTGGACCACAACTGACACCTACGGTCTCGAAATTAGGATTTTATACCCATAGATCCAACCCACGGTTCCCAAAATTTGAAAACTTCAACCACAGACTGCACTCACGATTTTCAAATAGTAATAAATGTACTCAAACCCCATCGTGAGGAGGTCTAAAATGACAAATCAATTACTCCTAACAGATCAAATTTCAAAAAGAGCAATCAATATTGTAAATTTGGTGATTTTCAAAGCACCAGGATTGATCAATAAATCAAATTTAACAAAAAAATCAAATAATTAAAAACTAAATGCACCTCATATTTAGTAATTTACCCTATAGACTTGGTGGTTGCAGCGACTTACGATCCATGCAATCCAACAAGATGAGTAAATTACAATAAGGATATTTGGGGAAAAAATTGTCATCATTGATTTGATATGCTTCTTTTCAATCCCTAAGAAGGCCTTCAAGGCTGGATTGCTCCACGGGAACGAGGCGTTTCATGTCATTTCTCCTATGACATCTTTTTAGCAAACCATCGATAACTTGATTCAACATAAATATAATTGGACTTGTATCATTTTGATTCCCTAAGATGGCTATTGCAGCCCAACTGCTCCATGGGATAGAAATGTGTAAATACTATTAACAGTTGCAATTAGAAGCTAAACTAGGCCTAGCCAAGGCATTACATTGCTCAAATCTAAATTTGTTCAGATCATTCATAGTGGTAAAGCAACTTCGTCACTTCAATCATTGTCGTTAACCTCATCTACTTGTCGCTTGAGGGGTAGTCATAATATCAAATCATAATCAAAATCAATAGAAGATCCCTGAGATCGTAGATCATTTGATCTTGTCAAAATTGTGTTCATCCTTGCAAATCATTCTCAACAACTATCATAAGCTTACCCCTTTGCTTGGGTAAAATAGCAAACATGATAATTAGTTTGTAACTCTCATAATTTTGGTTATATAGGCCTAACTCCTATTGTAGCACCAAAGCTACTCAAATTTCTGATGACGAGTATAAACTCTTTCAAGTTTAAGCCTCCAAAGAGTTGGAAGCAATGATTCTAGGATGCGCATATTTTTGCAGGACCTGGAGCATCTAATTTTAATCTGAATAATGATCATCATAGAACCTTTGGTATCATTTTAGGTCTATTTTTCTTAGCATTGTTCAACCTTACAATGCATCTCAAAAGAGGCATCTGTAGACACCTAAAACGCATCATGTCGAGGGCGACTACTCATATGGACATGCTACAAGACCATATGGAAGATATTGGATAGACTCCAAGATAGAGCAGTGGTTCTAACCACTCAAATTGGGCTCCTTAGCCTAATCAGTATAAACCACAACCTAGACCTATGGTATACAGTCTAAACCATGGCTAATACCTGTGGTTTACAGTCTGGACCACAATTGTAACCTGCGGTCTTAACTAAAGTTCAGTTGGCCTTCATCCAAGCCAAATCAGTTTGAATGGCCATTTTTTATAGAAGAAGGTGGTTATAGGATGGAAGCTTCCAATCCAAATTTCCTAACCACCCCTTCTTAATCTTGGCTTCTCCATGAAGCCACCCCTAGCCCTTGGGTAATCCTATAAGTACACCTGAGAATTAGGGTAAACCTAGAGAGAGTGCATTGGAGTTTAGAGCAACAAAGCCTTTTCAAATTATGGATTCACTTGAGTGCATAGACAGAGCTTTGTTGTCATCACCATTTTCAATTTGTCAAGCATCATGACGAATTAGGCCATGGATGCCCTAAGGACCTAGGAGAGCCAAGAAATGATAATTCGGGCAAACGGAGGCCCTATTCAATGATTCAACTGCCAAACCTATCAGAGGACATCGATGGTGACCCTTGAATATCAATTGGACAAGGAGGTCAAGCCCACAACCCTTGAATTTGGAGGGCAAACCACATGGTTTCTCACCACGGATTTCAGTCATGATTTATAGTGCAGACCGCTCATTAGAGCTGGGATTTACAATAGAGGTGAATTTACCTTACTATTTATTTTCTAGTAGATTTAATTAGGTTAGATTAATTATTTTACTGCTTTATTTGGTAGATTAAAGACTTTTATTGACCGGGTTAAATATTTTATTAGTTTATTTCCATATTGGCAAGTAGGACCTAATTAGATTATTTTTTATGCTTTAATGCTTCATTTTGTATAATGCATGTCATAGATTGATAGTTGTATTTCTTGTTTATATATTTTCATCAATCTTGATAGGATTTGCACATGTTTAGCATAGTTTATACACTTTCTTTATTTTATGTCATTATGTTATTCTCATGTCATTTGTATTTAAACGACTCATCATGAGAGGCTTCCTATGCTTTTGACATTCTTGTGTTGTTTCTTGATCGTAGGAGATAGGTTTTAAAGGAGCTACAACCATCCATTTCCTTCCTCAACATGAATAATAGGGTCTACTCCACCCTAGAGCAGTTCGTATCACCCTGAAAGTGCACTTTGAAATCATACCTACCCTTGAGAGGGAAATACAATACATCCTATTGTAAAAATTGTATCAAGATGATTATCCCTAAGAGGGATGTACTTGTAATTTAAGTTTGGCGTAAAAATATAATGGAATAAAGTATCTTTTATTTATCATTTTGTTGTCAATTTCTTGTTATTGTATGCATTTTTTATTGTTTTTATTAATTCTTGCAATAGGATACATTAGGTGTGAGCCTTTTTTGTGGTTACACTAGGAAACCTAGGCCTAACAAGCACAGGATGCATGAACCTACACCTTCCCAGTTTTTTAGAAGAATTTTTTGCATTAGGAGTAGTTTATCCCCACTTAGAAAGGGGAATACTATACCTAAATATGTACAAGAGTGTTTGGATTGGTTTTTATGGACAATAAAACACCCAACTACTGGTTCAGGTAGAAAATGATTATTTTTTCCCTGTTCTTCAACCAGAGTGCTAAAGTCCTGATCAACCTTAAGTGTATATAAGCAGGCATATCAAGAAGATGTTGAAATAAAGGAGGAACACATGCTTTCTATTTTCTAATGAGAAAGACCTGATTCTTTTTTTTTAGATAAAATGGTACTTGATTCCTGTTTTATGAAAGAAGGTGTATGATTCCTATATTTAGGGAAGGCAACACCCGATTCTTTTTTGTACGGTACAAGGCACCTGACTTCACCTGTGTCCCATTATATGGTAGATCGATGCTTGATTCTTGGTTTTTCCAATGAGATGGCACACAAATTCTATTTTTAGGAAAGCGATACCTAATCTCTTGAACATATTAAAAAAAGGGTTGTATATAAAGTTTGATTTTTGTATAATTTTTTCTTTACGTACAGTGCCTGATTGCCAACAAAAGGCACCTACTTTCCATGTTAAGCATGGCACCCAATTGCTAAGGCACCTACTTTCTATTTTACAAGCACCAACATGCCTTGATTCGAAAGAAGGCACCTGATTTCCACATAGAAAAAGGTACCTACATTCCTTTTTTCATGGGTGTTTGTGCCTTGTAAAAATAAACTTCAACATTGGGAAGTGGCCCGAGCCATGTCAGCACCCCACTCATGTGTAAAGTCAAATTTATTATGGATGAAATTAAAAGTTATCAAAAAACAACTTTCAAGGAGGGTATGTTTGTCATCCCATGAATATATGTTTTTTCCAACCTTTATTTTGAAACCTTGCAAGATGTTTCGAATGTATCATATTGCAGTTATCAAGAACCAGTCACACAGAGATAAATTCACCGCATGGAAAATACGACTATCATTTTTCATCATGGTTTACCTAATAATCATCCACCAACCAATAATAATGTACCATAGATATTTGTGCATGGTGCACCTATAAAATAAATTTAGGTACATGATTAATTTTTTGTTTTATGTATATATTATTTTCATATGCATGTGTCTATGAAAATTTTTTGGCACAACCCCAAACACTCATGGCACCCGTATTGTTCCACTTCATACTTTTACACATGTCATAACTATGATTGGTAAAACACGCATGGTTATCACCTACGCAAGATCCGACACATGTTCTAAGGAAATTTTACATGGATAAACATAATTACTATTTATTACGATAGTTAACCACCTGCATCCAAGGAAAAAACTTGTTTTTATAAACTACTTACCAAAAAATTTCTATGTAAAGAGGTAAATTACAGAGTGTTGTAACCTAGAGGAACCAAAGTTTGAAATAATTTCAAATTGAATCTTGAGCCAAGAGAAAATTTGCACTCAAAGCTATGGGGGAAATCTAAGAACCATAATTTAAAGAAAAGTGAACCTACCGACTGCTCAGGTAATTCTACAGATGTCTAAGCACAATTTTATGCTACAGGTTGGATGGAGTACTATCAACTGGTCAGTCAGGTCCAAGACATAAGGGTAGCTAATGATTTTACAACATCCATGAGGGATGGGGTTGTTCATATGTGATGACTAGAAATTATAGTCACCGAAGAATATATTACCATGGTGATAGGCCTTCCCCTAATAGGGGAGAACACATACAAAGAATATAACCTATATCTTTATGCATAGAGATTCTTTAAAATTCTGATAGAGCACCTGAAACATGCTCGTTTGTCCAAGCAACACATCCCTGAGATCTAGAGGTCAATTTTTGAGCAGATTGTACAATTCTTCACCTATTCTAGTAGGTACTCCAAGCTGAATTTGAATAATTTTTTATTTCTAAACCATATACTACATGGGGATAATATCAATGTCCTCCATTACCTTGCATGTGCACTCAAATATGAGGTCAAACGGTACCAAGTAGGTACAACATCTGTCTTGGCTCACCATGGTTTGATTTTGGCCTTGGTGTGATATGTAGAGTCACATAGAAATGTGATGGTTGAGGAAACTAAGGGTAATAATGCAATTCCAGGGGCATAAGAAGAAGTGGAGGTTCCAGAATAGAATGAATGCTTGGCTGATAAAGTGATAGAACAAGAAGAGACGGTGCATGCATATCCATCTAAGGAAAATACATAGGAAGCAAGACAAGCCTCTTCTCTTATTTTTCCCCAATTTGATGAGGAAGAAGGATAGGATTTGTCCCCTACTAGTCCTTAATTTTGTGATGAGGTAGGGCATGATTCACCAAGCCCTACTTCCATGTCAATTTCCACCAGAACCAGAAGTAGAAGGATGAAGGCATCTATGGTGGTTTCTAGCTCATCAAATGATGAAGCAGTAATTGATGAGTTGAATAAGGAAGAGTATCTAGCCCAAATTTTATAGGATATTTCCAAATGGTATGCTCCTCAACAAGAGGTGCTAACAGAAGATTTACATCAAGAAGATCATATGAAGGATTTGTAGCAATAGTTGCAATTATTGAAAGAATAGGCTTCCACTTGTAAGGACAAAATTAATGAAGAACAAACTCTATTTCAAGAGTCAAGGAAAGTAGTTGCACTAAAAATGCATGAATTGTATCAAACGATTTGGTAGCTATAGGGTAAAATAGGAGAATTACAGCTACAAGGCAATCCAGTGAAAGCTAAGAAACCAACTAAAGTGGATGTAGGGGTTCATACTGACTGGGAAATGGATGTGCCCACTACCTCTATATATTTTGAAGATAAGGTGGCATCGTTTGATACTCAAAGGTCAGATTCCAAAAATGCTAGCCAAGATGTTAAGGCAAGAGACCACTCTATGGCTTTTGCTCAAAATTTTTCTGAACATGGGATCCCTTAATATTAGAAAATTTCCCCCACAGTTATAATTGAAATTACTTCCCTGCACTCTCATACAAAAAATGAGTAAGGGATGGATGCTACAATGGAAGTGGAGCAGCCATGTTCATCATCTCACTTTGCAAAACATGTAACTCAAGAAGATGAAGTTAAGGATGAATAACCTCATAATTCAAAAAAATCTATAGAAAAAGAAGATGAAAAGAAGGATGAAGTGGAGGTTGAAGAGCCTTAGATTTAAGATAAGGATGAAGAAGGGAATTTGGAGGCTAAAAAGCCTTATAAGTCTATCCATTCAGTAGATAAAAAAGCTAACTAGGATATAAGGACTGAGCCAAAACATTCTCAAGTGGAATCAGGGGTCGAACAACCTCAGGAGGAAAAGGCAATTCCATTAGAGTAGCAGTCTACTACACAAAAAGAAACTGAGAAGTCACCTGAGCCCATACCTTTAGGAAAGGTAGAGGAGACTCAGCAGCCTATATCTGCTAAAAAATAGGAAGCAACAGCAACACCAACATACCCTAAAAGATAGCCCAAAAATCTGAGACCAAAGAGAAAGGTTGTAAGGGAATCTCAATGAAGACCCAGAACCAGAGCAAGAACTACACAATTAAAGGAATCGAGCATGAATTTCGATGAGAAATCGAGCATGAATTCCAATGAGGAATCAAATATGAATTCTAATGAGGAATGGGAGGCATCAAAGAAATTGTTTGCTACACAAAGAGAGAAATTTGAAAAGCTTAAGGAAGATATAAAAGCAGAAAAAAATAACTGGAAAAAGGCTTCTAATAAGGCACTCAAGGAATCTAAAAAAGAGGCCAAAAAGAAGGCCAAGAAGCCTCCCAAGAAAATTCTATTTGCCCAACCTCATCATTTTTGGGGCCTGTATGGATATTATGGTAAATATCCTTCTAAAATGAAGGAATATTTCATGAAAATGGGATTTTTAGGTCCTGAGTAGAAAAATCCCTTCTATGGAAGAAATAAAGTTTAAGGATAATGCTAAAATCAACCCAAAAAGGGTTGATTTGCCCATAGACAAGGTTTCTAAGAAGTCCCACATCCTGTTTGGTGATGAATTTGTAGTACCAATGGGAGAAAATTTACCCCTTCACCATGAATACTGGAATATGGTTTAGCCTACATTCTAGAAGGATACGACCAGTTTTACTAGTTATTACTTAAATTTTGAAAAAGGTAAGGTAGCCTAAACAAGGGAAAAACCAGGTAAAAGAGCAGGTCCAAGTCAGCCAGTTCGATGTAGCAAGCGCCAAAGATAGTAGAAATAGGAGGAAACCACTCCCAAAGTACCAAAAGGGTGAAAGTCCAGAGATAAGGAAAAATCTAAGGCCGCTACAAAGAAGAGGAAAAAAATGGTTAGGGCTTATTGAAAGGTTGTAAATAAAATTGGTAATTACCAATATAAAGTGGTATAGGAACATACCAACCCTTAAGCATGGGGGAAAGATGAGTTCTATATATGCTCATTTTTTGTACTACTTTCCCTATGAGCTATGACACTTATTTCTATAGATATATATTTTATGAGAATTTTATATATGTTTAACAGTTTATTTTACATGATATTTAATATTTGTTTCTGAGATTATTTTTGTGTAGATTTCATAGAATATTTTGTGTATTAGCATGTTTAAATCAAGGTCCCACTAAGACCTAGAACTTTAAATTTCATGATGGAAAAAGTAAAAAACAAAACATCTATAGTACACCAGTGTGAAGCGCTAAGTCAGGAACTTGATTCTCTTTGAAGCGCCTGATTCTCATTTAGCACTTAACTGATGGGTACATGATTCCCATTTAGTGCTTGACTATCAGGCACATGATTCCCATTAGGCACCTAACTCCTATCTTGGTGCTTGATTCCTGAATTCTACAGATAAGGCACTTGATTCCCATAGAATCCCAATTCCAACATGACTCTATTGTCGACAAAATAGAATGCAATTTTACCAAAATATGTGGATGGAGTCTCGACATTGAATATAAACTAGGGACAATGTCAAAGATGATTAGCTATATATTTTTCAACTGTTATGTAAAATATCTATGTAAATCGAGTAAATCAAATATCATATGTATTCTAATAAAACAAAATACGCTAAAAAAGTCTAAAAGCTTGATATTTTACCTGATTCCCTTTATTCATGCATATTGTTGTAAAACATAATCAAACATGTGATTTATTTCCAATCTGTAATATGGATAGTTGCATATATTATTAATATGTAGGAAACCCCTAAAAATGTGATCCCAAATTTTTCCTATACCTATCTTAATATAATTTTAATAAAATATTTTTGAGTGATTTCTGATTAATTCAAATTACGTACGGTGAATGATTAATGTAGGCAGAACCTGCTGGAAGCATGGGCCCACTCTCAAAAGTGTTCTTCCCTTACATTTTACCTATTTTCTATTCTTTTCAATTCTATTTTATTTCTTATAACTTAATTTTAATTTATGTTATTTCCCTTGTTTTTTGTAATTTCTAGCAAATGTGCAGTTTCAATTTTTGAATATAAATTAATCATGTCTTTGATAGTGTAGGATAGATTAGTGATTTATAAACTAAATAAGAACTCTAAAAAAACATCAACACCCCCGAAACCATAAATCTGAGGGACTCATCTTATTAGAGGGAATTACAAGCATATATTATGCAAGGTTGCTCACAAGTCTACAAGCTACCCCGGGATGACAAATTAAATGAGGTAATTAATCTGAACGTAGAAAGCTAACCAATGTTTTTCCCAACATATGGATCACCTTAGTGATTTATCGATGGTTAAGTCAATTAATTGCATTTAAGAAGAATATATAATGGTGTGTTTACTAATATAGTATCTTCATGATAAGGTTACTTTATGGTATAGGGGATTACCTAATAAATCAATAAGTTGTTGGGTATCAAAAGTAGAATATTTCATGTGTACGTTTGATAGTATAAGAAATGGGTATTTATATTTATTCCAATTAAATATAATGCAAACAGATCCTAAAAAAACATTCATAACTTTGATATTAAATTCTTAAGTACTTTGAATTTAATTATGTAAAATATTAGAAAAAATGAGGAACAAGCATTGCCATATTATATCAAGGTTTTGTAGTCTAATTTAATGCTAATGGTTTATAATTCTAACCATTGTACACTAGTAGCAACATTCAAATAGGTAGCAATATGCAAAGATAGTCTTATTTAGGTAGGAAAAATCCCTCCTATCCTACAAATGTCCTATGTAGCCCAAATTTTCTAAAAAATAACAATACTAATTACAATACCTAAATTTTCTCCTATTTTGATTTTCCAACCAAGTGTCTCCATTCATCCTTCCCCATTTTCATAGAAAATTATTCATCCTAGTGAAAATACATCATCATAGTGGATTTTCAACCATTACTTCTATCCCTCCCTACTTCATCTCACCTAGGTAATGAACCCAAAAACATATTTGCAATGAACGTGATACTTGAGGTAATCAAGGCCTTGGTAGATCATAACACTACTACCAAACAATAGTGGTAGCAACCACAAAATTGGCAATCCCAAAAACCTTGTATTTGAGAAAATATTAGGTACATGGACATTGCACTATCCAAGTGAAAAACCAAGTTCACAATCACATGGTTAATGCCAATTTAGAAGTTGAAATGGCATGGTGCCTTCTTTGAAATAATAGGTATGATCCCGATTAATTCATGAGAATCATTAGGTATTCTTAGGTTGTATAGTACAATCAAAACTATATAGTTCAATAACATTAGAATACAAAATCAATACCAACTCTACCTAGTACAAATAATTTTATACTAGAGAACTACAATGCTATCAATATAGATGATGAGCCAACTTTTAAAGATGATGCCATATTCGATAATCAACAAGGGGTTAAAACTAGAGGAAAAAGAATGATGTGTAAAAAATAATCAACTAGTAAGTAGGTACTAACTAAGAAAGGTACAATAGCACTTAGGAGGGGAAGGTTGTCTTTACATCTAAAATATAAAGGGCTTACCATAGTGTAACAATAAAAACAATAGGATAAGGAAAATACTAAAAATGAAGTAGCATGTATACCCTTAAAGGGGAATGAGGGAGTATCAATTGATAAATATTAAAGATAAGATAAAGGGAAATCATTGATGGTCAATGAAGTAAATATACAAGTGTCTAAAAATTCAAACAAAAATGAAGGTGACAAGAGAATATATCCACTACAAAGAGAGGTTGAAAGAAGGTTGAAATACCTCTCTTTTATATGCAAATGGTATCATGCAATTCCTAAGAAATCCTCATGTTTTACCATAAAAAGGAAGGTGTCCTTCACCAAATTCAATATTGTGAAAGATATGAAGAAGATACTGACTAAGGTTAGCATGCTATAATTTTTAGCTTTGCAATGATACCTACTTTGAGAGGCCCTAGAATAATAATAGCGTAGTTATACTAAGAATAAGCAAACAAAGTCCTCTACCCATGTGGTTGAGCAATAACATTTTATCATAGAAAAACCATATGATATCTAGATCAATGCTTCTAATATGTAAAATAATCCCAATACAAAAAACCTAATGTTGTTTTCATTCTATGTGATGCTCAATATCAAGAACTACATCCTTAGAAATTCAGAAAATATATTTAGGAGCAGTGGTCATAGTCATTCCCATGGTTGTAAGCAAAGAGATAGGCCTTCCTTATGCTAATATGGCTAGACACCCAATATATATGTATGGGACATGTGTCAATGTAGTATGTTCTCTCAAGGATCTAAAAATTATCTCTCAAGACCATATACAAAACCTACACTTTATGGTAGTTCAAGAGGTGATAGTTGTAGATCTTTCCCCATGTATTAGGATGTTGTTTTCCAAGGAATACATGCAAAAAATATTAGGATATGGTTATCCTAGAAATGGACTATATGCATATGAAGGTTCCTAGAGATAAAATAATTATAAGGTTTGATAATGAACCATACCATATTTACCTCTTCACAAGTTGGAAGATGACAATGTAATGAATTGTAATGAACTCCTAAAATACATTGATGATGATAAGTATTAGAAATATGATGAATACTTGAAAGTAGAGATGATAATTGGTGTGTTACAAGATGACAGAGATCCCAAACTGGAGTATGAAGAAATAGATTTGGAAAACTACCTAATAATATAACCTCATCCTAAGATCCTCATCTTGATAATTCATGGGGCTAAAAACACATGGAAAATGTACTTCAATGGCATTAGAACTAGGAATGGGGTAGGTGTCAAGGTAAAATTCATTGATCCTCAAGGAGCACAAGACTTTTTATGCTTACAATCTATTATTCAATTATATGAATAACACAACTGATTATAAAGCACTTTGTACAAGTTTGATAAAAGCATAAAAATGGGAATCAAAGAATTAAGAATATATGACAAGTCCAATTTTATAGTGAATCAGGTCAAACTCCCAATATGCCACCAAGAATAAACATCTAAAATCCTATAAGCATCGGGTCTAATATCTACTTGAAAGATTTGAATCCTATGAAATAAAAGAAATAAATAGAGATAAATTAAAAATCAAATGATTTGATAGGTATGTCGGCATGCTTTGATCCTACAAATGATATGTTAGATAAACCAAAGGAGCTAGAGGTAGTTTTTAGGCTAAAAATTCTATATAACTATGATGAGTGGTAGATATTCAATAATGATAAATAAATCATAGAATTATATCATCTATCCAAAGTTCTAAGAATGCTAGAAATCTTGTTTAACCTTGAAAATAACTTGAGGAAAATGTCTTAAGGTGGAATATTCCATATATCACTTAATAAAGGTAAGATAAAGGGAATATTATATTGCTAGGGAAGGATTATACTCAAGATGAATAGGTTTTATAAACATTGTGGTAAATATGAAGGCATAATTATTTGGTCATATGAATAGCTAAAGGTCTATGAGTACAATGTCATAGAGCACAATATTGAGTTGGAACCTAATTTTAAATATTTCTTATAAAATTAGAGGATAGTAAAACCTAAGATAGAAGTAGTAATGAAGAAGGTTCTACTCAAGATAATGTAGTCCCACATTATATTCCCCAAAAATAATTCTACATGGTTTGCTAATTTGATCTCAATGCATAAGAATAATGGAGATATAAGTTTATGAATCAATTTTAGAAACCTAAATAAGGTGGCATTAAATGATCACTATACATTTCTTACAAGTGATTATATATTACAAAAGGTTTTAGGATCACAAATGCTATCACTTCTATAGGTTTATCTAGATATAATCGAATCCAGGTTAAGGATGAAGATCAACATAAAATGACCTTCACCACCAAGTGGGGAATTTTTGTGCATCAATTAATACTTTTTGGTCATTTAATGCAAGAGAAATGATTTAGAGAGCTATGGATATAGATTTTTTAGGGCTAGTGGAGGAGACTATCCTTATATAACTTTATGATTTTGTAGTCTTTCAAAAGCAAAAAAAAAACATATTGAACATCTAGAGTTAGTCTTGTAGAGGTGCAAGGAGTTTTATATATATCTAAACCCTAATAAATTTATCTTCATGGTATAGAAGGGAAAATTTCTATATCACATAGTGTCAATAGGATATTTTCCATAAATTTTTATTGAATCAAATCCACTCAAGTATTACTATTACCCACATCAATTAATGAAATTAGGTAATTCCTAGGGTAGATCCAATTTTTAGACAAATTCATTACCAACTTTGCTCAAATGGTTAGGTATAGAACTAAGATGCTAATAAAATATGAATCTCTATATTGGACTTAAGAGAGGAAAAAACATTTCCAATATTTCAAATACACCATCACTAAGGTCCCTATCCTAACTAACCCAAATTTTTCCAAGATATTTAGGATGTACGTGCTTGGATTTAAGAAAAGCATTGTAGCTATTGACCAAGATAAAGAACATATAATATCCTTCATAATACTATCCATAAAAAAATATGAAGAGAGGTATATTTTTATTGATAAGCAAGTAATCACCATCATGAAGGCCTTAAATAAATTAAAGTATTACCTCTATAAAGCAAGATTAACATTTTTGTAGTGAACCCTAACGTCCTATCTACTATGTTACATGATGAACTAGGAGAAAATAGGGTTTGATGGATAAATACAATACAAAAATTTTATATTGAAATTAATCTCAAAAGTTGATCAAGGGTAGGTATTTGTGCAAAATATTAGCAAGGATAGTGTTTAAAGAATAAATTGCTCTAATTGGATATATAGATTGTGATTATAGAACATGATGAATGATTGATATGTATAGGTACATATCTATAGGATAGGTTCCTAAAGGGTTATCTAATAAGTCAATATATAGGTTTAGATAGGAAGTGATACACCATAAATGGCTAGACAACATCATGCTTATAAAATGTTACAATGGAACTCTACTCTACTACATAAAGGAAGATAGACAAGGAGCCATAATCAAACAATATCATGATGAAGGTGATAGGTATTACGTGTGTTAGGTATGTTAGATATGGTATGTAATAAACTATTATCTTTTAATGGTCATTTGTTTTTAATTATAGTTGTTACAATGGATAAGGTGCACCATAATCATTGAATGCAACCTTATCCAAAATATGTGATGTATTGCCTATTTATAGGCCTGTGTTGTCAATGAAAACTAAGTTTTTGGATTGTCTTCTATTTTATTTATCTTTTGTAATTGCTCCCATATCATTTGTATTAGAGAAGGTTGTATACATAAGGCTAGTATCCTCTTCCCCTAGGTTGATATTGGTTCAAACGGGGAATGAGAATGCCTTCGTAGATCTATTTGTGGAGGATTAAATTCTGTTTCAAACATTTTTTATTATAGGATTCTTACAGAATTGTTGATTCCATTTGTGGTTTCATCCCCCTTTATGCCTGGTAATTTTTGATAATCACAAAACTCCGTTCATATTCATTTTTTTTTTTTATGAGTTCGAGAATTGGAGTTGCCCATTTACAATGTCATTTTTGAGCAATGATCAATGTTTCTAGGTATATTTTGTGCATTTCATGGTGAGTTCAGGTCTACCTCCATATGGATATTTGCTATAGTTTGTTATATGAATCCTATTTATTTGGATCACACCTTTGCATCATCTTCTAATTGTATTATCTATGCTTACATTCAAATATATTTTGTGGTGTGTGCATGCTTGCTTTGCCACTCTTCCAATGTTGTTGATGTCACAACCTATAATTCTACCCTTCGCATGATTACACCTCCATGTCGTTGATCTATAAACCTCCACCTGGAACTTTACTTGTCACCATTAATTTGATGACTCACTATGCAAATATTTGCGAAGTCGGCTCTACTTTGCCACTTCTGCACCATTCAACTATTTTTGTTGGTGATTCTCTACCCGATTCATAATTTTGTGATCATTTTTGGTTTTTCCACACAAACCAAACATTTTTTGTGTATGTCAATGCATATTTTATAGTTATCACCCACTTGTGTTGACACATATATTACCTTCTTTTAGTGGCCCTGTATAATCCATTTTTTGGCACCTTACACTATCTTTTCAATGTTTTACTATCAAATTTATGGCACACTCACCTGTTGGCCTCTACATTTGGGTGATAATTGATTACTAGTGCATCATATGAATTGCACTTGACCATATTTTTTGATGCCTTCCTATATTCAAGCGACCTGATCTGTATTTTTAGATCTTCTATAGTCTTCGGTAGCACGCTTAGCTTCCTTATTTCTAGTGACTGATCTACGGTCTACTCAGTGTGTTCCTATGGTGATACGACAGGAGATTGCCTCATTTAAAGACTTCTTTTATAAACTTTTAAGACTCATATGGAACTATTTGTGATGTGATTTTATGTTAATTATAGGATATTATGCATTGTGTGATGATATTTGCATGTTAAGATAGGGAAAATGCATATGCTCTATTTTTACTAATTTATCCATATTTTCTTTAGTGTTTTGGCTATTTATTCCTGTAATTCTGCATTAATTTAAGTGTTATCATATGTAAGCAATATATGTATAAGGTTTACCATCCATCCACAAATATATGCCATCATTTGCTCACTTTTAAATTAACTTTTAGGTGCCAAAAAGTTGTCAAGTTGTTGATTGTGCAGGAAAATTGGACTTTGTCATACAAATTCTAGCCAGATGTACATCTACAACATGGCATGGAATTTTTTCATCCCAGCCCAAGTCAAGGATGGAACTAGTCCTCTGGATGCCTAAGGAGACCATACCTGCCACCACAACTGATTGCATAAACTTTTGCTGATGAAATAGCAGTCTTCCTATTTTGTTGCCTGATATTTTAGAGCAATTCTAGAATGAGCGTAGACAATTTGGAACTGCTTAAAGGCATTTTTGAAAAGGATTAAACGATGACTAAATTCATCTCAGAAGACACCTTATCCAAACTCACACTTGTTCCTCACTTTGGATGCCAGCACTTAGAGTGGATAGGGACAGAAGAGTCAAAACTCTGCATTTGTGGAAGACCTAGACTAAAACTGTTGTAACAGTCCCAGATAATAGCAGTAAACCTTATCTGTAATGCATTCTATTTTGTATAAATAAAATGCTCCCATATGGTTGAGCATATAGGATAATAGGTAGCTAAAGATAGTTATAGCATATATTAGGTGTTCTGAATATAAATTTACTGTAGCAATATAGTATTCTGCAGGTCTCTTCCTGCATTGTTGTGATGTTGCTAATATGAAATAAAAGGGTGCAATATTATGATTCATGTTTCATTTTGAATTAAGTATGAGAAATTCTTAGTTTAGAGCAAGCTCACTCACCTCCTTTGGTTTAGGAAGCAAGGGCCACTTCCAGGCCTAGAGGAGGGTTTTTACTTGACATAATTTTGCTATTTTTGGTTGCAGCAGGTCAGCAGAGATCTGACAATTTTTGCATGGTTAGTGATTAGGATAATGTGGCATTTGAATGCATGGTAGGTAACTCATCTAGAATATATTTTATAGCATAACATTTTCTGTTTCAGCTTCAGTATTTCTAGTCTGTATTTCCAGTTTGCATCAAAGAATTTTTGGTTAATTTAGTTTGCTATAGATTTGCAATATTTGCTTTCCAACCTTTGAATTTCATCATTGTCTTAGGTTTCATTTTTTGCAGGTGTGAAGTTTTAGTTTCATTGTTGTTATAAGTTATTTCTGTGATTTCCATTTTTGTTATTTTAAATTTTGTCAATTAAATTCTGTCATTTTTAATTCTGCAATAGTTTAGATTTGCTTTTCCTGCAACTGTGTGAATTTCAAATTATGCAAGGATAAGTAGGCACTCAGTTTTAGTTTCTAGGAGATTAAACGGGACACATGACACCCCAAAAACATGCACTATTCCATGAATAAGGCCATGATATAGATGAACTAAAAATCATTCTGTTAACCCCTGCTTTCGTATATAGCCTTGGACACCGCCCTGGATTGACACATAATGATTAAATGATGAAGAATTGACGACACTCATCATTTTTGGTGCCATTGTCGGGGAACCTTAGGTGTTTTTAGGAGAGGTCTAGCAGTCCAAAAATTGTCCTATCTCAGGAAATAGTTTTTGGAGACCTGAGGTTTAGTTCATTTTAGTAAATAGGCATGAATGCATAGGCCAAGAGACGAGAGAGGGAGGTTTATTAGAATCGGTTCCTTCCTAGAAAGGCGTTCTTCCCGAATAGGAGAAGATCTGCCTATTTATGATTATCCTGACAAAGTAAAAAGAGAATCATCTTCTTCATCAGTTGAACCATCTACAGAACCTTTTGAGGAAGAACTTCTAGAAGCACTTGCTACTAGACATTCTTCTGTTCCTAATCCATTATTAGAACAAATAGAAAAAGCTAAATCAGTTAAATCAGAGGAGGAAAACATGGCACAACCACCACCTCCTGCTAGAAATTTTGAGTATCCTATACAATTAACTGTTGGACAACAAGCTCCTATGAAAACCATTTCTCCCTCAGTGTTGCCAATCTTTAGGGGAACAGTGTTTGAAGATCCTGACCAGTTTTTGTTTGAGTTTAAGATCTTGTGTCAAACATATGATTATGTGACTGATAATCAAAAGCTGAAATTATTCCCTTCCACACTTAAATATGCAACTTTACGTTGGTTCATGAGTCTTGACTCAGATTCCATTCATACCTGGGATGAAATGGAAACTACATTTTTAGACAAATATCAGGAGTATTATAGGGTACGTAATAGGAAGGATGAGTTATTTCGAATTAAACAAGAAGAAGATGAAAATTTGGAAGATTATGTTGATAGATTTGCTTTTATCCAGAAAAGAGTTGGTCCTGTAGAAGGAGAATTGTTAAAATCTATCTTTCTAAGGGGATTACAAGATGAATCCAAGGAAGTACTAGATATAATGGGAAAAGGAGATGTACACCAACTTGAGATTGCTGACATTATAGAGTTGTGCACAAATTATTCTAGAACTAGGGACAGAAGGAAAAAGAAAAGTCCTAATAATGTAGACATCAAAGAATTGATGGAAGAAATGGCTAATATGAAAATTGATATACTTGTTCAACTAAACACTACTTTAGGAGAAAGGAATACAAGAGCCAATTCTTCACCACCCCTATCTATCTATTGTCCTAGGTGTAGAAATAAGCATGCTCTACAAGATTGTCCTTTGGACAAGACCTCAATCTCAACAATCTGTGGCATTTGCTCAAAGGAGCATAAAATTGATAAATGTCACCTTTTGCCCCATCTTAGGAGTGCTATAGAAAATCAAGTTGAAGAACTTCATGCTATTGGGCAAAGGCCAGGAGGCAACTTCATACAAAACCAAAATGCCCCTCGCTTTTCTTCAAATTGGGGACATAATCCTTGGAATATGCCATGGGGATACATAGAACCTCCTCCTCAACCTTGGAATCAAACTTGGGCAGCTCCTCAAGATTGGTCACATTCTGGTTGGAATCAGCCATGGCATCCAGTTAATCCATCTTGGGTACCAAATCAGTCAGGGAAAATATGGGGGCAACAATACCCATCCTATCAAGGGTAGCAGAGGTATCAACCACCAAACCAACACTTATTGCCAACCCCTAATCAAAATTTTTAAGGAAGAGTTCAACCACAACAAACACAGCCAGTCAAGCAGCCTCCACTTCTAGCTCAGCCTATGGCTAACCCCAATAACAATAGACAAGCAACCCCTATTTATGGAGCTGAGTCTAAAGAGACTATTGTAGTCCATGTCCTTGACTATAGTAACATCCAGTTACATTCAGGGAAGGTTTTACCTGACCCTGCACCACCCACTATTGAAGAAATTGATGGAAAGCAAGAATTTTCAAGTCTAGAAAAACCACAAATAGAGCAAAAAGAGGAAAAAATAGAAAGTTTACAAGGAAAAATTGAACCTGCCTCGGCAGACCTACCGTATCCTGAAAGGTTTGACCACACTATCACTGCTCCTGAATCATAATTAATCACAGAATTGAGGAAAATGTCTATCTCACTCCCTTTGTTGTAGGCAATAAAGGATGTACCTCTGATTAGGAAAACCATTCAGGAGCTGTGTATAAGGAAACCTGGCAGGAAGAAGAAAGCCTTTCCTAAGACTATACAAGTAGAAGGTAAGTTGGCTGACCTACTTTTTGGAAAACTAGTACCCCCTAAATATGGTGATCTAGGGAGTCCAGTAGTTACAATTACTATTGGGTTAGTTCAAATTCCAAATGTACTTATCGATTTAGGAGCTGCAATCAACGTGATGACTAAGGAAACCATGCAGAAATTGCAGCTCAATAACCTTAGTCCTACTACCACAGTTTTGGAAATGGCAGATAGGTCAGTGGCTAAACCGAAAGGAATTTTGGAGGATGTTGCCATTGAAGTATCTTCTTGGGAATACCCTGTAGATTTCTTAGTGTTGCAGCCTAGAAACTCAGCTAATGGCTATCCTATTATTCTAGGACGACCTTGGCTTGCCACTACAACTTGCATTTATAGACTGTAGGTCAGGTGAGATGACCATTTCAAATGGTGTAGACCTGAAAAATATTTCCTTGTATCCACTAGCCCAACCTTCAGCCAAATTTTCTGGACAGATATGGTATCCTGAGTCTGATGAAGAACAGGAAACTATTGTCACCTTGGCCACCGTTGTAGTAAAAGAACATATTGAAGAACTTAATTCACCAAAAAGAGAAATCTTTGAACATGAAACAATTTTGGTGAAAACATTGCAAGAAGAAGGCCTTAGGGATGATCAAATTCTTGTCCATCGTTTGTTATGGAAAGATGAAGAACAAACTATTGAACATCTATCATCTATTCCACTACAAGAAAGCTCCTTCACATTGCCACATGGATGGCATCATCATATTTTGACTTCTTTCATCTATCCTATGCAAATGATCCCATCAGGTATCACATTTACACCAAAATCAAGAGTATTTCATACTCTGTAGCCACATCATTGTCCCTTAAATGCTTTAATCAGTAAATATGAGGTTGTCAACTCAGTTTATCTAGGGATTAAGCAGATTGAGATATAGCCAAGAAAATTTTTGAACATTAATAGTTGGCTAACTAATGAGCAAGAAGCCAAATTATTTGTTGTTTTATAGAGACATGTTCAAGATTTTTCTTGGAGTTATAAGGACATGACTGGCATTCACCCTGATGTGTGTACACATAGGATATACACTGAATATGTCAAACCAGTAAGACAACCACAAAGGCATATGAATCCCGCTCTAAAGGATATTGTTAAGGAAGAAATAAAAAAACTATTGGATGTAGGATTCATTTATCCAATTTCAGATAGTAGGTGGGTTTCACCATTGGTCATTGTTCCAAATAAAAATGGGAATATGAGAGTATGTGTGGACTACAGGGAATTGAATAAGGTCACACATAAAGATCACTTTCCATTACCATTTATAGACCAAGTATTGGACACCCTTGCTGGTAAGAAATTTTTATGTTTCCTTGATGGTTTTAGTGGTTATAATCAGATCCAAGTCGCACCAGAGGACCAGGAAAATACAACTTTCACATGTCCTTGGGGAACATTTGCTTACAGAGTATTACCCTTCGGTTTGTGCAATGCACCAACAACATTTCAGAGAGCTATTTTGGCTATTTTTTTTGATCTAACAAATGAAAGTGTAGAGATTTATATGGATGACTTCACAGTGTTTGGAGATACATTTGAATATACTTTAGAACAACTTGAAAAAGTTTTAATATGTTGTGAAACATATCATTTGTCTCTGAATCCTGATAAATGTTTCTTGATGATGGAAGAAGGAATTTTTCTTGGACATCATATTTCTGCTTATGGAATTAAAGTTGATCCTAAAAAGGTAGAGGTCATCAAGAACCTTCCTCCTCCAAAAACTCAAACTGATGTCCGTAGTTTCTTAGGACATATTGGCTTTTATCATAGATTTATTGCTAATTTTAGTACCATTGCTAATCCAATGTTCGCATTGTTAACAAAGGATTCTGAATTTGTTTGGTCTGTTGGGTGTCAATATTCCTTTGAAGTTTTAAAGGAAAAGTTAACAACTCCACCTTGTATTGAGAGGTCCTAATTGGGAGTTACCCTTCCATATTCAAACTGATGCTTCCAATACTGCTATTGGAGCTGCATTAGGGCAGATTGAAGATGGAAAACACTATGCCATATACTACATTAGTAAAAATTTGATTGGAGCTGAAAATAATTACACCACAACCGAGAAGGAATTTTTAGTTGTGGTGTATGCTATTAATAAATTCCAACACTATATCACAGGATATTAGGTATTCATTCATACATATCATGCTGCCATTAAATACCTGATGAATAAACCTCTAGTTAGTGCAAGAATTATTTGTTGGTTAATACTATTGCAAGAATTCGATATCACTATAGTTAATAAACCAGGGAAAGCTAATGTAGTGGCAGATTTCTTGTCAAGATTGTCAAATGCAGATACGAAGGAATTGGTTGAGGATGCGTTTCCTAATGAGAAGTTGTTTGTTGTTTCTATACAATCTCCATGGTTTGCAGATATAGCTAATTATTTAGTTACAGGGAAGATTCCTCTTCACTTTACTCCTAAACAAAAGAAATAATTGATCAAGCAAAGTTCTTCTTTTGAATGGATAGGAGGTTTATTGTTTAAATGTAGTCCTAACCATGTTTTGCGCAGATGTGTTCGCAAGGATGAGGTATATGACATCCTGCGAGCATGTCATGATGAACCATCAGGAGGGCATTATTCAATGAAAAGTACCATTCGAAAGATTTTGGGTACTGGTTACTACTGGCCATCCTTGCACAAATATGTCAAAAGGTATGTCAAAAATTGTGATGCATGCCAAAGGATGGGTAAGCCTACTTTTACTAGTGAAATGCCTTTACAACCTCAATTAGGTACAAAACCATTTGAAAGGTGGGGGCTAGATTTTGTAGGACCCATTGATCCACCTTCCCAAGGGAAAGTGCATATCTTGGTATGTACTGATTATGTAACCAAGTGGGTAGAATCCCGTGCTTTTAAGCATGCTCGAGAAGAGAAAGTTGATGATTTCCTGTATTCCCAAATCTTTCTACGATTTGGAGCCCCACATTCTATCACCACTGATCAGGGACCTCAGTTTACCTCAAAAGTTGTTGAAGCCTTTACAAAGTTGTATGAAATCAAACACCGAAAATCCTCACCTTACCATCCACAAGCCAATGGCCAAGTTGAAGTGACAAATAGGGAATTAGAAAGGATCTTAACCAAAACTGTAGCAACCCATAGGAGGAATTGGGTGGAGAAGTTACTCGAAGCAATTTGGGCTTATAACACCACTTGGAAATCCACTACTGGATTTACTCCCTATGAATTGGTTTATGGTAAAAAGCCTCTTTTGCCTATTGAGTTTGAATTACTAACTCTTCGAACTGCTTTGGAAGTTGGTATTGATTTGTCATAGGCACAAACAGATCGGATCCTGTAGCTCAATGCATTGGATGAGCTAAGGAGGGATGCATTGCACCAGACCGAGGTGATCCAGTCACAATGCAAGTTGTGGCATGATAGTCATATCCAACAATGGAAATTTCAACAAGGTGATTGGGCTTTGTTGTTTGATTCACGATATGAAGACTATCCTGGCAAGTTGTAGACTCGATGGCTTGGACCTTATCAGGTTGAGGAGGTATTTGCAAATGGAGTTGTACGTCTTTCACCAATAGATGATTCAAGAAGGAAAATGGTGGTTAACGGTCATCGTCTTTGGATATATCACAAACCATTAACCAAGGAGGAGTTTCTCAAGCAAGTAGGAAACTTGGATGTATCAATATTGGAAGGAAACCACTTCTTCCAAGATGGACTCAATCAAGTGACATGAACCAAAATATATATAAAAAATGAATGAAAAATGAAAAAATAAATATATATATATATATATAAAAATAATAATTCAGAATGTGAAAACCTCTTTGAGGCGCATCTGAATTGGGCTTACATGAAAACCAGTTTTTCCGACATGTTTGCCTCACTCTCCACCATTGTTCCATTCACTCTTCATCATTCCATTATTCCATTCACTCTTCATCATTCCATTATTCCATTCACTCTCACTATTACTCACCTTTGGTCCATTCATTTTCACTTCACTCCATCATTGTTAACATTTGTTCCACTCATTTTCCCCTCTGTTTCACTATAGTTCAGATTGCACCATGTAAAGAGTTAGCGCAGAATCAACCAAAAACAACATTGGTACAAAATATGGATAGAAAAGTTTTTTTAGGTATGTGTATTTTTCCATTTTAATATTGTAAATATGTATTATATGATGCATAAAATCTTTAATTAGCATAAACACATGCATTTAGTTCTAGAGAAGTTGTCAAAAGAATAAATGAATCCTGCTCTGGAAACAGAGCTGGTTAATCATTCTACTCAGAACGAAGGCCCTACACAAAAGATAGCTCTGGAAACTATTCTACTCCAGAATGGAATAGAGATAAGAGTTAAGAATGAATTAAAAAATGGTTAATTCATTTTAACTCTGGATCCACGTGGCATAGGCTTGAAATCAACGTAATCTCCGTGCACACATGGAAATCATGCTAATCAAATTCGAAAGTTGTGCCACTCTACAAAGTTTTAATAGGCATGGACCTTCTAAATTAATTCGCTACGTGTGATTGGTTGGCACACGTTTCAAGTAAGAAAAGTAATTTTAATGAGGCAATTTTCATAAATTCTAGGAGCCACGTCACCGCAAACTTCGTAACATTAAACTGCATGCGAGGAAAAAGGGCTCCAGATTAATTGAATGCTGCCACCTCTCAAGTCTACATGCATATTCATCATTTCGGTACTGTGCATGTGTTTACTATCCCTAAAAAACTTTGTTCTTTCCATTCCAAAATGAGTAAACATGACATTGGCAGCAAATTCTCACAGAGCTAAGAACAAAATAGAGTCGATGGAAAAACAAACCTGAGGAACTCGAATTGAACCATGGGAGGACAGAAAAATAGAATTGAACCGGAGAATATTGAGTATTTGCAAAGGGATTTAGAGTGTCTACGGATTTTCATCGAAGGCGGTTTCCTACCTTTCCTATGAAAGTTTGAAGGGCATTCAGAAGGGCTAGCAGCAGAATTTGCACGAAATTTTCGAGGGAACAAGGTGCAGATTAGTGGAATGACCATCCAAGTAAGTCCACAAATCCTCAGTGAAATTATAGAATTACCTTTACAAGGAATTCATATAGGGAAGTCTAGAAAGAACACCTTAAAAGAGTTGGTTAATCAATTTAGGGGTGAAAATGATAGACCAATTGAGTATATAATGAGTAATAATATTTGTAAGGGTGTTAAGCGGACTAGTTTACAGACACCATGGGATGAAGTCGTTGTTTGGGTAATTAGGTTTCTTACCTGTGATGGTCAATTCCCTGTTCTCTCTAGCCACCATATGAGAATTTTGACTCACCTTCATTATGGCCATGAAAACCCTAAACTAAGAGTTAATGTACCCTTGTACTTGCACCAAGACTTGGCCAACATGTCCAAAAAGTACCAAGCAAGAAAAGGTTATCCTAAGCATCATGGATTAATTAAGGTTATTTGTAGACATCATTTCAGGGGCAATTCCAAGAATTTTACCCATTTCTTCCAAACATGGGATGAATTTATTGAGGAAATTAACCCTAATCCTACACCTACACTTAGGACTTCTACTGGAGCAGCTCCTTCATTTCTTGAAGGGCCTCCTTCATCAAAAATGAGAACACAACAACATGCTAGTTCTGAGTGAAAACGAAAAGTTACCTTTGCAGCAGAACCACAACCACCTCACATTTCTGAGACAGGGGAACCATCTACCCTACCAATTGGAATATTTGAGGCTAGAACTAAAAGGTGCAGAGGGCCATATGTTTTAGAACTAAGGAGGTCTTCAAGACTACAGAGGGCTACTGATGAAGGGAATGTGCAAACAAAGGAAAGAATGGCACAAAATGTTGATATTGGTGGACAAGATGAAGAGGTTGAAGGAGTTGAAAATGTTACCAATGAGGAAGTCAATGTTGATGTTCATCATGAAGATGTTTTAACAGAATCAGTACCTTCCTTTTCTTTTAATTATTCCTCTGATTCTGAGGAGCGGACTGAAACAAGAGAAGCACAAAAGGATACAATTGCTACCAGTCACCTGGAGTCCCTTGTTGATTATCCTGATTTTGATGAAGTAGGAACATAAGAAACAAATAATTCAAGTTTAGGGGAAGAGGAAGAAATTGATGTTGAAACTCAACTCCATGCAGCCAAAAGTGTAATTAAAACCCAGACCAATTGGATTGAAAAGAATGAAACCACTTTAAAGGAAAAAATGACATTATTGCCAAACTGTGGCAAGAGATCGAAACTATGAAAAATAGGCTTACACTTTTGGAGTAGCAACCCTCTCACACAGATTCAGGAGATGAATTAGCAAATTTGCTAATAAATTTAGCAGGGAATACAGAGAGAGGTTATGTTGATAGAGCTACACCGAAAGAAGCAGAGATACCACAACAAAAACAATAGGATTCAGAGGATGGACAGGCAGGGGCACTCATGCAAGTGTCTAAGGAACCTCAGCAAGAAACTGATGCAACAACTCCACCAGTAGAGGCAAGCATGGTACTTCTAGAATAGGTAATTGTTCAATCACCCCCACATATTGTCATTCCTAAAATTGAAGTGATTGAGGCTGAAGTGCAAACAAAAAATTATGTAGTAGAGACAGTAGATGTTGGTGTCCAGGTGGAAATAGTTCCTCAAATGCAGCCTATTATTAGACCACCTGATACAGTTTCACTTGTGAAATATAATGAGGATGTAACCTTTTGGGTAGCTAGATGCCAACAGTTGGAAGAGAAGGTTTCATCACAACAAAACTTAAAGGAGGAGATAAAAAGGAAAGATTCTAAAATTAAAGACTTAAAGGAGAAAATTCAAAATGTATGTCAAATTTCTAAGTGTATGGTTCAATGCAGGAGGCCTGCTAGGTTTTATAGCCTAATTCTGAAGGAAAAATACCTTCGGTGGTAGACCATGAGGATTGCCTCTAGTTTTACCCATACTTTTGAGACACCAAGGGAATTTTTAGAGGCTTTCTGGTAGAGCTCTATGGAAGATCAAAATATGTTGTGTGAATTATTCCTTCATAACTTCTTTTTACCAACTAAAGTTCTATTTCTTCCTCACATATTTATTGGTGACATTCAGCTCAGAGCCTTTCAATCAGTACTACAGAACCAGCTCTATTGGGAACAACAAAAGATAACTAGTAAGTCTTTAGAGACTCAAGCTATTTTACTGATCAATCCTGTGCACCTGAATCACAGGACCTCTACAAATCAACATTATGCTCTCATCAAGAATGAAAAAGTAAAGAGAATGTACCTGGGACATCTTCAAGTATGTATAGATGGGTTCCAAACATTTTGTGCAGCCTCCTTTGTTGATGCATTGTCAGCCTATAGAAATAGATGGGGTGAACTACCCATATCATTATAGAAAAGAGAACCTATCTCACCTAATAACTTGATCTGGTCTCGGGGAAGGGCTATGGGTGTAATTCAAACTATACTTGAGGCCAAAGAATGATGGATTGGACTCAGGTACAGGATGCCTACTATCATAACTCTTGTTCCACACTTCTTTGACAATGATGCTCAGCCAGAAGACCAATTCTAGGAGTGGCTCAAAGAAATTTAGATGCATAAGGGATATTACCAGATTGGAAGCAGACTATGGAAGTATGATGAATGATATCTGGAGCTGGACCTTTGTGCCATTGTTGCAGAGCAAAATGCATGAGGACATGCATTAGAATAGGCTTGGGGGAAAATGATGAGGCAGGAGATTGCCTCATTTAAAGACTTATTTTATAAATTTTTAAGACTCATATGGAACTATTTGTGATGTGATTTTATGTTAATTATAGGATATTATGCATTGTGTGATGATGAGCAAGGTGCAACCAAAGTATTGTCATTGTTGTCAACACAGTTAGGTTGATCAGTTGATGCAATGGATAGGAGTTCATTGATGAGCAAGGTGCAGCCAAAGTGCAATGGATAGGAGTTCATTGATGAGCAAGGTGCAGCCAAAGTATAATGGACATGAGTTCATTGATGAGCAAGGTGCAGCCAAAGTATTGTCATTGTTGTCAACATAGGAAGAGGTCATTAGATAGATCGGTTGATGAAGTGAACAAGAGTTCAGAGCAGTCAGAGCATGTACAGTGAATTTCCAAGAAGACAGAAGTGGCCCAGTTCAAAGGATCAAAGAAAAAGACAAGTAAGAAAACTGTCGCGATATCGCGACATGTTTTCTGTCGCGATATCGCGACATGTTTGGCAAGAAAAGAAAATTATTGCGATATCACGACATAATGGAAGAAAAGAAGCCAAGTAGAAAAACTGTCACGATATCGCGACATGTTGGAGGTAAAGAAGCCAAGTAGAAAAACTGTCACGATTTCGCGACATGTTCGAAGAGAGAGAAAGTGCAAGAAAAACTGTCACGATTTCGCGACATGTTGGACGAAAGAGAAAGCACAAGGAAAACTGTCATGATTTCACGACATGTTCGAAGAGAGAAAGCACAAGGAAAACTGTCGTGATTTCGCGACATGTTCGAAAAGAAGGTGCAAGCAAAGAAAACTATCACGATTTCATGACATGTTCGAAGAGAGAGAAAGCACAAGGAAAACTATCATGATTTCGCGACATGTTGGACGAAAGAGAAAGCACAAGGAAAAATGTCACGATTTCGTGACATGTTCGAAGAGAGAGAAAGCACAAGGAAAATTGTCACGATTTCGCGACATGTTTGGAAAGCAGGTGCAAGCAAAGAAAATTGTCACGATTTCGTGACATGTTCGGAGAGAAGGAGCTCGCAAAGAAAAGTGTCATGATTTCGTGACAATTTGCAAGAGAGGCTTGTACGGACAAAAATGTGTCACGATTTCACGACAGGTTTGAGAGAAAGAGCTCGCAAAGAAAAGTGTCACGATTTCATGACAATTTGCAAGAGAGGCAGTACGGACGAAAATGTGTCACGATTTCGTGACATGTTTGAGAGAAAGAGCTTGCAAGGAAAAGTGTCACGATTTCACGAAAATTTGCAAGAGGAAGTGCTAAGGAGAAAATATGTCACGATATCGTGACATGTCAGGTTTTCGGGACTCGATGAGAAGAAAAGCACAAGGCAGAGAAAGTGTCACGATTTCATGACATGTTCTATTTTTGCAAGGTCAAGGCAAGAGAAAGGCACAAGGCAGCGAAAGTGTCATGATTTCGTGACATGTTCCGTTTTCGCGGGCGAAATACGGAGAAGAGCACAAGGCAGCGAAAGTGTCATGATTTCATGACATGTTATGTTTTCACGGGTGCAAGCCGAGAAGAGTGTACGAAGGTGAAAAGTGTCACGATATCACGACATGTCATGTTTTCGTGGGTGCAAGCTGAGAAGAGGACAAGGAGGCAAAAAGTGTCACGATATCGTGACATGTCATGTTTTTGCGGTCAACATCCAAGAAAAGGTCAAAGGGGCAAAAATGTCATGATATCGTGACATGTCATGTTTTCATGGGTAAAACGTGAGAAGAGAACAAAGAGACAGAAGTGTCACGATTTAGAAAAAAAGATTAGAAAGTTAACGAAGTAGAACGATAGTTACAGGGGTATTTGTAGAGGAAAATCATGTAGCCAATATAAGAAGAGTTAACTGAAGTTAGTGTGACAGTTGCAGGGGCAATTACAGATAGAAATCATGCAAGCTAAAATAATAACAGTGCATTAAATATAGAATGACAGTTATAGGGCATGTGACGCAGTGAAACCGTCGAGCAACCGTTATACTGTCAGTCTGAAACAAGAAGACAGAACTATTAATAGGTTGCATGCAAAAATACTATGTTAAAAAGGAGTTACTCATAGAAGTGGCTATTGATAGACTACATGAGTAAACACGAAAGTTTAAAATAGAGATAAAATCCTGTTATAAAAGGAGGTCTGCATGAAGAATTAAGTTGTCGTTGAATGAGTGAAAGTGCTACCGAAAGAGGGTTAGAAGAGTGCTATAAGAGAGCGACAAGCAGAGCCATAAGTGTTTAAATATGTGTTTGATGAAAGAGTTAATAGACCAGTGAGGGTCTTGTAAAAGTGAAGGCATATTTATGTCAATCTAAGATTCAAAATAGAAATCCAAGTTGGTGCTTGGAATCAGGGGTTGGTGCTCCTTCCAGTTGGTGCTAGTAAATCAGGGGTTGGTGCTCCTTTCTGTTGGTGCAGATAAATTAGGGGTTGGTGCTCCTTCCAGTGTGTGCTGGTAAATTGTTTGTAAAGTTGGTGCTTTGCAAAGGCTGGATTTGGATGGGAGTCCAAGCAGTCTATTTTTGAGGAGTAGCCAAAATTGGTGAACCTCGTTAAATCGTGTGTTGTGGAATGCTCTCTTGTTATATTTGCTTTATCTATTTTAAGTTCTCCTTGCTTCAACTTTAAGAGTTGTAGATTTGAAATTTAAATAGCTACATTGATTCACCCCCCCTCTCAGTGCCATTGTAAGACTAACAATTGGTATCAGAGCCAAGTTCCTAGTTTTGGCTAAATCAGTTAGGGTTGATCTTGGATTAGTACACAATGGGTAAGAAGAATAGATCCTCCTCCAAAAAGGCATCTCAGTCAGTTTCAGTTCTTGTAGAAGAGAAAATTGAACTAGAGAAGGTAGAAGAAGTGAATCCTAAAGTTTGTGATGAAAATCTTGAGATTGAAGTAGATCTAGAAGGTGAGTTGATCTCTGCACTTGAAGAGTTGAGTATAGAAAAGAAAAAGAACAAAAGAATGTCCAAGAAGTTAGAAGAATATGGGGATGAGATTGAAGATCTCTTCCTACAAGTTCAAAAGGCCAAGAAATCAGAAGAAGCCTTGAAGACACACCTGGATGATGAGGATGATGTATGCAGCACAAGTGAAGAGGAATCTAACAAAGTTATTGTTGATCTAAAGCTGCAAGTAGAACAGTACAAAAGGATTGAAGATATTCTCAGGTCTCAAATCAATGAGAAAGAGACTATTTGCTGCCAACAAGAAGAAGAGATTGTTTCATTGAAGAAACAACTAGAAGAGGCCAACATAAATCTCAAATATGAGAAGAGCACTGAATTACTAGATAAAATGAGAAAGCAACAAAGAAGCTCCACGGCTAAGTTTGGTCTTGGATATGAAGCTGAACAACCGTCATCTTCCAAAAGTATAGAAAAGAAGAAGTCCACTGCTGAAGGATCGAAGCAAGAAAAGTCTGAAGCTGAATCTTCAAAAGGAAGAAAATATCAAAGAAGATCTACAACAAAGCAACCACAACAAAAGAGGTTCTCTCACTCTCACTCTTTTAATAATAATGCTTTTAATGGCTATTGTTCTAAATGCAACTGCTATGGTCACAAGGCAATTTATTGTGGATTGAACAATAGATCAAAAAGTTATGCTGATAAAAACACATCTGCTTTCCTGAGTGAACACCCTGTGCAATGTTTTAAATGTAATGGCCATGGGCACATAGCAAGGTTTTGTCCAAGCACTTCTGTATCCAATCTAAGGCAAGACCATAGATTTCATCATACACACAGAATGCAATGCAGACAGGGAATAAAACATGTGCAATGTTTTAAATGTAATGGTCAAGGGCACATAGCAAGGTTCTGTCCAAGCACTTATGTATCTAATCTAAGGCAAAACCCTAGATTTCATCAGACACAAAGAGGGCAACACAGACAGGGAACATATCATGTGCATAAAAGAAAAGAAAATAATCATCCATCAAGAATGCACAAGAGACAACCCCGCAAGAGAAATGTTCAAGTTCACGAACAAGGGCAAAATAGGGAAGTAATTGAAAAACTCAAGCCCAAGTTCAAGAAAGTCTGGAGAAAGGCAGAAGAAAGGAAATCGTGTCTCCTTGGACTGAAGGAGGCTACTCCGCTATTGCTCTAAGCAACTCTAGGTGGCACATCCTCAGGGGGAGCAATATTAAAGTTTTATTTTAAATGCTCCTATGTATTTGTCTAGTTATCTGAGGATGAAAGACAAGTAGTCGGGATATTGTTGTATCAGTTGTCAAAGTGTGTTTTCGGTTATTGTAGTTGTTTGTGGAAGTGCCGTGAAGGGTAGTGATTAAATTGAGAGTCGTCACCATTGGTAGTATTGCTATATGTCATTGTTGTTCTGTTGATGGTTCTTACTACCACTGTTCATAGCTATGGATTATAACAGTTCAGATTGTTTGGTTTAATGAAAGAATGCCTGCCCTAGCGTATTTCGATAAAAGCAGCGTGTATTTGTTCGACACTTTGATGTGAAGATTGTTAGATCTTTCATGACGCCTTGGTGAAAATATTTAATTCACAGACAGTTTCATTTTAACTGTTGATAAAATGCCAATCCGAGGTTAAGAAGTATGAGGTTGAGTAAGGGGCACTATGGTTGGCCATAAAGTGTTTGACAAAATGTCTTCTCTTGATTTGCACAGTTGAAAGTAAGGTGTGACCTACAGTAACTGTAGAAAACTTAGATCAGGTTGTAAATATAAAAAGGATTTGTTTTGTTTCAATTTTGGCTACACAGTTGAAAGTGGATTGAGGTAGCCTGCTGGATTCTCACTAAAGAGAGAGACAAACAGTTGTCATTAGGTTCAAGCTTGTTGAGAATATCCAAGATGCATGGTGGAGATGTATGCAGATGCTGCTAGCATTGAAGAACAAATAGTTGGCTATATAAGATTATTGTATGCCTTCACTAATAGTGGACAAGTTTGAGTTTGCAAAGCAACAGAGGGTAGTTGCACAGAAGACAGTGGTCCAGCCATGTTCTTACACATATTATATTGGTGAAGTTGACAGTGATGATGTCATTCACTGGTTATTGCTGCTACTCACATTATTGATATTGTTGATGCCTATTATGCTTATCATGATGTTGTCAAACAGTGAAATGAAGTGGTCTTGGACTCGGGGGAGCATTTATGCATCTGTTTATCATATTGCTCATGTTTATGCTTTTTGCTAACTGTAATAATTTTTGCTTGAGAATGTTGTGCATGGACTCAAGGGGAGTTTTGCAGCCGCCCTTTGGTATTATTGTCAAAGGGGGAGAAGAATTACAGGTAATTGCACACAATTACGTGTGTTGCCAACAATTCCAAAGGGGGAGATTGATGAGCAAGGTGCAACCAAAGTATTGTCATTGTTGTCAACACAGTCAGGTTGATCAGTTGATGCAATGGACAGGAGTTCATTGATGAGCAAGGTGCAGCCAAAGTGCAATGGATAGGAGTTCATTGATGAGCAAGGTGCAGCCAAAGTATAATGGACAGGAGTTCATTGATGAGCAAGGTGCAGCCAAAGTATTGTCATTGTTGTCAACATAGTGCAAAGGTCATTAGATAGATCGGTTGATGAAGTGAACAAGAGTTCAGAGTAGTCAGAGCATGTACAATGAATTTCCAAGAAGACATAAGTGGCCCAGATTCAAAGGATCAAAGAAAAAGACAAGTAAGAAAACTGTCGCGATATCGCGACATGTTTTCTGTCGTGATATCGCGACATGTTTGGCAAGAAAAGAAAATTGTTGCGATATCATGACATGATGGAAGAAAAGAAGCGAAGTAGAAAAATTGTCACGATATCGCGACATGTTGGAGGCAAAGAAGCGTAGAAAACTGTCATGATTTCGTGACATGTTTGAAGAGAGAGAAAGCACAAGGAAAATTGTCGCGATTTCATGACATGTTGGACGAAAGAGAAAGTGCAAGGAAAATTGTCATGATTTCACGACATGTTTGAAGAGAGAGAAAGCACAAGGAAAACTATCATGATTTTGTGACATGTTGGAAAGAAGGTGCAAGCAAAGAAAACTGTCACGATTTCGTGACATGTTTGAAGAGAGAGAAAGCACAAGGAAAACTATCGTGATTTCGTGACATGTTGGATGAAAGAGAAAGCACAAGGAAAACTGTCATGATTTCGTGACATGTTCGAAGAGAGAGAAAGCACAAGGAAAACTGTCACGATTTCATGACATGTTTGGAGAGAAGGCGCAAGCAAAGAAAACTGTCACGATTTCATGACATGTTCGGAGAGAAGGAGCTCGCAAAGAAAAGTGTCACGATTTCATGACAATTTGCAAGAGAGGATTGTACGGACGAAAATGTGTCATGATTTCGCGACATGTTTGAGAGAAGGAGCTCGCAAAGAAAAGTGTCATGATTTCGTGACAATCTGCAAGAGAGGCAGTACGGACGAAAATGTGTCACGATTTCGTGACATGTTTGAGAGAAAGAGCTTGCAAGGAAAAGTGTCACGATTTCATGACAATTTGCAAGAGGAAGTGCTAAGGAGAAAATATGTCATGATATCACGACATGTCGGGTTTTCGTGACCCGATGAGAAGAAAAGCACAAGGCAGCGAAAGTGTCATGATTTCGGACAATGTCATGTTTTCATGAGGTCAAAGCAGAGAGAAAGGCACAAGGCAGTGAAAGTGTCACGATTTTGCGACATGTTATGTTTTCACGGGTGAATGACGAGAAGAGTACAAGGTAGCGAAAGTGTCACGATTTTGTGACATGTGTTTTTGTGGGTGCAATCTGATAAGAGACAAGAAGGCAAAAGTGTCACGATTTCATGACATGTCATGTTTTCATGGGTGCAAGCTGAGAAGAGGACAAGAAGGTAGAAAGTGTCGCGATATCGTGACATGTCATGTTTTCAGGTGCAAGCCAAGAAAAGGTCAAAGGGGCAGAAATGTCACGATATCGTGACATGTCATGTTTTCATGGGTAAAAGGCGAGAAGAGTACAAAGAGATAGAAGTGTCATGATTTAGATAGGTGAATAACAATTAAAATAAAGTAGAACGATAGATTAAAAGGAGCGATTGTAGAGGAAAATCATGCAGCCAATATAAGAAGAGTCAACTGAAGTTAGTGACGATTAGGGCGATTAGATAGAAATCATGCAAGCTAAAATAAGAACAGGCATTAAAGATAGAAGCGATTAAGGGCCGTGACGTAGTGTAACCATCGAGCGTCGTTATACTAAGTCCAACAAGAAGATAGAACTATTAATAGGTTGCATGTAAAAATATTGTGCTATAAAGGAGTTACTTACAGAAGTGGCTATTAATAGGCTGCATGCGGGATTATGGAAGTTAAAAATAGAGAGAAAATATTGTTATAAAAGGAGGTTGCGTGAAGAATTAAGTTGCCACTGAATGTGTGAAAGTGCTATCGAAAGAGGGTTAGAAGAGTGTTGTAAGAGAGTGACAAGAAGAGCCATAAGTGTTTACTGTGTTTTGATAAATTGTAGACCAGTGAGGGTCTTGTAAAAGTGAAGGCATATTTATGTCAATCTAAGATTCAAAATAGAAATCCAAGTTGGTGCTTGGAATCAGGGGTTGGTGCTCCTTCCAGTTGGTGCTGGTAAATTAGGGGTTGGTGCTCCTTTCTATTGGTGCAGATAAATTAGGGGTTGGTGCTCCTTCCAGTGTGTGCTGGTAAACTGTTTGTAAAGTTGGTGCTTTGCAAAGGCTAGATTTGGATGGGAGTCCAAGCAGTCTATTTTTGAGGAGTAGCCAAAACTGGTGAACCTCGTTAAATCGTGTGTTGTGGAATGCTCTCTTGTTATATTTGCTTTATCTATTTTAAGTTCTCCTTGCTTCAACTTTAAGAGTTGTAGATTTGAAATTTAAATAGCTACACTGATTCACCCCCCCTCTCAGTGCCATTGTAAGACTAACAATTGGTATCAGAGCCAAGTTCCCGATTTGGCTAAATCAGCCAAGGTTGATCTTGGATTAGTACACAATGGGTAAGAAGAATAGATCCTCCTTCAAAAAGGCATCCCAGTCAGTTTTAGTTTCTGTAGAAGAGAAAATTGAACCAGAAAAGGTAGAAGAAGTGAATCCTGAAGTTTGTGATGAAAATCTTGAGATTGAAGTAGATTTAGAAGGTGAGTTGATCTCTGCACTTGAAGAGTTGAGTATAGAAAAGAAAAAGAACAAAAGAATGTCCAAGAAGTTAGAAGAATATGGGGATGAGATTGAAGATCTCTTCCTACAAGTTCAAAAGGCCAAGAAATCAGAAGAAGCCTTGAAGACACACCTGGATGATGAGGATGATGTATGCAGTACAAGTGAAGAGGAATCTAACAAAGTTATTGTTGATCTAAAGCTACAAGTAGAACAGTACAAAAGGATTGAAGATATTCTCAGGTCTCAAATCAATGAGAAAGAGACTGTTTGCTGCCAACAAGAAGAAGAGATTGTTTCATTGAAGAAACAACTAGAAGAGGCCAACATAAATCTCAAATATGAGAAGAGCACTGAATTACTAGATAAAATGAGAAAGCAACAAAGAAGCTCCACGGATAAGTCTGGTCTTGGATATGAAGCTGAACAACCGTCATCTTCCAAAAGTACAGAAAAGAAGAAGTCCACTGTTGAAGGATCGAAGCAAGAAAAGTCTGAAGCTGAATCTTCAAAAGGAAGAAAATATCAAAGAAGATCTACAACAAAGCAACCACAGCAAAAGAGGTTCTCTCACTCTCACTCTTTTAATAATAATGCTTTTAATGGCTATTGTTCTAAATGCAACTGCTATGGTCACAAGGCAATTTATTGTGGACTGAACAATAGATCAAAAAGTTATGCTTGATAAAAACACATCTGCTTTCCTGAGTGAACACCCTGTGCAATGTTTTAAATGTAATGGCCATGGGCACATAGCAAGGTTTTGTCCAAGCACTTCTGTATCCAATCTAAGGCAAGACCATAGATTTCATCATACACACAGAATGCAATGCAGACAGGGAATAAAACATGTGCAATGTTTTAAATGTAATGGTCAAGGGCACATAGCAAGGTTCTGTCCAAGCACTTCTATATCTAATCTAAGGCAAAACCCTAGATTTCATCAGACACAAAGAGGGCAACACAGACAGGGAACATATCATGTGCATAAAAGAAAAGAAAATAATCATCCATCAAGAATGCACAAGAGACAACCCCGCAAGAGAAATGTTCAAGTTCACGAACAGGGGCAAAATAGGGAAGTAATTGAAAAACTCAAGCCCAAGTTCAGGAAAGTCTGGAGAAAGGCAGAAGAAAGGAAATCGTGTCTCCTTGGACTGAAGGAGGCTACTCCGCCATTGCTCTAAGCAACTCCAGGTGGCACATCCTCAGGGGAGCAATATTAAAGTTTTATTTTAATGCTCCTATGTATTTGTTTGGGTATCTGAGGATGAAAGACCAGTAGTCGAGATATTGTTGTTTCAGTTGTCAAGTGTGTTTTTAGTTCTTGTAGTTGTTTGTGGAGGTGCCGTGAAGGGTAGTGATTGAATTGAGAATCGTCACCATTGGTAGTATTGCTTATGTCATTGTTGTTCTGTTGATGGTTCTTACTGCCACTGTTCATAGCTATGGATTATAACAGTTCAGATTATTTTTGTTTAATGAAAGAATGCTTGCCCTAGCTGCGTATTTGTGTTTCGATAATAGCAGCGTGTATTTGTTCGACACATTGATGATTAAGATTGTGAGATCTTTCATGATGCCTTGGTGAAATTATTTAATTCACAGACAGTTTCATTTTAACTGTTGATAAAATGCCAATCCGAGGTTAAGAAGTATGAGGTTGAGTAAGGGGCACTATGGTTGGCCATAAAGTGTTTGAAAAAATGTCTTCTCCTAATTTGCACAGTTGAAAGTAAGGTGTGACCTGCAGTAACTGTAGAAAACATAGATCAGGTTGTAAATATAAAATTTTTTTTTTTTTGAAGAAAATATTTGATGCTTACACAGAGTTGGTGGATTGAGGTAGCCTGCTGGATTCTCACTACAGAGAGAGACAAACAACTGTCATTAGGTTCAAGCTTGTTGAGAATATCCAAGATGCATGGTGGAGATGTATGCAGATGCTGTTGGCATTGCAGAACAAAAAGTTGGCTATATAAGATTATTGTATGCCTTCACTAACAGTGGACAAGTTTGAGTTTGCAAAGCAACAGAGGGTAGTTGCATAGAAGACAGTGGTCCAGTCATGTTCTTACACATGTTATATTGGTGAAGTTGATGGTGATGGTGTCATTCACTGGTTATTGCTGCTATTCACATTATTGATATTGTTGATGCCTATTATGCTTATCATGATGTTGTCAATCAGTGAAATGAAGTGGTCTTGGACTCAGGGGGAGCATTTATGCATTTGTTTATCTTATTGCTCATGTTTATGCTTTTTGCTAACTGTAATAATTTTTGCTTGAGAATGTTGTGCATGGACTCAAGGGGAGTTTTGCAGCCGCCCTTTGGTATTATTGTCAAAGGGGGAGAAGAATTACAGGTAATTGCACACAATTACGTGTGTTGCCAACAATTCCAAAGGGGGAGATTGATGAGCAAGGTGCAACCAAAGTATTGTCATTGTTGTCAACACAGTCAGGTTGATCAGTTGATGCAATGGACAGGAGTTCATTGATGAGCAAGGTGCAGCCAAAGTGCAATGGATAGGAGTTCATTGATGAGCAAGGTGCAGCCAAAGTATAATGGACAGGAGTTCATTGATGAGCAAGGTGCAGCCAAAGTATTGTCATTGTTGTCAACATAGGCAGAGGTCATTAGATAGATCGGTTGATGAAGTGAACAAGAGTTCAGAGCAGTCAGAGCATGTACAATGAATTTCCAAGAAGACAGAAGTGGCCCAGATTCAAAGGATCAAAGAAAAAGACAAGTAAGAAAACTGTCGCGATATCGCGACATGTTTTCTGTCGCGATATCGTGACATGTTTGGCAAGAAAAGAAAACTGCGATATTGAATGTTGAAAGGGAAAAATGTCGATTTCACGACATGTTGGATGAAAGAAAAAGCAAAAGTGGAAAAACTATCACGATTTCATGACATGTTTGAAGAGAGAGAAAGCGCAAGGAAAATTATCGTGATTTCGCGACATGTTGGACGAGAGAGAAAGCGCAAGGAAAACTATCACGATTTCATGACATGTTGAAGAGAGAGAAAGCACAAGGAAAACTATCATGATTTCGTGACATGTTTGGAAAGAAGGTGCAAGCAAAGAAAACTATCATGATTTCGCGACATGTTTGAAGAGAGAGAAAGCATAAGGAAAACTGTCATGATTTCGTGACATGTTGGAGAGAGAAAGCGCAAGGAAAACTATCATGATTTCGTGACATGTTTGAGAGAGAAAGCACAAGGAAAACTATCACGATTTCGTGACATGTTCGAAAAGAAGGTGCAAGCAAAGAAAATTGTCACGATTTCATGACATGTTCGGAGAGAAGGAGCTCGCAAAGAAAAGTGTCATGATTTTGCGACAATTTGCAAGAGAGGCTATACGGATGAAAATGTGTCACGATTTCGTGACATGTTTGAGAGAAGGAGCTCGCAAAGAAAAGTGTCATGATTTCGTGACAATTTGCAAGAGAGGCAGTATGGACGAAAATGTGTCACGATTTCGTGACATGTTTGAGAGAAAGAGCTTGCAAGGAAAAGTGTCACGATTTCATGACAATTTGCAAGAGGAAGTGCTAAGGAGAAAATATGTCGTGATATCGTGACATGTCGGGTTTTCGCGACCCGATGAGAAGAAAAGCACAAGGCAATGAAAGTGTCACGATTTCACGACATGTTCTATTTTCGCGAGGTCAAGGCAAGAAAAGGCACAAGGCAGAGAATGTGTCATGATTTCGTGACATGTCATGTTTTCACGGTGCATAAGCCGAGAAGAGTACAAGGAAGAAAAGTGTCACGATTTCGATGACATGTCATGTTTTTTGGTGCAAGTCGAGAAGAGTGTACAAGAGGCAAAAAGTGTCACGATTTCGTGACATGTCATGTTTTTGCGGGTGCAAGCTGAGAAGAGGACAAGAAGGTAGAAAGTGTCACGATATCGTGACATGTCATGTTTTCATGGTCAATAGCCAAGAAAAGGTCAAAGGGGCAGAAATGTCATGATATCGTGACATGTCATGTTTTCGTAGGTAAAAGGCGAGAAGAGTACAAAGAGATAAAAGTGTCACGATTTTGTGATAGGTCACAACAACACGATTACGGATAGTTAACTGAAGTAGAATGACAGTTAAAGGGGCAGTTGTAGAGGAAAATCATGCAGCCAATATAAGAAGAGTCAACTGAAGTTAGTGTGATAGTTGTAGGGGTAGTTACATATAGAAATCATGCAAGCTAAAATAAGAATAGTGCATTAAAGATAGAACGATAGTTATAGGGCATGTGACGTAGTGAAACCTTCGAGCAGTCGTTATACTGTTAGTCTAAAATAAGAAGATAGAACTATTAATAGGTTGCATGTAGAAATATGTAAAAAGGAGTTACTCTGAAGTGGCTTATTAATAGGGCATGAGTAATTAGGAAGTTAAAAATAGAGAGAAAATATTGTTATAAAAGGAGGTCTGCATGGAGAATTAGGGTTGTCGCTGAATGTGTGAAAGTGCTATGAAAAGAGGGTTAGAAGAGTGTTGTAAGAGAGCGATAAGTAGAGCCGTAAGTGTTTACTGTGTTTTGATAAATTGTAGACCAGTAAGGGTCTTGTAAAAGTGAAGGCATATTTATGTCAATCTAAGATTCAAAATAGAAATCCAAGTTGGTGCTTGGAATCAGGGGTTGGTGCTCCTTCCAGTTGGTGCTAGTAAATTAGGGGTTGGTGCTCCTTTCTGTTGGTGCAGATAAATTAGGGGTTGGTGCTCCTTCCAGTGTGTGTTGGTAAACTGTTTGTAAAGTTGGTGCTTTGCAAAGGCTGGATTTGGATGGGAGTCCAAGCAGTCTATTTTTGAGGAGTAGCCAAAACTGGTGAACCTCGTTAAATCGTGTGTTGTGGAATGCTCTCTTGTTATATTTGCTTTATCTGTTTTAAGTTCTCCTTGCTTCAACTTTAAGAGTTGTAGATTTGAAATTTAAATAGCTACACTGATTCACCCCCCCCTCTCAGTGCCATTGTAAGACTAACAGTGTGATGATATTTGCATGTTAAGATAGGGAAAATGCATATGCTCTATTTTTACTAATTTATCCATATTTTCTTCAGTGTTTTGGCTATTTATTCCTATAATTCTGCATTAATTTAAGTGTTATCATATGTAAGAAATATATGTATAAGGTTTACCATCCATCCACAAATATATGCCATCGTTTGCTCACTTTTAAATTAACTTTTAGGCACCAAAAAGTTGTCAAGTTGTTGGTTGTGCAGGAAAACTGGACTTTGTCATACAAATTCCAGCTAGTTGTACATCTATAGCATGGCATAGAATTTATCCGTCCCAACCCAAGTCAAGGATGGAAGTAGTCCTCTGGATGCCCAAGGAGCCCATACCTACCGCCACAACCGATTGCATAAATGTATGCTGATGAAATAGCAGTCTTCCTATTTTGCTGCCTGATATTCCAAAGCAATTTTGGAATGAGCGCAGACAGTTTGGAACTGCTTAAATGTATTTTTGAAAAGGATTAAATGGTGACTAAAGTCATCTCAGAACACACCTTATCCAAACTCACACTTGTTCCTTGATAAGCATCAGAAATGCTCATATTTTGTATACATTTTCTTGATTATTATGCGGTTGTATAATAAGGATTGCATATGTTTATGAATGATTATATAATTATTTGATGAAATTATGCATGTTATCTAATTCATGTGCTTTTAGTGTGTTTTTGTGGAATTGTAGTTTATCTAGTCAGATTTGGATCAGTCGAGGTCTTTTCATGGACTTGGCACTTTGTTTCTTTCGGAATCAACGTAGAGAAGGTAGGCGCCTTCCTCTTCCAGGAAGGTGCCAAGTGTAAGTAGGCGCCTTCCTCTTCCAGGAAGGTGCCAAGCGTAAGTAGGCACCTTCCTCTTCCAGGAAGGTGCCAAGGAAATACAAGCACCTTCCTCTCCTAGGAAGGCACCAATAGAAGGCCAGTGCCTTCCTCTTCCAGGAAGGCACCAAAGGAAAATAAGTGCCTTCCTCTCACAGGAAGGCATCGACAGGAAGGTGCCACTAGAAGGTAAGCACCTTCCTCTCACAGGAAGGCACCGATAGGAATGTTCCACTAGAAGGCAAGTGCCTTCCTCTCACAGGAAGGTGCCAATAGAAGATAAGCACCTTCCCCTTCCAGGAAGGTACCAACGGTAGTAAGGCACCTTCCACATAGATAAGGTGACCGACATACTTAGGCACCTTCCACATAGGGAAGGCACCCCTGTTCTTTACTCGTTGACCAGACAAGCACGACGTGGACAACAGATACTGGTGCAAATCCAACTCTACATCATGTAGAGTTAAATTGGGGATCGCACCGATGTATGAGAACATCCTACCAATGCCAAGAAAAGCACAAACCAATTAGTGAGCATGCCACCATTAGAAATGAATGTCAATTTTCAGACATCGATCACATTTACCAGACTATCTTAGTTTATCTGGAATGAATCGACTTTTATAATTTTTTTGTAACAGAAGATCTACGGGTGTGCTATATAAACACACACAGGCCTCTCTGAGGATATATAGAATATTTTGATAGTAAATGTAAAGAGATATATATAAGAAGCACTATAATACTTTGATAATTATAATACAATTCTAAGAGTTTCTAAGTGCGTGTTCAGTTGGGAGGAAGCTGCTGGAGCCTGGGCCCACTCCAAGCCAGTATTTCTTCCCCTATTTTTCCTATGTTTTCTAGATTAGTTAACCACTTTTATAAGATTGTTTATCGCATTGTTATTTCTAGTATTGCAATAGGTTTATTTCCAGGAATGTGTGAATATTTCCTTTCTATAGTGTATCGCCCAAATTTTTTGCACCCTTACCTTCAGGCTAAAGGATCCATACCCAGAAGAGGGGTGAGAAAAGGATGGAACAATACCTCAGATAAGGAGGCCCTTTGAAGGTCGCACCTCTCGGGGGAGGGATATAAAGGTGAATTTTTCATGAATTGCGGGGTTCACCAGGAAACTTTGAGTGGAAATTTCCATGCCTAGGTTGAGAATGGGTTTGATTTGTTCATTTTATGTTCAATCATTCAGATTCCTAGGTTGGCCAAAATGAAGCTAAGCTATTCTATATGAAGATTCTGATTTATATGAAGACAAAGAGACATAAATTAATCTTAATGTGATTGAATATAGATAATATAGAAAATGGAGAAGAGTACACCTGATTTCTGATGTCTGATGAAGATTCTAAAGCTTGTAGGAGTTCAAATCATCTCGGATATGACAAGATCATCTGTAATTGTACAAAATTATCCCAAATCATAGGCGATCATCCGAGATCACCCAAGATCATCAGAGACCTGATAAATTCATCAGGCGAATTCATCAGAAACCTACAATAAAGAAAACAAACACCAAAAACCAAAAATACAATTGCAAGAATGATACAAAATGATAGAAATAAGAGTATAGATATTTGAATGATAAATCCAGATATCAAATTAAATGAGATGCACTTTTTTGGAAACTTATTTTGAATTTTATCATGCAATTATGCTAAATGAGGTGAACTCCAAGATGCAAAATAGAAGTAAATTAATCTAATGCACCAATAAATAAGGAAAATGAGAGAGATAATGTAAACTCAAGGCTCTGATTGCCCCCAAACTGAATTGTAGACCAGATCATCTGTAATCATACAAGATCATCACCAATCTTGATAGGATTGTCTAAAATTGTAGTTGAATCACCTACAACGATTTGAGCTACCTCTGACTGAAACACTGTGAAATCCTGCAACAAAACTTGAAAACACAATTGCAAATGATGGGAGATCACAGTGAAAACTAAAATTATAGGGAAATAATCAGCCAGGTAGCCAGGTAGAGAGTCAGGGGGATAAACTGGGAAAATCCTAGTTTATATAGGATTAGGGGGAGGTTAGGAGGTTGGGGATCATCCCATTCTTGGAGATCCCCAACGTGGGAATCTCCAACCACACAGACATGCTTCTGCCCAAGTTGGAGAGGTCATTAGAACAGAAGCTAATTGCAAAAATTTAATTTTAGAACGAAATTGTCTTGATGTTCTGTTCTAGATGAATTCATCCGATTTGGGACGATATCATCCAACGGTCACAAAAACCTCTAAAAATGATGCAAAAAATGAGGTAAGAGGTTAACGAATGATTTTGGGGTTAAAATTAAAATTTATACTTTTTACTGATGGTTTAACTTTGCTAATTTTAGGGTGCTACATTTTACCCCCTCTTTAGCAATTTTTTTGAAAAAAATGCATTAAAGACGAGTTCTTCACGGTTTACGAGAAAGCAAAAATTTAGTCCATTTGTTAGATGATGATTCTAGGTCGAATCGTACAACTGTTTTCTATGGTGCCCCCTTCAAGTTTTTACCCAAATTGAACATTTGAGGTAAAAGCATGAAAAAGCAAAAATTTAAAAAATGTCATTTTGAATAAAAATAAAAAAAATAGGGTAAAACCCTAATTCATTTTTACTGTTCACTTTCACTGTTTCAGAGCTCTACAGGCAAAATGGTGGAAACAACACACAGATCGACAGAGGTCCGATGCGGGTTGCGGGTAAGGATCTAAACCTAGTTTACTATGTTTTTAACTAGATTTACTTGATTTTTAACCTTAATTTTAAGTGTTTTTGTGCGTCACGACCATTTTTAGGCTGCTGATGAAATTGTCTCTATATTGTCGATTTTGTCTAGGGACGAAATCAGAGAAATAGGGGCGATCCTGTCTAATAAGGGGCGATCCCCAAATTGAATAACGAAGATGATTTCGTCCTATTAAGGACAATGTTATCTAAATTTGGTACGATATCGTCCAATAATGGGTGATATTAATTTTTATGGGATGATTTTATTTTAATGATTATGTACTAATGATTTTTGTTGTTTTATTGCTTATTTTGCAGAGGGGATTGCTAAAGAGTCAAGAGTGGAAATACAGAGGTCTGAGAGATGATTTGGCCACACTCGATCAGGCTGAGTGAGATATATTGGCAAAGGTAGAACTGAAGCATGTGGCAGAGATGCCACAAATTCCTACAGACATGGGGCTACTAATAGCCCTAGCAGAGAGATGGTATCCAAAGTCATCCTACTTTTGGCTATCGATAGGGGAGATGACTCCCACTCTAGAGGATGTATGGAGGATCTTGAGGATCCCCATATAGGGTCGATTCATGACCCCTTTAGCCAATCAGGGCCATGCTATGATGAGATTGTGCGAGGATCTGAGCTTCATCTTGGAGAAGGGCGAAGTGAACATCGAGGCCTTGAGGCGGATGCCTAGGTCATCTTGGTTGACCCAAGTTTTTACAGGGGTGGTGGGTGGCCTTCTTCTATGCCACTAGAGTGGATGCAGATTATCATGGCTACTTTCAGATGTGGTCTGTGACATGAGAGACCATGGATACAGGTTTTCTTAGGGAAGCTTTGTACTATGCCGCTTGTATAGGATTATTTACAAGGTCGTATATAAGGGGGGTCGATTTTTGGTGCTGACATCACTTCTATAGATTTGGTTCTGGGAGCACATTGCGATGCGGAGGCCGATAGGGCTTCCACTAATAGGAGTTAACTAGGAGAGACCTTGGGTTTTCTATTGGTGGCTCTAGAGAGGACCACAGTGGCAGATAGATCTATCGATGTCCCAGAGGTTGCTGGATGACCTCATCCCAGATCAGATAACCTAGAGACCATGGAGAGAGTATCCAGGGTGGGTAGAGGATGGATAAGAGTTGGCTCACATCAGGCAAGTCATATGGTTGAGGATAGAGCAGGGAGAGGTAGAGCTCCACCGCTATGACTAAGTTTTGAGGTAGTTCAGTCTATAGTAGGGGATCCCTACTCTTAGGGATTATGAGTACTCTTGGACTATGCGAGATAGTACCACACTAAGTAGGGCTCTAGACATGTAGTGGTTCTGGAGTTAGGATGCTGATGATGCCCCCATTTAGCTAGTGGATGGGGATGATGCGGGGATAGTAGACAAATATGATTCCTGGTATGTAGGCATTCACCCTCCTCAAATGAGAAGGGCACAAGGTCTGATTCATGCTATAGTGTAATGGATGGAGAGGCAATGCAAGGTTGCCATCGATGAAGCGAGGGGTCACGGAGGGAGGGATCCATGATGGCCTCCTTAGAAGAGACGCTGGAGAGTACCATAGGATCTAGGGAGACAATAATAGCCATAGAGGAGGGAGGAGAGGAGAGAGGAGAGAAGATAAAGACTCCCTCCTTAGCATAGGGATAGGCCACCATTGCTCGATAGGGGCAAGGGTTTCGATGTGGGGGAGAGCAGCGAGATGGCAGCTCTCTGAGTGGATAATGCCCACCTATGAGCTCAGGTGCAAAATCTATAGGATGAGGCTACATAGCTCAGGGATCGAAGTGGAGGGGTGAGCATTCTAGAGCTAGCGTGGTCGGTTGCTTAGATCACATTCTATCAGGGAGTGTACTACCAGCTAGTTCCAGAGGGCCAGAGGATACAGTTTCCAGCTGCCATTACAGAGCTGATCAGGATGGGTTCGTTGAGGACATCATCATGATCGATGTCGAGGACCTATGATATAGTATGGGATTTTATGGGACCACCTCCTCCACCTCAGTGTGGGAGAGGAGATGATGCTGAGAGCTCGAGGTCTTCTCGAGACTAGATGCACATTGTACATAGATTATTTTTAAGATGATTGAGTATGCCAGGGTATAGATTGTGGCATACCAATCCATTTTGATATGATGTATATACTTCTTGATATATATATGATGTTATTTTTGTGATATGACTTATGCATATGTTTTATGATGCTTTAATATTTTAATTGTTGATTGACTATTCATGTAATTATCTCGTTGAAAATATTATAATTTTATGTCATGCTATAAAATTAAATAAAATAATCTGATGTAAACAAACTGGTTGTTGTGGTGTGTTTTGATGAAAATAAAGTGACTTCTAACAATAATTTCAAAGGACATTGTCGCTATTACATGACCATTTCATGGAGTCGTCGCTCGCTAGGTCATCAAGCTAATCCCGGTATGAGAGAAATATTGCTAAAAGTAAAAGGATGCTTAAGAGAATTTCTTAAGACTTGGTGTTGTGATGATGAAAAATGATGATAGTGATGATTTGTTTTCAGATTTCCGTGAAAATATTATGCATGAAATATTAAAAATATGATTTTTTCTAGGCATAAAATTCCTAAGTATGATAGAAATTTGAACAATTCCCTAGAAATTATAACATCGTCACAAAAAAAAAATGAATGTTGACATAATGAAATGAAATAGGAAAGTTTTCATTTTTTTTTTAAAGCACAATTGTGTAACATAATGATTTAAGCCATATGCTTTTATGGATTAAATAAATGAGAAATAAAATTAGAACGATGGTTTGTGCTAGGCATAGAATTTTAGGTATAGACTTATACCATCATTACGAAATCCAAAGAAGAAATTGATATAATTGCATAGTTGATTTTTTATTTTGAGAAAAACAAAAAATATAAAAATGAGGACTTGCACTAGGCATAAAATTCCAATTTAGGTTTAGGAACTATACCATCGTCGTGAAAGTCAAAAATATATAAATGTGACTTTATTGCTAGATTTTTGAACATGTTTTGCAAGAAAATTTTGGATTTTTGAAAAAAATGTATTTAATTGATTTTACGCTAAGCAAATATTCTCAAGTAAGAAAGTCAAATTATTCCAGAATATTTGAATAAATATTTTAAATTATTTCAAAGACAAAATTTAGATTTATAAGGAACCCCGTGTGCATACGTGAGTTCATTTCCGATCTTGATCTATCATAATGATACAAAATCTCTCAAACACAAATGTGTGTGCAATTGTAATGTTCATTTACCAATTTTGAGCAAGATAATTTGATACAAGCAATTTGAATTAACCAAATGAGTGTTTGTTGACCATGATTTATATGCATGTAACCGTACCAGACTACTATGTAATTCGGGTCATCAAGAGCTAGCTGATCCATAAGCGGACATAGGTTTGTACAAAATAAGGTCGCTAATGTGATAGACATATCACCACGCTAGGAGTTACCCAATGTCAAGCAATTTGGGCACAAATCACATGTTATGGGGTTTACCTCACAGTTTTCAAATAATTGATAATTCTAGGGATTCAAGCTTCACACTTCCTTCTTTCAAAGGGGGGTGAAGGTGTTGAGCAAGGTGCAGAAAAAGCAGTGCAAAAGTATTGTAATTGTTGTCAACACAGACAGATTGATGCATTGATGCAGTTCAGAGGTCAGTCAGATCAAGTGCAAAAAATTTCAAGAAAAACAGAGGGGACCCAGATCCAAAAATTTGCAAAAAAATACAAGGAAGAAAACTGTCGCGATATCGCGACATGTTTTCTGTCGCGATTTCGCGACAAAACCGAGGAGAGAGAAAATGCATGCCAAATTGTCGCGATATCGCGACATAACGGAGGAGAGAGAAAATGCATGCAAAATTGTCACGATTTCGCGACATGGCTGAGGAGAGAGAAGGCGCAAGCAAAATTGTCGCGATTTCGCGACAAAAAGGATGAGAGAGAAAGTGCATGAGAAAGTGTCGCGATATCGCGACAGTTTCGAAGAAAAGCACTAAGGGCGCAAAGTGTCGCGACATCGCGACAAAAAGGAGGAGAGAGAAAGTTCATAAAAACTGTCGCGATTTCGCGACATGTTGGAGGCAAAGCAGCAAAGTGAAGAAAGCGTAGCGATTTCGCTACATGTTGCAATTTCGCTGGCAAAAGCAAAGAAAAAGTGATAAGTCAAGAAGGTGTAGCGATTTCGCTACAAGTCCGAAATACAAAATGCAAGAGTGTAGCGATTTCGCTACAGGTTCAAAATGCAAGGCAGCAAAGTGTAGCGATATCGCTACAGGTTCAAAATGTAAGGCGGAGAAGTGTAGCGATTTCGTTACAGCTTCGAAATGCAAGGCGAAAAGTGTAGCGATTTCGCTACAGGTTCGAAATAAAAGGTGCAAAGGGGCAGCGACTTTGACACAAGTTTGAAAAGCAAGGGGCATAGGTGTAGCGATTTCGCTACAAGTGCAAAACTCAAAACACAATGGGGTAGCGATTTCGCTACAAGTCTTGAGATCAGCAAGTCGAAGCAAGAGGAAACATCAAGCCAACAAAGTTAGATTTTCGAAAACTGCAGCAAAGAAAAATGTTAAGTCAGAAAGGTGTAGCGATTTCGCTACAAGTAAGGTTTTCACGGCTGCATGAAGAAAGAATTGTACGGAGGCCAGAAGCGTCACGATTTCGTGACAAGTTGAAAGAAAAGCCGTAGGATGCCGGAAGTGTCGCGATTTCGCGACAACTTTGAAGATGACGTAAGCAATAGCTGGAAGTGTCACGATTTCACGACAAGTTGAAAGAAAAGCCGCAGGATGCCGGAAGTGTCGTGATTTCATGACAACTTTGAAGATGACGTCAGCAAAAGCGAAAAGTGTCGCGATATCGCGACATGTTTCATTTTCACGGGTGTGTGCCGAGCAAAGTAGGAGGCAAAAAATGTCACGATATCGCGACATGTAAGGTTTTCGCGGGTGATGTAGAGAGAAGGTCCAGGAGGCCGAAAACGTCGCGATATCACGACAGGTAACTATTTTTGGCGAGAAAAAGTCAAAAATACATGCAAAGTGACAAGTGTCGAATAAGCATGCAGCCAGTTACAGTAAAGTTAACTTGGGTCAGATCTGCAGTTCCAAGTGACAGGTGTTGGCAAAAGATTAGAGAATACACTGCAAGAGTCGACTGGAGTTTCAAGTGAAAGTTTCAAGACAACGCTTTTAAGAAAAAGAACGGCTGTTGCAGGGCCGTAATGCAGTTGGCAGGAAAAGGTGGCAGCTTCACAGGGAAGCTACGGAACATAGCATTAAAAATAGAACAGCTGGACGGTTGTATCGAGAACTGATTACAGAGGCGTTGTTTAGTTGCGTATATCAAAAGTTTCAGTTGAACGTAGAAGATAAAGGACACACAGTTTTCAACAGAGAAGAAAGAAGAACATCAGAGAGCCGAGATACGCAGAAAGGCTGTCAGGATACCTGTCAGAATGTGCAGAGAAAGAGGCTGTCAGAATGTCAGAATGAGTCAGAAAGAAAGCGGCTAAAAGGCAGAACTTGTCAGAAAGGATTTGACACGTTGATTACAGCCGAGAATGCATGAGAAATTGGAGGGAAACTTTGAGCCGTTTCTAATTGAACCATTCGAGAAAAACATATAAGAGGACTCGAATAAGCGCAGTATGAAGGTACTGCAACCGTGCTGTATAGTGAATATCAAAAGGTGCAATAGTGTAAGAGTGTTGCATGAAAAATAGATATAGAACAAAAACCAGCAATATTATTCTGAAAATTTAAGAGAGAGGTTTTTGATTGAGAAGAAGATATTGAGTCTTTAACAAGTCTCTCTATGCTTCTGTGAGTTAAAATTGCATGAGCCATAGACCAGTGAGGGTCTTGTAAAAGTGAAGGCATTTTGATGTCAATATATTTTGCAAAATAGAAATTCAAGTGGGTGCTTGAAAAAGGGGTTGGTGCTCCTATCTATTGCAGTAGATAAATCAGGGGTTGGTGCTCCTTCCAGTGGGTGCTGGTAAAATCAATTGTAAAGATTGAATCCTTGCAAAGACTGGATTTGGATTGGAGTCCAAACAGTCATTATTTGAGGAGTAGCCACATTGGTGAACCTCGTTAAATCCTGTGTTGTGTGATGTTCATGTGTGATTCTTGCTTTATTTGTTTTAAGCTTGCATTTTAGTTTTAAAAGTTGCAGAATCCAGTTTTTAAATAGTCACACTGATTCACCCCCCCCTCTCAGTGTCATTGTGAGAATATCAATTGGTATCAGAGCCAGGCACCTGTACAAGCTTAATCAGCTAAGGTGATCTTGGAAGATACACAATGGCCGGTGGTGAAGGTTTTTCTTCTAACAAAGCTCCTCTGTTTGATGGAACAAATTATTCTTTCTGGAGGCTCAGGATGCAGACTTATCTATGTGCACTGGGTTATGACATTTGGGAATCTGTTGAAAATGGATACACCATACCCACTGTTCCTCCAACAGATGCGGCTGAGAAGAAAAAGTTTGAGAACAACTCAAAAGCCAAGAATGCTATTATGTGTGGATTAGTAGATAGTGAGTTGATACGCATCATGAACTGCAAATCTGCTAAAGACATATGGGACAAACTGCAAAGCATTCATGAAGGAGATAGCAAAATCAAGGAAGCTAAGCTGCAAACACATCGTGCCCAGTTCGAAGCATTAAAGATGACCGATGATGAGAACATTGAAGCCTATCTGCTGAGAGTAAATGGAATCATCAATGCAATAAGAGGACTCGGGGAAGAAATGGAAGATGCAGTTGTTGTAAAGAAGGTACTAAGAACCCTCAATAAAAGGTTTGATGCAAAGGTTTCTGCCATAGAAGAAGCAAAAGATTTAAATTTTTTTAGTATGGATGAAATGCATGGTTCTCTAACAGCATATGAAATGAGGATTGGTCAAACTAAGCCCTCAGATAGAGAAGCAGCTTTCCAAGCACAGAAAAATATAAAATCTAAACAGGAATCTGAGGAAGAAGAATCTACAGATGAGACTGAAGCAAACTTTGTTAGGAAGTTAGTAAAGGGAAAAGGAAAGTACAGAGGTAAGCTACCGTTCAAGTGCTTTAACTGTGGAGGCATCGGGCACTTTGCAGCAAAATGCCCAATGAATGAGAAAAATAGAAGTGATGAAGGGACACACCAAGAAAGAAATGTCTGGAAAAAGAAACCACATTTTAGAAAAAGGAACTTCAAGAAGAAAAGTTTCATTTCCAAGAATATTGACTCTTCTGAAGACAGTTCCAGTGAAGACTCAGAAGAAGAAACTGGTGAAGCCTTGTTCATGGCTGTTGAAGAACAAAGAACAGAAGAAACCCAGGAGTGTGAAGAAAAATTAGACGATGAGGCTGAGGTAGATCTGGAAGGTGAGCTGGTTGCTGCACTTGAAGAGTTAAGTGCAGAAAGGAAAAGAAATAAAAATATGGCAAGAAAATTTGAGGATGCCAGCAATTTAATAATCAGTTTGAAAGTACAAACTGAAGAACATAAGAAAAGGACTGAAGATTTTGAAGCTCAGCTAACCGTGAAAATAAATGAGTGCAATAAACTAGAAGAAGACATAGTTGGATTAAGGCTGCAGCTAGAAGAGATGAACCGGAAACGAGTTGTCATCATAAATTTGAAGACAGTTCTGCGAAGCTGAATAAAATGTTGAATAATCAAAGGCCTACGGGTATCAAATTTGGCTTAGGCTTTGATGAAGGAGAATCCTCAAAAGACTCAAAGGTAGTAACTGTAGAACCAACAAAGAATAAAGACAAGATCAGGGTTGATCAAGATAAACCATATCTTGCAAAAGAGATCAACAAGTCCAAGCTCGAAAGGAGTGTTGCAAATGATGGATTCACCAAAGTCTCATATCAAAGAAGAAGAAGACCCATGGCTCCTACTTCCACATGGCAACAACCATTTCCCAGGTACACTCGTTCCTTTTTTGGTTATTGTTTTAAGTGCAATGCATATGGTCATAAAATCTCAAGTTGTAGATATAATGTAGAACAAAGAAATTTTACTAGTAGAAATATTTTTTCTCCTTTGATAGATTATGCTGTAGAATGTTATAACTGTCATAACTTCGGCCATATTGCAAGAAATTGTCGTAGCTCTTTTGCAGGAAATAAATACCAGGAAAGAAAATATCACTCAGTTGGATCAAAACAATACAGAAAATTTCTCGAAAAACTGTCACAAGCCAATGAAAGGGAGAAGGTAAAACAAGTGACCAGATCTGCTGTTAAATCTCAGTGGAAAGAAAAGGAACAACCAAAGAAAGACAAGGAATCTCTAATTGTTCAAATAGCCCTCAAAGCCCAGAATAAATCTGCACCTTGGATTCTGGACAGTGGATGCTCCAGTCATATGACAGGAGACAAACAGAAGTTTGACAAGCTACAGACATACGAAGGTGGTTCTGTAAAATTTGAAAACAATGATGGAGCAAAAATAGTGGGTAAAGGATCTGTTAAGTTAAGTGATGGTAAAATCAACTCTAAGGAAGTTCTTTTTGTGGTAGGACTGAAGCACAACTTACTGAGTGTAAGTCAGATTTGTGACAGAGGTCATGAAGTAATTTTCAAGAAGGAGGGCTGTGAAGTAAGGAAGACAAGAAATGGAAAGTTAATAGCCACTGGACTGAGAACTTCTGGAAATTTGTATACTCTCTCGGAGACTTCAGATGGAGCTTGCTTGGTTGGACAGGAAGAAGAAAATTGGCTGTGGCATAAAAGACTCGGTCACATAAGCTTTGATAATCTGGTAAAAATCAGCTCGAAAAGAGCAGTAAGAGACATACCCACTATTGGTAAACCATCAAACAACATTTGTGAGTCATGCCAAAAGGGGAAGCAAACCAGATCTACTTTCAAAGCAAAAGAATATTTCACTAGCAAGCCATTAGAACTAATTCACACTGATTTGTGTGGACCCATGAGGACAGAAAGCATAAATGGATACAAATATTTTATGCTGTGTATAGATGATTTTTCCAGAATGACATGGGTACTCTTTCTGAAACAGAAATCAGAAGCCTTTGAGATGTTTAAAACTTTCAAAAATCTTGTTGAGAATCAATCTGGAAAAAGAATTAAATGCTTGAGATCGGATAGAGGAGGAGAGTTTATTTCAAATGAGTTTGCTGAATTCTGTGAAAAACATGGAATAAGAAGACAGTTTTCAGCAGCAAGAACACCTCAGCAGAATGGAGTAGTTGAAAGAAAGAACAGAACTATACAGGAAATGGCAAGGACCATGTTAACGAGAGAGCAAAATTGCCGACGGGTTCCGGAAAGAGGCGGTTCATACTGCAGTCTATATTCAGAATAGATGTATGTTGAGGCCGCATGAAAGCAAAACACCTTATGAACTGTGGTTTGGCAAAAGGGCTACAGACAAAATACTTCAAAGTGTTCGGCAGCAAGTGTTACATTAAACGGACTGAAGCCAATCTTGGCAAATTTGAAGATAGAGCTGATGAAGGTATCTTTCTTGGTTACTCAACAAAAAGTAAAGCTTACACATGCTACAACAAAAGACTAAAGAAAATTGTGGAGAGTGCGGATGTGAAGGTTGATGAAGGCAGGAAACAAGAAATCAGCAATAATGAAAACTACCCAACCTATGAAGAATTTATTGAAGAAGATGAAGATCAAGAAAAGGAAGAGAGACAGAAATCAGATTCGAGATGATTTGGAAAGAGAAGAAAACAAGAAATTCAGAACAGGCAGTGGCAGAAAAATCATCCCAAAGAGCAGATTATTGGGGACCCTACAGTTGGCATTCAGACAAGAAGAAGAGTAGTAAATAACTATTCTTTGTTATCCAGTATTGAGCCCAAGAATATTATTGAAGCAAGCACAGATGAAAGCTGGATGGAAGCAGTAAATGAAGAACTAGATCAAATTGAGAAAAACAAAACCTGGGAATTAGTACCAAGGCCTGAAAATAAAAACATAATTGGTACTAAATGGATATTTAGAAACAAACTGAATGAAGATGGACAGGTTGTAAGGAATAAAGCAAGATTAGTCTGTAAGGGATATGCCCAAGTTGAGGGGATTGATTTTGAAGAGACTTTTGCACCAGTAGCCAGACTTGAAGCAATAAGACTATTTTTGGCTTTAGCTGTTCATAAGAATTTCAAGGTTTATCAGATGGATGTAAAATCAGCATTTCTGAATGGAAATCTTCAAGAAGAAGTATATATTGAACAGCCTGATGGTTTTCAACTTTGTGACAATCCTAACTTTGTTTGCAAGCTGAAGAAAGCATTGTATGGTTTGAAACAAGCACCTAGAGCTTGGTATGCAAGATTGGACAGCTATCTCACTAAGCAAGGATTCAAGAAAGGTATGGTAGATAGCAATCTATATGTGAAAACTGAAAATGGCAATTTCATTGTCCTTGTTGTTTATGTAGATGATATAATTTTTGGGAGCAGCAATGATGAATCATGCAAAGACATAGCAAACAAAATGCAGAAAGAGTTTGAAATGTCTATGATAGGTGAACTTTCATATTTCCTTGGATTGCAAGTTAATCAAACCGAAAAAGGGATTTTTATTTCTCAAATTAAATATGTGAAAGAAATGCTGAAAAAGTTCACTATGGAAGATAGTAAGCCAGTGAGCACCCCCATGACAACAAGCTGCAAGTTGAGCAAGGATGATAAATCTCCAAATGTTGATCAAACAATGTACAGATCAATGATTGGGAGCTTGCTGTATTTGACAGCAACCAGACCGGATATCTTACAAGTTGTTTGCATGGTTGCAAGATTTCAGGCTAGTCCAAAAGAGACTCATGTAACAGTTGTGAAAAGGATCTTTAGGTACCTCAAGGGTACTATGGAGTATGGGCTGTGGTATCCAAAAGGAAAAGACTTCACTCTCTTTGCATATTCTGATGCAGATTGGGCAGGATGCATTGATGACAGAAAAAGTACAAGTGGAGGAGCATTTTTTCTTGGAGATAAATTGGTAGCATGGCACAGTAAGAAGCAAGAATCAGTCTCTCTATCCACAGCCGAGGTAGAATACATTGCAGCAACAACATGCTGCACACAAATACTATGGATGAGACAAACATTGAAAGATCTAGGTATTCACTTCAATGAGCCCATTTCAATCAAATGTGACAACACTAGTGCAATCAACATTTCAAAGAATCCGGTAATGCATTCCCGCACCAAACATATTGCAATCCGGTATCACTTCTTGAAGGATAAGGTTGCAGAAGGAGAGGTCAGATTGGAGTTTGTTCCCACTACAGAGCAAGTAGCAGACATATTCACCAAACCTTTACCAAAGGAAGTATTTGAATACCTTCGAAAGAAGTTGGGAGTAGTCACACTTCCCAAGCACTGACTAGCTATGGGAAATACATTCTCAGGGGGAGCATTCAAGTTATTTATGCCTGAGAATGTTGTGCATAGACTCAGGGGGAGTCTGCAATAGCCCTTTGGCATTATTGGCAAAGGGGGAGAAGAATTTGAGCAAGGTTACAGTGTGTTGCCAACAATTCCAAAGGGGGAGATTGTTGAGCAAGGTGCAGCGAAAGCAATGCAAAAGTATTGTAATTGTTGTCAACACAGACAGATTGATGTAGTTGATGCAGTTCAGAGGTCAGTCAGATCAAGTGCAAAAAATTTCAAGAAAAATAGAGGGGACCCAGATCCAGAAATTTGCAAAAAAATACAAGGAAGAAAACTGTCGCGATATCGCGACATGTTTTCTGTCGCGATTTCACGACAAAACCGAGGAGAGAGAAAATGCATGCCAAATTGTCACGATATCGCGACATAATGGAGGAGAGAGAAAATGCATGCAAAATTGTCACGATTTCGCGACATGGCTGAGGAGAGAGAAGGCGCAAGCAAAATTGTCACGATTTCACGACAAAAAGGATGAGAGAGAAAGTGCATGAGAAAGTGTCACGATATCGTGACAGTTTTGGAAGAAAAGCACTAAGGGGAAAGTGTCGCGACATCGCGACAAAAGGATGAGAGAGAAAGTTCATAAAAACTGTCACGATTTCGCGACATGTTGGAGGCAAAGCAACAAAGTGAAGAAAGCGTAGCGATTTCGCTACATGTTGCAATTTCGTAGCAAAAGCAAAGAAAAAGTGATAAGTCAAGAAGGTGTAGCGATTTCGCTACAAGTCCGAAATACAAAGTGCAAAAGTGTAGCGATTTCGCTACAGGTTCAAAATGCAAGGCAGAAAAGTGTAGCGATTTTGCTACAGGTTCAAAATGCAAGGCGGAGAAGTGTAGCGATTTTGTTACAACTTCGAAATGCAAGGCAAAAAGTGTAGCGATTTCACTACAAGTTCGAAATAAAAGGTGCAAAGGGGCAGCGACTTTGACACAAGTTTGAAAAGCAAGGGGCATATGTGTAGCGATTTCGCTACAAGTGCATAACTCAAAACACAATGGGGTAGCGATTTCGCTACAAGTCTTGAGATCAGCAAGTCGAAGCAAGAGGAAACACCAAGCCAACAAAGTTAGATTTTCGGAAACCGCAGCAAAGAAAAATGTTAAGTCAGAAAGGGGTAGCGATTTCACTACAAGTAAGGTTTTTCATGGCTGCATGAAGAAAGAATTGTACGGAGGCCAGAAGCATCGCGATTTCGTGACAAGTTGAAAGAAAAGTCGCGAGGATGCCGAAAGTGTCGCGATTTCGCGACAACTTTGAAGATGACGTCAGCAATAGCTGAAAGTGTCACGATTTCGCGACAAGTTGAAAGAAAATCCGCAGGATGCCGAAAGTGTCACGATTTCATGACAACTTTGAAGATGACGTCAGCAAAAGCGAAAAGTGTCGCGATATCGCGACATGTTTCATTTTCGTGGGTGTGTGCCGAGCAAAGTAGAAGGAGGCAGAAAATGTCGTGATATCGCGACATGTAAGGTTTTCGCGGGTGATGTAGAGAGAAGGTCCAGGAGGCCGAAAACGTCGCGATATCACGACAGGTAACTATTTTTGGCGGGAAAAATTCAAAAATACATGCAAAGTGACAAGTGTCGAATAAGCATGCAGCTAGTTACAGTAAAGTTAACTTGGGTCAGATCTGCAGTTCCAAGTGACAGGTGTTGGCAAAAGATTAGAGAATACACTGCAAGAGTCGACTGGAGTTTCAAGTGAAAGTTTCAAGACAGCGCTTTTAAGAAAAAGAACGGCTGTTGCAGGGCCGTAATGCAGTTGGCAGGAAAAGGTGGCAGCTTCACAGGGAAGCTACGAAACATAGCATTAAAAATAGAACAGTTGGACGGTTGTATCGAGAACTGATTACAGAGGCATTGTTTAGTTGCGTATATCAAAAGTTTCAGTTGAACGTAGAAGATAAAGGACACACAGTTTTCAACAGAGAAGAAAGAAGAACATCAGAGAGCCGAGATACGCGAGAAGGCTGTCAGGATACCTGTCAGAATGTGCGAGAGAAAGAGGTCATCAGAATGTCAGAATGAGTCGGAAAGAAAGCGGCTAAAAGGCGGAACTTGTCGAAAGGATTTGACACGTTGATTACAGCCGAGAATGCATGAGAAATTGGAGGGAAACTTTGAGCCGTTTCTAATTGAACCATTCGAGAAAAACATATAAGAGGACTCGAATAAGCGCAGTATGAAGGTACTGCAACCGTGCTGTATAGTGAATATCAAAAGGTGCAATAGTGTAAGAGTGCTGTATGAAAAACAGATATAGAACAAAAACCAGCAATATTATTCTAAAAATTTAAGAGAGAGGTTTTTGATTGAGAAGAAGATATTGAGTCTTTAACAAGTCTCTCTATGCTTCTGTGAGTTAAAATTGCATGAGCCATAGACCAGTGAGGGTCTTGTAAAAGTGAAGGCATTTTGATGTCAATTTATTTTGCAAAATAGAAATTCAAGTGGGTGCTTGAAAAAGGGGTTGGTGCTCCTATCTGTTGCAGCAGATAAATCAGGGGTTGGTGCTCCTTCCAGTGGGTGCTGGTAAAATCAATTGTAAAGATTGAATCCTTGCAAAGACTGGATTTGGATTGGAGTCCAAACAGTCATTATTTGAGGAGTAGCCACATTGGTGAACCTCGTTAAATCTTGTGTTGTGTGATGTTCATGTGTGATTCTTGCTTTATTTGTTTTAAGCTTGCATTTTAGTTTTAAAAGTTGCAGAATCTAGTTTTTAAATAGTCACACTGATTCACCCCCCCCTCTTAGTGTCATTGTGAGAATATCAGAAGGGATTTAAATCTTTTTGCTTTTTCTTTTCTTTTATTTTTCTATATTTTCTTGACACTGAGATAATGCTGAAATATTGCTGAGATGGTACAAAATGATACTGAAATAATGCTTCTGAATAATTTCTCTTTTTCTCATGATTTTTATTGATTTTATTTTTCTTTTTCTTTTTCTTCCTATACTAGGGATACTTGCTCGGATTGGCTGTAGAGCAAGGGATTTTTATTCTGGGAAGGAGTGAGCTTGTCCTTTTATCAATTCTCAAAGATTCTAGACCATGTGCATGATAGTATTGCAGGGGAAACTTTTCACTAAAGAGACCACTTCTACTGTGTAGCATAATTTTGAATTTGCAATGAAATCATTTTAATGTGAAAAGGTGTACTTGGTTCAAGTAAATAACAAGATCAGTTCTCTATGCTCAAAACTTTATTTAATTTAACTGTGAACTTCGATATAAGAGATATTAATAATCATACAAAATAAGATCAAGATATTTATTCATGTGAGTGTGAAAGTGAGGGATTCCAGATAAATGCTAATTTATCCAAAATAACTAAAAATATAACTGCAATACTTCAAGAATTGACAGGTGCAAAATAGAATATGTTATTGAGGATTTTGATGATTTTGATTTTTTTATATTTTGATTTTAATTTATGAATTGAGAGAATACATAATATTATTATTTTTTGAAATTTTTATATGAATTACTAATATGAGACAATATGTATAATATATACAGTGACGAAATTACCAGATTTATGCATAATAGCACTTAAGATGCATAATGTTCATAGGTTATTTAAGATCTTTACCATCTAAGGTAGCTAATATGTATGCTCCCGATCCAAATTTAGCAGTGATAATATATGGCTCGAGCCAGTTAGGCTCAAATTTGCCTTTAAGGTCTTTAGTTGCATTAGTATTTTTTTGGTTTTCTTTTAAGATGAGGTCGTTGATCTCAAAGGATCGATTATGAACTTTCTTAAGAAATGCTCGTTTGAGCTTGTTTTGGTAGGCATGAAGATGCTCCAAAGCATTAATGCACTTCTCATCTAGGAGTTCTAGCTGACTAAATCTGCCAGCATGATATTCATCTCCTACTTTAGTATCTTGAAGTAGCAGAGCCAAAGAAGGAACTTCTAGTTCAAAGGGAAAAGCAGCTTCAGCGCCATAAACCAAAACAAAAGGTGAAGTGCCCGTGGGAGTATGAATGCTAGTTCGATAAGCCCAAAAAGCAGGATATAATTGAATGTGCCAATCATGTCCAGATTTATTGACCAGTCTCTTGAGGATTTTAATTAATGTTTTATTAGATGCTTTTGCTTGGCCATTACCCTGAGGATAATAGGGAGTGGACCAATGATGTTGAATTTTATATTTTTGACATATTTTCTTTACATATTTGTTTTTGAAAGAAGTTTCATTATCCGAGATGATATTTGCAAGAATTTTGAACCTACAAATAATTTTATTAAGAATAAACTTGGAAACTTGCGTTCCAGTGCAAGAATCTAAGGGCATAGCTTCGACCCACTTCATAAAATACTCGATGGTGGTTATGATGAATTTTTGTCCATAATATGACACAGGATTGATTTTTTTAATGATGTCTAAGCCCAATTTTGAAAAGGGCCAAGGAGATGAAATATCCTGCAATTCTTATGCAGGCGCATGGACAAGGGCAGTGTGTTTCTGGCACTTGTCGCAATGGCACACGTAATAATGTGCATCATTATCCATGGTAGGCCAAAAATATCCTATCCTAAGGAGCTTCTTAGCAATGGCACTACCACTAAAGTGTCCCCCATAAGATCCATCATGGGATTCACTCAAATATGATCTAGACTCTTCTATACTCAAACATTTCAATAGGATACCTTCAAAAGATCTCCTATACAATGTTTTGCCAATTATTACGAAGCGACTTGCTCATATACATAATAATTGGCACTGGTTTCTATTAAAACCTTTAGGGAAGGTCCCATTTTGAATAAAGTTGAGGATGTCAGTGTACCAAAGTTTAGGAATAGTTTTATTGATTAAAAATACGTCCAAAGGATCCAAGCATGATTTAGTTGAAGTGGGTTTCTGGAGTCGACGAATAATGATAGTAGCATATTCGTCATCTAACTCCAAGGGTAAAAGAGATGCAGCTACGGCCATAGCATCAGTCGCATGATTGCTAGTTCTAGGAATAGCTTCCAAGGTAACTTGATCAAATAAAGAAGTTAATTGTAATACATATGCTTTATATGGGCATAATTTATCATCTCTAGTCTGATAAAAATCATTAATTTTATTTATAACAAGTTGAGAATCATCGAAAACTAATATATTTTTAATTTTTAGTGTCAGGGTAGCTCATAATCCAAGGATTAGAGCCTCATATTCAGTAGTGTTATTAGTATAGGCAAACATTAATTTAAAGGATAGAGGTATGAGATGTTTCTATGGAGATATAAAAATAATACCTACACCAACCCCACTCATGCATCGGGCTCCATCAAAGTATAGGGACCATTGCTCTGAATGATCCGCCTCTAGGTTAAGGCATTTGTTATGAAACTCAATGATGAGGGGATGGGTGGACTCTACGGGTGCAACAACTAATTGATCTACTATTATTTGACCCTTAACAGACTTCTATACTATAAACGTGAGTTCAAACTTGCTTAGAGCAAGAACCCACTTCACTGTGCAACCAGATAAATAAGGTCGACTCATGAGATACTACAAGGGATCGAATTTAGCAATAACATATATTTTTTGACTGAGCATATAATGGCATAGTTTCTATGTAGAAAATATGCCTGCTAGACATAACTTGTCTAATGTTGTGTAGCAGGTTTCATAACTAATTAATGTTTTGCTAATGTAATAATTAGCACGCTCTCTTTTCTCATCATCAAGTTGAGCTAACATAGCTCCTAAAGTAAAATCTGAAGTAAAAATATATAATATAAATGGATGATCAGGTTTAGGTGGTGAAAGTACAGGTGGGTTAATAAGATATTGTTTGAGGAGTTCAAATGCTTCCTTACATTCGTCATCCTAATGGAAAGAGACATCCTTCTTAAGAAGCTTAAGAAAGGGTCTAGTTTTATCCGCCAGCTTATCAATGAAGCGATGGATAGATTGAATCTTACCTTGTAGACTTCGTCCTTTAGATATATTTGTAGGTGCGGGCATATCAGTGATAGCCATAATATTGAGAGGGTCAATTTTGATGCTAAGTAAAGAAACTATAACCCCCAATAATTTACCTGACTTAACTCTGAATATACATTTGGCTGGATTCAATCGGATAAGATATTCCCTTAATCGATCAAATACTTTTATCAAGTCATCTAAATGGTCATCTTCTTCAGTAGAACAAGCTATAATGTCATCTATATAATCATGTAGTATATCATGCATCATATCATGAAAGATATAAGTCATGGCTCGTTGATAGGTTGCACCTACATTCTTCAAATCGAATGGCATCACTTTCCAATAGAAAGTCCCCCAAGGGGTAATAAAGGTTGTTTTAGCCTGATATTTAGGAGCTATCCTGATCTGATTATATCCAAAAAATCCATCCATTAAGGATATCATTCCACTCCAACGAGTAAAATCAATGATCTAATCCATATTGGGAAGGGGAAAATTGTCTTTAGGGCATGCAACATTAATATCTCTAAAGTTTGTACAAACCCTAATCTTAGTAGCTTCTTTCTTAGTTATTGGAACTACATTCGAGATCCATTCAGCATAATCAATGGCTTGTATAAAAATAACATTTAGGAGTTTTTCTAACTCCCCTTTGACTAGTAAGGCCACTTTAGGATGCATTTTTCTAAGCTTCTGCTTAATAGGTTTAGCATCCGGATGCACTACTAGGTGATGCATAACTATAGAAGGGTCTAAACCTGGCATATATTCATATGTCCAAGCAAAAAAATCTTCATATTCTTTAAGAAATACAATGTATTTATCCTATTTTTCTTGACTCAATTTTGATCCAATGTTGATTATGTGAGGGTTATCATTGGTTCCAATGTTAATTTTTATGACATTTTCTACTTCCAATTGTATATCTCTCTCAAAATTAGGTGGGGCGGTTGAAACACCCAATTCTTGTAATTCTTCCAAGGTTAGCTTGGATAATTCGTCTTGAGGAGTCGTGGCCTCAAGCTGGGCTATACTAGGTATAGAGCCATCAGAATAAAATCCATTATGTAATAATTCCTCAATGAATACATCATGAAATATATCTCCCTCCAACTCATCATTAGATTTAGTGATCATCTTATGATAAGCTATAGATATTATATTACATGTGAATGTCTTATTCGTTAAACATAAAGCATCATGTTCATCTAAATAATCTTGGTAACATATAAGATGGTCATCATCCTCAAATGGGAATGGCTGACCCTTACTAGAAAATAGGCCCACACCACATCGAGCGGGCCATGCTTCTACCTCAAAATGTTCTTTCATACCATTTTGGAAAGGTCCCAAACCTTTCCCTTTATATCCCAATTTAAGCATTATAGGTTTGGCTTTAATATACTCATTAGTAAAATAACATCGAGCATATCCATAATAATGAGTTCTGATGTTTCTAGGTATTCTACCCTAGTCATATCCCTTATAAATAAAGGCATAGCTCCCGACTTGGTAGATACTTACCATAGGCTTTGGGAGGCCCAAGGTACAAGGAGATGGTGGCAAATTATTTAAAATAAGGGAATATTGCATAGAAGCATTCATTTATTCTGATATAAGAATTTTAGATAGATCGAGTAAGAGCTCATCAGTAAGAGCATAAGAGGTAGAAGGAACATTCCCTACGTCTTTCAATGTGAAAAATATGAATTTTGTGGATGTAGACAGTGTAGAAGTGTCGATAGATGGGTATATTATAGGTATGGAAGTTATAGGAGTATAACAAGAGACATTGGTTGTGGGATTAGGATCTTTCTTAGGTCCTAATGCAGTTTTTTTAGAAGATGGTTGAGATATATGTGGAGGTGCAACTAATGGAGAATAAGTAGATGATGTTGTGGGTGTGAGTTTCACACGTTTAGATGGATAATGAGAATTAGGATGTGTGGATGACAGAGCGGGGTAAAATTGAACTCCAATAGGTTCTACCAAAACACACATATCAAAGGGTCTTGGATCACCATGAATGGTGACCAACTGATTCTTAAATTCAAACTTAACACACTGATGTAAAGTTGAGGGAACAACTCGTATCGCATTGATCCAAGGATGACCCAAGAGTATATTGTACGATGAATGTCAATGTACAATAAACACAGTTGTATCCAAGGTTCTTGGACCAACCTACAATGGAATGGTAATAACTCCACACATTTCTTGTGTTTCGTCATTGAAAGCTTTTATGATCATATCAGTTCTTTTCATTTCATCACTTCTAAACCCAAATATTTGGTAGAAGTCAAAAGTGCAGATATTTAAATATGAACCATTATCAATCAAAACTCGTTTGACTGCTACATCTCCAATTAAGGCAGTAATATACAAGGGGTTATCTTTATGTAAACTATGTTGCGGTATGTCTCTATCCTGAAATTCAATACAATCAACTTCATGAGTTATTATAGTATCGGCCATGGCTTCAGGTTGAATGTCTTGTGGTACCATCATCTGACTTAATGTGAGCATTAATTCATCTCTATATGTAGGAGAATATTTTAAAAGGTCCAAGAGAGAAATTCTAGCTAAAATATTTGATAATTGTTCATTAATATTATAAGGAGGTTTAGGTTGAACATTAGGTGAATGATTCCCTTTATTAGGAACCTTCAAAACAAATGGAGTTGATCCACCATTTTGAATTTGATCTTATTGAGAATTTTGATCCTATTGTCTAGTAACAGCTCCGATGGTACCCACGATATTATTTTGCGGATGATGAATGGGTCTTGGTCTAGCATTTATAGCTAGCTCATTAGAAAGTAATCGGTGAGACGATGGTCTAGTAGTGACTCTTCTTGGGAATGGCTCTTCTGGAACCATATAACTTGTGATAGGATGAATAGGATCCGATTCATATTTAGAACTATTCGATTGATTTGATGTGATTTCCATATCACTCTCAGTCTCGTATTTTGTATCACTAAGATCAGGTATTTGAATATTATATAGAGGTCTGGTTGTAACCACGGATAAAGTTGTGTCAAATATTTCTAGATCATGAATAGGTAAATGCCCATTAATAGTTCCTACATATCGGGCAGGAGGAGGGACATTATGATGTTCAACTTGATTAGCCACCTCCTTACCATGTTTTGGTAAGGGATGTTGAAAGATGTCCAATGACTGATTGGCATTCTGGTTCTAGTTTTGTGGGGTGTTATATTGAACATTATTAGGAGGATTTTTCTTAGGTTGAAAGGCTTGCAACTCCATCTCATTGTTATCAATCAAGTCTTGTATTTTATGTTTTAATATTTTACAATATTTGGTAGTGTGTCCAGGTCCTCTATGGAAGTCATAGTGTAAATCTACTCTGTATCCGGGTATATTTGGATCAGGTTCCTGAATATTTGGTAATTGAATCAAACCTCATTCTAATAATTGTGGTAGAATAGTTGATAAAGGTTGATTTTAACCTAGTAAATTCTCGAGGAGGTCTATCAGGAGGTTTCAATACAAACTTCTCCTTTGTCTTCACAACATTAACATTAGTAGTATTTCTGCTATCGATGACTCCATCACCCACAACTTGTTTATTATTATATTGATTTTTGGATGTTTTCTCATCGTCTCTCTTTTTAAGTTGGCCTCTCCTAATGAGAGCATCTTCCACTCTTCAGGCTAAGCCTATAGCCTGATCGAAGGTGGTCAAGGTAGCAGTTGATAATTCGTAAGATAGTTGCTCTTGTAAATTATTAATAAATATGTACAACATCTCTCTATAAGGTAACACAAAGTGCAATTTTCTTATCAACTGTCTCCACCTAGATAGGAAATCAGAAAAGCTTTCATCTTTACCCTATTTTAAGTTATACAAATCTTTAATGGTCACATATCTTTCGATGTAGGCACTAAATTGATGAACAAAAGACTTGGCAGTTTCTTTGAAATTCCTCAAAGAATTAGTGGGTAATTGATAATACCACTCTAATGCCATTCCTCCCAAGCTTTTCACGAACATTTTTAGTAATAACAAATAATCATGTGATATATCATGACATGCTATCATAAACATAAAGATGCTCTATGGGATATTTGGTTCCTTTATATATGGGAAGAACAGGCATAGGAAAATGTTTAGGATATGGCTATGCTATGACTATAGGATCTAAAGGCTGACTACACATCTCTCGATAATTGTATGAGGGACGATAGGGATCTATCTGGTCTATGCAAGAAACTAACTGTTACACCATGGCTTCAAGATTGCTAGTTTTTCCACCATATTGGTTCGATGGTACATAGGTATGGGATCTATGAGTGTATGATGGTGTGACATAAGTATTAGATGTTATATTGCTATTATGCAAAGTGCTGGTAGGAATAGAATTATGAAGGGGATTTGTAATAGTATTATGTTGTACCTTAGATTGTTGATAATTGGTGTTCGGTTTTGTTTTGGTTTTTTGTTGGTTTGAGATATGTTGATCAAGAGCTTGGAAAAATAGAGCAGTAAATGATGGTTTCTTTTATGCAGGAAGGACCCTAGGCTTGTTAACAGGCACTTTAGGTTGTTGGATAACCTACTGTTGTTGCATGCTCTGTATCACAGCTACTATATCCAAATTGTATGGTCCAGCTTGATCACTCTCCTGTTCAATAAAGGACAATGGATTAGTGTGTGTTTGAAATACTTCTTCTAGAGTTGCTTGAGTGTCACTAATTCGATCCTTGTCCATATGGGCTGCTCTATTAAAAACACCAATATTAGTGTTAATGAACTTACAGAATTGTCCCATGTTATCAAAAGTGATAGCTCCTCCCAGAGACATTTTAGGGGATGAGGATCCTTCCTCTCTAATAGTTTCTTCTTGTTCATTTCCTCCAGCAAGCTCTTCTTCTTGCTGGTCTAGGGTTTCTTCTTCTTGAACTTGGTCCTCAGGAGGGACATTTTTTTCAGTTAATGGTCTTCCTAACCAATCTTCATCTTCTTTAGTTTGTTTTCCATTCCTAATTCTAGGCATTGTGCTAAACTTAGGTTTTAGAAAATATATATACTTATATATATATATGCGATAGGGTTGAGAGGTATATATTTTAACTATATACCTACTATAATACTTTAAAAGGAAATTTTTTGTTGTTTTTTTTTTGTGATTTTATTATATTATCATTTTGTGAGAATAAAAATAACAAACAACATGCTAGTTGTAAGAAACAATAGTAGAAAGAATCACTTAGCTTTCTATGAATAGTTTATGGATATCATTGATAGGGTCAAGTTCATCAGGAGTAATGAAATGCCCTTCTTCAAATTGGAAGTTTTTTTTCAAGAACTTGACAAAGTGTGCTATGGTAATATGATCTATTTCAGACTCTGACATGTAAAAATAAAGTTCATGGCAATACTATCGATACAACAAAGCTCTAGGAATTCTATTCCATCTCTTTCTATCCATAAGAACGACTTCTTGATCCTCTACACAAGATAGAAATTTATGTACTACAACTGCGTTCTCAAGGTATTCCTCAAAGGTGTATAATTCAGAAGACACAAGTGCTCTTTTATCGGCTAACCACTTATGGCAAGCTCTCTGAAGTTCATGATACAAAGTCACCTGATCAAGATCCAGGATTCTATCTTGGAAAAACCTCTTAATTTGCCTAAGTTTTGTAGATCTAGATTCAATAATACCCAATCTCCTATAAAGTTCATCCCACAAAGGTTGGGCTCTATATGTTTGAGGTACTCTAAGCATAGAAGTAATCTCTATGGCCGTTAATTGATTTTCAACATTTATGGAGATAGCTTGTCTTCTATTATAATCTACCATCTAAGTATGATATGCAAATTTAATAGTTTTCTAATAATTCTAGATGTTCTTAATATGTGTTTTTTTTTTTGATTGTTTTCAAAAGGTGTTTTTAGTTTCACATCGGGTTCACCAAAATGTATCGCCCAAATTTTTTGCACCCTTACCTTCAGGCTAAAGTATTCGTACCCAGAAGGGGGGTAAGAAAAGGATGGAACAATATCTCGAACGGAGAGGCCCTTTGAAGGTCGTGCCTCTTGGGGGAGGGGTATAAAGGTGAATTTTTGATGGATGGTGGGGTTCACCAGGAGACTTTGAGTGGTAGTTTTCACGCCTAGGTTGAGAATGGGTTTGATTTATTCATTTTATGTTCAATAATTCAGATTCCTAGGTTGGCCAAAATGAAGCTAAGCTATTCCATATGAATATTCTAATTTATATGAATACAACAGACATAAATTAATCTTAATGTGATTGAATACAGAGAATATATAAAATGGAGAAGAGTACACCTAATTTTTGATGTCTGATGAAGATTCTGAAGCTTGTAGGAGTCTAGATCATCCTGGATATGATAGGATCATCTGTAATTGTATAGAATCATCCCAAATCATAGGTGATCATCTGATATCTCTCAAGATCATCAGTGACCTGACAAATTCATCAGGCAAATTCGTCAGAAACCTACAATCAAGAAAACAAACACCAAAAACCAAAAATACAATTGCAAGAATGATGTAAAATGATAGAAATAAGAGTATAGATGTTTTAATGATAAATCTAGATATCAAATTAAATGAGATGCACTATTTTGGAAACTTATTTTGAATTTTATCATGCAATTATGCTAAATGAGGTGAACTCCAAGATATAAAATAGAAGTAAATTAATATAATGCACCAATAAATAATGAAAATGAGACAGAAAATGCAAACTTAGGGCTCTAATTTCCCCCAAACTAAATTGCAGACCAGATCATCTGTAATCATACAAGATCATCGCTGATCTTGATAGGATCATCTAAAATTGTAGTTGAATCACCTACGATGATCCGAGCTACCTCTGACTGAAACACAGTGAAATCCTACAACAAAAATTGAAAACACAATTGCAAATGATGGGATATCACGATGAAAACTAAAATTGCAGGGAAATAATCAGCCAGACAGCCAGGTAGGGAGTCAGGGGGATAAACTGGGAAAATCCTAGTTTATATAGGATTAGGGGGAGGTTAGGATTTTTGGGATAATCCCAATCTGGGAGATCCCCAACGTGGGAATCTCCAACCATGCAGACACACTTTTGCCCAAGTTGGAGAGGCCGTTGGAATAGAAGATAATTACAAAAAATTGGTTTTGGGACAAAATCATCTGGACGTTCTGTTCTAGATGAATTCATCTGATTTGGGATGATATCGTCAGATCGATGATGATATCGTCCAACGGTCACAACAACCTCTAAAAATGGAACGAAAAATGAGGTAAGCAGTTAATGGGCAGTTTTGGGGTTAAAATTCAAATTTCTACTTTTTATTGATGGTTTAACTGCGCCAATTTTAGGGTGCTACATATAGATTTAATTGTTTTTACATAAATTATTAAGGAGTGTATGAATGATTGATGATCATTGAAACACCCCCCAATAGTAGAACTAGTGGAATCATCTCAAGTGGTATTGTAAGCAATCTTGTTCAAAACCCTTTGCAAGTTTACAAAGCTCCCTGGGTTGATAAATTAAATGCATGGGCATGTAACAAAAGTAGGAAAGAAGTTAACCTTGTTTGGCCCGCAACATTTTGGCACCGTTGTCAGAGAAGTGTTTCAACTAGATTATTTACAATACCTAGAAACCTTCCATATACGGTCGATTTATTTAGACCAATCCACTAGAACCTGAGTTAGCCGAACATTCTAAATTTGAATTAGACTCGCCCAAACCACCAATAGTAATCCATTAGAGTGAGGATCCACACTTTGTGCAAAGTGAATCCTCATCCCATCAACTTGGGGAAGAATGAATCATCATAAATCCCCTATTTAATAGGACACCCTTAGAGGAAGCCCTATTGTGGAAAGTTGTAGAAGATTAGATGATAACACCAAACAACCTTAGAGCCTTGACTCAAAAAGTCTTAAACGACCATAAGGCCATAAATACTGCATTAGAGACCGCATTTCCTAAAAAAATGGTTGACAATGAAGAAGTCTCATCTGGCTTTAGTTTCCCGATTGATGGAGTAGGAGATACCAAAATGAAAAACATATCCCCTGCTCACCTTTCGACCTTCAGAGGATACCCAACTGAGGACCCTGACCTATTTTTATTTAAGTTTGATGTCTTATGCAGGTCTGTGGACTACAAATCTGATACATAGAAGCTAAAACTCTTTCCTTCCACATTGGATGATGCAACTCTGTGGTGGTTCATCGGTCTGGGAGACAAACACATTGCCACTTGGGATCAAATGAAGAAGCTCTTTTTAGAGCAATACCAAGATTTTGGGAGAGCAAGAGACTCCAGAGAAGAGGTCCTAAGCATGACGCAGAAAGAATATGAGTCTCTCAAGGAATACTAGGAGAGATTCAACTTCAATCTTCAATGATATCCTCACATGAAACTATCTGATAAGTCCCTCAAAAGCATATTTTTGAGAGGACTTACCAATGAATCACTGGAGGCTCTTAACATGATTTATGGAGGTGATGTCTACCAAAATGCTATGGAAGACATCCGACAACTATGCCAAAACTACTCAAGAAGGAGAGGCAAGACCACTTCTAGAACCATGAAAGTGACTGCTTCAGTCATGAAGACAAAAATAGGTAACATGCTAGAAGATTTAAAGAGTGAAATGCTCTCATCTCTAGCATTGCAGATGGATACACTGCTATTAGAGAAAAATAAGCAAGAAAATGAAGCAACATTGGCTTATTTCTGTCCAAAATGTAGAGGGAAGCATGCAAAGAATGCATGCCCAGAGAACAAAGTTAGAGTATGCACTGTTTGCAGGCTGAACCATAAAACTCGATTGTGCCCGTAACTACCCAATAATCAGGAGGATGCTGAAAGCATGGATGCCTATTTCATAGGCAATCGAAAGAGTTGGCCACAACCCCTTGTAGGGAATATGCCAACCAGAATGTCGTCATATGGGGGAGGACCATACATGCCCCAAGGCCCACCTCAACCACCTAACATGGGGTGGTGGGGGCCATCACCCTGGTCCAATGCACCCCTAACAACATTCCCAAACTAGCAGCCATGGATGCCATATCCATATCCTGGGCAATAGTGGAGAGGCCACACTGTGTGGAATCAGGCTCCACAGAATGTAGCACCAGCTCACCCCCAATAGAATTTATCGGCATTGCCAGTAGTGAGACCTGCGCAGCTACCCACACAACCGATGGCAAATCCTAATAATAGGGTGAACCAGCCAGCATACAATGTGGAGGGTGAGATGTATCCGATGTACCATATTCAGCTTAGGTCTGGTAGACAGCTAGGAGTAGGAATGCCTCCACTGGTAGAAGAGGAGGAAGAGGTAGGAGAAACACCTCTTGTAGAAGAGGTGATAGAAGAAATGCTTGAGAGAGCAAAGGCTCCATTTCCCAATCGGCTGCAAGAACAGAGGAAAGTAACGCAGCCAGAGTTTGATATCTTGTCTAGCTTGAAGAACCTCACCATGACAATTCCATTATTTCAAGCCATCCGAGATGTTCCGATATATACCAAGGCGATAAGAGAGATGTGTCTAAGGAAGCCAGGATGAAGAGCAACCCAGACTATCAATGTCATGGGTAAACTAGCAGATTTGATGATGGGAAAAATGTGCCATCCTAAGTATGCAGACCCGAGCAGCCCGATGCTGACTATAAAAATTGAGGGACATTCCCTATCCAATACGTTGGTCGATCTCAGAGCAGCCATCAATGTAATGCCTCAGGAGACCATGCAGAGGCTACAGCTCACGAACCTGAAACCCACTATGATAGTGCTGCAGCTGGTCGATCGATCGACCGTGGCACTAGAAGGAATGTTGGAAGATGTAATAGTGATAGTCAGTGCATGGGAATACCCAACCGACTTTTTAGTCTTGCAATCTAAAACTAGGTTGGGCGGTTACCCGCTCATCTTGGGAAGGCCATGGCTGGCAATAGCTGACGCTTACATCAGCTGTCGAGATGGGCTGATGACCATCTCCGATGGATGAAATGTTAAAAGGTTGACTATTTCACCCCCAACGTAGTCCGTCGACTCATTAGGAGAACCCATGTTGATCGAGCATGAAAATCCTGAGCTATCCATGATCCAGCCGATGATGACGTTGGATGAGTTGGCAGAAGAAGATGAAGATGGTGCTATTGTGGAGTTCCTCCATGGGGAGTCCTCCATCTCCGCACCTGGATCACCATTGGTGGTGCCCAAGATCACCACGTTCAACAGATACACGTCGGGCCAGGAAGAACGTTGAATGTCAGCAGTGGGTTGACTCCCACACAATTGATGAAAGTAGAAGAGCTCCTGGTTAGACACCAATAGGCATTTGCATGGGATTACTTAGATATGAAGGGTATCAGCCCAAAGATCTGTACCCATCGTATATACCTCGATGATCAAGCAACTCCAAGCAGGAAACCACAGAGAAGAATGAATCCGACAATGAAAGACATTGTCAAGGAAGAACTGCAAAAACTCTTGACTATCGGATTCATCTATCCAATTTTTGATAGTGAGTGGGTATCACCGTTAGTGGTAGTCCCTAAAAATAATGGGAAGTGGTGAATCTATGTGGACTACAGAGCGTTAAACAAAGTGACCAAGAAGGACCACTTCCCGCTCCCGTTCATTGATCAAGTCTTGGATACACTCTCCGGGAGGAAGTATTTCTCCTTCCTGGATGGATTCAATGGATACAACCAGATCCAGATAGGAGAAGAGGATCGAGGATAAGACAACGTTCACCTACCCATGGGGAACGTTTGCCTATCGGGTATTACCTTTCGGATTATGCAACGCACCTACCACCTTTCAAAGGGCGGTGCTTAGCATATTTTTAGACATGATGGGAGACGCGGTCGAAGTATACATGGATGACTTCACCATCTATGGAGAAACCTTTGACGAAGCAATGACGAACTTGGAAAGAGTGCTCGAAAGAAGCAAGGAAAACAATTTGTCCCTGAGCAATGAGAAATGCTTTATGATGATGCAAGAAGGCATCGTATTGGGACACCACCTCTCCATAGAAGGAATAAAGGTTGATAAAAGAAAAATTGAGGTCATTAGAGACCTACCCAGCCCCAGAATGTAGAGAGAGGTGAGGAGTTTTCTTGGATCAGTCGGGTACTACCGGTGATTTATCATCGAATTCAGCAAAATTGCAAAACCACTGCACACTCTATTATCTAAAGATGTGGAGTTCAATTGGATGGAAGACTACGAAGAAGCATTTCAGTTGCTTAAAGAGAAACTGATATCCGCACCGGTTTTAAGAGGACCAAATTGGGCCATACCATTCCATATCTACTGTGATGCATCCAACAATGTGATTGGAGCAGTCCTCGGATAGAAGGATGGCGAAGAATTTTATGCCATCTACTATGTCAGCAAAAACTTGGCAGGAGCCGAGCTCAACTACACGGTGATGGAGAAGGAGTTCCTTGCAGTTGTGCATGCCATAAACAAATTCTACCATTATATCATCGGGTATAAGGTATTTTTCCACACGGACCATGCGGCCATCAGATACTTGATGAGCAAGCCGACCATTGGTGGAAGAATTATCAGGTGGCTCTTGTTACTACAGGAATTCGACATCACAATAGTCGACAAACCAGGCAAAGACAATGTCGTAGCAGATTTTCTATCTAGATTGATACTGGCAGACCATACAATAGTGGAAGACCAATTTTTGGATGAACATTTGTTCACCATTAGTGAGAAAATCCTATGGTACATAGATATAGCCAATTACTTGGCCATCGGAAGAACCTCACCTGCTCTCTCTTTCCGAGAAAAGTAGGCGGTCATAGAGAAAAGTGCATCGTTCCTATGGATTGATGGCCTCCTATTCAAAATAGGATGTGACTAGATTATAAGGAGATGCGTAGCAGAATAGGAGTTCTCAGAAGTACTCAAAGCGTGTCACGATGAACCATGCGGAGGACACTTTGTAGGGAAATGAACTACCTACAAAATCCTACAGGCTAGGTACTTTTGGCCCACTCTGTTCAAGGATGCGGCTGCATACGCCAGCAAGTGTGATGAATGCCAAAGAATGGGCAGACCAACCCATCGAGATGAAATGCCCCTCCAGCCTCAGGTACACCTGGAACCCTTCGATAAGTGGGGCATGGACTTCATGGGACCAATTAATCCACCTTCAATAGGGAGGAGGTTTATTTTGGTCTATACAGATTACGTCACCAAATGGGTTGAAGTTCAAGCGTTGAGAGATTCAAAAGAAAGAATAGTCATCGATTTCTTATTTGCCCACATTTTTACATGATTTGGGGTCCCTAGAGAGATAACAATAGACCAAGGGCCTCAATTTACCTCCAAGTTGATCAAGGAGCTGATGGAGCAATACAGAGTTCGGCACAATAAAACTACACCCTACCATCTACAGGCAAATGGGCAAGTGGAAGTGACGAACAAAGAAATAGAGAACATCCTGACGAAGACCATGCAGCAACACAGAAAATATTGGGCTACATGGTTGTCGGAGGTAGTCTAGGCGTATAATACCATGTGGAAATCCACCACAGGCTTCACACCCTTCCAACTGGTCTATGGGAAGAGTGCGATGATGCCCATTGAATTTGAAATCAAGACATTGAGGATGACTTCAGAATTGAACTTGAGCTTGGATGACGCTCAAAAAGAAAGGATTCGACAGCTAGATCAGCTGGATGAAATCTGAATGGACGCTTTGCAGAGAATGGAAATCATACAAAAGCAAAGAAAGCGGTGGCATGATCGCCACATTAAACTGAAGCAGTTCCAAGAAGGAGAATGGGTGTTGTTGTATGATTCTCGGTTCCAAGAAAGAAAAGGTAAATTAATGCAAATATGGATGGGACCGTATGAGGTGGTAGAGCTCATCAAGAATGGGGCAGTGCACGTTAGAACAATTGACGACAGCAACACCATGTTAACGGTCAATGGCCACCGACTGTGCCCCTATAACACATCCAAAACCTTATAGGTGGAATCCATAATAGACATGGGGGAGACCCCATCTTGTTAGATCTGGACCAAACTCTTAACAGGCAAAACGGTGGGCATGGAGGTGCTCACCAAAATTAGTTAATTTAGTTTTTTTTCTTACGGTGTGTTTTGCAGGGACGACGCCCGCATGCAAGCTATAGGCATCCTAATCTAGGGCCTAATAGGCATGGAATGCATCTAACTGCCTTTATTTTTCTTTCTTTTCATTTACTTTTTGTAGGTGGAGGACCTGACAGCATGAGGAATAGGTATCTAGGAAACCAGGCCTGATTCGGCTCAGCATTCCGACACCGACACTCGTAGGTAGAAGCTAAGGTAGCGTGAAGCGAGACTGAGAAGGCTTGATCACCCTTTCCTAGTCAATCACAACATGATTGCCAAGAATAAAGTGCCTTCCACATCGAGAAGGCGAAGAATAAGGCACCTTCCTTATAAATAAGGCACCCAACCAGAAGAAGGCACCTTTCTTATGAAGAAGGCGCCCCACCAAAATAAGGTGCCTTCCTTATAAAGAAGGCACCCAACCAGAATAAGGCGCCTTCCGTATGAAGAAGGCACCCCACTAGAATAAGGCACCTTCCTTATAAAGAAGGCACCCAGCCAGAAGAAGGCACCTTCGTATGAAGAAGGTGCCCTAGAATAAGGCACCTTCCTTATGAAGAAGGCACCCACAAGAATAAGGTGCCTTCCTTATAAAGAAGGCACACAAAAATAATAAGGTGCCTTCCATAAAGGAAGGCGCCACAAAAAAAAAGAGCCCGAGGTGCCTTCCACATCAGGAAGGCGCATACAGACCAAGGCACCTTCCACCCCAGGAAGGCGTAGGTATACAACGGTGCCTTCCACCCTAGGAAGGCATAGGTATTCAGCAGTGCCTTCCACATCAGGAAGGCGCACCCATTCAGAAGCACCTTCCATAGTAGGAAGGTACCATCATCAAAAGGGCACCTTCCACCATCGAAAGGCACATCCAATCAGAGATGCCTTCCACCATCGAAAGGCGCATCCATTCAAAGAGCATCGACAACATCGGGAAGGCACCATATAAGCACCTTCCACATCGGGAAGGCACCACATAAGCACCTTCCACATTAGGAAGGTACCAAAGAGCACCTTTCATGTATAACCAACACTTAAGTCTCACGGATGCCTCGATCGAAATGAAATCACCACACGAACGAGCGGCATCAGATTACCACCATCGCCCATGTGATGGAAATCTACCCCAATCAAAAAAATCTTAGAGAATTATGGGGCGAGATCAGCACACGTTCCAAAGATGATGGATAGATGTTTTTTGAGCAAATTGAGAGTCTGTCTTTAGCACCAACCATCAAACAACTCAGCACCAAAGTCCAGTGTAATCTGCATAAATGAAATACCCCTCCCCCATGTCACAAATCAGTGAATCAACGCTCTTCATGATGCATGAAACACCAAATAAGGTACGCGCATACTAACTCAAATATTTATATAATTATTCATAAATTATGCAGTACCAAAAAAATATTGTCGTCATAAAAATCATATACCCCCATGGCCGGAACCACGTGCCAATGATATGGCTCGAAAGGCGTACCCTAGAATTAAATGCTAAGGTTAGGCACCTTCCCTATAAGAAGGCGCCTTCTTGAAGAAGTAAGGATAGAAAAAAAAGCGTAGTAGTAAGGGAAGGCGCCATGGGAGGAAGGTCGAAGAATCATGCGGTGAAAAAGAATGAGCCGAGTGATACGAAAGGAATCAGGGGGATGGTAAAAACATAGTTCGAGGCCGAGGGATGGTTCGAATACTATACCCTGGTCAGTCAGGGCTAGGATATGGAGGTAGCCAAGGAATTCATTGCCTCCTTGAGGGGTGACGTAGCTCAGGTGCGAGGGGTAGAAATTTTGGTCACCCCCGAATACATCTCGTAGGTGACTGGATTGCCCCTCACAGGTGAATGCATATACAAAGGTAAACTGCTGAAGCCATACGCCGAAGTGCTGCTGCCAGGAGAAAATGTGTAGATAGATAAGGAAGGGCTACCCAAAAGTAGCCTTCCCATGAATCTATGGAAGATATTCGAGCAGGTTGCTCGATTCTTTACATGCACCAGGAAGTATACCCATTTGCACACTAACCATGTGCAGTTTCTGAATCACCTGGTGCATGGAAGGAAGTTGAACGTGCCCTTCTACCTAGAAAATGCCCTGAAGGAAGAAGCGGCTAGGTACCAGAAGGGAGCACTATCTACCTTGGCCCACCATGGGCTGATATCAGCACTGGTCCACCATGCAGAAGTGTAGAGGCAGAACCCTAACGTAGAGGGAGATGGCGGCCAAGAAAGGCAACAGGATGTTGTTGCCAAAATAGGGCAAGAAGAGGGAAGCCCTACAGAGGAGATGGCAAGTATCGAGCAATTGGCATTGCCCAATTTCATGGAAGAAAGAGGGCATTCACCAGTGCCCGAATGCATAGAGGAAAGAGGGCATTCCCCAGTGCTCGAGTATGAAGAGGAAGGAGCACCGCTTATTAGCAGTGAGGCCAAGTTTCGACTGCCAGAACCAGTCCCCAAGAGGAAACGCCTATGGTGACTCCTCCTCTCGGATAGAAGAAGAAGAGAATGACCCGAAAGTCGACATGGCAGCCCAAACCCTCTAGGAATTGACAAACTAGAGCCCACAAGATGCAGGGACTTTCGGGAGCAATGATCAAGTCGACGCAGCCTTGGAGGAAGCACTGGAGTGGCAGACCAATTGCTGGATGGCCCAAAAAATTTTGGAGGACTACCAGAATGAGCATAGAGGGGAATTGGAAGAATGAGAAAGATGAATCACCCAGCTCGAGCAGCTGGTCCAGCAGTTGCGGGAGGAGAACCAACAACTCCAGGATAGGGGAACAGAAAGAAGGGATGCATCGACCCAAACTGACTGGGCAATAGAGGTCCCGACGAATTCTCCCACATCTACAGAATGAGTATTCTCTTCGGGAGAATTTCGATCGAATGCCCGACAGAGCAGCCCGAAGGCAGGGGAGAATTCCTCTATTTTTGGGAGTGAAGGGGAAAGAAGTCCCACAACACCCCCTGTCATCGACCTGAGTGATACAGAGTAGGACGAGGGCCAACAATAGCAGACAGGACCAGGGGATAAGGAAGAACTCCCTGGACCTAAGGAAGAAAGAGAAGAACCTGAGGGGTCAACACAGGACAGACAGGGGGTGAAGAAGCACCCCCAGGGATGGTAGCACAGGTCCCCTAGAGTGAAGAGAATGCTCCAGGGACCGTAGAGCAGGCCCCTCGGAGTGAGAAGATGTCCACCAGGGAGAAAGGGAAAACCCCTATTCGAGCCACCACATTTTCTATAGAGGCCAAAGGAAAAGGGCCCAGGATGGCTCGAAAGAAGGTGAAGGTGACCTTCATCGAGCCAGAAGAAGATGAGTGGGATATGCAGCCATTCGTAGAGAGGCAAAAATAGTTCGAACAACTGCTCAAAGAGATGACAACAGCTAAGGAGACCAGGAAGGCAACCTCGAGGATGCAGGGGGACTCTGGTATCTACGTCAATCCGATAGAGGACAGCCAGTTCTGGGAGATTTATGGGTCATCCCGGGGATGACCCTCCAAGATAAGAAGGTATTTTGAATGATGGGGGGTATATGGCCCCGAATTGGAAGCCGCTGCCATTGCAAAGGAGAACGCAGGGCTTACTCCTGAAGCAGCCCGATTGTACAAAGCCCAAGTAGTTCATCTCAAGAGGGATAATTTAGATATCCCTCTTGCAGTGGTCAGACCTCCGGACGCTGACCTATGGCAAGCTGTAGAAGCTACATTTTAGGTAGCAGAGATGACGCTGGCTAGATCACCTCCGATAGCGGCCAGGACGAGGAAAGCAAAGCCGACAATAGCACCCATAGCCCCACGTAGAAAAAGAGGAGCCACACCTCCAGATGCCAGTGCATAGAAGAGGCAGACACGGGCCGTAGGTACAACCGGATCCACCAAGAAATGACAATGATGAGGGGTCAACAGGGCTACCTATAGTTTTGATGCCATGAGGGCGTGGCATATGTTAGGCATGGGGGGATGATGAGCATAAAAAATGCTCATATTTTGTATACATTTTCTTGATTATTATGCGGTTGTATAATAAGGATTGCATATGTTTATGAATGATTATATAATTATTTGATGAAATTATGCGTGTTATCTAATTCATGTGTTTTTAGTGTGTTTTTGTGGAATTGTAGTTGATTTAGTCAGATTTGGATCAGTCGAGGTCTTTTCATGGACCTGGCACTTTGTTTCTTTCGGAATCAACGCAGAGAAGGTAGGCGCCTTCCTCTTCCAGGAAGGCACCAAGCGTAAGTAGGCGCCTTCCTCTTCCAGGAAGGCGCCAAGCGTAAGTAGGCGCCTTCCTCTTCCAGGAAGGCACCAAGGAAAGACAAGCGCCTTCCTCTCCCAGGAAGGCGCCAATAGAAGGCCAGCGCCTTCCTCTTCTAGGAAGGCGCCAAAGGAAAATAAGCGCCTTCCTCTCATAGGAAGGCATCGACAGGAAGGCGCCACTAGAAGGCAAGCGCCTTCCTCTCATAAGGAAGGCATCGACAGGAAGGCGCCACTAGAAGGCAAGCGCCTTCCTCTCACAGGAAGGCACCAATAGAAGATAAGCGCCTTCCTCTTCCAGGAAGGCGCCAATGGTAGTAAGGCACCTTCCGCATAGAGAAGGCGCCCGACATACTTAGGCACCTTCCTCATAGGGAAGGCGCCCCTGTTCTTCGCCCGTTGACCAGACAAGCACGACGTGGACAACAGAGACTAGTGCAGTTCCAACTCTACGTCATGTAGAGTTAAATTGGGGATCGCACCGATGTATGAGAATGTCCTACCAATGCCAGGCGAAGCACAAACCAATCAGTGAACACGCCACCATTAGAAATGAATGCCAGTTTTAGCAGACGTCGATCACATTTACCAGACTGTCTTAGTTTAGTCTAGAATGAATCGACTATTATAACTTCTTTGTAATAGAAGATCTACGGGTGTGCTATATAAACACACATAGACCTCTCCCGAGGATATATAGAATATTTTGATAGTAAATGTAGAGAGATATACAGAAGAAGCATTGTAATACTTTGATAATTATAATACAGTTCTAAGAGTTTCTAAGTGCGTGTTCAGTTGGGAGGAAGCTGCTGGAGCCTGGGCCCACTCCAAGCCAGTATTTCTTCCCCTATTTTTCCTGTGTTTTCTAGATTAGTTTACCACTTTTATAAGATTGTTTATCGCATTGTTATTTCTAGTATTGCAATAGGTTTATTTCCAGGAATGCGTGAATATTTCCTTTCTATAGATTTAATTGTTTTTACGTAAATTATTGAGGAGTGTATGAATGATTGACGACCGTTGAAACACCCCCCAATAGTAGAACTAGCGGACTCATCTCAAGTGGTATTGTAAGCAATCTTGTTCAAGACCCTTCGCAAGTTTACGAAGCTCCCTGGGTTGATAAATTAAATGCACGGGCATGTGACAAAAGTAGGAAAGAAGTTAACCTTGTTTGGCCCACAACATTCCTCACTTTGGATTTTATAGCATAACATTTTCTATTTCAGCTTCAGTATTTCCAGTCTGCATCAGAGAATTTTTGGTTAATTCAGTTTGCTACAGATTTGCAATATTTGCTTTCCAACTTTTGAATTTCATCATTGTCATAGGTTTCATTTTTTGCAGGTGTGAAGTTTTAGTTTCATTGTTGTTATAATTTATTTCTATGATTTCCATTTTTATTATTTTAAATTCTGTCAATTAAATTCTATCATTTTTAATTCTGCAATAGTTTAGATTTTCTTTTCCTACAACTGTGTGAATTTCAAATTATGCAAGGACAAGTAGGCACTTAGTTTTAGTTTCTAGGAGATTAAATGGGACACCTAACACCCCAAAAACACTAATTGTTCCATGAATAAGTCCATGATATAGATGAACTAAAAATCAGTTTGTTAACTCCTGCTTTCATATATAGCCTTGGACATCACCCTGGATTTACACATAATGATTAAATGATGAAGAATTGATGACACTCATCATATGGTAATCCCAACATAGTCTATTCCTAATGCACATAAAAAAAACTTACAACGGTATTAATTAAAACCTTTTGCTAAGGTTTTTAATATTTCTTGCAAATTCTTCCATCATTAGTGCTCCATTTTTAGCATTTTTTGATAACATTTTCATCAATTTCATGACTTGGTTTCATATTTTTTCGTATTCTCCAACACCATTTTCCTCATGATAACAATTTGGATATTTCATGCACCCACAATGAGAAGTTTTGATAGCTCACACTCATTTTTATGGCTCCTATGGCATGATATTCTTCCCAATATGATTTAAGTTGTGCCCATCATCCTCATCACGTTCTCTAATGCATTTAAAACCCCATTCCATGATTTTTCCTATTTCTAATGAATGACGGTGGCTTCTTTATTTTCTAGTATAAAATATATTTTAATATCCTAAGGTTTTATTCCTCTTTTATTTTCCAATGTCTGGCGTATGTGTTTGCATTTGGCAACATTTCTATGGGTTAATACCATATTTACCATATGGTGGGCATCATATCATTTAAATTTGGTACTACTTCTATAACTAAATAGCCAACTTACACTAGCTATTCCCTAACTCTTCACCACCTTGACATGTATCCATTTCCTTGCATCACCCTCTCCTTATGCCTTGAATGCCCCTTCAATCTGGTCCCTGTGTGTCTTTGTTGTCATCTTTATTTCACTATTTAGGCCCTCATATTTTTGCTCGAAGTCCATACCAATCATCATCATTGATCCTATACTACATTATTACATATCCCTACCCTAGAATCCCATCACATCAGTTCCTTACCCAGCCTTCCTTGACATATCCTCCATGTCCCCACCCCAGACTTCGTAACCATCAGGTTCACAATGTTTGATTGATCACCCAAGCTACCCACCTATCAGTGTCATTTCAGTGCATCATTATCTTTCACATCCACCTAATTTTGGCCTACTTGTCATGTCCATCCATTTTTCTAATTTTTTCCCCACGTCTCGTTAAGCCTCATAATTGTTACATCCCTTGGTAAGTTTATGCATGTTATCTACTGCCACCTCCATCATGATCCTCCTAGTCACCTGTCACCATGTGGTAAAAATATATCTCAACCTCTGTGTTGGGTCCCTATTATAATTGGGCAAGACCTTGCCAATCATAGTCATAAATTCTAGTGGTTATATTTACTAGTTGACACTAGTCGTTGGCCGCCATAATTAATAGCCATTGGTGTCCTAGTTGCATAGTCATTGTCATTGAAAATACCACCTAAAGTGGCCATTGCCTGACACATTTCTCTTATTTAATGCCAATATAAATTATTTTTGGACGCATTTAATGCTTGATAATAGCCATTGGGAGTCCCCTATTGCAAAAAATCCAAAACATTTTACCTGAACATCTTCGAGGAGACCTATTGCTATTTTTTCTTTTACTAGGCCATTATTTGTTCAAGTATACCCTTGCATATACTTGTTGGAAAGCTCATTTTGAGCACTACACATCTTCAATTATACTTTTTCCATTTGCCCCTATTTTATCTCTCGAATTGTGTCCCAAAGCATAACTTCTTGGAATTGCATCTTTGCATTCTTACTGCCACTTCTTCATTTTTTAGTTTTTCTCATTGGCTTGCACTAGAAATATGGCCAACAACATGGCCTTAGCCAAAAAATTGGCTAAAATTTCACAATTTTTTGCCCAATCATCTACCACATTGGCCACAGTCCAATACCAAGTCACCTATTTGGTAGATAAACTTACAGATCTCACCATCAAGTCATCAGCCCCTTCTGCTTACCATGTTAAATGTGAGGTCCACATCTATGAAGGTTCTCGATATCCTAATATTCTTAATACTTGGATCCTAGACATGGAGACCTGGTTTGACTATAGTCAAATAATAGAGGATGATAAGGTTCAATTTACCAAGATGAAACTTTATAGCAAGGCTAAATTCCTGGTAATTGAATGTCATATTATCACATGGAATGACTTGGTCAAATCTTTGAAGGCCACATTTTATCCATCCCATTATGATGTTTATTTGTAGATTCATTGGCTTTGTCTTTACTAGGGACAAAATTAGTCATTCCAGGATTATGTCTATCAGTTCAACAACTTGCGTGTTTTGTTATGCATTTCTAATCCTATCGATTCCATGATTTTGAAGTTTAATATTGGGCTTCTTGCACATTAATTTTGTGAGTTGAAATATACTTCATGCACCACACTTGATGATGTTTTTAACCATGCTCATCTCACAAAGGAGAAGTTCATTTCACACTGTCAATGTGCTCGCTACTTGTCTATTAGATCCATAAATAATTCTCATCAATAGCAACAAGCACCAAGGCACTCTTCTTCTTTCTCCCATTCTTCTAATAATCCCACTTCTCATAATTCCCATGCTTCTAAGAAAATATTTTATTCTTCTTCTAACAAGAAGAATATCATTGTAAAGTCTGATGAGGGAACATTTGATAGCCACATCAAGGCTACTGGAAAAGTAGATATATATGAGAATTTGAGGGGAAAATTTAATGATGTCACCTTGATGCATCATCATTTCATAGCCCATGACCATGATAACTTATTTGTAACATGTGCACATTTGTTGCAAAAAATTTTTGTATATTGTATCATTAATAATGGCTCATAGAAAAATTTGATTGTGCAGTGCATTATTGATAGGCTTAAGCTTCCCATCAAACATCATCCACTTCCATACACTCTTGGATGGAAGGATGATAACAAAACTTCAAATATCACACACAAATGCTCAATTGCCCTTAATTTTGGCCCTAACTTCCAAGATAGGGTCACTTGTGATGTGACACCAATGGATTATTGTGGGTTATTATTGGGTAAGCCATATCAGTATGATAAGCATACCACTTATGATGCCTATCATAATACATACACTTTGCAGCATGAGAACAAATATTTTCTTATTTGTAGTGTTCCACCCACTACACATCAGGCTTGTACTACTTTGTAGATGGCACGACCCATTTCTTTGATTTTTAGCACACCATAGCAGCAAGACGTTCAACCATGAGTACTTTTATCCAATTTAAAGCACCTACATCAAGCTCATGTTCCTATTACACCTATAGTTCTAGTTGTTCCTATTCCAAAAATTGTTCCTATGGTTCTTGCACCTGCTCCTATTGTTGCACCGACATCTCTTCGTACTGCTCCTACTCTTTATTTTGCTCTAATTGTAGCTCCTCCTCTATATGTTCATTTGGTTTCCACAATTCTGCATCTTACCTCCTTCACATTGCAAGTCTTTTAAATTTTTTTTGTATATCAAAAACTACCATTCATACACACTCATATTGGCAATCCACATTGCATCTACATGGATCCTCATATTGGAGCATCTCCACAACCTCCAATATTACCACCATATTCCTTCCCTTTTGTAGGCATTAGAGGTCGATGCTTCTATGGTGGGGAGGAATGATAGGGATTAGGTGTGTTAGGTGTGGTATGTAATAAACCATTATATTTTGACAGTCATTTGTTTTTAATTGTAGTTGTTACAATGGATAAGATGCACCGTAATCATTGAATTTAACCTTATATAAAATATGTGATGTATTGCCTATTTATAGGCATGTGTTGTCAATGATAATGAATTTTTTAGAATTGTCTTAAGTGGTGTACTCTATATCCTTTGGATAAATTGGTATTGTGAATAAGGGATTCTGATTTAGACCATTGAAAGTGGTTATTTTTCTAACATTGTTTTAACATAATAGAAAATTAAAATTTTAAAATTAACCACATACTGCATGATTTAAATTCAATATTAGTGGTTGGATTTCATCACCAGCCATTGCTTGATATTTTGTTATGGTGGATTTCATCTCCATCCACCAATATCTTCCCTTAGAAACCCTAGATCACCCACGAGCAAACTTGCTAGATTTAATCACCAGTAAGAATCTTGTTGCCCCAACTTAGCCATATTTTTTCCCTTTATTTGATTAATTCAGATTAGCACATTTGAAACACATAATATTTAAACCTAAGGAAATAAAATCACATTAAAATGATATAACCAATGAACAAGGTAAGACACACATGTTAAACAAACTTAGCATTAGTTGTTTGTTTTTATTGTGAAAATTTAAATTGGGTGTTTCATTTTACTGTGTAATCTATATTTTGATTTATTTGCTTTATGGTATTAACAAGAAAAAAATAATTATATCAAGATAATCAAATGGAACCTTCATCCACATTCCCAACCACTTCTGTGGTAGAATCCCTGAATGTGATATAGTTAGATTTATCTCTAAGTCCTATACATTCCTTACCATCCATAGTATTTCACATGGCTATGCCCCAATAGGAGTCAACCTCCCCTACCATCGACCATAATATTACCCATATACACATGTCAAGGGTGGAATATCTCATGAATTCTTCCAACTATACCTTAGAGTCCAATCCCAATTCACCTAGACAGGATCCTACTTTACAACAAGAGCCTGTTTATTCCTAGCCACCATCCACCTTTACCCAGGTGTACACCAACCCTATTTTTGAGGCATTCATTGCACCTTCTTCCCATATTTCCATTACCCAACCCTCATGTGCTCCTACCAGTTTGTACACTTCCACATACAACAACCCCTTGTATGAAGCACATGTAAATATTGCTTCACATGTTTCAACCTCACAAGTTGCCATACCTAGTGTAATCTATCCCCAAGACACATATTACATACCATCTACCTCCATACCATTATATTCTGATAGAGATATTAGTGAATCATGGAAACACTTTAATAAATTGCTTAGACAACGTCAAAATGCTCAACAACAAGTACAGGCAAATCCTAAGACTTTACCAAACTCTACTCAGTTTGTCCTTGTTAACCAGGGTCCCTCATGAAAACCATAGTCTTCTGTGGTTTCTATCCCTTCTCCTCTACCAAGATATACCACCACTCATCCTATTCCCATTGGCTAGCCTAGTTATAACCCTCATACATTAGCCTCATTCTATAATTATCCATATTTTCATCATCAATCTCCCATGCATCAATTTCCATTAAATTTACCTAATCATCATTACCAATCTCATCACTTAGTCACTCCACAACATTTCTCCACTCCAGCACAAAATCATTAGGTAATTCAAGGCTTTCAAAAATTTTGAGTAAGACCCTCTAATTAAGGCCATGCAAAAATAGATAGATCAATTGGTACAATTTACTCCTAGTTTTTCAAACTAGAAACTTAATTTACACCAATTGATCAATCAACCAATTCATCCTTTGATACCATCCTTGCCATATCCGATAGATTTCACGGTACCTAAGTTTGAAAAATTTAAGGGAACTAAGGATCCCGAAGAACATGTGAGCACTTTTGTACATGCATGCTTTAGAATTCAAAATGACACTGCTCTCATGCTTTGAACATTTCCTCAAACATTAGGAGGGGATGCCATAGAGTGGTATAATCAATTACCAAGTCATAGTATTTATACTTTTGAGAAATTGATTGACCAATTATTTAAGCATTTCATCTTAAATGTTAAAAATAAGATCTCATTATCTGATATCTATACTTTGAGACAACATGATGATGAATCTATCTATGATTTTGGAAATATCTAGAGGGTTGTCATCACTAAAATACCATTCAACCTACCAATCAATGAGATAATTAAGCTATTCACCAATATTTGCTTAAAATGCATCTCTTGGATGCTTCAACTATGAACTTATCAATCATTTGAAGAAGCTTTAGCTCAAGCTAGAGTCATTGAGGAGATCAAAATCCAACAAGGCATACTTAAGCCTAAGAATAAAGAATGTCAAAACAAGGGCTAATTTAAAATCAACTATTTTGGCCAACCAAAATCAATAAAGGATACCCCAACCAATCACCCCAATCAAGTTAATCAAGTGGTCATGAGCCAACCGGTAATAGCTAAATAATAATTCATGCAACAAATATTGCAACAACTTGCTTATCATGCAGCACCCTCAATAACTCAAGCCATGCAAAACACAGTGCTAGCTATGTAAAACCATCCATGTGGTCACTAGAGGTCAAAGAAAAAATCAAAGGCAATAACCATAAGAAAGTGTGTCACAACCTCCCACATTGCCACCCATTCAAGTTTCCTCTAATCCTTCATCACCCATCCATATCTCTAGATAATCGAATTATCCAAATCTACCCATCAATCATCCACCTAGACCAATCATCTCATTGAGTAGCCGATTAACTACAAGTCTAAAAATGGCTTTCACTAAATTTTATATATATGAGTTAATTCAACAATATCCCCTACATCATGAGACATTAATGGATATTCTAAAATCCATTGAATTTACAATCACAAGATCCTAATGTCTTCAAAAAATTTATGGGATCATCCAAACATGCATGGAGCATTTCGTCACATTCAGTGACTTTGATATTAAACCAATATCATCAAAATCAGTAGACCCTCCATTGCATATTATTGCTCTAATTGACAAGCCTTTTATAAGAGTCCTAATTGATATCGGTTCCTCTATCAATATCATCACCACATTTGCCCTTCATCATCTTAACCTTCCCCCATCCCATATCACCAAGTCATCATTCACCCTAAAATAATTCAATGATGCTTCATGTTCCATAGTTGGCACTATTGTTTTACCCATTGAAGTAGGGGTCAAAATGTTGCATACCATGTTTCACATATTGGAATTATCCATGGTGTACAATGTACTCCTTGGAAGACCTTGGATGAGGGAAATGAGATGTGTCCCTTATATTTTACATCAATGTTTGAAATACATTCATGAGGGATAAGTACATTGCATACCAGTGGATGTCGAGCCATTTAAGTATTACAATTTTATTTCAAGTCCTTATGTGTCCATGCTTCCTTCCACTCACCTTTTTCTTTTACGATCATACAATCCATCCAACACTTCACTAATCTCTTCATCAAAGGATCTTATTCCTGTGGAGCTCCCTATCACCAATCACCATCAATATTCCTCTCGTCCATCATCTTAATCATTTACTAGATGCACATGTGGTCACAATCAGTACACATCATCAACATCATTACCATTCACTTCATCATCATCATCCATTCACCAACCTTCCCAAACCAATCCATTATCATCACCTAATGTTTCACAATTCAAGTTAATAGATTATGATACATCCCAATCTCCATCATTCCTTGAGTTATCATCTGAACATAGTCCCTCCATGTCCTTCCAAGTTGAGTTCCACCTCACTAATCCTAGTATTGGTTAATATGTGGTCCAAGACATCACCATCACACTCCTCACCATTCCTAATGCTAAAGATTTTGCTCACCCATGTGACCTACCTTTAGCCATAAGAGCAATATATAACATGGGTTCAACTACAAATAGCATAAATTTTATATATAAGGGGATTGATTCTTCATCAATTCTAGCTCCCATAGAGGAACCCAAATAACCAACACTTGCCAACATCCCAAACATGACAAAATTTCCATCTTGATATTTCCACATAGTCAACTGGCAAGGTCATGGCCTAGGATTGCATTAACAGGGAGTGCATCAACTTATCAATGTTATGTATCAAGAGGAGCATGATCTATCAGGTCTATGTTACCACCCACTTTCCACCACCTCTTTTATTGAGTAAGCTATACAAAGGCTTAATCTCAATTCAGGAGAAGAATTCCTCCATCTCGATAATTCTAACGATGAAATATATGAATAATTTGAGCTTATGATTATAATTTTAGATGAATATAAAGAATAATTAGAGCCCATAATTCTGCATACCAAACAAGATGAGTTCTATCTCAACATATTTCCCATCCATGAACCCATTTTTTTCTTACTTCTTCCACAACAGTGAGACACCCCTACTGGTGAGCCACCACCTCCATTCCGTTAAGCCATTCCATAAGCCAACTTGTAACATATGTACATAACACAAAAATAGTGGTTTTCACCACTACAAAAAAATCAAATATCAATCAAAAATCAACAAAAAATAAAACATTTTCTTTCTTGGCATTGCATATGTACATATCATTTAGACAAATGCACTTATTTTTGTTATCCAAGTTTACCAAGCCCCTAGCACCTATTATTAGGTTCCATACATTCCATCCAACCTTATATAGCTTACCCATAAGTCAACATGAATCTTATTGATTTATTTACCCCACTCCATAATCTATACAATCCAGCTAAGCCAATTCTAATTGACATAAACCTTATCTATATGGACCAGATTTCCTCACCTCCATGATTTACCAAAAATTTCTTGTTTGAGGAATTTTTAAGGGCATCCACCAACTACATTCCTCCATCCCCTTTGCCTTCACCTTCACCATCACCTTCAAATACTTAGGCTTTCCAAGAAGAAATAGATTAGGATAAGCTAGAATATTTTGATGACATCTTAGATGATATTCATCTGATCCCTATGCCCCATCAACTTGATGAAGGTTCCCATGTGTCTATTGAAGATACTATCGATGTGGACCTTAGTTTAGATAAAGACAATCCCCAAATTGTCAAGCTTGGAAAAAATTTATCACCCAACGAATAAGAGCAATTTATTGCTCTCCTCAAGAGGAAGAAGGACATATTTGCATGGTCCTATAAAGACATGCCTAGTCTTGACCCAAGTTTGGTTGTCCATAATATCACCTTACGAGTATGATGCTAAGTTGGTCAAACAAAAGCTTAGGATAATGCATCCTACCATGGCCCTCTTGGTAAAATTAGAGCTTCAAAAACTTTTAGACATGAACTTCATAGCTCCTAATGACTATCTTGAGTGGCTTTCAAACAAGGTACCTGTTTGCAAGCCTATCGGGGTGATACACGTGTGCACTGACTTTCAAGATCTTAAAAAAGTGTATCCTAAGGATGATTTTCCTCTCCCAAACATTGATACTCTTGTTTACACCTACACTAGCCATGAAATACTTTCACTCATGGACAGTTTTTTAGGATACAACCAAATACAAATAAATCCTGATGACCAACACAAAACAACATTCACTACACCTTGGGGAACTTTTTGTTACAAGGTGGTGCCTTTTAGCCTCAAAAATGTAGGTGCCACTTATCAACGTGCCATGACATACATTTTCCATGACTATATGCATAATATTATCAAAGACTATGTGGATGATCTCTTGGCTAAATCTAAAACTTGACAAGAACATATTGGTGTATTGGAGAAAGTTTTCAACTGACTCCTAAAGCATAATGTAAGATTGAACCCCAATAAGTGTATCTTTGGTGTTACCTCGAGCAAACTTCTAGGATTCATTATCTCCAAAAGAGTCATTAAGATGGACCCTAATAAGTTCAAGGTCATCATGGAGATGCCTCTCCCAACTAACTTAAATGAATTGTGTAGTTTACAAAGAAAGATCCAATCAATCCATCATTTTATTGTGCAACTTTATAAAAAATGTAGGCCATTCAATAACCTACTACAAAATGGGGTACCATTCTCTTGGACAAATGAATGTCAAAAATCCTTTGATGACATTAAGAAATACCTAGCTTCTACACTAGTCTTAGCTCCTTCTCATTCGAGGGTCCCATTCTATTTTTATATATTAGAAACAAACTTTGCACTAGGAACAATGCTTGCAAAAAATAATGAGCAAAATCAAGAGCAATATTTCTACTACATTAGTCAAACATTGGTAAGCTACAAAACCCGATACGCTTATGTAGACAAAAATTTGCTTAACAATGGTTTTTTCCACTAAGAAAATTTGAAATTACATGCATAGCCACACAAATTATGTCATAGATAGAGAAAATCCTTTACGTTATATGTTATCCTGCACTTACAACAACACCTACTTCACTAAATGGATAATGCTCCTTACTGGATTTAACTTGGAATTCATTAGCCAAAAATCCATTAAAGGTCAGGTAATAGCTGATCAACTTGAAAAAGCTCCATTACCTAGTGATCATACTTTGATTATTGATCTCCCATATGACTCAGTATTTGTTGTCCCTGAGTAAGAAGAAGATGTTATTCCAGAGGAAGATGTCTATATCACACTATTATTTGATGGCTCTAAGTGCACGCAAGGTCAAGGTGCTGGAGTTGTGTTTCATACACCACAAGGGGTACCTATCCTTTTATCATTAAAACTCAACTTCCAATGCACAAACAACATTGTAGAGTATAAAGCCTTAATCCTAGATATTCAATTAGCTATAGCTATGATAATTAAGCATATTAAGATATTTGGTGATTCTCAAATTGTTGTCAAAAAAATCAATGGAGAATACCAATGCAAAGAACCTACCATTAAGCTTTATCATGAAGTAGCAATGAAATTTCTCTCTAAATTTGATTGGTATGAAATCAATAGTTTACCACGTTCAACTAATATATTTACAGATGTGATGGCCTCCCTTGGATCATTGATTCTAAAAGACTCATTTGGAGAGGTATAGCCCCTTATCATTTCAACGATTTCTAAATTTACAATTATTCATGCTGAGTCTAAAGACAAAAAGGATGTGTACTTTATCTAATCGGATCCATATGAGCCTTGTTCAAGCCAAATAGTAGCCTTTCTCAAGTTTGTAACACTCCCATATGACATGTCTCAAACTACCAAACACACATTCAAGAAAAAAATAACTCGTTTCATTCTCTTGGAGGACATGTATAAACCTGGTTATGATGGAGTCCTCCTTCATTGTCTTGAGGCTAGTGAGGCACAAAGAGCCATAGCTGAAGCTCATGATGGTACTTGTGGTGGTCATTTTAGTGGAATGTCCATCACAAATCATATTTTACACATGGCTTATTATTGGTCCATAATGGAATGTGATTGTTGCACATATGTTAAACATTACAAAAAATGTCAAGAACATGCTAATTTAATTCATGTACCATCACAATATTTACAGCCTATTCAAATCCTTTGGCCCTTTTCACAATGGGGCCTAGATCTAATTGGTAAAATTTTACCTCCTTCCTTAGAACAACATACATTCATCATCACAGCCACTGAATACTTCACAAAGTGGGTTGAGGAAATTCCTCTTACTAGTATGATAGGACCTAGAATTGTGGATTTTATACTTCATCACATCATTTGTTGTTTTGGTATACCCTCAAAAATCATCTTCGACAATGAAAAGTCTTTCAAGAACAAGGATGTTCAATAACTTTGTGAGAAATACAACATTCAACATAGTTTCTCAACTCCTTATTACCCACAAGTAAATGGACAAGCTGAAGCTTCCAAAAAGATCTTAATTGCTATTCTCAAGAAAATTGTCAAATAAAATGATAGATATTGGCATACATAAATACCCTTGGAATTATGGGTTTATCGAACAAGCATTCACATGCCTATAGGAGCAACACCATTTTCATTGGTCTATGGAGCTGAAGAAATCATACCTCTTGAGCTCGAGATCCCCTCCTTGCAAATATATTTTTTGGAATTCATAGATGATGACATTGTTAGACAAGCACATCTTGACCAACTCACACTTCTTGATGTGAGGTGAGTCAATGCTTTAGACCATTTACGAGTTTATCAAGATTGGATCAAATATGCTTATAATGCCAAAGTTCATATACATGAATTCCAAGTAGGAGATCTTGTCCTTAAAGAGAACCAACAAAACACCAATGCATTACCTCATCTTTATGTTAAATTCATGGCTAACTAGTTAGGTCCATACATTGTTACACAAAGAGTGGGTAATGGTACTTATAGTCTTGTCAATCTAGAGGGAGAGGAAGAACCCAAACAACTTAATGTTATACACTTGAGAGCATTTTATGCATGACTTGATTTCTATATGGCTAATACACAAAAATATTTTGCATACATTTCATTCATAACATTGCATTTCACTTACATCTACATTCCAAAAATAATGCATTCACCCAAATCTCATATTGCATGTTACAAAATTGCATGCCATACACTACATTCACATCCACATTTTCACATTTCATATAGGGATCAATTATTAAGTTTTAGGTATTAATTGGTCCAACAAAAGTAATGTTGCCTTAATCAGGGGCACCTTCATAATGCCATCCACACAAGTCCACCAAGTCAAATTATCATTTACACAAACCACATCTTCATAAAAATATTAGGTGTTTTCGATAACTCAGACACTCCTAGTGTTTTGAGAAACCTCCAAAATACATGTCTATTTATGTTTAGGATCATTGCACATATACACTAAGAAAAACTTAAGTTTTGGGAATTGACTCCAAAACATTATTGAACCAAACACAATTTCATACCTTAAAAATATAAAAATATCTTGTGTCAAAGAAGGATACCACCATAGTTGGTATGAACCTCGAAGTGAAAAGGGTCATCTTTGCTAGTCCCATAATGCAACATAGTCCATAAAAATAGTGGTTCTCACCACTATCACAATTCCAAAAATAAAAGAAAGAGTGGGGAAAAATTCCTAACAAAAACTCTAAATATTTTACATCACACACCACTGATCATTGGGTTGTAAGGATTGTACTACATTTCCAGTCAGACGGTTAGGTAGTCATACCAAAAACTTAATATATAAAAAATACAAAATTCATGGACTTTGGAGTTAGCCTCCACCAAATCTATAGATGTTTTATTGGAAGTGGAGTACACTCATGCATGGTGATAGATCTCTTTTGAAAGAGAAATCTGACCACTCATACAGATAAGCTAGTTTCTTAGTCTCATCCATAATAGGTCATACCTAATTTACTCAAGATAGGTTAATGAATTCACTTGTACACACATTATTTCTTGATTGCCTTGATTCATTACCATGATCTTGATTAGGTAAATGAATTCACTGCACACACATGTGGTCCTAGAGGGATTAGGAAATTTTAGTGAGTTTTTTTGATGCCACTAGTATGTCTGAGTCTTTGTAAAACAAACATTTTCCAATATCAACATCCATATCTTCTTCCATATCAACATCCATATCTTCTTCCATATCAACATCCATATCTTATTCCATGTCAACATCCATGTCAGTTAATGAGCCATTCATCCCATATGCCACCAAGTTTGGTGCCCTTGATTGAGCAACAATGCTATAAAGTGGCCAAACAAAGATCTAAACTATAAATGACCAATAGCACATCCATACATCCCATGCATTAATCATCCATACAATGCACCTTGCATTAATCATCCATACATTTCATCTTGTATTAATAATCCATAACATATCATATACATTCATTATTCATATAAACATGCATTCCATAAAAGCATTCCACAAAAAGCATTCACACAAATATAACACAAAAGGTAAAAGCCATGTGTATATATGTATAAATAGCAAGTACAATGAGTGTCAAAAGGCTACATACAATGGAGCACTAAGGCTCATATACAAAAGTGCATCTATGTACTAAGCTACACCCTCTAAGAGGACCCTTGTGACCTAGGAGGAACCCTAGACCTAGAGCTATGCCTAGACTCGCTATGTATAACACCCTCGAATACAAATGAGTATGGAGGATCAAGAAGTTGAGTATGATGTTTCATCAACCTATCCTCCAATGCCTTTATATATCTATACGAAGACTGAAGATGTGCTATATCTATATTATGATAATGCTCCCTCTCTACTAGCTCTACCTAGAGCCTCATAATCCTCGTATTCTACTCTACCACCTACCTCTTCAGCCTAACCCAATCCTCCTCACTCTAATATGGAGATCCATATAGAACCTCCTCTGTATCCTCCATGTCTACACTATCTCCCCAAATATTAGGAGCCTACCTCATCATACTCTTAGTCCTCCTCCTTTGACTATCTGATCAAAGACATAACTATTTCTTAGGGGTCTCCTGGGTCCTCTCATCCCTAGCATCCTAGGTCCCCTCATTCCTAGCCTCACCTCCATCATCCCCATCTATTGCTCCTTGAGGTAGTGCCATGGTGGTTGAGCCATGAACCACACATCATACTTTGTAGTAGTCCTCACATCCTCCACATTTGGGAGATCCATCTCCTCATTGTCCTCCAAGGCCACCCTCCATAACTCCACACATGGTATCTTGATCTCCTCCTAATATCTCCTATAGTGCACCAGCTCATCAGGGACATCCTACCTCATCCTAAACTATCAGAGCACTCATGAGAATTGGAAGTACTCCACCTCACTTCGATATCTTCCAAGCACCCACCAAGACTACCACACTTGTCATAAGTTCTCTCCATCCCCAGTCCACTTGCAAACCCACCATGGACTCCATATCACTTGGGTTAATTTTAGTCTAGCCCATAGCTTTTGGTACCACTAGCTCATCCTCACTAACTGACTTGATTTTACCTCCTCAACCAATGCCCATCTCCTAGTGTAGGGCTACTCCCTAACCAAAACCTCTACAAGAAATCCCTCTGGCTGAGCAACACTAAAGTGCTCCCATTCCCAATACTACAACACCATGCTATACCCCAAACACTCCCTCCCCTGCCTCATCACATCATATAGCTCCCAGTACACCTACACCAACAAGGTGGGAGCCCATGCATATACCTGCTACCTAGTGAGCATATCACTTACCACTTCTATTAGGTTCCACAGGAACCTACACCCATTGTTGTTCAGGACCACAATTTTGGCCAAAACAAACATAACCATGGTATGAAGGGGATCCAAATCCTTGTTAATGTACATGGACAAATAAGGAATACCTCCACACTCCACCTTCACCCCCTACCATGCATCACCAAACTTCCTCATCATCTCAGTATTTTGTTTAATCCTAACGTCAACTTAGATCCCCTCCAATGGAACCTTAAGGATGTGATATACATCCTCCAAGGTAATAATCACCTTGCCTATGGGGAACTGAATGGTCCCCCTATCTACATCCCACCTCTCCACCAAGGCAAAGACGTACCCATAATAGACCCTCACCACATCCAATCAGGCTACCTATACTAGCCCCACATCCTCTAACAAATCCCACTCCTCATCCAAAACTACCTTCCTCATCCTAGGGATGTAAGGTGAGAACTAGTGTCGAGCCTCCAAAACCCTAAGCTACAACACAACACAAAATGTTTTTCAATAAATTTTCCAAAAATAAAAATAAAAACATAAAAACCTTGCACAATACAAAAGAATAATCAAAGGTGTTACCTCAGTAGCCTATGATATAGCTATAGCCCTAGCCTCCACACCAGCTGCCACCACTTCCATAGCTTCCACACTCCAAACACGTCACCTCACTTCACTCCACTCTCCCAGATGTAGCTTCTCCAATTCCCAAATACATAAATTAATTTGGTTTCTTGTCCTAGTAGCTATTTATAGTTGATTCAAGCACCTTGAGATGCCCATGGGCATTTATGGTGCACTAAAGCACCCATAGGTGTTTATAGAGTGCCCAAAAATTGGTGGGCATTTCTACAGGACAAAAGTGCTAACAGGTGTCTGGCATCAAAATTGTACAAAAGATCAAATTTTCACAAAATAGTGGCTTTCCCAAACCAAATCACTCTAAATTTTATCAATGCATTCATTACATAATTTTATCAGGTTTTGTGAATATTTCAATTGATTTGGACACATAATTTGCATTTGCGACCACATATTGCAAATTTTCCAGACAAATTACAAAAGCACCCCAAAAGGGTCCAAATTTTCATAAAATTATGATCATCATCATTATCATAATTCGTACATCATACTCCCATCATTTCACACTATCACTTGCACAGTTACCAAGTGCCAACCAACATTCAAGTGAATCTTGTATATAGTGGGTTTTTCTATATACTTGGCGATTGCAATGATTTGCATCCATGCAATTCGGTAAGATGAAAGATCTACCATAATAACACTTGGTCATTATCATTATCCCATATCTCATTGTTCAAAAGCACAATCATATTTGGTACTTCACATTTTGCGTGAAACCTTGCCAAGAACAATTTGCACAAAATCTATCATTGATGGCCTAGTTTGTGGGGCTTAAAACATGGACAAAATAAACCTCATCAATTCACATTTCCTTGATAGTCATCATGGTTACTAGATTTAGCTAGGGTGATTGGTTCCAATCATAGGAATTATCTAATAGTCACTAGTTGGCCCTTGAAGTTGACTACTTTTACTCTTTGCATTTTTCATCTTTGCATATCAATGACATCGAAAGGTAAATTTTTTCAACAACATCGAATCACCCCAAATTTGGGGTAACCACATTTTTTTGAGTTTCCCATAATGGAATACATCTTACATAACCATGGCATCCGCACTTGGAAAAAATCCCTTCATTTTTGGGGCAAAAATACACATATTTTCATCACGCGTGGAAGGGCAAAAATACACATATTTTCATCACGCATTTCCACAAATCCCTTCATCTATTGGGGCAAAAATGGTATCACATCATATAAAATTCATTTACACAGATTTGTCAATTGGATCATGATATTTATCCACAAACTCATTCACCAATTGATGGGGTAAACTACACAAAACTCAAATTATTTTATTATTTTATCTTCAAGATATTGTTCCACATCTCAAGAGAAGTTGCTTCTACACCTGGCCAAAATAGGTGTCTTGTATTTTTGCACTGCATTGTATTTCATGCAATGTAGTACAAAAAGAGGTATATGTAGACACCAAAATCTAGCCACTTTTCCTCCATCCATGCTTTCCTACCATTTCCACCACCAAAACCTAGCCACTTGTCCTCCATCCTAATTTTCCTATCATTTTTGCCCACTATTCATATATATTTATATATATTTATTTTATATATTTAATATTAATATTTTATAAATTATATTATATATATTTAATTAATATATATTTATATAAGTGAATTAGTCCCATCCATCTGATTTCATTTAATATTTTTTATCCATCCATATCAATACATACCACACCTCAAATTTAATATCCACCCTTTGATGTGCTTTTATCTCAGCCACACGATTAGTGTCATTGAAACCCTAGCATGCCCTAGGTTGGATTATAAATAAGATCCATTTTGATGACTCAACCCCTAAGTTACCTAAGATCCTAAGATACCTAATTTTGCTAAGAAACTTGAGCTTTGGAGTCCCTAAGAAATTTGTACCCTGAGATTCCTTATTTTTTATCTTTCTTTGGAGTGTCTGAGTACTTTTGCCTCTCTCCTCGCTCGTCATAACCCTCAGAGTCATCACTATTTATTTCCCCTCACAAAATCTACTTCTACAAAATCTTTCCTCATTTGATAAATGCCTTTGGGCACTTTCTATCATTGTCGAGCACCTCTAGGCACCTTCCTTCCGCCACCAAGTACCTCTGGGCACCTCCCTCCCAATTCCAAAGCACCCATGGGCATTTATTGTAGCTGATATGTGCTCATGGATGTTTTACATAAGCATTATGAGCACCTCCTAGTCTTCGAGTGATTCTAGGGCATCATCACACCTATCACCTTGTTGAAGCCAAATTTGAGGTAACATATAAACCTCCAATTTAATTTTTTTTTGGATTCATCAAAATAACAAGCATTGCTGGTCCCTATTGCATCTTATTGGAGAAGTTAATTTTTCATAAGTTGATGGATGAGTCTAACCTTAGCTAATATGTATGCACTTTTAAAAAATTGGTTTACCCTAAAAATCTTACAAAGGTCAAGATATAATTTTATTTTTTATAAAGGTCAACCTCTAAATAAACCCAATTCTTTAAAAGCAAGGTCGATGAGCATTTTCAAACCATGGTCTAAAAAAAAAATAGAAAGCCTAAGTATAATGTCATAATCCTTAAGTAAATTCGAGGGTATGTTCCCATTTCATTAATAATCAAGCACCTTGAGCAGATCTGACGATGGCGCTCAAATCCTCCTTAATCGGACGGATGCACTTTAATAAGCCGATCGGTAGATAAGTTGACCAGGTCAAAAGGTAATATTTTAATTAAATAGATTTGCATAATATATCAAACTTATGGTTAACATTTAAAATATGCACTCCTTTTATTAATCATGCAGATTCAATGACAGTGTTCCTTCCATATGAAGATCCAATGAATGCTCTTTATTTGGGAAGACCAATTATGAAGTATTATGTTCTAAGGGCCTGAAAGCCTAAGTGAAAGAAATTAATGGCTGCACTAAATCCTCATCAAATATTTTATGGTAGAACCCATGTCAAAGCCCAAAAAAATAAATAATCATAAAGGTCCAATGGTTTCACCCAACTCACCTTTAAATCTGACGAATGCACATTTACCACAAGCCACCAAAGAGGATTGATATTATGTTAAAACATGCATAGATACTAACAAAATCAATGGTTGTGCTCCCTCCCGAGAGGATCCAATGGTAGCACTCACTTAAAGAAAACAAAGGTAACTCTTATCAATAATACCAAGTCACATTTTTATTAACCTTAATTAATCACGTTTAAAAGGGGTTATAATACGTTATTAATTGCCCCCCTTTTGATTAATCAAGATTAACAAAAAATTCAAAGCGTGTTTTTTCAAGTTATCTAACCCTACAGGTTGCAAAAGATCTATGACTATGTCATAATAGGAGATGATACAATGGTGGCACACGTATCAATATGATCAAACATTAAGATATTCCCACCCGAATGTGAAGACAAAGCAACCCTAAGTCCAATCAGATCCAACTATTGCAACTAGACCCAATAGATCTAATAGTCCCACACATAAGAAATTTGCTTAGGTATTAAGATGAGATTTCCTTTTAAAAAATGACTAATACATATCAACGATTATGTTTTAATTAAATTCAATCTTATGGATGTGATTCATCCAAATATTTAATCTAATCTACTAAAATCAATGGATGCATTTAACCCTTTAAAGATCCAATGGTCGTGACTTAATCAAGGCAATAAAGGGTTGACAAGTCAAAATTGAAACCAATCAATGACTACAAACATGCAGGTCCAAATCCAACAGTAGTGCTTTGGTAAAAAGCAATTTGGAACTAAAGGGATATCAATGGATGCACTTTAACCCACTAATATCTAATGGCCACATTTTAATTAAGGATACCCTACAATAGATCCGATGATACAAATAAAATCGAACGACTATGTTCATTCCTAATATGATCGGATGATTGCACTCATTCATAGTTATCAAAGGTGATTAAAGCCCAAAAATTAATTAAGGTAAACTGAGGTATGTATAGATGATCATATGGTTGCACTTGGTCAAACATTCGATCTGGTGGTAAGCTACTAGAGAGGTAACCTGAATATCAAGGACTATGCTTTTAACATGGTTAATAACTCGTAGATTAATATTTTAATAACCAATATTAAATAAAGTTTGAAATCTCAATGAAAATTTAAAGAGATTTATTATTACTAACATTTTCCTCAATAATTTATAAGCTAACACCCTTGTAGGAAGTCTTCAAAATAATATTATAAGGCACATCCCATCCAATAGATATCAGGGATGACAATAGGTACTTACATCAAGAATTAAATCTTATGATGGATCACCAGGATGATTGATGCCTAGTCAAAAGATTAATTGATCCCAAAGATTTAATTATCACCCAGGGCCTAGGTGGCATGATGTTTAAAAATCCACCACTACCACATGTTCATATTTCCACATTAGAGAAGAAGAAGTTTCAGTGACCAATAGAAAAAATATAGATGATTGTAGGTACACAAACCAAAGAACCCATGAACACATAGGATGAAAGACACCACCCACTATAAAGGTCCAACTTTAGAAAAAGACATGTTGGAAGATCTCCAACATCAGAGACCTACCTAGCCCCAGAATGCAGAGAGATATGAGGAGTTTTCTTGGATAATTCGGGTACTACCGGTGATTTATCATCAAATTCAACAAAATTGCAAAACCACTGCACACTCTATTGTCTAAATATGTGGAGTTCAATTGGATGGAAGACTGCGAAGAAGCATTTCAGTTGCTTAAAGAGAAATTGATATCCACACCAGTTTTAAGAGGACAAAATTGGAACATACCATTCCATATCTACTATGATGCATCCAATAATGCGATTGGAGTAGTCCTCAGATAGAAGGATGGTGAAGAATTTTATGCCATCTGTATCGCTCCAAATTTTTTGCACCCTTACCTTCAGGCTATAGGATCCATGCCCGAAAGGGGGATGTGAAAAGGATGGGACAATACCTCGGACTGAGAGGCCCTTTGAAGGTCCCGCCTCTCGGGGGAGGTGTATAAGGGTGAATTTTCGATGGATGGTGGGTTCACCAAGAAACTTTTAGTGGTAGTTTCCACGCCTAGGTTGGGAATGTGTTTGATGTGTTCATTTTTATGCTTTATCATTCAATTCCTAGGTTTTGCCAAATGAATCTAAACTATTCTACATGAAATGTAGGTTTAAATGAATATAAAAATAGATTTAAACAAGGAATACAGGAAACATACTAAATTGGAAAAAGGTCATACCTGATCCGAATGTCTGATGGAGGTTTTGATTTTTGAAGCAGTCCAGATCGTCTAGAATTTGACAGGATTGTCTCCGATCTGATAGGATCGTCTGAGATCTGATGAATTTGTCAGACGAATTCGTCAAAGACCTGTAATCAGAGAAATAGACACAAAATACAGAAAATGCAGCTATGCTGATAAAGGAAAATGATGTGAAATGATAATAATGATGTTAATAAGATAATCCCAAATAGAAATGCAAGTAAATTATCATGATTTAATAGCTAATCATGATTTTATTATGTACTTAAGCTAAATGGGTGAACTCCAAGATGCAGAATAGCAGAAAATAACAATAAAACTAACTAGATGTAGAATAAAATAGCAGAAAGGTATAGGAAAAGCGCAAACTCTAGGCACTGATTGACCCTAATTTTGACTGTATTCAAAATCGTCTGTAGAGTGTGAAATCGTCTCGAATTGGGGCGTGATCATCCGAGATTGTACAAGATCATCTGCAATGATCTGAGCTTGCTCTGGCTAAAGAATAACAGAGTTCCTGCAAGAAAATTCAAAAAGGACAAAGGCAAACTGTATTGTAAGACATTCTAATGCATGTAAAACTCAAAGTGCAATAAAATTCAGCCAGGGGAATGTCAAGGGGAGGGCCTAAGATTAAATAGGCTTAAGATGGAGGTTAGGAGGTTGGAGATCATCCTAATCTGGAAGATATCCAATGGGGGAGGTCTCTAACCACGTAGACACGCTTTTGCCCAAGTTAGAGACGTCGTTGAAACAGAAGCTAAATATGAAAAATCAGTTTTGAGAAGAAATCGTCTGGACGTTCTTCTCCAAATGAATTTGTCCGATCTGATGTGATATCATCTAATCGGCGATGATATCATCCAACGGTCAAAACAAACTCTAAAAATGGCATAGAAAATGGGGAAAGCGGTTTAACAGGCGGTTCGGGGTTAAAATTTGAATTTGAATTATTTACTAAGGTAATTTTAATTATTTGCTAAGGTTTACTGCGCAAATTTTAGGGTGCTACATTTTGCCCCCTCTTTAGCAATTTTTTTGAAGAAAATGCGTTAAATATGAGTTCTTCTCGATCTACGAGAAAGCAAAAATTTATTCCCATTTTTAGGCGACGATTCTAGGTCGAATCGTACAACAACTTACTATGGTGCCCCCTCCGTGTTTTTACCCAAATCGAATGTTTGAGGTAAAAACACGAAAAAATAAAATTTTAAAATGTTGTTAAGATTTTTTGAATAAAATTAAGAAAATTTGGGAAAAACCCTAATTCATTTTTATTGTTCATTTTCTTGGTTTCTAGAGCTCTGCAGACAAGATGGTCGAGACAGTGCACAGATCGACAGAGGTCCGGTGCGGGCTATGGGTAAGGGTCCAAACTTAGTTTAGAATGCTTTAATTTTGAATTTCATGCTTTTTAGATTATTTTTGAATGATTTTTGAGCATCATAGCCATTTTTGGGCCGTCAACATCGTCGGGACGAAATCATCTCAATTTCGTCAAAATCGTCTCGATATCGTCGATTTCGTCCAAGGGCGAAATCGGTGATATGGGGACGATTTCGTACAATAAGGGACGATTCCCTCTTGCAAAATCGAAGACGAGCTTGCTCAAATTTTGGACGATATTGTCCAATAGTGGACGATATCATCATTTGTATGAAATTGAACTTTTTTTACTTGCATTTTTAATCACTGTTTTATTAATAATTTTTATTGTTTTGTTGTTTATGTTGCAGAGAGGATTACTAAAGAACCAGGAATGGAAATACGGTGGGTTGAGGGATGACTTGGCCACTCTATCTTAGGCAGAGTGAGATCAGTTGGTTCAAGTCATCTTGTAGCATGTGGTAGATATGCCACAGGTTTCTACAGATATGAGGCTATTGATAGCCCTAGTAGAGAGGTGGTATCCGGGTTCATCTTGTTTTCGGTTATCGATAGGGGAGATGACTCCCACATTGGAGGATGTATGGAGGATTTTGAGGATCCCTATACAAGGATGACTAATAACTCCTACGGCAAATTAGGGCCATGTGATGATGTGACTGTGTGGAGATCCGAGCTTCACCCTGGAGAAGGGTAGAGTGAACATCGAGTCACTACGCCAGATGCATGGAGCATCTAGAATGACACAGGTTTTGGCTGGGGTGGTAGGTGGTCTACTACTATGCCATTAGAGTGGATGCATACTACCATGGCTACTGACAGATGTGGTCTACAACATGAGAGACCACGGGTACAGGTTTGCTTGGGGGAGCTTTGTACTATGCCGATTTTATAGGATCCTGCATGGGTCATATACAATGGTGGCTGATGTCTGGTCATGACATCACTACTACAGGTTTGGTGCTAGGAACACATCACAGTTCAGAGGTCGATAGGGCTCTCACTGACAAGGATTGATGGGGAGAGGCCTTGAGTTTTCTACTGGTGGCTTCGAAGAGGGTCATAGCGACGGATAGATCTGCCACTGTCCCAGAGACTACTTGACAACCTTGTCTCCGACCAGATCACCTGGAGGCCTTAGAGAGATCATCCAGGGTGGGCTGAGGATAGAAAAGAGCTAGCTCACATTAAGCGAACCTACTGGCTAAGGATGGAGAGAAGAGAGGTGGAGATCCATCGCTATGACCGAGTTTTGAGGCAATTCGGTCTACAACAGAGGATCCCATCTCTTAGAGACTACAAGTTTTCTCAGACCATCTAGGATAACACTACAGTCAGTGGGGCTCTAGATATGCAACGCTTCTGGAGTGAGGATGCGGATGATGCCCCCATTCAGCCAGTGGATGGGGACGATGCAGGGGTTGTTGATGGCTATGATGCCTGCTATGTAGGCATCCGCCCTCCTTGGATGATGAGGGCTCAGGGTCAGATTCATGTAGTTGTGCATCAGATGGGGAGGTGGCACCAGGTGGCCATTGAGGTGGCATAGGGTCACGACGGGAGATAGCAAAAGAGGCCACAGGCTCAATAGAGGCCGTGGTAGTAGGAGATGAAGGAGGAGAGACCCCTTTCTCCATGGAGATAGAGGCCACCATCGCCTAATAAGGGCAAGGGTGTCGAGGTAGGAGAGAGTAGTGAGATGGCTACTATTCAGGCAGAGACTATCCATATCCAGGCTTAGGTTTAGTCCTTGTAGAATGAGGCTACACGACACTGATAGGAGGCCACACAACTAAGAGATGAGGTCGCACGCCTCAAAGCATGGAGTAGAGGGGTGAGCACTCGGGACCTAGCATGGGCTATTGCCCAGATCACATTCTATCAGATGCTATACCACCATATGGTACCAGAGGGGCAAAGGTTACCATTGTCGGCCCCCATTGCGGAGCCTATCGTGATGAGGTCATCGAGGACATCATCATGATCAGAGTCCAGGACTCATAGCACCACACGGACTACGATGGGGCCACCTCATCCACCTTGGGGCAAGGGAGGAGATGAGGCTGAGAGCTCAAGGGGTTCTCGAGGCTAGCTGCTACAAACTACAATGCACAAATTGATACATAGTGTTTATTATTTTTGATACAGGATTGAGTGTGCCGAGGTACAGATTGTGGCATACCGATCCAGTTTTGAGATGATGTATATATTGTTGATATATATATAGATGAGATATTTTTGATCATATGACTTGTCTTATGTGTTTGTATGATGCTTTAATGTTTTGATGTGATTGATTTGATGATTCATGTAATTATGTCGTTTGGAAATATTATGGTTTGAATGTCATGCTTTTAAAATTTAAATGAAATAATCTAATGTGAACAAATTGGTTGTTTGTGGGATAATTTGATAAAAATAAAAGGGACTTTTAACAATAATTTCAAAGGACATTGTCGCTATTTATGACCATTTCATGGAGTTTTCGCTCGCTAGGTCATCAAGATAATCCTGGTGTAGAAATATTGCTAAAAGTAAAAGAGTGCTTAAGAGACTGTCTTAAGACTTTGTTGTGATGATGCAAATGATGATGATGATGATGATGATGATTTGTTTTAAGATTTTCATGAAAATATTATGCATGAAATATTTTAGAAAATGATTTTTGCTAGGCATAAATTCCTAAGTGTGATAAAATTGTTGAATAATTCCCTAGGAATTATACCATCATTGCAAAATTGAAGTTTTGACATAAGGACATGAAATAGTAACAATGTGCGTTGTTTTAAAGCATAATTGTGTAACATAATAATTTAAGTCATATTTTTTTATGATTTTAAATAAATGGAAAATAAAATTAGTACAATGGTTTGCGCTAGGCATAGAATATTTAGGTATAAACTTATACCATCATCACGAAATCCAAAGAAGAAAATAATAGTTTTATTGTATGGTTGATTTTTAATTTTTGAAAATAAATAAAAAATATAAAGATGAGGACTTGTGCTAGGCATAAAATTCTAATTTTGGTTTTGGAAGTATACCATCGTCGTGAAAGTCAAAAAGTTATATATAAATGTAACTTTATTGCATGTTTTTTGAAAATGATTTTGATTTTTTTGATAATGCATGTTTTTTCAGGTTATCTAACCCTAAAGGTTGCAAAAGATCTATGACTATGTCATAATAGGAGATGATACAACGGTGGCACACGTATCAATATGATCAAACATTAAGATATTCCCACCCGAATGTGAAGACAAAGCAACCCTAAGTCCAATCAGATCCAACTATCGCAACTAGACCTAATAGATTTAACGGTCCCACACATAATAAAGTTGCTTAGGTATTAAGATGATATTTCCTTTAAAAAAATGACTAATACATATCAATGATTATGTTTTAATTAAATTAAATCTAATGGATGTGATTCATCCAAATATTTAATCTAATCTACTAAAATCAATGGATGCATTTAACCCTTTGAAGATCCAATGGTCGTGACTTAATCAAGGCAATAAAGGGTTGACAAGTCAAAATTGAAACCAATCAATGACTACAAACATGCAGGTCCAAATCCAACGGTAGTGCTTCGGTAAAAAGCAATTTGGAACTAAAGGGATATCAATGGATGCACTTTAACCCACTAATATCTAATGGCCACATTTTAATTAAGGATACCCTACAATAGATCCGATGATACAAATAAAATCGAATGGCTGTGTTCATTCCTAATCTGATCAGATGATTGCACTCATTCATAGTTATCAAAGGTGATTAAAGCCCAAAAATTAATTAAGGTAAACTAAGGTATGTATAGATGATCATATGGTTGCACTTGGTCAAACATTCTATCTGATGGTAAGCTACTAGAGAGGTAACCTGAATATCAAGGACTATGATTTTAACATGGTTAATAACTCATAGATTAATATTCTAATAACCAATATTAAATAAAGTTTGAAATCTCAATGAAAATTTAAAGAGCTTTATTATTACTAACATTTTCCTCAATAATTTAGAAGCTAACACCCTTGCAGGAATTCTTCAAAACAATATTATAAGGCACATCCCATGCAATAAATATCAGGGATGACGATAGGTACTTACATCAAGAATTAAATCTTATGATGGATCACCAGGATGATTGATGCCTAGTCAAAAGAGTAATTGATCCCAAAGATTTAATTATCACCGAGGGCCTAGGTGGCATGATGTTTAAAAAGCCACCACTACCACACGTTCATATTTCCACATTAGAGAAGAAGAAGTTTCAGTGACCAATAGAAAAAATACAGATGATTGTAGGTACACAAACCAAAGAACCCATGAACACATAGGATGAAAGACACCACCCACTATAAAGTTCCAACTTTAGAAAAAGACATGTTGGAAGATCTTCGACATCAGAGACCTACCTAGCCCCAGAATGCAGAGAGATATAAGGAGTTTTCTTAGATCAGTCGTGTACTACCTGTGATTTATCATCAAATTCAACAAAATTGCAAAACCACTGCACACTCTATTATCTAAAGATGTGGAGTTCAATTGGATGGAAGACTGCGAAGAAGCATTTCAGTTGCTTAAAGAGAAATTGATATCCACACCAGTTTTAAGAGGACCAAATTGGGCCATACCATTCCATATCTACTATGATGCATCCAATAATGCGATTGGAGCAGTCCTCGGATAGAAGGATGGTGAAGAATTTTATGCCATCTGTATCGCTCCAAATTTTTTGCACCCTTACCTTCAGGCTATAGGATCCATGCCCGAAAGGGGGATGTGAAAAGGATGGGACAATACCTCAGACTGAGAGGTCCTTTGAAGGTCCCGCCTCTCGGGGGAGGTGTATAAGGGTGAATTTTCGATGGATGGTGGTTTCACCAGGAAACTTTTAGTTGCAGTTTCTACGCCTAGGTTGGGAATGTGTTTGATGTGTTCATTTTTATGCTTTATCATTCAATTCCTAGGTTTTTCCAAATGAATCTAAACTGTTCTACATGAAATGTAGGTTTAAATGAATATAAAAATAGATTTAAACAGGGAATACAGGAAACATACTAGATTGGAAAAATGTCATACCTGATCCGGATGTCTGATGGAGGTTTTGATTTTTGAAGTAGTCTAGATCATCTAGAATTTGACAGGATCATTTCTGATCTAACAGGATCATCTGAGATCTGACGAATTTGTCAGACGAATTCATCAAAGACCTGCAATCAGAGAAATAGACACAAAATACATAAAATGTAGCTATGCTGATAAAGGAAAATGATGTGAAATGATAATAATGATGTTAATAAGATAATCCCAAATAGAAATGCAAGTAAATTATCATGCTTTAATAGCTAATCATGATTTTATTATGTACTTAAGCTACATGGGTGAACTCCAAGATGCAGAATAGCAGAAAATAACAATAAAACTAACTATATGTAGAATAAAATAGCAGAAAGGTATAGGAAAAGCGCAAACTCTGGGCACTGATTGCCCCTAATTTTGACTGCAGTCGAAATCGTCTATAGAGTGCGAAATCGTCTCGAATTGGGGCATGATCATCCGAGATTGTACAAGATCGTCTGCAATGATTTGATCTTGCTCCGGCTAAAGAATAATAGAGTTCCTACAAGAAAATTCAAAAGGGACAAAGGCAAACGGTATTCTAAGACATTCTAATGCATGTAAAACTCGAAGTGCAGTAAAATTCAGCCAGGGGAATTTCAAGGGGAGGGCCTAAGATTAAATAGGCTTAGGAGGGAGGTTAGGAGGTTGGAGATCATCCTAATTCGGAAGATCTCCAATGGGGGAGGTCTCTAACCGCGCAGACATGCTTTTGCCCAGGTTAGAGACGTCGTTGAAATAGAAGCTAAATATATGGACGTTCTTCTCCAGATGAATTCATCCGATCTGAAGCGATATCATCTAATCGGCGACAATATCATCCAATGGTCAAAAAAAACTCTAAAAATGGCACAGAAAATGGGGAAAGCGGATTAACAGGCAGTTCGGGTTTAAAATTTGAATTTGAATTATTTACTAAGGTAATTTTAATTATTTTCTAAGGTTTACTGCGCCAATTTTAGGGTGCTACATTTTGCCCCCTATTTAGAAAATTTTCTAAAGAAAATGCGTTAAATATGAGTTCTTCTCGATCTACGAGAAAGCAAAAATTTATTACCATTTTTAGGCGACGATTCTAGGTCGAATCGTACAACAGCTTACTATGGTGCCCCCTCCGTGTTTTTACCCAAATCGAATGTTTGAGGTAAAAATGTGAAAAAACAAAATTTTAAAATGTTGTTAAGTGTTTTTGAATAAAATTAAGAAAAATTGGGAAAAACCCTAATTCATTTTTATTGTTCATTTTCCTGGTTTCTAGAGCTCTACAAACAAGATGGTCGAGACAGCGCACAGATCGACAAAGGTCCGACGCGGGCTACGGGTAAGGGTCCAAACTTAGTTTAGAATTCTTTCATTTTGAATTTCATGATTTTTAGATTAATTTTGAATGATTTTTGAGCATCGCAACCATTTTTGGGCCGTCGACATCGTCGGGACGAAATCGTCTCAATTTCGTCGAAATCGTCTCAATATCGTCGATTTCGTCCAAGGGCGAAATTGATGATATGGGGACGATTTCGTACAATAAGGGATGATTCCATCTTACAAAATTGAAGAGGAGCTTGCTCAAATTTTGGACGATATCATCCAATAGTGGACGATATCATCATTTGTATGAAATTGAACTTGTTTTACTTGCATTTTTAATCACTGTTTTATTAATAATTTTTATTGTTTTGTTGTTTATGTTGCAGAGAGGATTACTAAAGAGCCGGGAATGGAAATAAGATGGGCTGAGGGATGACTTGGCCACTCTATATTAGGTAGAGCGAGATCAGTTGGCTCAAGTCAACTTGCAGCATGTGGCAGATATGCCACAGGTTTCTATAGATATGGGGCTATTGACAACCCTAGCAGAGGTGGTATCCGAGTTTGTCTTGTTTTCGGTTACCAATAGGGGAGATGACTCCCACATTAGAGGATGTATGGAGGATTTTGAGGATCCCCATACAAGGACGGCTAATAACTCTTGTGGCCAATCAGGTCCATGCGATGATGTGACTGTGCAAAGATCCGAGCTTCACCCTGGAGAAGGGCGGAGTGAACATCGAGTCACTACGCCAGATGCATGGGGCATCTAGATTGACATAGGTTATGGCTGGGGTGGTAGGTGGTTTGCTACTATGCCATTAGATTGGATGTAGACTACCATGGCTACTGATAGATGTGGTCTGCAACATGAGAGACCACGGGTATAGGTTTGCTTGGGGGAGCTTTGTACTATGCCAATTGTATAGGATCCTACATGGGGTCATATACAAGGGTGGCCGATGTCTGGTCATGACATCACTACTACAGGTTTGGTGTTGGGAGAATATCGTAGTGCGGAGGCCGGTAGGGCTCCCACTAACAGGTATTTATGGGGAGAGGCCCCAAGTTTTCTACTGGTGGATTCAAAGAGGGTCACAATGGTGGATAGATATGCCACTGTCCCAGAGACTACTTTATGACCTTGTCTCTGACCAGATCACTTGGAGGCCTTGGAGAGATCATCCAGGGTCAGCCAAGGACAAACAGGAGCTGGCTCACATTAGGCAAACCTACTGGCTAAGGATGGAGATGAGAGAGGTGGAGCTCCACCGTTATGACCGAGTTTTGAGGCAGTTTGGTCTACAGTAGGGGATCCCATCTCTCAGAGACTACAAGTTTTCTCGAATCATCTGGGATAACACTACAGTCAGTGGGTCTCTAGATATGCAACACTTCTGGAGTGAGGACATGGACTATGCCCCCATTCATCCAGTGGATGGGGACGATGCAGGGGTTGTTGATGACTATGATGCTTGGTATGCAGGCATCCGCCCTCCTCGGATGACGAGGGCTCAGGGTCTAATTCATGGAGTTGTGCATCAGATGGGGAGGTGGTGCCAGGCGACCATTGAGGCAGCATAGGGTCACAGTAGGAGAGAGCAGAGGAGGCCACAGGCTTAGTAGAGGCCATGGCAGTAGGAGAGGAAGGAGGAGAGACCCCCTTCTCCATGGAGAGAGAGGCCACCATCGCTCGATAAGGGCAAGGGTGTGGAGGTAGGAGAGAGTAGTGAGATGGCTACTCTCCAGGTAGAGACTGTCTGTCTCCAGGATTAGGTTTAGTCCTTGTAGAATGAGGCTACATGACATCGAGAGGAGGCCACACAACTCAGAGATGAGGTCGCATGCCTCAAAGCATGGAGCAGAGGGGCGAGTACTAAGGACCTAGCATGGGCTATTGCCCAGATCACATTCTATCAGATGCTATACCACCATATGGTACCATAGGGGTAGAGGTTACCGCTGTCGGCCCCCATTACGGAGCCTATCATGATGAGGTCATCAAGGACATCATCATGATCAGAGTCCAGGACTCATAGCACCACACGGACTATGATGGGGCCACCTCATCCACCTCGGGGCAAGGGAGGAGATGATACTGAGAGCTCAAGGGGTTCTCGAGGCTAGCTGCTACAAACTGCACTGCATAGATTGATACATAGTGTTTATTATTTTTGATACAGGATTGAGTATGCTGAGGTACAGATTATGGTGTACCGATCTAGTTTTGAGATGATGTATATATTGTTGATATATATATATAGATGAGATATTTTTGATCATATGACTTGTCTTATGTGTTTGTATGATGCTTTAATTTTTTGATGTGATTGATTTGATGATTCATGTAATTATGTCATTTGGAAATATTATGGTTTGAATGTCGTGCTTTTAAAATTTAAATGAAATAATCTGATGTGAACAAATTGGTTGTTTGTGGGATAATTTGATAAAAATAAAAGGTACTTTTAACAATAATTTCAAATGACATTGTTGCTATTTATGACCATTTCATGGAGTCATCGCTCGCTAGGTCGTCAAGCTAATCCTGGTATAGAAATATTGCTAAAATTAAAAGAGTGCTTAAGACACTGTCTTAAGACTTTGTTGTGATGATGCAAATGATGATGATGATGATGATGATTTGTTTTAATATTTTCATGAAAATATTATGCATGAAATATTTTAGAAAATGATTTTTGCTAGGCATAAATTCCTAAGTGTGATAAAATTGTTGAATAATTCCCTAGGAATTATACCATCATTGCAAAATTGAAGTTTTGACATAAGGACATGAAATAGTAACAATGTGCATTGTTTTAAAGCATAATTGTGTAACATAATGATTTAAGTCATATGTTTTTATGATTTTAAATAAATGGGAAATAAAATTAGTACAATGGTTTGCGCTAGGCATAGAATATTTAGGTATAAACTTATACCATCATCACAAAATCCAAAGAAGAAAATAATAGTTTTATTGTATGGTTGATTTTTAATTTTTGAAAATAAACAGAAAATATAAAGATGAGGACTTGCGCTAGACATAAAATTCCAATTTTGGTTTTGGAACTATACCATCGTCGCGAAAGTCAAAAAGTTATATATAAATGTAACTTTATTGCATGTTTTTTGAAAATGATTTTGATTTTTTTGATAATGCATGTTTTTTCAGGTTATCTAACCCTACAGGTTGCAAAAGATCTATGATTATGTCATAATAAGAGATGATACAATGGTGGCACATGTATCAATATGATCAAACATTAAGATATTCCCACCCGAATGTGAAGACAAAGCAACCCTAAGTCCAATCAGATCCAACTATCGCAACTAGACCCAATATATCTAATGGTCCCACACATAAGAAAGTTGCTTAGGTATTAAGATGAGATTTCCTTTAAAAAAATGACTAATACATATCAACGATTATGTTTTAATTAAATTCAATCTAATGGATGTGATTCATCCAAATATTTAATCTAATCTACTAAAATCAATGGATGCATTTAACCCTTTGAAGATCCAATGGCCGTGACTTAATCAAGGCAATAAAGGGTTGAGAAGTCAAAATTGAAACCAATCAATGACTACAAACATGTAGGTCCAAATCCAACGGTAGTGCTTCGGTAAAAAGCAATTTGGAACTAAAGGGATATCAATGGATGCACTTTAACCCACTAATATCTAATGGCCACATTTTAATTAAGGATACCCTACAATAGATCCGATGATACAAATAAAATCGAACGACTGTGTTCATTCCTAATCTGAACGGATGATTGCACTCATTCATAGTTATCAAAGGTGATTAAAGCCCAAAAATTAAGGTAAACTGAGGTATGTATAGATGATCATATGGTTGCACTTGGTCAAAAATTCGATCTAATGGTAAGCTACTAGAGAGGTAACCTGAATATCAAGGACTATGCTTTTAACATGGTTAATAACTCGTAGATTAATATTTTAATAACCAATATTAAATAAAGTTTGAAATCTCAATGAAAATTTAAAGAGCTTTATTATTACTAACATTTTACTCAATAATTTAGAAGCTAACACCCTTGCAGGAAGTCTTCAAAACAATATTATAAGGCACATCCCATCCAATTGATATCAGGGATGACAATGGGTACTTACATCAAGAATTAAATCTTATGATGGATCACCAGGATGATTGATGCCTAGTCAAAAGAGTAATTGATCCCAAAGATTTAATTATCACCCAGGGCCTAGGTGGCATGATGTTTAAAAAGCCACCACTACCACATGTTCATATTTCCACATTAGAGAAGAAGAAGTTTCAGTGACCAATAGAAAAAATATAGATGATTGTAGGTAAACAAACCAAAGAACCCATGAACACATAGGATGAAAGACACCACCCACTATAAAGTTCCAACTTTAGAAAAAGACATGTTGGTAGATCTCCAACATCAGATACCTACCTAGCCCCAGAATGCAGAGAGATATGAGGAGTTTTCTTGGATCAGTCGGGTACTATCGGTGATTTATCATAAAATTCAACAAAATTACAAAACCACTGCACACTCTATTGTCTAAATATGTGGAGTTCAATTGGATAGAAGACTGCGAAGAAGCATTTCAGTTGCTTAAAGAGAAATTGATATCCACACCAGTTTTAAGAGGACCAAATTGGGCCATACCATTCCATATCTACTATGATGCATCCAACAATGTGATTGGAGCAGTCCTCGGATAGAAGGATGGTGAAGAATTTTATGCCATCTGTATCACTCCAAATTTTTTGCACCCTTACCTTCAAGCTATAGGATCCGTGCCAGGAAGGGGGATGTGAAAAGTATGGGACAATACCTCGGACTGAGAGTCCCTTTGAAGGTCCTGCCTCTCGGGGGAGGTATATAAGGGTGAATTTTTGACGGATGGTGGGTTCACTAGGAAAATTTTAGTTGTAGTTTCCATGCCTAGGTTGGGAATGTGTTTGATGTGTTCATTTTTATGCTTGATCATTCAATTCCTAGGTTTTCCCAAATGAATCTAAACGGTTCTACATGAAATGTAGGTTTAAATGAATATAAAAATAGATTTAAACAGAGAATACAGGAAACATACTAGATTGGAAAAAGGTCATACCTGATCCGGATGTCTGATGGAGGTTCTGATTTTTGAAGCAGTCCAGATCGTCTAGAATTTGACAGGATCATCTCTGATCTGACAGGATCATCTGAGATCTGATGAATTCGTCAGACGAATTCGTCAGAGACCTACAATCAGAGAAATAGACACAGAATACAAAAAATGTAGCTATGCTGATAAAGGAAAATGATGTGAAATGATAATAATGATGTTAATAAGATAATCCCAAATAGAAATGCAAGTAAATTATCATGCTTTAATATCTAATCATGATTTTATTATGTACTTAAGCTACATGGGTGAACTCCAAGATGTAGAATAGCAGAAAATAACAATAAAACTTACTAGATGTAGAATAAAATAGCAGAAAGGTATAGGAAAAGCGTAAACTCTGGGCATTGATTGCCCCTAATGTTGACTGCAGTCGAAATCGTCTGTAGAGTGTGAAATCATCTCAAATTGGGGTGTGATCATCCAAGATTGTATAAGATCATCTGCAATGATCTGAGCTTGCTTCGATTGAAGAATAATAGAGTTCCTGCAAGAAAATTCAAAAGGGACAAAGGCAAACGGTATTCTAAGACATTCTAATGCATGTAAAACTTGAAGTGCAGTAAAATTCAGCCAGGGGAATGTCAAGGGGAGGGCCTAAGATTAAATAGGCTTAGGAGGGAGGTTAGGAGGTTGGAGATCATCCTAATCTGGAATATCTCCAATGGGGGAGGTCTCTAACGGCGCAGACATGCTTTTGCCCAGGTTAGAGACGTCGTTGAAACAAAAGCTAAATATGAAAAATTAGTTTTGAGAAGAAATCGTCTGGACGTTATTCTGTAGATGAATTTGTCCGATCTAAGGTGATATCATCTAATCAGCGAAGATATCGTCCAACAGTAAAAACAAACTCTAAAAATGGCACGGATAATGGGGAAAGCGGTTTAACAGGCGGTTCGGGGTTAAAATTTGAATTTGAATTATTTACTAATGTAATTTTAATTATTTTCTAAGGTTTATTGTGCCAATTTTAGGGTGCTACATTTTGCCCCCTCTTTAGAAAATTTTACAAAGAAAATGCGTTAAAGATGAGTTCTTCTCGATCTACGAGAAAGAAAAAATTTATTCCCATTTTTATGCGATGATTCTAGGTCGAATCGTACAACAGCTTACTATGGTGCCCCCTCCGTGTTTTTACCCAAATCGAATGTTTGAGGTAAAAACGTGGAAAAACAAAATTTTAAAATGTTGTTAAGTGTTTTTGAATAAAATTAAGAAAAATAGGGAAAAACCCTAATTCATTTTTATTGTTCATTTTCCTGGTTTCTAGAGCTCTGCAGACAAGATGGTCGAGACAGTGCACAGATCGACAGAGGTCCGGCATGGGCTACGTGTAAGGGTCCAACTTTAATTTTGAATTTCATGCTTTTTAGATTATTTTTGAATGATTTTTGAGCATCGCAACTATTTTTGGGCCATCGACGTCGTCGGGACGAAATCATCTCAATTTCGTCAAAATTGTCTCGATATCGTTGATTTCGTCCAAGGGCAAAATCGGCGATATGGGGATGATTTCGTACAATAAGGGACGATTCCCTCTTGCAAAATCGAAGACGAGCTTGCTCAAATTTTGGACGATATCATCCAATAGTGGACGATATCATCATTTGTATGAAATTGAACTTGTTTTACTTGCATTTTTAATCACTGTTTTATTAATAATTTTTATTGTTTTGTTGTTTATGTTGCAAAGAGGATTACTAAAGAGCAAGGAATGGAAATATGGTGGGCTAAGAGATGACTTGGCCACTCTATATTAGGCAGAGCGAGATCAGTTGGCTCAAGTCAGCTTGCAGCATGTGGCAGATATGCCATAGGTTTCTATAGATATGGGGCTATTGATAGCCCTAGCAGAGAGGTGGTATCCGGGTTCGTCTTGTTTTCGATTATCGATAGGTGAGATGACTCCCACATTGGAGGATGTATGGAGGATTTTTAGGATCCCCATACAAGGATGGTTAATAACTCCTATGGCCAATCAGGGCCATGCGATGATGCGACTGTGCGAAGATCCAAGCTTCGCCCTGGAGAAGGGCAAAGTGAACATCGAGTCACTACGCTAGATGCATGGGGCATCTAGACTGACACAGGTTTTGGTTGGGGTGGTAGGTGGTCTACTACTATGATATTAGAGTGGATGCAGACTACCATGGCTACTAACAGATGTGGTCTACAACATGAGAGACCACGGGTATAGGTTTGCTTTGGGGAGCTTTGTACTATGCTGATTGTATAGGATCCTGCATTGGGTCGTATACAAGGGTGGCTGATGTCTGGTCATGACATCACTACTACAGGTTTGGTGCTAGGAGCACATTGTAGTGTGGAGGCCGGTAGGGCTCCCACTGATAGGGATTGATGGGGAGAGGCCCCGAGTTTTCTATTGGTGGCTTTGAAGAGGGTCACAATGGTGGATAGATCTGCCACTGTCCAAAAGACTACTTGACGACCTTGTCTCTGACCAGATCACCTAGAGGCCTTGGAGAGATCACCCAGGGTGGGCCAATGATATACAGGAGCTAGCTCATGTTAGGCAAACCTACTAGCTAAGGATGGAGAGGAGAGAGGTGGAGCTCCACTGTTATGATCGATTTTTGAGGCAGTTTGGTCTACAGCAGGGGATCCCATCTCTCAGAGACTACAATTTTTCTCGGATCATCTGGGATAACACTATAGTCAGTGGGGATCTAGATATGTAGCACTTATAGAGTGAGGACGCAAACGATGCCCCCATTCAGCCAGTGGATGGGGACGATGTAGGGGTTATTGATGACTATGATGCCTGGTATGCAGGCATCCGTCGTCGTCGAATGACGAGGGCTCAGGGTCTGATTCATGCAGTTGTGCATCGGATGGGGAGGTGGCACCAGGCAGCCATTAAGATGGCATAGGGTCATAGTGGGAGAGATCAGAGGAGGCCATAGGCTTAGCATAGGCTATGGTAGTAGGAGAGGAAAGAGGAGAGACCCCCTTCTCCACGGAGAGAGAGGCCACCATCGCTCGATAAGGGCAAGGGTGTGGAGGTAGGAGAGAGTAGTGAGATGGCTACTCTCTAGGTAGAGATTGTCTGTCTCCAGGCTCAGGTTTAGTCCTTGTAGAATGAGTCTACATGACACCGAGAGGAGGCCACACAGCTCAAAGATGAGGTCGCACACCTTAGAGCATGGAGCATAGGGGCGAGCACTCGGGACCTAGCATGGTCTATTGTCTAGATCACATTCTATCAGATGCTATACCACCATATGGTACCAGAGGGGCAGAGGTTACCACTATCAGCCCCCATTATGGAGCCTGTCATGATGAGGTCATCAAGGACATCATCATGATCAAAGTCTAGGACTCATAGCACCACACAGACTGCGATGGGGCCACCTCATCCACCTCGGGGCAAGGGAGGAGATGAGGCTGAGAGCTCGAGGGGTTCTCGAGGCTAGCTGCTACAAACTGCACTACACAGATTGATACATAGTGTTTATTATTTTTGATAGAGGATTGAGTATGCCGAGGTACAGATTGTGGCATACCGATCCAATTTTGAGATGATGTATATATTGTTGATATATATATATAGATGAGATATTTTTTATCATATGACTTGTCTTATGTGTTTGTATGATGCTTTAATGTTTTGATGTGATTGATTTGATGATTCATGTAATTATGTCATTTGGAAATATTATGGTTTGAATGTCATGCTTTTAAAATTTAAATGAAATAATCTAATGTCAACAAATTGGTTGTTTGTGGGATAATTTGATAAAAATAAAATGGACTTTTAACAATAATTTCAAAGGACATTGTCGCTATTTATGACCATTTCATGGAGTCGCCACTCGCTAGGTCATCAAGCTAATCCTGGTATAGAAATATTGCTAAAAGTAAAAGAGTGCTTAAGACACTGTCTTAAGACTTTGTTGTGATGATGCAAATGATGATGATGATGATGATGATTTGTTTTAAGATTTTCATGAAAATATTATGCATGAAATATTTTAGAAAATGATTTTTGCTAGGCATAAATTCCTAAGTGTGATAAAATTGTTGAATAATTCCCTAGGAATTATACCATCATTGCAAAATTGAAGTTTTGACATAAGGACATGAAATAGTAACAATGTGCATTGTTTTAAAGCATAATTGTGTAACATAATGATTTAAGTCATATGTTTTTATGATTTTAAATAAATAGGAAATAAAATTAGTACAATGGTTTGCGCTAGGCATAGAATATTTATGTATAAACTTATACCATCATCACGAAATCCAAAGAAGAAAATAAGAGTTTTATTGTATGGTTGATTTTTAATTTTTGAAAATAAATAAAAAATATAAATATGAGGACTTGCGCTAGGCATACAATTCTAATTTTGGTTTTGGAACTATACCATCATCGCGAAAGTCAAAAATTTATATATAAATGTAACTTTATTGCATGTTTTTTGAAAATGATTTTGATTTTTTTGATAATGCATGTTTTTTCAGGTTATCTAACCCTACAGGTTGCAAAAGATATATGACTATGTCATAATAGGAGATGATACAATAGTGGCACACGTATCAATATGATCAAACATTAAGATATTCCCACCCGAATGTGAAGACAAAGCAACCCTAAGTCCAATCAGATCCAACTATTGCAACTAGACCCAATAGATCTAACGGTCCCACACAAGAAAGTTGCTTAGGTATTAATATGAGATTTCCTTTAAAAAAATGACTAATACATATCAACGATTATGTTTTAATTAAATTCAATCTGATGGATGTGATTCATCCAAATATTTAATCTAATCTACTAAAATCAATGCATGCCTTTGAATATCCAATGGTCGTGACTTAATCAAGGCAATAAAGGGTTGAGAAGTCAAAATTGAAACCAATCAATGACTACAAACATGCAGGTCCAAATCCAATGGTAGTGCTTCGGTAAAAAGAAATTTGGAACTAAAGGGATATCAATGGATGCACTTTAACCCACTAATATCTAATGGCCACATTTTAATTAAGGATACCCTACAATAGATCCGATGATACAAATAAAATCGAACGACTGTGTTCATTCCTAATCTGATCGGATGATTGCACTCATTCATAGTTATCAAAGGTGATTAAAGCCCAAAAATTAATTAAGGTAAACTGAGGTATGTATAGATGATCATATGGTTGCACTTGGTCAAACATTCGATTTGATGATAAGCCACTAGAGAGGTAACTTGAATATCAAGGACTATGCTTTTAACATGGTTAATAACTCGTAGATTAATATTTTAATAACCAATATTAAATAAATTTTGAAATCTCAATGAAAATTTAAAGAGCTTTATCATTACTAACATTTTCCTCAATAATTTAGAAGCTAACACCCTTGCAGGAAGTCTTCAAAACAATAGTATAAGGCACATCCCATCCAATAGATATCAGGGATGACGATAGGTACTTACATTAAGAATTAAATCTTATGATGGATCACCAGGATGATTGATGCCTAGTCAAAATAGTAATTGATCCCAAAGATTTAATTATCACCCAGGGCCTAGGTGGCATGATGTTTAAAAAGCCACCACTACCACATGTTCATATTTCCACATTAGAGAAGAAGAAGTTTCAGTGACCAATAGAAAAAATATAGATGATTGTAGGTACACAAACCAAAGAACCCATGAACACATAGGATGAAAGACACCACCCACTATAAAGGTCCAACTTTATAAAAAGACATGTTGGAAGATCTCCAACATCAGAGACCTACCTAGCCCCATAATGCAGAGAGATATGAGGAGTTTTCTTGGATCAGTCGGGTAATACCGGTGATTTATCATCAAATTCAACAAAATTGCAAAACCACTGCACACTCTATTGTCTAAAGATGTGGAATTCAATTGGATGGAAGACTGCGAAGAAGCATTTTAGTTGCTTAAAGAGAAATTGATATCCACACCAGTTTTAAGAGGACCAAATTGAGCCATACCATTCCATATCTACTATGATGCATCCAACAATGCGATTGGAGCAGTCCTCAGATAGAAGGATGGTGAAGAATTTTATGCCATCTGTATCACTCCAAATTTTTTGCACCCTTACCTTCAGGCTATAGGATCCATGCCCGAAAGGGGGATGTGAAAAGTATGGGACAATACCTCGGAATGAGAGGCCCTTTGAAGGTCCTGCCTCTCGAGGGAGGTATATAAGGGTGAATTTTTGACGGATGGTGGGTTCACCAGGAAACTTTTAGATGCAGTTTCCACACCTAGGTTGGGAATGTGTTTGATGTGTTCATTTTTATGCTTGATCATTCAATTCCTAGGTTTTGCCAAATGAATCTATACTGTTCTACATGAAATGTAGGTTTAAATGAATATAAAAATAGATTTAAATAGAGAATACAGGAAACATACTAGATTGGAAAAAGGTCATACCTGATCCAGATGTCTGATGGAGGTTCTAATTTTTGAAGCAATCCAGATCGTCTGGAATTTGATAGGATCATCTTTGATCTGATAGGATCATTTGAGATCTGATGAATTCGTCAGACAAATTAGTCAGAGACCTACAATAAGATAAATAGACACAGAATACAAAAAATACAGCTATGCTGATAAAGGAAAATGATGTGAAATGATAATAATGATGTTAATAAGATAATCCCAAATAGAAATGCAAGAAAATTATCATGCTTTAATAGCTAATCATGATTTTATTATGTACTTAAGCTACATGGGTGAACTCCAAGATGCAGAATAGCAGAAAATAATAAAAAAACTAACTAGATGTAGAATAAAATAGCAGAAAGGTATAAGAAAAGCGCAAACTCTGGGCACTGATTGCCCCTAATGTTGACTACAGTCGAAATCGTCTGTAGAGTGCGAAATCATATCGAATTGGGGCGTGATCATCCGATATTGTACAAGATCATCTGCAATGATATGATCTTGCTTCGACTGAAGAATAACAGAGTTCCTGCAAGAAAATTCAAAATGGACAAAGGCAAACGGTATTCTAAGACATTCTAATGCATGTAAAACTCTAAGTGCAATAAAATTCAGCTAGGGGAATGTCAAGGGGAGGGCCTAAGATTAAATAGGCTTAGGAGGAAGGTTAGGAGGTTGGATATCATCCTAATCTGGAAGATCTCCAATGGGGGAGGTCTCTAACCGCACAGACACGCTTTTGCCCAGGTTAGAGACATCGTTGAAACAGAAGCTAAATATGAAAAATAAATTTTGGGAAGAAATCATCTGGATGTTATTCTCTAGATGAATTCGTCCGATCTGAGGCGATATCGTCTAATCAGCAACAATATTGTCCAACGGTCAAAACAAACTCTAAAAATGGCATGAAAAATGGGGAAAGTGGTTTAACAGGCGGTTCGGGGTTAAAATTTGAATTTGAATTATTTACTAAGGTAATTTTAATTATTTGCTAAGGTTTATTGTGCCAATTTTAGGGTGCTACATTTTTCCCCCTCTCTAGCAAATTTTCTAAAGAAAATGCGTTAAAGATGAGTTCTTCTCGATCTACGATAAAGCAAAAATTTATTCCCATTTTTAGGCAATGATTCTAGGTCGAATCGTACAACAGCTTACTATGGTGCCCCCTCCGTGTTTTTACCCAAATCGAACATTTGAGGTAAAAACATAGAAAAACAAAATTTTGAAATGTTGTTAAGTTTTTTTGAATAAAATTAAGAAAAATAGGGAAAAACCCTAATTCATTTTTATTGTTCATTTTCCTGGTTTCTAGAGCTCTACAGACAAGATGGTCGAGACAACGCATAGATCAACAGAGGTCCGGCGCGGGCTATGGGTAAGGGTCCAAACTTAGTTTAGAATGCTTTAATTTTGAATTTCATGCTTTTTAGATTAATTTTGAATGATTTTTTAGCATCGTAGCCATTTTTGGGCCGTCGACGTCGTCGGGACGAAATCGTCTCAATTTTGTCGAAATTGTCTCGATATCACTGATTTCATCCAAGGGCAAAATCGACGATATGGGGACAATTTCGTATAGTAAGGGACGATTCCCTTTTGCAAAATCAAAGACGAGCTTTCTCAAATTTTGGATGATATCGTCCAATAGTGGATGATATCATAATTTGTATGAAATTAACTTGTTTTACTTGCATTTTTAATCACTGTTTTATTAATGATTTTTATTGTTTTGTTGTTTATGTTGCAGAGAGGATTACTAAAGAGCCGAGAATGGAAATACGGCAGGCTGAGGGATGACTTGGCCACTCTATCTTAGGCAAAGTGAGATCAGTTGGCTCAAGTCAGCTTGCAGCATGTGGCAGATATGCCATAGGTTTCTACAGATATGGGGCTATTGACAGCCCTAGCAGAGAGGTGGTATCCGGGTTCATCTTGTTTTCGGTTATTGATAGGGGAGATGACTCCCACATTGGAGGATGTATGGAGGATTTTGAGGATCCCCATACAAGGACGGCTAATAACTCCTACAGCCAATCAAGGCCTTGTGATGATGTGATTGTGCGGAGATCCGAGCTTCGCCCTAGAGAAGGGCGGAGTGAACATCGAGTCACTATGCCAGATGCGTGGGGCATCTAGACTGACACAGGTTTTGGCTGGGGTGGTAGGTGGTCTGCTTCTATGCCATTAGAGTGGATGCAGACTACCATGGATACTGACAGATGTGGTCTACAACATGAGAGACCATAGGTATAGGTTTGCTTGGGGGAGCTTTGTACTATGCTGATTGTATAGGATCTTGCATGGGGTCGTATACAAGGGTGGCCGATGTCTGGTCATGACATCACTACTACAAGTTTGGTGTTGGGAGCACATCATAGTGCAGAGGCTGGTGGGGCTCCCACTTACAGGGATTGATAGGGAGAGGCCCCGAGTTTTCTACTGGTGGCTTTGAAGAGGGTCACAACGACAGATAGATCTACCACTGTCCCAGAGACTACTTGACGACCTTGTCTCTGACCAGATCACCTGGAGGCCTTAGAGATATCATCCAGGGTGGGCCGAGTATAGATAGGAGCTGGCTCACATTAGGTGAACCTACTGGCTAAGGATGGAGAGGAGAGAGGTGGAGCTCCACCGTTATGACCAAGTTTTGAGGCAGTTTGGTCTACAGCAGGATATCCCATCTCTAAGAGACTACAAGTTTTCTCGGACTATATGGGATAACACTACAGTCAGTGGGGCTCTAGATATGCAGTGCTTTTGGAGTGAGGACGCAGACGATGCCCCCATTTAGCCAGTGGATGGGTATGACACAGGGGTTGTTGACGGCTATGATGCCTAGTATGCAGGCATCTGCCCTCCTCGGATGATGAGGGCTCAGGGTCCAATTCACATAGTTGTGCATCGGATGGGGAGGTGACACCAAGCGGCCATTGAGGCAGCACAGGGTCACGACGAGAGAGAGCAGAGGAGGCCACAGGCTCATCAGAGGCCACAAAAGTAGGAGAGGAGGGAGGAGAGACCCCCTTCTCCATGGAGAGAGAGGCCACCATCGCCCGATAAGGGCAAGGGTGTGGAGGTAAGAGAGAGTAGTGAGATGGCTACTCTCTAGGCAGAGACTATCCATCTCTAGGATCAGGTTTAGTCCTTGCAAGATGAGGCTACACGACACTGAGAGGAGGCCACACAGATCAGAGATGAGGTCTCACACCTCAGAGCATGGAGCAGAGGGGCGAGCACTCGAGACCTAGCATGGTCTATTGCCTAGATCACATTCTATTAGATGCTATACCACCATATGGTACCATAGGGGCATAGGTTACCATTGTTGACCCCCATTGTAGAGCCTGTCATGATGAGGTCACTGAGGACATCATCACGATCAAAGTCCAATTTTTATAGCACCACACAGACTACGATGAGGCCACCTCATCCACATCGGGGCGGGGGAGGAGATGAGGCTGAGAGCTCGAGGGGTTCTCGAGGCTAGCTGCTACAAATTGCACTACACAGATTGATACATAGTGTTTATTATTTTTGATACAAGATTGAGTATGTTGAGGTACAGATTGTGGCATATCGATCCAATTTTGAGATGATGTATATATTGTTGATATATATATAGATGAGATATTTTTTATCATATGACTTGTATTATGTGTTTGTATGATGCTTTAATGTTTTGATGTGATTGATTTGATGATTCATGTAATTATGTCATTTGGAAATATTATGGTTTGAATGTCATGCTTTTAAAATTTAAATGAAATAATATGATGTGAAAAAATTGGTTGTTTGTGGGATAATTTGATAAAAATAAAAGGGACTTTTAACAATAATTTCAAAGGACATTGTCGCTATTTATGACCATTTCATGGAGTTGCTGCTCGCTAGGTCGTCAAGCTAATCCTGGTATAGAAATATTGCTAAAAGTAAAAGAGTGCTTAAGAGACTATCTTAAGACTTTGTTGTGATGATGCAAATGATGATGATGATGATGATTTGTTTTAAGATTTTCATGAAAATATTATGCATGAAATATTTTAGAAAATGATTTTTTCTAGGCATAAATTCCTAAGTGTGATAAAATTGTTGAATAATTCCCTAGGAATTATACCATCATTGCAAAATTGAAGTTTTGACATAAGGACATGAAATAGTAACAATGTGCGTTGTTTTAAAGCATAATTGTGTAACATAATGATTTAAGTCATATGTTTTTATGATTTTAAATAAATGGGAAATAAAATTAGTACAATGGTTTGCGCTAGGCATAGAATATTTAGGTATAAACTTATACCATCATCGCGAAATCCAAAGAAGAAAATAATAGTTTTATTGTATGGTTGATTTTTAATTTTTGAAAAAAATAGAAAATATAAAGATGACGACTTGCGCTAGGCATAAAATTCCAATTTTGGTTTTGGAACTATACCATCATCGCGAAATTCAAAAAGTTATATATAAATGTAACTTTATTGCATGTTTTTTTAAAATGATTTTGATTTTTTTGATAATGCATGTAGTTGTATTTATACTAAACAATGGTTCTCAAATAAGAAAATGAAATTATTCCAGACAATTTGCAAAAATATTTCAAAGTATCTTAAAGACAAAAGTTAGATTTATAAGGAATCCCATGTGCGTATGTGAGTTCATTTCCGATCTTGATTTATCATAATGATACACAAAATCTCTCAAATACAAATGTGTGTGCAATTGCTTTGTGCATTTACCAATTTTGAGCAAGATAATTTGATACAAGTGATTTGAATTAACCAAATAAGTGTTCATTAACCATGATTTAGATGCATATAACCATACCAGACTACTATGTAAGTCGGGTTATCAAGAGCTAGCTAATCCATAAGCAGACATAGGTCTGTACAAAAGAAGGTCACTAATGTGACAGACATATCACCATGCTAGGAGTTACCCAAGGCCAAACGGGTTGGGCACAAACCACCTATTATGGGGCTTACCTCATAGTTTTCGAATAATTGAGAATTCCAGGGATTCAAGCTCATCAACCCTTCTTTTCTTTTCAATGGGTAGGGAAAGGGATTTTATTGCTTTTGCTTTTGCTTTCTTTTTCTTTTCTCTTTTTTTTTTTTTTTTGTATTTTTCCTTTTTCGTATCTTTTGCTTTGATATTTGAGATAATGCTGAAATAGTGCTAAGAGAGTACAAAATGATTTTGAAATAATGCTTCTTTTTCTCATGATTTTGCTTGATTTTTCTTTTTCTTTTGCTTCCTATTCTAGGGATACTTGCTCGGATTAGCTGTAGAGCAAGGGATTTTTATTCTGGGTAGGGTTGAGCTTGTCCTTTTGTCAATTCTCAAAGATTCTAGACCATGTGCATGATAGGATAGCAGGGGAAACTTTTTGCTCAAGAAACCACTTCTACTATGTAGCATAGCATGGACATTACAAATATAATCATTTTATTGTGAAAGGATATGCTTGGTTTAAGTAAATAACAAGATCAATTCTCTGTGCTCAAACTTTATTTAATTGAATTTTGTGGACTTTGATATAAGAGAGATTAGTAATCATGCCAGATAAAATCAAGATATTTATTTTTGTGTTTGCAAAAGTGAGAGATTCCAAATAAATGCTAATTTATCCAAAATAATTTGAAAAGATAACTGCAATACTTTAAGAAGAAATATATACAACAAATATTTGTGAGGAGTTTGATAATTTTGACTCTCTATTTCTTCTCTATTTTTTTTTTGTTTTTGGTTTCGAAAGAGTCAATAATATTGCTGTTTGTTTTTATTTAAATAGTTTTATACATTTTTAAAATGATACAACATGCAAAATATATACAAATGATGAAATGACCAAATTTTATATGTAATATCGCTTAAGATGCATAATATTCATAGGTTCTTTTAAATCTTTACCATCTAAGGTAGCTAATTTGTATGCTCCCAATTCAAATTTAGCAATGATAATATATGGTCCAAGCCAGTTGGGTTCAAATTTACCTTTAATGTCTTTAGTTGCATTAGTATTTTTTTGATTTTATTTTAAAACAAGGTCGTTGACCTCAAAGGATCGATGACGAACTTTCTTAGCATATGATCTTTTAAGCTTGTTTTGGTAGGCACGAAGATGCTCCAAAGCATTGATGTGATTTTCATCTAGGATTTCTAGCTGACTGAGTCTGCCAGCTCGATATTCATCTCCTACTTCGGTATCTTGAAGTAGTAGAGCCAAAGAAGGAAATTCTAATTCAAAGGGAAAAACAACTTTAGCGCCATAAACCAAAACAAAAGGTGAAGTACCTGTGGGAGTACGAACACTAGTGCGATATGCCCACAAAGCTGGATATAATTGAATGTGCCGATCGCGGCCAGATTTATTGACCAATATTTTAAGGATTTTAATTAATGTTTTATTGGATGCTTCTGCTTGGCCATTACCCTGAGGATAATAGGGAGTGGACCAGCGATGTTGAATCTTATTTTTTTGACATAATTTCTTAACATCTTTATTTTTGAAACAAGTTCCATTGTCTAAAATGAGATTTGCAAGAATTCCGAACCTACAAATGATTTGATTAAAAATAAATTTAGAGACTTGTGTTCCAGTGTAGGAAGCTAAAGGCATAGCTTCAACCCACTTCGTAAAATACTCAGTGGTGGTTATGATGAATTTGTGTCCATCAGATGACACAGGATTAATTTTGCCAATAATGTCTAAGCCTCATTTTGAAAAGGGCCAAGGAGATGATATAGCCTGCATTTCTTATGCAGGGGCATGGACAAGGTCAGCATGTTTCTGGCACTTGTCACAATGGCACACATAATCATGTGCATCAGTTTCCATGGTAGGCCAAAAGTAGCCTATCCTAAGGAGCTTTTTAGCAATGACACTACCACTGAAGTGTCCTCCACAAGATCCATCATGGGCTTCACTCAAAGCTGATTTGGATTCTTCTAGATTCAAACATCTCAATAGGATGCCTTCAAAATATCTCTTGTACAATGTATTACCAATAATTATGAAGTGACTTGCTCGTCTACGTAATAACCGACACTGGTTCCTATTAGAACTGGCGAGGAAAGTCCCATTGTGAAGAAAATCAAATATATCTGTATACCAAGGTTCAAGAGTAGTTTCATTGATTAGAAACACATCCAAAGGTTCTAAGCATGACTTATTTGAAGTGGGTTCCTGGAGTCGACGAATAATTATGGTGGCATATTCGTCATCTAACTCCAAGGGTAGAAGAGATGCAGCTGCGACCATAGCGTCAGCCGCACGGTTGCTAGTTCGAGGAATAGTTTCCAAGGTAACTTGATCAATAGAGATATTAATTGTAGAACATATGCTTTATATGGGCACAATTTGTCATCTCTGGTTTGATAAACATCATTGATTTGATTTATGACAAGTTGTGAGTCACCAAAAACCAATAAAATTTTGATTTTCAATGCCAAAGCAGCTCGTAATCCAAGGATAAGAGCTTCATATTCGATAGTGTTATTGATGCAAGCAAATGTTAATTTGAAGGACAGAGGTATAAGATGTTTTTATGAAGATATTAAAATAATACCTACACTAGCCCCACTCATGCATCGGGCTCCGTCAAAGTATAAGGACCATTGCTCTGAATGGTCTACCTCTAGTTTAAGGCATACATCAAGAAACTCAATGAAGAGGGGATGAGTAGATTCTAAGGGTGCAGCAGCTAATTGATCAGCTATAATTTGACCTTTAACAGACTTTTGTCCTATGAAGGTGAGTTCAAATTTGCTTAGCGCAAGAACCCACTTAGCTATGTGACCAGATAAATACGGTCGACTCATGAGATATCGCAAAGGGTTGAATTTGGCAATAACATACGTTTTCTGACTAAGCATATAATGTCATAGTTTTTGTGTAGAAAATATGATTGCTAGACATAATTTTTCTAATATGGTATAACAAGTTTCATAACTGATTAAGGTTCTGCTAATGTAATAATTAGCACGTTCTTTCTTCTCATCATCCAGCTGAGCTAACATAGCTCCTAAGGCGAGAATCGAAGCGAGAAATGTACAAGATAAAAGGATGATCAGATCTAGGTGGTGAAAGCACAGGTGGGTTAAGGAGGTATTGTTTGAGAAGTTCAAAAGCTTCCTTACATTCATCATCCCAATTAAAAGGGAAATCCTTCTTAAGAAGCTTAAGAAAGGGACTGGTTTTGTCTACCAGCTTATCGATGAAGCGACGGATAGCTTGAAGCTTACCTTGTAAAATTCATAACTCAGATATATTGGTAGGTGCGGGCATATCAGTGATAGCCACAATATTGAGAGGGTCAATTTCGATACCACGTAAAGAAAATAAAACCCCTAATAATTTACCAGACTTGACTCTGAATATACATTGGGTTGGATTTAATCGAATAAGATATTCTCTTAACCGATTAAATACTTTTCTCAAATCATCTAAATGATCATCTTCATTAATAGAACGAGCTATAATATCATCTACATAATCATGTAGGATATCATGCATCATATCATGAAATATATAAGTCATGGCTCGTTGATATGTTGCGCCTGCATTCTTTAAACCAAATGGCATCACTTTCCAACAAAAGGTACCCCAGGGGGTAATAAAGGTTGTTTTAGCCTGATCTTCAGGAGCTATCCTGATCTGATTATAACCATAAAATCCATCCATTAGGGACATCATTCCACTCCCCGTAGTAAAATCAATTATTTGATCCATGTTGGGAAGAGGAAAATCATCTTTAGGGCATGTAGCGTTAATATCTCTAAAGTCTATGCAAACCCTAACTTTGGTAGCTTCTTTCTTGGTGACTAGAACTACATTCGAGATCCATTCAGCATAATCAATAGCTTGTATCAAAACAACATTCAGGAGTTTTTCTAACTCCCCTTTGACTAGCAATGCCACTTTGGGATGCATTTTTTTGAGTTTCTGTTTAACAGGTTTAGCATCTAGATGGACTACTAGATGATGCATGACTACATAAGGGTCTAAACCTGACATATCTTCATATGTCCAAGCGAAGACATATTCATATTCTTTAAGGAATGCAATGTATTGCTCTTGTTTTTCTTGACTTAATTCTGATCCAATACTGATGATGTGAGGATTATCCTCAGTTCCAATGTTAACCTTAATGATGTTTTCTACTTCCATGTGTAGATCTCTTTCAAAATTAGGTGGGGTAGGTGAAATGCCCAATTATTGTAATTCCTGTAAGGTTAACTTGGATAATTCATCTTGAGGAGTCGTGGCCTCAAGTTGGGCTATAGTAGGTATAGAACCATCAAAATAAAAACCATTGTGTAACATCTCTTCAACGGAGACATCATGGAAAATATCTTCTTCCAACTCATCGTCGGATTTGGAAATCATTTTAGGATAGGCTATGGATAGCATATTTTAGGTAGAAGAATTATTATTGGGATACAAAGAATCTTGTGTATCTAGATAATCTTGATAACATATGAGTTGATCATCATCTTCAAAAGGGAAGGGTTGATCCTTACTAGGAAATAGGCCCACACCACATCGGGTGGGCCATGGTTCTACCTCAAAGGTTTCTTTCATACCATCTTGGATAGGTCCCAAGCCTTTCCCTTTATATCCCAATTTAAGCATTATGGGTTTAGCTTTAATATATTCATTAGCAAAATAGCATCGAGCATATCCATCACAATGCGTCTTGATGTTTCGGGGTATTCTTCCCCAATCATATCCTTTATAAATAAAAGCACAACTCCAGACTTGGTAGATAATTCCCATAGGTTTTGGGAGGCCCAAGGTATGAGGAGAAGGTGGCAAATTACTTAAGATAATGGAATCTTGCATAGAAGCATTTGTTTTTTCTGATATAAGAATTTTAGATAAATCAAGTAAGAGTTCATCAGAAAGAGCATAAGAGGTAGAAGGATCATTCGCTATATCTATAGATGTGGAAGGTATGATAGATGTAGATAATGTGGAGGTGTTAATAAATGGGTCTATAGGTTTTGAAATTATAGGGATGGAACATGAAGGATTGGTTGTGGATTTAAGATCTTTTTGAGGTTCTAATGTGGTTTGTTTAGAAGATTGTTGAGCTATATATGAGGGTGAAATTAATGGAGGAGAAATAGATGAATTTATGGGTGTGTGTTTCACACATTTAGATGAAAAATAAGAATTAGGACGTGTGGATGACAAAGCAGGGCAAAATTGAACTCCAACAGGTTCTGCCAAAGCACACATATCAAAGGGTCTAGGATCACCATGGATAGTGACCAACTGATTTTTAAATTCGAATTTAACACATTGGTGTAAAGTTGATGGGACAACCCACATTGCATTGATCCAAGGATGACCCAAGAGTATATTGTATGATGCGGGGCAATGTATAATAAACACGGTCGTGTCTAAGGTTCTTAGACCAACTTGCAATGGGATGGTGATAACTCCACACGTTTCTTGTGTTTCGTCATTGAAAGCTTTTATGATCATGTTAGTTTTCTTCATTTCATCACTTCTAAACCCAAATATTTGGTAGAAGTCAAAAGTGCAAATGTTTAGAGATGAACCATTATCAATCAAGACTCGTTTAACAGCTACATCTCCTATTAGGGCAGTAATATATAAGGTGTTATCCTTATGTAAACTATGTTGTGGGATATCTTTATCTCGAAAGTCAATACAATCGACTTCTCGAGTGATGATAGTATTGGACATGGCTTCAGGTTGAATATTTTGAGGTATCATCATTTGGATTAATGTGAGCATTAATTCATCCCTATGGGTAGGAGAAGATCTTAACAAGTCCAATAGGGAAATTTTGGCTGTAGTATTGGATAATTGTTCATTAATATTGTAAGGAGGTTTTGGTTGAACATTAGACATATGATTCCCTTTATTGGGATTTTTCAAAATAAATGGAGCTAATCCATCATTCTAAGTTTGATCCTGTTGAGAATTGTGAGCCTGTTGTCTAGTAACAACTTTGATGGTACCTACAATGTTATATTGAAGACACTGAATTGGTCTCGATCTAGCGTTTATGGCTTGTTCATTAGGAAGGAACTGATTAGAAGAGGGTCGAGTAGTAACTCTTCTAGGAAATGGTTCTTCCGGAACCATAGAATCTGTGATAGGTTGAATAGGATCTGATTCATCTTAAGAACTATTTGATTGATTTGAGGTGATGTCTATTTTACTTTCAGTATCTGATTCTACATCACTAGGATCTGGTGTTTGAGTATTATATAGGGGTCTGGACGTAACCATGGATAAAGTCATGTCAAATTTTTGTAAATCATGATTAGGTAAATGTCCGCTAATAGTTCCTACATATCTGGTATGAGGAGGGACATTATGATGCTCAATTTGATTGGCCACCTCTTTACCGTGTTTTGGTAAAGGATGTTGAAATATATCTAATGATTGATTAGCATTTTGATTCTGATTTTGGGGAATGTTCTTTTGAGTATTACTAGGAGGATTTTGTTTAGGTTGAAAGGCTTGCACCTCCATTTCATTATTATCAATCAAGTCTTGTATTTTATGTTTTAATATTTTGCAAGAATTTGCAGCATGTCTAGGTCCTCTATGAAAATCACAATGTAAATCAGCTCTGTATCCGGGTATAGTTGGATCAGGTTCTCGGATAGCTGGTAATTGAATCAAACCTCTTTCAAGTAATTGGGGTAGAATAGTTGATAATGGTTGATTCAATCTAGTAAAATCTCAAGGTGGTTTATCAAGAGGTTTTAATATAAACTTCTCCGTTGTTTTCATAGTATTAACATTAGCAATTTTTCTACTATCAGTGATTCCGTCACCTACAACTTGTTTGTTTTTATACTAATTTCTAGATGTTTTCTCATCATATTTCCTTTTTGAGCTGACCTCTTCTAATGAGAGAGTCTTCCACCCTTCGAGCTAAGTCTATAGCTTAATCGAAGGTGGTTAAGGTAGCAGTTGATAATTCATAGGATATTTGTTCTTGCAAATTATTAATAAAAATGTCCAACATTTCCCTATAAGGTAGCACAAAGTGCAGTTTTCCTGTCAACTGCCTCCATCTAGCTAAGAAATCAGCAAAACATTCATCTTTGTCTTGTTTTAGGTTGTACAAATATTTAATGGTCACGTGTCTCTCAATGTAAGCACTAAATTGATGGACAAAATATTTAGTTGTTTCTTCAAAATTCCTCAAATAATGAGTGGGAAATTGATAGTACCACTCCAATGCCATTCCTCCTAAACTTTTCAAGAACATTTTTAATAATAGCAAGTCATCATGTGATATATCATGACATGTTATCCTAAACATGCGAAGATGCTCTATGGGATCTTCAGTTCCTTTATATATAGGTAGGACAGGCATGGGAAAGTGCTTAGGGTATGGCTATGCTACAACTATGGGATCCAAAGGCTGACTACACATCTCTTGATAATTATACGAGGGACGGTAGGGATCTATCTGGTCCATGTGAGAAGCTAATTGTTTCACCATGGCTTCCAGATTACTTGTTTGCCCACCATATTGGTTTGGTATGGTATTAATATGGGATTTATGAGCATATGATGGAGGGACATGAAGATTAGATGCCATATTGCTATTGTGTAAATTGTTGGTAGGAAGGGTGTTATGAAGAAGTTTTGAAGTTGTATTATGTTGTATCTCAGATTGTTAAAAATTGGTGTTTGGATTTATTTTAGGTTTTTGTCGATTTGAAGCATATTGATCAATAGTTTGGCGAAATAAAGTAGTGAATGAAGGTCTCTTTTGTGTAGGAATTATTTTAAGCTCAATAATAGGTTCCTTAGGGGGTTGGGTAACCTGTTGTTTTTGCATGTTCTGAATCATAGTGACCATATCTATATTGGATGGTCCAGCTTTATCACTTTCTTGATCGATAAAAGACAAAGGATTAGTGTGCACGTTAAACATATGTTCCATGGCTACTTGAGTGTCACTAATTTGTCCTCTATCAATACGAACTGCCATATTAAGAGCACCAATGTTATTATTGAAGAATTTCCAAAAATAATCTAAGTTATCAAAAGTAACAGTTTCGTCTGGAACCATTCTATGGGATGAGGATCCTTCCTCTTTAACATTTTCTTCTTGTTCATCTACAACAAGCTCATATTCTAGCTGTTCTAGAGTTCCTCCTTCCAGAATTGAATCCTCAAGAAGGACATTTGGGTTTTTGTTTTGTTTCCTAGCCAATCTTCTTCTTCTTCTTCTTCAGTTTGTTTACCATTCCTAAGTCTAGGCATTGTGCTTAAGTTTAGATTTCAGCAAATATATATATATATATATATACTTTTATATATATATATATATATGCAACAATCTTAAGAGGTATATATTTTAATTATATACCTACTATAGTATTTAAAATAAAATGTTTTGGTTTTGTTATGTTTTTGGTTTTTCTTGTTTTTTTTTATAACAATATTATAAAGATAACAAACAACACACTAAATGCAAGAAATAATAATAATGAAAGCAATGATCTAGTTTTCTATAAACAATTTATAAATATCATTAACGGGCTCAAGTTCTTCAGGAGTCATGAAATGTTCTTCTTCAAATTGAAAATTTTCTTTCAAGAATTTGACAAAAAGTGCTATAGTGATATTATTTGTCTCAGACTCTGGTTGGTAGAAATAAAGTTTGTGGCAATACTCTCGATATAACACAGCTCTAGGAACTCTCCTTCACCTTTCCCTATTCGTAAGAACGACCTCTTGGTCTTCTACATGACCTAGGAATTGGTGTATAGCAGTTACGTTCTCGAGGTATTCCTTGAAGGTGAACAATTCTAAAGACATAAGAGCTCTCCTATAAGCTAACCACCTATGGCAAGATCTCTGAATTTCATGATAAAAAATGTGTTGATGAGGATCTAGGATTCCATCTAGGGCAAACCTCTTAATTTGCCTTAGTTCGGTTGATCTAGATGAAATAATACCCAATCTCCTATTAAGTTCATCCCACAAAGGTGGAACTCTATATGTTTGAGATAGTCTAAGCAAAGAATTAAAATCTATGGCTATTATTTGATTTTCAACATTAATGGTGACAAATAGTATTTTCTTAGGAGCTACCATCTAAACATGATATGTAACTTAACGATTTTAAATGCATATATGTTTTTTTTTGTGTTTTCAAAAGGTTTTAGTTTCACGTCGGGTTCACCAAAATGTATTGCTCCAAATTTTTTGCACCCTTACCTTCAGGCTATAGGATCCATGCCTAGAATGGGGATGTGAAAAGGATGGGACAATACCTTAGACTGAGAGGCCCTTTGAAGGTCTCGCCTCTTGGGGGAGGTGTATAAGGGTGAATTTTCGACGGATGGTGGGTTCTGTTGGTTCGACTTTTATACACACCCTGTGAAGAATGAGCATGAAAACCCGATAACACTTATAAGGGATAAATCCCACTCACTTTAGGATCTTGCTGGATATCCAAGGTGTGAGTTACAGAGTTGGGTCAAATGTCTATTCACTCTTTTTCGCTTCTGGAATAGTTTCAAGTGGACTGTCCATTACCTTACAACGGGTTCTGGACTTGTTCAGTAATGTTTTTGGAATTGGTTATCTTTGTGGACACTCAGATTTACAATCAGCTCTTTGATCTAGCTCTTTATGTTTTAGCAGTTTTAAATAAAAGACAAATTCTAAAGAAAATAAAAATGGATCATTCAATCGGTGGAACAGAGAGAGTAGAGTAGGGCAGAAAGAGAAGTTTACCTAACTTAGTCTGCAAAACCAAAACTACCAATTTTAGTTATACCGGTTAGCTTCACAATAGAACAAATCAAAGAGGAAAGTGTCCAACTTTCTAAGATCACCTTCCACTAAGAGCATAAGACAGAGACAAAATAGATCTGAAAGAAAATCACAAACAGAAGGAAAGTCAGTTGAAATTGGTATCTCTCACCAGCAGCTTAGCTCGCACAATGAGGACAGAGCAATTAGAACAGGCCTGAACCTTAAATCTATAATTTTCCCTAGCATACAATAAAAAGAATGAAGCCTAGTAGCATACCCAATCTTTGATAACACAGATCTACAACATAAATTAAATAAACCTTAATGAAATGAAAACAAAAGAAGATGAACTTATCGCAATCCGAAAGAGATTAGGCTCCTGGCCATGCTATCAGAGAAAATGAAACTACACCAACTCTAGGTCCAGAACAAAGCATTCAAACAAGATTTGCAGGAAATTGCTCCAATAGCTTTTTATTCTAAGTTTCCGCCTCCGAAATTTACATCCGGAAGAAGTATATATAGACTCAGGACAAACCCTGATCTTTTCAGAAATATCTTCTTCCAAAACCCTAAATCTTATCACTTAAAATCTACTACCCAGGTTTTACAATATAAGGTCTTTTAAAATAGAGTTTTGATAAAACCTAACCATTCTGCAAATCTTAGTGCAGTTACTTGCCATAAATGGAGAAGGCATGATCTGATATTATTCTCATCCATCTGTAACTACAAGTAAATATCTTCGTTTTCTGGTCGGTCACCGATATATTCCATAAATGGGCACTGCGTGTGAAGGTATCTTCATCTTTCTGGTGCATCTGCCAGGAGCATCTCATTAATTCCTCAGAGAAATTTGGATGAGTCACTGGTTTCTCTGACATTTTATCTTCGCAGAGCCACCTCTGAATTGAAATTCTCTGCACGCCATTACTTTCACCATAAATTCTCCTGTTAAATGCATCCATCGGCAAATTTCGGTAACTATGTGTAGATATTTTCATTTTTCGGTCAATTGCCGACATATTCCATTAAATGGGCAGCTGCTTAGTCACCGTAAAGTCTCTTTGCGGCCAGATCCATAAAATTTGGATGGACCAAAAATTCTTGGCATCTCACATTTCCATCTGACGGCCTTCGCTTGATTCGTGCTTATTTTGTCTTTTTCGCCATTACTTCCGCTAGTATGCAACTGCCAGATGGCTTTCTGCAAAAGACAAAACCAGGATTAGCATTTTAATATTATTAAATTAAAACCCTAATGCTCATTATATGTCGGCTTGATTTCTTTTGACACGTGTCGCGATAACGCGATGTTTTCCTCAAGCTGCTTTTCATTTTGGCCTCTTTGTCGCGAAACCGTGACATGTCACGAAATCGTGATGTGTTGTGAAATCATGATGCCTCCCTTCACTTTTGTTTCCTCCAAACTACTTTGTTGTGAAATCATGACGTGTTCCTTCCTTGGCTCTTTCCCAAACTTCTCTGTCACAAAATCATGACGTGTCGTAAAATCGTGACTTCTCCCTTCACTTTTGTTTCCTCTGAACTGCTTTGTCACAAAATCGTGACGTTCTCCCGACTTGGCTTCCATTTTTATTTCTCTGTCATGAAACGTGACATGTCATGATTTCACGACATGTCGCGAAATCGCGACGTTCTCCCGACTTGGCTTCCATTTTGATTTCTCTGTCGTGAAACCGTGACATGTCACGATTTCGTGACATGTCATGAAATCGCGACGTTCTCCCGACTTCACTTCCATTTTGATTTCTTTGTCGCAAAACTGTGACATGTCGTGATTTCGTGACATGTCACGGAATCGCGACGTTCTCCTTACTTTTTTTTTTTTGTTCCTTGCGTTCTGTTTCTTCATTTTTCTTGGTCGCGTGAACTCTCGTTTCCTTCAATAAATGTCGATATCCGACGTTTTGTTTGTTTGGGACGTGACGTTTCCATCACTTGGCCTTTTCTTCCAAAACACGTCGCGAAATCGTGACATTTTCCTCACTTGGTCTTTTCTTCCAAAACACGTCACGAAATCGTGACATTTTCATCACTTGGTCTTTTCTTCCAAAACACGTCACGAAATCGTGACATTTTCATCACTTGGTCTTTTCTTCCAAAACACGTCGCGAAATCGTGACATTTTCTTCACTTGGTCTTTTCTTCCAAAACATGTCGCGAAATCATGACATTTTCATCAAGTTTGGCTTCTGACTCAAACCTATCATGAAATCGCGACGTCTCCCTCGCTTGGCGCTTTCTACCAAAATATGTCGCGATATCGTGACGTTTCCAAAAATGGAAATGTCACGAAATCGCGACGTTTTCAAAAATGGAAAATGTCGCGAAATCGCGACGCTTTCATTACTTAGCAAATTTTCCAAAAATTGTAGGTTGACTCCAATGAATTTATTCATATGTATCCTGCATTTTTACATATTAGTGAAAGATCTTCTTTACTCATAATGATTCTAACATAACAAATAAATTCTAAACTCAAATCAAAACCATATGCAAGCCTACTTAAATGCTTTGGTATATGCAAAACTTGAAGAAGAAAGAGGCAAGCAAAATTTGGAATTAAAACCAGAAAAACATCAAGAGGGTCCCTATGGCAAAATGAAAACTAAATATTTTCAAAGGATGGAATTTCATTTTTTTAGTGGGGGTGTGTTGCTTCTCAACAAATGGCGATATCTGCGGGGAAAATAGTAGCACTATTTTAGAATCCAGGACTCTAGTTTCAAAACAATATAGACCATGTACCATGCTTTGCCACAAATATTCTTCAAAATAATTTAACTACTACCTGATAGTTGTTAAAATTTCCCAAGGACATACTAGGTTGAATCACTTAAGGAAGATTTCTGATGTGCAATTATAAGCGTATAAAACTTTCTTCAAGAATGACTGGGCCTTCGAATGTTGTACTCTGGATTGATCAGCTTTTCTAGATTGTGAAAGGGGAAACCGAGTAGGGCTCTGTTTACTAGTTTAGCCTTTTACAACTCCGACATAGTTACTCTTTAGATTTTCACGACCCTGATCCACAACTATGAGGTGGTATCTACAACTTGGTAAAAGAAAACATCTTCTGGAGCCTTGGCTATCTCCTTCATCACATAACTTCTTCTTTCTTTTTTTTGTATAGAAAAGAGTGCCAGTTTTATGTTGCCCTGCTCAAATTTCACTTTCTCTCTCTCTCTTTCGAAATATACCGAAATCTGGAAAGCCTTGCTAAAAACAATTTTTTTTTATTCTTCATCGATCTGGAAAGCCTGGGTACCGATAGCCTCTATGGATACTCAAATAATTTCACGAATCAGAGTCCCCTCTTACGACCAACTTTTCTTGGATTCCCTGGGAGTTCTCCAGCCAAACAGTATAGTAGTTTCTTTATAATTAAAATAATTGTGGCAAGCAAGACACAAAATCCAATTATCTTTCTACTGTTGTTCTGAATAACAAAATAGTTCCACTATTCAGTTTAAGCAGACTATCTCTTAATTAGAATAAAAAAAAATGAACACAGGCTTTTGAACTCAGAATAAAACAATTTTTTAAAGGTTGATTCTTTCTTTGCTGCCCAGGCAAAACTTTAAAAAATAGAGCTTTAAAAGCTAAAAGAAATTTGTACAGACCCCAAAGGATAAAACACAGAACTTTAAAATCAAACAAAATAAAATAAAATAAAACTACTTTGTACAGACCCCAAAGGATAAAACATAGAACTTTAAAATCAAATAAAATAAAATAAAAACAAACTACTTCAAAGCTTATTTACAATATATACACATGTTACAACGTCTTTGTGTTTTATTCAAATGATGTATTGGATGGAACAGCTGAGAAATAATGCTTTAGGTATTGACCATTAACGGGAAGGTTTAAAAAATTACCCTCGAGGTCCTGTAGATGAAATGCATTATTACCTAGGATCTCGGCAATCTGGTATGGCCCTATCCATAGCGGCTGCAACTTTGTGTGTTTACCTTTCTTTTCATGGGCCTTGTCCCATAGAAGCACCAGGTCTGTGAGTCTGAAGGCTTTCACTCTGGCTCTTTTGTCAAACCAGCGCTTGACTGTTCTTGGTGCCGACTGAAATGTTCTAGGGCTTGAAGTCGTTCGTCCTGCAAATTAGTTAAATCCAAAACACGGGCCTCTCGCATCTGCTTGATCCTCAAAATAGTCTAAAACAAATTGATAAGTGGGCAATTTCAAAGAAATAGGAACAATGGGCTGAATACCATACAACAAAGCAAATGGGGAAGTCTTAAGAGCTACTTTATGTCTTATCCTGTCAGCCCAAAGTGCATATTTTAGTAATGTGTGCCACTGTCTGGGTTTGTCTATAGTAGACTTCTTAATGGCATTCATCAGATTCTTATTTGTGGACTCAGCTAGTCCATTACCCTAGGGGTAATAGTTGGATGCAAATCTGATGACTATCCCCATCTGGTATGCCCACTCTGCAAACTCTAATGATTGAAAGGCTGGCCCGTTGTCGCACACCAAATTCAAAGGAACTCCAAACCTGGTTATGACATTTGACTCTAGAAATTCGATCACCTCATGGGTTGTACTCCTCATGGTGGCTGTTGCTTCAACCCACCTTGTGCAATAATCAGTGGTTGTTAGAACATACTTATGCCCTCTCGATGAATTTGGGTTTATTACACCCACAAAGTCAAGTCCCCATTGCATAAAAGGTTTGTTTATTACAACAGGCTGCAATGGTAGAGCTCGATTAGCCTCTTTGGATGCAAAAGTCTGACACTGATGGCAAGTTCTCACATGCTGATGTGCATCTTTAAACAAAGTAGGCCAATAATAGCCTGCTCTCAATATCTTGTGTGCAGTAGCGAAACCTGAAGAATGCCCTGCCCCTAACTTCTCATGAAAACTGGACATTACCTCATTGACTTCATTCTGAGAAATGCATCTTAAGAATATGCCAACATAATTTTCTCTATACAAGTTACCTCCTTTGAGCAAGAAATGAGCAGATTTCAACTTTAGTGCTCTTCTCTAGGTTCTATTCAGGTGAGATGGGCAAATTCCAAATTGCAGCAAATGAATGATATCTCCATACCAATCATCGAATCCAGAATCCAGCTGATTAATTTCTCCTTGTATAGGTACTTCAGTAATATGTCGAGACAACCCAAGTCCTCTGATTAATTTTGCAGGCCAAATTTCTAAGTCGTATTCCTATAGTCTTGTAACCCAATTACCTCTCAGCTCACCCAATTCATCCTAGCTTAACAAGTATTTGACAGCTGGATCAGGAACTATAGCATGGACTTTGCTTCTTAGTATGTAGTGCCTGAATTGCTTAACTGCTCTTACTAAGGCATAGGCTTGCTTATCCAAGTGAGAGTATTTGAGTTTAGTGAGCAAGTGTGTGTTCAGAAGAAAAAGAGTACAAATAAAAATTTGTACTAAAGTCTGGGCTCACCAAAGACTGGAGCTTGTTGGATGGCAGATTTGATCTCCTGGAACGTTGTTTTGGCTTCTGTTGTCCAAACGATCTTAGCAGTTTCCTTCAGCATGTCATTCAGTGGCTTGACTATTTTTGCGAAGCCGAAGATGAATTTTCTGACAAAATTAATTTTCCCAAAAAAGGATCTTAACTCTTTCTTAGAGTTGGGAAAGGGTATCCCGGATATGGCTTCAACTCTGTCAGGATCCATGGAAATGCCATCTTTGGTGATCAAGTGTCCAAGGAGCTTTCCTTCAGTTACACCAAAAACACACTTCTTTGGGTTCAAAGAAATGTCGAACTCCCTGCATTTGTTGAAAACAGACTCCAAGTGCTTCACGTGGTCAAACCGGGATTTAGAGAAAACTGTCAAGTCATCCATGTAGACAACGATGCACTTACCCATAAGGCCTTTGAAAGCATGATCCATTGCACGTTGAAAAGTCGCTCCGGCGTTAGTCAATCCAAATGACATTCTTTTGTAGGCGAAAGTTCCCCACTTGGTTGTGAAGGCAGTTTTCATCCTGTCTTCCTTTTCAACTAAAATCTGATTATACCCTGAGAAACCGTCTAAGAAAGACATCATTTCCGAACCATTGACAATCTGTAGCACCTCATCCATGGAAGGCAGAGGATAATTATCTTTCTCAGATGCTTTGTTCAAGTTTCTAAAATCCACACACAAGCGGATCTCTCCATTTTTCTTTCTAACCGGCACCAAATTGGCCACCCAAGTAGAATGCCTAACGGGAAAAATAATGGCGGCACTCAATAATTTTTCTACCTCCTTCTTGATGAGGGGCTCTAGCAAAGCGTTGACATGCCTCTATTTTTTCCGGAAAGGTTTGCAAAATTCTTTTAAAGGTATAACATGGGTGTAAACTTTCGGATCAAAAACCTTTAAGTCTTTGTAAGACCAGGCCATAACATCCTTGGACCTGTGAAGAAATTCAATCATATTTCTTTTTATTTCGGGGTCACAAGTTTTAGCCAACTTAAGGTGCCTGGGATCTTCTTCAGTCCCCATGTTCAGGTTCTCGGTCTCACTGTTTGTTACACCAATAGAATCCCCAGAACTCACCTTTTGCTTAATTTGGTCAACATCAAACAACCGCTCCAGTTCCACCATCCCTTTTGGAATTCTGTTATCTTTCAACCTTATTATTCCCCTTTCATCGTCTAACTATTCCAGTAGAGTATCCCTTTGTCCATCATCGATTATAGCATTTTCAAATGCATTGGTACTCTGTAAAAAGTTTATAATCTGTTGATCATCAGAGAAAACCTGAAAATTATCTACATTATTTGGGACCGAAGGACAAGGGACTAACTCGATCAAAAATTTGTTCCATTTGAACTCTTCCAGTGGCTTCAGACTTGCGGCTGATGAAGCTAAGACATCTGCACGTGAATTCTGCTCTCTAGGTATGTGCGTTAAATTAAAAGCATCAAAATCTTCCACGAGATCCCACGCTCGGTGTTTGTATCCTTTTAAGTAGGATGCTTTGCATTGAAATTTACCTTTAACTTGATTAGCCACCAACTCTAAATCTGTAAAAACTTGGATATTTCTTACACCTCTGTCCAAAGCAAATTTCAATCCTAGCACCAGTGCTTCATATTCTGCTAAATTATTTGTGCAAGGGAACTGTAGGCGATAAGACATAAAATATGTCTGACTCTCAAGTCCTTTAAGAACTGCCCCTGTACCAGAACCCTATTTAGATTTAGCCCCATCCACATGAAGCGTCCAAACTTCATTATTATGAACAATATGAGCTTTACTAAGCTTCTCATTTTGTCCCGTTGTTAAATTATAAACCCCAATATCTACATCAACAATATTTACAGTCTCATTTTCTGCATTATATTCAGTGATCGTATGTTTGTATCTAGGTTCTCTTTCAACCCTTAATTGGTTTGCAACTCCTTTCCACGGCAACCACATATGTGAAAAATTAGTTGCCAAGTATCCATTCAAATATTTTGACCAATCCTCGCTAGAAGCATCCCGTACCCCACAAGAATATCTACCACCTGAATTTCAATTATGTGTTGTGCCCTTGGCTCAGATGCTAACTGGATATGAATATTCTAAAGTTCACCTACTACTTTAACCTCTGATTTATCCAATTGGACAACTCTTCTTTCAGACTTCATTGGGGTTAAACCCAACTGTTGACAAATGGCCAAAGGCATAACATTAGCTGAAGCACCCGAATCTACCAGACAGTTGTGTAAGTTTTTCCCAAATATACGAACAGTCAGTAGAAAAGGTGAAACTTCAGTCTTCTCTTTATACATGGCCACATTTGCATTTGCCATCTTCTTTCCCTTGTCCAAAGATTTGGTAGTAGGCCCAGAGTATGTTTTAATCAAGTTATCCCTCTATTCTAAAATTTGAGCTAACTCATGGAGAGTGATATTAGCTTTGATCTTCTTCATGTCCTCCACTATATTATATCCCTTATTGAGTGGAGGGACAAATGCATCTGGTCCTCTCGGATTTCCTCCCTTGGGTGGAGATGGGTTATTGCTTGAAGATGGATCTGGAGGAACATTGTGGGAGTTGTCCGGAGGGGTAGATGTAGTGTTGGGCTCCGGATTTCTATTTCTAAGGTTGTAGTTGTCCCTCCTGTATTGTTGAAAAGCCTGCACCTCATCCATAGGCATCTCCACTACATTCTCAGACTCACCTGGAAAAGTGAAAGAATCTAAGACCATAGCTGCACTATGGCTGGATGAACTTGGGCCATCCGCATTTCTTTGATGTTCAGGAGAAATCAACTCACCAGATAAAGCTTCAAAGGCGTTACAGAATTCCAAACAATCCAATTCCCCATGTTGAGATGTGGCATGTATCCTGCACCAATTAGGCAAAGCCAAGTCACAAATATTTACATCATGCCCTTTACCTTTATAATCCTTATTGGGTTCGTATGGGGGCCGAGTGAATCTATTTAGCTAATAGGAATACCTGTTTGAGTTTTCCCCAGTAGAAACCTGCCTTTTAAAACTTAAAAAGTCATTTGCCAACTTTTGGACTATTTTTGACACTTCCTCGACTCTTGCGTTATCAGCTTCTTTACCTGGATTCTGTACATTTTCAGCAGGTGTTACAGCCAATGGATTTCCTGATGGTGGAGTTTGACATGCTGGCAACATCATTTGGTGTGGTACGGGATTGAAAATAGGAGCACCCTGTGTCACAAAAGGAGTTTGATGAGCATTCAGAGGTTGAGGTCCCAGTTGTCTTTCAAGAACTAGAGCCTCTTTGTAAGCCTCTGTTAGATTGGTAATAGAGGCATCTCTTTTCAAGAAAATAGAAGTCATTGGATCTAGAGAATTCCTAAAAATTTCTAATGCCAGGTCTGCATTTGGCACATAATAACCAGTCGGTCTACCATAAGCCTTCTGAAATCTGACATTGTAAGATCTGACGATTCATTTATTTCTCTTTTAATACCAGAAAATTGCTGATATAATACACTGGGATCTATCACTTCACCAAACTGCGATACAAAAACCTTTTCCAAGTCATTCCAACTGGTAATAGAATCATTAGTGAGATTCAAAAACTAGTCGTATGCTCCCTCCTAGAGAGTGAAAGGGAACAGTCTGCAAGCCACATCTTCATGTTGTACATTTAACAATTTTAGAGCATTCTTGAATGCTACTAGGTGTTCTTCTGCTGTCCTAGTTCCATCATGCTTGTATCTGGGAAGATATCTCTCAAGATTTTTGGGCAGGTCATGGGCTGCACCCGGGATATTTAAGGCAGTGGAACCCAACCAGTTTGCCATTACTACTTGATTGACGATGATACTTTCAGTTGTAGTTGGAGTAACTACAAGTGGTGACAAAACTATTTCAGACAAGGACTTGGCCCTTCTGAGGCTACTTCTTCTGGGGGTTTCTAACTCAGGCACAAGGAGCTCTCCAACTCTGGAGTGGGACCTTGTTACTCTATAATTAGAATCTAGCTTTTTCACCAGCACTTACAACCTTACAATCCTTAACAAACTACTAAACTTTAGGCCCTCCTTCTAGCGCCAATTTTAAATGTTGGTTCGACTTTTATACACACCCTGTGAAGAATGAGCATGAAAACCCGATAACACTTATAAGGGATAAATCCCACTCACTTTAGGATCTTGTTGGATATCCAAGGTGTGAGTTACAGAGTTGGGTCAAATGTCTATTCACTCTTTTTCGCTTCTGAATAGTTTCAAGTGGATCTGTCTGTTACCTTACAATGGGTTCTGGACTTGTTCAGTAATGTTTTTGGAATTGGTTATCTTTGTGGACACTCAGATTTACAATCAGCTCTTTGATCTAGCTCTTTATGTTTTAGCGAGTTTTAAATAAAAGACAAATTCTAAAGAAAATAAAAATGGATCATTCAATCGGTGGAACAGAGAGAGTAGAGTAGGGCGAAAGAGAAGTTTACCTAACTTAGCTGCAAAACCAAAACTACCAATTTTAGTTATACCGGTTAGCTTCACAATAGAACAAATCAAAGAGGAAAGTGTCCAGCTTTCTAAGATCACCTTCCACTAAGAGCATAAGACAGAGACAAAATAGATCTGAAAGAAAATCACAAACAGAAGGAAAGTCAGTTGAAATTGGTATCTCTCACCAGTAGCTTAGCTCGCACAGTGAGGACAGAGCAATTAGAATAGGCCTGAACCTTAAATCTGTAATTTTCCCTAGCATACAATAAAAAGAATGAAGCCTAGTAGCATACCCAATCTTTGATAACACAGATCTACAACATAAATTAAATAAACCTTAATGAAACGAAAACAAAAGAAGATGAACTTATCGCAATCTGAAAGAGATTAGGCTCCTGGCCATGCTATCACAGAAAATGAAACTACACCAACTCCAGGTCCAGAACAAAGCATTCAAACAAGATTTGCAGGAAATTGCTCCAATAGCTTTTTATTCTAAGTTTCCACCTCCAAAATTTACATCCGAAAGAAGTATATATAGACTCAGGACAAACCTTGATCTTTTCAAAAATATCTTCTTCCAAAACCCTAAATCTTATCACTTAAACTCTACTACCCAGGTTTTACAATATAAGGTCTTTTAAAATAGAGTTTTGATAAAACCTAACCATTCTGCAAATCTTAGTGCAGTTACTTGCCATAAATGGAGAAGGCATGATCTGATATTATTCTCATCCATCTATAACTGCAAGTAAATATCTTCGTTTTCTGGCCAATCATCGATATATTCCATAAATGGGCACTGCGTGTGAAGGTATCTTCATCTTTCTGGTGCATCTGCCGGGAGCGTCTCATTAATTCCTCAGAGAAATTCGGATGAGTCACTGGTTTCTCTGACATTTTATCTTCGTAGAGCCACCTCTGAATTGAAATTCTCTGCATGCCATTACTTTCACCATAAATTCTCCTGTTAAATGCATCCATCGGCAAATTCTGGTAACTGTGTGTAGATATTTTCATTTTTCGGTCAATTGCTGACATATTCCATTAAATGGGCAGTCTGCTTAGTCACCGTAAAGTCTCTTTGCGGCCAGATCCATAAAATATGGATGGACCAAAAATTCTCGGCATCTCACATTTCCATCTGATGGCCTTCGCTTGATCCGTGCTTATTTTGTCTTTTTTGCCATTACTTCCGCTAGTATGCAACTGCCAGATGGCTTTCTGCAAAAGACAAAACCAGGATTAGCATTTTAATATTATTAAATTAAAACCCTAATGCTCATTATATGTCGGCTTGATTTCTTTTGACACGTGTCACGATAACGCGACGTTTTCCTCAAGCTGCTTTTCATTTTGGCCTCTTTGTCGCGAAACCGTGACATGTCACGAAATCGCGACGCCTCCCTTCACTTTTGTTTTCTTTGAACTGCTTTGCAACGAAATTGCGATGTGTCACGAAATCGTGACGTGTCGCAAAATCATGATGTGTCATGAAATCGTGACGTGTTCCTTCCTTGGCTCTTTCCCAAACTTCTCTGTCGCAAAATTGTGACGTGTCACGAAATCGTGACGTCTTCCTTCACTTTTGTTTCCTCCGAACTGCTTTGTCGTGAAATCGCGACGTTCTCCCAACTTGGCTTCCATTTTGATTTCTCTTGAAATCGTGACATGTCACGATTTCGTGACATGTCATGAAATTGCGACGTTCCTCCACTTTGCTTCCATTTTGATTTCTTGTCGTGAAATCGTGAATGTCACGATTAATGTCACGAAAATCGTGACGTTCTCCTGACTTCGCTTCCATTTTGATTTCTTTGTCGTGAAACCGTGACATGTCGATTTGACATGTCATGAAATCGTGACGTTCTCCCGACTTCGCTTCCATTTTGATTTCTCTATCGTGAAATCGTGACATGTCACGATTTCATGACATGTCACGAAATCGTGATGTTCTCCTGACTTCGCTTCCATTTTGATTTCTTTGTCATGAAATCGTGACATGTCACGATGATCATGTTTCCTTCTCTTTTGAATCATGACGTTCTCCGACTTCTCATTTTTCTATGGAAATGTGACATGATTAGTGCTTTGATCCAAATGTATCGTGATATCGTGATGTTTTCTTCGAACTGTGCTTCCAACTAAAACATGTCGTGAAATCGTGACGTTTTCTTTACTTCATTTTTTTCAAGCTTATGACATCGCGAAAATGGAACAGGTCGCAAAATCGCGACATCTCTGCCAGCTTTTCCTTCCAATCAAAATGTGTCACGATATCGTGACGTCTTCGTTGAAGTTTGTTTCCAATTCAAATCTGTCGCGATATCGCGACGTTTCCATCACTTGGCCTTTTCTTCCAAAACACGTCACGAAATCGTGACATTTTCCTCACTTGGTCTTTTCTTCCAAAACACGTCGTGAAATCATGACATTTTCATCACTTGGTCTTTTCTTCCAAAACACATCGCGAAATCGCGACATTTTCATCACTTGGTCTTTTCTTCCAAAACACGTCACGAAATCGCGACATTTTCTTCACTTGGTCTTTTCTTCCAAAACACGTCGCGAAATCACGACATTTTCATCAAGTTTGGCTTCTGACTCAAACCTGTCGTGAAATCGTGACGTCTCCCTCGCTTGGCGCTTTCTACCAAAATATGTCGCGATATCGCGACGTTTCCAAAAATGGAAATGTCACGAAATCGCGACGTTTCCAAAAATGGAAAATGTCGCGAAATCGCGACGCTTTCATTACTTAGCAAATTTTCCAAAAATTGTAGGTTGACTCCAATGAATTTATTCATATGTATCCTGCATTTTTACATATTAGTGAAAGATCTTCTTTACTCAGAATGATTCTAACATAACAAATAAATTCTAAACTCAAATCAAAACCACCTGCAAGCCTTTGGTATATGCAAAACTTGAAGAAGAAAGAGGCAAGCAAAATTTGGAATTAAAACCTGAAAAACATCAAGAGGGTCCCTATGGAAAAATGAAAACTAAATATTTTCAAAGGATGGAATTTCATTTTTTTAGTGGGGGTGTGTTGCTTCTCAACAGGTTCACCAGGAAACTTTTAGTGGCAGTTTCCACGCCTAGGTTGGGAATGTGTTTGATGTGTTCATTTTTATGCTTGATCATTCAATTCCTAGGTTTTGCCAAATGAATCTAAACTATTCTACATGAAATGTAGGTTTAAATGAATACAAAAACATATTTAAACAAAGAATACAAGAAACATACTAGATTGGAAAAAGGTCATACCTGATCCGGATGTCTGATGGAGGTTCTGATTTTTGAAGTAGTCTAGATCATCTAGAATTTGACAGGATCATCTCTGATCTGACAAGATCATCTAAGATCTGACGAATTCATCAGATGAATTTGTCAGAGACCTACAATCAGAGAAATAGACACATAATATAGAAAATGCAGCTATGCTGATAAAGAAAAATGATGTGAAATGATAATAATGATGTTAATAAGATAATACCAAATAGAAATGCAAGTAAATTATCATGCTTTAATATCTAATCATGATTTTATTATGTACTTAAGATACATGGGTGAACTCCAAGATGCAGAATAGTAGAAAATAACAATAAAACTAACTAGATGTAGAATAAAATAGCAGAAAGGTATAGGAAAAGCGTAAAATCTAGGCACTGATTGCCCCTAATGTTGACTGTAGTCGAAATCATCTGTAGAGTGTGAAATCATCTTGAATTGGGGCGTGATCATACAAGATTGTACAAGATCATCTACGATGATCTGAGCTTGCTTCGGCTAAAGAATAACAAAGTTCCTGCAAGAAAATTCAAAAGGGACAAAGGCAAATGGTATTCTAAGACATTCTAATGCATGTAAAACTCGAAGTGCAGTAAAATTCAGCCAGGGGAATTTCAAGGGGAGGGCCTAAGATTAAATAGGCTTAGGAGGGAGGTTAGGAGGTTGGAGATCATCCTAATCTGGAAGATCTCCAATGGGGGAGGTCTCTAACCGTGTAGACACACTTTTTCCTAGGTTAGAGACGTCGTCGAAACAAAAGCTAAATATGAAAAATCAATTTTGGGACGAAATCGTCTAGACGTTCTTCTCCAGACGAATTCATTCGATTTGAGGTGATATCGTCTGATCGATGACGATATCATCCAACAGTAAAAACAAACTCTAAAAATGGCACAGAAAATGGGGAAAGTGGTTTAACAGACGATTCGGGGTTAAAATTTGAATTTGAATTATTTACTAAGGTAATTTTAATTATTTTCTAAGGTTTATTGTGCCAATTTTAGGGTGCTACACCATCTACTATATCAAAAAAAATTTGGAAAGAGTCGAGCTCAACTACACGGTGATAGAGAAGGAGTTCCTTACAATTGTGCATGCCATAAACAAATTCTACCATTATATCATCGAGGATAAGGTATTTGTCCACACGGATCATGTTGTCATCAAATACTTGATGAGCAAGCCAGCCATTTGTGGAAGAATTATCAGGTGGCTCTTGTTACTACAGGAATTCGACATCACAATAGTCGACAAACCAGGTAAAGACAATGTCATAGCATATTTTATTTCTAGATTGATACTGGCAGACCATACAGCAGTAGAAGACCAATTTTTAGATGAAAATTTGTTCACCATTAGTGAGCAAATCCTATGGTACGTAGATATATCCAATTACTTGGCCACCGAATGAACCTCACCTGCTCTCTATTTTTGAGAAAAGCAGACGGTCATAGAGAAAAGTGCATCGTTCCTATGGATTGATGGCCTCCTGTAAAAAATAGGACGTGACTAGATTATAAGGAAATGTGTAGCAGAATAGGAGTTCTTAAAAGTACTCAAAGTGTGTCATGATGAACCATGCGGAGGACACTTTGTAGGGAAATGAAATTCCTATAAAATCCTATAGGCTAGGTACTTTTGGCCCACTTTATTCAAGGATGCGGCTGCGTACGCCAGCAAGTGTGATGAATGCCAAAGAATGGGCATACCAACCCATCAGGACGAAATGCCCCTCCAGCCTTAGGTAAACCTAGAACCCTTTGATAAGTGGGGCATGGACTTCATGGGACCAATTAATCCACCTTCAATAGGGAGAAGGTTTATTTTTGTCTGTACAGATTACATCACCAAATGGGTTGAAATTCATGTGTTGAGAGATTCAAAAGAAAGAACAGTCATTGATTTCTTATTTGCCCATATTTTTACATGATTTGGGGTCCCTAAAGAGATAACAACAGACCAAGGGCCTCAATTTACCTCCAAGTTGATCAAGGAGCTAATGGAGCAATACAGAGTTTGGCACAATAAAACTACACCCTACCATCTACAGGCAAATGGGAAAGTGGAAGTGACGAACATAGAAATAGAGAACATCCCAATGAATACTGTGTAGTAACATATAAAATATTGTGCTACATGGTTGTTGGAGGTAGTTTGGGCATATAATACCATGTGGAAATCCACCACAAGCTTCACACCCTTCCAACTGGTCTATGGGAAGAGTGCGATGATGCCCATTGAATTTGAAATCAAGACATTGAGGATGACTTCAGAATTGAACTTGAGATTGGATGATGCTAAAAAATAAAGGATTCAACAGCTAGATCAACTGGATGAAATTTGAATGGACGCTTTTCAGAGAACAAAAATCATACAAAAGCAAAGAAAGCGATGGCATGATTGCCACATTAAACTAAAGTAGTTCCAAGAAGGAGAATGAGTGTTGTTGTATGATTCTCGATTCCAGGAAAGAAAAGGTAAATTAATGCAAAGATGTATGGGACCGTATGATATGGTAGAGCTCATCAAGAATGGGGCAGTGCACATTAGAACAATTGACGACAACAACACTATGTTAACGATCAATGGCCACCGAATGCGCCCCTATAACACATCCAAAACCTTACAGGTGGAATCTAGAGTAGACGTGGGGGAGATCCCATATTGTAAGTTCTGGACCAAAATATTAATAGGCAAAACAATGGGCATGGAGGTGCTCACCAAAATTAGTTAATTTAGTTTTTTCTTACAGTGTGTTTTGTAGGGATGACGCCCACATGCAAGCTACAAGCATCCTAATCCAGGGCCTAATAGACATGGAATGCATCTAACTACCTTTATTTTTCTTTATTTTCATTTACTTTTTGTAGGTGGAAGACCTGACAGCATGGGGAAAAGGTATCTAGGAAACTAGGCCTGATTCAGCTCAGCATTTTTACACTAGCACTCGCAGGTAGAAGCTAAGGCAGCGTGAAGCGAGACTGAGAAGGCTTGATCACCCTTTCCTAGTCAATCACAACATGATTTCCAAGAATAAAGTGCCTTCCACATCAAAAAGTTGCAGAAGAAGGTGCATTTCATATGAAGAAGGCACCCTACCAGAATAAGGCACCTTCCTTATAAAGAAGGCACCCAACCAGAAGAAGGCACCTTCCGTATGAAGAAGGTGCCCCTCCAAAATAAGGTGCCTTCCTTATAAAGAAGGCACCCAACTAAAATAAGGTGCCTTCCGTATGAAGAAGGCACCCCACCAGAACAAGGTGCCTTCCTTATAAAGAATGCACCCAGCCAGAAGAATGCGCCTTTCATATGAAGAAGGCACCCAGCCAGAAGAAGATGCCCTGCTAGAAAAAGGAACCTTCCGTATGAAGAAGGCACCCGGCCAGAATAAGGTGCCTTCCTTATGAAGAAGGCACCTCGCCATAATAAGGTGCCTTCCTTATAAAGAAGGTGCCACAAAAAAAAAAAAAAAAAAAAGAGCCCGAGGTGCCTTCCACATTAGGAATATGCATACAGACCAAGGCACCTTCCACCCCAGGAAGGCATAGGTATATAGCGGCACCTTCCACTCTAGGAAGGCATAGGTATTCAACAACACCTTCCATATTAGGAAGGCGTACCCATTCAGAAGAACCTTCCATAGCAGGAAGGTGCCATCATCAAAAGGGCTTCCACCATCGGAAGGCACATCTAATCAGAGATGCCTTCCACCATCGGAAGGCACATCCATTCAAAGAGCATCGACAACATCGGGAAGGCACCATATAAGCACCTTCCACATCAGGAAGGCACCACATAAGCACCTTCCACATAGGTACCAAAGAGCACCTTTCATGTATAGCCAACACTTAAGTCTCGAGGATGCCTCGATCGGAATGAAATCACCACACGAATGAGTGACATCAGATTACCACCATCGCCCATGTGATGGAAATGTGCCCCAATCAAAAAAATCTCAAAGAATTATGGGGCGAGATCAGCGCACATGTTCCAAAGATGATGGACAAACTATTTTTTGAGCAAATCGAGAGTCTATATTTAGCACCAACCATCAAAAAACTCAGCACCAAAGTCCAATGTAATCTATATAAATGAAATACCCCTCCTCCATGTCACAAATCAGTGAATCAACTCTCTTCATGATGCATGGAACACCAAATAAGGTATGCATACTAACTCAAATCTTTATATAATTATTCATAAATTATGCAGTATCAAAAAAATATTATCGTCATAAAAATCATATACCCCCATGGCCAAAACCAAGTGCCAATGATATGGCTCGAAAGACATACCCTATAATTAAATGCTAAGGTTAGGTGCCTTACCTATAATAAGGTGCATTCCTGAAGAAGTAAGAACAGAAAAAAAAAGTGTAGTAGTAAGGGAAGGCGCCATGGGAGGAAGGTCAAAGAATCATGCGGTGAAAAATAATTATCTGAGTGATACAAAAGGAATCAGGGGGATGGTAAAAACATAGTTTGAGACCAAGGGATGGTTCAAATACTGTATCCTGGTTAGTTAGGGCTAGGATATAGAGGTAGCCAAGGAATTCGCTGCCTCCTTGAGGGGCAACGTAGCTCAAGTGCGAGAGGTAGAAATTTAGATCACCCCTGAATACATCTCGTAGGTGACTAGATTGCCCATCATAGGTGAATGCATATACAAATCCAAATTGTTGAAGTCATACGCCAAAGTGCTACTGCCAAGAGAAAATGTGCAGATAGATAAGGAAGGGCTACCCAAAAGCAGCCTTCCCATGAATCTATGGAAGATATTCAAGTATGTTGCTCGATTCTTTACATGCACTAAAAAGTATACCCATTTGCACACTAACCATGTGTAGTTTCTAAACCACCTAGTGCATGGAAGGAAGTTGGACGTGCCCTTCTACCTAGAAAATGCCCTAAAGGAAGAAGTGGCTAGGTACCAGAAGGGAGTACCGTCCACCTTGGCCCACCATGGGCTGATATCAGCACTGGTCCGCCATGCAAAAGTGCAGAGGCAGAACTCTGACATAGAGAGAGATGGCAGCCAAGAAAGGCAATAGGATGTTGTTGTCGAAATAGGGCAAGAAGAGGGAAGCCCTATAGAGGAGATGGAAAGTATCGAGGAATTGGCATTGCCCGATTTCATGGAAGAAAGAGGGTATTCCCTAGTGCCCGAATGCACAAAGGAAAGAGGGCATTCCCCAGTGCTCGAGTGTGAAGAGGAAGGAGCACCACTTATTAGTAGTGAGGCCTTGTTTTGAGTGTTAGAACCAGTCCCCAGGAGGAAACACCCTTGGTGACTCCTCTCGGTAGAAGAAGAAGAAGAGAATGAAATGAAAGTCTACATTGCATCCCAAACCCTCCATGAATTGACAAACTAGATCCCACAAGATGCAAGGACTTTCGAGAGCAATGATCAGGTCGACGTAGCCTTGGAGGAAGTGTTGGAGTAGCAGACCAATTGCTAGATGGCCCAAAAAATTTTGGAGGACTACCAGAATGAGCATAGAGGGGAATTGGAAGAATGAGAAATACAAATCACCCAGCTTGAGCAGCTGGTCCAACAGTTGCAGGAGGAGAACCAGCAACTCCAGGATAGGGGAACAGAAAGAAGTGATGCATCGACCCAAATTTATTGGGAAATAGAGGTTTTGAAGAGTTCTCCCACATCTGTAGAATTAGTATTCTCTTTAGGAGAATTTTGATCGAACGTCCGATAGAGCAGCCCAGAGGCAGGGGAGAATTCCTCTATTTTTGGGAGTGAAGGGGAAAGAAGTCCCAAACACCCCCTATCATTGACCTGAGTGATACAGAGTAGGACAAGGACCAACAGTAGCAAATAGGACCAGGGGATAAGGAAGAACTCCCTGGACCTAAGGAATAAAGAGAAGAACCTAAGGGGTCAACATAGGATAGACAGGGGGGCGAAGAAGCACCCCCAGGGATGGCAGCATAGGTCCCCCAGAGTGAAGAGAACACTCCAAGGACCGTAGAGCAGGCCCCTTAAAGTGAGAAGATGTCTACTAGGGAGAAAGGGAAAACCCCTATTCAAGCCACCATATTTTCTATAGAGGCCAAAGGAAAAGGGCCTAGGACGGCTCAAAAGAAGGTGAAGGTGACCTTCACTAAGCCAGAAGAAGATGAGTGGGATATGCAGTCGTTCGTAGAGAGGTGGAAATGGTTTGAACATCTACTCAAAGATATGAGAGTAGCTAAGGAGACTAGGAAGGCAACCTCGAGGATGTAGGGGGACTGGTATCTATGTCAATCCAATAGAGGACAACTAGTTCTAGGAGATTTATGGGTCATCCCGAGGATGGCCCTCCAAGATAAGAAGGTATTTTGAATGATGGGGGGTATATGGCCCCGAATTGGAAGCCACTACCATTGCAAAGGATAACACGGGGCTTACTCCTAAAGCAACCTGATTGTACAAATCCCAAGTAGTTAATCTTAAAAGGGATAATTTATATATCCCTCTTGCAATGGTCAGACCTCCGGATGCTGACCTATGGCAAGCTGAAGAAGCTGCATTTTAGGCAGTAAAGACAATGCTGGCTAGATCACCTTTGATAGCCAGGACGAGGAAAGCCAATAGTAGCACCCATAGCCCCATGTAGAAAAATAGGAGCCACACCTCCATATTCCAGTGCATAGAAGAGGCAGACACAGGCCGCAGGTACAACCAAATCCACCAAGAAATGACAATGATGAGGGTTCAACAGGGCTACCTACAATTTTGATGCCATGAGGGTGTGGCATATGTTAGGCATGGGGGGATGATGAGCATAAAAAATGCTCATATTTTGTATACATTTTCTTGATTATTATGCGGTTGTATAATAAGGATTGCATATGTTTATGAATGATTATATAATTACTTGATGAAATTATGCATGTTATATAATTCATGTGTTTTTAGTGTGTTTTTGTGGAATTGTAGTTGATTTAGTAAGATTTGGATCAGTCGAGGTCTTTTCATGGACTTGGCACTTTGTTTCTTTTGGAATCAACACAGAGAAGGTAGGCACCTTCCTCTTCCAGGAAGGCACCAAGCGTAAGTAGGTGCCTTCCTCTTCCAGGAAGGCACCAAGCGTAAGTAGGCACCTTCCTCTTCTAGGAAGGCACCAAGGAAAGACAAGCACCTTCCTCTCCCAGGAAGGCACCAATAGAAGGTCAGTGCCTTCCTCTTCCAGGAAGGTACCAAAGGAAAATAAGTGCATTCCTCTCACAGGAAGGCATAGAAAGGAAGGTGCCACTAGAAGGCAACCGCCTTCCTCTCATAGGAATACATTGACAGGAAGGTGCCACTAGAAGGCAAGTGCCTTCCTCTCATAGGAAGGCACCAATAGAAGATAAGCGCATTCCTATTCTAGGAAGGCACTAATGGCAGTAAGGCACCTTTCACATAGATAAGGCACCTGACATACTTAGGCACCTTCCTCATAGGGAAGGTGCCCCTGTTCTTTGCCCGTTGACCAGAAAAGCACGACGTGGACAATAGAGACTGGTGCAATTCCAAATCTATGTCATGTAGAGTTAAAATGGGGATCATACCGATGTATGAAAATGTACTACCAATTCCAGGTGAAGCACAAACCAATCAGTGAGCACGCCACCATTAGAAATGAATATCATTTTTAGCAAACATCGATCACATTTACCAGACTATCTTAGTTTAGTATGGAATGAATCGACTATTATAAATTCTTTGTAACAGAAGATCTACTAGTGTGCTATATAAACACACACAGACCTCTCTAAGGATATATAGAATATTTTGATAGTAAATGTAGAGAGATATACAAAAGAAGCGCTATAATACTTTGATAATTATAATACAATTCTAAGAGTTTCTAAGTGTGTGTTCAGCTGGGAGGAAGCTGCTGGAGCCTGGGCCCACTCCAAGCCAGTATTTCTTCCCCTATTTTTCCTATGTTTTCTATATTAGTTTACTACTTTTATAAGATTGTTGATCGCATTGTTATTTCTAGTATTGCAATAGGTTTATTTCCATAATGCATGAATATTTCCTTTCTATAGATTTAATTGTTTTTACGTAAATTATTGAGGAGTGTATGAATGATTTACGACCGTTGAAACACCCCCAATAGTAGAACTAGTGGTCTCATCTCAAGTGGTCTTGTAAGCAATCTTGTTCAAGACCCTTCGCAAGTTTACGAAGCTCCCTAGGTTGATAAATTAAATGCATGGGCATGTGACAAAAGTAGGAAATAAGTTAACCTTGTTTGGCCTGCAACATTCCTCACTTTGGATGCCAAAACTTAGAGTGGATAGGGATAGAAGAGTCAAAACTCTGCATTTGTGGAAGACCTAGACTAAAACTGCTGTAACAGTCCCAGATAATAGCAGTAAACGTTATCTGTAATGCATTATATTTTGTATAAATAAAACACTCCCATATGTTTGAGCATATAGAATAATAGGTAGCTAAAGATAGTTATAGCATATATTAGGTGTTCTAAATCTATATTTACTACAACAATATAGTATTCTACATGTCTCTTCCTACATTTTTGTGATGTTTCTAATATGAAATAAAGGGGTGCAATATTATGATTTAATTTTAATTTTGATTTAAGTGTGATAACTTCATATTTTAGAGCAAGCTCACTCACCTCATTTGGTTCAGGAAGTAAGGGCCACTTTTAGACCCAGAGGAGGGTTTTTACCTAACATAATTCTGCTATTTCTGGCTACAGCAGGTCAGCAAAGATCTGATAGTTTTTGCATGGTTAGTGATTAGGATAGTGTGGAATTTGAATGCATGATAGGTAAATCTTCTAGAATAGATTTTATAGCATAACATTTTCTATTTCAGTTTCAGTATTTCCAGTCTGCATCAGAGAATTTTTGGTTAATTCAGTTTGCTACAGATTTGCAATATTTGCTTTCCAACCTTTGAATTTCATCATTGTCTTAGGTTTCATTTTTTGCAGGTGTGAAGTTTTAGTTTCATTGTTGTTATAATTTATTTCTATGATTTCCATTTTTGTTATTTTAAATTCTGTCAATTAAATTCTATCATTTTTAATTCTGCAATAGTTTAGATTTTCTTTTCCTGCAACTGTGTGAATTTCAAATTATGCAAGGACAAGTAGGCACTCAGTTTTAGTTTCTAGGAGATTAAATGGGACACCAGACACCCCCAAAACACTAATTGTTCCATGAATAAGTCCATGATCTAGATGAACTAAAAATCATTTTGTTAACTCATGCTTTCATATATAGCCTTGGACATCACCCTGGATTTACACATAATGATTAAATGATGAAGAATTAATGACACTCATAATATGGTAATCCCAATGTAGTCTATTCCCAGTGCACATAAAAAAAACTTCCAACGGTATTAATTAAAACCTTTTGCTAAGGTTTTAAATATTTCTTGCAAATTCTTCCATCATCGGTGCTCCATTTTTAGCATTTTTTGATAACATTTTCATCAATTTCATGACTTGGTTTCATATTTTTTCATATTCTCCCACACCATTTTCCTCATGATAATAATTTGGATATTTCATGCACCCACAATGAGAAGTTTTGATAGCTCACACTCATTTTTATGGCTCCTCTGGCATGATATTATTCCCAATATGATTTAAGTTGTGCCCATCATCCTCATCACGTTATCTAATGCATTTAAAACCCCATTCCATGATTTTTCCTATTTCTAATGAATGACGGTGGCTTCTTTATTTTCTAGTATAAAATATATTTTAATATCCTAGGGTTTTATTCCTAAGGTTTTATTCCTCTTTCATTTTCCAACGTCTGGCATATGCGTTTGCATTTGGAAACATTTCTATGGGTAAATACCATATTTACCATATGGTGGGCTTCATGTCATTTAAATTTGGTACTACTTCTATAACTAAATAGCCAACTTGCACTAGCTATTCCCTAAATCTTCACCACCCTGACATGTATCCATTTCCTTGCATCACCCTCTCCTTATGCCTTGAATGCCCCTTCGATCTAGTCCCTGTGTGTCTTTGTTGTCATCTTTATTTCACTAGTTAGGCCCTCATATTTCTGCTCGAAGTCCATACCAATCATCATCATTGATCCTCTACTACATTCTTCCATATCCCCACCCTAGACTCCCATCACGTCAGTGCCTTGCCCAGCCTTCCTTGATATATCCACCATGTCCCCACCCCAGACTTTGTAACCATCAGGTTCACAATGTTTGATCGATCACCCAAGCTACCCACCTATCAGTGTCATGTCAACGCATCATTATCTTTCACATCCACCTAATTTTTTCCTACTTGTCATGTCCATCCATTGTGCTACTTTGTTCCCCAAGTCTCGTTAAGCCTCATAATTATTACATCCCTTGGTAAGTTTATGCATGTTATCTACTGCCACCTCCATCATGATCCTCCTAGTCGCCTGTCACCATGTGGTAAAGCTACATCTCAACCTCTATGTTGGGTCCCTATTATCATTGGGCAATCCCTTGCCAATCATAGTCATAAATTTTAGTGGTTATATTTACTAGTTGACACAAGTCGTTGGCCACTATAATTAATAGCCATTGGTGTCCTAGTTGCATAGTCATTGTAATTGAAAATACCACCTCAAGTGGCCATTGCCTGACACATTTCTCTTATTTAATGCCAATATAAATTATTTTTGGACACATTTAATGCTTGATAATAGCCATTGGGAGTCCCCTATTGCAAACAAACCAAAACATTTTACCTGAACATCTTCAAGGAGACCTATTGCTATTTTTGCTTTTACTAGGCCATTATTTGTTCAAGTATACCCTTGCATATACTTGTTGGAAAGCTCATTTTGAGAACTACACATCTTCAATTATACTTTGTCCATTTGCCCCTATTTTATCTCTCAAATTGTGTCCCAAAACATAACTTCTTAGAATTGCATCTTTGCATTCTGACTGCCACTTCTTCATTTTTTAGTTTTTCTTATTGGCTTGCACTAGAAATATAGCCAACAACATGGCCTTAGCCAAAAAAGTTGGTTAAAATTTCACAATTTTTTGCCCAATCATCTACCACATTGGCCACAGTCCAAGCCCAAGTCACCTATTTGGTAGATAAACTTACGGATCTCACCATCAAGTCATCAGCCCCTTCTGCTTCCCATGCTAAATGTGAGGTCCACATCTATGAAGGTTCTCGAGATCCTAATATTCTGAATACTTGGATCCTAGACATGGAGACCTGGTTTGACTATAGTCAAATAATAGAGGATGATAAGGTTCAATTTACCAAGATGAAACTTTCTAGCAAGGCTAAATTCTTGGTAATTGAATGTCATATTATCACATGGGATGACTTGGTTAAAGCTTTGAAGGCCACATTTTATCCATCCCATTATGATGCTGATTTGTAGATTCATTGGCTTTGTATTTACCAGGGACAAAATTAGTCATTTCAAGATTATGTCTATCAGTTCAACAACTTGCGTGTTTTGTTGTTCATTTCTAATCCTATCGATTCCATGATTTTGAAGTTTAATATTGGGCTTCTTGCACATTAATTTTGTGAGTTGAAATATACTTCATGCACCACACTTGATGATGTTTTTAACCATGCTCATCTCACAAAGGAGAAGTTCATTTCACACTGTCAAGGTGCTCGCTGCTTGTCTAGTAGATCCATAAATAAGTCTCATCAATAGCAACAAGCACCAAGACACTCTTCTTATTTCTCCCATTCTTCAAATAATACCACTTCTCATAATTCCCATGCTTCTAAGAAAATATTCTATTCTTCTTCTAACAAGAAGAATATCATTGTAAAGTCTGATGAGGGAACATTTGATAGCCACATCAAGGCTACTGGAAAAGTAGATATATATGAGAATTTGAGGGGAAAATTGAATGATGTCACCTTGATGCATCATCATTTCATAGCCCATGACCGTGATAACTTATTTGTAACATGTGCACATTTGTTGCAAAAAAAATTTGTATATTGTATCATTAATAATGGCTCACAAAAAAATTTGATTGTGCAGTCCATTATTGATAGGCTTAAGCTTCCCACCAAACCTCATCCATTTCCATACACTCTTGGATGGAAGGATGATAACAACACTTCAAATATCACACACACATGCTCAATTGCCTTTGCTTTTGGCCCTAACTTCCAAGATAGGGTCACTTGTGATGTGACACCAATGGATTATTGTGGGTTATTTTTGGGTAAGCCATATCAGTATGATAAGTGTACCACTTATGATGCCTATAATAATACATACACTTTGCATCATGAGAACAAATACTTTTTTATTTGTAGTGTTCCACCCACTACATATCATGCTTGTACTACTTTGTAGATGGTAAAACCAATTTCTTTTATTTTTAGCACACCATAGCAGCAAGACGTTCAACCATGAGTACTTTTATCCAATTTAAAGCACCTACATCAAGCTCATGTTCCTATTGCACCTATAGTTCTAGTTGTTCCTATTCCAAAAATTGTTCCTATGGTTCTTGCACCTGCTCCTATTGTTGCACCGACATCTCTTCGTACTACTCCTACTCTTTATTTTGCTCCAATTGTAGCTCCTCCTCTAGATGTTCATTTGGTTTCCACAATTCCGCATCTTACCTCCTTCACATTGCAAGTATTTTAGAATTTTTTTGCATATCGAAAACTACCATTCATACACACTCATATTGGCAATCCACATTGCATCTACATGGATCCTCATATTGGAGCATCTCCACAACCTCCAATATTACTACCATATTCCTTCCCTTTTGTAGGCATTAGAGGCCAATGCTTCTATGGTGGGGAGGAATGATAGGGATTAGGTGTGTTAGGTGTGGTATGTAATAAACCATTATATTTTGACAGTCATTTGTTTTTAATTGTAGTTGTTACAATGGATAAGATGCACCGTAATCATTGAATTTAACCTTATATAAAATATGTGATGTATTGCCTATTTATAGGCATGTGTTGTCAATGATAATGAAGTTTTTAGAATTGTTTTAAGTGGTGTACTCTATATCCTTTGGATAAATTGGTATTGTGAATAAGGGATTCTGATTTAGACCATTAAAAGTGGTTATTTTTCTAACATTGTTTTAACATAATAGAAAATTAAAATTTTAAAATTAACCACATACTGCATGATTTAAATTCAATATTAGTGGTTGAATTTCATCACCAGACATTGCTTGATATTTGGTTATGGTGGATTTCATCTCCATCCACCAATATTTGCCCTTAGAAACCCTAGATCACCCCCGAGCAAACTTGCTAGATTTAATCACCAGTAAGAATCTTGTTGCCCCAACTTAGCCATATTTTTTCCCTTTATTTGATTAATTTAGATTAGCACATTTGAAACACATAATATTTAAACCTAAGGAAATAAAATCACATTAAAATGAGATAACCAATGAACAAGGTAAGACACACATGTTAAACAAACTTAGCATTAGTTGTTTGTTTTTATTGTGAAAATTTAAATTGGGTGTTTCATTTTACTATGTAATCTATATTTTGATTTATTTTCTTTATGGTCTTAACAAGAAAAAAATAATTATATCAAGATAATAAAATGGAACCTTCATCCACATTCCCCACCACTTCTGTGGTAGAATCCCTGAATGTGATATAGTTAGATTTATCTGTAAGTCCTATACATTCATTACCATCCATAGTATTTCACATGGCTATGCCCCAATAGGAGTCAACCTCCCATACCATTGACCATAATATTACCCATATACACATGTCAAGGGTGGAATATCTCATGAATTCTCCCAACTATACCTTAGAGTCCAATCCCAATTCACCTAGACAGGATCTTACTTTACAACAAGAGCCTGTTTATTCCTAGCCATCATCCACCTTTACCCAAGTGGACACCAACCCTATTTTTAAGGCATTCATTGCACCTTCTTCCCATATTTCCATTACCCAACCCTCATGTGCTCCTACTATTTTTTACACTTCCACATACACCAACCCCTTGTATGAAGCACATGTAAATATTGCTTCACATGTTTCAACCTCACAAGTTGCCATACCTAGTGTAAACTATCCCCAAGACACATATTACATACCATATACCTCCATACCCTTATATTTTGATAGAGATATTAGTGAATCATGGAAACACTTGAATAAATTACTTAGACAACGTCAAAATGCTCAACAACAAGTACAGGCAAAGCCTAAGCCTTTACCAAACTCTACTTAGTTTGTCCTTGTTAACCAGGGTCCCTCATGAAAACTATAGTCTTCTGTGGTTTCTATCCCTACTCCTCTACCAAGACATACCACCACTCATCCTATTCCCATTGTCTAGCCTAGTTATAACCCTCATACATCAGCCTCATTCTATAATTATCCATATTTTCATCATCAATCTCCCATGCATCAATTTCCATTAAATTTACCTAATCATCATTACCAATATCATCACTTAGTCACTCCACAACATTTCTCCACTCCACCACAAAATCATCAAGTAATTCAAGGATTTCAAATTCCTAAGTAAGACCCTCTAATTAAGGCCATGCAAAAATAGATAGATCAATTGATACAATTTACTCCTAGTTTTTCAAACCAAAAACTAAATTTACACCAATTTATCAATCAACCAATTCATCCTTTGATACCATCCTTGCCATATCCGGTAGATTTCACGATACCTAAGTTTGACAAATTTAAGGGAACTAAGGATCCCAAAGAACATGTGAGCACTTTTGTACATGCACGCTTTAGAATTCAAAATGACACTGCTCTCATGCTTTGAACATTTCCTCAAACATTAGGAGGGGATGCCATAGAGTGGTATAATCAATTACCCAGTCATAGTATTTATACTTTTGAGAAATTGATTGACCAATTATTTAAGCATTTCATTTTAAATGTTAAAAATAAGATCTCATTATCTGATATCTATACTTTGAGACAACATGATGATGAATCTATCTATGATTTTGGAAATATCTAGAGGGTTGTCATCACTAAAATACCATTCAACCTACCAATCAATGAGATAATTAAGCTATTCACCAATATTTGCTTAAAATGCATCTCTTGGATGCTTCAACTATGAACTTATCAATCATTTGAAGAAGCTTTAGCTCAAGCTAGAGTCATTGAGGAGATCAAAATCCAAGAAGGCATACTTAAGCCTAAGAATAAAGAATGTCAAAACAAGGGCTAATTTAAAATCAACTATTTTGGCCAACCAAAATCAATACATGATACCCCAACCAATCACCCCAATCAAGTTAATCAAGTGGTCATGAGCCAACCGGTAATAGCTAAATAATAATCCATGCAACAAATATTGCAACAAATTACTTATCATGCAGCACCCTCAATAACTCAAGCCATGTAGAACACAGTGCCAGCTATATAAAACCATCCTCGATGATAGTATGTCTGATAAAATTGGTAATACACCCCATTAGTATAGTCATATGCTTCCCATTTTAGAAGGTTATATGACATAAAAAAGCTTGCTTTGCTCAAAATTAGACTGTATTATCCCACAAAATGTAGTAAACACTATCAAGAGCATCTATTTTGTCCTTATCATAGACAAAATGGGCAGGACATTAATAATTGCCTTGTATTTAAAGACATAGTGCAAGACCTTATTGACTTGGGGGCAATTAGATTGGATAATCCCCTTGCTCAACAAAACCAAAACCTTGGTATATTTCAAACACCACTTCCTCACCATTAGGAGGTGCAACAAAATAAAGGAGGGGACAACACCAAAAATTCTCCTAATAAGGTCAATAATATCCAACAATACCAAGGGGTTGTAGGGGCCATCCATGTGGTCACTAGAGCTCAAGGAAAAAATCAAAGGCAATAACCATAAGAAAGTGTGTCACAACCTCCCACATTGCCACCCATTCAAGTTTCCTCTAATCCTTCATCACCCATACATATCTCTAGATAATCGAATCCTCAAAATCTACCCATCAATCATCCACCTAGACCAATCATCTCATTGAGTAGCCGATTAACTACAAGTCTAAAAATAGCTTTCACTAAATTTTAAATATATGAGTTAATTCAACAATCTCCCCTACATCATGATACATTAATGGATATTCTAAAATCCATTGAATTTACAATCACAAGATCCTAATGTCTTCAAAAAATTTGTGGGGATCATCCAAACATGCATGGAGCATTCCATCACATTCAGTGACTTTGAGATTAAACCAATCTCATCAAAATCAGTAGACCCTCCATTGCATATTATGGCTCTAATTGACAAGCATTTTATAAGATTCCTAATTGATATCAGTTCCTCTATCAATATCATCACTACCTCTGCCCTTCATCATCTTAACCTTCCCCCATGCCATATCACCAAGTCATCATTCACCCTCAAATAATTCAATGATGCTTCATGTTCCATAGTTGGCACTATTGTTTTACCCATTGAAGTAGGGGTCAAAATGTTGCACACCATGTTTCACATATTGGAAGTATCCATGGTGTACAATGTACTCCTTGGAAGACCTTGGATGAGGGAAATGAGATGTGTCCCTTATATTTTACATCAATGTTTGAAATACATTCATGAGGGATAAGTGCATTGCATACCAGTGGATGTCGAGTCATTTAAGTATTACAATTTTATTTCAAGTCCTTATGTGTCCATGCTTCCTTCCACTCACCTTTTTATTTTACGATCATACAATCCATACAACACTTCACTAATCTCTTCATCAAAGTATCTTATTCCTGTGGAGCTCCCTCTCACCAATCACCATCAATATTCCTCCCCTCCATCATCTTAATCATTTACTACATGCACATGTGGTCACAATCAGTACACATCATCAACATCATTACCATTCACTTCATCATCATCATCCATTCAGCAACCTTCCCAAACCAATCCATTATCATCACCTAATGTTTCACAATTCAAGTTAATAGATTATGATACATCCCAATCTCCATCATTCCTTGAGTTATCATCTGAACATAGTCCCTCCATGTCCTTCCAAGTTGAGTTCCACCTCACTAATCCTAGTATTGGTTAATATGTGGTCCAAGACATCACCATCACACTCCTCACCATTCCTAATGCTAAAGATTTTGCTCACCCATGTGACCTACCTTTAGCCATAAGAGCAATATATAACATGGCTTCAACTACAAATAGCATAAATTTTATATATAAGGGGGTTGATTCTTCATTAATTCTAGCTCCCATAGAGGAACCCAAATAACCAGCACTTGCCAACATCCCAAACATGACAAAATTTCCATCTTGATATTTCCACATAGTCAACTAGCAAGGTCATGGCCTAGGATTACATTAATAGGGAGTGCATCAACCTATCGATGTTATGTATCAAGAGGAGCATGATCTATCAGGTCTATTTTACCACCCACTTTCCACCACCTCTTCTATTGAGTAAGCTATACAAAGGCTTAATCTCAATTCAAGAGAAGAATTCCTCCATCTCGATAATTCTAATGATGAAATATATGAATAATTTGAGCTTATGATGATAATTTTAGATGAATCTAAAGAATAATCAGAGCCCATAATTTCGCATACCAAACAAGATGAGTTCTATCTCAACATATTTCCCATCCATGAACCCATTTTTTGCTTACTTCTTCCACAATAGTGAGCCACCCCTACCGGTGAGCCATCACCTCCATTCCATTAAGCCATTCCATAAGCCAACTTGTAACATATGTACATAACACAAAAATAGTGGTTTTCACCACTACAAAAAAATCAAATATCAATCAAAAATCAACAAAAAATAAAACATTTTCTTTCTTGGCATTGCATATACATATCATTTAGACAAATGCACTTATTTTTGTTATCCAAGTTTACCAAGCCCCTAGCACCTATTATTAGGTTCCATACATTCCATCCAACCTTATATAGCTTACCCATAAGTCAACATGAATCTTATTGATTTATTTACCCCACTCCATAATCTGTACAATCCAGCTAAGCCAATTCTAATTGACATAAACCTTATCTATATGGACCAGATTTCCTCACCTCCATGATTTGCCAAAATTTCTTGTTCGAGGAATTTTTAAGGGCATCCACCAACTACATTCCTCCATCCCCTTTGCCTTCGCCTTCACCCTCACCTTCAAATACTTAGGCTTTCCAAGAAGAAATAGATTAGGATAAGCTAGAATATTTTGATGAAATCTTAGATGATATTCATCTAATCCCTATGCCCCATCAACTTGAGGAAGGTTCCCATGTTTCTATTGAAGATACTATCGATGTGGACCTTAGTTTAGATAAAGATAATCCCCATATTGTCAAGCTTGGAAAAAATTTATCACCCAATGAATAAGAGCAATTTATTACTCTCCTCAAGAGGAAGAAGGACATATTTGCATGGTCCTATAAAGACATGTCTAGTCTTGACCCTAGTTTGGTTGTCCATAATCTCACCTTACAGTATGATGCTAAGCTGGTCAAATAAAAGCTTAGGATAATGCATCCTACCATGGACCTCTTGGTAAAATTAGAGCTTCAAAAACTTTTAGACATGAACTTCATAGCTCCTAATGACTATCTTGAGTGGCTTTCAAACAAGGTACCTGTTTGCAAGCCTATCGGGGTGATACACGTGTGCAATGACTTTCCAGATCTTAAAAAAGTGTATCCTAAGGATTATTTTCCTCTCCCAAACATTGACACTCTTGTTTACACCTACACTGGACATGAAATACTTTCACTCATGGACAATTTTTTAGGATACAACCAAATACAAATAAATCCTGATGACCAACACAAAACAACATTCACTACATCTTGGGGAACTTTTTGTTACAAGGTGATGCCTTTTGGCCTCAAAAATGTAGGTGCCACTTATCAACGTGCCATGACATACATTTTCCATGACTATATGCATAATATTATCAAAGACTATGTGGATGATCTCTTGGCTAAATCTAAAACTTGACAAGAACATATTGGTGTATTGGATAAATTTTTCGACTGACTCCTAAAGAATAATGTAAGATTGAACCCCAATAAGTGTATCTTTGGTGTTACCTCGAGAAAACTTCTAGGATTCATTATCTCCAAAAGAGTCATTAAGGTGGACCCTAATAAGTTCAAGGTCATCATGGAGATGCCTCTCCCAAATAACTTAAATGAATTGTGTAGTTTACAAAGAAAGATCCAATCAATCCATCATTTTATTGTGCAAATTTCTAAAAAATGTAGGCCATTCAATCACCTAATACAAAATGGGGTACCATTCTCTTGGACAAATGAATGTCAAAAATCCTTCGATGACATTAAGAAATACCTAGCTTCTACACTAGTCTTAGCTCCTTCTCATTCGAGGGTCCCATTCTATTTTTATATATAAAAAACAAACTTTGCACTAGGAACAATGCTTGCACAAAATAATGAGCAAAATCAAGAGCAAGATGTCTACTACATTAGTCAAACATTGGTAAGCTACAAAACCCGATATGCTTATGTAGACAAAACTATGCTTAACAATGGTTTTTTCCACTAAGAAAATTTTAAATTACATGCTTAGCCACACAACTTATGTCATAGATAGAGAAAATCCTTTGCATTATATGCTATCCCGCACTTACAACAACACCTACTTCACTAAATGTATAATGCTCCTTACTGAATTTAACTTGGAATTCATTAGCCAAAAATCCATTAAAGGTCAGGTAATAGCTGATCAACTTGCAAAAGCTCCATTACTTAGTGATCATACTTTGATTATTGATCTCCCATATGACTCAGTATTTGTTGTCCCTGAGTAAGAAGAAGATGTCATTCCAGAGGAAGATGTCTATATCACACTATTATTTGATGGCTCTAAGTGCATGGAATGTCAAGGTGCTGGAGTTGTGTTCCATACACCACAGGGGGTACCTATCCTTCTATCATTCAAAATCAACTTCCAATGCACAAACAACATTGTAGAGTATAAAGCCTTAATCCTAGATATTCAATTAGCTATAGCTATGAGCATTAAGCATATTAATATATTTGGTGATTCTCAACTTGTCGTCAAACAAATCAATGGAGAATACCAATGCAAAGAACCTACCATTAAGCTTTATCATGAAGTAGCAATGAAATTTCTCTCTAAATTTGAGTGGTATGAAATCAATAGTTTACCATGTTCAACTAATATATTTACAGATGTGATGGCCTCCCTTGGATCATTGATTCTAAAAGACTCATTTGGAGAGGTATAGCCCCTTATCATTTCAACGATTTCTAAATTTGCAATTATTCATGCTGAGTCTAAAGACAAAAAGGATGTGTGCTTTATCTAATCGGATCCATATGAGCCTTGTTCAAGCCAAATAGTATCCTTTATCAAGTTTGTAACACTCCCATCTGGCATGTCTCGAACTGCCAAACACACATTCAAGAAAAAAATAGCTCATTTCATTCTCTTGGAGGACATGTATAAACCTGGTTATGATGGAGTCCTCCTTCATTGTCTTGAGGCTAGTGAGGCACAAATAGCCATATCTGAAGCTCATGATGGTACTTGTGGTTGTCATTTTAGTGGAATGTCCATCACAAATCATATTTTACACATGGCTTATTATTGGTCCATAATGGAATGTGATTGTCGCACATATGTTAAACATTACAAAAAGTGTCAAGAACATGCTAATTTAATTCATGTACCATCACAATATTTACAACCTATTCAAAGCCTTTGGCCCTTTTCACAATGGGGCCTAGATCTAATTGGTAAAATTTTACCTCCTTCCTTAGGACAACATACATTCATCATCACGACCACTAAATACTTCACAAAGTGGGTTGATGAAATTCCTCTTACTAGTACGATAGGACCTAGAATTGTGGAGTTTATACTTCGTCACATCATTTTTTGTTTTGGTATACCCTCAAAAATCATCTTCGACAATGAAAAGTCTTTCAAGAACAAGGATGTTCAAGAAATTTGTGAGAAATACAACATTCAACATAGTTTCTCAACTCCTTCTTACCCACAAGTAAATGGAGAAGCTGAAGCTTCCAACAAGATCTTAATTGCTATTCTTAAGAAAATTTTCAAATAAAATGATAGATATTGGCATACATAAATACCCTTGGCATTATGGGTTTATCGAACAAGCATTCACATGCCTATAGGAGCAACACCATTTTCATTGGTCTATGGAGCTGAAGAAATCATACCTCTTGAGCTCGAGATCCCCTCATTGCAAATATATTTTTTGGAATTCATAGATGATGACATTGCTAGACAAGCACATCTTGACCAACTCACACTTCTTGATGTGAGGTGAGTCAATGCTTTAGACCATTTACGAGTTTATCAAGATTGCATCAAATATGCTTATAATGCCAAAGTTCATATACATGAATTCCAAGTAGGAGATCTTGTCCTTAAAGAGAACCAACAAAACACCAATTCATTACCTCATATTTATGTTAAATTCATGGCTAACTAGTTAGGTCCATACATTGTTACACAAAGAGTGGGTAATGGTACTTATAGGCTTGTCAGTCTAGAGGGAGAGGAAGAACCCAAACAACTTAATGTTATACACTTGAGAGCATTTTATGCATGATTTGATTTATATATGGCTAATACACAAAAATATTTTGCATACATTTCATTCATAACATTGCATTTCACTTACATCTACATTCCAAAAATAATGCATTCACCCACATCTCATATTGCATGTTACAAAATTGCATGTCATACACTACATTCACATCCACATTTCCACATTTCATATAGGGATCAATTATTAAGTTTTAGGTCTTAATTGGTCCAACAAAAGTCATGTTGCCTTAATCAGGGGCACCTTCACAATGCCATCCACACAAGTCCACCAAGTCAAATTATCATTTACACAAACCACATCTTCATAAAAATATTAGGTGTTTTCGATAACTCAGACACTCCTAGTGTTTTGAGAAACCTCCAAAATACATGTCGAGTTATGTTTAGGACCATTGCACATATACACTAAGAAAAACTTAAGTTTTGGGAATTGAATCCAAAACATTATTGAACCAAACACAATTTCATACCTTAAAAATATCTTGTGTCAAAGAAGGATACCACCATAGTTGGTATGAACCTCAAAGTGAAAAGGGTCATCTTTGCTAGTCCCATAATGCAACATAGTACATAAAAATAGTGGTTCTCACCACTGTCATAATTCCAAAAATAAAATAAAGAGTGGGGAAAAATTCCTAACAAAAACTCTAAATATTTTACATCACAATCCACTGATCATTGGGTTGTAAGGATTGTACTACATTTCCAGTCAGACGGTTAGGTAGTCATCCCAAAAACTTAATAGATCAAAAATACAAAATTCATGGACTATGGAGTTAGCCTCCACCAAAGCTATAGATGTTTTATTGGAAGTGGAGTACGCTCATGCATGATGATATATCTCTTTTGAAAGAGAAATCTGACCACTCATACAGATAAGCTAGTTTCTTAGTCTCATCCATAATAGGTCATACCCAATTTACTCAAGATAGTTTAATGAATTCACTTGTACACACGTTGTTTATTGATTGCCTTGATTCATTACCATGCTCTTGATTAGGTAAATGAATTCACTGCACGCACATGTGGTCCTAGAGGGATTAGGAAATTTTAGTGAGTTTGTTTGATGCCACTAGTATGTCTGAGTCTCTGTAAAACAAACATTTTCCAATATCAACATCCATATCTTCTTCCAAATCAACATCCATATCTTCTTCCATATCAACATACATATCTTATTCCATGTCAACATCCATGTTAGTTAATGATCCATTCATCCCATATTCCACCAAGTTTGGTGCCCCTGATTGAGCAACAATGCTAGAAAGTGGCCAAACAAAGATCTAAACTATAAATGATAAATATCACATCCATACATCCCATATTGCATTAATCATCCATACATTGCACCTTGCATTAATCATCCATACATTTCATCTTGTATTAATCATCCATAACATATCATATACATTCATTATTCATATAAACATGCATTCCACAAAAGCATTCCACAAAAAGCATTCACACAAATATAACACAAAAGGTAAAAGCCATGTGTATATATGTATAAATAGCATGTACAATGAGTGCCAAAAGGTTACATACAATGGAGCACTAAGGCTCATATACAAAAGTGCATCTATGTACTAAGCTACACCCTCTAAGAGGACCCTTGTGACCTAGGAGGAGCCCTAGACCTAGAGATATGCCTAGACTCGCTATGTCTAACACCCTCGAATACAAATGAGGATGGAGGATCAAGAAGTGGAGTATGATGTTTCATCAACCTATCCTCCAATGCATTTATATATCTATACCAAGACTGGAGATGTGCTATATCTATATTATGATAATGCTCCCTCTCTGCTAGCTCTACCTAGAGCCTCATAATCCTCATATTCTACTCTGCCACCTACCTCTTCAGCCTAACCCAATCCTCCTCACTCTAATATGGAGATCCATATAGAACCTCCTCTGTATCCTCCATGTCTGCACTGTCTCCCCAAATATTAGGAGCCTACCTCATCGTACTCTTAGTCCTCCTCCTTTGACTATCTGATCAAAGGCATAACTATTTCTTAGGGGCCTCTTGGGTCCTCTCATCCCTAGCCTCCTAGGTCCCCTCATTCCTAGCCTCACCTCAATCATCCCCATCTACTACTCCTTGAGGTAGTGCCATGGTGGTTGAGCCATGAACCACACATCATACTTTGTAGTAGTCCTCACATCCTCCACATTTGGGAGATCCATCTCCTCATTGTCCTCCAAGGCCACCTCCATAACTCAACACATGGTATCTTGATCTCCTCCCAATATCTCCTATAGTGCACCAGCTCATCAGGGACATCCTACCTCATACTAAACTATCAGAGCACTCAATAGAATTGGAAGTACTCCACCTCACTTCGATATCTTCCAACCACCCACCAAGACTACCACACTTGTCATAAGTTCTCTCCATCCCCAGTCCACTTGCAAACCCACCATGGACTCCATATCACTTAGGTGAATTTTAGTCTAGCCCATAGCTTTTGGTACCACTAGCTCATCCTAACTAACTGACTTGACTGTACCTCCTCAACCAATGCCCATCTCCTAGTGTAGGGCTACTCCCTAACCAAAACCTCTACAAGAAAGCCCTCTAGCTGAGCAACACTAAAGTGCTCCCATTCCCAATACTACAACACTATGCTATACCCCAAACACTCCCTCCCCTGCCTCATCATATCATATAGCTCCCAATACACCTACACCAACAAGGTGGGAGCCCATGCATATACCTGCTACCTAGTGAGCATATCACTTACCACTCCTATTAGGTTCCATGGGAACCTACACCCAGTGTTGTTCAGGACCACAATTTTGGCCAAAACAAACATAACCATGGTACGAAGGGGATCCAACTCCTTGTTAATGTACATGGACAAATAAGGAATACCTCCACACTCCACCTTCACCCCCTACCATGCATCACCAAACTTCCTCATCATATCAGTATTTTTTTTTAGCCTAACCTCAACTCAGATCCCCTCCATTGGCACCTTAAATATGTGATATACATCCTCCAAGGTAATAATCACCTTTCCTATGGGGAACTGAATGGTACCCCTATCTACATCCCACCTCTCCACCAAGGCAAAGAGGTACCCATAATAGACCCTCACCACATCCAATCAGGATACCTATACTAGCCCCACATCCTCTAACAAATCCTACTCCTCATCCAAAACTACCTTCCTCATCCTAGGGATGTAAGGTGAGAACTAGTGTCGAGCCTCCAAAACCCTAAGCTACAACACAACACAAAAAAATTTTCAATAAATTTTCCAAAAATAAAAATAAAAACATAAAAACCTTGCACAATACAAAAGAATAATCAAAGGTGTTACCTCAGTAGCCTATGATATAGCTATAGCCCTAGCCTCCACACCAGCTCCCACCACTTCCATAGGTTCCACACTCCAAATGCGTCACCTCACTTCACTCCACTCTCCTAGATGTAGCTTCTCCAATTCCCAAATACATAAATTAATTTGGTTTCTTGTCCTAGTGGCTATTTATAGCTACTTCAAGCACCTTGATATGCCCATGGGCATTTCTGGTGCACTAAAGCACCCATAGGTGTTTACAGAGTGCCCAAAAATTGGTGGTCATTTCTATAGGAGAAAAGTGCTAACATGTTTCTAGCATCAAAATTGTACGAAAGATCAAATTTTCACAAAATAGTGGCTTTCCCAAACCAAATCACTCCAAATTTTATCAATGCATTTATTACATTATTTTATCAGGTTTTGTGAAGATTTCAACTAATTTGGATGCATAATTTGCATTTGTGACCACATATTGCAAATTTTCCAAACAAATTACAAAAGCACTCCAAAAAGGGTCCAAATATTCATAAAATTATGATCATCATCATTATCATAATTCATACATCATACTCCCATCATTTCACATCATCACTTGCACATTTACCAAGTGCCAACCAACATTCAAGTGAATCTTGTATATAGTGGGTTTTTCTATATACTTGGCGATTGCAATGATTTGCATCCATGCAATTTGGTAAGATGAAAGATCTACCATAAGAACACTTGGTCATTATCATTATCCCATATCTCATTGTTCAAAAGCACAATCATATTGGGTACTTCACATTTTGCGTGAAACCTTGCCAAGAACAATTTGCACAAAATCTATCATTGATGGCCTAGTTTTTGGGGCTTAAAACATGGACAAAATAAAACCTCATCAATTCACATTTCCTTAATAGTCATCATGGTTACTAGATTTACCTAGGGTGATTGGTTCCAATCATAGGAATTATCTAATAGTCACTAGTTGGCCCTGAAGAACACAAGCTTATACTGAGAGGGGGGGGTGAACAGTATAAGACCTCTTTTTACTTTTTCCTTTATATTACAAAATAGTAAAGCAATATACCCACAGCAATATCAAAACAATGCACAATATCATCCACAAAGTGACACCAATTTTTACGTGGTTCACCTAGAATGGTTGGGCTACGTCCACAAAACTTTTCTCTAAAAGTTATCTCAAAGTTCTTTGGGAATCCTTCCCAATTACAATGTTTATGAGCCTCGGCCCAAAGGAGATACCTTCCCCCAATCTGAATTTATGAGCCTCTCGCTCAAAGGAGATACCTTCCCTCTCGCTCCGGAAATGATCCCTCGGAAGATCAACTGTCTCTACCTCTTGCCAGCACGTGGAACTCCTTTCCATCGAAGACCTCCTATCCTCAATGCTTAGCCTAAGAGACCTCTGCCTTCTATGATCACGTCCACAATAGCTCAACAACCTGTACCAAACACAGTCAGTCGGTCTAGCACAAGTCTTCCTCTGTCTGTCAGATCTGTCCAACACTTGAATAGATCAATCCTCTACACACAAGCCTTCTCAAAGACTTGCCAAATCTATCCTCAGGTTCTTCTCAAAGAACCAATGCACCTCTATCCTTAAGCAGTAGCACTCCGCATTCATCTTTGCCCTTGTGCTCTCTACGCCCTCTACTCTCTTTGCGCAATCACAACCGCACTTGATCGAACTTCAACCTTTGCACCTCTGCACAATCACAGCGGCACCGTCTTCGCACACTCTGCTTCCTTTGCGATCTTTCACACTTGGAATGATTCAATGAAATGCACTCTGCACACTACGATCAAATTTCGCACTCTGCGCACTATCTACGAACGTCGCACTACAACCACATATCTTTCTTCAACTCTCCAAATAACCCTCCTTTTATAACAAAATTTTCATGATGAAAACTTTAATCTTAGTCGACTGTTATACCAAAAACAAACCCTAATCTACGTCGACTGCAAGCCCTAATTTTTGTCGGCTAAAATTTAACTTTGTCGGCTTCACTGCCTCTGTAACTCTTCTATAGCTTCTACCACGAAACTACAACATGTCGCGATATCGTGACACCTTTGCAACCGTACACTTTCTTTTGGCTTTTGTCATGATATCGTGACACTTCAGCCTTTGACGACTTCAACCAAGCTCTTGTCGCGATATCATGACACTTTTGTCTTTGTCAGCATCAACTTTGCTTTTGTCACGATATCGCGACACTTCTCCCTTCATCGAACTCCTATCTACTTTTGTCATGAAATCATGACACTTCTGCCTCTACAGACTTCGACTTCACTTCTATCTTGATATCACGACACTTCTGTCTTCATAGCCTTCCTCTCTTCTTTTGTCATGAAATCGTGACACTTCTCCTATAGAAGACCTGCATTCTATTTCTATCATAAAATCATGACACTTTCTCCAACCGAACACTGCCATCTCAATCTATCATGAAATCATGACACTTTCTACATCTGTTTGCTTTCTCTTCAACCTGTCATGAAATCGTGACATTTCTTACTTCGAAACCTTTCCTTTTTTGTATGTCACAAAATCATGATAGTTCTTACTTGGAACAGTTTCATCTGTAGCATGTCGCAAAATCGTGACGATTTCAGCTTTCGTACATCTTCTTTGCAATCTATCATGAAATCATGACGCTTCTCATTTCAGACTCTTCCCTTTGCTGCATGTCATGAAATCATGACAGTTCTCACTTCGAGTTCTGTAGCATGTCACAAAATCGTGACACTTTATCTTGCTTCCACTTTGACTTCTGACTTGTCACGAAATCGTGACACTTTTTCTCCTTAGCACTTTTCTTTTCTTCGGGTCACGAAAACCCGACATGTCACGATATCACGACACTTTTTCTCCCGGACTCTCTCTCCTGCATTATGTCATGAAATCGTGACACTTTTTCATTCGTTCAACCTTCCTTGCAATATGTCGCGAAATCATGACATTTCTGACTCCGAACATTCTCTCTCCTCTTTGAGTCGCGAAACTGCGACATGTCGCGATATCGCGACACTTTTCTAACTTGCTTTCTTTCGAACCTGTCATGCCGTAACCTTCATCAAAACAAATTATTTTACATCAAATCAAATTCCTTCAAAAGCTTCTTGACATCAATGACAACTTATACACTTGAGCAAAGGCAATGTACCCAAGGTACCCAAAATTGCCAACAATCTCCCCCTTTGTCATTGATGGCAAACCTTTACGAAAAACACGTCTCAGGAGCCAAAACTGAAACCAACTATGCTAACAACTGAGAAACTGTGCCCACAACTAAGAATCTTCCTTTGAAGTTTTGCTCCCCCTGACTTGAAGCTTTCCTCTTCACTTGAAGCTCTCCCCCTTACTCATATCTCTCCCCCTTTGTCATCAATGGCAAAGGGTCACCTTTGGGGCTCGGGACTAAGAATGAGCCTCTTAGCTTAGTCCCTCCCCCACCTCCTGATGAGGTGATTAATTTTGGGGTGGGAGTAAAACTCCCATTAGGCACTGATCATCATCAGCGTCTATAATTTCCTTGCCGGGCCTTCTCTTGAACTCTTTGTCCATATTCCTGTTCCTGTTCCTGTCACTGTTCCTATTCCTGTTATCATTCCTGTTCTTATCCATGCCTTGATCCTTGGACCTGTTCATACCACTATTCCTGTTCCTGTACCTTGGAAGTTTAGCTCTACACTGTCTAGCTATGTGACCTTCATTGTTGCACTTATAACAAGTAACAATGTTATTTCTTTTAGGCATACCTATTCTTTGAATCCGCTTTGTTCGACTAACCCTGTTCCCGTTATTAGCCTTGCAAAAAATTGCCTTATGCCCAAACTATTTACAAGAGTAGCAATACCCTTGAAAGAAATTACCACCTCTAAAACTATTATTTACCTTCCTTACTTGAGTCATGCAATGCGAAGCCATGTGACCAAACCTGTGACACGCAAAACATCTGCCTTGAAATTTTCCTTTATTTGACCTCTTGGGTCCTGAAAACTTCTTCTTCTCATCCTGAATTCTGTTTTCTATTTCTGCGCATCTATCATTCAAGGACTCATGATCTGAAATACTTTCCTCATCAGAACTCTCTTCCTTTTGGAGTCTCTTACTAGACTCCCCAACTTGTTCCTTGTGTGGCTTAACAAAACCAAGGCCTATTTTATCTGTTGTCTTTCTTTGACCTTTGATGAGTGACTTAACCTTTTTGGAGCTATCTTGAAACCTGTAAAGCTTATCCTTGTACTCTTTAATTTCCTCTTTCAAAGAAGCCATTTTCTGTTCTAACTCACTATACTCAAGAACCTTAGACTCTAACTCATCCTTGAGTTCTTGCATCTTAGCTATAGAGAAATCAAGATTTTCTATAAGATCATCTCTCTCCATACAACATTCATCTAACTTATCCTTGAGTCTAGCATTCTTCTTTCTTTCCTTTTTCAAAGCACTAAGAGCACTACTAAGTTCACTTTCATGATCCTTTATTTGTTTGCTTTCTGAATCATCAAAGCCTTTTTCAGATTTCTTATCACTAGAGGTGCTACCCTTTTCAAAAACCATACATGCATCTTCCTTATAGTTTTCTGAAGCATCCTCATACATACTAGAAACCAAATCATTATTTGTGCAATCATCCTCAAGGTGACCAAAATTTCCACATCTAAGACATTTCATGATAATGAATCTATGTTTCGGTTCTTCCTCTTTTTCTGATATGAACAACATCTCATTTTCATTATCACTTGAAGAACTTTCACTATCACTACTAGAACACTTACTTGCTTTGTCTAGGTAGAAACTCTTCTTGTGCTTGTGAGAATACCTCTTTCCTTGATTGTTGTGCTCATCTTTGTTCTTTCTGTGATGCTTGTGCTTTTCAGAATCCTTGCTCTTAGAATCTTGTTTATCTTCATCACTTTCATCCTTGGGAATAGTACAGTCTGTAGCATAATGACCAAACTTTCCGCAATTGAAACATCTTATATTTTTCATGCTTTTGTGCTTTCTAGAGAATTTGCCTTTCTTGTTGTAATATGCCTCTTCATCACTAGAAGACTCATCACTCTCTTGAAGTTGTTTACCCTTGGATTTCTTGGTAGCCTTGAAAGTCGCCTCTTTCTTGACGTCAACCTTCACTTGAGTTCTCAACTCAAATGCCGCAAGTATACTATGGAGCTCATCCTTTTTCAACTTATCCAAATCTTTAGCTTCCTCAATAGCAGAAATATTTTCACTAAATCTATTAGGAAGAGATCTTAAAATCTTATCACAAACATCATTTTCAGCAAGCTCAAGACCTAAGTCTTTCATGGAGTTAACAACCTCATCCATACGAAGCATGTAGTCACTAATATTTTCATCATCATTCATCTTGAGTTGTTCAAACATACCTTTGAAGTGTCTCAACTTGGCCTTTCTGACATTTGTATCACTTGTATGAACCACTTGCAACTGTTTCCACATTTCACTAGCTGTCTTGCAATGAATCACTTTGGTGAGATCTGCTTTCTATAAGCCTTTCAGGATTGCATTCATTGCTTTTGAATTGTTGTGATGTAGGAGCCTTTCTTCTTTAGTATTTGGACCATGTACAGGAATAGTGTACTCATCTTCAATTACTTCCCATACCTCATTACCAAGTGCCATTAGATGAACCTTCATCCTTGCACTCCAAAGACCAAAATCTGACCCATCAAGAATAGGTGTTGCATTGCCACTTGAATAATCCATTGTGTTCTTTACTAGCTTTTCCTTCAAGTCGTTAAACTTTTTGAAGGCACCCGCTCTGATACCAATTGAAGAACACAAGCTTATACTACGAGGGGGGGGTGAACAGTATAAGACCTCTTTTTACTTTTTCCTTTATATTACAAAATAGTAAAGCAATATACCCACAACAATATCAAAACAATGCACAATATCATCCACAAAGTGACACCAATTTTTACGTGGTTCACCTCGAATGGTTGGGCTACGTCCACAAAACTTTTCTCTAAAAGTTATCTCAAAGTTCTTTGGGAATCCTTCCCAATTACAATGTTTATGAGCCTCGGCCCAAAGGAGATACCTTCCCCCAATCTGAATTTATGAGCCTCTGCTCAAAGGAGATACCTTCCCTCTACTCTGGAAATGATCCCTCAGAAGATCAACTGTCTCTACCTCTTGCCAGCATGTGGAACTCCTTTCCATCGAAGACCTCCTGTCCTCAATGCTTAGCCTAAGAGACCTCTGCCTTCTATGATCACGTCCACAACAACTCAAGCAACCTGTACCAAACACAGTCAGTCGGTCTAGCACAAGTCTTCCTCTGTCTGTCAGATCTATCCAACACTTGAATAGATCAATCCTCTGCACACAAGCCTTCTCAAAGACTTGCCAAATCTGTCCTCAGGTTCTTCTCAAAGAACCAATGCACCTCTATCCTTAAGAAGCAACACTCTGCATTCATCTTTGCCCTTGTGCTCTCTACGCCCTCTGCTCTCTTTGTGCAATCACAGCCGCACTTGATCGAACTTCAACCTTTGCACCTCTGTGCAATCACAGTGGCACCGTCTTCGCACACTCTGCTTCCTTTGCGATCTTTCACACTTGGAATGATTCGATGAAATGCACTCTACACACTACGATCGAATTTCACACTCTTCTCACTATCTACGAACGTCGCACTACAACTACATATCATTCTTCAACTCTCCAAACAACCCTCCTTTTATAACAAAATTTTCATGATGAAAACTTTAATCTTAGTCGGTTGTTATACCAAAAACAAACCCTAATCTACGTCGGCTGCAAGCCCTAATTTTCATCGGCTAAAATTTAACTTTGTCGGCTTCACTACCTCTGTAACTCTTCTGTAGCTTCTGTCGTGAAACTACAACATGTCGCGATATCGCGACACCTTTGCAACCATACACTTTCTTTTGGCTTTTTTCGTGATATCGCGACACTTCAGCCTTTGACGACTTCAACCAAGCTCTTGTCACGATATCGTGACACTTTTGTCTTTGTCAACATCAACTTTTCTTTTGTCACTATATCGCGACACTTCTCCCTTCGTTGACCTCCTATCTGCTTTTGTCATGAAATCGTGACACTTCTGCCTCTGCAGACTTTGACTTCACTTCTATCGCGATATCATGACACTTCTGTCTTCATAGCCTTCCTCTCTACTTTTGTCACGAAATCGTGACACTTCTCCTATAGAAGACCTGCATTCTATTTCTGTCATGAAATCGTGACACTTTCTCCAACCGAACGCTGCCATCTCAATCTGTCGCGAAATCGTGACACTTTCTGCATCTGTTTGCTTTCTCTTCAACCTGTCGTGAAATCGTGACATTTCTTACTTCGAAACCTTTCCTTTGCTGCATGTCACGAAATCATGACAGTTCTTACTTGGAACAGTTTCATCTGCAGCATGTCGTGAAATCGCGACGATTTCAGCTTTCGTACGTCTTCTTTGCAATCTATCACGAAATCATGACGCTTCTCATTTCAGACTCTTCCCTTTGCTGCATGTCGCAAAATCATGACAGTTCTCACTTCGAGTTCTGTAGCATGTCATGAAATCGTGACACTTTATCTTGCTTCCACTTTGACTTCTGACTTGTCACGAAATCGTGACACTTTTTCTCCTTAGCGCTTTTCTTTTCTTCGGGTCATGAAAACCCGACATGTCACGATATCGTGACACTTTTTCTCCTGGACTCTCTCTCCTGCATTATGTCATGAAATCGTGACACTTTTTCTTTCGCGTTCAACCTTCCTTGCAATATGTCGCGAAATCGTGACATTTCTGACTCCAAACATTCTCTCTCCTCTTTGAGTCGTGAAACTGCGACATGTCGCGATATCGCGACACTTTTCTAACTTGCTTTCTTTCGAACCTGTCATGCCGTAACCTTCATCAAAACAAATTATTTTACATCAAATCAAATTCCTTCAAAAGCTTCTTGACATCAATGACAACTTATACACTTGAGCAAAGGCAATGTACCCAAGGTACCCAAAATTGCCAACAGGCCCTTCGAAGTTGACTACTTTTACTCTTTGCATTTTTCATCTTTGCATATCAATGACATCGAAAGGTAAAAATTTTCAACAACATCGAATCACCCCAAATTTGGGGTAACCACATTTTGTTTTGAGTTTCCCATAATGGAAGACATATTACATAACCATGGCATCCGCACTTGGAAAAAATCCCTTCATTTTTGGGGCAAAAATACACATTTTCATCACGCATTTCCACAAATCCCTTCATCTATTGGGGCAAAAATGGTATCACATCATATAAAATTCATTTACACAGATTTGTCAATTGGATCATGATATTTATCCACAAACTCATTCACCAATTGATGGGGTAAACTACGCAAAACTCAAATTATTTTATTATTTTATCTTCAAGATATCGTTCCACATCTCAAGAGAAGTTGCTTCTACACCTGGCCAAAATAGGTGTCTTATGTTTTTGCACTTCATTGTATTTCATGCAATGCAGTACAAAAAGAGGTATATGTAGACACCAAAATCTAGCCACTTTTCCTCCATCCATGCTTTCCTACCATTTCCACCACCAAAACCTAGCCACTTGTCCTCCATCCTAACTTTCCTACCATTTTTGCCCACTATTCATATATATTTATATATATTTATTTTATATATTTAATATTAATATTTTATATATTATATTATATATATTTAATTAATATATATTTATATAAGTGAATTAATCCCATCCATCCGATTTCATTTAATATTTTCTGTCCATCCATATCAATACATACCACACCTTAAATTTAATATCCACCCTTTGATGTGCTTTTATTTCAACCACACGATTAGTGTCATTGAAACCCTAGCATGCCCTAGGTTGGATTATAAATAAGATCCATTTTGATGACTCAAACCCTAAGTTACCTAAGATCCTAAGATCCCTGATTTTGCTAAGAAACTTGAGCTTTGGAGTCCCTAAGAAATTTGTACCATGAGATTCCTTATATTTCATCTTTCTTTGGAGTGTCTGAGTACTTTTGCCTCTCTCCTCGCTCGTCGTAACCCTCAGAGTCATCACTATTTATTTCCCCTCACAAAATCTACTTCTACAAAATCTTTCCTCATCTGATAAATGCCTTTGGGCACTTTATGTCATTGTCGAGCACCTCTAGGCACCTTCCTTCCACCACCAAGTACCTCTGGGCACCTCCCTCCTAGTTCCAAAGCACCCATGGGCATTTCTTGTAGCTGCCATGTGCTCATGGATGTTTTACATAAGCATTATGAGCACCTCCTAGTATTCAAGTGATCACACCTATCACCTTGTTGAAGCCAAATTTGAGGTAACATATAAACCCCCAATTTAATTTTTTTTTGGATTCATCAAAATAACAAGCATTGCTGGTCCCTATTGCATCTTATTGGAGAAGTTAATTTTTCATAAGTTGATGGATGAGTCTAACCTTAGCTAATATGTACACTTTTAAAAAATTGGTTTACCCTAAAAATCTTACAAAGGTCAAGATATAATTTTATTTTTTATAAAGGTCAACCTCTAAATAAACCCAATTCTTTAAAAGCAAGGTCGATGAGCATTTTCAAACCATGGTCTAAAAAAAAATGGAAATCCTAAGTATAATGTCATAATACTTAAGTAAATTCGAGGGTATGTTCCCCTTTCATTAATAATCAAGCACCCTGAGCAGATCTGAATATGGCACTCAAATCCTTCTTAATCGGACGAATGCAATTTAATAAGCCAATCGATAGATAAGTTGACCAGGTCAAAAGGATAGATTTGCATAATATATCAAAATTATAGTTAACATTTAAAATATGCACTCCTTTTATTAATCATGCAAATTCGACAACAGCGTTCCTTCCATATGAAGATCCAATGAATTCTCTTTATTCAGGAAGACCAATTATGAAGTATTATGTTCTAAGGGCCTGAAATCCTAAGTGAAAGAAATTAATGGCTGCACTAAATCCTCATCAAATATTTGATGGTAGCACCCACGTCAAAGCCCAAAAAAAGAAATAATCATAAAGGTCCAACGGTTGCACCCAGCTCACCTTTAAATCTGACGGATGCGCATTTACCACAAGCCATCAAAGAGGATTGATATTATGTTAAAACATGCACAGATACTAACAAAATCAATGGTTGTGCTCCCTCTCGAGAGGATCCAATGGTAGCACCCACTTCAAGAAAACAAAGGTAAAACTTATCGATAATACCAAGTCAAATTTTTATTAACCTTAATTAATCACGTTTAAAAGGGGTTCTAATACGTTATTAATCACCCCCCTTTTGATTAATCAAGGTTAACAAAAAATTCAAAGCATGTTTTTTCAGGTTATCTAACCCTACAGGTTGCAAAATATCTATGACTATGTCATAATAGGAGATGATCCAACAGTGGCACATGTATCAATATGATCAAACATTAAGATATTCCCACCTGAATGTGAAGACAAAGCAACCCTAAGTCCAATCAGATCCAACTATCGCAACTAGACCCAATAGATCTAACGGTCCCACACATAAGAAATTTGCTTAGGTATTAAGATGAAATTTCCTTTAAAAAAATGACTAATACATATCAACAATTGTGTTTTAATTAAATTCAATCTGATGGATGCGATTCATCCAAATATTTAATCTAAGCTACTAAAATCAATGGATGCATTTAACCCTTTGAAGATCCAATGGTCGTGAATTAATCAAGGAAATAAAGGGTTGACAAGTCAAAATTGAAACCAATCAATGACTACAAACACGCAAGTCCAAATCCAATGGTAGTGCTTCGGTAAAAATCAATTTGGAACTAAAGGGATATCAATGGATGCACTTTAACCCACTAATATCTAATGGCCACTTTTTAATTAAGGATACCCTACAAAAAGAATGTGGATTATTGATGATTAAGGTAGATCCGATGATGGACAAATAGAATCGAACGATCGTGTTCTTTCCTAGTCTGATCCAACGGTTGCACTCGTTCATGGTTATCAAAGGTGATTAAAACCTAGAGATTAATCAAGGTGACCTAAGGTATGTATAGAAAATTGAATGGTTGCACTTGGTCGAACATATGATTTGATGGTAAGCCACTAGTAAGGTAATCCAAATTTCAAGAACTATGCTTTTAACATGGTTGATAATTCCCCGATTAATATTTTTAACCAATGTTGAATAAATTTTGAAATCTCGATTAAATTTAAAGAATCTGATCACCCCTAACATTTGCCCTTAATACTTTGGAAGCTAACACCCTTGTAGGAAGTATTTAGAACAAGCTTATAGGGCACATCCCATCTAACAGATATCGAGGATGATGATAGGAACTTACATCAAGAATCAAATCTTATGATGGATCCCCAGGACGATTGCTGCCCAATTAAAAGTGTAATTGATCCCAAATATTTAATTATCTCCTAGGGCCTAGGTGGCACGATGTTTAAAAAAGGGCCGCCACTACCACACATTCGTATTTCTGCATCAAAGAAGAATTTTTAGTGAAAAATAGCAAAAATATAAATGGTTACAGGTACACGAACCAAAGAACCCGCGGACACATAGGATGAAGGACAACACCCACCATAAAGGTCCAACTTCAAAAAAAGACATGTTGGCAGATCTCCATTGGCCAATTTTAAAAAGTAGTTGATGACACGGTGTTAACGACAAGTCGTGCAAAAATATTGAACTCATTCCACCATCTAGTATTTGAGCTTACAAAATCAAGTGACCGTACCACCCGAGTAATCTTGGGCAGAAACAGATACACAAGAAGTGTAGAAAAAAAAGAGGTTTGAGCTTTTCATTTTAGAGAAATCAAACTAATTACTGTGAACACAATGGCATCCTGGGGAGATGCTTTTGTTCCCGAAGTCACTAGAGAGGCGGTAAAATTTATTACAGACCAGTCACCATACTTTGGGATTTTTTGACCACCTGTACTAGGTAGAACAATGTATAAATTTTCCCAAAAGTGCGAAGCTGATAAGAAACCTACTTCAGCACAGTAGTACGAGATCAAAAATACATGTATTAAGAGTTTTGCTCGTGTGATGGAGAGTGATTATAGAACCCCTTGGATAATGGCTGGCCTATTTCATAAATCCAAGAGTTTACAATACAAGGGTTTTCCTAGAAGTAATAGATGGACCAACAACCTCGAGAAGTTGATATGTCCGAAGGTTTACTTCTCCTTAGAATTGATGGCATGGTTAGTAGTGGCATACGATGAGAGGACTAGAATATTTTGGAATAATAAAGATCGATCGGTGTTCAGTATGAAGGCCAAGCACATCAAGCAAGTTTTCAATTTGTTAGATTCCATCACCTGGTTCATACGACGGGTAATTAAACTTTAATCTCGAATGTTAACAGGATTAGAGGTTTTTAAATCATTGTTTGATGTAAATGAGAAAGTAGTTAATGAATTTCCAATTAGGAAAACTGCTTTTAAACTATGGGTCCAAGATTTTTGTGATATGGTAAATATTGTCCTAGGGGTACAATATCTCAGTGTAGTAAGCAGAAAAGTCTTATATTTAGTAACACAAAGCAACTGGGTGAATAATACCCCAATTTATGCATGGGAATTAGAATTGAGTAACCAAATACATGAGCAGATGACAGAATTAAAAAAGGTTATTTTTGAACGAAGGCAAGAGATGCCCTATTTTTCTCATTACTCAATTTTCATCCACCTGATAGCGGGGAAATTGGGAGAAGAAGCCCAAAAAAGAGCAGGAGTCGTTAAGAGTCCTTATGTCCAGACCAATTTTTGGAGAATACATGAAGGACAAACTCACATGGGCTGGTTCTGTGACCATTTTATGGTAGATATTCACTAGATTCTAATCGACGAACTCCCTGATAGGCTAGGCTAGGGCCAGGAGTAAGGGCTTTCATTAAAGAAAAGGAGATTGGGGATTTCTTTTTCTCCAAAGGGTTCACCTATATTAGGCTCTATGAAGCCAAAATTCCCCCTAATATGTTACCTATGTATTGTCCATTGTCCCTAGCTGTGCTAGATTTATGTAGGTAGGTGGCCGAGGAAGCCAAGATGAGAGTCGTAAAGAAACATGGTAGAGTCCCCTGGCTCAACGTTCCTTGTCGCTTTGGGGACTACATATTTGTTGGCTACCCTGCACTGCTCAAAGGAATGTTTGATCTAGACAACATGGACTTTGACGAGATAACTTGGAGATTTTATGACCCAAAAGGAATATACTATAAAATGATGGAAAAACGAGAATATGCTCGAATCCAGCACCAAAAAGATGCTTATGAAGAAAGGTTACTAGAGGCTATAGAAAAAGGAACAAATTTGCAAGTTGTATGGAATGAATTCCCTTCTAAAGACAGGGGCAACACACATATTCATGAAGTTATCCTACATAATTGAGAAGGCTTAGAGAAATTTTAGTAGAATCTGTAGCACCTATTTTATCAGGAGCTACTCAAGAAATCAAGGAATACCCTTTGTTAGAGTTGATAGAAGAACAAGGTATTGATCAAATGGAAGTCACTGTAAGTACAACATACATAGTAGAGCAGCAGGTCATAACCCCTAGGGATAATCGTCTTAGAATAGAGGCAACACCAAGCACTTCCCACGAAGTATCCAAAATCCCGAGCATAGAAAAAGGGAAATAAGTTGCAGCCACACCTGCTCAAAAGTCCTCTCTTCTAGAACAAGCTATAATTCCCATTTTTGATCAAGTATTGGCAGTAAAAAGTGTGAATAAATAGGCATCCAAAGCTGTCCTCGCTTCTCTAAAAATAAAATGCCAGGAGATTAAAATTCCATCAGTAATACGAATGAATATGAGAAGAGTAGGTGGATTTTGAAGTCTATTTCGAGGTCACCAAGTAAAAAATCAAACTGAAATAACCACTAAAAAAAAGAAGAAGCCTAAATTATTTCTACCTTCTATGAAGGTCTTGTTGGAGAGAGTAGATGAGCATACTACCTTTATTACTGCTAATGAGCAGGAGTTGGTAGTAGCAGGGATGGGGGACATAGGAGAATATTTTGTAGATGAAACGAGAATAGAAACATTTGTTTCTGATATAGAAGAGGTGAATCTTCCTATTCTATAAGACCCAATTGTTGTCAGAGTCAATGAGGAAACAGGAGGAACGTCAATGTTGGGGAAAGAAGGCATTATGGTTAAAGTTACCAAATCCATGCAAGAGCAAACCTTGGATCAGCTCCTTGATAAAATTGCAGAGTTAAGGAACCAATTAGAAGCTGAGAAGAGGGAAAAAGCTGAAATGTAAACACTAATAAATAAACAAAAGGAAGATTTGATGCAAAAATACACCTAGAAACATAGACCCCTTCAGTAGTAAGAATATTGAATTATACTTACTATCTGAACACAATGAAGAGAGAAATGCCGATAAAAATTTGAGATTATATCAAAGGGATCATCGAAATGTTTAGACAGATTAGAGTGATTCGAATAACTGCTCGATAAATGGAGACATTAGTGCATGAGAAGGAAAAAGACTTCGAAATCATTCGTCCTACTCTTGATATAATGGGAGATAAATTTGAGGAGATGCAGAGCCTAGTGATAATGATGAATGACGACACCAAGGTACAGTGCAATATTGAATTCCTAAAAGCAGCCATGTTTGGGGTGAACAAAGGAAGATGGATCAATGTTGTTGCTGAGATGTCAAGTCTATTGGAGGACGCAACTGACAAAATGGTAGATATTGGATTATCATTAAACGAATTCTTAGATACTCCCAATATAGAAGAGTTACTCAAAAATATTATAGAAGAATTTGATTTTGATCCAGATGATGAGTCAGAAATGTCTAGACAATCCACTTTCTTGGTGAATACCATAGAAATGCTGATCCTCCAATATGAAAAAAGCAAGTTTCCCATTAATTAGCATACAAAAAATAGAACTCTACAGGAAATGAATATGCTAAGGTTTACGACAACTTTTGACATCGAAGCTTGGAGACTGATAGGCAAAAAGATCAATCAACTGCAATAGAGCATAAAAGGAAAGGATGTTCAAATATGTAGTCAACAGCTGGAAATGAGCTCACCTTCTAGAGATATACCTGAGGCTATCCTAGAATAAGAAACCTCTAAAACAGTAACTAAAGCAAATGAACAAAAAGAAACAGTAAAAGGAAAAATAGAAGAACAAGTAGACAAAACAAACCCTCCAAGCATTGGCATCACCGGTTGAAATAAGTTACAATTTGAAAAAGTCAAAGGAGAGTGTACAACATAAACAAAAGGGGATAGTGGAAGCGAGTTGTACCAATTTTGAATATCAACCCAAAAATGGACAAGTGTAAGGCAAAGATCAGGCTAATAATAACAGATTCAAGAACCCAACCTATAAAAAGAAGTGCCCAGGTTCAAAATCATGATCAAGCATTAGAGATAACAAATTTTTCTAAGAGGTATACTTGAGTGCCCTTTAGAGTTGTGTTGTTGTATCTCCTTTTTGTGTTTATTTTTCTTATTCATTCTCCTTTCTTCCCCATTTTGTGCAGGATTTTTGATAGAAAAGTACTCAAGAAGCTGAGAATATTTCCAAACCTATTGAGTCAAAGATTTGGAAACGCTACTATTACCTAATTGGAACAAGAAGAGTAGGATATTTCTATTACATTATTTGAATAGAATATCTTCATTGTATTGATAACTTTTTAGAGAAATAGAGTTTAAAAGCTTCTTGCTTACTCTGCATGTAATGACATTTTAAATCAATACAATTATGGGTCTTTTTCCTATTATTTCTTTGTGTCATATGGATGTGTTACTATGTAATGGATTGCATTATTTGAATGCATTGCGTACGTTTCTCTCATTGGTCAACTTTTAGTTTTATTACGATATTCGAATAAGTCTAAGAGCACCAATTTCCCTTTCCTCCATTCTCTCTATTCATATCATTTATGTTGTTAAATTGCTATAACAACCCAATGAATCTAGGCACCGATCTACATAAGGCATAACAATGGTTGTTTTCTTGCTTGATCATTTTTAATACATCTAGTGTAATCTAATATGGAGCGTGTAATTAGTGAAATATCATAAATTACCTCTGGGGTCTCCTTACCCATTATGTACTTTCCCATTAGCAATATTTAGTATTAAATAGAATAAAGTGGCAGGTTGACCAGAGCCTATAATAGCTCGTTGGTTTCAAATGATTTATTGTAGCGTGACAATCGAATCCTATGGATGCAAAAAATGGTTCCAATAGTTTTTTGGCACCGTTGTTGGGGATAAAGTCTTCATGAGTTTAGACCTAGATTTCACGATAAATTTTTCTAGCAATTCAAACTGACGCCAATAGTTTCTTTGGCTTAAGCAATGACATTATTTAAAAAACAAAATGAGCAGCCAATAGGAATAAAGAACTAATGCTTTGGTTTTCTATGATCTATACGTTCTTTATTTTACTCATGGTTTTCAATTTCAAAGTTTTATTTTACATTTCTTTATTTTCTTTAAAATATTGGTTTCTTGATTTTCTTTAAAATATCAGTTTCTTGTTTTTCTTGAATTATCCTAAGAACTGTCTCTTGTGAGGCTGAGTGTTAATATCAAGCATTCTTGATAAAGTATATGTTGTTCTTTCTACACCATGATCTTGGCGATTCTATCTGAACAAACCCAGAAGATAAAAATAAATAAATAAAAGAGCAGAACGTGTTGGCACACTCCAGGAGAAGCTATAAGGAGATATTATCTAAACTTGAGAATCCAGAGGTATTTATACATAATAAAAAAACTCCACTTTAAGAATACTTCTTATAATAGTAAATAAAATTCTAGTGGTAAGAGGTATGTAAGGAAAGATAGAATACAAGATAGTATTATTGTAGATGAAATATTGAATGTTTCTTTTGAAAATACGTTAGGATCATCTCAGTTCCCTAGCTCTATATTTTTTCTTTAGATCATACTCAATCAACCCAAACTCATATTCTTGTAGGTACTGTTGCTATAAATTTAAAACCTATGGCAATAATGGCTCAAAAAAACCAAAAAAATCAAAAAAATTAGGCTAATGTCCATTTATGGAGGACAAATAGATACATACCCTTTGTGTTACCTCATAATTTGAATGCCTTACCCAGTAAATCCCACAAGTACCTTCCTAAATTCCTAGTAAATAATGCAATAACTAAGGAAGATCACATAAAAAGCTTCTTGTATGCAATGGATAGTTTGGAAGTAGAACATGAGGATGTAGTCCTAAGACTTTTTTTACAAAATCTAGAAAAATATGCCAGGGAGTGGTTCAATTCCCTACTAGATAATGATATTCCAGATTTTACCAATATGGAAGTTGTGTTCTTAAAGAAATTTGGAGAGAGGAAAAATGAACAGTGCCTATTAACTGAGTTAACCACTATGAAGAAAAAGAAAAATGAGGTTGTTAGTGACTTTATTAGAAGGTTTTAAAAAACTAGAAATAAAATCCCTGCCAGTATTAGACCTAGTGACATTCAGTCAATATGCTTTTATAAAAATGCTTTCCAAGGAGAGTTTAATTATAAGTTAAGGCAAGAACAAGCTAACACTATAGATTAATGCATGTAAAAATAAATAGACATCGAAATAAACATGCTGGACAGTGGTAATATGAAGCCTTACTCTCTATAAGCTAACATACCTAAAATAAAGACCAAAAGGGTAGTATTTTATTTGCAAAGGAGAACTGAAATAGATCTAATGGAAAAACTAGCAAATTAAATGACTAAGATGTTCAACACTATGAGCAAAAGGTTAGCAAGAATTGAAATAAATAATGGTAATAACAGTGAGATATCACAGACAGAGTGAACACATGTTTATAATCACCCTCATTTTAATAAAAACTTCAACAAAAATTGGATAAACAATAATGGCCCTGAAGAATAAAATAGAAGTAAGAATAATGGAAATAGTAACTATAAAAACAAGTAAACTGACAGAGAACAAAATAATGTTCCCAATCCTATACCATATATCAATATAGTAGAAGGATTTCCTTTTATTGCTCTTCTTGTGATGCACCTCATAACCCTGATGCATGTGGAATTCATCTAAGTGATCAATATAATATAGATTTACATGATGATTCAAAGGGAGATATAATAATTAATACTTGTTGGTCTCTAGAAGATGAGTCCAGGGAAAGGCTGTTTGAAGAAAATATGGAAAAGTATACTTCAAATAATTATCCCCAAATTCTTGTAGCATAAGATACCAAAATATTGCAAAAACCACATGATTCAAGATATGACAAGATGAAACAAGGTAAGATAACTCCTACTATTCAAGAAGTGGAAGAATTGGAAGCAACCCATGTTCTGAATTTAAGGAATAAAATAGTCCCTGAAAGGACAAGAAAAAATCCCACTAGTGAAATCAAGAAGCAACATTTCATCAACAAAAGTGCTAATAGAGAGAGAGTTGATAAAACCTCTAAAAGAATAATTCCTGATATTATTGAAGTAGAGGAGGAAGCACTCAAATAAGAAAGCAAAAAACCATTGGACATTAAAAATATTGAATTTGATGTTGGGATAGAACTCAACAAAAAAAAATTCAACATCACATTTGGTGAACTTATGAAAGTACAACAATATAGAGAACAAGTATACAGAGCATTCGGGTTAGTTGAACAAAAAGAAGACCCAACATGTCATGCTGCAAGGAAAGATCAGCATGATACAAGATCACCCTCTTCTGTTAGATCCTTTTATGTATCACTAAGGTATGATTCAGATGAAGGAGAAAGGTATGTTATGCACAACTGTGTGTTAGAAAGTGGAGCTTCTCCTAACATTATGCCCAAAATGATAGCTAATCAAATGGGGATAATATGTACTAGAGATTCTACCCCTATTTTAGTCATGAATAGTAGATAAGTGACTTGTTTTGGTAGATAAGATACTAGCATTAATATTAGGTTTTACAGGTTGACCCAAAACCTTTTACAAAAATCAACCCAAGGTTGTTGATAAACATGTCCTTACTATGGATCCTATATATGTAAAATCTACATGCTACCAAAGCCATTACATCCAGTAAGGCACATAGCCTATTATCAAAAAGAAATTTCCCATACAAAATTTTGGGTATACCCCAAGAAAACACACCTATATCATAATTACAAAAAAAAAAATAGACAGATCCCTTCCTTGAAATAGTGGAGAAACAAAAAGTTGCATACACACATAGCAGAGTACTAAAAAAAACTCCCACAAGCTCTGTATTAATAGTTACTCTTAATAATTCTTTGGTAATTGCTTTCTTCCATATATGACATGATTTGGGACCACGTCTCGTATTGGCCAATTAGCCTTGGAGAAGTGAACTTGTTGGCTAGATTTATGGCGATGGCTATCTGGTGGTCCATTTGGCTTTGGTTCGAAGTCTTATATTGATGTTTCTTTCCTGACCTATGATTATCAACCAACCTCAAATTCCTAAGATGACTAGAAGCCATGTTATCTGACATGTGACTATCCCAATTAGTCTTTGTGGTATTTCCAAGTAGCATCCACCAATACTGATAGCTCGAATAATTTTTATTGTGAGTCCATTTCAAAAAAGGGATGGGAATACTCATAGACTTCAAACTTATGGTGTCTTCCCTATTGGTAAATTTGACTATAATTCCTGGCATTCTTGTTGAATAAGCTCCTCTACTTCACTTGAGACATCGTGTTCCCATTTGAAAATTTTGTCACCATTGACACCCAAATTGGCCAGCTTATCAGCAACTTTGTTAGCTTCCCGAAAGACATGTTGGGCTTTTATGTCCTATCTTCCCTGGAAAATGATCCTAGCCTCTTCAAAAATTGTTTTAATCCTCTAAGGAGGTGTTTTCCAATTATTGAGGAGATTTATAACATGCATAGAGTCTCCTTTTATGACCAAATTGCCTTCTAAGTATTGAGTCATTTGAAGGCATCTCCACATAGCTCTAGCTTCAGCTTCATTGTTCGTCCTTGTTACCAAATATTTGGAAAACACTATCATCATATTCCCATTATGATCTGGCATAATGCTGCTAGCGCCTGCTCTACCAAGATTATCCTTAGCTGCTCCATCAAAATTAAACTTAAACCAACTCGTAGGAGGTGGGGACCACTTAACATTGGCTCTGGGATTGACTACCCTAGGCACAAACTCATCTAACAAGGTTAAGCTTAAATATTGAGAAATTGTGGTCTCCTATAGATGAGGTTTATGACTATCAAAAGGGATAAGGTTCACATTCTTGTTGGCAAAGGATAGGATCCTATAAATGATAGTTTTATGATCATTGATAGACTCATTAAAGACTCTATGGTTCCTTTCTAACCACACCTACCAAAGATAGTGATTGAGACAAATTTTCCACATGTATCTAAGTATTTGGCTTGAAAAGGGGTAAGACCACTAGACGAATAAATCAAGTATGATGGCTGGTTTAACCTAGGAAATATTGAAGGCCTAAAAAACCCCACTTAGGACAGTCAAGGAAAAAGGGCACTCAAGGAAAATATGATAAATGGTCTCCCAATTAGCCCTGCATAGATAACAATGATTAGTGATACAAATACCTTTACGCATCATATTATTAATGGTTAAAATTCTTCCTTGGATAACCATCCATGTAAAGACTACAATTTTTGGAATTAATTTTTTTATCCAAACTAAGTCCTTTTGGAGGATAAAATCCTCGTCATCAAGCAGAATCTTGTAAGCTAATTTAATAGTGAACTAGCCATTTTTTTAGGAGCCTAGGTCACTTGATGTTCCTTGGGTCTCATGGGGATAAACTGTTGCCCGAGAATGTTACAAAGATCATTTTATTCCACTTGAAATACTTGAATCCTTATTTATTTCCACTTCATTCTGCCTCTGTCCTCAACCATATAATAGGAGACATTTTTGCCAATGAGTTCTTTCGTGATATCTTTGATTCATGCTAAGTTAGGATATTGCATCAATGGTTCATCCTTAGACCACCTATCATTCCAGGAATTTATCATCTCACCATTGCCTAAAACCCATATTAAACCTTTTTTTATGATTTCCTTACAATTGAGAATTGCTTTCCAAAAAGCAGAACCTCTGATTGGAACTGAGTCACTTAGAAATTCTATATTTGGAAGATAATTTCATTTGATGATAGTTTTCCATTCATTTTCTTCACTATAAATGAGGCACCACTCCTGATTAGCTAGTAAATCTAAATTCATATGAGCAATATTCCTCAAACCTAAGCCCCCATTTTCCCTGGGTCTGCACACTTTGGTCCATCCTACAAGGTGTATCCTTTTTTTCTCCTCTAATCCAGTCCTTAAAAATTCTTTTTGGATTTTCTCATTTTTTTGGAAAACCTTCACAAGGGCTTGAAAATAGAGAGGAAATAGACCAGAATGTTCTGAAGAGAGGCCTTAGTTAGGGTTAGCTTTCTTACTTGAGATAGAAGATGACCTTTCCATCCAACAAGTTTTTTTTAATTCTTTCAATAACCCTGTCCCACATTGACTCTCTCGGAGAACGAATGAAAAGAGGGAGACCAATATACGAAGTGGGGAGGTTTCCTATATCACACCCTAAAATTTTTGCAATCCTTCCTTGCCTCTGAATGGGGGTGTTCAAGAAATATAACTTGATTTTACTAAAATTAACTTTCTAACCAGCAACATCCTTGTAGAGTTGCAGGATGTATTTAATTATTTTGGCCTCAACCATCGACACCTTAGTCAATAGAAGGGTATCATCGACAAATTTTTGGTGAGAAACAACCCTAGTGAGATATGTTGCCTTGATTCCTGATATTAGCCTTGAACTGCAAGCATTTTTTATGGTTCTTCCTAAATCTTCTACCACAATGATGAATAACATGGGTTTGATAGGGTCCCCCTGCCAAATTCCTCTATGACTTTGAAAGTAACCAACAAATGTTCCATTAACAAGAATCGAGAACCATGTTTTTGAAATGCATTATTTGATCGAATTAACCCATTTATGGTGAAAACCAAAGTTAAGGAGGACAACAATCAGAAAGTCCCAATTTAGCCTGTCAAATGCTTTGTTCATATCAAGATTGAGGGAAAAAATAGACCTATTAGTCTTATGATCAGAGTGCAGAGCTTCATGTACAGTGATAACTCCATCTAAGATTGACCTGCCCTGGATAGAGCTTCTCTGGAATGGATCTATGATGTGGGGTAGAACATATATCATTTTATTTGCAATGGCTTTAGTTAGGATCTTGTAATAAATATTGCATAGACTGATTGGCCTGGAGTCAGCCATAGATTTAGGGGTTTGCTTCTTAATAATTATAGAAATATAAGTAAAGTTGAGACCTTTTGGGATATTATTGCTTGCTTGGAATTCTATGACAGCAAAAATTACATCCTCACTTATGATGTCCTACAAATATTAATAGAAACGAGGGGGAAAGCCATCGGGTCTTGAGGATTTGTCTGGCTCCATGCTAAACAAGGCTTCCTTAATTTCCTCATCATAAAAGGGAGCTAGAAGTTTAAGGTTTATATCCTAATTTATTATGCTAGGAATGGATTGCAAGAGAATATCTTTGGCCTCCTCATTACACTGTGATTCTTGACCAAGGATAGAATTGAAATAATTTACTACCTCCTTTCTAATTTCTTTTAAGTCTTGAGTAATAGAACCATCTACTTTTTAAAAAAAATTATCTTGTTATTGCTTCTATTTCTAAGCGTGGTGACATGAAAAAACTTATAATTTGAATATCCATATTTCAACCAAAGAGCCCTTTATTTTTTCCTCCAATAGATTTCCTCACAGGCCAAAATGTTATGAAACTCTACTAGTTTTGTCCGTTCCTCCTACCTAGTAGTTTCATCAGCTTCACCATGTTGAATCCTCTGATCAATTATCTTCAAACTTTTAACAACCTATTTTTAATTTTCAAAGAGGTTCACAAAGACCTCTTTATTACAAGTTTGAAACTTTTCCTTAATAAACTTTAATTTTCTAGTAAGTTTAAAAGTTACACTACCCCTGACAGGCTGTTGCCACCATTGAATAAAGTTATCTCTAAAATTGGAATGTTTGATCCACATAGATTGAAATATGAAAGGTTTATTAAAGCACGAAGAGTTAGAGATATCCAAAAAAATGGGATTATGATCAAAGGCAATTTTAGGAAGAGCTTTCAGGGTAGAATCATCGAACAAAGTTGTAGCCTCCTTTGATAGAAAAAACTTGTCAAGCCTTTCTTGAATGAGATGACACCCTATCAACTGATTGCTCCAGGTATAATTTGCTCCTCTAAGTTTTACATCCATCAACATTTTGGAGTTCACAAAGTCATTGAACTCATCCATGCTCCTGATAGGTGGTCCATTTCCACCCATTTTTTTTGAAGGTTAAAGAGGAGTGTTAAAATCCCCAGCTAGAATCTAGGGGACATTATGGAAGATTTCATTCAGATTTCCTGAGTACTCCCACAATAGAGATCTCCCTTGAATTGAAGTCGAGGCATAAATATTTGAAATGATCCAAGACATGTTGTTGTTTATTTCCTTAAATAAAACACTAATAACCCTATCATATTTATGAATAATGGTGCCTTCTACTATATGGAGATCTCACAAAGTCATTAGGCCTCTGGGTGCTCCTCTGGCTGATTTGCAAACCATCTCCCCTTGATTCCAGATTTTTTTTGCTACTTTTTTTGATTGAATCTCATCAATTTTTATTTCTTGCAACATGATAATAGTTAGATTCACTTGATTTCTTATTGCATTGACTTCCCTATGTTTGGACAGGTCATTGAGGCCTCTCACATTCCATGAGAGGAAATTCATTTAGATTTTTTGGGATTTCTTCCTCTCCCCCCATCTTGAGAGGTTTTTCCTAATTTGTTGTCTTTAGAACCCAGAATAACCTGTTGAAACAAGGTTCTCTATTTTCCATTGGAAATGTCATTATCAGTTTTAATTTTTTGATGCTCAGCATTTGATATTCTCCCTCTTCTTTTTTCACTGCCAAAATCTATAGGAGACTTCATAGTGCTCCTAGTTTTTTTAGGACTAAACTGGGGGGAGGCAATTTGTTGCAGAACCGGACTGCCATATTCCTCATTCTGAAGAGTTTCACATATCTCCACCCCTACATCCAAATCTTCTCCTTTTTTCCTATATTCCCCTGGTCTACGGGACGACCCCTCAGTAGGATTCACCTGGCTCCTAGTGATGATGTTATGGAGATGAGATTTTTTATTTTCCAATGCCTCAAATTTCTTCCTAAGTTCTTCAACATTAGGGTTTGGCTTTGGGATGCCCACTGGGCTTGAAGTATTTTCAGCATTGGGTTTTAAGGATCCCGACTTGGATGGGGATTCTAGAGATCAGGCATTAAGGTTTGGATTTGTGATGCCCATGGGGCTTAAAATAATTTCAGCATTAGGGTTTGAGGATCCTTACTTGGATGGGGATTCTAGAGAGTCAAAAATATTATCTTGAAGGTTCCGGGCTTCCATGTATTTTTATAATACTCCTACTCTCATATTGGCTAGAATTGAAAATTTATTTGAAACTAGAGGATTGGAACTTACCTAAGTATTTTGGTTGCCAACAACCTATTGTTTTCCTTTGTATTATTGGGACCTTGCACCCTCTCTTTTAATTTTTTGGTAGACATAGTTTGCCTAATTGAAATCACCTCTACTAGGGAAACTCCTCAAATTTCCTCTATCTAGCATTCTCTACTTCTGCTTTTCTCTATTCATTGCTAGGTTAGGGCACTAATTGCATAGATGTCCTTGATTTTTACATTCTGTATAGAATGTCTGTCTATTCTCATATTATACCAAATTTTTTTGATAGTATTCTCCATACTCTAGCTCCACAAACCTTGGAAATTCATTATCCAAATTAGCATTTATGTAGATTCATACATGAGTCATCCTTGTCCTGGCCAAGGTCTCATTGTCAATGGATATCAGGTTTGTTATAGCTTTGGCTATGCCCTGTAGCCAATATTCATTGAATAACTAGGCAAGTAGACTCGAGAGATGAACCCAAATAGGGGCAATGTTAATATTTTTCTTTTCAGGGTTGAAATATTCACCCCATCATCTGATAAAAAGGCTCCTTTTTCCAAAAAACCAAGGACCTCCTATTAAAATCTGGTTAGCATCCTCCATATTGTTAAAACAGATAATGAAGAACCCTCAAGTTAGAGCTACTAACTCTAAGCTACCTACCAGTCATCATTTACCCATCACCCAAGCCCTGATAGTCTCCATGTTCGACTTACCTCCCAAAAAATTGCCTACCAGGGAGAATTCTTCCATTGAAAGAAAAGGGCTCATGGAACTTGTCGAGGCTGAAATTTTATTATTTACTGGAACTAGGGATGGAAGATAGAGAACCTCCTTTCTTTTTCCTCTAAGATTCTCAGAAAAAGATAGCCACTTCTTGGGCCCCGCATTGTCCTTCATATATTTTTTGTCGAGGTATTTCTAAGGAGGTTCGAGCCCCCGCATGATGCCCACCTCCAAATCTACCATAGCTTGACCGCCTTCCTCTGGATCCTCGCTTGATCCATGCTCAAGGTTCCCACCCACCCCTTTCATACCTACTCTACCTCTACCACCTTGGTTGAGATTCCTACCTAGAAAATTCAAACCCTCACTCCCGCCACACCCGCTAAACCTCAGCTCACTCATTCTTGATGATAACCTAAGTATGAAAAAGAATAGGAGTTTTTTACAGTAGACAAGTGACTTATGTAGAGGTGATAACTAGATTATTGATTTTCCTAGATCAATACCCCAAAAATGGTATAGTAATAGACGTTTTTGTAGTGGATGTTGACCCATTTTTATCATTATTACTAAGTAGACATTGGGCTAAACAAATAGGAGGTTCAATTCAATTGGACTGGTCTTATGCAACCATCCTAATGTCAGAAAAGGAAAACATTACTCTGAATAGAGAAACATTCAATAAATACTCCATAGAGTTGATTAAAATAGATGAAACAATGGTAAACTTGGTAAATTCCGTAGAAGAAAGAGGGATGGGGGTTTATTCAATATGGCATAACCCATTCCTAGAAGAAGTGCCAGAAGCAAAGAACATGGACCCAAAAGTTATAAAATTGGTGGATGTCAAATCAGATAGAGTTTTAACTCAAGAAATATGGACTATGTCTTTTGATGGAGCTAAATTCCAATCTGGAGCAGGTGCAAGAATTAATTTTACTGATGTAAAAGGAAATTACTTTGGTATTACTTACAGGCTAGAATTCCCTTGCACAAATAATGTAGCTGAATATGAAGCCTTATTTCTAGGATTTAGGAAACTAAAATAACCAAGAATTAATTACTTAATTGTAACAGGGTATGCAAAATTGATTATAAAACAAATCAAAGGAAAATATTAGACCAAGAATCCTAGGTTAAAAAAATACAAGAATGTAGTACTAGAAGAAATTGAAAAGTATTTAGCCTTCAATATTTCTTTTATTATAAGAGAAAAAAATCATGTTGTAGATATTTTAGCTGTAAATACATTAGGCTTAGATCATCCAAACATAACCACAGAATATATGGATATATTCCCAACCATTTCAGTTTATAAGCCTTCTGTGTCATATAACATAGTTTACCTACAGTTTTTTCAAGATGATGTAGACATTAGAGATTTCATGACTTTGCAAAATCAATATGCAGACATAATTTATGATGAAAAATATGAATATCATCTAAAAGACTAGATAGGTGAACTAGTAGAAGTAATCCAGGTTAAAAAAATTAGAATACCCAAAGGACTGGTTTCCCTAGAAATTTTGTTTGATGAGTTTGACAAAGCTTACAAGCATTTACTTAAATAAGTGATACCTAAAAACATTAACATTGGTTCAATGAAAGAGCCCAAAATAGTCAATATAGACACAACTTTGCCAGTTAAAGAAAAGGTTGGATACATCAGTTTCTTAAATAAAAATAAGGAACATTTTGCTTGGACTTATGAAGACTTAAAAACCTTCAAGATAGATGTAATGACACAAATAATGCTTGAATGAATATTCCAAGCCATTCAGACAAAAATAGAGGAAATATAACCTGACTCTGCACCCAATAATGTAAAAAGAGGTACAAAAATTGTTGGATTCCAAAATAATTAGAAAGGTGATATTTTCTTCTTGGATATACAACTTAGTACCAGTTAGGAAAAAGAATGGTGATATTAGACTCTATGTTGAATTTAGAAATTTAAATAAAGGTTCATTAAAATACAATTACCCATTGCCTGATATGGAACAACTACTACAAGTAGTAGTAGGTTCATCCAAATTGTCCCTATTGGATTGTTTTTCTAGATACAATCAAATCCATATTAATCCTAAAGACATACATAAGATAGCCTTCACTACACCATGGGGTACATTTGAATATTTAAGGATACCTTTTGGATTGATGAATGCAGATGCTACTTTTCAAAGAGAAATGGGCTTTACCTTTAAAGGATTAATGTTCAAAATAGTGATTTTTTACTTAGATGATATTACATTTTTTTCTAAAAATTTAGAAGACAACTTAGAATATTTAGCTACAGTTTTTGCTTGTTGCAAAGAATTTGGAATATCTTTGAATCCCAAGAAATGCATATTCGGGACAACTCAAGGAAAATTATTAGGTCATATAGTCTCAGAAAAAGGAATAAGCATTGATCCAGAAAGAATAGAGGCTATTACCAAAATTCCCCCTCCCAAGAACTTAAAAGGAGTTAGGTCATTCTTTGGCAAGATAAATTTTGTTAGAATATTTGTACCAAATTTTGCAGAGATGAACAAACCTATAAATGAAATGGTTAATAAAACTAGAGAAATAAAATGTATAGTAGAAAATATGGAAGCATTTAACAATATCAAAGAAGCCATATCAACCACTCCAGCCCTAAGCTGCCCTGATTATGCAAAATATTTTAATATCTACTCTTATGCATATGAACACTTCATTGTTGCAGTTATTTCACAAAAATATGATGAAAATAATGAAATGCTAATAGCCTTCATGAGTTAAGGTCTAAAAGGAGCACATATTAAATACACCTTGCTAGATAAATATGCTTATGCAGTCATCCAATCTTTAGAACACTACAAAGGTATATTTGGCTCAAATAAAGTTTACTATTGTACCCCTTTTATAGCAATAAAAGATATGTTTACTCAATCAGAGCCATTAGGAAGACCAAAAAGATGTATGGTAAAGCTTTTGTAGTATGATTTTGAATTCAAAATAGTTAAAAATATCAAAGGGTAAGGTTTGGCTAAACTATTGGCCAACAAAGAAGAAGAAGGATTTTATAATTTTCTCACAATATATGAAGCATATGATATCATAATAATCAATAATATTGAATACAAATGGTATGAGGAGGTTTTATCATACTTAAAATGTTCTAGAGGACTAGAATATTTTGGGATAATAAATATCAACCGGTGTTCAGTATCATGACCGAGCACATCAAGCAAGTTTTCAATTTGTTAGAGTCTACCACTTGGTTAATACGATGGGTAATTGAACTTCAATATCGAATGTTAATAGGATTATAGGATTTTAAATCATTGTTTGATGTAAATGAGAAAGTAGTTAATGAATTCTAAATTAGGAAAACTACTTTTAAACCATGGGTCTAAGATTTTTTGTGATATGGTAAATATTGTCCTAGGGGTATAAGATGTCAATGTAGTAAGCAGAAAAGTATTGTATTTAGTAGCACAAAGAAATCGGGTGAATAATACCCCAATTTATGCATGGGAACTAGAATTGAGTAACCAAATGCACAAGTAGATGATAGAATTTAAAAAGGCTATTTTTGAACGAAGGCAAGAGATGCCCTATTTTCTACCATAAAATGGTCATAGAACCAGCGCATGTGAGTCCACCCTTCATGTATTCTCCAAAAAATGGTTTGGACATAAGGACTCTTAACGGCTCCTACTCTTTTTTGGGCTTCTTCTACCAATTACCTCACTATCATGTGGATGAAAATTGAGTAGTGATAAAAATAGGGCATCTCTTGCCTTCGTTCAAAAATAGCCTTTTTCAATTCTGTCTTCTGCTTGTGCACTTGGTTACTCAATTCTAGTTCCCATGCATAAATTGGGGTATTATTCATCGGGTTGCTTTGTGCTACTAAATACAAGACTTTTTTGCTTACTACACTAAGATCTTATATCCCTAGGACAATATTTACCATATCGTAAAAATCTTAGACCCATGGTTTAAAAGTAGTTTTCCTAAATTCATTAACTACTTTCTCATTTACAACAAATAATGATTTAAAAACCTCTAATCCTGTTAAAATTTAAGATTGAAGTTCAATTACTCATCGTATTAACCAAGTGGTAGACTCTAACAAATTAAAAACTTACTTGATGTGCTCGGTCGTGATACTGAACACCGATTGATATTTATTATCCCAAAATGTTCTAGTCCTCTAGAACATTTTACTTATTGTTTGGTGTTGCATTTTTACATTATTAGGGTTAGATATATCTATTTTTGGTGGTTTAAGTAGGAATGTTGTTCACATACCAAGAGTATCCCCATACTTGTGATTCCATGTGAAGGAATAGATGAACCCCCTAGATTTTTAGAGTGGGTTTTAAGTTGTGCACTCTATATTCTTTTGATAAATTGGTATTGTGAATAAGAGCTTCTAATTTAGACCATTTAAAGTAGTTATTTTTATAAAATTATTTGAAAAAAATAGAAAATTAAAATTTTAAAATTAACCACACACTACACAATTCACATTCAATAGTAGTGGCTGGATTTCATCACCAGCCATTGCTTGAGATTTGGTGATGGTGGCTTTCATCTCCATCCACCAATATTTGCCCTTAGAAACCCTAGGTCATCCGCAAGCAAACTTGTTGGATTTCATCACCAGCAAGAATATCGTTGCCCCAGGTTAGTCATAGTTTTCACCTATATTTTATTAATTTAGATTAGCACATTTGAAACACACAAGATTGAAATCTAAGGAAGTAGACTCACATTAAAATTATATAACCAATGAACAAGGTAAGACACACATGTTAAATAAAATTAGCATTATTTGTTTGTTTTTATTATGAAATTTAAATTGGGTGTTTCAATTTATTGCATATATGTATTTTGATTTATTTTCTTTATGGTCTTGACATGAAAATAAAACCAAGCATTAAATCAAGATAATCAAATGGAACCTTCATCCACTTTTCCAACCACTTCTATGGTAGAATCCTTGAATGTGATACAGGAAAATTTGTATGTAGATCCTTTACATTCCTTACCATCCATAGCCTTTCACATGGCTATATCCCAAGATGAGTCAACCTCCCCTACCATCGACCATAATATTACCCATATAGACATGGAAAGGTTGGAATATCTCATGAAGTCTTCCAAATATGCCTTAGAGTACATTCCCAATTCACCTAGACAGGATATTACTTTACAACAAGAGCCTATTTTTCCTAGCCACCATCCGCATTTACCTAGGTGTACACCAACCCTCTTTTTGAGGAATAAGTTACACATTCTTCCCATATGTCCATTCCCCAACCCTCATGTGCTCCTAGCACTTTTTACACTTCCACATAGACCAAACCCTTGTATGAAGAACATGTAAATATTGCTCCATAATTTTTAGCCTCATAAGTTGCCATACCTAGTGTAACTTATCCCCAAGCCACATCTTCCATACCATCTACCTCCATACCCTTAGATTCTAATAGAGAGATTAGTGAAGCATGGGAAAACCTAAAAAAATTACTTAGACAAAATCAAAATGCTCAACAGAAAGTATAGGCAAACCCTAAGCCTTTACCAAACTCTACTTAGAATATCCTTGTTAACCAGGGTCTCTCATGGGTAGCACAATATTCTATGGTTTCTATCCCTATTTCCCCACAAAGCCATATAAATAACCATCTTATTACCATTATCCAACCTAGCCATAACCCTCATACATTAGCCTCATTCCATAATTCCCCATATTTTCATCATAAATATCCCATGAATCAATTTCCATCAAATTCACCTAATCATCATTACCAATCTCATCACTTAGTCACTCCACAAAATTTATCCAATCGACCATAAATCATCAGGTAATTCAAGGCTTCCACATTCCTAAGGAAGACCCTCAAATTAATGCCATGCAAAAATAGATAAATAAATTGATATAATTTACTCCTAGTTTGTCAAACTAGAAACCAACTTTACGTTAATTGATCAATCAACCAATTCATCCTTCGGTACCATAACTGCCATATTTGGTAGATTTTACGATACCTAAGTTTGAAAATTTTAAGAACACTAAGGATCCCAAAGAAAATATGAACACTTTTGTACATGCATGCTTTATAATTCAAAATTATAATGCTCTCATGCTTCAAAAATTTCCTCAAACATTAGGAGGGGATGCCATAGAGTGGTATAATCAATTACCCAACCATAGTATTTATACTTTTGAGCAATTTATTGACCAATTCTTTGAGATTTTCATCTTAAATGTTAAAAATAAGATCTCATTATCTGATGTTTATGATTTGAGACAACATGATGATGAATTTATCTATGATTTTGGAAACTGTTCGAGGGTTTTCATCACTAAATTGTCATTCATCCTACCAATGGATGAGCTAATTAAGCTATTCACCAAGGGTTTCTTAAAAACTATCTCTTGGATGCTTCAACTACAAACTTATAATTCATTTGAATAATCTTTAGCTTAGGCTAATGTCATTGAGGAGATCAAAATCCAAGAAGTCATACTTAAGCCTAAGAAGAAAGAATGGCAAAACAAGGACCAATTTAAAAGCAACTATTCTAGCCAACCAAAATCAAAACAGACTACCCTAGCCAATCACCCTAATCAAGTTAATCAAGTGGTCATGATCCAGTTGATAATGGCTCAACAACAATCCATGCAACAAAAACTCCAATAAATTTCTTATCATGTGGTGCCCTCAACAACTCAAGCCATGTAGAACATAGTACTAGCTATGGAAAATCATCCTCAGCAATAGTATATCCAAAAAAATCACCAATACACCCCATTATATGAGTCACATGATTCCATTTTTAGAAGGTTATATGACACAAACAAACTTGCTTTGCCTAAAATTAGACCTGATGATCCTACCAAACATAGTAAACACTATCAAGATCATCTATTTTATCCTTATCATAGGTAAAATGGGCATGATATTAACAATTTCCATGTATTTAACTACATAGTGCAAGACCTTATTGACTTGGGGGAAATCAAATTGGATAATACCCTCGCTCAATAAAACCAAAACCTTGGTATATTTCAAAAACCACTTTCTCACCATGAGGATGTGCAACTAAATATAGGAGGGGATAACACCAAAACTCCTCCTAATCAAGTGAATCATGTCCAAAAATACCAAGGATTTGTAGGGGCCATTCATGTGGTCACTAGAGGTCAAAGAAACAATCAAAGGCAACAACCACAAGCAAGTGTGTCACAAACTCCCACAACACCACAAATTCAAATTTCCCCCAATCCTTTATCACCCATCCATATCCCTAGTCAATCAAATCGACCAAATCCACCCATCAATATTCCATCTTGACCAGTCATCTCATTGAGTAGTCGATTAACTACAAGTCTAAAAATGGCTTCCATTAAATTGTCAATCTATGAGTTAATTAAACAATATCCTCCACATCATGAGGCATTAATAGATATTATGAAATCCATTGAATTACAATCACAAGATCCTAATGCCTTCAACAACTTTGTGGGGAGAATACAAACATGCATGGAGCCTTCCATCACATTCTATGACTTTGAGATTAAACATATCTCATCATAATAAGTAGACCCTACATTGCATATTATGGTTCTAATTGAAAAGAAGCTTTTTAAAATAGTCCTAATTGATACTGGTTCCTCTATCAATATCATCACCACATCTTCCTTTCATCATCTTAACCTTCCTCCATCTCATATCACCAAGTTATAATTCACCCTTAAAGCATTTAATGATGCTTTATGTTCCACAGTTGGCACTATTATTCTACCCATTGAAATAGAGGTCAAAATTTTGCACACTATGTTTCACATATTGGAAGGATCCATGGTGTATGATGTACTCCTTGGAATATCTTGGATGAGGTAAATGAGATGTGTCCCTTCTATTTCACATCAATGCTTTAATTACATTTATAGACACTAAAATCGTGTAAATCATATAATACTGCTATGCATCACACTTATTGACATCATATGGCCCCATTGGGCAACCCTTAGGGTTTAATTAAGGCTCCCAACCACTTTTAGGAATTTTGGGGCATGTAGCCATGACCGTCCCACCCAGGGATAACCATCAAAAATCATCCCTAGGTGGGACAACCATGAACCAGACCCTCCAAAAGTCAAAGGGTAGGATAAACGACAATCAATTATTGCCATTTATCCTGCCCAATCACCCAAAATTGATTTTGAGGCTATCATAAACATCAAGACCTACAAATTGGAGGCCCCAAATGGAAGGTATCTTCCCTCCTATGCATGGCAAGAAAATGGACAAATGGAAGCACTTGCCTTGCATGCCAAAACTTACCCCTTTGCAAATTTTCCCTATGTTGGCTATAAACTGAGGTGCTCCCACCCAATTTTAAGAGACAATAACAAACATTGCTCATGAAGTGCTGCTCACATTTGTCCTCAATAATTTCCCAAGTATTTTCCTTTAAAACCTCTTCATTCAAAGGCACTTTCAAGGGAATCCCAAAATACACCAAATCCATTCCAAAAACTATCAAATCTAGGAGTTATTTGACAAAATATAATGACAACACATTTAAGGTAGTTTTAAGCTAGATCCCCTTGAAATTGGCGGTCAAAACCACTCAATTTTAATAGTCCTAATTGGACTTTCCAAGGATTTCCATGAAATGGCTAAAAATTTTGGTTTAATTTTAGCATAGATTAATTCTAGAGCATTAGAATAGCAACATATCCAAATTTGGTGAATTTTGGAGTATATTTGATGAGTCAATTAGATTTTTTATGATTTTAGTCTTACTTTCTCCTACTAGGGATGACCACACATTCTGCTAATAATTGCACTTTGATTTATATGCTTAGATCCTCCCAAAATCATATTATTAACATCATATTAAATTTACAAATCATTTGGAGTTGTTTTGAATAGTCACAAATAGATTTTATATTCATAAATGCATACTTTCTATGGTTTTCCTAGTTTTTATCACTAAACACATATACCACTAACATAATTCAATATCTTGTATGTAGGTGTAGGTATTCTAGGCATGAGGGAGGAGCTAAGAGGTATACTAGAAGAAGCCCAAGATTAGATCACAAGTGTGGGTTGCAAGAAGAACATTGAAACACACCATTAAGCTCATGAAGGGATTCATTCCCTTGTAATTTGTAATTTGAATGTATCAAAATGATAAGCCCTAAAATGGAATGTATTATAACATTTTGGAATTTATGAATTAATAAATACAAGGAGAAATCCCCTCTTTTACTACAAATTATTCATCTTTTCGATAGCTTACATCTTTTGCACCTTTCCTTTATATACTTTCTTAGAAAAAATAGATAACATTTCATTTTAAATTCACATTTTAGGCATGCCATTTTTCATTCTTATTCAGTGGCGATCATAGTGGGACCATGTGTCCCTTGTCCCCTTTTATTTTTGTCATTTTTGACATCCCTTTTGTGTTTTGTGTGTTGCAGTTTCTGGTCATTCTGACTAGGAACAACTACAAAATTCCTAATTGGAACTACCAGGGACCACCATTGTAAATGTCCCTTCTAGGGATGGTCCCCAAATTTGCAGCCATCCAACCCAGGGATGGCCACACAACTAGGGGGTTTCTGCAAAAATTTCTAGAAATAGCAATTTCTAGAATAGAAGAGGTAACTTCCTAAACCTTCAATTTTCATCTAGGTTGTTGCAAAAAGCTTAAATTTCAATTTTTCTTGTCTTTTGTGTACATTTTAAAGTTATATTTTATATCTCCAAATTTTGCATTAACAAAAGTGAAGAAAAGTAGAAAAAATAATAGCCTTTCAAAATTCATTTGTCTAGTTTTCCTGCGTATGACTTGCCTAAGGGTTAGGGTTTCATATCGTTTACAAATTTTGTAGCTTCCTTTTATATCTATGCTTATGATTCTAAAATGAAACACAATTTTATGCATTTAGTGAGTAATCATCAAATGCTATCTTACTTTATTTCAATAATTTTAAAAATAATAACACACACCATGCTTCTTTTTAATGTTAGTGAGTTAGAATTCATTCCCAACCACTGATAGAGTTCAAAAATGGTGGGTTTCATTTCCATTCATTGGCTCAAATACCATGTACCCAATTTTTGGCCAAATATGACTCTAAGATCCAATGTAGCTTGAAAAATTTGCATGTATTTCTCTTCAGAGGGTATAACACTAACCAAGTGAGTACTGGGTGAGGACTGGTAGGACCTATACTCCCTAATCGGGTATGGATTTCATCTCCATACTTTGGTTGGTTCATGTGACCAGATTTTCATTGTCGATTATTGAGCTGTGAGTATATAGGTGAAAACCATTAGACAATTAAGAATTACATCAAAAAAAATTCAAAATATGTGAAAGAGATTATTTTAAAAAGCAACAAATTTGAAACACATAAAACCGTTTAGGAAAACATAATATTTAAAAGAGATAATAATTTGTATTATTACATGTTCCTATTGACTGTGTTTGAATCTATAAAACTTGTAAAGGATATAATTACATAGAGGTTTAGAGTAAGTAGCTATGGTATATACTCATAGCCAATCTCATTTAAGGGTATACATTACGAGTAGGCAAGAGGACATATAATATCTTCATTTTGACCCCAAGGACATGGTTATACCTCCTTGGTGGCCACCTACTCTCCCAAATCATCGAGTGGTAGATGAATGGATGGTTAGTCCTAGAGTGTCAGAAAGGGGACCTAGCCTATGAGGGACTCCTACATGGGGTACCCCCATAGGTCACAATCCCAATCTGGGGAATCATTCCCCAAGTATAGATAATTCCAATACCTTCTTTCAATAAAGGCAACTATGCAATGAGGCACCTACACATAGAGAATTACCATGCATTCGCATGCCTGCTCAGTCTACTCCACATGCTGGTGTGTGAAAAAAGGCCATACACCTAGGGTAGGTTTGAATGATAATATTATTCTTTCAAATCACCCTTCCCAAAGGTACCAAAAAATAAACAAGTATGATACTCATCATAGTGGGTGGCCCAATTCTTCCCTACCATTCCTCATTTATGAGGGAAGACCTAAATAAGATCTTGATCATTCTTGGTCACATTATTCCATATAAGAATGATATGCCTCTATAGTAATAGATAATCAAGAACATTTGTTTAGGGGTGAGCCTCAAATAAATGTGCCTTCCCTAAATCGAGTAAAATTCATAATAGACCTCATGAACCCCATGAACAAGATAGATACCAAAGAAATAGTGCTAGGGCACATAGGACTAATACAACTGATCAGATGAATCAGGTAGTCAAGAGGTATGTTGATCATCAAGCCAAGTTTAATCAACTTAGGTCTGATAAAAAATGATCGAATCTCCTAGAGTAGTGACAACTATTAGAAATATAAAGACTTAAATAGCAAATTCAAGAAAATTTGCATAATGGAGTTCCTATTCCAAGCACACATAGATAGGAGGCTAGGCAAAGGCAACCTACTTTCCATCAAAATAGGTCTCTGAGACCTAATGAAATATTTCCACCTAGACCTCCTAGGCTTGATAAGAACTTACCTACTAGGCCTAATATAGATTTCCTATAGCAATATTTTGTTCCTCCTTGTAGGCCCATTCCTGAAACACCTTATGGGGCTTATGATGATTTGGAACAAAACAAGGATTACTTAGAAGCACCTTTTGGAGATATGATTTATGACAATCAACCACCTCAACCTATGCTTAATATTCCTCATCCCCCTCCATGGGTCCAAAATAAATAAGAGGATATTAGATCCTCTGATGTGTATCAAGAATTTCTTGAACACTTAGAAACTATAGAAGGTAAGACATCTAGGAATGGACTTCAAAAGACCACATTGCAATAGTTGCACAATCAATCATTGCATCCATATATACCTTCCCCTACATACCTTGAGCATTTTAAAATGCCCAAATTGGACAAGTTTAAAGGGGAATAATATTCTCAAGCACGTTACAAGATTCATGAATCAATAATTTAGTATACAAGAGAATGATGCATTGCTCCTGAGAAAATTTTTTATTACCCTCTCTAGCCCTACCATTGAGTGGTTTAACCAAATTCCAAGACATAGTGTCTATACATTTGAAAAAATTGTAGACATGTTATTGGAATTTTTCACCTTCAATACCAAGAGGAAGGTGACCTTAACTAACCTTATAGGGTTAAAACAATATGACGATGATTCTATCACTAACTATGGAAACACATGGCAAATATTCTTAGCTATGCTACCCTATCTATTGCTAATGTTAGATTTAACTCAGATGTTTTCAAAGATTTGATTAAAACCAATATCTTTATTGTTGCAAATCCAGCAATATCCCACTCTTGAGGATGCTCTAATGCAAGCTATAACCATAGAAGAGATCAAAATCCAAGAGGGGAAGATAGATAAATCTCATAAAAATGAGTGGATAAAGAATCCAAAAAGCAATCTGATGCCATAAAAACCAGAAGTGGTTAATCAAGTGGCCATTAATGTCCCTGGTATTGCACAAATTATGCCTCAAAAGGTAAATTATTAGGCCCAACCTCCCCCTATGAGTTATAATAATAATACTCAACCAAATCAGGGTCAGAATTAGCAACGTCATCCTAAGTGATAATTTACACCCTTTGCTGAGTCAATAGAATCCCTATTTGATCATTTATGGGCTGCAAAAATGGTTAATTTACTAGAAATTAAGCCTATAGACCCTAATATAGGTAAAACAAAGCCTATGGGATTTTGAGGAGACCAATTTTGTTGATATCATCGATAGAATGGCCATGAAATACCTATATGCTATGGTTTCAAAAACATAGTGTAAGAAATGATAGAGAGGAATGAGCTCCAAGTGTATAATCCTCTCACCCCAAATAATCAATAGATAGGGATTTTAAAAGACCCCTTACCTATTCATGAGGTGCAGGCAACTCCTACTAAACAAATAAATGAGGTTAAGATAACACACCCTTTGCAAGGATACGTTGGGATGATAAGTATTATGACTAGGAATAGATGTTATCCAAGTCAAGTTGCACCACCTGTAGCTTCAAGCGATGTTCCATCAATGTCGTAACTTCCCCCACCTCAAATATAGAGCATTACACCTAGGCCAAGAGTAACAATAAAAATTAATCTTGCACAAATATTAAGAACAACATAGGCTAGATTGTCCATATACGAGCTAATTCAGCAATCTCCACCTCATAAAGAATCTCTAATGGATATTATTAAGTTGATATAGTTGCAGCCACAAGAGTCTAAATCCTTCATTGATTTTGTGGGGCATGTGCAACAATGTATGAAACCAATGATTATGTTCCATGAGCACGAAATCAAACCTATAGCAAGTGATGTGGTGGACCCTCCTTTACACATCATTGCATGTGTGAATGATATACCATATAAAAGAGTTTTGATAGACACTGGTTCATCAAGCAACATAATAACAACTAGTGCTCTTAAATACTTAGGACTTCCAGCATCTCATGTTGTAGCATCCACTTACACTCTATGAGAATTTAATGATATAATATGCTCCACAGTTAGTACTATAGTCCTACCCATTCAGGTGGTATATAAAACTATATCGACACTGTGTCATGTTTTAGAGGGTGTTATGGCCTATAAAATATTTCTAGTTAGACCTTGGATCTAGGACATGAAGTGTGTCCCATCCATTGCTCGTCAATGTCTCAATATATTTATGAAGGGTAGGTACACATAGTCTCTACAAACCTTGATTTCTTTAAGTATTGTAACATGATGCAAAAAATACCTGATTCAATATTACCATCAACTCATGTGGACTTATAACTGAATAAATCCATTCAAGGTCCACTACCATATTAACCCATACCATATTCATCATTGGTAACTTTAGAAGAGCCTTCATCATTGTCAAATCCTCCATAGAGGAACATGTCAAAGAGGCCAATCTATTAAAGCCCTCCCATCATTTCCACCATCTCTATGAAAGATATTCCTAGTCTTGTAGACCAAGAACCATCTCAAGAGGTACACATTGAGTCATATCAAGCCTCACTTCCATCTCCTTCACCCTCATCATCCCAGGTTACAATCTAGATGTCTAGTATAGGGATAGGAGAGTACATAGTCATAAATATCACAATAGTTCCATCCATCAAGATAGTGCAAGATATGGGATGACCTCATCTACCCATAGATAGCATTGTACCTCTTGGCATACCGCCCAATCAAACAAACTTTATATATTGGGACATTGAGTATGGAACGTTGCCAGTTCCTCAATAAGAATAATATGATTAACCATTCTATAAGGATATAAACTACATGTCAAATACTAATTACACCATGTGATATCTTCATTGTTGTCATTGGTATGGTTATGGCCTAGGTTTACATGAGCAAGGTACTCATATTCCATGTCAACCACAATACCAGTTACTATACGATAAATCTAGGTTGGGACACAATAAGCCAGTATCTTTAGATATCCTCACAAAAGTTATAGAACACTTATGTATGAATTATAGGGATGAGCTTGTACACAATACTTATGCCAATCCACATCATGTCCATTCATTGGGAGATTATTTTCCCATAAACATGGCAAATCAAGGGTTATCCAATGATGTCGCTCAACCTCACAAAGTGGGAGAGAGTTCACACACCCTTTAATATAATAGTGAGGAAGAGGATCAAGGTACTCATGAATGAACAACAAATGATGAGGAGGAATATGGCATAGCACCCATAAATTATCCAATATTAGATGATAAAAATGATCAAGTTGTCCCTTTGGATGATTAAGAAGAGTTCTATATTTGCATGTTCCCAGTACAACATCCTATTTGGAAGCATATTTTACCACTTGAAGAGCAAGATCGTTGCCTTCCCCATCGACCACCATCGGTCATTCCACCACCACCACAGCCACCCCCATGATTTAGGAGACAACATCATATCTCTAGACCCACTCACCCATGGAAGGGAGATCATGTATCCATCAACATGATTTCCATAGATCTAACCACACCATTGAGAGATCTAAATAACCCCTCAAAGCCATTACACCTTGACCTTGAGGTAATTGATTTTGAGCAGGGAGATTCTCCCCCATCTCCATAAGAGTGTTGGCATTGCGAGAAAATGTTACAACCATTTCATTTTTCTCCAAGGACTACTCAAAATTTATATCAAGCTGAGGTTGAGCAAGAAATACCAATTGAGGGTGTAAACCCAGTTAACAAAATTCATGTAAAAACTATTCTACACCAGTTGGAAGATGGATCACACATGTCAATTGAATCCAAAATTGATAGGGATATCAATACAGATCCTGATAATCCCCATTATATCAAGTTAGGGGAAGGTTTATCCCCTAATGAACAAGCTGAGTATATAAATTTTTTAACAGAGAAGATAGAGGCTTTTGTGTAGACTTATAAAGATATGCTATGACTAGATCCTAATATGGTCATGCATAATCTTACAGTAGACCCAAATGTTAAACCTAAGCAAAAGCTACGTAAAATGCATCCAATAGTCACCTTAATGGTAAAGGATGAGTTGTAAAAAATTTTGGACATCGACTTTATTATATCAGTAGATTATCTGCCATGTGTTTCAAACATGGTACAAGTCAAGGAACCTGATGGGAGAATTTGCATTTGCACTAATTTTAGAGATATCAACAAAATGATTCCTAATGATGAGTTTCCCTTACTGAAAATTGGTGCATTGGTAGATGCTACAACAGGACATGAAATTTTATCCCTTATGGATGGTTTCTTTGGATATAATAAAATTTATATTAATCAAAAATACCAGATCAAAACGGCCTTCATAATGCCTTGGGGGATATTTTTTTACAAGGTCATGCTTTTTGGCCTTAAACATATTGGCACCACCTACCAACAAGCCATGACATATAACTTCCATGAACACATGCATAAGATTCTGGAAGATTACATGGATGACTTAGTGGCCAAATATCTATTATTCCATGAGCATATGAATGTCTTACACAAGGTTTTAGATCACCTCATTGAGCATAATTTTAGGCTAAATCCCAAGAAGTGTGTATTCGGTGTCACATCTGGTAAACTCTTGGGATTCATAGTCTCTAAGAAAGGTATAGAAGTAGACCTAAACAAAGTCAAGACAACTCTAGAAATGTCTTCCCCCATAACTATTAAGTAGTTGCATAGCTTACAAGAAAAGACCACATCCATAAAACACTTCATAGGACAATTATTGAATAAGTGTCAACCTATGAACAAGTTACTACACAAGGGAGTTGAATTTCATTGGGATGAAGAATGTCAAGATGCCTTTGATGAGGTCAAGAAATATCTAGCTTCATTTCCAGTATTGGCTCCTCCACTACCAGGAGTACCATTATACCTTTACATATCAGCTATTAGGCTTGCATTGGGCACCATATTGGTCTAAAAGAATGAATTACATAAAGAATAGGCTACATATTATATTAGCTGCACCCTAGTCAACTATGAGGTAAATTATGCATACATTGAGAAACCATGCTTAGCAGTGGTCTTTACCGCTAAAAATTTATGCCATTAAATACTCAATCATACCACGTATGTAGTATCAAAGGAGAATCCATTGCGCTACATGATGAGTCAAACTTACCATAGTAGTCGCACAATGAAATGGATTATGTTGTTGATGAAATTTGACATAGAGTTCATCGAATAGAAATAAATTAAGGATCAGGTCATAGCCGATAAACCAGTAGAGGCTCCTCTCCAGGATGACCAACCTATCACTATAGAGCTTCCTAATGATGGAGTTTTTCATGTCTCAGAATTAGCGTATCCTGAAGAGCTTGAGTCATAGGCTGACATAACTCTGTTTTTCAATAGCTCTAAGTGTGAGTAAGGGGATGGTGCAGGAATCATATTTATCACACTGCAAGGGGCTCCAATACCCCTTTCATTTAAACTTGATTTTCTATGCACCAATAACAATGCTAAGTATGAAGCCCTTCTCATAGGTCTTCAAATGGTAATCACCATGAAAATAATAAATCTCAAAATTTTTGGTGATTTCTTGCTCATAGTTAATTAGGTCAAAGGGATATTCCAGTGTAGGTTCTCAATATTACAAGAATATAAAGGCCTAGTGGATAAACTTTTGGCAAAGTTTGAGTGGTATGATATTGAGGTACTCCCTTGTTCATCTAACCATTTTGAAAATACAATGTCCTCCTTAGGCTCTTTAATCTCATAAAATCCATTGGATGATATCATGACCATTCAATTGAAAACATTTTCATACTCTATGATGATGCATAAAGAGCTTAACTCTGTGAAAAAATTCCACATGATTCAGATTGAAACGTCACATGAAATGCTCTCTCAAATACATAATTATTTGAAATTTTTTGCTTGGGAGACTTTGTTCCCAAAAAATGCTTTTGATACTATCACAATGCTATATCTACAAGTTCACTCTCAATCAATATTTGCAAGAGAGGAATGTCAAAAGGATTACACAATTCATACAATTGAGGCTTCTTTAAAACAAGATTGGGCTACCCAAATAAAATATTATTTAAAATTGGGAAGTATTTCTTCTAGATTATTGCATGTCATAAAATGAGCATTTAAGCAAAAGGCAAAAAAGTATGTCTTATTAGAAGATCTAATGTATCTTCAAAGCTATGAGGGTATCCTACTTCATTGCTTAGACTCTCAAGAGTCGGCTTGAGCCATTGCCCAAGCACATGATGTTACATGTGGTGGTAATTTAAACGGCATGACCATCACAAAGCGTATTCTTCGTATGGGCTATTATTGGCCCACTTTAGAGCAATATTGTTATGCTTATGTGAAGAAGTGCATAAAATATCAACATCATGCAAATTTTACACACGAACCTTCATAGGACTTACAACTAATTCAATCAGTTTGGCCATTTGCATAATGTGGGTTTGATTTAATTGTAAAAATATCACTTGTATCCTTAGGCCATCACATGTTTATCATAACAGCTATTGATTACTTCATAGAATGGGTGGAAGCAATTCCCATTACCACTATTACTGGACCTTGCATCGTGGAGTTCATATTGCATAACATCATATGTTGTTTTGGTATTCCATCCAAGATAATTTTAGATAATGGAACAGCCTTCATGAACAAGGATGTCCGTGCTTTAACAACAAAATATAATATACAACACAACTTTTCTACACCCTATTATCCACAAGCTAATAGGCAAGAAGAGACATCTAATAAAATAGTAGTTGCAATCTTAAAGAAAATTGTTAAGAAAAATTATAAATATTGGCATAATCAGTTACCTCTTAACCTTTGGGTCTATTGCACTAGTATTCGGACCCCCACTGGGGCAACTCCATTTTCACTAGTGTATGGTGTTGAGGCTATCATGCCTTTAGATTTGGAGATATATTTGTTGTGCATATCTCTTCAAGAGTTCATTGATGATGATATTGCAAGGCAAGCTCATTTAGATCAACTCACTTTACTTTATGAGTGATGCATGAATGCCCTTGAGCATCTACATGTTTATCGAGTGTCTTAAGAGAGCTTACAACATGAAATTCCATCAGAGAGACTTTCAGGTTGGCAATTTAGTTCTGAAAGAGAACAAGCAAAACTTAAATTTACCACCCCATTTGCAGGATAAATTCATGGCAAACTGGTTAGGTCCATATATCATTACTAGTCATATTGGACCTGGAACTTATCGCTTGGCATCTATTGAAGGAAGTGAAGAGCTTGAACCCTTGAATACCAGTCATCCATGACCTTTCCATTCTTATAGCACCATGACCTACCTAAAATTCCCCTAGGTGGTCTACAACTATCTAGGTCAACCTAAAATACTCCTAGGCAATCTACGACCATCTACGTAAACCCAAAATTCTCCTAGGTGGTCTACGATAGTCTAGGTCACCCTAAAACACTCCTAGGTGATCTATGACCATCGAGGTCAACCCAAAATACCCCTAGGTAGTCTAAAATCATCTAGATCAACCTAAAATAACCTTAGGTAGTCTACTAATACCTAGGTCACCCAAAAATTCTCCTAGGTGGTATACGATCATCTAGGTCAACCTAAAATACCCTAGGTGATCTACAACCATCTAGGTCAACCTAAAATACCCCTAGATAGTCTACGACCATCTAGGTCACCCAAAAATGCTTGAAAGGTATCCATAAGCCCTTTGGTCACCCTAAAATACTTCTAGGTATTCTACGACCATCTAGGTCACCCCAAAATTCCCCAAAGGTGTGTATAATCTCTTTGGTCACCCTAAAATGCTCCTAAGTGGTCTATGACCATCTAGGTCACCCCAAAATGCCCCAAAGGTATCTATAAGCCCTTTTATCACCCTAACATGCTCCTAAGCAGTCTAGGACCATCTAGGTCACTCCTAAAAGTCCCAAGGGCATCTATAAACCCTTTGGTTAGCCCAAAAGCCCCAATGGCATTCACTAAGCCCATTTGTCAACCTACATATACTTATATATTTATCAAAAATCTAAAAACATTATTAAAACATTAAAAAAACAAAAATAGTATATTGCATTGCATTGTATTCATATCATTGCATTATAACATCAGTTGCATTAGGCATACACCATTGCATTGTGCATTGTTAGAAGTTGATCATACATGTCTAGCACCAGGTTTGTATACTAGGCATCTGTCAAATTCATTGTTATCATAAGTCAATATTATCACCTGTTTATATTACACTTATCATTTACATCTATACTCCATATGGTGTGTATGTTTCTCATCACTTTGCCATTGTTCATAAGATATAGTTAGGATTTTCAGTCACTCAGCCATATTTAATTTTTTTTTCAAATTTTGTAGAAATCTATCATGATTTTTATAAGGTAGAATCCTAATTAGATTGCACCTCGTATATATCAAAATTCCATCACAATTTTCACATTAATTAATCTAAGTTTAGCACAAGGAAAGATGAACCCTACAAAGTGGTCTATGTTACCTTAAGTAAAAAAAATTATCCCGCTTATCCCCTTGTGTGAATGGTTCAAAGATGCTGAGAATTGGCAAAAGGACAAGTTCCTCCTTACCTCAAATCAAAATCCCTTGCCTCACACCAAATTGGGGCAAGTATCCAAAAGAGAAAAATAAACAGTGATTATTATCTCTTAGTAAAATTCAAAAGAAACAATGGTTCTCACCACTACCAAAATCCATTGCTCACCAAAAAAATGAGCAACTCCCTTGAATAAATTCAAAATTAAAAGAAAATAAGGGAGTATTGAACTTGAATCCCTAGAATTCTCAGCATTAGAGAACCATAAGGTGATCCTCATTACAAGTTGGGTGGCATTAAGCCCGCTTAGCAATGGTAGTATCCTTACACATGATGATATGTCTATCACATAAGAAACTTGGTAGTGTGTATACCAATGTTTACATGCATATGAGCTAGCTTTTGGTAGCCTATACTAGCTAGTGGTCTAATCCAACTACATACAAAACTTAGGATACTGAGATTCGTAGGGTGATCTCTAGTATAGATGGGTTGAATAAATTCTATTTGACACTAGGGTAATTTTTTGCGTTATCATAGTAATGAAATCACATGCACACACAAGGATATTTCATATCTTGGTTATCTTAGCAGATTTATACTTTTTAAATTTTTTTGGCATAGTTACCAGACAACTTTTGATTAGGTAACTAGAGTGTTTGAGTCTCCTAAAAATCCCAAACACAATTCTAATCATTATATTATTCATTTCATTTCACATCATGCCATCACATGTTTGTTCATTTACATTTAAATAATGCATTACATAATATCATTATAACATGAAAATGATGAGATAAATTTTATATAATCAATAGTGCTAGCATCTAATGTGTCAACTAGTAATCATAATACATCATATAAACTAAAAAAATCATTCATTTTATTGTGCATTTAAAAATATCAATATCATTAAAATCACATCATAGGACAAATACATGCATCCATGTTAGGCATCCATTATATCATCATAAAGCAAATATAAGCATTGCATACATTTCATAAAGTAGTAATTAACACATGATGATAACAACAAACTCATATATATATATATATATATATATATATATATATATATATATATATATATATATATATATATATATATATATATATATATATATATATGTATGTATGAAATTCAAAGCTACATCATCATACATAAAACTACCCATAGGCTACAATAAAGTAGGTCCTCAGACCTCATAAAAATCCTAAAATATCAAAAGAACCATACAGTCTCAAAGCCATGGTCACATAGGACTAGCATTAATGACTCTCACCCCCACCCTAACCTGTATGAACTCCATCTAGAGAACTCTTGGATCTGCTCCCCCTACCCTGTATGACCTTCATTTAGATCCAGGCTCCTCCATCCATGTAGAATACTATCCTGTACCACTCCTCTGACTCTGGTGTTACCCACTAGCATATGGACGGGCTGGTAAGTTTCCCCTAAGGTGCACTTTCTCATCCTCTAGCTCATTATTATAAGTCTGCTCTTGTTTCCAATGAGCCTAGAAGAATCCCACTAAATATTGAAGTTGTGACACCTCCTCTTGAATCCTATACATCTTGACACTATTGGATCCCCCTTGACTAGGGCTCTATGCCCTAGCCTATGCTCAAAGAGTAGCTATATTTGCATCTAAAATTTTCACCTGTGCTTGTAAAAGAGTTATCTCCTCTATGTGCTCTCATAAAACTCTAATAAGATCACCCCATAGCTCAATAATTATAGCATATCATGTTGCAAGTTGTGCTTGCACCCCTTGATCATCCAAGTCAGCTTCAATAAAATCACCTTGTAGATCCAATTCAAGGAGCTCTATCCACTCATCTACTATGCAACGATGCACATGTCACTCACCTATGTTGGACTCCTCATCATTTGGAGACTTATCTTGACCCTACTCCTTTGGAGCATCCCTGGGTGCCTCCTCTACCACCTCATCTACATCCCCTCCTAGTGGCCCCTCCCCTTGCCACTACCATATCACCCACCAATATTCATACTCCTCTATAGTACCAGCATCATCTACCTCTGAGATATCTATTGTAGGATTTAACTCCTCTCCCACTACCTCCATTGTAGGCCAAGTAAGGGTCCTCTCATCCCTACAATGATGGTATATCATCGACTCACTAGGAAAACCTTGGCATAGCCTAAACTACTATAGGACTTGAGCATAAGGAAAGTATTCTCACTCAATTCCATGTTGCCCCACTAGCCATCTACCTCACCTCACCTAGCATAGTTGTACCTGAGCGTCAGACCATGTTGGAAAATCTCCATAAGATCTCCAGATCACCTCCTCTACCTTGAGTCATGCAAAGGTCTCTACATAGTGCTCAACATCACCTACAAAGCAATGGCTCTAGCCTATCTCTTAAGTCGTCTACCAAATGCCATAGCTTATATCTCTATTAGTAAGCTATGCTTGGATCATCCATGATAGTCCCCGTGGTCAATCCACAAAAATATGCTACCATCCCCAAACTTGTAGTAGAAAGCTACAACCCAAGTTCTTCTTCCCATGGGAGTGGATCTCATATAACTCATCATATATATGTGTAGCACCCTAAAATTGGTGCAGTCAACCTTAGCAAATAATTAAAATTACTTTAGTAATAATTCAAATTCAAATTTTAACCTCGAACTGCCTTTTAAACCGCTTTCCTTGTTTTTCATGCCATTTTTAGGATTTTTTGTGATCTTTGGACAATATCATCACCGATCAGACTATATCACCTCTAATCGGACGAATTCGTCTAGAGCAGAATGTCCAGATGATTTCATCCCAAAACTGATTTTTCATAATTAGCTTATGTTTCAACGGTGTCTCTAAGTTGGGCAGAAGCGTGTCTGCATCGTTAGAGACCTCCCCCATTGGATATCTTCCAGATTAGGATGATATCCAACCTCCCAACCTCCTTCCTATGCCTATTTAATCTTAGGCCCTCCCCTTGACATTCCCCTGGCTGAATTTTACTGCACTTCGAGTTTTACATGCATTAGAACGTCTTAGACTACAATTTGCCTTTGTCCCTTTTTGATTTTTCTTGTAGGAACTCTGTTATTATTCAGTCGAAGTAAGCTCAGATCGTCACAGATGATCTTGTACAATCTCAGATGATCACACCCCAATTTGAGATGATTTTGCACTCTACAGACGATTTCAACTACAATCAACATTGGGGGCAATTAGTGCCCAGAGTTTGCACTTTTCTCTTTTCATCTGCTATTTCATTCTACATTTAGATCATTTTATTGTTATTTTTTGCTATTCTACATTTTGGAGTTCACCCATATAGCTTAAGTGCATGATAAGATCATAATTTTTCATTAGAATACTATAATTTACTTGAATTTCTATTCATAATTATCGTTTTAGTATCTATATTGTCATTTTACACCATTTTCCTCTGTTAGTATTGCTGCATTTTCTGTGTTCTGTGTTTATTTATCTGATTGCAGGTCTCTGATGAATTCATCTGATGAATTCATCAGATCTCAGATGATCCTGTCAGATCAGAGACGATCCTATCAAATTCCAGACGATCTGGATTGCTTCAAAAATTAGAACCTCCATCAGACACCCGGATCAGGTATGGCTTTTTTCTAATCTAGTATATTTTCTATATTTTCTATTTAATTCTATTTTATGTATTCATTTAAATCTGCATTTCCTAATAGAACAGTTTAGATTCATTTGGCCAAACCTAGGACTTGGATGATCAAGCATAAAAATGAACACATCAAACACACTATCAACCTAGGTGTGGAAACTTTCATTCAAAAGTTCTTCTTCAGCCAAAGCAAGCTCAGATCATCGTAGATGATCCTGTATGATCTTGGATGATCACGCAACATTTCAATATGATTATGTATTTTGTAGATGATTTCGACTGCAGCCAACGTTGGGGGCAAATCCATGCCCTGAGTTTGCGTTCTCTATCCATTATCTACTGTTTTGCTTTGCATTAGTTAGATTTATTTCTATTTTGCATCTTGGAGTTCACCTCACGTAGCATAGATGCATGATAGAGTCAAAGTTAGTCATTAAAACAATGCATTTTACTTAATTTGTCATCTAAAGTTGTCATTCTAACATTCATACTTTCATTTATATCATTTTACCTTACTTTTGCAATTGTATTTTTTGTTCTTGGTATCCATTTCTGTAGTTGAAGGTCTCTGAAAAAATCATCAGATGATTTCTTCAGATTAGGGACAATCCTATCAAATTCCAGGTTCAAAAATCAGAACCTCCATCAGACATCCGAAATCAGGTATGGTTTTTCTCATCTAGTATATTTCCTGTATTTTTTGTTTAATTCTATTTTCTTTATTTATATAATCAGCATTTCATATAGCTTAGCTTAGATTCATTTGGCCAAACCTAATACTTGGATGATTAAAGCTAAAAATGAACACATCAAACACACTATCAACCTAGGTGTGGAAACTGCCATTCAAAAGTTTCCTGGTGAACCCACCATCCGTCGAAAATTCACCCTTATACACCTCCCTTGAGAGGCGGGACCTTCAAAGGGCCTCTCAGTCCGAGGTATTGTCCCATACTTTTCACATCCCCCTTCCAGGAACGGATCCTATAGCCTAAAGGTAAGGGTGCAAAAAATTTGGAGCGATACATTTTGGTGAACCCGACGTGAAACTAAAACCTTTTGAAAACAAAAAAAACATAGATGCATTTAAAATCGTTAAGTTGCATATCATGTTTAGATGGTAGCTCCTAAGAAAATACTAGTTGTCACTATAAATGTTGAAAACCAATTAGTAGCCATAGAAATTAATTTTGTGCTTAGTGTGCCTGAAACAGATAGAAACCAACTTTTGTGGGACAAACTTGATAAGAGACTAGGTATTATTTCATCTAGATCAACCGAACTTAGGAAAATTAAGAGGTTTGACCTGGATAGAATCCTGGATCCTCATCAACTCATTTTTTATCATGAACTTCAGAGAGCTTGCCATAGGTGGTTAGCTTATAGGAGAGCTCTTGTGTCTTCAAAATTGTTCACCTTCGAGGAATACCTCGAGAACGCAACTGTTATACACCAATTCCTAGGTCATGTAGAAGACCAAGAGGTTGTTCTTACGGATAGGTAAAGGTGGAGAAGAGTTCCTAGATCTATGTTATATCAAGAGTATTGCCATGAAATTTATTTCTACCAACCAGAGTCTGAGACAGATAATATCACTATATCACTTTTTGTCAAATTCTTGAAAGAAAATTTTTGATTTGAAGAACATTTCATGACTCCTGAAGAACTTGAGCCCATTAATGATATTTATAAATTGTTTATAGAAAACTAGATCATTGCTTTCATTATTATTATTTCTTGCATTTAGTGTGTTGTTTGTTATCTTTATAATATTGTTATAAAAACATAGAAAAAAAAAACAAAAAAAAAAACAAGAAAAACCAAAAACATAACAAAACCAAAACATTTTATTTTAAATACTATAGTAGGTATATAATTAAAATATATACCTCTTAAGCTTGTTGCATATATATATATATATATATATATATATATATATATATATATATATATATATATATATATATATATATATATATATATATATATATATATATATATATATATATATATATAATATATATATATATATATATATATTTGCTGAAATCTAAACTTAAGCACAATGCCTAGACTTAGGAATGGTAAACAAACTGAAGAAGAAGAAGAAGAAGAAGATTGGCTAGGAAACAAAACAAAAAACCCAAATGTCCTTCCTGAGGATTCAATTCTGGAAGGAGGAACTCTAGAATAGACAAAATATGAGCTTGTTGTATATGAACAAGAAGAAAATGTTAAAGAGGAAGGATCCTCATCCCCTAGAATGGCTCTAGACGGAACTGTTGCTTTTGATAATATAGATCATTTCTAGAAATTTCTCAGTAATAACATTGGTGCTCTTAATATGGCAGTTTGTATTGATAGAGGAAAAATTAGTGACACTCAAGCAGCCATGGAACATATGTTTAACGTGCACACTAATCCTTTGTCTTTTGTCGATCAAGAAAGTGATAAAGCTGGACCATCCAATATAGATATGGTCATTATGATTCAGAACATGCAAAAACAACAGGTTACCCAACCCCCTAAGGAACCTGTTATTGAGCCTAAAATCATTCCCACACAAAAGAGACCTTCATTCACTACTTTATTTTGCCAAACTATCGATCAATATGCTTCAAATCGACAAAAACCTAAAATGAAGCCAAACACCAATTTTCAAAAATCTGAGATACAACATAATACAACTTCAAAACTTCTTCATAACACCCTTCCTACCAAAAATTTACACAATAGCAATATAGCATCTAATATTCATGTCCCTCCATAATATGCTCACAAATCCCATATTAATGCCCTACCGAACCAATATGGTGGGCAAACCAGTAATCTGGAAGCCATGGTGAAACAGTTAGCTTCCCGTATGGACCATATAGATCCTTACCATCCCTCGTACAATTATCGAGAGATGTGTAGTTAGCCTTTGGATCCCATAGTTGTAGCATAGCCATACCCTAAGCACTTTCCCATGCCCGTCCTGCCTATATATAAAGGAACTGAAGATCCCATAGAGCATCTTCGCATGTTTAGGATAGCATGTCATGATATATCACATGATGAATTGCTATTACTAAAAATGTTCCCTAAAAGTTTAGGAGGAATGGCATTAGAGTGGTACTATCAATTGCCCACTCATTATTTGAGGAATTTTGAAGAAATAGTTGAATATTTTGTCCATCAATTTAGTGCCTACATCGAGAGACACGTGACCATTAAAGATTTATACAACTTAAAAAAATAAAAAGATGAATGTTTTGCTGATTTCTTAGCTAGATGGAGGCAGTTGACAGGAAAACTGCACTTTGTGCTACCTTATAGGGAAATGTTGGACATTTTTATTAATAATTTGCAAGAACAAATATCCTATGAATTATCAACTACTACCTTAACCACCTTCGATCAAGCTATAGACTTAGCTCGAAGGGTGGAAGATGCTCTCATTAGAAAAGGTCAGCTCAAAAGGAAAGATGATGAGAAAACATCCAAAAATCAATATAAAAACAAATAAGTTGTGGGTGACGAAGTCACTGATAGTAGAAAAATTGCTAATGTTAATACTACAAAAACAACAGAGAAGTTTATATTAAAACCTCCTAATAAACCACCTCAAGATTTTACTAGATTGAATCGACCATTATCAACTATTCTACCCTAATTACTCGAAAGAGGTTTGATTCAATTACCAGCTATTCGAGAACCTGATCCAACTATACCCGGATACAGAGCTGATTTACATTGTGATTTTCATAGAAGACTTGGACATGCTACAAACTCTTGCAAAAGATTAAAACATAAAATACAAGACTTGATTGATAATAATGAAATGGAGGTGCAAGCCTTTCAACCTAAACAAAATCCTCCTAATAATACTCAAAAGAACATTCCCCAAAATTAGAATCAAAATGCTAATCAATCATTAGATATATTTCAACATCCTTTACAAAAACATGGTAAAGAGGTGGCCAATCAAATTGAGCATCATAATGTCCCTCCTCCTACCCGATATGTAGGAACTATTAGCGGACATTTACCTAATCATGATTTACAAAAATTTGACACAACTTTATCCATGGTTACATCCAGACCCCTATATAATACTCAAACACCGGATCCTAGTGATGTAGAATCGGATACTGAAAGTGAAATAGACATCACCTCAAATCAATCAAATAGTTCTAAAAATGAATCAGATCCGATTCAACCTATCACAGATGCTATGGTTTCAGAAGAACCCTTTCCTAGAAGATTTACTACTCAACCCTCTTCTAATCAGTTCCTTCCTAATGAACAAGCCATAAACGCTAGACCGAGACCAATTCAACATCCTCAATATAACATTGTAGGTACCATCGGAGTCATTACCAGACAACAGGCTCACAATTCTCAAAAGGATCAAACTCATAATGATGGATCAGCTCCATTTATTTTGAAAAATCCCAATAAAGGGAATCATATGTCTAATGTTCAACCAAAACCTCCTTACAATATTAATGAACAATTATCCAATACTATAGCCAAAATTTCCCTTTTGGACTTGTTAAGATCTTCTCCTACCCATAGGGATGAATTAATGCTCACATTAAGCCAAATGATGGTACCTCAAAATATTCAACCTAAAGCCATGTCCAATACTATCATCACTCGAGAAGTTGATTGTATTGACTTTTGAGATAAATATATCCCACAACATAGTTTACATAAGGATAACCCCTTATATATTACTACCCTAATAGGAGATGTAGCAATCAAAAGGGTCTTGATTGATAATGGTTCATCTCTAAACATTTGCACTTTTGACTTCTACCAAAGATTTGGGTTTAGAAGTGATGAAATGAAGAAAACTAACATGATCATAAAAGCTTTCAATGATGAAACACAAGAAACATGTGGAGTTATCACCATCCCATTACAAGTTGGTCCGAGAACCTTAGACATGATCGTGTTTATTGTACATTGCCCCGCATCATACAATATACTCTTGGGTCGTCCTTGGATCAATGCAATGTGGGCTGTCCCATCAAATTTACACCAATGTGTTAAATTCAAATTTAAAAATCAGTTGGTCACTATCCATGGTGATCCTAGACCCTTTGATATGTGTGCTTTGGTAGAACCTGTTGGAGTTCAATTTTGCCCTGCTCTGTCATCCACACATCCTAATTCTTATTTTTCATCTAAACGTGTGAAACACACACCCATAACTTCATCTATTTCTCCTCCATTAATTTCACCCTCATATATAGCTCAACAATATTCTAAACAAACCACACTAGAACCTCAAAAAGATCTTAAATCCACAACCAATCCTTCATGTTCCATCCCTATAATTTCAAAACCTATAGACCCATTTATTAACACCTCCACATTATCTACATCTATAATACCTTCCACATCTATAGATATAGGGAATGATCCTTCTACCTCTTATGCTCTTTCTGATGAACTCTTACCTGATTTATCTAAAATTCTTATATCAGAAAAAACAAATGCTTCTATGCAAGATTCCATTATATTAAGTAATTTTCCGCCTTCTCCTCATACCTTGGGCCTCCCACAACCTATGGGAAGTATCTAACAAGTCGAGAGTTATGCTTTTATTTATAAAGGATATGATTGGGGAAGAATACCTCGAAACATCAAGACGCATTGTGATGGATATGCTTGATGCTATTTTGCTAATGAATATATTAAAGCTAAACCCATAATGCTTAAATTGGGATATAAATGGAAAGTCTTGGGACCTCTCCAAGATGGTATGAAAGAACCCTTTGAGGTAGAACCATGGCCCGCCCGATGTGGTGTGGGCCTATTTCCTAGTAAGGGTCAACCCTTCCCTTTTGAATATGATGATCAACTCATATGTTATCAAGATTATCTAGATAAACAATATTCTTTGTATCCCAAGAATAATTCTTCTACCTGCAATATGCTATCCATAGCCTATTTTGAAATGATTGCCGAATCCGATGATGAGTTGGAAGGAGATATTTTCCATGATGTCTCCGTTGAAGAGTTGTTACACAATGGTTTTTATTTTGATGGTTCTATACCTACTATAGCCCAGCTTGAGGCCACAACTCCTCAAGATGAATTATCCAAGTTAACCTTAAAGGAATTAGCGTTTCACCTGCCCCACCTAATTTTGAAAGAGATCTACACATGGAAGTAGAAAACATCATTAAGGTTAACATTGGAACTGAGGATAATCCTCACATCATCAGTATTGGATTAGAATTAAGTCAAGAAAAAAAAGACCAATACCTTGCATTCCTTAAAGAATATGAAGATGTCTTCGCTTGGACATATGAAGATATGCCAGGTTTAGACCCTTCTGTAGTCATGCATCATCTAGTAGTCCATCCAGATGCTAAACCTATTAAACAAAAACTCAGAAAAATGCATCCCAAAGTGGCCTTGCTAGTCAAAGGGGAGATAGAAAAACTCTTGAATGTTGTTTTTATACAAGCTATTGATTATGTTGAATGGATCTCGAATGTAGTTCTAGTCACCAAGAAAGAAGCTACCAAAGTTAGGGTTTGCACAGACTTTAGAGATATTAACGTTGCATGCCCTAAAGATGATTTTCCTCTTCCCAACATGGATCAAATCATTGATTTTACTACGGGGAGTGGAATGATGTCCCTAATGGATGGATTTTCCAGTTATAATTAGATCAGGATAGCTCCTGAAGATCAGGCTAAAATAGCCTTTATTACCCCCTAGGGTACCTTTTGTTAGAAAGTGATGCCATTTGGTTTAAAGAATGCAGGTGCAACATATCAATGAGCCATGACTTATATCTTTCATGATATGATGCATGATATCCTACATGATTATGTAGATGATATTATAGCTTGCTCTATTAATGAATATGATCATTTAGATGATTTGAGAAAAGTATTTAATCGGTTAAGAGAATATCTTATTCGATTAAATCCAGCCAAATGTATATTCGGAGTCAAGTCCGATAAATTATTAGGGGTTTTAGTTTCTTTACGTGGTATCAAAATTGACCCTCTCAAGATTGCGGCTATCATTGATATGCCCGCACCTACCAATATATCTGAGTTACAAAGTTTACAAGGTAAGCTTCAAGCTATCCGTCGCTTCATCGATAAGCTGGCGAACAAAACCAGTCCCTTTCTTAAGCTTCTTAAGAAGGATGTCCCTTTTAATTGGGACAAAGAATGTAAGGAAGATTTTGAACTTCTCAAACAATACCTCCTTAACCCACCTATGCTTTCATCGCCTAGATTTGATCGTCCTTTTATCTTGTACATTTTTGCTTCTGATTCTGCCTTAGGAGCTATGTTAGCTCAGCTGGATGATGAGAAGAAAGAACGTGCTAATTATTACATTAGCATAACCTTAATCAGTTATGAAACTCGTTATACCATATTAGAGAAATTATGTCTAGCAGTCATATTTTCTACACAAAAACTATGACATTATATGCTTAGTCAGAAAACCTATGTTATTGCCAAATTCGACCCTTTGCGATATCTCATAAGTTGATTGTATTTATCTGGTCGCACAGCTAAATGGGTTCTTGCGCTAAGCAAATTTGAACTCACCTTCATAGGACAAAATTTTGTTAAAGGTCAAATCATAGCTGATCAATTAGCTGCTGCACCCTTAGAATCTACTCATCCCCTCCTCATTGAGTTTCCTGATGAATGCCTTAAACTAGAGGCAGACCATTTAGAGCAATGGTCCTTATACTTTTATAGAGCCCGATGCATGAGTGGGGCTGGTGCGGGTATTATTTTAATATCTCTGCAAAAACATCTTATACCTCTGTCCTTCAAATTAACATTTGCTTGCACCAATAACACTGCCGAATATGAATCATTTATCCTTGGATTATGAGCTACTTTGGCATTGAAAATCAAAAGTTTATTGGTTTTTGGTGACTCACAACTTGTCATAAATTAAATCAATGATGTTTATCAAACCAGAGATGATAAATTACGCCCATATAAAGCATATTTTTTACAATTAATATCTCTATTTTATCAAGTTACCTTGGAATCTATTCCTCGAACTAGCAACCGTGCGGCTGATGCTATGGCTGCAGCTGCATCTCTTCTGCCCTTGGAGTTAGATGACGAATATGCCACCATCATTATTCATCGACTCTAGGAACCCGCTTCAAATAAGTCATGCTTAGAACCTTTGGATGTGTTTCTAATCAATGAAACTACTCTTGAACCTTGGTATACGGATATATTTGATTTTCTTCACAATGGGACTTTCCCTGCTAGTTCTAATAGGAACCAGTGTCGGTTATTACGTAGACGAGCAAGTCACTTCATAATTATTGGTAATACATTGTACAGGAGATATTTTGAAGGCATCCTATTGAGATGTTTGAATCTAGAAGAATCTATATTAGCTTTGAGTGAAGCCCACGATGGATCTTGTGGGGGACATTTTAGTGGTAATGCCATTGATAAGAAACTCCTTAAGATATGATTTTTTGGCCTACCATGGAAAATTATGCACATGATTATGTGTGCCATTGTGACAAGTTCCAGAAACATGTTGACCTTTTCCATGCGTCTGCACAAGAACTACAGGCTATTTCATCTCCTTGGCCGTTTTCAAAATGGGGCTTAGACATTATTGGAAAAATTAATCATGTGTCATCTGATGGACACAAATTCATCATAACCGCCACTGAGTATTTTACGAAGTGGGTTGAAGCTATGCCTTTAGCTTCTTGCACTGGAACACAAGTCTTTAAATTTATTTTTAATCAAATCATTTGTAGGTTCGAAATTCTTGTAAATCTCATCTCAGACAATGGAACTTGTTTCAAAAATAAATATGTTAAGAAATTATGCCAAAAATATAAGATTCAACATCGCTGGTCCACTCCCTATTATCCTTAGGGTAATGGCCAAGCAGAAGCATCTAATAAAACATTAATTAAAATCCTTAAAATATTGGTCAATAAATTTGGCCGCGACTGGCACATTCAATTATATCTAGCTTTGTGGGCATATCGCACTAGTGTTCGTCCTCCCACAGGTACTTCACCTTTTGTTTTGGTTTATGGCACTGAAGCTATTTTTCCCTTTGAATTAGAAGTTCCTTCTTTGGCTCTACTACTTCAAGATACCAAAGTAGGAGATGAATATTGAGCTGGCAGACTTAGTCAGCTAGAACTCCTAGATGAAAAGCGCATCAATGCTTTGGACCATCTCCGTGCCTACCAAAACAAGCTTAAAAGATCATATGCTAAGAAAGTTCATCATCGATCCTTTGAGGTCGATGACCTTGTTTTAAAAGAAAATAAAAAAAATACTAATGCAACTAAAGACCTTAAAGGTAAATTTGAACCCAACTGGCTTGGACCATATATTATCACTGCTAAATTTGAATCGAGAGCATACAAATTAGCTACCTTAGATGGTAAATATTTAAAATAACCTATGAATATTATGCATCTTAAGTGATATTACGCATAAAATTTGGTCATTTCATCATTTGTATATATTTTGCATGTTGTCTCATTTTAAAAATGTATAAAACTATTTAAACAAAAACAAACAACAATATTATTGACTCTTTCGAAACCAAAAAAAAAATAGAGAAGAAAGAGAGTCAAAATTATCAAACTCCTCAAAAATATTTGTTGTATATATTTCTTCTTAAAGTATTGCAGTTATATTTTCAAATTATTTTGGATAAATTAGCATTTATTTGGAATCTCTCACTTTTTCAAACACAAAAATAAATATCTTGATTTTATCTGGCATGATTACTAATCTCTCTTATATCAAAGTCCACAAAATTCAATTAAATAAAGTTTGAGCACAGAGAATTGATCTTGTTATTTACTTAAACCAAGCATATCCTTTCATAATAAAATGATTATATTTGTAATGTCCATGCTATGCTACATAGTAGAAGTGGTTTCTTGAGCAAAAAGTTTCCCCTGCTATCCTATCATGCACATGGTCTAGAATCTTTGAGAATTGACAAAAGGACAAGCTCACCCCTACCCAGAATAAAAATCCCTTGCTCTACAGCCAATCCGAGCAAGTATCCCTAGTATAGGAAGCAAAAGAAAAATTCAAAGCAAAAGAGAAAAAGAAAAATATCATTTTGTACCATAGCAACAATATTTCAGCATTGTCTCAGTTCCAAAAAAAAAATACAAAATACAAAAAAAAAAAAAAAAAAGAGAAAAGAAAAAGCAAGCAAAGAAAGCAAAACAAGCAAAAGCAAAAGCAATAAAATCCCTTTCCCTACCCATTGAAAATAAAATAAGGGTTGATGAGCTTGAATCCCTGGAATTCTCAATTATTCAAAAACTGTGAGGTAAGCCCCATAACAAGTGGTTTGTGCCCAACCCGCTTGGCCTTGGGTAACTCCTAGTGTGGTGATATGTTTGTCACATTAGCGACCTTCTTTTGTACAGACCTATGTCTGCTTATGGATTAACTAGCTCTTGATAACCCGACTTACATAGTAGTCTGGTACGGTTAGATGCATCTAAATCATGGTTAATGAACACTTATTTGGTTAATTCAAATCACTTGTATCAAATTATCTTGCTCAAAACTGGTAAATGCACAAAGCAATTGCACACATATTTGTATTTGAGAGATTTTGTGTATCATTATGATAAATCAAGATCGGAAATGAAGTCACATATGCACATGGGATTCCTTATAAATCTAACTTTTGTCTTTAAGATACTTTGAAATATTTTTGCAAATTGTCTGGAATAATTTCATTTTCTTATCTAAGAATAGTTGTTTAGTATAAAGACAACTACATGCATTATCAAAAAAATCAAAATCATTTTCAAAAAACATGCAATAAAGTTACATTTATATATAACTTTTTGACTTTCGTGATGATGGTATAGTTCCAAAACCAAAATTGGAATTTTATGCCTAGCGCAAGTCCTCATCTTTATATTTTCTGTTTATTTTCAAAAATTAAAAATCAACCGTGCAATAAAACTATTATTTTCTTCTTTGGATTTCGCGATGATGGTATAAGTTTATACCTAAATATTCTATGCCTAGCACAAACCATTGTACTAATTTTATTTCCCATTTATTTAAAATCATAAAAACATATGACTTAAATCATTATGTTACACAATTATGTTTTAAAACAACGCACATTGTTACTATTTCATGTCATTATGTCAAACTGCAATTTTGCAATGATGGTATAATTCCTAGGGAATTATTCAAAAAATTTATCACACTTAGGAATTTATGCCTAGAAAAAATCATTTTTTAAAAAATATTTCATACATAATATTTTCATGGAAATCTGAAAACAAATCACCATCATCATCATCATTTGCATCATCACAACAAATTCTTAAGACAGTCTCTTAACCACTCTTTTACTTTTAGCAATATTTCTATACCAGGATTAGCTTCACGACCTAGCGAGTGGCGAATCCATTAAATGGTCATAAATAGCGACAATGTCCTTTGAAATTATTGTTAAAAGTCCATTTTATTTTTATCAAATTATCCCACAAACAACCAATTTGTTTACATCAGATTATTTCATTTAAATTTTAAAAGCATGACATTCAAACCATAATATTTCCAAATGACATAATTACATGAATCATCAAATCAATCACATCAAAACATAAAAGCATCATACAAACACATAAGACAAGTCATATGATAAAAAATATCTCATCTATATATATATCAACAATATATACATCATCTAAAAACTGGATCGGTATGCCACAATATGTACCTCGGCATACTCAATCCTTTATCAAAAATAATAAACACTATGTATCAATCTGTGTAGTGTAGTCTATAGCAGCTAGCCTCGAGAACCCCTCAAGCTCTCAGCCTCATCTCCTCCCCCGCCCTGAGGTGGACGAGGTGGCCCCATCACAGTCTGTGTGGTGCTATGAGTCTTGGACTCTGATCCTGATGATGTCCTCAATGACCTCATCATGATAGGCTCTGCAATGGGAGCTGGCAGTGGTAACCTATGCTCCTTTGGCACCATATGGTGGTATAGCATCTGATAGAATGTGATCTGGGCAATAGCCCATGCTAGGTCCCGAGTGCTCGCCCCTCCGCTCTGTGCTCTGAGGCGTGCAACCTCATCTCTGAGCTATGTTGCCTCCTCTCGGTGTCGTGCAGCCTCATCCTACAAGGACTACACCTGATCCTGGAGACGGACAATCTCTACTCGAAGAGTAGCCATCTCGCTACTCTCTCCTACCTCGACACCCTTGCCTTTATCAAGTGATGGTGGCCTCTCTCTCCATGGAGAAGGGGGTCTCTCCTCCCTCCTCTCCCATTGCTACGGCCTCTACTAAGCCTGTGGCCTCCTCTGCTCTCTCTTGTCGTGACCCTATGCCACCTCAATGGCTGTCTGGCATCACCTCACCATTTGATGCACAACTACGTGAATCAAACCCTAAGCCCTCGTCATCCGAGGAGGGCGGATGCCTGCGTACTAGGCATCATAGCCGTCAGCAACCCCTACATCATCCCCATCCACTGGCTGAATGGGGGCATCATCTGTGTCCTCACTCCAAAAGCGTTGCATATCTGGAGCCCCGCTGACTGTAATGTTATCTAGGACGGTCCAGGAAAACTCGTAGTCCCTGAGAGATGGGATCCCCTACTGTAGACCGAACTACCTCAAAACTTGTTCATAGTGGTGGAGCTCCACCTCTCTCCTCTCCATCCTTAGCCAGCAGGTTTGCCTAATGTAATCCAACTCTTTTCCATCCTCGTCCCACCCTAGATGATCTCTCCAAGACCTCCAGGTGATCTGGTCGAAGACAAGATCATCAAGTAGTCTCCGAGATAGTGGCAGATCTATCCACCTCTATGACCCTCTTCGGAGCCACCAGTAGAAAACTCGGGGCCTCTCCCCATCAATCCCTATTAGTGGGAGCCCTATCGGCCTCCGCACCATGATGTGCTCCCAGCACCAAACCTACAGTAGTGATGTCATAACCAGACATCGACTGCCCTTGTATACAACCCCATGCAGGATCCTATACATTCGGCATAGTACAAATCTCCCCCAAGAAAACCTGTACCTGTGGTCTCTAATGTTGCAAACCACATTTATCAGTAGCCATGGTAGTCTACATCCACTCTGATGGCATAGCAGTAGACCACCTACCACCCCAGCCAAAACCTGTGTCAGTCTAGATGCCCCAAACATCTGGCATAGCGACTCGATGTTCACTCCGCCCTTCTCCAGGGCAAAGCTCGAATCTCCGCACAGTTGCATCATCACATGGCCCTGATTGGCCATGGGAGTTATTAGCTATCCTTGTATGGGGATCCTCAAAATCCTCCATACATCCTCTAATGTGGGAGTCATCTCCCCTGTTGGTAATCGGAAACAAGAAGAACTCGGATATCACCTCTCTGTTAGCGTTGTCAATAGCCCCATATCTATAGAAACCTGTGGTATATCTGCCACATGCTGCAAGCCGAATTGAGCCAACTGATCTCACTCTGCCTGAGATAGAGTGGCCAAGTCATCCCTCAGCCTGCTGTATTTCCATTCTTGGCTCTTTAGTAATCCTCTCTGCAACATAAACAACAAAAAAATAAAAATCATTAATAAAACAGTGATTAAATGCAAGTAAAACAAGTTCAATTTCATACAAATGATGATATCATCCACTATTGGACAATATCATCCAATATTTGAGCAAATTTGTCTCTGATTTTGCAAGAGGAAATCATCCCTTATTGTACGAAATCGTCCCCATATCGTCGATTTTGTCCTTGGACGAAATCGGTGATATCAAGATGATTTCGACGAAATTGAGACGATTTCGTCCCAATGACATCGACGGCCCAAAAACGGTCACGATGCTAAAAAATAATTCAAAATTAATCTAAAAAGCATGAAATTCAAAATTAAAGCATTCTAAATTAAGTTTGGACCCTTACCTATAGCCCATGCTAGACCTCTGTCGATTTGTGTGCTGTCTCCACCATCTTGTTTGCAGAGCTCTAGAAACCAGGAAAATGAACAGTAAAAATGAATTAGGGTTTCTCCCTATTTTTCTTAATTTTATTAAAAAACAATTAAAAACTTTTTCAAAATTTTTTTGCTTTTCTGCGTTTTTACCTCAAATGTTCGATTTGGGTAAAAACATGGAGGGGGCACCAAAGTAAGCTGTCGTACGATTCGACCTAGAATCATCGCCTAAAAATGGGAATAAATTTTTGCTTTCTCGTAAATCGAGAAGAACTTGTCTTTAACACATTTTATTCAAAAAATATGCTAAAGAGGGGGCAAAATGTAGCACCCTAAAATTGGCACAGTAAAACTTAGCAAATAATTAAAATTACTTTAGTAATAATTCAAATTCAAATTTTAACCCCGAACCGCCTGTTAAACCGCTTTCCTTGTTTTCCATACCATTTTTAGGATTTGTTGTGACCGTTGGATGATATCTTCGTCGATCAAATGATATCACCTCAGATCGGATGAATTCATATGGAGCAGAACGTCCAGACGATTTCATCCCAAAACTGATTTTTCGTAATTAGCTTCTATTTCAACGACTTCTCTAACTCGGGTAGAAGCATGTCTGCACCGTTAGAGACCTCCCTCATTGGAGATCTTCTAGATTAGGATGATCTCCAACCTCCCAACCTCCTTCCTATGCCTATTTAATCTTAGGCCCTCCCCTTGACATTCCCCTGGCTGAATTTTATTGCACTTCGAGTTTTACATACATTAGAATGTCTTAGACTACTATTTGCATTTGTCCCTTTTTGATTTTTCTTGCAGGAACTCTGTTATTCTTCAGTCGGAGCAAGCTCAGATCCTCATAGATGATCATGTACGATCTTGGACGATCATGCCACAATTCAAGACAATTATGTATTTTGTAGACGATTTCGACTGTAGCCAATGTTGGGGGCAAATCCATACCCTGAGTTTGCGTTCTCTGTCCATTATCTACTGTTTTGCTTTGCATTAGTTATATTTATTTCTATTTTGCATCTTGCGAGAGGCGGGACATTCAAAGGGCCTCTCAGTCTGAGGTATTGTCCCATCCTTTTCACATCCCCCTTTTGGGCATGGATCCTATAGCCTGAAGGTAAGGGTGCGAAAAATTTGGAGCGATACAATATGTGTCAATAAGTTAGTACCCCAAGCCATCACTAATGGATGCTCAACGGTACACTCTACCAATGAAAACACCAACTCTAAAATATCCCAAGGGAACCTGGCTCCTGATGAGTTTAGGAGAAATATTTTAGAGATCAAAGTCATCAGTAAAGCATGTCTAACACCCAATACATTAGCCCCAAACCAACACTCTACTAATATCCCTCCATTGGGTAAGTCACTCATTGCCTCCTAGTGTCTCCTAAATTATCTCTGCATCACTACGTCTCTTCGATCTCAATTAGTGGATATGATAGGTTTCCCCTCTATTGGAATACACAATATCCAATAGATACCTTCTAGAGTAACCGTCAGATATCCTATAGGTAAATGAAAAGTGTTGGTGCATGGATCCTAAAGGTCTATCAAGGCAGTCAAGTAGGCATGGTCACCCACCACATGCTCTAACCACATCACATGCTTAAGGCCAATGGCATCAATCCATTTCCAATAATCCTCTATCAAAAGGTCCCTAGTGACCTGTAAGAGAGTCGAGACTTGATACTGACTCTTCACCACTTAACAGAACTAACTTAGTGTTAAAAATACACTAAAAATGCATCAAATAATCTAAAAATACCCAAAAAATAACCAAAAAAGGGCCCTTTTGACCCAATTTTGTGACCATCCCACCCAGGTACGACCCCCAATCTGGCAGCCATCCCACCCAGGGATGGCCCCCAAAATGGCTAAAATAGGTTCATTTTGACCCCTAAATTAGCCCTAAAAATGCACATAAATAGAAAAATAATGATAAAATAATGCATCTACACTATAAATAAATGTTTGAATTCTTAAATTTAACTATTATTAAGGTTTCGTAATTGATATTTAGTGTATGTTATGGAAAAAGCACCAGAAATTAACATTTCACATTAAATAAAGAAAGAGAGAAAAATGCAATCCACACCTATCTCGCACTGGCTCTGCCACTTCAAGAGTATTTTTTCTGGCTCATGGTGATATTTGGATGTTTCAACATCACTCTACTTTAGAAAAATTAGACTCCTACTCCTCACCTCTCAAATTCCTAAGCCAAACATGCACAAATGAGCTCATTTGCCTCATTTTGGGCTTATATAGCTGCAAAAAGAGCATGACCACTCCTAGGTAGGTCGGTTGGCTATTTGGATGGAAATACCACACAAGTATGACCATAAACTATGCATCCATCCCACATAGGGGTGGTCACAAAAAAATAGCTTAAAACATTAAAAACAAGGCCAAAAACCCACCAAAAATAGGTCCAAAATGGTTCAAATTAACAAGGGATCAAAATTAAATCCAAAGTATTCATGGATGCTCTAAAAAGTATTTATTTAAATCCTAAATAAGGCTATTATGTTTGGAAAACTCCATGGTAATGAAGTATTTAGGCTCTCACTTCCATAAATTATCATTAAAATGATCAAAATCCAAGCAGAATTGAGAGAGTTTGCAATGGACAAAACTGATGGTTATCCCAATTAAGTCATGTGTCAAGTGAATCATCACTTTCATAATTATTCATACCCTCATTGAATCATCGCTTGAGGGGGTAATCATAATAATTATTTCATAATCAAATCAACACTCAAAACACTCAAAAGTGCAATTTTCATACATTCAAAAGAATCTTTGCCAAAGATAAAATTTGCAAGCCCATATTGGGGCAAACAATCAGCAAGTGCAAAAAAATAAAGGCTTGGCCTCCTTGAAGCCTCAATAATTCACCCTTTAAAAGGCTTACAAGGACATAAGGAACCAAAACCAAGTATACCATAATCCCATACAACTATCACTACAAGGCGGCTAAAAGGTATACCACAATAAATCCTTTAATTATGTCAAAAGCAAGGATTCCAAGAATGTATGCTCTTTCCATAATAGAGGAATCTAAAATTGGTTAGGTTAATGAATAACCTCAATCATTTAATGATTTAGTCATCTATTTTTTTTGGATTCTCTATTGCACATAGTGCATCTCAAAAAGGGGTATTTGTAGACACTAAAATCATGTAAATAGGATAAGACTATTATGCGTCACTCTTATTGACATCATATGGCCCCATTGGGCAACCCTCAGGGGTTAATTAAGGCTCCTAAACACTTTTGGGAAGGTTTACCCCACTTTTGGGAAATTTTGGGGCATGTATCCATGACCATCCCACCCTAGGACGACCATAGTTCATGGTCGTCCCACCCAGGGATGGCCATCAGTAGCCATCCCTGTGTGGGATGGCCATGAACAAGACCTCCCAAAAGTTGAAGGGTGGGACAAATGGAAATAAATTACTACCATTTATTCCTCAACATTTTCCCAAGTATTTTGTAATGACCCTTTTTGGAGAAATAGGGTCATGTAAATATTTTATGTAAATATTATCATATTATGTGTGGAGTGTCCTAGCTTAAGGGGATTTATGTGGTGTGAGAGAATAATTATTTTTATTATTATTATTATTGTTATATGGTGTGAGGAAATTATTATTATTATTAAAATACATTATGTGTGTGTAACTTAAGTGTGGGCCCAACTCAACGAAGAATTATAACATGAGGTCTATATATACATGGAACACCCATATTCTCATTATGTTATTGTTGTTATTGTAAAAATTGGAGAGAGGGGTGTGCCCTAGCTCAACTTCTATGAAATTTGGGGGGGTGCTCAAGGTTTGTGGAAGAGAATTCCAATCTGGTAGACAAGGCTGATCCTTGCTACCCTGATTGAGGTGTGAATCCACTCAGGGTTCACCTTTTGTGCTTAATTAATCAGAATTGAGCAGACATCTAAAGAATTCAGCCATTGAGGGCATTGACATCAGGGTTTTATCATCTATCTTGGCAAAGGAGGCCATAAGGAGTGAGACGTCCCCTCTAGGGAGACTAATTCAGCGATTTAAAGCAGCAAAACTGATATCTAGTAGCAATCGACCCATTTGGAGGAGAGAATCAGCAATCTGGTGGCTTTGTGAAGCCCACGTTCCATCTTGGATCCCCATATTGCCTTTGTAAAGTGGACGGTGCACTTAAGGAGGGTTGTTTCAGCATAGTGAAGATAAATATTGGTAGATTTCAGGTTCCAGTGTAGATTAGAAGCCAAGGAGAGCAGACGTCCCCATTGCAGGGATAAAATATCAGAGTTTGGAGGTTAATTCTAGTAGTTTGGCAGTATTTCATGCCCATGTCCCAGTATTAGCAGCACTTCAGCAGATTCAAGGTGTTTCTACAAGTTATTTTGGTGTCCCAGGTTCAACGTCCCATCTATAGTCTGTTATAATTGTATTTTGTGAGCAGTATTGGTCAGATTTGTGATTTTTAGTCTTCTACAGCTCTCAGGAGTGTGATTTCTTATTTGCATGTGTTGATCTAAGTATTATCATTGTATTTCCATTTTTGGGTTTTGAAGAAAAATAATAAAAATTCCAAGAATATTTCAATTTCACAATTATCTGCAAGATTTGTGTATTTGGTGTTTTCTTTTATATTTTAGCTCATTAAATATTTTTCTTGAAAACCTCTTCATTTGAAGGTACTTTTAGGGGCATCCCAAAATACACCAAATCCATTCCAAAACCTATCAAATATGAGAGTTATTTGTGTGTGACCCTAGGAAGCATGCACCACAACTTGACCTACTTGCAATGTTATTATTATATCAAATGCAAAAATAAAGAAAGCACCCAAGAACATATAACGCAAAATTAATGAGCAAAGAAATATTCTTTTATTTATGTTTCTAGATCTCGATTACATGTATATCCCTCTGAGGGATGCTCTTTTTGATACAATATATTACAGGTGGGGTAATAGTGAATATATCCCCTGCAAAGGGATGATATACCTTCACAGGCCTCCTGATATTGCACACCAAACTTTCCGAGGGCTTACATATGCCTCCTTATCCTGATTTCATCCTGGAGGGATCTCATGCTCTTGGATACTTCAAACTGATCCTAGGAACCTGTATCTGTAGGCATGGGAAAAATAGAGCACAATAAATAGTATGGGCCACCTCTCTAAAGGAGGCTTCTTATTATAAAATTTGATAAATAAGATGAACGATCATGATAATATTGAAATAAAAGCATAAATCGAATAATAACTACATAGAAAGCTTAGAAATATGATGTAAATGAGTGAATGAAATTATATCTGAGCTATAACTAACTAATAAATAAATTAGTAATGGATATAAGCTATAACTAAGGGAAATAATTTCTAATACCTTAAAATATGCCTATGGGCCACTATTCAAGATAGCGGCCATGATATGGAGCTCTCCTCCTCATGAATCAGGGGCTACGACACTATCTTCCTTGCTCCAATTGATGTTCAAGGGTCACCATATGTATATGGTACATTGATGCATGGTGGGGAATTATGGATCTGAATATTGATGCGTGGATGTGGCTTAGCCGGATGGTGCTCCAATTTTCCTCCAAAGGGTGTAGATTGGCTCCCCATTTTGATAGGGCTCCGCTACACATAATTTGAATTCTCTCTCTTTTTTTATTTTCTTGGGAAATTCCATATGTAGACTTCCCTCTCTCTTGGATCTAAAATTTAGACCTCCACTTCTTGGAGAATCCAAGCCCCAAATTTGCATGCAACTGACCATCCCAAGTGGGAAGCATCAATCACAATTTTGCATTGAAGGGGTAGTTAGGAGGAACTCTAGGAGTTTCATGCCAAAATTTGCCCATAAACGATGCAAGGCATAGTTAAACTACATGACCTGGGCCTGTATTCATGGCTAGACTATGCATGGTGCTAGTTGTTATTGAGAGAAAAAGCTAGGTGTGGCTATTGTTAGCTTCAATGGCCAAAGGTGGTAGTCATTCTTCTTGAGAGTGGTTGAGCCTGAATGGGCTAGAACTACCATTTTTGAGTGGTTAGGACCACTACTAGCTCTTGGAGATGTCCAATAATATTCATATGGTCTACAGATGTGTCCATATGGGTAGTATCCTAAACATGACATGTTTTAGGTGTCTATAAATACCCATTTTTGGGATGCACTATGGGGAAAACACAACACAAAGCAAAAATAGACCACCTAGGATCACAATGTAGATTATGTGATGATCATTGATCTGATCAACATTAGATACCTCAATCATGAGAAAGGGTATGCATCCTAGAATAATTACTTCCAATGGGGTGGAAGGCTTAAATTTGTGAAAGCTTGCACTCGTCCAATGGATATCAGGTAGCTTTAGTACTACTATAGGTCCAAAAGAAGGAGAGCTACAAACTTAACTATCATGTTTGATTTTTTCCCCAGAAAAGGGTAAGCATATGAGAGTTGTTGAAAATTATTCGTAAGACGAATGATCGAGTGATATTTTTTTGACTTTGATTATTTTTGTTTGAAAAACATTTGACTACCCCCTCAAGTGACGAGTTGATGAGCAAAGGACAATTAATAAAGCGACGAGTTGCTTGACCAAGATGAATGATTTGGACCTCTTTAGAGGGTTACTTTGTTATTGGTAGATCCCATTTTAGGTTTGATCTCAACTATTTGTAGTTATTGCACATCCTTATCCCATGGTGTGGTTTGGCCGCAATGGCCTTCTTAGGGAATTAATATGATGGCAATTTTATTTAAACCTATGTTGAATCACTATGCTCGATGATTTACTGGAAAATGTTATAGAAGAAAGGAGATGAACTCTCTCTCTCATGGGGTAGTCTAGCTACCATGACCTTCTTCAGGATTGAAGTGAAGCTTCTCAATTCCACCATAACCAATTTTCCCCAAGTGGCCTTATTGTAATTTACTCATCTTGTTGAATTGCATGGGGTGCTAGTCACTGCAATCACCAAGTGTATAGGTTAAATAACTGATTATGAGGCTCACTTGAGATTTTGTTTATTTTTATTTTTTTTGATAATTTGAATTTTGTGATGTTTTTGGATTTTTGATATATATGAATTTTTTTGGTATTTATGCAATTTTTGAATTTAATGGATCAACGGGTATGTTTACAAGTCCATTTTGAGGTGCCTTATACAAATAAATTGAGTCAATTCCTCTCTATTTTTTGGCTTCTATTAGGTCTAGCAACCCCTAATTATCGCTTCATGGTCGTTGTTAAATTTAGTGGCTAGGAATTTGTGGTCACTGATGCCAATAGCAATCGAGGCACAAATTGAAAATATAAAAGCAAATTTTAGGGTTTTAAATTTTCATTATCTAGCTGTCAATTGCACTTTTGAGCTCTAAGGTGAGAAAGTGCAATTATGATATGGAGTGTTGTCGAATTTGCTACTGACTTGGATACAATGTCCAATCAGGGGATGCATCTACAAGTGGAGGAGCCGGAGATTCATGGGTACTTTGCCAAACCCTAATTTGTTTATTTAATTTGGTAAAATAAACCTAATTAATTAATTTGGTAAAGGAACCTCACTAAACCCATTGGAAATGAACCAAACCCATAGGTAGGCTTAGTCTAGGTTTAATTATAGTGGGTTTCCTTTATTTTAGTAATTTTGATTTTTTTTGCTGAGGGGAAACATCGTTGGTGTATCGCCCTATGGCCGATGCTACTTAGAGTGGCTAACATGGTCCAAGAAGGGTTACTGTTGTTGTCAGCAACTAGGTTAAATTACAATGGTCAATTTTTTGACCGTTGGGTGCTGGCTACTATCGGCTTGAGCAACTGCTTCTTGGCCACTCGTGGCATGAGCGACCAGGTGACTTTAGGTTTTATTTTGAAAATTTTGAAGTTTTAAGAAATTTAATTGATTTTTTTGCATTTTTTTTAGTTGTAACCTCTTGTACATAGCATATCCTCAGTATGTGAGAGGAGATATTTTAACCTGGGGCCTCTTGATTTCAATTGGAGAGTTTTTGAAGTGTATATTTTTTTTTTGAATTTTTAGGTGCATTTCACAATTATGCTTGTAGCATTAGGCTATCTTAGTTTTAATTTGCACCATTTTTGTTTTATTCCTACTTTTAGCTTGTAGTTGCATTTAATTTAGGCATTTCATTTTGCACTTCTAGATTTTATCTACATGGGCTCGAGACCCAAAATTGCTTGTGGATCGTTTGCCTCATATGGATGACATGGATTGGGATTGGATAAATGCTTGTAGGCTCTAGTACGTCACTAGGATTCTAAAATCATAACCATATTGGGTTAATTCCTTATCGTATAAAAAATTAAAATAATAGTCCAGTTGGAACCGACTCGAAAAGATATTTCCAACGACTATATGCAAGCCTATACTTGGAAAATAAAAAGGTCTCAACAATTATGGAAAATAGTAGGTCTCTAAGAGAAAAAATAAATGGCAAGGCCTCTTACAAATTTAAAACTTATTATGAGCTTGTGAGTAGCGGTTTAGAAGCTAGGTGAAGAACAAACAATCTTTGTGGAAGCATGGCACATCAAGGTGTGAAGACAAAAAGGTGGTCAATGCATACTAAAGCACCACCAACATGTGTTGGCTATTGTATAAAGGATGTTTGCATCCTTATAAATACCATGAAGATCATTTACCCAGTAAATTTGCGATAATCCCCTTGCACCTCTCATGCAAAATTTCATGGAGAAAAACCAACGAGATAGCCACATGCTCAATTCAACCACCAATCAATCAACATCGTAAACAAATTACATAAGTGATATGGATGAATCCACCTAAGCTCAGTGGCAAAAACTTAGGTGTCAGATGTCAAATGCACGTTACTTGAATGCTCCAATGGAAAAGGTAGGTATACGATAGAAATCATCATGTTTGTGATGTGGGATTTTACCCACAAAGTGAACAAACCTTCAGTAACTAGAATTTTTCTGTGGTCAATGATGTGCCATGTAAGGTGCAACCCACTCACCCGAACAAATACAAATTGATGTGGCAACTAGAGGGTCTTCAATCAGTGTACAAGAAAATGTGGATAGAGATGTATAATATAGTAGATATATAGGTAGATGTTGTTAGGTAGAATGTCTAATGGAGTAGCATATCATAAATAGTGAACGGTGCCAAATCTTGCATTGTCAAGGTATAGTAATTGATATAGATTGGACAATTTCAATTCACAATATTGCATTGTCAGTAGATCATTTTGAATCTCAATTAGAGGCAAGGTCCTACATGACTATTGTTAGTAGGTGTATAGCCATTTGAAATAGAATGTTGCTTCAAGTATTGTTGTTTTCGTATTGCAGGTGTTGGAGGAGATTTTAGAGGTGGGCATTAGAACATGTATGAACAATCATGAACACCAATCAAAGTCATGAAGTCTAGATGTGAGTTAATTATTAGAATGCAATGGAAAGGATCAGTGATTCCAAACATGGTAAACAAATCTTGCACGTAATTTGAAGAACGAGTGCACAAAGAGCATTTGTGGATCTATGATAAGAATAATAGTAGATCTGTGGCAACTTATAAAATAGAGTGTAGGTATGCACAATAGTGGGATCCAAAATGGAGAATAGTCACATTCTCCAAATCATGAATTATGCAACACACATGGTTTTTTCAGGTACGTAGGGAAGTGCAGACAAAATCAAATCATATGGCAGCAGGGATCTGTATCAACAAAGAGACAACAACTACTACAAAAAGGATCAATGACTCCAATCATAGTGGAAATTGCACCAGATAAATTAGTGCATTTTTTGTCCATGTAGGCATGACCATCCCACCCTAGGATGGCCATATTTTATGGCCATCCCACCCTAGGACGAAGGCAAACTGGTTGTCCTGAGGTGGGATGGCCATAAGTTTTGAATCCCAAAAAGTTAAATTTGGACAAATGGCACCCAAAAATTGTCATTTGCCCTACCTATTCAACCATGCAAGTTAGAGTACGTAGCATACTTATGGCATGCTACATGTAAGAGGCCAAATAGGGAGATTCTCTTCTCCCTCCAATGCATACCACTCTATTGGCCAAATGAAACCTCTTGCCCTACATGCCCTCACATGCCTTCTTGCCCAAAGGCCTCCTTTGGCTATAAAGTGGATCATTTTTCCACACAAGAGATACAAAGAAGTTTTAAGACATAGCAATGGAGTGCTACCAAGATTTACCCTCACCTTTTTGTACCCTTTTCCCTTGAAATCTCTACCTAGTGAAGGAGGTTTGCGAGTGATATAAGAGGTAAAATTTGTTTACAAAACTAGATAAATTGAGTGAATTTCACTATCAAATTTAATTAAAACACTATTATAAGGGTTTTGGACCAATTCACATAGGAATTGGTGATAAAATAAGTGTAGAACTGGTGTTCATCCCACCCCAAGATAGTCCCCAATCTATGACAGTTCCAACCGTCCCACCCCATTATAGTGGATGATATATGCATTATTTATTTACTATTATTTTTTAGTTATATTATATATTAGTATATGAGAATTCTATCCAAATTTCATATATTTTGGAGTTATATTGAGCGAGATATCATATTTTTAGTGTTTTGCAGGGTCTTATGCAGGTCTACAGAGCTCATCTAGATATGAATAGGTATATGTGCCTTATTTTATAAATATGACCACATGGGTTGTCTTAAAATGTCATTTTATGTATTATGTCCAATTTTCATGCATTTGGGATATGTTTAGAGGCAGAAATTGCTTGCTTTGGGTTTTGTAGGCTTCAAAGGTCTACTGTGATTACGCCATGCCATTAGATGCAATATCGGTTTTGTTTTCATTAATATATTCTAAAACCATATATTTTACATACCTCTACAATTTAAAGTTATTTTGAGTTGATTTAGATAGGAGTATTTTATATTCATGTTTTCTAGTATTTTAGTGCCTATGGGGATTGCATATTTTCACCATACACACTTGCTATTTAATGATTCTAATTTCCTTGTGTGAAGATGTAGGTTTCTATAGAATACAATTAAGGAGAACAATATCATATAATAAAACAATATCATCATAGGTTTTCCCACCTCAATTATGGGTACGACGAAAGATATTGGAAGTGCACATGAGCTTCTTTGAAAGGACTTGATCTTTTGGGCACCCCATATTTTTGTAAAAAATTGTATTGATATTGAACCCTCAAGGGGACATTTATGTAAAAATGGTTTTGAACCATCAATTTAATATAAATAAACTTCATTTTACTTCATTTATTGCAATTTTGTGTCTTTCCACTGTTACTTACATGCTTTCGTTTTGATGCTCATAACACACTAGCGATAGATGCACATTTTTTAGCTACATTAGGTGCACCATTTTTCCCTAATTCTATGGTGATCATGGTGGGAACCTATCCCTATTGACTTTATAAAGGTTTAACCTTGGTTTTTTATTAGTTTTTGTTAAAGGTACTAGTCGTCCTAGCCTCCTGGACTGCTCCTTGGGTCACCCTAGGATGGCCATACAACCATTCCACCATAGGATGGCCATAAAAATGGTAGCCATACCACCCTAGTATGGCCACAAAATAGAGCCTTTTCTACTCAGATTCCAAAAATATTAGGTTCCTTGGGTGATAAGGTAGGTACCTAAACTTTTGGTTTTTTGTTACACAGTTAGAAAGTGATGAAGTTTGATTTCTCTTGCATGCTTTGTTGCTAGAAAGGTAGAAAGATAGTTTCATTTTATTATAAATTAAAAAAAAATAATAAAAAATAAAAAATAAATAATAATAATTTAAGTTATGATGCCCTTGTATGGTTTGCTTGCATGTAGGCTACCTAATGGATAGGCCATCATTTAGAGTTTGCATCTTGTAGGTCTCTTTTTATCTAGATTTTTTGAAAGAAAAATTTCCTTTCTGATTTTAGTGAAATATCATTGAGTGCTTCATTGTTTACTTTATTTAAGATTAAAAGGAACCACACACACTTGTACATATCAAAATAACATTGGTAAGGTTGGATTTCATCACCAACCTCCAGTTCATATCGATGATGTTGGATTTCACCTCCTTCCACCGTATTGCCACATCAACACCTTATATAGAATAGGGCACTCTCTCAAAATTTCCCAAAAAATCCTAAAAGTGGGCATTTCCCCACAGGCCACAATTGGCTAAATATTCCAAAAATACAAATTTTTGACCCAAAAGTCAAATTTTGGAGTCCTAGCCCATTGTGATAAGCTCATCAGATTGATCATTTTGATATAACACTTATAACCTTTTTTTGAAAAGTCAAAATTTTCTAAAAATGGCCGATGGACCCCCCTTTTACGAATTTGGTCAAAATGTGGTTAAAAATAAGACCTACAATTCAAAGAGATATTCAAGCTCCATATCTAGTGAATATCTCCAAATAAATCTAGAGGACATGCCCATCCCTGAATGGCATCCCAATTTTTATTATAACAACAATACAATCCCCATGGGGGCAAGCCTTCTAGACACCCTTATTAGGAAAGCACCCATAGGTCCTATTGGAAACCTTCCTAACTTGGATACCATGATGGAATTATATATAGTGAATAACCCACCCATTGAGGGGCCTAGTAGGTCAATATCATGGATTCACATCCCAACTTCCTCTATACATCAATCAGAATATGACCATGAGACTACACCATGGCCTAGCCTGGATGAGCAAACCACCCCATTTGAGCGATCAAGTCATCCCCATACTCCTCATAGACAAAAATCAATGTATACACATCATGCTTCTACATAGATTGAATATACAAAGCTTACATCTAAAATTGAATATGAGTCTTTCCTCACAGACGAGGAAGAAGACCCAAGTCATCCTCCTACTCCTCACATAGAGTACTTGGTGCAATTGCATGATGGCTCTACATCATTGGACTATATAGATACAATTCATAAACTAGAGTCTTAGGTCAATGCAACCTTTAGGGAGTATGGAAAACATGCAATAGATCCTACTAGGGGTGAAAGATATGATAAACCCATCCATATTTCAAATACAAGGGCTCACAAACCCCATGCAACTGAGAAACAGAATCATATTCATCAGGCACATAGGCCAAATATTCACATACAACATACAAATCAACTCCACTTGGATCAACAACAAATAAATCAATAATGGGTGGAATCACAATAAGCACACCTACAAAGTTTGTATCAACAAAAGATACAAGAACAAAAAAATATACAACAAGAGCAATTGCAAAATGCATTACATGAAGTGGTGATTACCCCTAGCACCTATAGGATGTAACAACGGGAAAGGTATCCAATAAAATCTCAAATATTGCCCCCTAGAACTCCTAGGCCTAATCAAGAATTGCCTCCTAGGCCTAACATAGGGTACCTATCATAGATAGTTACCCCTCCTTATAGGTCATCTCAGGAGATGCCTTATTGGGATTATACTGAGCATGAGCTAGAAGTGGAATATCTTGATATTCCTTATTGAAGTAAGGGAGTGATATTCCACCACCCCAAAATAGGCCTGATGTTCCTCATCCTCCACTGTAGGAGTGAAGTAAGGAAGAGGATATAAAATCCTCTAATTCATATAGGGTATTGCTAGAGTGCCTAGAATAAGTGGAGAACAAGACCTCTGTGTCTGGGTCTCATAAGCTAGTTATAGATTCAACCGCTCCATAATTTTGTACCTACCCCTTCCTATCTAGAAAATTTTAAAATAACCCATCTAGTTGACTTTAAAGGGGAGGAATATGTGTAGGAGCATGTCACCAAATTCCTGAACCAATGCTTTGGAATCTAGGATAATGATGCTTTACTCTTAAGGACATTATTGACTACCCTCTCTGGCCCAACTATGGAGTGGTAGAACCAACTCCCAAAGCATAGCATCTACAATATTGACCAATTCATAGACATGTTCCTGGAATGCTTTACCTTCAACACTAAGCAAAAGGTGACACTGGCTAACCTTATAGGGTTGAAGCAATATGATGATGAGTCAATCATTGACTATGGCAATAGGTGGTGAATGCTTCTTACTAAGCTATCATACATACTACCCATGTCTGAGTTGAATAGTATGTTTTCTCTGAGTTATCTTAATCCCATCTCCTTGTTGTTGCAACTCCAACAATATCCCACTCTTGAATATGCCCTAGCACAAGCTAGAATAATTGAAGACATCAAAATTCAAGAGGGAGAAATTGTGAAGCCATGCAAGGAGTGGACTGAGAATGCCAAAAACAACCTAGTACAACCAAATCCGACATCAATCAATCAAGTTGCTATTAGTATTCCAAGGCCTATGCAACCCATGTCACCTCAAAATCCCAACTATCAAGCCACACCTAGAAACTATGATAACAACAATCAAACTAGCCAAATACAATACCAACAACGTTGACCACTACAAAAATATACTCATTTGTCAGATCCGTTAGCATCGATCTTCAATCAATTGTATGAGGCACAAGAAATCATGCTTCCTAAGATCCATCCATTGAAACCTAATAAGCATAGATCAAATGTGCACAGGAAATATCTATACTATTTTTACCATCGACAAAGAGGCCATGGCATCCAAACATGTTATCCCTTTAGATATGTAGTCTAGGATATGATCGAGAGGCAAGAGCTTCCAATGGGCAACCATCCTGCTCCAAAAAACCAACCAATAGGAGACTTCCAAGACCTTTGGTCCACACACGAAGCAAAAACACCTACCAACCATGTTGAGCAACCCAATCAGGTGCATAAAAACCCACCTCCCAAAGAGTTTATGGGAATGATCAGTGTTGTAGCACAGGACCAGGAATTTCAAAATTCATCTACACAATCGAGGATTTCATCCAATGTTTCACCTTCACCTATCTCATCTCATTGGAACATGGTCATTTTTGATCATATTATAGTGGAAAAAATACATGTTAGGGGTCCCAAAGGTAGCATACCTTCTCCGCCATCCATATCACAATCAACGAAGCATAGTTATAACTCTAAATGTATCACACCTTTCTCACTTTCATTGAGTATCACACACACTAGGGGTGCATAAGGTATTGTGCCTTCCCATCACAAAACATTCAAAATCCAAAAACATTTAAAATAATAAAAATTCAAAAACATTCAAAATAATCAAAATCCAAAAACAATGGAAAACATCAAAATCCAAAAAAATCAAAAAACATTAAAAACACAAAAATATTTGCATTTACATTTTGCATATGCATTCCTTTACTTGCATTGCATTAGATATGTTCATCCATTGCCTTTGCATTAGGGTAATTTGTGGTAACGATCTTACAAATGACACCACATTTGTATGCCGATCATGCATCTATTCATCATCATAATCCATTCACCCTTATAAGTAATTATCTTTTTCAACACAACATCTTCCTATTTTTATAAGGAATATACTAGAGTTTTCCAGTCATTCAACCATACCTAGTGATCTTATCATATTTTGTAGAAAGCTATATTCACTTTCATAAGATGAGACCTAGTTTTGATAGCACCTAGCATACCTCAAAATCCTATCACTAATCAAACATTAATAATCCTAGTTTGCACAAGAAAATATGAAACCTACAAAGTGGTCTAGGTTACCTTAAGTGAAAAGTGCATCCTGCTCATCCCCCTGTGTGGATGGTTCAATAATGCTAAGAATTGGCAAAAGGACAAGCTCCTCCTTACCCAATTTCCCAAAATAAACAGTGGTTTTCACCACTATTAATAAGCAAAATTCCAAAAAGCAAAATAAATAGTGGTTTTCACCACTCCCTAAATCCCTTACTCAAAGAAAACAAAATATAAAATAAACAATTATTTTCATCACTACATATGAGAAAATATTCCTAAAATAAAATAAAATAAAGTAAGTATTGAACTTGAATTCCTATAATTCTCAACATTTTACAAACCATTAGGTGATCCTCATTACAGGTTTGGTGGCATCAAGCGTACCTAGAAATGGTGGTATCCTGACGCATGATGATATGTCCATCACATTAATTTTTTGTGTGTACAGACCAATGTTTGCATGTGGATGAGCTAGCTTTTGGTAGCCTATAATACCTAGTTGTCTAATCCAACTAAGTACAAACTTAGGATCATGATGAACATAGGATTGTCCTCATTACAAAAATGGGCTAAATGAATCTCATATAGCAATGAGGTAGTCTTATGTCTCATCTAATGTATTCATTTGCACACACAAGGATAACGAATATCTTGGTCTTAATAACAAAAGATTTTGTATTTCAAGAGTCCTGTATAGTCATTATACAACTTTTGATTAATCAACTAGGGTGTTTGAGTCTCATGAAAAACCTCAAAAATTCCCTAAGAATCATACATATTTTCACATCTCACAGTCATCTCATTTCACATATGGATGCTTAAATGATTAATTCTTATGATAAGAGTTATCATTTTCATTCATGATTTTTATACATTATGTGGTGTCATCCATTAGATTTTTAAACACACATTAATTGCATTCATTATGTTTTAAGTGACTAAGACATATAGGTTCATTTACATTAGATCATCATCATGTAAATAATGCATTACATACATTACATTCACCATATCATATCAACATAACTTAAGTGCATAAACAATTGAAACAAATTAAACATGCATTTAACATTCACCTTTGCATCCATATATGCATACATAGTAGATCATCTACACATCTAGATCACAATATCAAATCATACATTCATCTTCTAGCTAGTGCATGTCATCAGTACATCGCACACATGTAGCATATTGGCATCATCAATAGGCATTACATCCATCAATGCATACATAAATTATAAAACTTAATGCATCTAATGGTCCAAAAGCACACAATTTCAAATCACATAAACATTTTAAACATCAATTGGAAAATTATTGATATCATACCACCACTAATCAGTAATCAAATAGTTAAGAAATCAACCTCAAAATTCTCCAAGGGTATCTATGTACCACTTGGTCAACCCAAAATGCTCCTAGGTGGTATGACCATCTAGGTCACCCCAAAAGGATCCAAGGGTATCTACGTACTATTTGGTCAACCCAAAATGTTCCTAGGTAGTATATGACCATCTAAGCCACCCCAAAATGCTCCAAGGGTATGTCAAAACTACTTGGTCAACCCAAAATATCCCTAGGTGGTCTATGACCATCTAGGTCATCCCAAAATAATCTAATAGTATCTACATATCACTTGGTCAACCCAAAACACTCCTAGGTGGTCTATGACCATCTAGGTCATCCCAAAATGCTCCAAGGGTATCTATATACTGCTTGGTCAACCTAAAATACCCTTAGGTGGTCTATGACCATCTAGGTCACCCTAAAATTCTCCAAGGTTATCTATGTACCACTTGGTCAACCCAAAACCCTCCTAGGCAGTGTATGATCATCTAGGTCATCCCAAAGGCTCCAAGGGTATCTATGTACCGCTTTTTCAACCCAAAATTCTCCTAGGTGGTCTATGACCATATACGTCACGCCAAAAGGCTCCAAGGATATCTATGTACTTCTTGGTCAACCCAAAATGCTCCTAAGCAGTCTATGACCATCTAGGCCACCCAAAAATTCTCCAAGGGTATCTACGTACCTCTTGGTCAATCCAAAACCCTCCTAGATGGTCTATGACCATCTAGGTCACCCTAAAATACCCCAATGGCATCCACTAAGCACATTGGTCATAATAACATGTATAATCCAAATCAACAATTGATAACTTAATCAAGTTAATCGCATTCATATTATAAATCATTGTTGAAGATAATCATGCACCCTCCTTGCTTGGGGAAAATAAGTAAAATATAAAAAAAAATTCAAGAAAACTAGTAAGCTTGTCTCCTAATTGCCATCAAGTCTAGGATTTTATTTAATATTACCTCCTAATTGCCATCAAGGCTAGGATTTGATTTAAGCTTATCTCCTAATTTCCATTAAGGCTAAGATTCAATTTAATCTTATCTCCTAATTGCCATCAAGGATAGGATTTGACTTAAGATTTCTCTCCTAATTGCCATCAAGGTTAGGATATGACTTAAGCTTATATCATAATTACCATCAAGGCTAGGATTTGACTTAAGATTTCTCTCCTAATTGCCATCAAGGCTAGGATTCAACTTAAGCTTATCTCCTAATTACCATCAAGGCTAGGATTCGATTTAATATTATCTTCTAGTTTACATCAAGGCTAGGATTTTATTTAATATTATATCCTAATTGCCATCAAGTCTAGTATTTGACTTAAGCTTATCTCCTAATTGCCATCAAGGCTAGGATTAGACTTAAGCTTGTTTGCCAATATCCCAAAGATTACCAAAATTAAGTTTCTTAACTTGTTAAAGGCAATGATTCTATGATGCACACCCTTTCCATGATTGGGGTATTCCATCATTGATGAGGTATTATTCTATAAAATCTCATCAAAAATAAAAAATTCAAAACAATTGAACTATCAAAATTCAAAAACAACATAAAAATCCAAAGAAAATGGTCCAAAAACCACCAAAAATAAGTCAAATATGATGGAATTCACTCAAGATCATGATGGAATCCAAATTATTCATGTATGCATTGAAAATTTATTACTTCAATCTCCAAGAAGGCCATTGTGGCTAGACCACACCATGGGAATTAAATTTTCATCTCCTTTCTTCCATGAAACATCAACAAAATCATCACAATCCTATCAAAAATGCTCCACTTTTCAATGAGTAAAACCAGAGGAAACCTTAACAAAGTTATATTTGTCAATTGAATCATAACTTTTATCACTGGTCACTCTCTCATTGACTCATCGCTTGAGGGGGTAGTCATACTTAGCACATTCATAATCACAATCAACATTCACACACTCGATCATGTAAATTGTGTTTGTCCAATGAATCTTTGACAAAGAAAATCACGCCCCTACTTGGGAAATAAAAAAAGCACAAATTAAAAATGCTTGGCATTATAGAATCATGAAAAACTAGTCCTCCTACTTCATGAATGAAAATTTCCAAGATCAAGCCAACCTTACTGGAAAGGTTGTACTTGAAGCAAGTTCCTTAGATCATCAGAAGCAAAGATTCAATAAAGCATGCTATTTCCATGATTGGGGCATCTAAATTTGGTTAGGTTACTAAATAACCCTAATAATTCAACATGTTAGTCATATATTTTTTCTTAGCACTACGCTGCACACAATGCATCTCAAAAAGGGGCATCTGTAGACACTAAAATATGGTCAATTCAACTAGGCAATTAAAAGCACTAGTTAATTGACACCATATGGCCCCCTTGGGCAACCCTTAGAGGTTTTATAGTGGTCCTAACCATTCTTGGAAGTATCTACCCCACTTTTTAGAGTTTTTGGGCCATGTAGGCATGATCGTCCCACCCCAGGACAGTGGCAAAATGATCATCCTAGGTTGGTACAACCACAAGGTTTGGCTCCCAAAAAGTCAAATTTGGAAAAATGGCACCCAAAAATTTCCATTTTCCCTACCTATACAACCATTCAAGCCATAGGATGTAGCATCCTTATGACATGTTACATGTAAGAGGCCAAATAGGGAGATTCTCTTCTCCCTCCAATGCATGCCACCCTGTTGGCCAAATGTCACCTCTTTCCTTGCATGCCCTTGCATGCCTTCTTGCCCAAAGGTTTCCTTTGGCTATATATATATGAGTTTGAGACATATCAATGGAGTTTTGCCAATATTTCCCCTCACCTTTTTGTGCCCTTTTCCCTTAAAATATCTACCTAGTGAAGGAGGTTTGTGAGTGATATAGGATATGCAATTTGTTTACAAAACCAGATAAATTGAGTGAATTTCACCACAAAATTTAATTAAAATACTATAATGAGGTTTTGTACCAATTCACTGAGGAATTGATGACAAAATAAGTGCATAACTAGCGGTCGTTCCATCCCAGGATGGTCCCCATTCTATGATAGTTCCAACCGTTCCACCCCAAGACGGTGGCTGATATGTGCATGATTTATTTGATTTTATTTTTTAGTTATATTCTAGATTATTATATGAGAATTATGTCCAAATTTCATGCATTTTGGAGCTATATTGAGTGATATATCACATTTTTAGTGTTTTGCAGGGTCTTATGCAGGTCTACAGAGCTCATCTAGATATGCATAGGGATATGTGCCTTATTTTTAAAATATGACCACATGGGCTGTCTTAAAATGTGATTTTTTGTATTCTATACAAGTTTCATGCATTTGGATATGTTTAGGGGCATAAATTGCTTGCTTTAGGTTTTGCAAGCTTCGAAGGTCTACTGCGATTATGCCACGCCATTAGATGCAATTTTAGTTATTTTTTTAGTAATATCTTTCCAAAACCATCTATTTTACATACCTCTGAAATTTAAAGTCATTTGGAGTTTATTTAGATATTCATATTTCATATTCATGTGTTCTAGTCTTTTAGTGCCTGTGGTGATTGCATGTTTTCACCATACACACTTGCTATTTAATGATTCTTATTTTCTTGTGTGTAGGTGCATGTTTCTATAGTGTACAAGGAAGGAGCACAATATCATATAACAAAGTGGCAGCATTTTAGGTTCACCCATATCAATTGTGGGTACGAGGAAAGAAATTAGAAGTGCATGCAAGCTTCTTTGAAAGGACTTGATCCTTTGGGCACCCCATCAATTGTATCAATATTGAGCCCTCAAGGGGATATTTATGTAACCATGGTTTTTAACCATAAAATTAATAGAAATAAACTTCCTTTTACTTAATTTCTTGCAATTTTGTGTCTTTCCAATGTTACTTGCATGCTTCCGTTTTGATGCTCATAACACACTAGCGATAGATGCACATTGTTTAGTTGCATTAGGTGCACTATTTTTCCCCTACTTAAGATAGATGTATATTTTAGATTGTATGATCTAGATGTATATATGCATTATGATGATGGATGCCTAGTTGGATGTAGTACTTATTGTTAAATGCATGTTTAATTTTGGTCTATTATATGCATCTAACTTATGTTGTTATGATATGGTAAATGAAACATGTGTAATGCATTATGTTGATGATCTAATGTGAATGAACCTATATGTTTTAATCACTTAAAACATATGGTATGATATGATATGAGTTTTGAAAATATAATGGATGACACCACAGACTATATAAAAATCATTGATAAATAGTAACTCTTAAAATAAGAATTAATCATTTAAACATCTAAATGTGAGATGAGATGATGTGATATGTATGTAATTTCTTTATAAGCTTCTGTAAGTTAAAAGATATACCCAAAATTTTCAATGGCCATCTAAACGTCATTGCTAACATTCATCCAGTATCTATCCTATTTCATGAATACCCTTTAATGAACAAAAAATCCTAAAGAAAGTTTATGATGTAGTTGATGATATGAATTGTTGCTATTAGAGAATTTTTGAGGTTTTCCATGAGACTCAAACACCCTAGTTGCTCCATAAAAAGTTGTATACTAACCATATAGATCTTCTGAAGGATAAATTTATGTTATGAAGACCTATATGCTCATTATCACATGTGTGCAAATGAATATATTAGATAAAACATAAGCATACCCTAGTGCTAGGCAGGATTCATTCAGCCCATTGCTGTATTAGGGATCCTCAAATGTTTATCCTGATCCTAAGTTGGACTCAATTGTATTAGACCACTAGGCGATACAGGACACCTAAAGCTATCCCTTCCACATGAAAAAATTGGTATATACAAAAGCAAGATGCTAATGTGATAGAAATATCATCGTGTGCAAGGATACCTTATAGTTCATCCATGCTGAGAATTCTAGGGATTCAAGTTCAATACTCCCTTATTTTCTTCATATTTATTTGGGATAATTTCTCATGCTTAGTGATGAAAATCACTGTTTATTTTGAATTTTTCTTTTTCTTTTTGAGCAAGGGATTTATGTAGTGATGATAATCATTGTTTATTTTACTTTCAAAATTTGCTTTATTCAGGACTTTTGCTTTTTTTGATTAAATCAAGGGATTTATTTGGGTAGGGGTGAACTTGTTCTTTTGCCAATTCTCAGAATTTTTGAACCAGTCGCATAGGAGGATGAGCAACATAAAATTTTCACCTTAGGATACCTAGTACCACTTCACAGCATTCATATTTCCCTTATTTCAAGTAGGATTTTAGTATTTTTATTAGTGATGGGATTTTAAAATATACCATGTGCTAGCAAAACTAAACCTCATCTATTAAAAGCAAAGATAAATTTATACAAAGTTTGATAAGACCACTAGGTATGTGTGAGTGACCAAAAATCCCTATTACATTACTTATAGCAACAAAAAGTGTTGTGTTGAAAAACATAGTTACACACATGGGTTATGGATGATGATGTATTTTGAAGATGCATTATTGAGGTACAAATATGGTGTCATTTGTAATATTGCAAACACAACCTATCCTAGTGCAAATGTGATGGGCAATCATGCCTAAATGCAATGCAATTAAATGAATGTAGAATGCAAATATTTTTGTATTTTTTATGCTTTCAAATATTTTTGAGTTTTAATTATCGTGAATGTTTCTGAACTTTCCTATTTTAAATTGTTTTTGTGCTTTTATGTTATGTTTTTGACCAAAGGGCTTATGGTGCCTTTGGAGCTTTTTGTTGATTTGACCAAATGGCTTTAAGATGTCTTTGGAGCCTTTTGTGATTTGACCAAAGAGCGTTAAGATACCTTTGGATATTTTTTTAAATTGACCAAAAGGCTTTAAGATTCCTTTGGACCCTTTTGTAATTTGACCAAGGGTTTTAAGATGCCTTTGGAGCCTTTTGTGATTTGACTAAATGGCTTGGAGATGCCTTTGGAGCCTTTTGTAATTTGACCAAGGGTTTTAAGATGCCTTTGGAGCCTTTTGTGATTTGACTAAACGGCTTGGAGATGCCTTTGGAGCCTTTTGTGATTTGACCAAATGGCTTGGAGATGCTTTTGGAGCCTTTTGTGAATTGACCAAAGGGATTTAAGATGCCTTTTGAGCTTTTTGTGATTCAAAAAAAGGTCTTTAAGATGCATTTGGAGATTTTTGTTATTCGACCAAAGGGCTTTAAGATGCCTTTGGGTCTTTTTATTTTTAAAGTTTTCTTTTGTTTTTGTGATTTTGAAATTTATGAATGTTTTTGATATTTTGTTGTTCTTATGTTTGAAATGCCTTTAGATGAATAATTTTGAGAGCCTCTGGCTCCTCAACTCCTAGCAATGTTAGGTGATATGCCCTAGGTCGAATCTTCTCAAAGATGATATAGGGACCTATCCAATTGGCCGTAAATTTTTCTCATAGGTGCAGGAGTAGATTTGAGTTTTGTTGGTTTTATTTAAGCACAATATCCCCAATATTAAAGTATCTCAGATGGACTTTATTGTTATAAGTTCATTTTAGATGGTCATGGTAAATGCAAATATGCTCAAGAGCATTTATATGACGTTCATCTAGAAGGATCAACTGATCCAAGTGAGTTTTTCACGTAGTGTCGTCATTGATGAACTCTTTCAATGCAATGTACAACATTGGAATTTCTAAATCTAAGGGCATAATGGCCTTAGTGCCATATAAAAGTGAAAATAGTGTTGCCCTAGTGGGATTCTGCATGCTAGTCCTATAATACCATAATGCCAAGGGCAATTATAGATGCCAATCCTTATGATTTTCTTTAATTGTCTTCTTTAAGATGGCTACTATTGTCTTGTTAAATACCTCTGCTTGCCCATTTTCCTATGGATAGTATGGTGTCACAAAACTATGTTGAATGTTGTATTTGGTTGTTAAAGCTTGCACATTATTATATTTGAATGATAGAACATTATCCAAGATTATTTTGAAGGGGACCCCAACAGATGATATTGTGAAGTATGAACTCCACAATTTGAGGTTTTATTTTCGAGGTTAAGGGGACCACTTCCACCCATTTGGTGAAGTACTCAGTGGTTGTTAAGATAAATGTGTGGTAAATCGAAGATAGGGGAGAAATATTTCCAATCATATCAAAATACCACTAAGAAAATGGTCAAGCTGCCTAAATGGGTTGTAAGGCCTGAGATGGAAAGTGTGTCATATTTTCATTTTGTTGAAATTTAATGCATTTCATAACATACTTACAGTACTTCTCCATGGTGGTCCAATAATAACCTATTAAAAGGATTTTCTTGAAAATGGCCATGCCGCTAAAGTGACCACTGCATGTACCATCATGAGCTTTAAAAAAAGCCCAATATAATTCTTAGGGATCTAATCAATGAAGGATGACTCCATTGTATCTTTGATGATACAATATGAATCCTAGAAAGATATATCTTATCACTTTTTTCTTGAATAATTGTCTTTTAGCATGTGAAATTCCCTACGAGACAATTCCAAACCTCAGGAAATCTTGCAACTAGGATAGCCAATCCTGATAAGCTACAACCTCAATAGATAAGACAACTTGTTCCTCTTGTAATTCAATTTGCATAAATGCAGATTGAGAAATAACCTTGTGGTGAATAGTGGTACCATTCTCCATAGGACCCTATGAGATCAAGGACCTCCAAGGTGCCTTCTTTAAAAAACCTTTGGCTTTACAGAACCATTCATGGTTTGGTTCTATATGAATCATGTTGAATGATTATTTTTTATCAAAAACCTCATGCTACATCGTTGAGTGCGAGAGCATTTTCACATCAATGGTAGTGAAATCAATAGATGATTTCTAAAGGATCAAGTATCCCAAATATGCCATGGTGTCTGCAAATCTATTTTATGATTGAGGTATTGCATTAATATCGTATCATTCTAGTTGGGATAGATAGGTGTCAACAAGCTCCTTGTAAGATTTTAGGATTGAATCCCTACATTGAAATAGTCCCTTGACTTGGTTTACTATGAGGAGGGAGTCACTAAATATATTTAGCCTCTTTATTTTCATAGAAATGGTTGTTTGGAGACCCAATATTAGGGCCTCATATTTGGTGTTGTTATTCATGCAAGGAAAGTCTAGTTTAAATGACAAGGATATTGGAGCACCTTGTGGTATGAAAAATACAATACCTACACTGCATCCTTGCTCACACTTCAAACCATCAAAGAACAAGGTCATACCAGCTTCATTTTTAGGTTCTTTAGGTTTGAGTGCCTCTGATAATACGAATACTGCATCATCAAGAAGTTCTATGGTGAGGGGCCTACTATTTTGAAGGGGTACCTCAACTAGCTGATTAGCTATGAATTATCCCTTGATGGACTTTTGGCTTATGAATTCCAAGTCAAATTATATCAATAGTATGATCCACTTCACAATACATGTGTTATGATATGTTTTTCTCATCATATACTACAAATAATTTTGTTTGGATATTACATATGTCATATGGATCAGCATATAGTGGTGTATTTTCTTGGTTGCAAAGACCACCACCAAGCACAACTTTTATACGTATGCATATCCTATTTTGTAGCTCACTAAAGTGTGGTTGATGTAATATATTGCTTGTTCTTTATCTTGCACATTCTTTTGAGCCAACATGGTGCCCAAAGCAAAATTGGTAGTGGATATATATAGCAAGAATGGCACGTCTAGCCTTAGTGGAGCTAGAAATGGTGGTTTTTCCAAGTACATATTGATTTTAGCAAAGGCTTTCTAACATTATTCATCCCATTGGAATGGGACCCTCTTGTGCAATAGTCAATTCATGGGTTGACATTTTTTTTATAGTTGTGTGATAAATCAGTTTATGGATGCTACTTTGTCCTGTAGGATTCTCATCTCTTTGATGTTCACGGGCAGGGCCATTTCTAGGATAGCCTTCATATTTGTTGGGTCTACTTTAATGTCTCATTTGGAGACAATGAATCCTAAGAGTTTTCTAAAATTTATGCCAAAGATGCATTTCTTGGGATTCAACTTGACATTATTCTCAATCAGGTGATCGAAGACCTTTCTGAGAGTCTCAACATGCTCTTCACATAGCAATGACTTGGCCAATAAGTCATTGATGTAGTATTCTAATATCTTATGCATGTAGACATGGAAAATGTATGTCATGGCCTACTAATATGTGGCACCAGTATTTTTAAGGCCAAATGGCATTTCTTTGTAGCAAAATGTCCCCCATGGAGTTTTGAATGTGGTTTTATGATGGTCTTCAGGTTTAATTTGAATCTGATTGTAACTAGAGAAACCATCCATCAGGGAGAGTATCTCATGACCTGTAGTTGCATCTACAATAGCATCTATGTTTGTAAATAGGAATGAATCCTTGGGTGTTTCCTTATTGAGATTCTTGAAATCTGGGCAAATACAAATTCTTCCATTAGTTTTTCCTATGAGCACCATGTTTGATACCTATTTTGGATAGTTGATGGGAACAATAACGACTACATCCAAAAATTTATGCAACTCATTCTTAACCATAAAATAAATGATTGGATGCATCTTTCGGAGCTTTTGCTTGATTAGTTTCTTCATGGGGTCTAGTGAAAGGTTGTGGACAACAAATTTTGGGTCGAGTCTCAGCATGTCTTTGTAGGTCTAAGCAAAGAGATTTGGTATCTCATTCAATAGAGGAATTATGATGGCACGTTCTTCTAGAGAAGCTTTCTCCAAAATTGAATTTCTTTGGTTGAGAAGGATCATCATTGATGTCCACCTTGAAATTCTCCTCCATTGTCATATGTGACCCCTCCTCAAGCTGGTGAGAAGTGGGGATTAAGTGGATATCATCTGTTGAATTTATAGGTCCTACTGAATCAGAATCAATACTAGCATGATAGAAATCATGTACACAGTCTAGTGCAAAATGGAATGGTTGTATCATCTCTTCATTAGAGAAGAAATATTCAACCTCTAAGGGTGAATTAGCATGATCCCAATCAATTTCATCTAAGTTAAGACACAATGGCTTTGAAGGATCTGTTGGGTTGTGAAGTGGAGTGGTCAAATCAATGGAGATCATGTTGATGGATGAGATGAAATCTCTAGGACCATGTGGGTGAAAATATTTACTAATAATTTGCTTTCCATACCCAAGATGTGGCTCTAGGGGTATGGGGACCTCAAGATTTGGTCTATGAATAGATGATATGATGGGATCGTTAGGCAACAACTGCTCTCTAAATGTTGGAAAATATGATAAGACCATGCTATAGATGATGTCTTGCTTTGGTGGTCTTCCTAGGAAGCAAAGGATAGTATTTATGGTGCAAAGCATCACCTCTAATTCAACAATAAGATCAACTAAATGCAAGTGATGATGCCAAAGATAAGCCATCTCAGTATCATCCTCAAATTTCTCATCATGTATGAAGAAACCATTGGCATTTGTTTTTGGCCCTAGGATGGGGTGGTGACTTACCTATTGATGCCCAAGATAAGCCATATCAACCTCATATTCATAGTCATCATAATTTATGAATAATCCATTTTCATTTACTTCCAACCCAATGATGTGGCTCGCATGTCTAGGCCCCAGGTAGGCCATCTCTATTGAGTCCTATGAATCATAGCCAGCCTCATCCAAAATGTATCCACACTCATCTACGATGTATCCACTCTCTGTGTGGCCTATCCAAGTAAGGTTTTGTATATACTGATGCCCATGGTAGGCCAAGCTAGCTTTATATTCATCGTCACTTGATACATAATCATACTCCTCTCACTCATATCCATGGGTTGGCTTGTCCTCCCATAGGATGGCTCTTAATGGGTGTACTTCAAGAGAGGATTCAAGGTGATACTCATTAGGTGGGGTGATATTAACCATAGACACCTATCCATCACCCAAATAGTTCCTACTAGGGGGTTGATAGGGATTCCAGTCAACATACTCACCAAACCTTCAGCTTAGCCTATCTATGGTGGCCAACAAAGAATCATCATGGCTCTGTATTTGATACCCTAGACTGCACTTATCAATAGGTAGTTGGTATTATGTCTAGAATGGAAGTTGACACCCTTTCTCATACATACCTAGGCCATAGCCATGCCAATGTCACTACTCAAAGTACCTTAGAGTAAACTCAAGATTTGACAAGTAATAAAAATTCATGGTGAATGGTTCATCCTCATACTCTTAAATATCATAAGCAATATGGGCACAGTACAAACTAGTATATATGAAGTTGGTTTGGTTAGGGGGAACCCCTAATAGAACTACTATATCCACTAACAAATTTAGGACTCTTGGTCATCCCATGTCATGCACAGACTCAATAATAGGTATGAAAGTTACGTTCTGCATAAGATATTCACATAACCTTGTGTTGGCTAAGTGTATTGTCACCTGCAATGTAGATGATGTTGTTGATGATGCAGGGGAGGTAGGTTGAGGTACCTCCTTAGCTATGTCTTGGGAATCTTCCTCCTCCATGGGATTTGGAATTTTTGCAACTGCTATAGTTGGAAGCTCCTTAGATGCTTCCTCCACTAGAGGTGCTTTAAGCTTCTAATTATCTTTTGCTTTAGATGTTGAAGGTCTTTTAGAAGCACCAATAGTATTATATGCAAAAGGTGGTGCCAATTTGGATGGGTCACCTCACACTGATTTGCTCTTATTTTTTGGTTGCATGGTCAAGGATGAAAACCTTATGTATATATGTGTTGATAGAAGGACAAATTCTCCCAACAAGTTGACCTTATGCATGTACTTGAATGAATATTAATTGTATGGAACCACATGAACTTGTCCCTCATGCACATGATACATTAGTGTAATATTTAAGGTACACACTGAATGTACCTTATCTAGGGATGCCCTAGAAGGATGTTGTATTGCATCACTCCTTCCAACACATGACACATCATGGGGATGGTCTTATGTCCTACCTTTATAGGCAAAATGACTATACCCACTATGGAGCACATCGTATCATTGAAATACCTTAGCATGTATGAGGTCGGGATAATGTTGGACTTAGGGATCTTCAGGTTTCCTATAGCCTTTGTAGTGATAATATTGATCAACGAGCTCATATCTATTATAACCTACTTGAATGGTATGCCATTGATTGATGTGATAATATGTAGAGGCAGGTCTGCTAGGGTAGTAGGAACTACCTTAATTTTGTGATCATAGAAATGGATCACAGGCTCTTGGCACTATCGCACTTGCCCCACAAAATGTGTGAACACATTTGGATTCTACGGTTGGAGCTTTATTGATGTCAAAATTTCCATTAAAGTCTCCTTATTCCTAGGATATTGTTGTATGAGCTCATAAATTGACAACTTGGTTGGAGTCATTTGTAGGTTTTGTTCCAGTCTACTCCGAATAGTTACCACAAGTTATGTTGGTGGACCTGGAGGATTATTTTGCACCTATCTATGTTGAGGTGCAGTTGGGATATGAATAGGTACCATTGGAGGCTATGGTTGATCATATCACTGACTCCTAGTTGCCATGTTGACTATCTCAACCATATCAATGCATCCATAAATGGGTAGCTTGACTCAAACCTAGTTGAATTGGCTACCCTGATCTCTAGTGGTCTCATGATTTGGCAATGGGTTCCTAAATATACCCATATATCTATTATTGGGTGCTAATGGGTTGTAAAATTTTAGCTCACCCTTATCAATCATGTTTTGCATTACATTCTCGAATTTGATACATGTCTTGATGTCATGCCCCTATATTCTATGATATGGGCAGTATTGATCTTCCCTGTATCCCTTTGGCTTAGGATGGTTAGGATCAAGAAGTTGTACATTAGGAAATATGATCCTTTGTGCCTTACTCAACTGATTAAATATCGAGAAGAGGTATGAAATAGCGAGGTGGACAACACTCCTTATTTCATCCCTAGTTGTTCTTTGGGTCATAATTAGTTGATGGAGGATGAGCCTAATAGTTTTGTGGTTGTTGGGAATTGCCTCCATTTAGCATACTTAAAATGACCTGGTTAACTTGAGTAGGCTTAGCCTACTTCTATTGATTTTTTTTATGTTTTGCATTATTCCACTCCTTCTTGTTCTAGAGATTGATGTCTCCTTCATCAATATTTATGTACTCAATAAGCTTGGATTCAGCCAAGGATTATTCAAATTATTCATACTACTATAGTTTTAATAGCAACAAGATGTGTTTTGCATAGCTCTTTGTGAACATTTGTATGAGTTCTTCAATGGGAACATAGAATGATAGTTTCACCATTATTTTCCTCCATTTATTCCCATAATCTATAACTAGATCATCATTGTATTGCTTTAATTTGTCTATATCAAATAGGTTCACCTTATTCTTGGCATCAAAGGAGAAGCATTAAAGGAATGCATTCACCAGTTGCTCAAAGTTGATGATACTATGCTTGGAAAGTTTATCAAACCACTGAGTCACTGTGCCCAATAATGTCATAATAAATGTTCTTAGAATTAGGATATCATTCTACTCAAGCTGGAATTATGCACTCATTAAGTTGGTATTGTGTTCTTGTGCATATTCCTATCCCTTAAACTTGTCTAGCCTAGGCATCTCAAAGTACCTAGGGTATGCAAGACTCAGGACTGAGGGGCACAGAGGTTGGTTATGTATCTTTCTCAATGTCATCTTTTGCCTACCTATATACTATTTTTTGAGATATTTGACTCTCTCAGTAAGTATTTGATATGATTTCAAATAAATAATACCTTGTTCTTGAAGGTTCACTCACGGTGGTAAGGGAGGTAATCCTGTGTTTACCCAATTTGGGTGCTTGTACTCATCCCCCATAACCACGGATGGAGGTTCAAGATATGTCTATTCTTGATCTTCTATCCTTGCCTATTCCTCATTGAATCATGTTTGTTTAAGGTCTAGGTGATTTAAAGTGTGGTGAGTATGCTCATTTATTTATCTAGTGCTTCTCTCCTACTAAGAATCAACATGTCTCTCATGTTGGTATTTCTCACAACCCATGTGTATGTCAGCTCAAGCTAGCCTCTTTGATAGCTTTTTGTGCTTAGCTCTTTTATCCCTCGAGCATTGCTCCTATAGGCATAGACATTTCTTCCTTCACTCTTCCTTATCAAGATTTTCCACACACTCTTGCTCAATGTGTAGTGCTTCCTCTAACCTATGTATGAGGTCATACCAACCTGCTACTAAAGGTTAATACCTTTCTAACTCTATGTGAGGAGTTCTAATTATTATACCCCTTAAGGAGGCTCCTACTATTTTCTTGCCCTTGTTGACTAGGGCAACTTGCTCTATGTACTGTGTTATGTGTTGCATACCCCCATGGTCAAAAGTAGTGTATATTTTGTGGGGTCACTTTGAAACTTCTTTTTGTTCATTGGTGTGTCTAGTAGTTATGCTACATAAACTTCTTTAAGTAGAATGTTCAGTTGCAATGCTTATTGGAGCTGGTATCAAGGGAACTCGATCCAACTCATCAAGTTGTATGGTTATCCATGGCTAATACCATGGAGTCCCATTGGCACAAATGTTCTTATAGTCTAGGGGTACCCTCCTATATCTAGGGAGGCTATAGGATGTCCTATGTCTATGACTAGGTGTAGCCCTAATGTCTTTCCTCTCAATGGGCTGATCTATCCTATGTGTATCATGTGAAGCTTGGGGTCTTACAACCTTTGCATACCTATGTGATGATGGAGGTCTTGATGCCTCCTCATGATAGCATGATGACAGAGGCCTTGAGGCCTCTGCATTTTTGTACGATGAGGGAGGTCATGATGCCTTTGCATGTTGGTGTGATGAGAGAGTTTGTGATGCCTCTACATGTCGATGTGATGAGGGAGGTTGTTATACCTCCACATGTTTGTGTGATGAGGAAGGATTTGATGTCTCCTCATATCTATGTGACGAGGGAGGTCATGATACCTTCGTGTATCTAAGTGATGAGAGAGGCCATGATGTCTCCTCATGTCTATACGATGAATGAGTCCTTGAGGCCTCCTCAGGTCTATGTGGTGAGGAACTAGGATGTGGATCTCTCATTGGAGTTTCTTGAGGATTCCCTCTAAGTTTTGCATTTTCACCCCTATGACTTGTCAAACTTCATCCAGTGACACCGTGGGTGGGTGGCTCAATGCCAGTGTGACTGTGAGCATGTGGAGCATAAATTTTCACCTTGATGTTGGACTAAGGATGGTTTCTCCATGTGTATACCATGGTGAATTATGATTTATCTTCTTAAGTAAATTCCAAACCACATAAACAAAGCAAGTGGATGTTTATCTTGTTTAAGAATTTATGTGTGTGTTCCCTAAATTGTTTGGTGTGTTTTGATTTGTTGAATATATAATCTAACTCTCCTCATATTTTATACTTTTGTTGGATGGTATACTTAAATTATTTAAGGGATTTCACCTATATATTTGCACAATCCAAATATGGTAGTGAATTCCATACTCAACGAGGTAGCATAGGTACTACCAACCCTCACCCAGCACGTCGTGCATAGTGATACACCCCTCAAAGAGGAATTCATGCTATTTTGCATGGTATGGACAATTCTTAGGCTAGCCTTGGCCACGGATGGGTACTGATGATACTCTTTCTCATGATCCAACCAAGTGGTAATGACCTCCACTATTGGTCTCAATAAATGGGTTGGATGTGAGAGCCCAACACCATTGATGTTAAAAATAAGACGTGATGTGTGTGGGGTTATTTTTAACCTTGCATGTAAACAAAATGCATCACCAAGCAAACATGACCTTTCCTATATACCTAAGATAAAATATGTTTCATTTTAGAAAGATGCATGTATTTAGCTTATATGGACTTCATAGAATGCACTCTACTTCATGAACTAATGGCCATTGGTTAGGCCAAATGCAAGAAAACTAAACACATAGGAACCTAGCACATTGGATACTAGGGTAGACCTTAAAATTAGAAGCCCACTATTCCTAGTAGTACCTAGAGGAAACTAAAGAAAAATCTAAGAAACATCCAATTTATTCTCTTTTTCCATTTTCTTTATATTTTCCTTCGTAAAAAAAAATGTGACTCAAGTTGTTGTTTTATGGAAAAAAGTTACAGATAGAAAAACACAGAGACAAAAATAATGCTACCAACCTCAAATCTCGATATGATGATGGAAATTATGCCCTCTAATGCACTTCTCTTCTGGTAATTATCAACTAGAGCGACTGCTACCGACCAATGACTTCAGGAGAAGCTAACATCTACTGGTTTCTATTGACCAAAGCAACCAAAACCTGCTAGTTGCTATCGACTAGAGTGGTCGAACCTACACATAGAAAACCCGTAAATATCAATAAATAAACAAAAAATAAAAACCTAGTGGGATCCCACCATGATCACCATTTGTGCAACCTCGATAAGCACACACCACAACTTGACCTAATTGCAATGTTATTATTATATCAAATACAAAAATAAATAAAGCACCCAAGCACATATAACACGAAAGTAATGAGCAAATAAATATTCTTTTATTGATGCTTCCAGATCTTGGTTACATGTACATCCCTCTAAGGGATAATATTTTTGATATAATAGATTACAGGTGAGGTAACGGTGAATATATCCCCCACAAGTGGATAGTGCACCTTTGCAGGCCTCCTGATCTTGCACACCAAACTATTTGAGGGCTTACAAATGCCTCCTCTTGATTTCATCCTAGAGGGATCTTGTGCTATTGGATACTTTGAACTGATCTTGGGAATTTGTATCTGCAGGCATGAAAAAAATAAAGCACAATCAGTAGTATAGGTCACCTCTTTTAAGGAGGCTTCTTATTAGGAAATCTAATAAATAAGATAAACAATCATGATAATATTGAAATACAAGCATAAACTGAATAATAACTACATAGAAAGCTTAGAAATATGATGTAAATGCGTGAATGAAATTAGATCTGAGATACAACTAACTAATAAATCAAGTAGTAATGGATCTAAGCTATAAATAAGGGAAATAATGTCTAATACCCTAAAATATGCCTACGGGCCACTATTCGAGACAATGGCTGCAATATGGAGCTCTCCTCATGAATCAAGGGCTACAAAACTATCTTCCTTGCTCCAATTTATGTTCAAGGGTCACTGAATATGTTTGGTACATTGATGGATGGTGGGAATAATGGATTTGAATACTGATGCATGGACATGGCTTAGCTAGATGGTGTTCCAATTTTTTTCCAAAGGGTGTATATTGGCTCTCTATTTCGATAGGGCTCCACTACACATAATTTGGACTCTCTCTCTCTCTCTCTCTTTTATTTTATTGGGAAATTCCATATGTAGACTTCCCTCTCTCTCAGATCTAAAATTTGGACCTTGGCTTCTTGGAGAAGCCAAGCCCCAAATTTGCATGCAACTAACCATCCTAGGTGGGAAGCATCAATCATAATTCTACATTGAAGGGGTAGTTAGGAGGAACTATAGGAGTTTCATGCCAAAATCTACCCACAAACAATGCAAGGCATAGTTAGACTACATGACCTGGACCCGTATTCATGGCCATAATGTGTATGGTGCTAGCCACTATTGAGAGCAAAATCTAGTAGTGGACATTGTCAGCTTTAGTGTCCAAAGGTGGTAGTCACTTTTCTTGAGAGCAGTTGAGCCTGAATGGGCTAGAACTACCCTTTTTGAGTGGTTAGGACCACTGCTAGCTCTTGGAGAGGTCCAAGAGGATTCATATGGTCTATAGATGTGTCTATATGGATAGTTTGCTAAACATGATGCATTTTAGGTGTCTACAATTTGATAAAATTTGATGAAAACACATTTGAGGTAGTTTTAAGCCAGATCCCCTTGAAATTGGTGGCCAAAACCACTCAGTTTTGTGGCCATCCCTACTAGGGACAGCTAGTAGCTCTGACAGTCCTAATTGGAATTGCCAAGTACAGCCATGAATGGCTAAAAATTTTACTTTTATTTTAGCATAGATCAATTCTGGAGCATTAGAATAGCAACATATCCAAATTTGGTAAAAATTGGAGTAGATTTGATGGGTCAGTTAGAGTTTTTATGATTGCAATCTTACTTGCTCCTACCAGGGATGACCATAAGTTCTACTAACAATTGCACTTTTATTTATGCTCATATCCTCCCAAAATCATCTCATTAACATCATATTAAATTTTCAAGTCATTTGGAGTTGTTTTGAATAGTCGTAAATAAGTTTTATATTCATAAATGCATACTTTCCAAGGTTTTCCTAGTTTTTATCACTAAACGCATTTGCTATTAGCATCATTCAATATATTGTGTGTATGTGTAGGTATTATAGGCATGAGGGAGAAGCTAAGAGGTAGATTAGAAGATGTCCAAGATTAGCTCTTAAGTGTGCGTTGCGAGAAGAACATTGAAACATGCCATTAAGATCATGAAGGGATTCATTCCCTTGTAATTTGTAATCTAAATGTATCAAAATGATAAGCCCTAAAATGGTATGTATTGTAACATTTTGGAATTGATGAATTAATAAATACAAGGAAAAATCTCCCCTATTTTACTGCAAATTATTCTTATTTTCAATAGCTAACATCGTTTGCATCTTTCCTTTATATTCTTACTTAGAAACAATAGATAGCATTTTAGTTTAAACACATATTTTAGGCGTGCCATTTTTGTCCTTCTTCATGTTCATGAGGGACAAGTACATTGCATACCAATGTATTTCGATCCATTTAAGTATTGCAATTTTATTTCAAATCCTTATGAGTCCATGCTTCCTTCCACTCATATTTTTCTTTCACCATCATCCAATACATCCAACACTTCACCAATTTCTTCATCAAAGTATTCTAAACCTGAGGAGCTCCCTATCACCAATCACCATAAATATTCCTCCCCTCCATCATCTTCATCATTGACTACATGCACATGTGTTCATAGTCAGTCCACTTCATCAACATCATTGTCATTCACTTCATCATCATCATACATTCAAAAACCTTCCCAAACCAATCCATTGCCATCACCTAATGTTTCACAAGTCGAGTTAATAGATTGTGAAACATTCCAATATCCACCATTCCCTAAGCTATCATCTTACCATAGTACCTCCATGTCCTCCCAAGTTGATGTCCACCTCACTAATCCTAGTATTGGTGAATATGTGGTTCAATAAATCACCATCACACCCCTCATAATTCCTAATGCTAAGGATTTTGGTCACCCACATGACCCACAATTAGCCATATAAGCAATATATAACATGGGTTCAGCTCCAAATAGTATAAATTTTATATATGGAGGGGATTGATTCTTCATCAAGTCCATATCCCATAGAAGAACCCAGAGAACCAACACTTGCAAACATCCCAAACATTATGGGATTTATATATTGATATTTCCACATTGTTAATTGGCAAGGTCATGGCCTAGGATTGCATGAACAAGGATTGCATAAACCTATCAATGTTCAATATCAAGAGGTGCACAATCGATCAGGTCTATGTTACCACCCACTTTCCACCACCTCTTCTCTTGAACAAGCCTTCCAAAGTTTTAATCTCAATTCAGGAGAAGAATCCCTCCATACCAATAATTTTTATGATGAAATCCATGAAGAATTTGAGCTTATGTCGATAATTTTGGATGAATCTAAAGAAGAATCAGAGCCCATAATTCCCCATACCAAACAATATGAGTTTTATCTCAACATGTTCCCCATCCATGAACCCATATTTCACTTGCTTCTTCCACAAGAGTGAGCTACCCCTACTGGTGAGCCACCACCTCCATTCCATTAAGCCATTCCATAATCCAACTTGTAACATATGTACATAACACAAAAATAGTGTTTTTCACCACTACTATAATTTAAAAAATAAATGAAAATAAGAAATAAAATTAAAATTAAAAACACAAAAAATTTGCACAATACAAAAGCATAATCAAATGTGTTACCTCAAAAACCCACTCTCCATCCATAGCCCTGACATACACACCATATCCCATCACCGCCATAGATTTCGTGCTACAAACGTCTCACCTCAATTCACTCCACTCTCCCAAATGTAGCTTCTCCAATTTCCAAATGTACAAATCAGCTTGATTTCTAATCCTTATAGCTATTTATAGTTGCTTCAGGTTCCTTGATATGCCCATGGGTGTTTCCTAGCACACTAAAGCACCCATGGAAATTTGTAGAGTGCCCAAGCAATGGTGGATATTTTTGTAGTCCAAAAGCACCAATGGGCATCTGGCATCAAAATTGCACTTAAGACTAAATTTTCATATAATAGTGGCTTTCCCTAACCAAATCACTCCAAATTTCATCCATGCATTCATTACATCATTTTATCAGGATTTGTGAATATTTCAACTAATTTGGATGCATAATTTTTGTTTGTGACCACATATTGAAAATTCACCAAAAAAATTACAAAAGCACCCCAAAAGAGTCCAAATATTCACAAAATTATGATGATCATCATTATAATAATCCATACATCAAACTTCCATCATTTCACACCATCGCTTGCATATTTGCCAAGTGTCAACCAACATTCAAGTGAATATTGTATATAGTAGGTTTTTCTATATACTTAGTGATTGCAGCGATTTGTGTCCATGCAATTTAGTAAGATGAAATATCTACAATAAGAACACTTGGTCATTATCATTATCCCATATCTCATTGTTTGAAAGAACAATCATATTGGGTACTTCACATTTTACATGAAACCTTACCAAGAACAATTTGTACAAAAGTTTTCATTGATGGCCTAGTTCATGGGGATTAAAACATGGACAAAATAAAACCTCATAAATTCACATTTCCTTAAAAGTCATCATGGCAACTAGCTTTAGATAAGGTGATTGGTTTTGATCTTAGTAATTATCTAACAGTCAATAGTTGGCCCTCCAAAGTTGATTACTTTTACTCTTTGCATTTTTTATCTTTGCATATCAATTATGTCGATAGGTAAAATTATTCAATAGCATTGAATCACCATAAATTTGGGGCAACCACATTTGGTTTTGACTTTTCCATAATGGGATACATCTTACATAATCATGGCATCCACACTTGGCAAAAATCCCTTCATATTTTGGGGTAAAAATAGACACATTTTCATCATGCATTTCCACAAATCCCTTCATTTGTTGGGGAAAAAATAGACACATTTTTCCATATCATATCTCACAAATCCATTTATCTATTAGGGAAAAAATAGACACATCAAAATACATTTTCAACACTCCCCTTCCCACCATTGGGACAAAAATGGTATCACATCATCCAACATTCATTTGCACAGATTTTTCAATTGGCTCGTGAGATTCATCCACAAACTCATTCACAAATTAATGGGGTAAGCTATGTAAAACTCAAATTTTTTTATTCTTTTGTCTTCAAGATCACATTCCACATCTCAAGATAAGCTTCTTCTACACCTGGCCAAAACAGGTGTCTTGTATTTTTGTACTACATTGTGTTTCATGCAACACAGTACAAAAAGGGGTATTTGTAGACACCAAAACCTAGCCACTTGTCCTCCATCCTGACTTTCCCACCATTTTCTGCCCACTATTCATATATATTTATATATATTTATTTTATATTAATATTTTATATATTATATTATATATATTTAATTAATATATATTTATATAAGTGAATTAATCCCAGCCATTTAATTTCATTTAATCTTGTTTGTCCATCCACATCAATCCATTCCACACCTTAAATTTAATATCCACCCTCTGATGTGCTTTTATCTTATCCACATGATTGGTGTCTCTAAAACCCTAGTATACCCTAGGTTGGATTATTAATAGGAGCCATTTTGATGGCTCAACCCCCAAGTTCCCTAAGGACCTAAGATCCTTGAATCTCTAAGCAACCTAAGATTTTAGAGTCCTTGGGGAATTTGTACCCTAATATTACTTGAGTTTCATATTCCCTTGGATTATTTGAGTATTTTTACCTCTATATTTTATCATCATAACCCCGTATCCGTTGCCATCTAGTTCCTCTCGCTAGATCTGCTTCTGTAGTCTCTTTCCTCAATTTTTGAACATCTCCAAGCACTTTCTACCACTACTGAGCACCTCTAGTTGTTCCCCTTCCACTGCAAAGCACCTCTAGGCACCTCCCTACTATCCCCAAGCACCCACAAGCATTTCCTATAGTTGTTAGGCACCCACGAGCATTTTACGTAAGTGTTCTGAGGACCTCCTAGCCTTCTAGCGATGCTAGGGCATCATCACTATCAAATACAATAAAATCTCACATATCATAAGATAGCAAGAAAGGTAAAGCTATTTGTTATGATTTCATTCATGCATTTTCATGTATGTTCACTTTATTTGTAGTAGATAGTTAGGGTTTTACTATTGCTTATAAAGAGCCTCACACTATGGAGCCCTCACAGGTATTACTAACTAGTTTGTTGTATCATTATGTGCATATCTAAAGGTGCTACATCAGCATTGGAAGGTTTTTTAATCTAGAGTGGCCCAACATTAGATATCAAGAAGCCCACTCAATTCTATTGGGAGCAAGGACACACCTGAAGACACCACCCAACTTATTTTATAGGGTTTCGGAGAACCCTAGCCATTTATAAATTTGTATAAAAAAGGATTCAAGGATCCAAATTATAAAAATAGAGTTTTTAGGATCCTCCTATTAATATAAGATAATCTAGTGTGCAATTCTATGTTCTTTGAGTTCAATTTATTTAGCATTGTTTGGTGTTGCATTTTTGCATCTTTCAGCTCCCATATTAGAAGGATACTTCTCTACATCCATAATAACCCATAGGATATTGAGAGATAAATATTATTGTCTATATATTCATGTAGACACCAAATTGCAGCCACTAATCCTCCATCCTAACCATTCCACCACCCACTTGTCCACCATACACCTTCCCACCAATTATTTGGCCCAATTCCATATTTACCGCTATCCATTTCATAATTTTAGCCCTTTCCCACCATTTCCTAGCCTAATTGGGATTATTTTAATATTATTTTATATTATTTAATATTTTATATTATATTATAATATATTTATTATAAAATATATATTTATAAACTCAATTAACCACAATCGTCTGATCCATTCTAATCTCCACCATCCATATTCATTAATCCATGTCACATTCAAAAAGTAATCTCAACCTTAGGATATAATTTAATATTAGCCACACGATCAAAAGTGTAAGGCTAAAACCCTAAGAAAACCCTAGGTTGGATTATAAATAAGGGTATTTTGCAAATTCCCAAACCTTGGAACCTTGATATTAGAAATTATACCCTGGAGGAGTCATTGTTGAAGCCCTAGCAAAGCAGAGAGAGATAGAGTTTGAAGATCTAAAGCCCTAGCTAATCTAAAAAGACTTCTACTATTATAGTGATTCGCCATTCATATTCCATCGCCATCATAGCCCCCATCCATCTGCTGCATTCATCGCCATCCCCTAGATCTACTTCTGCAGATTCTACCCTAACCCATAGGCACCCTCCAAAGCTTGCAAGGCTCAATGTAGATCCTATGAAGCACTCACAAGAGCCTGATGTATACCGTAGGTGCTCTCCATAGCTTGTTGTATCCCACAAGTGCACACCAGAGCCTATGAAGCTCACATCAAAGCCTACCAAGTGCACATATGATCCTGTTGCAACTACATAAATGTGAATATGAGCCTACTGCACCACACCATCTACAATAATGGAATAAAAGCAAGGTATATCTCATTTGAATGTATTTTATCTCATAATTTATTGATTTGGTATACTTTCTAACTTCATTTTTAACTAGGGTTTTATTTATATCTGATGGTCTCACACTGTGGAGCACTCATAGGTATTACTAACCCCCTTGTTCTATTTTTATGTATGCAGATCTACAAGTTCTACATATTATTGAATGACTATTGAAGCTGGAGTGGCCCCACACTGGATACTCGAAGCCCACTCAACCTATTGGAAGCAAGGACACACCAAATTTGAAGACACTTTGTTGTTATTGCTAGGGTTTTGGAGAACCCTAGTGCCATTGTAAATCATTGTATCAAATACTCACATTGAGTACTGATTGTAACAAAGGAGTTCATTGGCTCCCCCCGTTTATTGAATAAATCTGTTAATTTTGTGCAATCTTTGTATTTCCTTGTGTTATTTGATTTCCTGTTATTATTTAAGTGTCGTGTCTTTGTCTTCACAAATGGTGATCATGGTGGGACCCCACAAGGGTTTCATTATTTGATAGATCTACCTTGATAAATTAATTTTTCATTAAAAAGTTGGATTTCATCACCACCTATTTTTCATTATTCATATTCATCCATAAAATATCTATCCCTAGAAACCATAGGACTACCCCCAAGAAAACTTGTTTGAGGTCATTACCAACAAGAATATCGTTGCCCCAACCAGCCATAGTTTTACCTTTATTTTTCATTAAACAAGATTAAGCTACATAAAAACACACAAGCCAACAATTCTAAAAGGAACTTCACATTAATGAAAGAAAATAATTAATGAACAAGGTAAGCCACACAAGGTGAACCCTAGGATTGGTTGTTTTCTTTGCTTTAAATTTTGGAAAGGTTGTTAATCTGTGTGATTTAGATAAGCTTAAAATATTTGTTTTTATTACTTTATGGTGCTAACATGACAACAAAATAAAATAATAAACCAAAGTAGTTTAATGTATAATAGTTCTCATGAGCTTGCTACTTCGGTATCCCCATCCAATATGGTTCATACCAATTTGTATGGATCATCCCATCCATCCCACCCTCAAGTAGAGACACATTCACATAATGTGGATACAACCACCACCTACATAGACATGGATAGAGTGCATGCCCTTTAAAAGGGTTCTAACTATATATTAGAGCCCCTTAGCCAAGATGGTTTTTAAGAATCTAAACTGGCTACCACCTACCTTGCCCAAGGATATCCTAATTTGATTTATAAATATGGTATGCATTCCTCCATGAGACAACCACCACAAAACCCAAGTGTTCCAAACACTTATCTCACATCCACCTATACCAACCCCTTGTATGAGGAGTATGTCAATGCTGCCTCACAAGTCCCTAGCCTCCAAGTTGTAACATCAAACACAACTTGCACCATACCCATGTCCTCTCATCCATCATCATCCACACCTCCATCATCTCACTTAGCCAACATGACCATGTCATCCACACCTCCATCATCTCACTTAGCCAACATGACCATGTCATCCACACCTCCATCATCTCACTTAGCCAACATGACCATGTCATCCACCCCTCCATCATCTCACTTAGCCAACATGACCATGACTAATCATCCATAATAATCAATCAATCCATCATATTATCCAACCACAACCCAATAATTTGACACATGGTCAAATCAGGAACTTACAGATATATTAGGGCTTATCAACAAATTGCTTTCACAAAAAACAAAAGGAAAATAGTCAACTTACATAAACCCTATGACCCAAGGAGTTCCAAATCAACCTCCACTCACCAATCAAAATTCAGCATGGGTCCATCAATATTCCATAGTGTCCATCCCCAATCCACCACCACTCCACACATCCACCATACAAATCAACATTGCCACTAACCAACAACACAATCCATTTCTCCATCATCATCCTTATCAATAATCCCCATATCTCAACCATCAATATTCCCCACATACCCAACCCAATTCATTCCACAACAACATGTTGGTCACACCCCAACATCTACCATCCAACCCATCAACTAACCACCACATAATCCAAGATCCTCACATTCCAGCAAAAGATCTTAGATTCCAGGAAATACAAAAGCAAATTGATTAGTTAATATAAAAATCACCAAGAATAATGAGCCAAAAGTTCACATTAAGCCAACTGATCCATCAACCAATCCACCCTTTAGTTTCATCACCGCCATATCTGATAGATTTTACAATATAAAAAATTGACAAGTTTAGGGGAACCGAGGATCCTAAGGAGCATGTGAGTTCACCCATGTATTTTTTTGGATTAGCGATGATAATGATCTTATAATTTGAATGTTTCCTCAAATATTAGGAGGAGATGCCATTGAATGGTACAATTAATTGCCCACACATATTATTTATACTTTTAATCAATTGATAGATCTATTCTTGGAACGCTTCACCCTTAACATTAAGAAGATGTCCTTATCGAATATATATTACTTGAAAAAATGGGATGATGAAACTATCTATGATTTTGGAAACCGTTGGAGGGCAGTCATCACAAAGTTGCCATTATCCCTCCCAATGGAAGAAATTATCAAACTTTTTACCAAAATTTGCTTAAAACCTATCTCTTGGATGCTACAACTCAATACTTATAGAATATTTAAGGATGCTTTAGCACAGGCTAGTGTCATTGAGGAAATGAAAATCCAAGAGGGATTCATTAATCTTAAGAAGAAAGAATGGAAAAATAGGGGTCAATATCAAAATAATAAAACTAGCCAAATCAAATCAAAACAAGCCTCAATGGATAACACAGCTAATCAAGTCAATCAAGTGGTCATGAGCCAGCCTGTAATGGATCAAAAACTAGTGTAACAACACATTTCCTATCATGCGGTTCCATCAGTAACCCAAGCACCAACAGTACAAAACACATCACCAACTATGGAACAGCCTACATGCCACCAATTCAATCAACCCCAATGTCAATACACTCCCTTAGCGTAATCATATTCATCCATATTTCAAAGTTTGTATGAGACCAACAAATTAGCCTTGCCAAAAATTAGGCTTGATGATCCCACCAAAAGACCTAAAAGTTATAGAGAGCACTTGTTTTGCCCATACCATCGATAAAATGGGTATGATATCAATTCTTGCCATGTGTTCAAAAAAATAGTGCAAGACCTCATAGACTTAGGGGCCATTAATGTGGATAATCCCTTAGCTCCACAAAATAAAAATTTGGGCATATACCAGACACCTCTACCTAACCATGGGGAGGTCCAACATAATGTAGGGGGTAACAATCAACAACCACCTCCTAATCAAGTAAATCATGTCCAATAATACCAACACTTTTTAGGAGCAGTCCATGTGGTCACTAGAGGGCAAAGGCAAAATAAAAAAAAATGTTCAAAAACCTTTAAAACCACCTCCCATCCAAACATCGCCAAATCCATATTTGCAAATCAATCTATCCAACCCATCCAATCCACCCATCCTTCGTCCAATAAGGCCAGCGATAACTTTAACCAGCCGGTTAACCACTAGTTTGAAAATGGCATTAGAAAAACTTTCTATCTATGAGCTTATCCAAAAATCCCCTAGGCATAGAGAATATTTAATGGAAATACTCAAGTCAATTGAGTTAGAATCCCAAGACTCTAATTCCTTTAACAACTTCGTAGCGAGTGTTAGAACATGAATGGAACCATCAATTACCTTCTATGATTTTGAGATAAAATCAATAAGTTCAGAATAGATGTGTTAAGATCCTGCTATAAAATAAACTCAAATAACACACTCTCACACAATTGCTTGGAAATAACTCACATAAACATCACATTAATATAACATAAATTTGCATAAAGAACAATCTCACAATAGGACTGAATCGTAGGCCTCTTCGAGGAGGCAACCTCCTTCAATACTTCATTAATTTTGCCAAAGATGGTTACATTGGTGCCCTTTCGGGTATTTAAGGAGTTTCCTTCCAAGGTTGGCTTACATGCAAAATGCCACCTGGATTACATGCATAATGCCACCCGAATTACATGCATAGTGCCACTTTGAATTACATGCACAATGCCACTCGAATTACATGCACAATGCCACACGAATTACATGCACAATGCCACCTATCTACCATGTGTTACATAAAAAAGGGTGCCATTTGTCATAGGCACTACCTAAGCTAAAACTTAGAACATTACAAAATATTAATCATGGGTACTACCCACGTTCACTAGGAATTATTACATCAAGGAAGTTATTACATTAAGGGTTAGGATGAGATCCTAACATGCCCTTCTCCTTGAAGAAGCTTTGTCCTCAAAGCTAAAAATGAGGAAACTGTTGCTGGAGTTGATGGAGGGACTCCCATGTAGCATCCTCAGGTTGAAGTCCACGCCACTGAACCAGGACCTCTGTGATGGTACGGTTGCGAGTTCGATGATACAGCAGCTGCTTTGGTGCAAGTAATATGGAGCATTCTTCATCCAATTCGGGAAATGTTGATGGAAACTGTACCTTGGAGCTGCCCGAAATGTAGGAGGGAGGCATGAGTGGAGGGTGCCCGTACTCTGCCTCTGGTGGCGGTATGATAGGAAGTGTTGTACCACCATTCGGCCAAAGAAAGCCATTTTGCCCAATGAGTAGGATGATCGGAGGCAAGCAGCGAAGGTAGGTTTCCAAGCGATTATTAACAACCTCTGTTTGACCATCTCGTTTGTGGATGGTAGGCTAAACTCATTGTGAGATGAGTCCCCCGCAATTTAAACAACTCTTGCAAAAAATTGCTAGTAAGGTTGGGATCACGATCAGATACAATGGAGGTTGGCATGCCATGAAGGCGAAATATGGAGTCAAGGAAAATTTGGGCAATAGTGAATGTTGTGTAAGGATGGGTTAGGGCACAAAAGTGAGCATACTTTGAAAGGCGGTCCACTACCACAAAAATAATAGACTTGTCTCCAGATTTAGGTAGCCCTTCTATGAAATCCATAGAGATGTCAATCCACACCTGATCCGGTATCGGCAAGGGTGGAAGAGTGCCCGAAGAGTGCACCGTTTCTCTTTTCATCCTTTGACCTGTGTCGCAGTCTGCCACAAAAGAGCGAATGTCCTGTTTCCTACCTTTCCAAAATAAGGTGCGCTTGAGTCGCTCATAAGGTGGTCTGATATTGGGAGGTGTACTATCCAAAAATAATGGAATGGCATGGTCGTGAGAGCGATGCAGTGGTAGTGTGATGGGTTCTAAAAAGATGGCCTCATGTTTGTGGAGAATCTATTGCATGTCTTGTGGGATTTCACCCATTGGAGATGTGGATGGCTGGATGGAGAATAGTTGTGCAATGACCCCACGTGATGATTTCTTTAGCAATTTCTCCATGCCGTTTGAACTGATAATTTGAGGTGTTCCTGTCGGGGAGCCCTTGATGATGTGTTTTTGTCCGTTCTGGAAGAACTGCATCCAAATTTTAGCAAAGTTCCAACTGATAGTGCCCAACGTACTCAACCATTGGCATCCCAAAACAATATCACATCCACCCAAATGGAGGGCAAAAATGTCCTGCTTGAGTTCATAGTCCCCTATCTTGATTTTAACATTGCGACACTTTCCTTTACAATATAAGGTTCCCCCATTGGCTACCATGACCTCAAAGGAATTACAATTGTGGATATAGCAATTTTCCCGTTGAGCAACTCTAGGGTCAATGAAGTTGTGCATGCTTCCCGAATCCAAAAGGATGGAAATACGTTGGCCCTTGAAACATCCTGTAACCTTCATGGTTTGAGGAGTAGTAATTCCTGCAAGGGCATGGATTGTAATTGATGTCTCAGGTTCCTGTTTCCCTGCTTCTTATGGAGGAGGTGTTTCTGGAGGGTCCTCATCCTCATCACTCTCGTCAACGGTATCAGGTTCTCCAAAATCTATCAAGAACAATTTTTTGTGTGCACACTTATGCCCCTTGAAAAAAATTTCATCACAATTGTAGCATAATCCTTGGGCATGATGTGCATCCATCTCTTCGGTGGTGAGGCGCTTGGGTGCAGCAGGTTTATTATCATCTGGGTGTTGGGCTCTCGGGGGAAATGAAGGTCTATTTTGAGGAAACTTTGATGGGCGTCTTTGGGCAGAGAGTTTAGATTCGGCCAGACGGGCCAAACTGATAGCTTCCATCATAGTTCGTGGTTTCAACATTTTGACTTCTGCTTGGAGTTCCATCTTCAACCCACTGATATAACAACTCTGGAAGAACCCTTCACTCAATCCTCTTGTTCGATTGGCCAATTTTTCAAATTGAGCTTGGTACTCTCGAACTGACCCTATTTTTTATAGTTTGGATAAGGCTCTTGTGAAGTCCTAAAACTCACTAGGACCAAATCGAGTGAGTATTTGGGATTCAAAATCCTCCCAAGAGATATTTGGGTAGGTAAGACGCAACCATTGAAACCAGTGTAGAGCCTCAGATTCCAAGTTAAAGGAAGCCATCTGGACTCGATGAAATACTGGTACATTATGAAGTCGAAAGAATTGGTCAACCCGACATAGCCACCCATCAACATCCTTCCCACTGAATTTGGGAAAGTCCAACTTGGGCATTCTAAAGGGTGTATCATGGTCACGATTCCTTGTAGAACTCTCAACTTGGTATTCTGATTTGGGTGGTTCTCTTCTCAGTTTGCTGTCCACTTCAGTCAATGTTTCTTCTAAGTGATTGCTAGTGGCCTCATGCTCTAGGCGAAGACCTTGGACTTCTTCCCTTATGGAGTGAAAAGACGAGTTCAAGTTCTCAATGGATTTTGTTAGGGACTCCAAGTGTTCTAGTTCTTTTTGGTGTCCACGGGTACCCTGGGCCATTTTTTGACCTTTTGTGACCAGTTACTAAAAATTGAATTGAATTTTTTTGACTTACTATTTTTAGTAAGTGCCCAAAAAAGTGCTTGGGCACTATATATCAAAATGATCAGCAGGAGGAGGTGGTCACAATGAGCTATATCTCTCAACACTACTTTTTGGCACCCTAGACTTTTTTTTTTTTTTTTTTATCTCCTGTTTTGCTGAGTCTAACGGTGTTTACAGATTCTGATTCTGAGCTACTGAGCAAAAGTTGGGTACTGGAGCACTATCTAAAATTGGTCGTGTTTCACACTCAAGATTCTCTATATTTTGCAGGTGACTGATATGACAATTCTGTTCTGACTCTGAAGATTGTGAATTCTGCCCTGATCGTGCTTGACTGACCGACTCGATCGTGGATCGCCATCTGTAAATTTTTATCACATCTCCAGACTTTCAACTTAAGTGTCACCCTCATGGCTTATCCCAAATGCATGTCCCTTCTATTATTTTTTTGGTAGAGGACTCCTTTCTCATATGCTCACTTTTGAAATGCAGGTTTACGAACGGGGGTGTTTGGATTCTTATTTTTATTTTTATTTTTGTATTTTTTACAGGTTGCAGTTTTAACAGAACCAGGGAATGCTAAGTATAGGAGTATGTACCACCCATAGGCCCTATAATATACCGACAGTGATGAACAATAGTGCTCGGACCAATATTTCAGGCCACTACTCAAGGAGGATTCCACACATACCCTTGAGCACACTACCTGCCTCTCTGACAATACGGGAGGGTAATCGTCTAGGATGCTATGTCCCGTAGATTATGAGTAATACAAGGCCGAAGAGATTCCTAATTGCTAAAAGTTTGTTTAATCCTAGATGGTCTCCCGATATACCCGAAGATACATGGGAGCTCAAGTCCGTGCGCGAGTTCTGTCTGAGGCCTGGGTATTGGAGCTTGATCGCCCCTCACTTCACTAGACGCTTTATGGGCTATCTAGCTTAGCCAATAACGACAGATCCTTCGCGATATTTTAAAACCCCCGGTATAGGGTTTCTACCTACTCAACTAACAATATATATTTTTGTTTTTGGTCTGGAAAAAAAAAACACTGTATTTTTTTTGGATTTTTTTTTTTTTTAATAAGGAAAAATGGAATGGAAAAAACACACAGAATTTATACCTAACAGGCGGATTGGATGGAAAGAATCATTGCATTTGCAGCAGAACTTGGCCCTGGAAAGTGCTCTGATACCACTTGTTAAGATCCTGCTATAAAATAAACTCAAATAACACACTCTCACACAATTGCTAGGAAATAACTCACATAAACATCACATTAATATAACAGAAATTTGCATAAAGAACAATCTCACAATAGGACTGAATCGCAGGCCTCTTCGAGGGGGCAACCTCCTTCAATACTTCATTAATTTTTCCAAAGATGGTTACATTGGTGCCATTTCGGGTATTTAAGGAGTTTCCTTCCAAGATTGGCTTACATGCAAAATGCCACCTGGATTACATGCATAATGCCACCCGAATTACATGCATAGTGCCACTTTGAATTACATGCACAATGCCACTCAAATTACATGCACAATGCCACACGAATTACATGCACAATGCCACCTATCTACCATGTGTTACATAAAAAATGATGCCATTTTTCATAGGCACTACCTAAGCTAAAACTTAGAACATTACAAAATATTAATCATGGGTACTACCCACGTTCACTAGGAATTATTACATCAAGGAAGTTATTACATTAAGGGTTAGGATGAGATCCTAAAAATATGGACCCTCCATTGCACATAATGGCTTTAATAGATAGGAAACCCTTAAAAAGAGTATTAATTGATACCGAATCATCAATCAATATCATTACTACCACTGATCTTATCCACCTCAAAATACCTCTGTCCCACATTTCTAAATCATCATTCACCCTCAAAGCAATTAATGATGTTTTATGTACCACAATTGGCACTATTGTTTTACCTATAGAAGTAGGGTCCAAAATGTTGCACACCATGTTTCACATCTTGGAAGGAGCCATGGCGTCTAATATTCTCCTTGGTAGACCTTGGATGAGGGAAATGAAATGTGTTCCATCAATTCTTCACCAATGCTTAAAATACATTCATGATGGACAAGTCCATTGCATCCCCGTAGATGTCAAACCTTTTAAGTATTGTAATTTCATTTCAAATCCTTATGAATCCATGTTACCTTCCACTCATCTATTCTTTGCACCATAATTAAATCCATCCACACCATATCTTAATCCACTTTATTCTAATCCATCTTCATCTTCTTCTAAGGTTCCCATCATAGAGGAGCTACCAATCACATCACCTCCTCAAAAATCCATTTCTTCTTGTACATGTAGTCATAGTCAGTCTAATGTTAGAACATTATACATCACATATACCCCTTCTTCTACAACCACTTCTATTCCATATCATCATTCCACACTGCCATCCAATCCCACTCCATCAGCCAATGTGTCACAAGTTGAACTTTCATATTGTGCCATATTTGACTTGCCACCATCCACAACTAATCCAGAGCCACTTGAGCCTTCACCATCCACCTCATCAACCCAAGTTGAAGTCCACATCACTAATCTAACCATTGGTGAGTATGTGGTCTAAGACATCACCACTACACCCCTAGCCATTCCCATAGCTAAGGATTTTGGATGTCCTCAAGATCGTCCTTTATCCATAGGTGATGTTTATGACATGAGTACCACTTCAAATAGAATTAAATTTTTTTATGAAGGGTTGGATTGCTCAATTAGGGCAAACCCACCTGAAGAACCACATGATCCTAGGCATGACAACATACCTAACATAGAGGAGTTTCTAACTCGATACTTTAATATGTTCCATTGACAAGGTCAAGGTCTAGGTTCCCATGAGCAAGGGATGCATGATATATTAGAGGTCCCATATAGATGTGCCCATGATCATTCCAGTTAAAGCTATAACCTATTGTATTCCACTGTGTCTCTTGAGCAAGCCTTTAAAAATATTACACTCAATGATGAAGATCACCCCATACACCCACTACCCTCAACATCTTCTCTTGAACAAGTCCTTCAAGAACTTTGCATGGACAAAGTAAACGAAGATAATCCCATCAAATTTTCATATCCTGTATTTGATTATGATGATGAAATTTATGAAGAATTCGAAGTCATGCCAAATGCTTCTGACGATTATAAATAGGAGTCACAACCCATTGTCCCCATCACCCAACAGGAAAAATTTTACCTTTGAATGTTCCCCATCCATCATCCCATATTATACTTGCTTCATACACAAGAACAAGATGATCCACCTGGTAATCTACCTTGAGCCACCCAAATGAGCCAAGAATTGTAACATATGTACATATTTAAAAAAAAAAAAAATGTTGCACTGATGTTTTCACGTTCACTATTACAGGGATACCAAGCCTCGATATTGGTTCTAATTCAATTGTTCCATCTGCCCATTTAGCCAAACCATCCTACCTTCTGCTAGGTCAATATGAATCCTATTGACTTATTTACCCCACTCCGTAATCCATACAATTTGGCTAGGCCAATTCCAATTGACATTAGCCTTATTGACTTGGACCAGATTTCCTCCACACCCTCCTTTTTGGAGCTCATCCTATATGAGGAATCATTAAAGGCTTCAGCCAACTACATTTCTCATGCACCGCAACCTTCACCTCCATAACTTTATACCAACGGTCTTGAGGTTTTTCAGGAAAAGTTAGGCAATGATAAGCAAGAAGAATTAGATGACAGCCTAGACTATCCTGACTGGATATCAGGCCTAGTACCTATTCGTAAGCTTAATGGAGCAACGCACATTTGTATTGATTTTTGACACTGGTCTTAGCTCTTCCTTGTCTGGGGGTACTTGGCTAGGCATTCTATTATTAAAGGTAACACATTATATGTACATATACATGGATTTAAAAAAAAATCATCATCCACATAGGCATATCTACATTGCATACATCCCATTTACATCTAAGGCATACATATTCAATTTTTGTTTTACACTCATGCACTATTTCATTAAATCATACATATTCCATGGCATTGTACACTTTCCATTTGCATATCAACACATCATTGCATCAGGAATATACATTTTCATCCATCCCATCCCATGTTCAATGATCTGGCAAAGTAATTATGATATGACCATACAACAAAAAGTCAAGTTTTAATGATTGGGGGTACCTATTTTGGAACATTCATGCAACTTTGAAAAATTTCATATGTCAACCACATCACATGTCACAACAATCTAAATTTTTAGTCACTCAACCATTACTAGTGTAACAAACAACCTCCAAATGGATTTTTTATTTTCTTTAGGATCAAAAACACAATTTACACACTAAGAAGATCTTGAGTATTGCCAATTGAACATGAATACAATATTGAACCAATCACATTCCATCACATATTAAAAAAATTGAGCCAAGGAGGGTTAGTACCATACTTGGGTAGTACCTTGAAGTGAAAAGGAATAATCCTCACTTGTCCCATCATGCAACATAGTCCAAAGCAAAAATAGTGGTTCTTACCACTACCACAATTACTCTTCGAACATAAACATAAAAACATAGAGTAGTAAGGATAGGGTCAAGATTATCATCATACTTTAGTTGAGAATCCTATTCCCCAAAGCTCTATACCAAATTAACAAATAAAATTCCAAATACCCTTGATACCTAAAGTTCTAAGGATTGTACTACATGTCCCTTACAAGGATGGGTAGTCATCCCCAAGGCCTAAAAGATCAAATCCCATAGGACTATGGAGTGAATATCCATCAGGGCTATAGACACTTGACTGGAAGTGGAGTAAGCTCCTGCGAGGCGACATGTCTCTCCTAAAAAAAGAGAGACCTCTGAATGCACATAAGGATAGGCTAACCTTAGGTCATCTCCATAACAGGTCACACCTAAATGCACTCATAATGGGTTAATGAACTTCACATGCACACACACTAGTTCTTGATTGGATAGGATCATTGTCACACTCAATATTTGGTATATGAACCTCACTTGCACACACATTGGTCCTAAATAAAGTTAGACAACCCTAGTGAGTTTGATTGATAATACTAGTATGTCTGAGTCTTTGAAAATTCTGCAGTATCTTCTTCCATATCAACATCCATCTCTTCTTCCATATCTTCATCCATATCTTCTTCCATATATTTCTTCCATATCAACATCCATATCTTCTTCCATATCAACATCCATATCTTTTTCCATATTAACATACATATCTTCTTGCGTATAAACACCAATGTCTTCATAGTGAGTCAAGTTGCAGAACACCACCAAATTTGGTACCCTCGATTGCCAAACAATGGACAACAAAAATGGTCAATAAAATTTCTAAACTATAAAATATCATGTGAACAACATGCATTCCTCTCATATAGTTTAGATTCATTTACTTGCATCTATAACACATCATAATTAATAACACATCATATAGCTTGCATTTACATAGTTAGCCTGCATACATCATCCATATAAACATCCATAGCACATCATATAAATTTGCATACATCATTCATATACATATTAGGCATACACATCATAGTTAGCTTGCATTCATCATCAAAAACATAAAATTAAGATTGCATAAAAACATAAACACATCCACACAAAATATAACACACATATATGAAAAATCCATGTATATATATAACTGTCGAATATATAATGGAGTTCCAAGAAGGCTACAAAAGGGAGCACCAAGGCTCACGTATATAAAATAGTGCATCTAAGCACTACATCATCTATCCATGAGAAGACCCTTGAGACCTAGTAGGTGCCCTCAGCCTAGTACTCTGCCTAGACTCTATGTGCCTCGATGGCTCGACCATAGAAGAAGGAGGATCCAAAAAGGTAATATGGTGTTGCATACACACATCCTCCAAGGAATGTATGTATGCCTAACTAGATTGAATATGCCACAAATCCATCTAATGTCATCGCTCCTTCACTAAAATATCTTCCTAGAGCCTTGTAATTGTCTCTTAATAACTAGTTGTAGTCGCTGCCCGATCTGCCTCTAGCCAAGCTATAGTCACCTTGGCCTCCCTCTAAGACTCAAGCATAGTCTCTCGCTCCTCGTGTAGCTGCTCCAGCTTCACCCACAACCTGGATACCTTAGATATATCACCCATATCCTCATCATACTCCCTCTCTCCCTCTACCAAGCCCACCTCAAGAGCCTACTAGGATGCTCCCCTCAATTTCCTTTGACCCATAGATCACGGGGGCCTCATCCTCTTTAGAGTCATCCTTGACCCCACAGTTGCCACATCCACACATGAAACATTTGGAACCCATATTGGTGGGGTACCAAACCATTCCACATACTCCGAAGTCACCCTAACATCATCCACATCAGACACCTCCAACTACTCGTCCTCCTCTAGCTACACCCACCATGGATCCATGCAAGGAAGTGTCCCCTCATATCTCCATTTCCAATATAACATAGGCTCATCTGATACACCCTGAGGTAAACCAAACTGCCTCAACACCCATGAGTACTAGAAGTATTCCACCTCCTCATCCCGTCATCCAACCAACCATCAAGCCTACATCACTTGATGTAGTTGTCTCCTATCTCCATCCCATATAGCTCCTTGCCATGGCCTCCATATCACATCTGCTCGAGTCAAGCTCAAACACATGTCTTGGTACCACTACCTAGTGTGCACCTCCTGACTCGGCTAAACCTCCTTAGCCATCACCCATATCCTAGCATAAGGATCCCCCATCCACCATGACTCACATGGCAGCCCCTTAGGCTGGGCTACCACAAAATGCTCCCAATATTAGCACTGTAGGAGGAAGCTACACCCAATACCCTTCCTCTCCCTCTGAATCACAACTCTAGGTATAACTATGCTAATAAGGTAGGTTCCAATGCGTACTCCCAAGGATCTATCAACAGATTGCTCACCAACCTCAATAGGTTCCAAGGGAACCTACAACTAGTGCTATTAGGTAGCACTATGTTCGCTAGCATGAACATGATCAAGGTAGGGAGTGCATCCAACTCCTTTGCCTTGTACATGCTCAAGTAGCATATCCCTCTATCTCCCATCCAGGCCTCTTGCCATCGATTCCCAAAAATTCTCTCCATCTTTGCCTTCTTATCCCTCCCAACCACCACCTTCTCCCCTTCTACTGGCACCTTGAGAATGTGATATACATCCTCAAGAGTGATAGTAGTCTCCCTAGTAGGCAACTAGAATGTCCCCCTATCCGGGTCCCACTTCTCTATCAAAGTAGAGAGATACCCCTCATTAGACCTCACCACATCAACCCTCGCCACACCCTCCAAACCTACCCCACTCATCCTTCGAAAGCTTCTTCCTCATTCTCGAAACAAGAGGAGAGAAGCGATGTCAAGGCTCAATATCCCTTGGCTAGAACAACAAAAACACTTTGTTAGCATGAAAACTATGTTAAAAAAAAAGACAAAACAAAATATTTTTGCACAAAGAGAACAAATGATCTTATCAGGACAAAGGGTGCCCCCACTCCACTAGTAGCATCAAGGCCCTTTGCTGCCATGGCATCACTTCACACACTCACTAGCCTCACAAAATCACAAGCCCACTCCACTCCTCAGACGCAGCTCCTTGAAGTCAACATCGCATGAACGAGCCTAAAAGTTCACTCAGAAATCTTTTTGTAGCTTTCCATAGTGCATTCAAGTGCAAACCTGTACCTGCAAATCACGAGCATGGTTGTGCATGTTGGAATATGTAATCCAACATTGTGTAAATTATTCTTAGACTAAAATATAAAGTCTAAAGAATAATATTTGAATTAGAAAATAATTCTATTTTATGTAAAAATATTCCCACCCAATTAATAAATAAAATAAGGGTGCTAGGAATATTTAATTTGTGGTAAAAAGTTATTTCCCATTTTCTAGAAAATATTAAAAAGTAACCAATCACTTTTTAATATTTGATAGATGCCACTTGTCACACATCTCAATATAATATTGTGATAATATTTTTCACACATCTCAAGATAATATTGTGATAAGATTTGGGTAATTTTAGGGTTGTAGTAGAAAAACTTCTCTTTAAATAGGGGTTTTGTCTACTACATCTTGTCATATCATGTTGATGCATATTGTTGCATAATATTGAAGCATTCTTGTATTGTTGAATCATTGAGTCATATAGTGAGCTTCATTGTGGATGTTTCTCTTCTTCATTTGAAGTAAGGTTTTACCACTTAATATTGGTGTTGTGGGTTTTACTCTTTTGTGTGTGATTGTTCTTGTGGAGCATTCTTCGATCTTGGGGAGACTTTGGTTATCTCACATTTGGTATCAGAGCGATTGGGATCTCCATCAAGTGTCTTCAATCCTTTGAGATGAAAAACCCATTAAGGTATATGTATATTGTTTTAATGCATGCATTTGATATTTGGGTATTTTATGCATTTGATATTTGGGTAAACTTATTTTGCAAATCTGCCATTAGGGTTTATAGATTTATTGTGTTTTTTTATCTAGTTGTTAGATCTTTTGCAAATGGTGTTTTCGTTTTAAATATATAATTTTTTGGCATCGAGCTTTTCCTGGAAGGGTTTTGGAGCCAAACGGACCCCATGGTTGCATCCGGAAGGCCCAAAAACCCTATTTCCATATATTATTTGCTCTCTTTTGGTGAAAAATAAATCTAAGGCAATTTTTTTTTATTTGAGGGCCAAATGCCCCCCCACCCATTTTGTTGTACAATTTGATTTTTTGTTTATTATTCAGTTTTTTAATAAAAAATAGTCATTTAATAAAAAAAACTATCATTTTTTTTATTATTCTATTTTTTTAATAAAAAAAAAGTCATTTAATAAAAAAATAGTCTTTTTTTTTGCATAAATTGAAATGCATTTTTTATTATTGTATAATGCAACTAGAATCCTTTTATGCAATTTTTGGCAAATTTTTAGTCAAATTGTCAAATAATTTAGACCTTATAGTCATTTTTTCTCACATTAACAATGGTTGTTCATGAGTTTGCTTTTTTTGCAAGGTTATCCAAGTATGTTTTGGAGTATCCAAGGCAATTTCGGATCAACTTTTTCACTCTCTTCCCCCTATTTTTATTAATTTCTTCTAATCTCTCTCAAGCATTTGATTGAAGCATATTGTAAAAATGTAACTTGTATCTCTCATAATGAAAGTAAAAGAGAATAAAAGTGATAGAGATAAAGAGAGAGAGAGTGTGTATTTGTGTTTTGCCTATTTTGCATCTCAACTAATCTAACTACTAACTTACTAACTTTCTACTAAACAATATACTAACCAACTAACTTGTAATTTGCTAATTTTCATATTAATCAAGATGTTTAAAAATGAATCAAATTACTAACCACAATTTTAGTATTTGATTAAAATTTACTTAATCATGCAACACATTATATTTGCTAAACACCTATTGAATCCAAAATAATCCGCTCTATCGGTAGCTAGTCCTTTTCGGATCCTTGTACCCGTACCCTTTTGGATATCTTGGTTGACCTTGGGTGAGATGAATTGGCAATTCATTAGGCTATAGAAAAACCTTAAAATTAACACTAACTTACTAACTTATTGACTATCTAACATTTAACAAATGTTTTATGGTTCAATTCAAGTTAGTTTATTTTATTGCAAGATGATTGTTATGGTTAGTTACCTTCTTATTGCAAGTTAATCTATTGCAAGTTGATCTTGGTTTATTTACTTTAATAAATTACAATATGGTTATAGTTGTTTGTTTCAAGATGGTTATAGTAGTTCATGATGATGTTGATTATATTTCATGACGATGCTTATCTCTCTTAATGATGCTTAATTTTGATTATCTTTCATGATGATTATCTTTGATGATTGAAAGGTAGATTACTTGAAAGTTATATTTTTTTTATATATGCATGTATGTTTATCTACTTTCTTATTGCATCATTTATTTCCTTTTTCAATGCATCTTATATTTTATTATGTTCACTTTCTAGAATGGCTGATCATGGAATCTCCTTCATGCCTAAGCACATACTTGATGGATCAAATTTTGGAATATGGGAACCAAGGATGAGGGCTGAATTTCAAGAAAGAAAGTTATGGCCCATTGTGAATGGAGATGAAGCAATCCCAACCCAGGAAAGGGCACTTGATACATACAACAACAAGAGTCACCTTGCACTTTCCATGATTATCAATAGTGTGAGTGATGAGATATTGCTCACTATAAGCCATTGTGAGCATGCTAAAGATGCATGGGATTTGCTAAAACAAGTCCATATAGGGTACAACACATCAAGGAAATTTACTTTATTATCCAAAATTATTAGCACTATGCAAGGTGAAGAAGAAAGTGCCTTGATATTCCTCTCAAATATGAAAGACATGAGAACTCAACTATTGGCTTGTAATTATGATTGGATAAGTGAGAAGCTCTTAAGATTTATCATTTTGAGGAACTTATCAAGCAAGTTCAAGAATTTTGTCATCATTATTGATACTAGGCTAGAGCAAGAAGAGGATGGCATTCCTCTCAACACTCTTTCACAATTATTAATTCAACAAGAAGAGTCTCTTAATAGAGATAAAGTGAATGGTCAAGTTGTCAAGGATAAGAATGTTGCCTTGAGTGCAACTAAGGCTTCCTTCAAGAAGAAATACAAGGGAAGGAAAAATTAAAATTTCCAACCCAACAAACCTAGAGTTGATTTCACTTGCAACTTTTGTGGCAAGAAATTCCACAAGGAACAAAATTATTTCAAGAAGAAGAAGATTCCAGAAAAGGAAGAGCAAGAAAAGGCTAAGGGACAAGGATCTAAGAAATGGTTTGGAAAGGGAAATAAAAAGAACAACAATGTAAAGCAAAATTCTAATAAAAATGCCTTTGTTTGTGCCCTCTACTCCATTGGCTCATCTACTTCTAATGAATGGGTGTTAGATTCTGGATGCACTAACCATATGTGTTTTGAAAAGGATAATTTTGTGGACTTTCATAAGCACTCTTCAGATTCAGTTGTCATTGGTGATAATACTAGAATTCAAGTAGAAGGTGTTGGCAATGTTGTAAGTGAAGGGAAATTACTTGATAATGTCCTATGTGTGACTAACCTTAGGAGAAATTTAATTTCAGTTTTGCAAGTTGCTAGAAGTGGTCACACTATTGAGTTTAATGCAACTTCATGGAGCATTAGGAAAGGCATGCTACCAATCATTACAGGTTATGTGAAGAATAATATTTATGTGTTAGGTGATGCTCCTCCTAAAGTGTGTTTAGCAACCAATGTTTCTCCTAGTAGCAAGCTTTGGTATGAAGTTCAAAAATTTAGTTGAAGGCTTGTCTAAAATTTCACCTATTCATGGTTTGTGTGAAACATGCATCTTAGGAAAGATGAGCAAATAAAATATTGCAAAGGACAATTCAACAAGGGCCACACAAATTCTTCAACTTATTCATACAAATATTATGGGTGCATTACATGTTAGATCACTTGGTGGTGCATCCTATATTCTCACCTTTATAGATGATTATTCAAGAATGATATTTGGGTATCTACTTATGAATAAATCAGATTGTTTTGAGAAATTCAAGGAGTTCAAATCTTTGGTAGAAAATAAAAAGGGAGAAAATATAAAAATGATTATAAGTGACAATGGAGGGGAGTACAATAGCAATGATTTCAATAAGTTTTGTTCTTCTTATGGGATCAAAATGCAGTTTACTTGTCCATACACTCCTCAACAAAATGGTGTTGTAGAGAGGAAAAATAGGACAACATGGAGATGGTAAGATGCATCCTTGGTGACCACTTACCTCAATTTATTTAGGGTGAAGCAGCCAATACAACAATCTACATTCTTAACAACTGTTCTTCAAAATCAGTTGAGGGGAAGACTCCTTATGAGGTTTAGAATGGTAAGAAGTCGAATTTGTCACACTTAAGAGTGTTTGGATGTGATTCATTTTCATATATTCCTTCAGAAAATAGGAAGAAATTGGATAAAATGTCTCATAAATGCATTTTTGTTGGCTATGATGCAAAACATAAGGGCTACAGGTTATACTCACCTTCTTCATGCATTGTATTTGTTTCAAGAGATGTCAAATTCAATGGAGGCATTCTTGAGTTAGAAAAGGGTGGGCCTTGTGTCAAAAGGACCAAGTGGTTGGATAATTCTAGGGGTCCTAAAGAGTAGAATTCAGTTATCCAAAGGATAACTAGAAGTATGACCCTTAACATGTCTCTTCTAGATAATATAGAGAATTATCATGAGTCTACTTCTTACCAAGAAGCTTCACAACACTCTTGTTGGGTTGATGCCATGAAGGTTGAGATGGATTCTATTCTAAAGAATAAAACTTGGGATCTAGTGTCTTATCCTAATAAGAGAAATATTATTGGGAACAAGTGGGTCTATAGAATCAAGTACAATTCTAATGGAGAGATAGAAAAGTATAAGGCTAGATTGGTTGCTAAGGGTTATACTCAAAAATATGGTATTGACTATGATGAAACCTTTGCACCAGTTGCCAAAATGCCCACCATTCGGCTTCTCATTGCTATTGTTGTTGCTCAAGGTTGGTAGATTTTTTAGCTTTATGTGAAAAGTACATTTCTAAATGGTGATTTGGATGTGGATATCTACATTAGTCAACCACAAGGATTTGTTGTACAAGGTAAGGAAAAAATTGTGTGTAAAATAAAGAAAACCTTGTATGGTCTGAAGCAAGCACCTAGAGCATGGTACATGAAGATTTTAGGTTACTTCTTGTCTCTTGGTTTTGATAAATGCTATTTAGATACAGATCTCTATGTGCTTAGTAAGGATAAATTGGTCATTTTTATTGCTCTATTTGTTGATGACCTTGTTATGATTGGAAATTAGAATGAGGCCATTTTTTATTTCATCTCCAAATTAAAGTTAGAGTATGAAATGTATGACCTTGGTCTTCTACACTACTATAGTGGCATGCAAGTTTATCAACATGAGGATTGTACCTTTTTGAGTCAATCCAAGTATATTGAAGATATTTTTAAGAGGTTTGATTTTGAGGATGGCAATCCTACTTCCATCCCTATTTCAATAGTGATTAAGTTGGAAGTAAGTACAAAATATCAGTTGGCTGATGCTACATTGTATATGCAGCTCATTGGTAGTATTATTTATGTTACCATCACAAGGCCAAATATTGATTTTGCAGTTGGTATGATGGCTAGGTTCATGTAGAAACCTTATATTGAGCACTTACAAGCTACCAAGAAGATTCTAAAGTACCTTTCAAGTATTAGAGATTTGGAACTCAAGTATCCTAGGCTTCCTTCCTTTGCTCTTTCCGGCTATGCTGATTCTAATTTTGGAGGGGATAGAATAGACAAAAAGTCTACCATAGCATATGTTTTTAGTATTGGGTCTACAACTATCTCTTGGTATTACAAGAAGCACGATACAATAGCTATTTATACAATAGAAACATAGTATAAGGCTACGACAATAGTTGCATAGGAAGCGTTTTGGATTCATACCCTCATGAAGGAAATTGGCTTTGAGAAATTTGGTCCTTCATGTTTGCTCTTCGATAATCAATCAGCTATTGCCTTGGCTAAAAATCCTATAATACATCAAAGGACAAAGCATGTTGAAATCCAAACCCACTTTATCATGGGACTATTTAGTTGGAGTATTGTCCATCATCTTCTAATTATGTTGATTTGTTCACCAAACCTCTTCCCAAGGAGCAGTTTTGTAAGCTGAGGGAATCACTTGGTTTGGTGAAGTTGTCCACAAGGGGGAATGAAGTGTAGTTACACTTGTGTGATGACAAATTCATCCTTATGAGGTGTTTTGAGCTATATATATGAGTTGATATTTGGTGGTATAATTGCTTTTTGCATCTCTTTTGAACATGGTACTTTCTTTTTTGCCTTGTACAACTTTTGTACATGTTACTTTGTAGATGGCATTGTGCAATTATGGTATACGATGCAATTGCTTTATGCGACTCTCTTATATGGTACTTTCTTGTTGTCTTGTGCAACTTTGTACATGTTTTTATGTAGTTGGCATTATGCAATTAGTTTATCATGGTAATTTCTTGTTAGCATTTATGCTACTTTTGTACATGATGGTTGGCTTTATGCAACCGGTGTGCACACTTTATTATTTTCATATATGCAAATTTAGAGTTTGCAATCGGTGTGCACACTTTGTATATGGTACTTTAGATTTTGCATTATCATGGTACTCCTTATTTGCTTTATGCAACTTTGTACATGATATTTTTTGATAAACTATATAGCACATGACTATAAGTATGGCTTGGCATCTTTTTGTGATGACTTATAGTTCACTATTTTTTAGATCAATTTTGTTATCATCTTTGAATATTCATATATATTGTGGTGAATATATTTAGGATGGTGTATCTAAATGATCTTATGTTGAGCCGCTTGTAGCTTGTAGGTACTTCTGTTTGGGGTTTTGTAGGCTTACTGAAGACACCCTTGTGATGTTTTATTCTTGTCATTTGCAACCACTTGTGGTTGATGGATGTCTTTGTAAGCTTCTTGTATCTGAAGCTACTCCGTTGGGGGCTTGCAATCTCATTTTGGCCCATTTTGTATTGGTGCCTTATTGTAGACCATTCTTGGTCATAGAAGCTCATTGTAACTATATTACTCATTTGATTCTCATCCTCGTTTGTATATTTAGGGGGAGAATATTTCTTTGTTTCATAATTCCTTTCCCCAATATTGCATTAAGGGGGAGTGTTGGAATAAGTAATGCAACATTGTGTAAATTATTATTAGACTAAAATATAAAGTATAAAGAATAATAATTGAATTAGAAAATAATTCTATTTTATGTAAAAATATTACCACCCAATTAATAAATAAAATAAGGTTGTTAGGAATATTTAATTTGTGGGAAACAATTATTTCCTCTTTTCTAGAAAATATTAAAAAGTAACCAATCATTTTTTAATATTTGATAGATGCCACTTATCACACATCTCAAGATAAGATTGTGATAAGATTTGTCACACATCTCAAGATAATATTGTGATAAGATTAGGGTAATTTTAGGGTTGTAGTAGAAAATTTTCTCTTTAAATAGGGGTGTTGTCTACTACATCTTGTCATATCATGTTGATACATATTGTTGCATAACATTGAAGCATTTTTGTATTGTTGAATCATTGAGTAATATAGTGAGCTTCATAGTGGATGTTTCCCTTCTTCATTTGAAGTAGGTTTTTACCACTTAATATTGGTGTTGTGGGTTTTCCTATTTTGTGTGTGATTGATCTTGTGGAGCATTCTTTGATCTTGGGGAGACTTTTCTTGTCTCACAGTGTGTCTGTAGGTGCACTCAGGTGCACGCGAGCACCTGTAGAACACGCCAGGAGCATCTATGTGCCTAGAAACCAATAAACATGAAGATAAAATCCCTCAAAATGGTAGCTTCCCTCATCCAAAATGCACCAAATTTCATACACACATCATGCACATCATAAAATTTGATTTTGTGAAAACACAAATAGTTTTGCATGCATATTTGATGATAACAAGACCAATTTATACAAAAACATATATCGCATTACAAAACATAAATATCAAGGTTAAAATTTCACAAAATCATCATTCCACAATTCATCATCATATGCTTCATCATCCCATCCACTTTTGTACATGTTGGAGTTGATTTGACCGCTAAATCACTCATATTTACCACAAATACCAACAAAACACTAAAGCACAAATAAATCATCTTCACAATCAGTCACAACATTGCATGACTCCATAAAACATTCTTCCATCATCATTTTTCATACATCACTCATCACAGAACACATTTTATCTGGTTAAGTCAATAATAAGTGAACCTCGTATCTAGAATGTTATTCTATAAACTTGGTGATTGCAGCGATAGTAATCCATGCAATTTGGCAAGATGAATAGCCTAAAATAAGGACACTTCAACATAATAATTATCATCATCTCATTATTACAAATCACAATCATATTTGGAACCTCACACTTTGAGTACAACCTTGCCAAGAACAATTTTCTCATAATCAGTCATTGATTTCCTTGTCTGTGGGGCAAGAAAACACAGATAAACCATAATCACAAACACTCATTCATTTGACAACATTCAAAATATAGGACATCGATAAGCTTGATTGGTTCCATAATGGAATTTGTGAAGACATTTCCACAGTTAATACCCAACCCCTATGTTGACTTAGTCAGCCTGCATATTCATATTTTGCATACTCAATTATGTCATTGTCGTAAATTATTCAATAGCATCGAATAAACCCAAAGTTTGGGGCAACCACATTATATTATGATTTTCCCATGATGGTATACATCTCACATGATCATAAACATATACACTGGAAAAATTATCCCTCTCAACCATTGGGGAAAAAATGGTATAACATTTTACATCATTCATATCATCCACATTTGCATGGTATTATACACCAACCCCTTTCCACAATTGGGGAAAAAATGGTATCACATCTGCATTTCACATCATTCATTCATCAATTACACAAATCCACCACATCATTCATTATTTGCACAAAAAATTCAATTGGCTTGTGATATACATTCGTAACTCATTCACCAATTCAGGGGGTAAGCTATGCAAAATTTTAAAAATTCTTTATTATTTTGTCTTCAACATCAGTGCTCAAATACAACAACAGAGAGAAGTTGCTTCTACACCCATAGCCCAGGCAAGTATCTCATATTTTTGCACCATATTGTGTTTCATGCAATATGGTACAAAAAGGGACATCTGTAGACACCAAATTATAGCCACTAATCCTCCATCCTAACCATTCCACCACCCACTTGTCCACCATACACCTTCCCATCAATTATTTGGTCCAATTCCATATTTCCTGCCATCCATTTCATGATTTTAGCCCTTTCTTGCCATTTCCTAGCCTAATTGGTATTATTTTAATATTATTTTGTATTATTTAATATTTAATATAATATATTATATTATATTATAGTATAATATATTTATTATAAAATATATATTTATAAACTCAATTAACCACAATCGTCTGATCCATTCTAATATCCACCGTCCATATTCATTAATCCATGTCACATTCAAAAAGTAATCTCAACCTTAGGATATAATTTAATATTAGCCACACGATCAAAAGTGTAAGGCTAAAACCCTAAGAAAACCCTAGGTTGGATTATAAATAAGGGTATTTTACAAATGCCCAAACCCTGGAACCTTGATATTAGAAATTATACCCTAGAGGAGTCACTATTGAAGTCCTAGTGAAGCAAAGAGAGATAGATTTTGAAGATATTAAACCCTAGCTAAGCCAACAAGACTTATACTATTCTAGCCATTCCCCATTCATATTCCATCACCATCACAACCCCCATTCATCCATCGCATTCATTGCCATCCCCTAGATATACTTCTATAGATTCTACCCTAACCTGTAGGCACCCTCCAAAGCTTATGAGGCTCACTATAGATCTTGCAAGCACTCACCATAGCCTTTTGTATACTGTAGATGCTCTCCAGAGCCTGTTGTATCTCGTAGGTGCACACCAAATCCTATGAAGCTCATGTTAGAGCCTGCCAAGTGCACGTCTGAGCCTGTTGCACCATGCCATCTGCAACAACAGAATGAAAGCAAGGTATATCTCATTTGAATGTATTTTATCTCATAATTTTTTGATCTAGCATACTTTTTGACTTCATTGTTAACTAGGGTTTTATTGATGTATGAGGGTCTCACACTATGGAGCCCTCATAGGTATTACTAACCCCCTTGTTCTATTTTTATGCATGTATATCTACAAGTTTTACACATTGTTGAATGGTTTTTGAAGCTAGAGTGGTCCCACACTGGATACTCAAAGCCCACTCAACCTGTTGGAAGCAAGGACACACCAAATCTGAAGACACTTCATTATTATTGCTAAGGTTTTGGAGAAACCTAGTGCCATTGTAAATCATTGTATCAAATACTCATATTGAGTACTTATTGTAATAAAGGAGTTCATTGGCTCCCATGTTTATTGAATAAATTTATTCATTTTGTGCAATATTTGTATTTCCTTGTGTTATTTTATTTCCTGTTATTATTTAAGTGGCATTTCTTTGTCTTCACAATTCACCAATTGATATCAATGAGTCAAGGATTATAAATCTTACTACATTTTCAAGGTAAGGGAGAAGAGATATTAGATGCCTTTAAGATTAATCATTGTAATAAAATCATTCTGACAATAGGGGCTCAACTTCACAAGCAAGATCAACCCATTGGTAAGTGTAGGCTATGAGTGGATCCTCACCACTACATACTACTTCACCAAGTAGGTCAAAGTGGTCCCAAATAAAGCATCCAATCAAGAAACAATGGTATAACTACTTGAAGATATCATCAATATTTTTGGAACCTCTACTTCCATTATCACAGATAATACCACTTATTTCAAAGGAGATAAAATTATAAACTTTTCCATTTAATATGGATTCATACTCAAAATATTATTCAACTAATATCCTTAAGGAAATGAATTGGTTAAATCAACCAACAAGAACATTGCAAGGATCTTGAAAAGGATGGATGAAGATCATGTAAAACCAATGGTGATCAAAATTTTGATTCATTATGGAGTGGACCTTACTATATTTTCAAAATCGTAGGATCAAACACCTATATATTAGCCTCCATGAAGGAGTGATGATCCTATCTTAGTGAATGGGCAACACCTTCACCTAGTGTAACAAAGGATCTTGACCAAAATAACATATATGTACATAGTACTAGCTATTAATATGGAAAGTATTTCCCCTTTCTACAAATAATTTTTCTTTTCTTTTTCTTCCAAAGTTTCTTGATTCTTTGGTAAACATTTTCTCCTTCCAAATTAGTGACATGTTGGGTTGATGAAGGATAAATTCAAAAAATGTTATTCCCTCACTTTAGTGAGAAATATTCCTACTTAGGCAAGTGGCACACTCACATAGGATATAGGCCCTACACTACACACAAGGTAGGGCCAATTGTCCAATAATGGTAAAATCACCTCATCCTAGCAACCAACACCAATGTACATATAGGGTACATACTACTAAAGGCCTATAAATACCATAGATGGAGGACAAAGGACCCTAATTTTAAACTATTTCCATCAATAAAATTGTAAGTGCTAAACTCTCTAAGTAAATTGCACAACCAACAAACCACATGGCACTAAATATTGAATGGGTCATAGCCTGAAAGGGCATCCTTGTGATATTTTTAGTAAATCACATAAGAAGAAATAAGAAAACTAATTTTTTCCATGTCTAAGACTCCAGGTGAATCACTTGCTATTGAAAGTTCATTTCCCAACTAAGTGAATTTCTCTTCACTCAAAATGAGCGAATTTTCTTATCCTCCAAGCGAATTGCCTAGATTCTAAAGAAAAAAATTTCTCCTTCCAAACAACAACTAAGCCTCACTAGTGAGTGAATCATTCATATTTTTGAATGGATCACTTTGATTTTAATGAATCACCCCAAATATCAAAAGGCCAATTTTATTATTTTTCACCTTTTTCGCTCATTTTTTTGCCATTCTTCATCATGAATACCTATTTCACCTCTACCAACCCTTCACTATTTGAATCCTAGATAACATCACCATAATCCATAATTATCACCCTATCCATATCCATTTCATTATCACCCATTATAGTCACCATCATAGAGGAGGATTCGTTAGAGGGATAGGGTTGTAGGAAGAAGAGAGGAAATAGGAAGATATAGGAATCAAAACCTTCCAAAAGACCTAAGTAATAGTTCAAATACCAATATTAGAAGGTGGTAGACAGGAAATATGCACACTCCATGAGGGTGGTAAGAAAATATGTGATAAGGATATTTAACTTGTCCCTTATATATACTCTTAGAGCATAAGCTAGACCAAAAAATCTGACTTAGCTATGAATCTAGTACAACAATTGTGGGACTCTTGGTCCAAAATATACCAAAGTGGAAGAATTGCACCATCAAGACCTCATACAAGATTGAAATACCTAAAACATCTTGTGGACCAGCCTTCATAGCAAGATGGTTTCTATGGTACTAGCTAAACTAACAATGGGGTTAGTACTAAAGGAAGGAGTAGAAAGGACTATAAGATAGAATTTAAATATGGATAGGATTTAGACATAACAAGAGATATAAGAGCATGAGAGTCTCATTACCTTAACTAAACTAAACTTCCTAACAAATAAACTATCATCCAATTGTATAGAGCATTATTCAAATAAGCACATGCACAGCTAAATATTCCAATAATTTAATAAATAGCAATCCAAGGAGATATCCAAATAACAAAATACACCATTCATCCAATTTTAACAATAATGCTTAAGAATAAAATTGACATACATACATGTTCTACAATATTCTGAAATAGAGGCTAAAAATACTTAAATTTTTATTCAGAGGAATAAAACATTATATCATACAACTTATGCAATTATAAAATCTAAATATCCAACAATTGAAATGGGTTACATTCAAGTATATATAAATTTTTATTCCATTATATTAGCTCAACATGATTTCCTTATAAACTAACTGCAAGCTTATTAGGTCATTACAAAATATGTACATCTTCTTCTAGCTCATTTTAGTGAAACTTCCATGATGTCATTATGTTGATGTGTATACCTATGATTTATTCCAAAAAATGGTGTCCTACATGTCTCAAGTTTATTCATAGGATCCTCTAATAAAATTACCTTTTACCACTCTACTTGATGATTGGTCTAGTTGCATAAGAACAAGTTTTGGATGGGGAAGCATATGGTTGTTGATATTATTTGATAATAAATTTTTCTTTATGGGGGTAATTTTAAGTCCCTTAGAATTCTACCAGACTCTCTTCCTTGGCAAAAAATAGTTCTAGCTCTTATTCTTCATGTGTTTGACTTTTACCTCTTGGGTGATGTTCAATTTCATTAATAGTCTAACCCTGATTTTGACACTTTATCAAATTCTTTATCAAGTTTACTACATGCAAAACTTTCTGCACTCCCTTTGATGACATTTGTATCTTATAATTATGTCCCTGGGTTCTACACTTAGCTACTTTTAGAATGTTTTCTATCGGATACCAGAGATAAACTTACTTCAAAATTTAGTGCCCTCTTATGTCGGGCCTCATACCGTAGAGAATTTTTTTATTTGACCTATATTTATTAGGCTTTTTATGCATTCTATGATGAAATTAGCACTCTAAAGTTTTATCCTTTGTTTTTATACGTAGCCAAAATTAAAGTCAAGTTCATCAGATGCCAAACTTTTTTATGCTCCCTTTGATAACATCAGCCTTTTACAAGTCTAACATGCTCTTCAAACTTAACAAAAATTTGATTCTAACCTTGTAATAAAATTCCACTCTCCTAACTTAGCCAATTTCAAGATTTAGATTTGCTAGATACTAGAATTTTGCATTCCCCTCGATGATGTCATCCTTTCAAAAGCTTGGCCACTTTCTACACTTAGTTATTTTTCCATTTTGACATTACAGAGTCTTGATGTATTCTTATGCCTTATCCATTTTTCAACCTGATGTTCATTTTATGTGTTCAAATGTACTTCTTAACCTCAAAAGTAACATCTTAGCAAACATATATTTCAAAAATATGCTATAGATAGGTAGGTTAATTTTCTTACCCATAGGGACTACCTTGAACTAATAGAAATGATGGAAAAAGGTATGATTCCATGTTTTTACCATCATAGTGGATATAATATACTTTTTATATTATGTTGGGATCCATAAGGAGCATGTTGAAATCCACTAATAACCCAAGAATATTGATTTCATATAGTCCCAAAACCTAGAGGGATTTTTACTATACATAATTCATTACCTATTGTCAAATATTTATGATCCTACATCATGTCATTCAACTTTAACATCTTGTTGGAGTTAGACTATTTTAAGGATAAAATTTAGATGGTGATCTCAGGAATAACAATAATATCTAGGGATAATATTGACAATAAGATCTACAAGGAGTGCATAGACCTACTATATTTAGTCTATACCTACTCTGGATATTCCTAGATGATTGACTATACCAAGTACATTTTACATCAAATGGATAGTCATATGAAATATTTTAAGTGAGTAAATTCACCTAAACCTATTACCTAATTTGGTTGATCTTATACAAGAAGAAAAGTTAGCTTCCCATCATCTACCTATATTAGTTAGGGATGGATGGAAAAGCCTTACGTACTATGAAGTACACATAAATACCCTATCAAGAAGTTGGAAAGACTTCATAGCACTTCTATGACAAGGTGTATGATATCATAATGGAAAGATTTAGCTAAAATGTACTAATAATATTAAACAAGATATGAAGTATATTGAATAAGGGGAAATGACCATATAGAGATCTCTATTTGGGAAGGACCAAATCCTTCATCCATATCTATAGATTTTTAGCCATACTATTTGATTTACCTATTAAAGTACTTGAGTACATATTCAACCTTGAGTATCTCAGGAAATGCAATTATGTAGACCTAAAATATTTCAAAGGATAAAATTAGACCACTTTATACCTACTAAAATGATAAATTATGAAGATAAATCCTAAGGTATAGGGTTACAACATAGTGGTAGAGGTAAGGTTAAGAGAAATTATTCTTGCATAGTTTAGAGATTGATGGTCCTATGATCCAAAAGATATTTTAAAGAAGACTCTTAGAGACCAAAATCTATATATATTCTTCACACATGAGAAGAGGCAGAACATTTAGTAGTAGGTCAACTTGGATGAGGATATGATATTTGCCACTCTAGGAAGTAATAAGGGTTACAAAGATAAAATTCAAAGTTGTTATTTCAATCCTCCAAAGTGGCATGCCTTTCATCTAAAGGTACAAGAAAAATTTAACATTGGCATCAATCCAAATGATTAGAGGTTGTGTTCCCTTCAAGAATTAGGATATACAAATAATAAATTATTAATTTGGTAAAGGATGAGGTATGAAATAAAAACTATGATTGAATCCATAAGAGATGGTCCATTTGATGCCAAATTCTTTGCCATAAAGGTACCAAAATGGTGAAGACCTTTGTAGAGGTAGTAGTAACTGTAGACACCTAAAATCATCATTGCATAGAGACTCTTAAAAAGCCTCCTTTCTAACTCACATCACCCATATTGGGTATCATTAGGGCTAGTGATGTCTTTATCCAAAAAAAAATGTATTTTTCCCCATAGGAAGCATAGTAATATCAACCCGATATGTTATTAGGCTTGAGACCATATCAACCTGAGATGGTCTCAAGCTCAAAACCATATTGACTTGGGATGGTCACATAAAATCAAATTTAAAAATAAAAGGTGATAGTTAACTACCTGAAAACAACTACACATAGGAAAAAATTTTGTGTCTACCTACACACTGCTAGGTAGTCACCTCCCAGTAGCAAAATGGGGCAATCTATAGGTAATAAACTACAATTAGCAATTAGCAACCAATATATCTATCATTATCACCCCCTTTCCCCTTATACCTCATGTTGGAGGCTATAAAAACATGCTCTTCCTTTCTATTTGAGAGATCCTAAAGTTGAAAGAAAAAGCAATGAAGTACTACCAAAATATCACCACACTTTCCTATTACTTGAATCAATATTGCTTGATTGCCATGCAAGTTTTAGGGCTACATTTTTACTCCTTGCTTGATCAACAACACTACTTTGGATCAATAAAATCCACCAACTCACCTCCATGATCATAATATATCTATCAAAAAAACCCTCTTATGTCACCCCAACACTACCAGGACTTACTTTCATAGAAGTGTAGGTCTACAACAATGATTGTCTTACCCTGATAAGGTTTATAGACAAGATTATCTCAACCTGATATAGTCTCGATCAAGTGACTAGTTTTCATCATGTTTTTGCATATTAGATTATATTTTCATTTATAAATTCTTCCTAGCATTAGATATTTCATTTCATACTTTTATATTAATATAGTAAAGTAGATTTCCATTGTTGTATCCATGCATCCATTTTTTTGTTTTTTTGTATGTTTCCTAATCAAACATGGGTCCATCCCTGGTGGGCCCCATAAATGCCATTGATCCAATTTTATTTCACTGTGTGCAGGTTACATAATTCAGGTATAGTGAAATATTCTAGATCTTCCTCTCGCATGGTGGTCCCAAGGAAACCCACTCTTAAAAACATTGTGCTAGCACAAGAATCTTCTAGATTGCACCTAGGAAAGTTTTATCTGAAAAAAAGGGGCACCACCTCCCTCATTATAACATTGTATCATTAGTGAAATCCCTAAAGGGAACTTTAACTAACACTTTTAAGGAATAAATACAAATTAATACATGAGATTCATTGTTATTTGATTTATTGCATTGTGTTTCATTTTGTTTTATCTATGTATGGTGCAAATTTACATCCTTAAAATGGTGATCATGGTGGGACCCTCGTGTCTCTATTTTTCATAATTTATTTTTTTGTTACATCAAAAAAATGACTAATGTTTGATTTTTTTTATTATTTTAGGTCCAAAGTCTTAATCACCTTAGGTTAATATGACCCCAATTTTGCAACCATCTCAAGTAGATACGGTCTCTAGCCAGAGATAGGATAGTATTGATCTACAAAATCTACATTATACTAAGTATTCCAAGTTAGGTTTTCATACCTTAGGATAATTTATTTCATGTTTTAAATAGAAATAACAAAAAAAATAAGAAAAATACATAATCTAGTTGCATGCATGTTTCTTTGTTTTAGTTTAAATCTGTTAGATCATGATCGTCTCAAGTTGATATGGTTTCTAGTTTGTGACCATATTAAGTCAATATGGTCCCTATTTTCTATCCATATTAAGTCGATATAGTCTCTATTTTCTCCACTATTTTCTTGAATTTCTACCTGATAAAAGGATAGACTATCATTTAGAGAAAATAGATGCATTTTTGCTTCATATATTTGCATTCTTAAAAGCATTATGTTCTCTCTATTTAATTTTAGCAATAAAAGGAACATCACACACCATGAGGTATCCAAATATTGGTACTAGTGAAAATCACACACCATGAGGCATCTAGATTTTTATTTCATCACCAACCTCCAATCGAGACTAGTGATGTTGGAATTCATCTCCTTCTGCTAGCTCACCCCATAAACACTATAGTAGCCCCCATGAGTAGTTTTTAATAATTTATCACCAAGATGCTCTCTACATTTTGGCATGTCTTGAAGTAGGTTAGATTTAGATGCTCCTTAACCATAGGGCTTAATAATTTGTGGAGTGCAATTGTCATTTGTATTCAAGCACACTCGAGTGTGAAGTGAAATCTTGGTTGGGCAAGTATAAGGATTTAGATAGTGTGGCCCCTCCTTGGGGGGGTAGTTATTATTCCTATAGCATTACCTATCACTCATCTATTGCCTGTAAGAAGCCATTTTTTTATTAGTTTATGTTGTAGTCCTCGATAGAGGTTGCACACAAACTACCTTTCTGTAGTGATATTTTCTTCTTCCTTAGTATTTTAGGAGTAAAATTGCAAAACAAAAACACATCAAAAATCCAAAAAAAAATCTAGAAATATAAATAAATAAATAAAATAAATAAACAAAAAGTGCTTTCTTGATTGTTTTTTTTTGTTTGCATAGTTTAGAAAGTTCTTGAAAGCATTGTCATGGCTATTTACACAAAATTTACCTAGCATAAGGTTGTAACACATAGCTAGGCTCAATTACGAGATTACATTATTGATCCATCACCAAGAGCTATGTATAATTTTTGAATTGATCCATAGGACCTTATCATCTCTAAGTAGCAATGTGAACATCCTGACTCGAATGTCATCCATCACTCTACTAGCCCTGATGCATATGGTATTGTTATTCATAACTCACCCATAGTGTCAAATTATGATCATGATATAAATTATCCAAACTATGACATCCTACGTGTCCTTTATAAGGACACTTAGCTCCACTATGAGTCACCTAGGAAGTCATTACCACACATTCACCTTCTAGCTCGACCTGTGACTCCCCTAGATCAATATCAAATGTACACTTCATGACAAGATAGGGGCACTCAAGCTACTACAACTAAGCACCCATGGATAAACCATGACTATGGTCACGTGTATGGGTACATCATCTAACATCATGATAAACCTATCATATCAAATAATACATTGAGGTATGGTGATCCTAATCATCCCTTTATATCATACTAAAGAACATAAGCTTATACTAAGAGGGGGGGTGAACAATATAAGACCACTTTTTACTTTTATTTCCCAATCAATATTATGCAATGTATAGATAGCAATATCAATAGGAGCAATCAAAGCAATGCACAAATCACCATACACAATAGAGACACAAATTTTATGTGGTTCACCCAATGTGGGCTACTCCACGGAGAAAATATTTCACTAAAATTTTCTCAATCAATATCTTGAGAATCCTTTCCCTATTACAATGTTTATGTACCTATGTCCAAAGGAGACACTAATCCCCTAATCAAGTTAGTGGATATCTATCCATAAGAGAACTCCTTTCCCCTCTTGCTCTGGTTGGTGATCTTCTAGAAGAACTGTTGCCCCCACTATTTTGGCTAATGGATCTCTATCCACTAAAGACACCTGTCCTCACTGCCTTGGCTAATGGATATATATCCACTAGAGACTGTCATCCTCTATACTTTGTCACCTTCAAATATCTATCTCAAATATGCACTAAAAATAGTCCTTCGGTCTAGCACAAATCTATTCAATATCTATCTTTGGTTTGGCATAAACTTATCCTCAAATTTGCACCAAACTCTATCCTTGAATTTGTACTAAACATAGTCCTTCATTCTAGCACAAATATGTCCTCAATATCTATCCTCAAATATACACTAAACATAGTCCTTCGGTATAGCATAAATCTTTCCTCAATCTCTATCCTCAAATATTAGCATAAAGCTTGATCTAATCACAAATAAACACTGCTAGATCTACCCCAAACCTTAATACAAGGTTTGAATAAATCAATAAATTAACTCTGCTTATAAGTCTACTCAAATACTTCTCTCAAATATTCCTTGTAAGCTTCCACAAAAGCTCACACAAATCTGTCCACAAGTCCTCTCTAGAACTTGTCCAAATCTGCTCAACAAGTCCTCACTAGAACTTTTCCAAACCCGCTCAACAAGTCCATACTACAACTTGTTCAATATCATAGAAACATAAAGAGAATTTTTAGAGACTCAATATGCTTCACATCCATAAAAATGCTCAATCACTTTTAATTACCATTTTATAAACATACAGATAATTGTTAGAGACTCAATATGCTTCACACTCACAAACTCTCAATCACTTTCAATCTCTCTTTATCACAAAAACATATAGATAATTGTTAGAGACTCAATATGTTTAACACTCATCCATACTCAACCTATTTCTCAAATCAATTCAGAATATAGAACAATTTGTTTTATAGAAATTGAACAATCACTTCTATAACAACCCAACATATAAGTTTACTATTTTGCTTATACTATCTTCTAGGACAAGGTACTGTTGATATGCTTTCTAGATGCAGGAACAGGTGTTGTCTTCTAAAATATCATTCGAAGCTGAGTTCTCCTCAATCAAAAATGTTTTTCGCTTAAGGTAAGTCTAGAGATATGATGAGCAGTGGAGTATTCATCGTAATTGGATCTATATATCCTAAAGGCAATGGCCACTAACAGTCCATATAGTTGCATATCATGTAGATGCACTTATAGGTCACATGTTAAAATAATAATAATAAAATATATTAATAAATATATATATATATTAAAAATATAAATAATAATAAAATAACAACAGTAAAAATAAATAATCTAATGTAAAGTATTTTCATATAATTTACGTAAAATGAATATTAAAATGATTGTATTAATAATTAAAAACTATATATTAAAGTTAGGGGAGCAATAATAAAGGAAAATATAAACATATACACTAAAATATATTATAGAAAATTATACATGCGGACGTGGCTTTAACTCACCACTTAGCAAGCCTTTGAGAGGGCTGCCATGCAAATGTAGCATTTGGTTTGGTTGATCTCCTTACAAAAACAAGGTAAGGGTAAGGAGGATGGTGGTGGTAGTGGTAGTGGAAAAGGGAGCGTGAAGGTTTGAGGAGAAAGCGTTGGAGAGCCAGAAGAACAAAATTGTGAGTTTTTTTTTCTATTACGTCTTTTTGTTATGTAATTTAAATGGGAGTATGGTTTTCTGAAATGTGCTATAAGGTTTTGGAACTAAGGCTTGAGAAAAATATTATAATGTTAGATAATAAACTCTGGTAATATTAAACCTGAGAACTGGGTAAAAACTTCTTTGAAATCTGAAGCATGGAATTGGAATAATGTTTCTATTTTTCTTCTAGTATGTATGTAAATTTAAGAGCATGCAGGTATAGCTTGCATTCATTGAGTAGAGGCCACTCTGAATCTGGTATAAAATCAAAACCTTTGAGGTAGAACAGAGTTTTCCTGTCCAACTTGTGCATGCTTACTTACATAGTTGGTCTGGTAGGACGTGAACCCTATTGTGGACAGAATTGCATATTAATTCTGCTTTAAAAAAATGAAAAGCATGTGCCTCTCTATGTTGCAGACCATTACTCCTTTAATATATATTTAAAAAAAAAAAATTGTGAATGAAATGTGGAAACCTTTGGCATAATGTGAGTTGCTTCTGTATCTTTTATGTTGTTAAGGAAATGTGCTCTCTGTAATTTATGGATACGAATCACTGGTTTATATGTTTTAAAAAGGTTTTTTTTTAAATAATATATAAAAATTATGTGAATGATTCATTTTAAAGATGTTATACTTTATTCTAAGATGTATGTGGAATTATTAAGTGTTGGGGTTGGGTTTAATTAAAAGCTGCGGGTGTGTTTCCACTTCCTGAATTGTGCAGCCTCAGGTCTACATGAAACCTGTAACGTAGCCATTTATTTGGTATTTATTCGTGAAGAAAAAAAAAAAAAACCTTGGTAAAGCTAGCAAGAGATTGGAGTACGCTCACCATATTGCTTGTAATTTTTGTAGTAGATAGATGTCCGAGAAAAAAAAAATCAAATAAAGACAATTCGTCTCCAAGCCTGAGTAAAAGCTTGTAATCATTGGTGTGTCCATACGAATTAATTTAAACTTGGGCTGATCAATACTTTGCCAGAAGCTTGGTCGTCATAACTTGTTCCATGGAAAAGTACGTCAATCTCATAATAGTCGTGGATGCCTTTAAAAGTTTATCAATTGAGTTTTAAAATTTGGATCTGCTCTTGTTCTTAGGAATTTAGGTAACATTTAATGGTTCTGATTATTTAAAATAAAAACTAAAGAAGAATAGAAAGAACTCTATGTGACTATGCATTCGGAAAGGTATTCGAGTTTAATCGTAATTCCACATTCAAGGCTATTAAGGTATAGTGGGATAATAATGATAGAATGTATAATTTATTAAAGAAAACTTAGCTTTTGTTTCACTTAAGTCAAGAGGTTTAGCTTTTGATAAATAAGTTTGGCTTTCGTATAATATGCATACAAGATAGTACATGTAGCGTCATTTTTGTCTAATTTTGGTAAATGAACTTAAAGATTCAATTCTCTTCCTAAAATTTTATCTAAAAGTGCTTTTGTATCTATCCATGGCTTTCCATGGAAGTAATGCATATTAGTTTTATTATGGCTGATAGATTCTTTTAATTAGAGAAGTAGAAGGTACTAGTGTTTTAACAGAATAAATAAAATGATTTATTTTCTAAACAAATCTTATTAAAAGTTTATAGATATGTTCACATCGAGATGTTAGTATGTTGTAAATTTGTAGATTATTAAAATAAAGTATTTATTATTTAGAGATTCATAAGAATATGATATATATTTTTTATATTTAAAAATGTTTGTAGGAAGGGTTTAAAATATCATATATATTCAGCTTAGGGGTGCTTACATTGTTTTGGAAAAATCATAAGTGCCTTTAGATCCTCTTAAATCGAGACAAAATTACAATTGAGCTAAGTTTTTACCATAATGTTATCTTTTAGTTAATTAATATTAGCCAAAGATAAATAAAAATTAAACTATATAAACCACCTAACCAAGTTAATGGTTATCTTTTATATGCTCAGATTTTAGATTAAAATAGTTATCCTTTTGTTATGCTTTTTAAGGTTATAAATGTCATTTCCACTTCTTGTAAGAGAAAATAACTTATATATATATATATATATATATATATATATATATATATATATATATATATATATATATATATATATAGTGTGTGTTTGTTGGGTAAAATTTATTACATATGTAGCATATCACAACCTTTGTTTATATAAAGAGTCAAAGAAGAAAAATATTTAAAATTTACCTTTCAAATATATATTTAGCTTTGATTTAAAGATTTATCTTTTATATGTGTATTTAACCTTAAGGATTTTAAGCTTGTCTTTTATGTGTGCATTAACTTTAATTTAAATTAAATCTTATTTGAGTTCATAATATTTTTCTTATGATTCTAATCAAAGCCTACCCAACTATAAAAGTAACAAAAATCACTATGTAAACTATGAACCAACCAAAACGAGAACTATGTTTTATAGTTGTGGGCAGACAACTATAATAACTTGGATGCGGGAAGGCTTTCATCTTATCAGACATTAGGATGCTGAGGGAAATAAAAAAAAAAACTCGCACCCTATTATGAGTCGCCAGTCACCATGGGGTAATGGTGGACAAAGAGAATAGAAATTTTGACTTGTTCAGTGACATAAGTGCTTATGGAAGAGCATGCTTAATGATATGGGCTTAAGCATGATAAGGCTTCTGGGCAAAGCCAGTGAGAAGATTTAAACATGCATAACTAGTTGTAAAGTCTGAAAATCTGAAAATTTCTACCTGGACTTGTGAAAATTTGGTGTGATCATTGCTATTAAAACTATGATTGGCAAAAAATTATGTCATAGTTCCTTTTATGTGCAATACAAACTGGATGATTTTTTATATAATATGCTGAAAATTATACTGCATGTAATCACTGTTATATGAAAAGGGAAATCGAGGAAAAGAGCCTAAGAAACCATAACATATGATTTATGTTGCGACAGATGCCCAACCATCACCGCATTAAGAACCATTCCATTCTATCAAACTCTAACCTAGTCAAACTGAACCAACAAGAAATATGTTGTTCCAAAATCAAATTTCGATTTTGTTTGAACGATGATATGATAATATTTTTTGAAAAATATATATATATGTATGCATGCTATTTCTTCTATGACTATGCTTAAGAATTGATCAAATAATTTATAGTTGTATTTTGTTTCACAGTTGGATATGTAACTTTATATTGTGTATTGTAAACATAGGGACTGTGTTTAGTTTTAGAGGGAAAGTATGTAACAACCCAGCAACTAAGTTTACTATTTTGCTTATACTATCTTCTGGGACAAGGTACTGCTAATATGTTTTCTAGATGCAAGAACAGGTGTTGTATTCCGAAATATCGTTCGAAGCTGAGTTCTCCTCAATCAAAAATATTTTTGGCTTAAGGTAAGTCTAGAGATATGATGAGCGGTGGAGTATTCATCGTAATTGGATCTATATATCCTAAAGGCAATGCCCACCGGTAGTCCATGTAGGTAGTCCATGTAGTCGCATATCATGTAGATGCACTTATAGGTTGCATGTTAATAATAATAATAATAATAATAATAATAATATATATATATATATATATATATATATATATATATATATTAAAAATATAAATAATAATAATAGAAATAACAATAGTAACAATAAATAATCTAATAAGATGTAAAGTATTTTCATATCATTTAAGTAAAATGAATATTAAATTGATCGCATTAATAATTAAAATCTATGTATTAAATTTAGAGGAGCAATAATAAAGGAAAACATAAACATATATACTAAAATATATTATAGAAAGTTATACAAGCAGACGTGGCTTTAACTCACCACTTGGCAAGCCTTTGAGAGGGCTACCATGAAAATGTAGTATTTTGCGTGGTTTAACTCCTTACAAAATGAAGGTAAGGGTTAGGAGGATGGTGGTGGTAGTGGTAGTGGAAAAGGGAGCGTGAAGGCTTGAGGAGAAAGCATGGGAGAGCCAGAAGAACAAAATTGTGAGTTTTTTTTCTATTATGTCTTTTTGTTATGTAATTTAAATGAGAGTCTAGTTTTCTGAAACTTGCTATAAGGTTTTGGAACTAAGGTTTTTTTTGTTATGTAATTTAAATGAGAGTCTAGTTTTCTGAAACGTGCTATAAGGTTTTGGAACTAAGGTTTGAGAAAAATATTATAATGTTAAATAATAAAATCTGGTAATATTAAACCTAAGAACTGGGTAAAAACTTCTTTGAAATATGAAGCATGGAATTGGAATAATGTTTCAATTTTTCTTTTAGTATGTATGTAAATGTAAGAGCATGTAGGTATAGCTTGCATTCATTGAGTAGAGGCCACTCTAACTATGGTATAAAACCAAAACATTTGAGGTAGAATGAAGTTTTCCTGTCTAGCTTACGTAGTCGATCTAGTAGGATGCGGACCCTATTGTGGACAGAATTACATATTACTTCTACTTTCAAAATATTAAAAGCATGTACCTCTCTATGTCACATACCATTACTCCTTTGATATATATTTAAAAAAAAAATTGTGAATGAAATGTGGATACCTTTGGCATAGTGTGAGTTGCTTCTGTATCTTTTATGTTAAGGAAATATGCTCTATGTAATTTATGGATACGAATCACTAGTTTATATGTTTTTAAAAAGGTTTTCTTTTTTAATAATAATATATAAAAATTATGTGAATGATTCATTTTAAAGATGTTATACTTTATTCTAAGATGTATGTGGAATTATTAAGTGTTGGGGTTGGGTTTAATTAAAATTTGTGGGTGTGTTTCCACTTCCTGAATTGTGCAGTCTCAAGTCTACATGAAACCTGTAATGTAGTCATTTATTTGGTATTTTTTGGTGAACTAAAAAAAGAAAAACCTTGGTATAGCTAGTGAGATATTGGAGTGCGCTCACCATATTGCCTGTAATTTTTGTAGTAGATAGATGTTCGAGAAAAAAAAATCAAATAAAGACGATTCATATACAAGCCTAAGTAAAAGCTTGTAATTGTTGGTGTGTCCATACATATTAATTCAAACTTGGGCTGACCAATACTCTGCCAGAAGCTTGGTCGTCATAACTTGTTCCATGGAAAAGTGGATGTCTTTAAAAGCTTATAAATTGAGTTTTGAAATTTGGATCTGCTCTTGTTCTTAGGAATTTAGGTAGCATTTAATGGTTCTGATTATTTAAAAGAAAAATTGAAGAAGAATAGAAAGAACTCTAGGTGACTGTGCATTTGGAAAGGTATTCGAGTTTAATCGTAATTCCATATTCAAGGCTATTAAGGTATAGTGGGATAATAATAGTAGAATGTATAATTTATTAAAGAAAACTTATCTTTTGTTTTACTTAAGTCAAGAGGTTTAGCTTTTTATAAAGAAATTTGGCTTTTGTATAATGTGCATACAAGATAGTACATGTAGTATCATTTTTATATTCTTTTGGTAAATGAACTTAAATATTCAATTCTCTTCCTAAAATTTTATATAAAAGTGCTTTCGTAGCTATCTCGTGGATTTCCATGGAAGTAATGCATATTAGTTTTATTATGGTTGATATATTATTTTAATTAGAGAAGTAGATGGTACTAGTGTTTTAACAAATATATAAAATGATTTATTTTCTAAAGAAAGCTTATTAAAATTTTGTAGATATGTTCACATCGAGATGTTAGTATGTTGTAAATTTGTACATTCTTAAAATAAATTATTTATTATTTAGGGATTCATAAGAATATGATATATATTTTTTATATTTAAAAATGTTTGTAAGAAGGGTTTAAAATATCGTATATATTCAGCTTAGGGGTGCTTACATTGTTTTGGAAAAATCATAAGTGCCTTTAGATCATCTTAAACCGAGAAAGAATTACAATTGAGCTAATTTTTTACCATAATGTTATCTTTTAGTTAATTAATATTAGTCAAAGATAAATAAAATTTAAACTATATAAATTATTAATTTTTATTTCTAAACCTTAGAATCTTTCTTTTAAAAATTATTTATAATCTTCTCTTTAGGTTTCTTAAATTAAAGCAAATCTTGTAATAGTGTCTCCTTAGAGATGAAGGAAATAATATTATATGTTTATGTTAGGTTTAGAAAATAAAATTAAAGCAAATCTTGTAATAGTGTCTCTTTAGAGATGAAAGAAACAATATTATATGTTTATGTTAGGTTTATGAAATGCAAATAAAATGAAAGGTTGTGATTATTTAAAAGAATTGTTTTTTTAGTTTAAAAATAAAGAAGTAATTTCTTGGAGAAGCATGGCGGTTATTTGTTATTTTTTATATTTTAAGAATAAAATAGTCAAGAAAGAGAATTTAGTTTTATAGAAACTTTAATGACTCTTAGTTTACATATACAAGATTACAAAATAACTATCTTACCTTCCAAAGGATCTTAAAATTTAGATGCCATCTTAAAATTTAGATGCCAGTGACTATAGGAATAGGATAAATAATGGAATTTGGACATAAAAAAAAGAGTCTAAAGACTAAGGTTGTGGGTAGACAAAAAAAAAAATATGGGATCGTGGGTAGACGTTCCCAAATCCAACCCGCAGGGTGTGAAGGAAAAGTGGCTCACCTCCTATCAAGAGTTGCCTTTCTCCAAAGGACTAAGGAAGAATAGTCAGAGTAGGAAATATGATATGGGCATAATTTCTATGCAGTATCATCTAGAATGAGGGTGGAATATCTTACCTTTCATATGTATTTATATGGGCATTACTCATGGTATATCTTCTGGAGTATTGCCAGGGCAATGACAATCTCGTGATGTGTTTCAGGGAAGTGAAACCGCATCAATCCTAAGCATGCAAATGCTATACTTAGGAATATATGCATTCAGTAACCAGGTGATATGGGCCCTGGTTAACAAAAATTGCCACCTTGTACCTAGGAACTCAGGTTGGAGTGGAGGTATAATTGAAGGAAAACTCATGAGGACTGGCCATTCTTGATCTCATAGATATACCATCTATAGTGGAATGGCATCTATGAAGATTTAGCATGCAAAAATCTAGACAATATGGGTTGGTGTTTTTAAAAAAAAAATTCTCTCAGGTCTGAAACTAGGTGGGTTGACCTAGGTTATTACAAATTCACACATCCACTTGACTAGGCTCAACCAACTCTACTCAACCAATCACTCAATGAAATAATCCTTGCTCACAAACCCTAGTCCAAGCATATGAAAACTCACTCAAAATGTTTCCAACAATGCTTATCAACCAATATCACATAACAATGATACTCATGTTATTTCCAAATCCTAGTTCAAGTTCTTCACTTAATCATTCACTTCAACAACAATGCTTATAAACCAAGGTCCATAGCATTCATTTCACAATGGCTCAACAACTCAATAAGGAAACCTAATCAAGTCCTTTTCACTCCAAAGTTGTTTTCCAGAAAACCAACCAATCAATTCAACCAAGGAAGAGTATGCCCATACCTTTTTCTTTGATGAAGAATGATCTTCAAAACCTGTTTCAATTATCACCACTTTCTTTTTCCAAGTACAAAGGGTTAGATGACAATAATTATCACCCTAACACTTTTCACAATTTACCTCAAACAAAAAGATAAATTAAATCCCAAATACACCTTATTGCTCCATCTCAACAATAAATTTCAACATCATAAATTTTATCAAAATCCCATTTAAAATATAACAAAACTTCTACTTATAACTTCTTTCTCAATATTACATTTAAATTGAATAATTCACTTTAACACTAAATGCAATAAATTAATTTTTTACTTCCCTAAGGTAAAAACAACAATTACCCTAGCAACATTTACCATTTACCACTTAGGTAAATAAAAACATTACTCACACCTTATCTCTCCAACAACCTTAGCATAGGTAATTAATAAAAAATTAAATTATAAAAACCTTGTTCCACTCTGCAATTTATGGGATTTGATCCTGCACCCTATGCTAGGGCAATGCCTTGGCCATGGATTCCATGTCGTGTGAGCCAAGTGCTCACCTTGCTCCACTAAAGCACACAGTGCACTTTATTTTCTTTGCCTTCCTTAGAGCCCTTTGGCTCCTTCTACAAAACATCTCCTTCTTCCATGTAGCACTTCAAAGGCACTTCCCATTTTGAATTCGCATGAGCCTTTTGCATCGAGTATTGTGGATATCAATCGAATATACTTCCAATGTTTTTGGCTAAGGTATAAATACCTTTATGCCTTTGTTCCATGCACGTCGATGGAGGTAATTTATTTGAGGTCGGTGCTTATGAATTTGCCTTTAAATATTTAATTTATAAATTATTTAAATTCTTTAGAATTTAAATATTATAAATTAATATTTAAATATTTTGACTTTAGGGTTTAAAGCCTCCTTAGGATTTACCACTTTGAATAAATAATTTTTTTTTATAAAATTTAATTTCAATTTGAATTTAAATATTTATAAATTAAATATTAAAACTTCCTCGGGCTTTCTAATTTGATATTAAAAGCCTCCTTGGGATTTTATGAAAAACCTTTTATTTTTGCTCATCCATGGTTTAAATAAAAAACCCTTCTACTTATGCTTCACATAATATTAAAAATAAATATTATGAAGCTCTTTTGCCATCAACCTTTTGTATTTATTCTTTTGACCTTTTGGCATCAATGGTAGCTTATTCCTTGACATCAATGACAAATTCATTCCTTGACATCAATCACAACTCCATGGACTCAAAATATCCAACAATCTCCCCCTTTTTCATTGATGGCAACCCAAATTATTTTTACCAAACACTTGATATTTTTCTTGTTCTACTCCCCCTGGGACATTGCTCCCCCTATCTCAATGCTCTCTCCTTAAACAAAATCTCTCCCCCTTACTCAAATATCTCCCCCTTTGACATCAATGGAAAAGGATCACCTTTGGGGCTCGAGGCTAAGAATGAGTCTCTTAGATTAGCCCCTCCCACACCTCCTCTTGAGGTGGTTAATTCTAGGGTGGGAGTATTTCTACTCCTAGCAAGAACTAGTCTTTACCTTTATCCTCTTTCCTTCTCATATAATCCTTCTGATTTCTTTGACTATTTTTTTTTATGTCCTTTTCCATGTCCATATTCTTGTTCTTGTTCATGTCCATATTCATGTTCCTGTTCATATCCATAATCTTGTTCTTGTTCTTGTTCCTATTCTTATCCATGTCCATATTCTTATTCATATTCCTGTTCCTATTCATGCTTGATTTTGGAATGTTTACTCTACACCACTTTGTTGTATGTCCATCATTATTGCATTTATAACACTTAATGATATTATTCCTTGGAGGTGTAAATGTCTTAGGATTTATCTTGGTGAAGCCATATCCTTTTCTATCATGAACCCTGCAATTCATTGCCTTGTGACCAAACTGATTATATGAGTAGCAATACCCATGGAAAAGTTATCTTTTCCTAAAATTTCCATATTCCTGTCTTTCATGTGTCCTGCACTGTGAAGCCATGTGCCCAAATCTGTGACATGAGAAACATCATCCATTGAAACTTCCTTGTCTTGACCTCATTGGTCTCTTAGTCTCTCTTAACCTATTCTAATTTTTGTTCCATCTGTTTCTTCTTTGTGCATTGTTCCTTTCCTTGTTGAACTTTTTGTTGTCCAACTCATCCTCAGAAGTCTCACTTTCTCTTACACTATCTTCTTTTGAAGTTTCTTCTTCTTTAGAACTTGAGGTTGACTCTTCTTCTTGTTTCTTTTGAGTTTTTTCAAATCCAAGACCTATTTTGTTTTTTGACCTTCTTTGTACCTTGATCATCTTATCCAAATTCTTTGAACTCTTTCTAAACTTGTGTAGCTTATCCTTGGATTTTTCTAAATATTCCCTTAGTAGAGCTACTTCTTGTTCTAAATTTTCACATTCTAAGACCTTTGCTTCTAACTTATCCTTGAACTTCTTTGTCTTAGAAATTGACTTGTTTTAATCCCCTAAAATATTTCCTCTCTCTTCATCACATTCTTGAAATTGAAATTCAAGTTGAGAGTTTTTCTTTCTTACCTTATTTAAAGTTTTAAGAGCATAAATAAGCTCTCCTTAAAGATCAAATCCTCCTTTTTCTAATTCTTCCTCTATTTATTTTCCTTTGTCAACATCTTCATTATTTTTTGACTTGTCTTCTATAGGATCACCTTCTTCTTCTTCTAGCCATTAGAATATTCTCTTCTGGTCCTTCAAGTGTATCTTCATATTCATCATCACTGAAACTAAAACCATTCCTTGTACAACTATCTTGAAGATGTCCAAAATTACCACATCTAAAACACTTGAAAATTATTGGTGACCTTTTCTTGACTTCTTCTTTTTCTTCAATCAGAAATAGGACTTCATCTTTATCATTATCTGAAAACTATTATCACTATCACTTGAGTACTTACTTTCCTTGTGTGCATAGTAGCTCCTCTTTTTTCTTTGAAAGAACTTCTTTCCTTTTTTTCCTTGTCCACCCTTGATTTTATTTTCATACCTGTATCTTTCTAATTCCCTGTTCCTGTGATCCTATTTTTCTTCATCATTGTTATTTTTAGCTTCTTGAAAATCAGTTGCATAGTGACCATACTTTCCACAATTGAAACATCTAACTAATTTTTCATCTTTAAATCTTCTTGAATATTTATTCCTTTTGCCATAATTTACTTCTTCATCATTGGATGACTCATTGCTTGATTCTGACTTCTTACCCTTTGTCTTCTTAATTGCTTTGAATGTTGCTTCCTTCTAGGGATTAGGTTATTTTGTTCTTAACTCAAAAGCTATAAGAATACCAAGCAACATATCTCTTGTCAAATAATCACCATCCTTTGATTCTTCTATAGCAGAAATATTTTCACTAAATCTTTTTGGAAGAGATCTTAAGACCTTATCACAAACATATGATTCTTCAACATTAAGTCCAAGTCCTTGCATAGCATTAACAACCTCATCAACTCGAAGTAGATAAGTACTAATTTTTTCCTCATCCTTCATTCTTAATTCTTCAAATTGTGCTTTGAGATTTTATATCTTTACCTTTTTGACACCTTTATCTCCTTCATATATACTTTACAACTTATCCCAAATTCCTTTTGCATCTTTACAATGCATAACTTTTATGGACTCTGTTCTATGCAAACCTCTCAAAATTTCATTCATTTATTTTGAATTGTAATGTTGTAGAAGCTTACCTTCCTTATATGTAGGTGGATCAACTAGTGGTATGTATCCATTTTCAACTACTTCCCAAATTTCATTGCCAAGTGCCATCAAGTAAATCTTCATTCTCATACTCCAGTATATATAATCACTTCCATCAAACAATGGTGCTAAATTATCTAATGATCCATTCTTAGAATCCATTGTGTTCTTGAAAGATTTTCCTTCAAGTTGTTAAACTCTTCTAAAGGAACCCACTCTGATACCAATTGAAGAACACAAGCTTATACTGAGAGGGGGGTGAACAATATAAGACCACTTTTTACTTTTCTTTCCCAATCAATATTATGCAATGTAAAAATAGCAATATCAATAGTAGTAATCAAAGCAATGCACAAATCACCACACACAATAGAGACACCAATTTAACGTGGTTCACCCAATGTGGGCTACTCCATGGAGAAAATATTTCACTAAAATTTTCTCAATCAATCTCTTGGGAATCCTTTCCCTATTACAATGTTTATGGACCTCTATCCAAAGGAGACACCAATCCCCTAATCAAGTTAGTGGATCTCTATCCATAGGAGAACTCCTTTCCCCTCTTGCTTTGGTTGGTGATCTTCTAGAAGAATTGTTGCCTCCACTACTCTAGCTAATGGATATCTATCCACTGAAGACACCTGTCCTCACTACCCTGGCTAATGGATCTCTATCCACTAGAGACTATCATCCTCTATACTCTGTCACCTTCAAATATCTATCTCAAATTTACACTAAACATAGTCCTTCGGTCTAGCACAAATATTCTCAATCTCTATCTCTAGTCTGGCACAAACCTATCCTCAAATCTGCACCAAACTCTATCCTCGAATCTATACTAAACATAGTCCTTTGGTCTAGCACAAATCTATCCTCAATATCTATCCTCTGATCTGCACTAAACTCAGTCCTTCGGTCTAGCACAAATCTATCCTCAATATCTATCCTCAAGCCTTAGCATAAAGCTTGATCCAATCACAAATCAACACTGCTAGATCTACCCCAAACCTTAACCCAAGGTTTGAACAAATCAATCAATCAAATCTGCTCACAAGTCTACTCAAAGACTTATCTCAAATCTGCCTTGTAAGCTTCCACAAAAGCTCACACTAATCTATCCACAAGTCCTCTCTAGAACTTGTCCAAATTTGCTCAAAAAGTCCTCACTAGAACTTGTCCAAACTTGCTCAACAAGTCCACACTAGAACTTGTTCAATATCATAGAAACATAAAGAGAATTTTTAGAGACTCAATATGCTTCACATCCATCACAATGCTCAATCACTTTTAATTACTCTTTTAGAAACATATAGAGAATTGTTAGAGACTCAATATGCTTCACACTCACAAACTCTCAATCACTTTCAATCTCTCTTTTATCACAGAAACATATAGAGAATTATTAGAGACTCAATATGTTTCACACTCATCCATACTCAACCTCTTTCTCAAATCAATTCAGAATATAGAACAATTTGTTTTATAGAACTTGAACAATCACTTCACACATCCACTTGACTAGGCTCAACCAACTCTACTCAACCAATCACTCAATGAAGTAAACCTTGCTCACAAACCCTAGTCCAAGCATATGAACACTCACTCAAAATGTTTCCAACAATGCTTATCAACCAATCTCACATAACAATGATACTCATGTTCTTTCCAAACCCTAGTTCAAGTTCTTCACTCAATCATTCACTTCAACAACAATGCTTATAAACCAAGGTGCATAGCATTCATTTCACAATGGCTCAACAACTCAATAAGGAAACCTAATCAAGTCCTTTTCACTCCAAAGTTGTTTTCCAGAAAACCAACCAATCAACTCAACCAAGGAAGAATATGCCCATACCTTTTTCTTTGATGAAGAATGATCTTCAAAACCTATTTCAATTATCACCACTTTCTTTTGCCAAGTACAAAGGGTTAGATGACAAGAATTATCACCCTAACACTTTTCACAATTTACCTCAAACACAAAGATAAATTAAATCCCAAATACACCTTATTGCTCCATCTCAACAATAAATTTCAACATCATAAATTTCATCAAAATCCCCTTTAAAATATAACACAACTTCTACTTATAACTCCTTTCTCAATATTGCATTTAAATTGAATAATTCACTTTAACACTAAATGCAATAAATTAATTTTTACTTCCCTAAGGTAAAAACAACAATTACCCTAGCAACATTTACCATTTACCACTTAGGTAAATAAAAAAATTACTCACACCTTATCTCTCCAACAACCTTAGCATAGGTAATTAATAAAAAATAAAATTATAAAAACCTTGTTCCACTCTGCAATTCATGGGATTCGATCCTGCACCCTATGCTGCAGTAGCGCCTTGGTCGCGGCTTCCACGTCGTGTGAGCCAAGCGCTCACCTTGCTCCACTAAAGTGCAATGTGTGCTTTATTTTCTTTGCCTTCCTTAGAGCCCTTTGGCTCCTTCTCCAACACATCTCCTGCTTCCACGTAGTGCTTCGAAGGCACTTCCCTTTTTGAATTCGCACGAGCCTTTTGCACCGAGTATTGTGGATATCAATCGAATTGCACTTCCAATGTTTTTGGCTAAGGTATAAATACCTTTATGCCTTTGTTCCATGCACGTCGATGGAGGTAATTTATTTGAGGTCGGTGCTTATGACTTTGCCTTTAAATATTTAATTTATAAATTATTTAAATTCTTTAGAATTTAAATATTATAAATTAATATTTAAATATTTTGACTTTAGGGTTTAAAGCCTCCTTAGGATTTACCACTTCGAATAAATAATATTTATTTATAAAATTTAAATTCAATTTGAATTTAAATATTTATAAATTAAATATTAAAACTTCCTTGGGCTTTCTAATTTGAGATTAAAAGCCTCCTTGGGTTTTTATGAAAAACCTTTTATTTTTTCTCATCCATGGTTTAAATAAAAACCCTTCTACTTATGCTTCACATAATATTAAAAATAAATATTATGAAGCTCTTTTGCCATCAACCTTTTGCATTGCTCCTTTTGACCTTTTGGCATCAACGGTAGCTTATTCCTTGACATCAATGACAACTTCATGCCTTGACATCAATGACAACTCCATGGACTCAAAATGTCCAACACATACAATAAACAACCTACCCAAGTATGTTATGATTTAGCACCAGCTACTTACATAAAACCAACCCTTCAATAACAATATCAAGTTAATGTGGCCCCTTGTGACCCCAAAAAATAAGTTATTGATCTTTATAGGGTTGAAGCACAAAACACGCCTATCCATGCCACTCACACATGTATGAATAGGCCCCACACAATCAACATGGTGAATTGAACCCAGGTACCTAAGACAATCCTGGACCATCAATTACAATGGGTGATGCATCAGAGGTTGTCCACACCTACACAACAAAGACAACCAACCCAAAAATACCCAAGGCACCAAGAACAACATCACAACCTTCCACAATGCCTAAATTAGAATCTTCCACCTCACTCACACTTGAATCAAATTCGTAATAAAAATTATAAACTACCACCCATCCACCATCATCAACATCATTCACTAGAATGCTACCAATAATACCCATATCAATAGGATCATGAAGCTTATGAAGAATAATAACTAGAGTATCAAGAACCAATTGATATGTACCATGAGACAACATATGGTGACATGCCTATTAACAACACTTGCCAACCACCTCATCAACGATAGAACCCTCCAACTCATCAAGGCCAAAGGTATAGTGGATGTCATCATCTCCCAAGAGGCTTATAAAATTTTTATAGAGCACATCAACTCTTTAGAAAAATAGACCTCAAGTTTAGATTACCAAAAACATACCTTACGATAGCTCACCAATCGGCCTCTCCATCCATCCATTTCATCAACACCCTATCCTGAGCACTTCAAGACGTCAAAATTGGATAATTTCAAGAGTAATGAAGACACACAAGAGTATGTGATGAGCTTCATCAATAATTACTTTCTTCTTTAGGACAAGGATCCCCTCATGCTATGAACATTCCTTATAATGCTTACTAGGGGTGCTTTGGAGTGGTACAGCCATCTACCATACCATAGTATTTTCACCTTTGAACAATTTGTTGATGATTTTTTGGAATATTTTACATTCAACATCAAGAAAAATGCCACCCTAACTGATATATACAATATTTTCTAGTTTGAGGATGAACCAATCATGGACTATGGAAATAGGTGGAGGGTAGTCATAACCAAATTACCCTTCAACCTACCCATCATAGAGCTTACTCAAATATTTACTAGAAGTTACACCAAACATATCTCATTATTATTGCAACTTCAATAGTATAGAAATTTTGAGGAGGCCTTGGCCCAGGAAAAGGTCATCAAGAACATCAAGATCTAGGAAGGATAAATCAAACTCTGTAAGAAGAAATACCCAATAAAAATGCAAAGGGTGGCTAAAATAAACCAAAGGTATCTCTGGTGAACCAAGTTGTTTTGAATTCCCCTAGGTCCTCAAAGCTCTAATGTAACTACCTAAATATAAATCCCAACCTCCATCAGTGTAGTATCACCCTCAATAAACCAATCCACCATAATAATATCGACTATAAACTCAACTTCATTGGTTGCCTCATCAATACATGTCATTGCTAGAGTATTTGACATCAAGTTTTAATCGATTATGTGAGGCACAAGTTATTACTCTCCTTGAGACCTATCCCTAGGATTTTAATCATCCCAAATATAGATCTTGTAGGGAGGATCAGTTCTGCACCTATCTGTAGCGACCCTGGGGAAGCGGTGCACCATCCACTACTCTATTTGCGAATATTATTTGATTTATTTATACTTAATCATGCATTAAATGAAAGATGTGAAAATAGATGCAACCAAAATACAAAGAAATGAATGAATAATGCTCTTTATTGCTTTTTCTCAAGTTTGGTTACATATAGATCCCTCTAAGGGATTCCCTTCATTTGATATAGATTTTACAAAATAGGGCAGCAGATGTATGATATCCCCTTGCAAGGGGTGATGCACTCTCGCAGGCTTCCCGATGATGCACACGAAACTGTATGAGGGCTTACAGATGCCTCCTTCTCTAGGTCTAGCTCCTAGAGGGATCCTTTTGCTTTCGTATGTTGATAACCTATCTAGTGAACCTGTAGTCCTGCAAGCATGAAAACAACAACAAACACTCAGTTATCCGAGATTGCCTCCTCGGATGAGGTTGTTAGCAATAACCCTAATGATAAATAGAAATATGCTCAATGACAATAGAAACTAATGCTATGAATGCAAGTAAATGCAATAAATCAGATCTATGCTAATGGCGTGAAAACATGTAACAAGCTAAATGAAAGAAACTAATGCTAAGAACCCTAGACTAGGCCTGTGGGCCACTGTCCGTGATAGTGGCCGCTAAGATGAAAACCTATCTCTATTGCTCCAAGGCTATGGATCTAGGATTGTTGCTGAAGTTGAAATGGTTGTCGTTTATGCCCGATGTGTTGAATATCCTATAGATGATGAACTCTCAATCGGCCAACACTTCGTTGCTCCTAAAAGGTGCTCCAATTTGCTCTCCGATTCGATAGGGCTTCGCTACAAGAAAAGCTCTCCAAGTCTCGAAAAGCTCTCCTCGGTTGTATCTCTACAAAAAGGTCCCTCCTTTGGTGCTCTTAGGTTTGCACCTTATAATGTGTTTGAAGGCTTAGGTCAATGTCCAAACCCTAGGACTGAATCTTGCATGCACACTAGATGTTAGCATGAGAAGTTTTAGTCTTTTTTTGCCCTTGAGGGCTAGTTAACTGATGTCTAAACCTAGACTTGAGTCTCTCATGTAGACTGGCTATGAGGAGGAATGCAAAGTTATCCCCGCTCGGCCTTATTGCATGCAAACTACCACTTCCACCCGATATTAGGCTAGTTTTATGGCAAGTTGCTATTTAGGGCTTAGCCATTGTCATCTATAGTGGCTAGGGATTGGCCGCTCTGAGCTTCAGTGGCCAGGATCCAGCCACTCTGGTTCATAGCGGCCAGGCTTGGATGGGCTAAAACTACCCCAAAATGAGTGGTGAAAACCACTTTTGGCACTTGGAAGGTCCCAAGGTTTAGTCACATGGTCTATGAATGCCCATATGAGTAGTTCTCCTAAACATGACATGTTTTAGGTGTCTACAGATGCCCCTTTTTGGGATGCACTATGTGGAAAAGACATAGCGTGGAGCAAAAATGTAGACTGCTATGTTTGTAGGGTGTATGATGATCATTGGTCTGATCAATGTTGGATGGCCCAACCATGCAAGATGGCATGCATCCTTGAATCATTGCTTCAACCTGATTGAAGGCTTAATTCTACAAGAAGCTTGCACATGTTCACTTGCACTCATTCCTCAAATGCAATCAGGTAGCTTATGTCACTACAATAGAACCGACCAGAGGAGAGCTACAAATTGGCATGTTATATTTGCTTATGAACCCAACAAATGAGGGGAAGTTCTGTGATAGTTGCTTGCAATGATTCGTAGGATGAATGTGATCTTGATATGATTGAGTGATCTTTGGTTGACTTTGATTATGATTATTTGAAGATTTGAACTACCCCCTCACACAACAAATTGATGAGGGAAGGGTAATGAATGAAGTGACAAGTCGCTTGACCAATATGACTGGTTTGGCTCCTTTCTAGTGTTTGTCTTTTTTAATGGGCAATCCCCCATCCAAGTGTGACTTCACTATTTATGATGATCATTCATCCCTATCCTAGGGAGTGGTCCAACCATAAATAGCCTTCTTAGGGAGTTAGGATGAGTGATTCTATTTAGGCTTGTGTTGAATCACTTGGCTCAGTGTTGTAATGTCATAAAGGAATTAAGATGATTCCATCACACCCGTGGAGCAGTCCGACCATCTTGGTCTTCTTCGGGATTGAGGGGGTACATCACAATTCCAAAATGATTAATTTACCCCAAGTAGCCCTATGGTAACTCACTCATCTCACCGAATTGCATGGAGTGCAAATCACTGCAACCACCGAGTTGATAGAGTAAGTAACTGGATACGAGGCTTACTTGAGATTTTGTTTTTATGTGATTTTTTTTGTTATTTTGATCATTATGATGATTATGAATCATCAAAATGTGCTTATTTGATTTTTTTGTTATTCCTATTGGAAGGAATTTTCTTGTATTTTCCTGTGTTGTTGGCCGTTGTCAGATCCAACGACCCCCAAATGCCTGTTTATGGCCGCTCTCGACCTAAGCGGCCAAGAATTGTGGGTCGTTGATGACAGCAGTGGCCGAGGCATAACTTGGGAAATATAAAAGCAGCCTAGGGTTTTGACTTTTCACTTTCTCTATCTGTCAATTTGCTTTTCTGAGCTCTAGAGTGAAAGTGACTTCTTGCGACTTGGAGAGCTTATCGACGAGGACCATGGCTGCATGAGGTGAGGCATCTATGAGTGGAGGAGCTAGAGCTTCTCGGGTACTCTTCGAAACCCTAACCTTGCTCATTTTTAATAAAAATGAACCACACTAAGTAATCGATGAACGAACCTCATTAAACTTGTTGGCAATGAACCAAACCTATAGATAGGCTTAGTTTAGGATTTATTTTGGTGGGCTTGCCCCTTTTTTGTTTTTTGCAATTTTTTTTATGTTTCTGGCCTAGGGCATACATGTTTATCACGTCGCCCATCAATCGCTGCCGCACAGAGTGACCATTTTGGCCCATGTCTTGGCCATTATCGATGGCAACGACCAGTTCAAAACTCAATGGTCAAAATTTTGACCATTGGGATTTGGCCACTGCTAGCCCCAACGGCCAATTTTTGGTCACTGTAGATGAAAGCGACTAGGAAACCTTAGGCAATTTTTTAATTTTTTTTTTGTATTTTGAGATGATTAATTGATTTTTTTGAATTTTTGAGTTGCTTTTCTAAAATTTGTTGCATGATTAGGTGCATTTATTCCTGTTTCACTTAGACTTAGGATAGTCTATCATTATTTGCATCATTTTACATGTTTTATTGTATTTTATGCCTTAGATGCACTATAGTTATACCTTGATTTTTGTCCTTAGATTATTTCTTCTCGGGCTCGGGACTCGAAGCTCTTACTTGACCTCCTACCATATATGGATGATATAGACTGGGCATGGTTTAATGCCCATGGATTACAGTATGTGACTAGGCTACCCCAGATTATGTCAGATCAGGCCTACCTCATGGCCCTGGCTCACCGATGGGATCCCAGGACTAATACCTTCCACCTTCCTACCGGTGAGATGACTATCACACTAGAGGATGTATACAAGATTTTTTGGATTCCTTTTGATGGAGTGGCCATTGTTTCTTCGATCACTAAGGATCGTGAGGTAGTATTTGCTTGGGTGTTTGGGGCATGCTGTGGCTACCCTCAAGGACACCAAATCTAGTGGTGTGTCCATTCTACGATGGTATAGGGAGAGGGTCTTTTTTGAGAGGCATGCGGTGTTGCTGATGGTCATCAACAACATACTTCTCCTAGACTACTCAGGTTTGAGGTTCCCTTGGAACCTCCTTGCGATGGTTCAGGATTTGGTGGATAGTGAGGACCCTATCATCTATGCATGGGGGAGCACTTTGCTAGCATAGTGCTATGATGAGTTGTATCACATCCATCAAGGGTCATGCCAGCATTGCTTGTAGCTTGCTCCTATAGATATGGGGATGGGAGCATATCCATGTAGATCATCCTAGAGGGCTTCCCATAGAGATCATAGAGATTGATGATTCGATGTAGTGCTATGCCACTAGATGGGCTTGAGAGCATGAGAAGTATAAGAGCCACCCTCATGCGAGGGAATTCCCCATTACATTGCTTCTTTCACTAGGCTGAAGGCCCAAGATATCATATGGCACCCATATCATGACTGCCCGACCTGGGATGATCCAACCAGATTTATAGCTAGGACACAATGCGAGCGATGGATCATTGGCCATAAGGGCATCATCAGAGAGTATTTCTTCTACTCTCATGTCCTTCATCAGTATGGATTGTAGTAGGATGTGCCTCTTGTCCTAGTCCTATATAGGCACATTATAGTAGAGAGAGACCTTCCTCCACCCCACATCATAGAGCTTATCGATGATGAGGATGCCCTAGTAGTTGATGTAGGTGTTGATGGGGGAGTCATAGATGCTTTCACGTAGTGGTGGGGGGATCTATTATGGCATGGTGATGGTAGCCTAGGCCATGAGGATGATGGTGGTGATGGAGGCATAGATCCAGTAGGGTGGAGAGTCTAAGCTAGGACTGAGGGATGGGGCCAGTCGATAGAGCAGGTGGTAGTAGAGGAGTAGGAGGCTCCTGAGGAGGAGGAGGAGGAGTTGGATCTTAAGGAGAGATATTCTCCTCTTAGGGTATAGCTACATGAGGTAGAGGTCGAGCTCTAGTCAACCAAGATCTAGGTATAATGGTGAGATGCCACTATATCATAATGAGATGCTACTATAGCATAACTCATGACATAGATACAGTATTGTAGTCTGCTATCGAGAGTGGTGCTACTAGGTGTAGGTGTTTTTCTTTATATCTTGAGGTCCCTTGATTAAGATATAGCTTTGTAGTACTATCGAGAGTGTTGCTACTAGGATATAGTTGTTGTTGCTCCTCCTATACCATAGGGTCCTACAGGGGTGGATCTAGGGGTAGAGACTAGGCATCTATAGGGCTTGTTGGATGAGTGTGATGCATAGATCTCTGATGATGCAGCCTACATTGCCACTCTCCTATGGTAGATCAGGAGGCTAGGAGCCATTCCTAGGGAGAGGCTAGGTGTAGGTGGATCACAGGTTAGTAGGCGCTCTACCTCGGGGTAGTCTTTAGTCAGGCCAAGCTAGAGGACTCAGGCCCATGCAGAGAGACCAATGGCTTCACACCATTCTACTCGAGATCCATCCATAGGGGGCGGTGACCTAGGGGGCGTAGGCTCGGTTTGATTCATGATGTACTTTGGCTTTTATTTTTGAGGTCAGTTGACCTATATGACTGTAGCCTATGGGCATTTTGTACATCTATGTATTTGATCCACACATTTATATATGAGATATTTGCATTATGATTCATTATGTGTATCTTTTATTGCTTATGTTTATGTTTTATTTATGTGATGTGATGATGGTATTATGATGAGTTGATGTATGTTTTAGATGATAGGTGATATTTATGATGATGTGGATGTTTAGATGGATGCTTATGTAGATGCTTATATGATCTGATTATTGTGACATGATGTGATGTATCATGAGTTGACTTAGTGATGGATTTATGATTGTGTACATAGATGGATTATGATGTATGCATATATGGATGCTTATGGGGTTTTACGTGTTTTGATTATGGCTATATGATGTGGTGCATATGGATATTGCCTATATGAATTGATTATTGCTTTATGATGTAATGCATGTGGATGCAATGATTGTGATCTTAGATGTAAATGGATGAGTTATGAACTATGTATTTATGGATGCAATGTTATTGTTAAATGCATGTTTAATTTTTGCTTTAGTTGTATGCATTCGACTTGTGTTATGTTATGGTAAATGCAATGTGTAATGCATTATCTATATGGTGTTTGCTCTAATGTGAATGAACCTATATGCTTTAGTCACTTAAAACATAAGGAATGCATATGATATGAGTTTAACAATCTAATGGGTGACACCACAGAAAGTATATTAGTTATGAATGTAAATAATCACTCTTATCACAAGAATTAATTATTTGATCATCCATATGTGAAATGCAATGGCGTGGAATGTATGTATTTTCTTGATAAGCTTCAGCAATTTAAAAGATTCAAAATAGTCAGTGGTCATGTAAATATCATTTCTGACATCTATCCGGTATCTAACCTACTCTGTTAACACCCTTTAATTCACCAAACCTCATAAAGAAAAATTGATGATGTGATTTGTTGCTATGTAGGAAGTTTTGAGGTTTTTCCTGAGACTCAAACACTCTAGTTACCCTATCAACAGTTGCGTACTGACCATACAAGACTTTTGAAAAGCAAGGCTTTCATCATGGACCTAGATATTCATTATCCCTATGTGTGCAAATGAATATATTTAGATAGAACTCAAGCATTTCCTTCGATGTCAAGCGGGATTCTTTCAGCCCATTGCTAAGATCGGGGATCCTCAATTGTTCATCTGATCCTATGTTGGACTTAGTTGGACTATACCACTAGGCAGTATTGGGTTACCCAAAGCTAGCTCATCCACATGCAAACATTGGTCTACACAAATGCAAGATGCTATTGTGATAGACATATCATCATGCGTAAGGACACCACCATTGCCAAGCTGGTTGTACACCAAACCTGTAATGGGGATCACCTTCCGATTTTGTACAATGCTAAGAATTCCAGGGATTCAAGCTCCATTCCCTTATTTTCTTCATTTTATTTGGGATACTTGCTCATGCTTAGTGATGAAAATCACTATTTATTTTTTATTGATTTTTTTGTTTTTCTCTTGAGCAAGGGATTTATGTAGTGATGATAATCACTTGTTTGTTTTGATTTTGAATTTTGCTTGATTTTGGGATTTTTCTTGTTTTGATAAAAGCAAGGGATTTAACTGGGTAGGGTGGAACTTGTCCTTTTTCCAATTCTCAGCACCTTTGAACCGGTCACACAGGGGGATAAGCAAGGAAGACCCTTTTCACTTAAGGTAACCTAGACCACTTTTGCAGCTTTTATCTTTCCCTTGTACCAACTAGGATTTTAGTGTTTTTAATTAGTGATGGGATTCTGAATATCCAAGGCATTATCACGACTAGACCTTACCCTCTACTAATCAATATGGCTTTCCACAAAAGCTGATAAGACCACTAGATATGGTTGAATGACCGAAAAACCTTAGCCTATTCCTTATAGCAACAAGAAGTGGTTGTGTTGAAAAACACAGTTACACACAATGGATGAATGGATGAAGATGGATTTGAGTGTTTATGGTTGTGATACAAATTGTGGCATCATTTGCAAGATTGTGATCATAACATATGCAAATGCAATGGATATGAATGTTTAATGCAATGCAACTATGTGGATGCAGATGTAAGATGCAAATGTTTTTGTATTTTTGATCTTTGCATTGTTTTTGTATTTTTTTATTTTGTATTGTTTTATTATTTTGACCAAAGGGCTTATTGTGCCTTTGGGGCTTTTAGGGTTTGACCAAGTGGTGAGAAGATACCCTTGGAGAATTTTGGTTAAGATGACCAAGCGGCGTGAAGATACCCTTGGAGCATTTTTATTTGAGGAGCTTTTTGAGATTGTGACCAAGCGGCTTGAAGATACCCTTGGAGCATTTTTGATTAAGGTGACCAAGCGGCATGAAGATACCCTTGGAGCATTTTTTTGAATCTTGACCAAGCGGCATGAAGATACCCTTGGAGCATTTTTTTTATTTGAATTTTTATGTTTTTATGATTTGTTTGTATTTTTGATGCTTTGTATTGTTTTTGTATTTTATGGCATATTTGAATGTTTTTGTATTTTATGTATAAAATACCTTTAAGTGAATGATATTGAGAGGCTCAGGCTCTTCAACACCATCCAATGATGTGAGGTGATATGCTCCAAGCCCAACCCTTTTCGAGATTATGTATGGGCCTATCCAATTTACCATAAATTTGTCTCGTAGGTGCGGTGGTAGATTTGAGTTTTGTTGGTTTTCTTTGAGCACAAGATCCCCAACTTTGAATTCTCTTAAGTGGACTTTACTATTGTAAGCTCACGCAAGGTGACCCTGATAAATATGGAGATGCTCCAAGGCATTGACTCGACATTCATCAAGAAGCGTTAATTGATCAAGGCGGCCTTGCCACGTGGTGTCATCATCTATGAAGTCCTTCAATGCTATGCGTAGGGTTGGAATTTCCAACTCTAGGGGCATGATGGCCTCAACGCCATATACAAGTGAAAATGGTGTTGCCCTAGTGGGCATCCGCACACTAGTCCTGTATGCCCATAATGCAAGAGGTAATTGTAGATGCCAATCCTTATGATTATCTTTCACCGTCTTCCTCAAGATGGAGACTATTATTTTGTTTGAGGCTTCTGCTTGCCCATTTGCTTGTGGATAATAGGGTGTTGAAAAATTATGTTGAATATGGTATTTTTTCATCAAAGCATGCACATTTTTGTTCTTGAAATATGGCCCATTATCCGATATTATTTTTGAAGGGACCCCAAAATGACTTATGATATTATGGAGTATAAACTCCACAATCCTTGGTCCAGTTGTCGATGTCAAGGGGATCGCTTCGACCCATTTGGTGAAGTACTCAGTGGCCATTATGATGAACGTGTGTCGGCCTAAGGATGGGGGTGAGATCTTCCCAACTAAGTCTAGTCCCCACTGCGAGAAGGGCCATGCTTCCTGGATGGGTTGCAAGGCTTGGGATGGCAAGTGTGTGAGGTTTGCATGATGTTGGCATTTAACGCATTTCTTGACATACTCACAATAGTATTTTTCCATAGTGGGCCAATAGTAACCCATTCTCAAGATGCACTTAATGATGGCCATGCCACTAAAGTGACCACCACACGTACCATCATGAGCCTACGAAATTGCCTAGGATGCTTCCTACGGCTCAAGGCAATGGAGGAGCATTCCATCATAACCTCGTCTATAAAGGATCTCTCCCAATAAGATGTACCTTGTTGCCTTCTATTTAAATGTTCATATTTCAACATGTGATAGGCCTTGTGGTACCATTCCAAGCTTTAGGAAGTCTCGTAACTGGGAAAGCCAATCCTGATAAGCCATAACTTCTATAGAAAATATGGCCTGTTCCTCCTGCATTCCAGAACTTGTGAATATATATTGAGAAACAACCCTATGGTGAATGGTTGTACCACACTCCTTAGGACCTTGAGAGATCAAAGACCCCCAAGGTGCCATTTGCAAGAAATCTCTAGCTCTGAAGGACCAATCCTGATTTGGTTCGATATTGATCATGTTGACTGATTCTCGATTATCAAAAGCCTCACATTGTATCATTGAGTGCGAGAGCACTTTAACGTGAATGGTTGTGAAATCCATAGATGGATTCTAAGGGATTAAAGATCCCAAGGATGCCATGGTGTCTACAAATCTATTTGATGTATGAGGGATTGCCTCGATGTCATACCATTCCAACCGGGCTAGGTAGGTGTCAACAAGTTCCTTGTATGATTTTAGGATTGGGCATCGACATTGGAACAAACCCTTGACTTGATTAACTATGAGCAAGGAGTCACCAAAGATATTCAATATTTTAATGCCCATTGCGATGGCTATTTGAAGTCCTAAGATGGTCTCATACTCGGTGTTATTGTTTGTGCAAGGGAAGTCTAGTTTGAATGATAAGGGCAATGGAGCACCCTACGGTGTGATAAATACAATCCCTACTCTACCCCTTGCTCGCACTTTGAACCATTGAAGAACAATGCCATGTCTCTTTCTTTCTTAGGTTCTTTGAGTTTGGGTAGATCTGATAATGCAAAGACTGCATCATCAGGCAATTCTATGGTGAGAGGCTTGCTATCCTGAAGAGGTGCCTCTACTAATTGATCCGCTATGACTTGTCCCTTGATGGAATTTTGGCTTATGAACTCTAGATCAAATTCTATCAATAGCATGATCCATTTTGTAGTACGTGTATTGTGATAGGTCTTGTTCATCATGTACTACAAAGGATTTTGTTTGGATATAACGTAGGTCGTATGGCTCAACATGTAGTGTCACAAATTTTTGGTCGTAAAGACCACTGCCAAACACAACTTTTCTACATACGCATATCCTAGCTCGTAACTCACCAAGGTGTGACTGATGTAATATATGGCTTGCTCTTTGTCTTGTGCATTCTTTTGGGCCAACATGGTGCCCAAAGCGAAATCAGTAGCCGATATGTATAGTAAAAATGGTACGTCTGGCCTTGGTGGAGCCAATACTGGTGGTGTTGCTAGGTAAGTTTTGATCTCTACAAAGGCTTGTTGGCATTCTTCATCCCAATGAAAAGGGACTCCTTTGCATAGCAGCCGATTCATGGGTCGACATTTATCTGATAATTGAGCAATGAATCATTTGATGGATGCTACCTTGCCTTGTAGGCTTCTTAACTCCCTAATGTTGGTAGGGGCGGCCATTTCCAATATAGCCTTTACCTTTGTAGGATCGACTTCAATGCCTCTCTTAGAAATGATGAACCCCAAGAGCTTACCAGAAGTTATGCCAAACACACACTTCTTAGGATTCAATCTGACATTGTGCTCAATGAGGCGATCAAAGACTTTTCTAAGGATTTCAGCGTGCTCTTGCCACAATAAAGACTTGGCCAATAAGTCATCAATGTAGTCCTCTAAGATTTTATGCATATAGTCATGAAAGATGTATGTCATGGCCCATTGATATGTGGCACCAACATTTTTTAGGCCAAATGGCATCACCTTGTAATAGAATGTCCCCCATGGAGTAATAAAAGTGGTCTTATGCTGGTCTTCGGGTTTAATTCTGATTTGATTGTAACCAAAAAACCCATCCATTAGGGAGAGCATCTCATGACCTATAGTGGCATCAACAAGAGCATCTATGTTAGGCAATGGGAATGAATCCTTTGGAGTTGCCCTATTCAAGTCTCTAAAGTCTATGCAAATATGGACTCTTCCATCAAGCTTTCCCATGGGCACCATGTTCGAGACCCATTCAGGATAGTCGATAGGAATGATAAAAATCACATCCAATAGTTTTTGCAACTCGTTCTTCACCATCAAAGTGATGGTTGGATGCATTTTCCTTAGCTTTTGCTTGACTGGCTTCTTCATGGGATCCAATGAAAGGTTGTGAACAACTAACTTTGGATCAAGCCCTGGCATGTCTTTGTAGGTCCAAGAAAAAAGGTTTGGCCTCTCCTTAAGGAGAGGGATTATGATGGCTTGTTCCTCTGGAGATAGACTTTCTCCAAACTTGAATTTCTTTGGTTGAGTAGGATCATCATTGATGTCCACCTCGAAAGTCGCTTCTATAGCCATATGTGACCCATCCTCTAGCTGGTGAGGCATGGGTATTAAATGAATGTCATCGATGGGATTTATAGGTCCTACTAACTCAGGATCCAAACCAACATGGAATACATCATATGCATAACCTGATGCAAAATGAAATGGTTGTAACATCTCTTCATTAGGGAAAATATCCTCAAGCTCTATAGGTGAATCAACATGATCCCAATCAATAGCATCTATATCAAGATACAATGGTTTAGTAGGATCTACTAGGTTATGAAGTGGAGTGGTCAAATCAATGGAGATTGTGTTGATGGATGGAATGAAATCTCTAGGACCACATGGGTGAAATCTTGTCTCAGAGGTTTTCCCTCCATACTCATGATGAGGCTCTGGAGGAAAAGGAATCTTTGGATCTGGCCCATGAGCAGGCTGGATAATAGGATCATTGGGTTCCAAGAGCTCTCTAAATGTAGGTGGAGGGGGATTGATCGCATGGTAAATGGCATCTAAGTCGATAGGTCTTCCCAAAAACTACAAGCCAGGGTCTATGGCATGAAGTGCCACTTCTCTTTCTACCAACATGTTGACTTGCCACAAGTGGTGAGGCCCAAGATAAGCCATCTCAGTCTCATCTTCATAGTCATCATCACTTATCCAAAAACCATTAGCATTGGTATGTGGCCCTAAGACAAGGGGCACGTGTCTTGGCCCTAAGTAGGCCATCTCTATCTCATCCTCATATTCTTCATCACTTATGAAGATGTTATTTGCATTAGTCTCTTACCCCAAGCTATGGGACCACTACCTTGGCCCTAGGTAGGCTCTTTCTATTGAGTCCTCTGACTCATAGCCACTTTCATCCGATATGTATCCACTCTCATTGTGGCTAGACCAGGTAAGGCTTTGTAAATAGCGAGGCCCATGATAGGCTAAGCTTGCCTGTACTTCATCATCACTTGCCCCATATCCATTTTCTTCTCGCTCTTCATCCCACAAGATGCAACCTATAGGGGTGGCATCAATTGAGAAGTTTGGATGATAAATCTCTGGTGGTGGTATGTTTACCATGACCACTTGTCTGTTGATCAGATGTCTTGTACTTGGTGGGTGATAAGGAATAAAATTGATGTCTTCTCCTAACCCCAAGCTTAATCTATCCAAGGATGCTGCTAGAGAGTCATCTTGACCTTTGATGTGGTAGCCTAACCCAAACTTGTCAGTGGGAAGCTGGTATTGCGGCTCGTATGGCCACCTACGCCCCTGCTCATATATACCAAGACCGTAGCCATGCCAATGGCAATGTTCAAAGTAGCTTAGAGAAAACTTGGGATTAGAGAGGTAATGAATATTAATAGTGAATAGTTCATCATTGTCCTCTTCTACGTCCGAAGACTTATGGGTATAGTCTAGGCCAGCATAGATAAATTTGGTCTGGTTGGGAGGGATTCCAAGAAAAACCACTATTCCCACTAGTGTGTTAGGATTAAATAACAAATACGAGCAATAATATAATGTGGAAATAAACATAGAAGAAATTATGCAATACACAATAGACACAGATATAACATGGTTCACCCAAATCGGGCTACTCCATGGAGAAAATAACCAGGCCCTTTGTATTCCATCTAGAAAACCCCTCTGTACACAGCCGCGCACCTCATTACATATTTAGTCATCGTACAACCTCCTCTTATAATAATGCATTACAATTTTAGGGTAAAAAACCCGCCTAAAATCTACCATCCGATCTGTGACCTAATATCAAATGGTCCAGATTTACATAGAGGAAAAAACATCTATTTTTAGCTTTGGGGGTGCTACCCCTGAAACCTCTACCAAGGGGGCCCCCATACTACTTTTCCCCCCTGGACCCCCCTAGTGATAGTAGTAGGGGGGCTAATGCCCCCCTACACCCCCCCTCTTTCACGTAGTGGGTCTAAGTGCAGCTGAAACAAAGGCCTCCAATTTAATCAGGCTCCATAATCAACAATCTCCCACTTGGAGACTGATCACAACAACTCCACCGCTACTGCACTTGCTGGACTATGCTTCAACTTTGGGCCTAGAAATTTTCTCACCTTTTACTGTCATGCTTTAAGACCAACTGAAACTGAGCAGGAACTCAGTTTCTCCTTGGTTACTACCTTTGTGAACATATCTGCAGGATTCTGGCTAGTGTGTATCTTCTCCAATTTTAACTGTCCATCTTCCAATACTGAGCGTATGAAATGGTACTTGGTATGTATGTGTTTAGTCCTAGAATGGAAAGCTGAATTCTTTGCAAGATGAATGGCACTCTGACTATCACTGTATAATGTGCTATTCTCCTACTTCTTTCCCAACTCCTCCATAAACCTTTGTAACCAAATCATCTCCTTACTAGCCTCTGTAACAACAACATACTCTGCTTCTATTGTTGATAGTGCAACAACCTTCTGTAATTTTGAAATCCAGCTTACTGTAGTTTCACCTATAGTAAAAACATACCCTATGGTACTCCTCCTACTGTCTATATCACCTACCATATCTGAATCAACATATCCCTGTAAAGTAGTATTAGATCCTTCAAAGCATAATACCTGATTGATAGTACCTCTCAAATACCTGAGAATCCACTTCACTGCCTCCCAATGCTTTCTTCCTGGATCACTCATAAACCTGCTCACAACTCCCACTGCATGTGCAACATCTGGCCTTGTGCACACCATCGCATACATCAAACTACCAACTGTTGATGAATAAGGAACCTTGGACATGTAGTTCATCTCCTCCTGTGTCTTAGGACACATCTCTTTGGTCAGTTTGAAATGATTTCCCAAAGGTGTGCTAACAGGTTTTGCATCCTACATACTGAATCTTTCCAACACCTTCTCAATGTACTCACTCTGAGACAATGTTAATTTATGATTTTTCCTGTCTCTTGTTATTCTCATACCAAGGATTTGCTTTGCAGCACCCAAATCCTTCATTGCAAATGACTCTACCAATTTTCTTTTGAGTACAATTATATCCTGCATGTTAGACCCTGCAACAAGCATATCATCTACATACAATAACAGGATAATATAGTTACCATTATCCATTCTCTTAAAATAAACACAGTGGTCAAAATAACATCTACTATAACCCTGATCTGACATAAACCTATCAAATTTCATATACCACTACCTTGGAGCTTGCTTCAGGCCATACAGGCTCTTTTTCAACCTGCATACTAATTCCTCCTTTCCTTTGACCTCATACCCTTGTGGTTGCTGCATATAAATCTCTTCCTCCAAATCCCCATGGAGAAAAGTTGTTTTTACATCTAACTGTTCAAGGTGTAAATCCTCTACAACCACTAAGCTTAAAACAGTTCTAATTGAAGTCATTTTAACAACAGGAGAAAAAATTTCATCATAATCAATACCTTTCTTCTATGCAAACCCCTTTACAACCAGTCTAGCCTTATACCTCTTTTTTCCTCCATCTTCTTCTTTCACCCTGTAAACCCATTTGTTCTGCAATGCTCTTTTTCCTGCAGGCAACTGAACCAGATCCCAAGTCTGATTATTTATCAAAGAGTCCATCTCCTCTTCCATGCCTTGCTCCCACTTCTTCTTGGTTTCTACCTGCATTGCTTCTTCATATGTTTCTGGTTCACCAGAGTCAGACAATAATACATAATATAATGATGGAGAGTAACGTACAGGAGGTCTACTTATCCTGGTAGATTTTCTAACAATAGTTGCAGGAGTTTGAGGTGCTACTTGTTGTTGTTGTTGTTGATTTTCTAGCACCTTTGGAGTTTCAATTTCATCAAACACTGTGTATTCTGTGTTTTCCTTTTCCTATTTCTTTTCCTACAACTGATCCTTATACATGACCTTCTCATTGAATATTACATCTCTACTCCTAATGATTTTGTGATTTGCATAATCCCAAAAATGATAACCAAAATCATTAACTCCATATCCAATGAAAAAACACTTCTTGGATTTTACCTCAAGTTTAGTTCGATTTTCTTTACTGATATGCACGAAAGCTTCACAACCAAAAGTCTTTAAAAATGAGTAATTAACAGGCTTACCTATCCATGCCTCTTCTGGAATCCCACCATCTAGGGAACTTGAAGGCCCTCTATTTATTAAATAAACTACAGTATCCACAACATCTGCCCAAAACTGTAAGGGCAATCCTGCATGTATTCTCATGCACCTAGCACGTTCCATGATAGTCCTGTTCATCCTTTCTGACACACCATTTTCTTGTGGAGTTCCTGGAACCGTCTTCACTCTACGAATCCCATGGTATGAACAATAACTATCAAACTCTTTGTTGTAGTACTCACCTCCATTATCAGATCTGAGACACTTTAGCTTATTTCCTGTCTCATTCTCAACCAAAGCTTTCCATTTCTTAAATGTATCAAAAACATCTGATTTCTTTCGAATACAGTAAACCCATGTTTTTCTAGTTGCATCATCAATAAACGTAACATAATAATGAGAGCCACCAAGAGATGATACCTGAGTTGGTCCCCATACATCTGAATGTACAAGCTCTAGCTTTTCACTCTTCTTTTCTTTTCCAACTCTGAGAAATCTGACTCTTTTCTATTTTCCATAAATGCAGTTCTCACAGAAGTCTAAATCAACCTGCTTCAAACCTGGCAACAAATTTCTTGAATGGAGAATCTGCATCCCCTTCGCACTCATGTGCCCAAGCCTATGATGCCATGAAGTTGTATCCACTCTTGTAGAAGCTAAAGCAATAGAAAGGTCAGTATTACCAGTACATACATACAATGTACCTTCCTTATTTCCTTTTGCTAATAACATTGATCCTTTAGCGACCTTCCATGAGTTTGTTGAGAATGTAACTGTACATCCTTCACTGTCCAACTGCCCTATGGAAATTAGATTTCTTCTTAATTCAGGAATATGCCTTACCTCTTTCAACAACCATTGGTTTCCATTTGGTAACTTTATTTGTATGTTACCCTTTCCTATGATTTTACATGGTCTATCATCACCCAGATAGACCTGTCCAAAATCACCCTGAACATAATCTAGAAAATATTTCCTATGGGGTGTGGCATGATATGATGCACCAGAATCTAGCACCCAACAATCATTAATATTATCTAGTGAAAGAATTAAAGCATCTTGCAATACATCACCTGCAATGTTTGCTTCCTGATTACCCTATTTTTCTTCTCCCTATTTTTCTTTTCGATTCCAACAGTCTCTTTTCAGGTGTCCTTTCTTCCCGCAATGCCAGCATTCCAACTGCTTCCCTTTGGATTTGGATCTACCTTTCTTTGATTTTCCATGATTCCCTAGGCTTTTTCCTCTCTCCCTTTGTCTCCCCCTGTTCTCTACAGTCAAAGCATTACCTGATGTTTCACCTGTGCTTTTTCATCGCATTTCCTCGCTAAGGATAACACCAATAACATCATCAAACTTTAAAGTATTTGAACCAGAGACAGAATTACTCACAGCCATTACCAAGCCATTCCAACTTTCTGGCAATGAGCACAAAATCAAGAGAGCCCTAACCTCATCATCAAAGTTTACTCCTACAGAGCTTAACTGATTTGTAACCGTGTTAAATTCATTTAAATGATTAGTAACAGACCCACCTTCTGACATCTGCATATTAAATAAACGTTTCATAAGAAATACCTTGTTCGAATCCTAAGGGTTTTTCATACAGTTTAGCCAACGCATTCATTAAACCCTCCGTTGTCTTTTCCTTCAAAATATTGAAGGCCACCGATGATGCCAAGCACAACCGTATTGTTCCTAGTGCTTTTCTATCCAGAACTTCCCATTCTTCATCAGTCATTGATGTCAACTTCTTTGCTACTCCGCCTAATGGTAGGTAAAGATCTTTCTGATAAAGATAATCCTCCATTTGCATCTTCCATAGCTGGTAGTTTTGGCCATTGAACTTCTCAACCCTAAATCTGCCTTCTTCTGCCATTGCTCCCACTCGAACTGGAAACCCTCCTTTCAAGTGCATTTTTCAAACCCTAAGCTCTGATACCAGTTGTTAGGATTAAATAACAAATACGAGCAATAATATAATGCAGAAATAAACACAGAAGAAATTATGCAATACACAATAGACACAGATATAACGTGGTTCACCCAAATCGGGCTACTCCATGGAGAAAATAACCAGGCCCTTTGTATTCCATCCAGAAAACCCCTCTGTACACAACCGCACACCTCATTACATATTTAGTCATCGTACAACCTCCTCTTATAATAATGCATTACAATTTTAGGGCAAAAAACCTGCCTAAAATCTACCGTCCGATCTGTGACCTAATATCAAATGGTCCAGATTTACATAGAGGAAAAAACATCTATTTTTAGCTTCGAGGGCTCTACCCCGAAACCCCTGCCAGGGGGGGCTACCTATCGCCACCCCCCTGGACCCCCTGGCGATAGTAGTAGGGGGGCTAATGCCCCCCCTACACCCCCCCTCTTTCACGTAGTGGGTCTAAGTGCGGCTGAAACAAAGGCCTCCGATTTAATCAGGCTCCATAATCAACATAGTGTTATTAGGTCTTTCGTTTGTCCCATGTCTTGTGCAAGATCAATGATGGGCATGAATATTATATTCTACACAACGTACTCTCCTATTCTTGTAATTTCCTAGTGTATTGTCACATATGATGTGGATGACCCTACAGATGACACTGGTGAAGTGGGTTCTAGTATTTCCTCTACTTGATCCTAGATATCTTATTCTTCCATGGGACTTGGGATTTTTGCAATGGCTATAGTCAACAATTCCTTGGGATTTTCTTCCTCAATTAATGATACCTTTAGCTTTTGATTGTCTTTAGTTTTAGATTTTGATGATATCTTAAAAGCATTAGTTATTTTGGGTGCAAGAGGAGGTGCCAATGTGGATGGGTCTTTTCGTACCCCTTTTTCTCTGTCATCTAGTTGCATTGTTGGATATGAAGGTCCTACATACAATTGGGTGGATGAAATCATAAAATATCCTAGAATTTCCACCTGATGGACATATTTGAATGGCTCTTCATCAAATAAAACTACATAGACTTTGTCATCATGCACATACTTGACACATTGGTGGAAAATCGAATGCACACACTTCATATCTCTTATCCAGGGATGTCCTAGGAGAATTTTGTATTGCATGGACCTTTCCAAGATATGACATATCACAGGGATGGTCTTATGCCCCACATTAATGGGTAGGACTATATTTCCCATAGTAGAGCATAAATCATCATTGAAAGCTCTTAATGTGTAGGCTCCTAGAATGATATTGGACTTGGGGATCTTAAGGTACTCTATTGTTGTTGTTGTGATGATGTTGATTGATGAACCTGTATCGATAAAGACCCACTTAAAAGGTAAATCATTGACTAAAATAATAATGTGTAGTGGAGGGTCTGGAAAGGTAGTAGGTACTGTCTTAATCTCATGATCATAAAATTGAATTACAGGTTCCTAGCATTGTTGTACTTGTCCCACAAAATGAGTGAATGCATTAAAATCTTGTGGTTGGAGCTCAATTGATCTCAAAATATCCATCAAAGTCTCCCTGTGGTTTGGGTACTATTGTATGAGCTTATAGATAGATAGCTTCGTTAGAGTCATTTGTAAGTTTTGTTCTAGTCTACTCCGAATAGTTACCATAGCTCAGGTTGGTGGACCTAGAAGGTTTTTTTACCCCTATCTTTACCTAGGTGTAGTTTGAACATTAATGGGAGCTGTAGGAGGCTATGGTTGACCATATCATCTACTCCTGGTTGCTATGTTGACAATTTCAACCATCCCAACACATCCATGTGTAGGTGTATCGATTCAGACCTGATTAACTTGGGCACCTTACCCTATAGGGACCTCATGGTTTGGTAGTGGGTTTTTGTATATGCCCATATCTCTGTTATTGGGAGCCAATGGATTTTCAACTTTAATTTCTCCTTCTTCAATCATATTTTGCACCTGGTTCTTGAATCCAATGTATACTTCAATATCATACCCCGGTATTTTGTGATAAGGGTAAAATTGATCTTCCCTATATCCTTTTGGCTTAGGATGGTTGGGATATAAAAGAGGTATATCAAGAAATTTGATCTTCCCAATATCTCTCAACTGGTTGAAAATTGATTGCATTGACTCTAAAAAAGGTGTAAAATAGCGAGGTGTCTTGTTTGATTTGTTTCACCCCTGATTGTTCTTTTGATCGTAATTGGATGGTGGAGGATGTGCTTGATAATTCTAGGGTTGCTACACAGCCCCATATTTAGATGCATCCAATACTACTTGATTAACTAGAGGAGGGTTTGTCTGCTTCTTCTTGTATTTGTCATTCTTGCCATTTTTGTTCCACTCCTTGGTTTGGAGCTTGATGGTTCCCTCATTTACTTTTATGTCCTAAATGAGTTTGGAATATGCCAAGGCTTCCTCAAATGAAGGATATTGTTGAAGTTGTAAAAATAAGGAGATATGTTTAGAACAACTGTTGGTGAACATGCAAATGATTTCTTCTGTGGGGATGGAGAATGATAACTTTACCATGACTTCTCTTCATCTATCCACATAATTCATTAATGGCTCATCATCATAATGTTTTAAGTTGGCCAGGTTTGAAAGGGTCACCTTCTTCTTAGTACCAAAGGAAAAACATTTTAGCAAAGTGTTTACTAGTTGTTCAAAAGTGGATATGTTGTGCTTGGGAAGCTGGTTGAACCATTGGGTGGTAGCCTACAAAAAGTTCATAATGAAAGTTCTCAGCATAAAAGCATCATTATCTTCAAGATGAAAACATGCATTTATGAAATTGGTAATATGCTATTTTGCATCCTCTTCACCCTTGAATTTTTCTAACCTAGGCATATCAAAGTGTTTAGGATATGTAGGGCTAGGAACTAATGGGCATAATGGTTGGTTGTGTATTTTACTTAGTTTTGGTTGGTTCCCAGTCATATCTTGCTTCTCAAAGGACTTCATATTTTTAGTGAGTTCCTATAATACCTTTGAGATGAGGAGTTCCTCTTCTTACAGGCCCACTCACGATGGTAATGGAGGTAACCCTTTATCCATTTGACTTATTCTATTCTCCTCCCTCCTATGAGGGGATTCAGGATGTGTCTGATCTTGATTTATCATGTTTACCCTTGCCCCACTAGTTTGCTCTTATTCATGATTTGAGTGGTGGTTTCATTATGAGATTTCTTCTTTCCTAATGATCCCTTCTTATGGTGAGTCAACACGTTCATTTATTGGGTGATTACTATCATTTGCATGTAGGTTTATATGAGTTAGCTGCTCAACTTATTCTCTTAAGCATTGCTCATGTTGGTGCAAGACCATTTCTCTTTTTTTGTCATGTTCGAGAGCTTCAACTAGCTCTCACTCTTTGCATAATGCATTTTCTAACCATCACACATGGTCATATTGCATTTTTAAAGAAGATTCATGTTTGTTTGATTCTATTCTTGTGGTTCTAATTCATAGATTCCTCAAAGAGGTTTTCACTGTTTCTTTGCTCTTGCTAGCCAAGGTAAATTATTCAGTATGTTGATAAGTACCTCTATGATTAGACTTGGTATGTGTATTGCGAGGTCACTTTGAAGCTTCCCCAGGTTGGGTGGTGCATTTAGAAGTAACACTTTGTGAACTTCTATATGTAAAATTTTCTATGGCTATGGTTGTAGGAGTTAGTATTTAATGAAACCGATCCAACTCATACAACTGTCTTATTTTCCACAACTAATCCCATGGGTGCCATTTACTCCAATGCGGTCATGATCTAATGAAATACTTCCTCTTGTATGAAGGGTGTCTTATGTTTGGTGCCTATGACTGGATGTAACTCTAGTTTCATGTCCCTCGTTGGGTAGATTTGTTCTAAGTGTCCCTTGTGAAGTTTGAGATGTTGTGACTCTCGTGTGTCTTTTTTGTGATGAAGGATTTATGGCCCCACCATTCCTTCATGAGGATGGAGGTGGGGAAACCTCGTCATGCCTATGTGAATAATGGGGTCTAGATCCCCTTTTATGTCCATGTGGGGAGGAAGCTCTTGAAGCCTCCTCATGTCTTTGATAAGTTTCTATGTGTCAATAGGAGGGCCTTGAGGCCTCCTTGCATCTCCATGAAGGAGACCTTGAAGCCTCATTGTTTTTAGGTGATTTTTTTCCATGATGTGTCTCCCTAACTAGGGTTTCTTGAGGAGAACCCCCATGGGTTGAGTTATCACCTCTTAGGCTCATGGAACTACGTTCCATGGTGTTGTGAGTAGGTGTTTCAATATTACTATGACTTCACTTATAGGTGTGTGTTATTTTAGATTCTTCCTTGGCATTGGACCGAGGATTCTTACTTTTGGTTTTAATCGTTGTGTTTGTAAATTTATATTTTGTGTTGTAATTAAATATAGCCAAACAATATCAAGCAAATGTTTATCTTGATTACCAATTTATGTGTTCCCTAAAATGTTTGTTGTGTTTTTATGTGTTGTTGTTCTTGTTGATTCGCTATTGTTTTGGATTTACAATGAGGGGACTCATCCATAGTGGGAATCAAAAACACCCATGCCAAACATGATTTTCTCAAAAAGAGACTAGGGTACACCACTTAAATCCTAGTGGGGAGTTCACCTCGATCTTCCACTCTAAACCAATTATTGTTCCAATAGTGGGAGATAGTTTGAACATGGGTAACTTGGTACCACTATAAAGAAGTTCCTTATTCCATTCTAGGAAAATATAGGGGGTAAGTCGGTGGAAGGAGATGAATGCCAACATCACCAAACTGAATTGAGGGTTGGTGATGAAATCCAACTCCCCAATGTTAAAATATGTGTGTGTGTGGTTAATTTTGAATTTGCATAAAATAAAATGCATCATACAGTAGAAATGCAACTTTATTATATGCCTAATACAAATGACATTTTAGTTTTTAGAAAGATGCATAAACTAATATGAGTTTCATGGATGCACTCTATTTTGTGCAGATATGGCTTTTAGCAGGGCCTCAAAGCAATAAAACCAACACATGATTTCTAGCACATTGGATTATAGGGAAGACTTTACAAGCATAATTCATTGTTCCTAGCAACGCCTAGTGGAAATCTAAGAAAAACCCTAAAATATGTAAGATGCAAGTTCTTTCCTTTCCATTCCTTAGTTTCCAAATCAAAATGTGTCTTAATTTCACTATTTTAGGAGAACAGAAGCAGATAGAGGATCATAAAACATCAAAAAATATATACCAACCTCTAATCCAACTCAGAGAACAAATATTTTGTCCTCTACTACACTCTAATTCTGATCACTATTGACCAAAGTGGTTGATTTTTGGTCACTGTTAGTAGGAGTGGCTAATATTGTGGGCTGTTATAGACCAAGCTCTCCAATTCTTTAAAATATCTCATCGATTGTATCTCTCTAATCCATCTCAAAGAACATAGATTTTGTCCTCTGCTGCACTCTAGTTGTGACCATTGTTGACCAAAGTGGCTGATTTTTTGTTGTTGTTACCAGGACTATGGGCTGATGTAGACCAGAGTGGCTAAACCTACACACAAAAACTTGACTCAATAAATCAGCAAAAAATAAAAACTTGGTGGAGTCCCACCATGATCGCCATTTGTAGCGACCCCGAGGAAGCGGTGCACCATACACTACTCTATTTACGAATATTATTTGATTTATTATATTTAATCATGCATTAAATGAAAGATGTGAAAATAGATGCAATAGAGATACAAAATAAAAAAATAATAATGCTCTTTATTGATTTTCTCAAGTTCGATTACATATAGATCCCTCTAAGGGATTCCCTTCATTTGATACCAATTTTACAAAATAGGGAAGCAGATGTATGATATCCCCTTGCAAGGGGTGATGCACTCTCGTAGGCTTCCCATTAATGCACATTGAATTGTATGAGGGCTTACAAATACCTCCTTCTCTGGTTCTATCTCCCAGAGGGATCCTTTTGCTTTCGTATGTTGATAACCTATCCAGTGAACTTGTAGTCCTACAAGCATGAAAAAAACAACAAATACTTAGTTGTTTGAGATTACCTCCCTAAATAAGGTTGTTAGCGATAACCCTATTGATAAATAGAAATATGTTTAATTACAATAGAAAATAATGCTATGAATGCAAGAAAATGCAATAAATCAAATCTATGCTAATGGTGTGAAAACATGTAACAAGCTTAAATGAAATAAATTAATGCTAAGAACCCTAGACTAGGCCTGTGGGCCACTGTCCATGACAGTGGCCGCTAAGATGAAAACCTATCTTTATTGCTCCAAGGCTATGGATCTAGGATTATTGTTGAAGTTGAAATGGTTTTTATTTATGCCCGATGTGTTGAATATCCTACATATGATGAACTCTCAATTGGCCAGCACTTCATTACTCCTAAAAGGTTCTCCAATTTTCTCTCCAATCTGACAGGGCTTCACTATAAGAAAAGCTCTCCAAGTCTTGAAAATATTTCCTCAATTGTATCTCTGAAAAATTTCCCTCCTTTGGTGATCTTAGGTTTGCACCTTATAATGTATTAAGGGCTTAGGTTTAGGTCTAAAAATCCTAGGACTGAATCCTGCATATGAACTATTTGTTAGCATGAGAATTTAAGTCTTTATCTACCATTGAGGGCTAGTTAACTGATGTCTAAATCTAGACTTGAGTCTCTCATGTATACTGGCTGTGAGGAGGAATGTAAAGTTATCCCCGCTCAGCCTTGTTGCATGTATAGTTCTTCTACACTATCACTGATATAAGGGCATGATATCCAGTCATGCTACTCATTCAATAATATAGTGTAGGACATGATAAAGAGACAAGAGATTCAAATCAACAATCCTATTGCCTCCAACAACCAAAATATATGTGGTTTCTAAGACCCTTTATCCCAACGTAAAATAAACACAACACCTACTACCAAAATAGAATAACCTAAGTAGGTTAATGAAGTGCATACCACCCCACCTAACCAAGGTTTCATGGGAATGATCAACATCATGACAAGGAATAGATAATATCTAATGCAATCCACATAATATATGGATCTTGCCAATATTCCTTCAACATCATAGGAACCATCGATTTTAAATCCAATCATACCTACTCTACCTCACCTAGTTATCACACTAAAAAATAGACTTACTCAAAGTTTAAGAATGTTGTTAGTGAGACTCTCCATCTATGATTTGATTCAACAATCGATCCCACATTGAGAGGCTCTAATGGATATCTTAAAGTTTATTGAGCTATATCTATAAGACCCCAATTCTTTCATAAAATTTTTGGGGCATGTTCAAAATTGCCAAGATCCTATGATAACATTTTAGGATCATGAAATTTATACAATACCCACTAAGGTACCTAATCCACCATTGCATATCATTACTAGTGTGGATAGGATCCCCTTTAAACATGTATTGATTAACAAGGGATATTCCATTAACATCATCACCTCTACCACCCTCTAACATCTCAGCCTTCCACCATCATGCATCACATCATCCACTTTCACCCTTTGAGCATTCAATGATGATCTATGTTCCACCATTGGTATAGTAGTCTTTTCTATTAAGATTGGATAAAATACTATTCATGTATTGTATCGTATCTTGGAAGGTGTCATGCAATACAATATATTTTTGGGTAGACCCTAGATTCGAGACATAAAATGTGTGCCTTCTATATTGCATTAGTGCATCAAGTATATACATGAATTCCAATTTCATTGTATCCCTATAGGCTTGGGGCCCTTCAAATTTTGTAATATGGTTTTGCATCCTTAGGATTCCACCTTGCCTTCCATGCATTTATATATTCAGCCCAATAACCCCATCCAAACCACAAATTTTACACCACAATAATCCTTAACTCCACCACCACCTTCACCTCAACCCTCACCATTGGTTTCTTCAATAATTCCTTCATCATCATCAAAACCCTCTATTAAAAATCCAAAAAAGGCACCTATGCCACCACTTTCATCTCCACCCTTTTCAACAAACACGTTGCATCTCAACCATCCATTACACCTCTGGCACCTTTGAATTTAACCATCTCTACAAATTTCAACCATACTTCCCTTGTGGAGGAGAAACCACCCATCACCACATAAATTTTATCATAGCCCACATATTCATCATCATCTCACCCAACAGAGTTACCACAAGTCATAATTTGCATGAATAATTTGAGTATTGGTGAATATTTAGTGCAAGATATTACATTCATCCAACTCATAGAGTTAATCAAATACGTTGATCACCTACATAGCACATCATTACCCATAGGTACCATAGTCCCCCTTGGGTCCTACCCAAGCCAAACCAATTTTTTCTATGGTGGTATTGATACCTCCATAGACAAACCTCCTATAATAGAGGAGGAAGAGTCATTTTAGGAAAATATCAATTATCTTTCAAACCCATCCTTTGTTATGCGATATTTCTATCACCATAATTAGCACACATATGGCTTGGGGTGATATTGAATAACAATGAGTAAGGTCCTAAAATCCCTCTAGAACTGTACTACAAACTACCAATAGATAAATTAAGCTTGGGATATGGTACACACATGCCTAATGAGCTTCTCATTGATTCCCTACAACACCTTAACTTAGGCTTGGAAGGAGATATTGATAGCAATGAGTATACTGATCCTGGTAATACTTATTTTATTATCGATCATCTACATATCGCTACTTTATCTATTGTTGATGGTGATTCATCATATGAGGAGTTAGAAAATGATCAAGAGTCAAAAGATGACTAGGAGTCAATATATGATTGGTAGACCTTATTCATTGTTTCATATAGATTGAAATAATAGTTTTCTCCCATGGAGCCTCTCATGGATCTATACAAATTCTATCTTCATTTTTTTCCTAAATAGCTATCCAATTAGCACCAACTTATCCCACCTAAGTATCTTATTATCCCAATCCCACTTATAGGACACCCCATCATTATCATTACATCCCAACCACCTCCTAAACATTTGTACACACCCATATTTAATTGTCTATTTTCACATATGAATTGAGTTCATCCACCATCCATAAATATGGTCTCCATTGATCTTACCACTCTACTTCATTATCTTGGTAACCCTTCTCAATCATTACCTCTCAATCTTGAGGCCATTAATTTTGATCGCAATTCCCTTCCACCTTCACATTATAAATTTCTCCCTTCTAAGGGTATGCTAAAAACACACCATTTGCCATCCCATTTAGGATTAGCTATCCTCCAAGATAATATAGAGTTCTATAATACATTTTATTCTCTTAATATAGTTGATGACATTCATTTGATCTCTACTCCTCATAAATTGGAGGAGGGATCCCATATGTTAATAGAAGAGATGGTTGATATCGACATTAGTTATGATCCTGAACATCCCAAGATTCTTAAGCTAGAGAAGGATATTTTAGCTGAAGAATGTGATGCATTATTTGCTCTTCTAAAAAAGTATAGAAACATTTATGCTTTGTCATACTAGGATATTCTTGGTTTGGATTCTAAATTAGTTGTCCACAACTTGATGCTAAATATAGAAATTAAGTTTATCAAGCAAAAACCCCAAAAAATGCATCTAAAGATAACTCTAATGATAAAGTGTAAATTACAAAAATTGTTGGATGCAGGCTTCATCCAACCTATCAACTATTTTTAATGAGTGTCCAACATGGTACTTATTAGGAATTCAAATGGGAGGTTCATGTATGCACCAATTTTTGCAACCTTAACAAAGTGAGCCTCAAGGATTAATTTCTACTTCCAAAAATTGATATGCTTGTTGATGCAACCATAGGTCATGAAGTGCTTTCCCTCATAAATGGTTTCTTGGGATACAATCAAATCTAGGTCGATCCTGAAGATCATCCCAAAACTACATTCACCACTTCATGGGGAACATTCTATTACAAAGTCATCTATTAGCAAGAAATGACATACATATTTTATGACTATGTGCACAAGATAATTAAATATTATAATAATGATATTTTGGCTAAATTTTTGTTGCATTAGGACCATATCAATGTTCTAGAAAAGGTCTTCGATCACCTTTTGGAACATAACGTACACTTGAACCCTAAAATGTGTGTTTTTGACATGACATTAGGAAATATTTTAGGCTTCATTGTATCTAATCAAGGCATCAAGGTTAACCCAAATAAGGTTAAAGTAATCACAAGAATACCTCAACCAATAACCTTAAGCAACTTCGTAGCTTGCAAGGGAAGATATAGGTTGTCTAAAATTTCATCATGCAACTATCGGATAAGTGATAGTAATTCAATCATCTTCTATAAAATGGGGTGAATTTTCATTGGGATAAAAATTTCCAAGAAGCCTTTGAGGATATCAGAAAATACTTGGCTTCCACACTAGTATTATATCATCTAAAACCTGTTGAACCTTTTATACTATACATATCATCCATTAAATTTGCCTTAGGGACATGTTGACCCAAAATAATGAGGTACATATGTCAAACCATGGTCTATTACAAAATATATATACTTATGTCAAGAAAATCTACTTAGTGATGGTCTTTAACACCAAGAAGCTTTGCCATTAGATGATTAATCAGACAAGATATGATATCTCCAAAGAAAATCCTTTGCAGTATATGATGATTCGTACTTATCATAATAGTCATACTACAAAATGGATCATGCTCTTGATGAAGTTTGACCTATAATTCATAAGATAAAATTCTATCAATGGTCATGTCATCATAGACCAATGAGCAAAAGCACCTCTTCACAATGATAAGCCTATTACAATTGAGCTACTAGATGATGTAATATTTGTATTATCTAGCTCAAAATAACCAAAAGAACTAAAGCACAAAATAGATCTCACATTCTTCTTTGATGGTTCCAAATGTGAGCAAGGGGGTAGTGTTGGAATCATGTTTTTCACACTATAAGGGGCTCCTATTCCCATTTCATTCAAACTTGATTTTACATGCACTAATAAAAAAATCGAGTATGAAACCCCCATTTTGGATATTCAAACAACTCTCACCATGAACATCAAGATACTTAGCATCTTTTGTGACTCCTTACTCATTGTTAACCAAGTAAAATAAATCTATCAATGCAAATGCTTAGTCTTGAAATCATACAAGACCTTTGTGGACAAATTGTTTGCTAAGTGAAGAAGCAAAATTTACAACATCGTCAATAGGGTTGTGTTAGTGAGATGTAATCTATGGCTTAAGCAAAATTTGCAAAAAGGGGAAGAATGCAGCATAACAAGTAAACTAATGAAATGAAGACTAAATAAAAATAATGAAAGGGATATAATCCTTATTTGTATTCATAAATAAATCATTCCAAAGGGTTAGGGTTTCTCAAAATGATACATTTCAACATTACACAATACAAGGATCTAATCCTTCCAAGGGGCCCTAATGGTGATGTTCTACTGTCCATTTCGCATTCCCACACTCGAGAGCTAGTCTTGGACTTATCCTTTTATGCCTCTTTAGCTCCTCCCTCCTGTATAGTATACCTACACCTACACACAAGGGATTGAAAATGGGTTAATAGCATATGTGTTATAGATTTAAAGCCTTGTAAACATAGAAATGCATTAATCTAGCAAGAACAAAACTTATTTATAACAAATAAAAATTACTCTAATTGATCTAGAATGCAATAATAATGTTATCTAGATAATTTTGGAAATATATAAGCATGAAATGAAGGGAAAATGTTAGCAAAAATTGTGACCATCCCTGACAAGGACACCTAGACCTGCAACAATGAAACCTCCAAATGGACCATCAAAACTGCTCCAAATCTCACCAAATTTGGATGGAAGGCTAATCTAGACATTCCTAAGAGGTCTACAATGGAATTTAATCAAAATTACCTACTATTTTCTAACCATCCCTAACAGGTGCAACCACTTAATGCTAACCATCCCCAAGTGGGATGGTTACAAATCTGCTTGGAATTTGTCACCAATTCCAATGGGATCTGGTCTAAAACTATCTTAAAGGTGTTGTCAAAAAATGGGGTAAAATTACTCTCCAATATGACCAGTTTTGGAATGGATTTAGTGGATTTGGGATGCCCCTAAAAGCACCTTCAAATGAAGAGGGTTTCAAGGAAATGTGAGGGTAAATTGCAATGGCAAATGTGAGGGTAGAATTGGGCAGCACTTCGTTGTTAAAATGATTCCACTCTTCTATTTTAAATTGGGTGAACATAACTCATTTTATAGACCAAATAGGGCATCTAGGGCAAATGGGAAAGTATTGGCATGTGAGGCAAGTTCCGCCACTTGTCAAAACCCTTGTCACGATTGGGTAGAAGAGGTTGCCCATTTGGGGCCTCTAATTGGGAGTTCCTGGTCTCCATGATAGGCTCCCAATAAATTTTAGGTGATTGGACAGAGAATATGGTAGTAATTTATTGCTATTTCTCTGACCATTTGACTTTTTTGGTGTCTATTTAGGGACAATCCCACCTAGGGATGGTTTTGGATGGTCATCCTTGGGTGGGACGGTCACCATATGTGACCATCTCTTGGTGGGATGGTCATAAGGATATGCCCCAAAACTACTGGGAACCTTCCCAAATATGCTATGGAGCCTTATTTTACCCTAGAGGGCTGCCCAATGGGGCCATATGATGTTGATAAGAGTGGCAAAAGTTGTGCTTTGGTAGTCTTATATGATTTACATTATTTTAATATCTACAGATGCCCCTTTTTGGGATGCGCTATGTGCAACAAAGAACTAAGAAAAAATAGATGACTAAATCATTAAATTATTAAGGTTATTCATTAACCTAATAAAATTTGGATACCTCCATTGTGGAAAGAGCATACATTCTTGGAATCCTTTCTTTTGACATAGTTGAAGGATTCATTTGGGTATACCTTTCAGTTGCACTATAATGACAATTTTAGGGGCCTGAGGTATACTAGGTCTTGGTGCCTTATTTTCTTATAAGAATTTACATGGGTGGATTACCAAGGCTTCAAGGAGTTCAATCCCTATTTGTTGCTTATGCTACTTATTTGCCCCAACATGGGCTTGAAAATTTATCTTTTGCAAAGATTCTTTTGAATGCATGGAAATTACACTTTTGAGTGTTTTAATGTTGATTTGATTTATGAAATCATTATTATGACTACCCCCTCAAGATATGATTCAATTATGGTATGACCAGGGATAAAGCAATGAGCCGATTGACACATATAACTAAATTGGGAAAACTCTCTATTTTTCCCATGGTACTATATACCTGTTTGGAGGGGATTTTTTATCATTTTGATGAGCATTCATGGAATCAAAAGGCTAAAAACTTCATTATCAGCGAGTGGTAGAGCTATAGAGGCCTTCTTAGGGAATAAAATAAAGACTTTTAATGGATCCATAAATGTTATAAGTTCAATCTTGATCCCTGCTAATTTGGTGACCATTTTGCCTTATTTTTTATGGGTTTTAGACCCTATTTTTGATGTTTTTGAGTTGTTTTTGTCAAAAATTTTGGTTACCATCCTAGGAGGTGATGGATGCACATTTTATAACCATCCTAGGGTGGTAATACCAGCCAATTGTACACTCATCCCACCTTGAGGCGATCAAATGCTTTTGGAGCTATATAAGCCCAAAATGGGGCAAAAATGCTCATTTGTGCATTGTGCTTGGAGGATTTTGGAGAGGAGAGAGGTAGGAGAGTGATTTTCTGAAGTGGAGTGCTAAAAAAATATCTACCCAAAAACATGAGCCAGCCAGCGGACATAACAGGTGGTGGAGCCGATGCAAAACAGGTATGGAACACATTTCCTTCTCTTCCCTATTTTATTGTGAAATTGGAAATTCTGCTGCAATTTTCATACTACACATTAAATTAAGGTTAAATAAACCTAATAATAGTGTAATATATTATATTTAATTTTTATTAGACTTTTACATGCTTTAAATTTTGCTTTTTATGTTATTTTTTAATGATTTTTAGGCTTTTTTAGGGCTATTTTAGGGGTTAAAATGACCCTGTTTTAGCCATTTTTGGGGACCGTCCCTGTAAGGGATGGTCACTGGTGGCCATCCTTGGGTGGGATAGTTACCAAATTGGGGGCCGTCCTTGGGTGGGATGGCCAAATTTAGGCCAAAAAAGGCCTTTTATTATGCATTTTTTGGGTATTTTTAGAGCATTTTTCTTCATTATTGACAAGTTAATTTACATTATCAGATAGTGAAGAGTCGGTATAGGTTTTTGACTCTCTTTTAGGTCACCAGAGACCTATTGATTTTTGTAGACTGGTGATGGATCAATACCATTGGCCTAAAGCATGTTACGCAGTTAGATCCCGTAGTGAGCAACCGCACCTATCTGACTACACTGATAGATTTGTGGGACCCTCATACTAATACTTTCTATTTAGCTATGGGGGAGATGACAATTACTTTAGAGGATGTATATTGGATACTATGTATTTCTATAGAGGGGTGTCCCATAGTATCTACTCCTACAAAGTGATGAGAGGTTGTACTATGAAGGTACTTTTGGGTGTGCTAGGAGGATGCATCGGTTGATCTTCTCAATAGAGGGATATTAGTGGTCTCATGGTTTTAGGATGATGTGCTTAATATTAAGAATAATTTATTGATGACATTGATCAACAATATGTTACTACTAGACTATTCAGGTGCCAGGTTCCCATGGAACCTTATAGAGCTGGTGTTCACTCTTGTAGAATGTACCGAGAATGAGCCTATAGTTATGGCTTGGGGTCCTACACTATTAGTGCAACTATATAAGGAGCTATATGAGATCCATTATCATGGGTAAAATAGATTGGGCTATAGCTTCATGCTATAGGTTTGGGGTTGGCATCATATTGTTGTGGAGAAACCACGGGGACTACTATGGACTACTCGAGTAGAGCTACTGGATAGGGAGATTGGTTATGGGGTGCTATGGTAGAGGTCACATGAGATAGGCCAGAGCTATCATCATGCTAGGAAGGTTGAGCACTATGTAGAGTATTTTGCATGAATTTGAGTGACAGACATCATATGGAGACCCTATAGGGATTGTCCTTCATGGAGGTATGTTGAGACATAGCTACACTGATTTTGGTGAGGTAGGTGGTTGATAGGGTGACATGGGATGGAGTGAGATTACTTCCCTTATAACTACTTATTACGACAGTTCAGGCTACCCTAGGGGTTGCCAAGGGAGTTGATGATCTATCATCATCGCAGGGTTGAGATGACTCTAGCATGACATGTTGTGGAGGCTCTAGGAGAGGATTTAGATATGGTGGTGGTAGTTTCTAAGTTAGATTACACAAACATGACAGAGGAGTATGACGCTTGGTGAGTCATACAATAGTGGCAAGGAGAGGGACTACTATAAGGGGATGCAGCTGCTAGAGCAACAAATGTAGCTAGGGGTGCTCCAAATGAGGAGGTTCAGGATGAGTATCCAAATGATGGAGAGGTAAACATAGGCGAGTGGGTTGTGAATCATCATTTGGCAATAGATAGGGTGGAGTTGATTGATGTATAGGATCCACTAGACTTTGATGGGGAGGACCTTGGAGATCAGGGTATGCAGGCATAGTTAGCAGCATGAGATGCTATGATTACAAAGCTATGGGTTGATCTTAGAAGGGTGTGATAGGATTTTATAGAGGAGATAGCTCTTCTATAGGCACACGTGTAGAGTGCACAGACTGATATGGAGATGTAGGTAGCTTTGATAGCTACTTTTAAGGCATAGGTTGGTGTATAGGGCCCTAGTCATGGGAAGTCTAGTAGTGGTGAGGTGGCCATGATGTAGGAGGAGATGGTACATCTCTAAGGTTTTGTGGTGACCTATCAGACTCAATGTCAAGAGGATCAAACCTATATGTATATGATGGAGGATGAGATAGTGCACCTTAAGGGGCACATACTAGATCGAGCATTGGCTATTGAATCATAGCATAGCCCGAGGAACGATATAGGATAGTTGTCTACTCAGATGAGGGCTTTGAGTTCTACACAGAGTATGGACACATATAGGGGTAGTATGTATGGGGGTAACAGGTCTAGGGGTAGCAGGTTTGGGAGCTCATGATGGACTCCAACTGAGGGCAAAGGAGAGAGTTAAGGTGTCGGTCCTGCATGACCATGGCTAGGAGACTCTGATGATTCTTTTTGGATCTTTTGGTTTTTTTGGAGTGTGAAGTCTGAGGAATCACATTTATTGTAGCCTACGGGTAGCTTATGGACTATGATGTAGCTTTTGGATTTTACATATGGATATATATGTATAACTTTACTTTGATCATTATGTCATCTTTTACTACTTTATGATATGTATGCTACGCTATGCTTTATGATGCTATGATGAATGTCTATCATGTATGCATATATGTTGTTTGTGATGTGATGATGCAATGATGTAGAATGCAAATGTGAATGCATAATGAAATGGATGATGTGATTTAATTTTGTATGATGGATTTATGATGACTATTTGACACATTATATGCTAGCACCATAGACTGTACAAAATGTATCTTTATTATTTTCATGTTATTATAATACTTTGTAATGGATTTTGTAATTTTGACAAATATGTGACAACATGATGTAAAATGGAATGGAGAATGTAATGTGATATGATATGTTTGGTAGTTTTTTAAGAGACTCAAACACTCTATTTACCTAATAAAAAGTTGTATAATAACTATGCAAGAATTTTTGACAAAGTATGCACCTACTAAGATAACCAAGATAATCAAAATCCATGTGTGTGCACGTGAGTTCATTACCATGATAACGCATAAGGTTTCCCTAGTGCAAATGAGATTCACTCAGCCCATATGTACTAGAGATCACTCTACAAGTCATTATCCTAAGTTTTGTACTTAGTTAGATTAGACTACTAGGTAATATAGGTTACAACAAGCTAGCTAATCCACATTCAAACATTGGTCTGTACCTAAGCAAGTTGCTTATGCGACAGACATATCGTCATGCAGGAGGATACCACCATTGATAAGTAGGCTATCCACAAAACTTGTAATGAGGACCACCTTATGGTTCTCTAATGGTGATAATTCTAGGGATTCAAGTTCAGGACTCATTTTTCTTTTAATTTTGAAGTATTCAAGGGAGTAGCTCATTTTTTTTTGTTGAGCAAGGTATTTTGGTAGTGGTGAGAACCACAGTTTCTTTTTTCTTTTTTTGAAGTGATAATAATCACTATTTATTTTTTGCATATTTTGAAGTGATAATAATCACTGTTTAAATTTTCTCTTTGGGATACTTACCCTAGTGTATGGCAAGGGATTTTGGGTAAGGAGGAACTTGTCCTTTTGTCAATTCTCAGCATATTTGAACCATTCACACAGGGGGATGAGCAAGATAAACTTTTTTGCTTAAAGCAACCTAGACCACTTTGTAATTTCATATTTCCTTGTGCTAGACTTGGATTTATTAATGTGAAAATGTGTTAGGATTTTGATATATACAAGGCATAATCTAAGAAGGATTCTACCTTATAAAAAATCATGATAGCTTTCTACAAAATTTAAAAAGAAATCTAGATATGGCTGAGTGATCGAAAAACCTTAACTATGTTTTTCTTAACAATGGCTAAGTGACGAGTGAAACGGTCAAAAAATGACATTTGATAATTTAACACAAAACACAATGATGCATTAAACAAAGAGACTATGATTCCATTGATATTAAAAGATACGTGTTACAAGAGGGACATGATGCCCTTTATCCATTTATTTTCCTAACAATGTTACAATCAATTTGATGTCTTCTTCGATCATCCCTCAGTGTAGGTGGGCTTCTTTGTATGTGGGCCACCATCGGGTTGTTGTTTGTTTGATGTTGTTCTTCCTCTTTAGATTTGCTAAATAACCTATGAAGAACCTACAAAAGGGTGTCAGTGTGATGGGGGGCTTGCCTTAGTCAGGACCCATATTTATGAAGATGAAATGACTATAAAAACATAATAAAAACTGAAATAAATTATGCAGAAGGTAATAATATGGTGAAATGGAGCTTACCTCCCAAATATGGAGTGATTTGGGGCCTATAGACCCAATTCACCACCCGAGGGGTGAATTGAGGCTGGATTCATAGGGCAAGGGGTGATCTAAGCTGTGATGCCTCTTCTGAAAAATCCTTCTGGTGGGTCGATTCCTAGGTAGCTAGGGTGCCTCTATGTACCGTTGAAATCTGACTGTGTGCACTAGGAACTGACTGTTCAATGTTCACTTTCCATTTTAGCAGAGTAACTGTGCTTTGTTGAATTTTGGAATCAGACCTAATTAGGGGTTTAGGACCCATTATTTATAGGCAAAGGCAAGGTGCAGGGGGGTAGATAGACTAAACCTAGGTTTGATTCTGACTAGGGTTAGGTTAGGAAATGCAATGTGGCAACATCACATTCCTTATGAGAAATATCTCATCCTCACACATGTGTGAGGATGGATTAGGGCTAATCCTGATTAGGAGGTCTTAAGTCAATTTAGGACATGATTAAAGAAATATCTTAACAAACCCTAATTTCACACATGTGGGAGGATGTAATTAGTGTTAATCAAGATTAAGGGTTCTTTTAATCAATTTTACCCTAAAAAGGTGACTTAAGTGAAGTCAACATTAAATTAGATTTTAGGTATTGACTTGTTAATTGTTTTGGTCAACTAATACCCTGTGGGGGCCTCAATTGAGTGCAAATAGGCTATCGAAGGATATCCCAATGCATGGGATGTGATTTTGAAGGCTTATGAGGGTTTAGGACCTGAAATCCAATGGAGTGGTATATGGAAGTCTACATATTGCTATGGTGAACTATGGCAATCTACGCATTACTATGCATGACTACGCATGACTACACATGACTACGAATACGCATGACTACACATGACTATGATAGCCTACAATAGCCTAGGGATGTCTGGAATCACCTATGGATACACATAAGTAGCAATGTGTGACTTTTGGGTGTCTACATTTGCCCCTTTTTGTACTATACTGTGTAGAACATAGTTTAATACAAAAATGTGAAGGGTTTGTGTAGAAGGAAAAGGGATAGAAGGAAAAGAATGGAATCCAATAAAAGGTATGTAGCCACTCAAAGCGTGACCATACAACATTAATAGATATCCAAGAAGAGAAGGGAAAATAATGGGATCCAATAAAGGTATGTACGTAAGCGTGACCATACAACATTAACTAGATGTCCAAGGGAAAGAAGAGAGGAAGGAAAGAAGGAGAAGAGGAAAGAAATAAAAACAATGTTGGTGAATGAAAATGAATGATTATGGATGCAATGATGTGATTTTGTTGAGTCTGTATGACATTTACGATGCCATACTAGTTGCTTGAGAATGACAAATTTTGACTGCTTTGCTTTTATGACCAGATCAGCGTGGTCCAAAAGTATGATTAGGACAAAAGCCTAACTAAATATTTGTTGTTGATTGATTGATGAGAACATGGTGACAAGTGTCAAACCATTTGAGTTAGTTAACATTTGAATTATTCAAACATGTCATTCATTGTGCTCCATGAATGCCAGAGTGAAGTCTTCCAAATGTTGCATTGAATTAGTCACCCATGTCATTCATTGTGCTCCATGAATGCCAAGATGACCTTTCCATTGTTATGCATAACTCTCTTGATATAACCCATGCCTAGTTGTGATTGAGATTATTTCGTATGATAATATTCAGCAAAAAAATTGTAGACAAATGTGCTAATCACACTTTTGGATTTTTGATTTTGTGGTTGCATGCAAAGCTGACATTGGATATGAATACCCCCTCAAATGAGGAATCAACAATGAGGTGAATGGAATGCGATGAGTTGATGATGCAACGATTGATAAGATACCAATGCATGATGATTATGATGACAAAAAACAAATTAGAAGAGTGTTTTGGGAAGTTCCTAGAGTTTTAGAAGAAATTTGCATGATTTCCTAGGGTTTTGGGGGTAACTTGATTGATTTTGGAAGGTCTGAGCTGAGTTCACCACCCGGGGGTGATTTTGACCTAAATCGCCACCCGGGGGTGAATTAGGGTTTTGAACTATTTGACACATGTGTAGTGTTTTGGTAGTTTGGGGAACCAAACGATGTCAAAATTGGACAAATATTATACTGTTGGAAAGCTCTTTCTAAGCCCGATACAATGGTGAAAGTTTTAGGAAATGTGGAGATGATTTGATAGGTGAAAAGTTAGACCAAAGATGACCCTACTTTTAGAAGTAATGAATGCACAATTTCAAGCCTTGTGAAGGGTGTGCATGGAAGCAAAATATTTGTGAGGACAAAGAGGTGAAAAATTGTTGTGCTATGCTAGGCAATGCTAGGCTATGTATGCTAGGCTATGCTAGGCTATGCTATGCTATGCTATTTTTGCTAAGGTTTTGGGACAAACCTATCCAAATTTTTATTGAGGTTTTTGGGGAAACCTATCCAAAGTTTTACTGAGGTTTTTGGGGAAACCTATCCAAAGTTTTACTGAGGTTTTTGGGGAACCTAATTTGCTAAGAGCTTTTAAAAAGAATGTTCCAAAATTTTTGCTAAGGATTTTGGAGAAAACCTAGTGTGCTAAGACTCTAAAAAGAATGTTTGTGATAAAATGTAAGGCAAAGGGTGCAACATTTTGAACCTAGTAATTGATTTGATTTTGATGAATATGAGGTAAAGGATGCAACCTGTTGAGCCTATCAATTGATTATGATGTAATGAGGTCGAGGTGCAGTCTCGGGTTGGGGAGAGGGATCCTCCTATGGATATTTTGGATGTGGAGAATGTTGGGACTACTCTAGAGTTTGAGGCCTAGTGAGCATGGCAGAGTTGGGAGCCTGGAAGAGGCATGATTGATCGATGGGTGGCACCTAATGTTGGGGTACCTCCACCAGAGGGGAGAGCTAGTAGGGGAGCTCGAGCTAGGGTAGAGGGTGTGGTTGGTGATGAGGAGGAGGTTCCTCTATGATGGTCATGGCACCGCTTGGGTGGTGGAGCGAGCACCCAAGGCGTGAGGGTGGAGCAGGTGCCTATAGATGTCGATGTGGATATGGGGTAGGCTACTAGAGGAGAGGAGGGAAGAGGTGGGGCTACTATTTTGGGTGACATGGATGACACCATTGATATTGGTATGGCATCGTAGATTCCTATTAATATCCTAGTGAGATAGGATGTAGAGGAGGAGACACAGGTGCTACAGGATAGAGTCTGATAGTTGGAGGCTGAGGTAGAGTAGCTGAGGGCTGGGATGGCTAGGTAGGGGACTGAGGTGGAGTAGTTGAGGGCCGAGATGGCTAGGCAGGAGCAGGCAATTGGGAGGTTGATTGGTCAGTTGGCTATGGAGTCTACGAAGAAGGTTTTGTGTGAGACTATTCTGATAGTGCACGGTATCCCATTACCTGATTATGATCAGGTGGTGTCATAGTCTAGGACACATTCATGAGTGTGGGCACCTTCTCATCAGAGTCAGCATAGTGTTGCCCTAGTAGCATAGGTTGGTGCTAGGGTTGAGGTGTAGGATCTACCTACTATGGAGCAGCCTATTGTAGATCCCATTCTAGAGTTTATGGCAGAGTCGAGTAGGGCTATGGAGATGCGAGCGAGCTGGGAGGGATGCGGGGAGGCTCGTGGTGGTAGTTAGGATTCATATACATGATTGTAGCCTATGAGTATTTTGGATGCTAGATGATGGGTATGGTCCCAGATTGTAGCCTTCGGACATTTTGTATGGATGATATATATACCTTGATTTTGGTTGTTATATATACATGTGTCATTTTGATGTTTTGAAATGTATTGTTTTTATGTTTGCATAGGTAGTACAACATAATCTGTAGGTATGTATGATAAATAGATGCATATGTGTGAATGGTTTAGATCTATTATCATTCTTTCATATGAATGAATTGTAGAGTAGTATGCATGATTATGTTTTGAATGCAGTGTGATGTGATATCGAATGCATGTAGGATGAATGCAATGATGTAATTTGATATTGGAATTCATGTAAGATGAATGCAATAATGTGATTTGCTATTTTAAATGCATGTAGGATGAATGCATAGTTGTAATGTATACTAAGTGTGTATGACATAGATGCATGGATGCATGTATGGACTTACTGAAATGCGCCAAGGAAGCACTTGTATCATGACATTTACCTGTATGGATGCGATCCATCCCATGATTTTAGGGAATTTGGATAATGTAAAGCATGTGTAATGGCTTTGACTAACATAGTTGTGACAATCAAATCTCAGACCCTTAGCTATACAAGTATTATGGCAACTTATAATTAATCAGGCTGGTTCAAAATCTATCATGGACCTATGTGTGTGCATGTGTAAGGTTCATTTATCCATTTTGAGGGAGGTAGGATTAACCCATTGTAGATGCTACCGAACTAGCTAGCTCATCCGTCTACAATAGTGATCTATACAAAAGCGAGATGCTAATGTGACAGATGTGTTGCCACCTGTAAGACTATTCCACTGGTAGGTAGGCTCTTGGAGCCTATTGCTAGCGATGGAAATCATCCCATGGTGTTATGTTGAACCTAAGGACCAAAGGCGATAAGCATAACATGGGTGATATCAAGAGGCATTTCCTTTTGTTTTTTGCCCTTCTTCTAGTGTTGACCTATTTGATTGTGGTAGTGCTCTTTTCTTTTTTTCTTTTCTTCTATTTTTTTTTTTTTTGTGGTGCTCTTTTTGTATGGGTGATGAAGTTTATTTTCTACCCAATCATTTATTTTTTCTTATGCTTGATCCCTTTGTTTATCCCCAGGTCGTATGTTGACCATGCAAGTGATAGGATGAGCAGGGGATACCGTTCGCTAGATGGTGATATCTACTCAAGATGTCCTCTTTCCTAGGACTCAAAATTGTTTAATGTATGACCTATTTGTGTATGGTCCATGAGAGAAGTTGAACCAGCCTAAAGATCCATAAGAAGAATGTACAAGCCTTGGTAGCTATGGGTGACACTTGATTGACTGAACTAAAGAGTAGTCAAAGTCGAACATGACACCTATGTATATCCTGATCCTAAAAAGAGGGAATGGACATCTAGGTGGTGATGCTAACAAGTGCATTTATTACTCCTACTAAGGCGTATTTTGGAGAAGAATGTACAAACATGAATTAAAAGTCTAAATATAAAGCATATGAATATGTGCAATGGATGTAAATGTAAATGATGCAAGTGGGGGAATGCAATATCTACAAGAGGAAGTTTGTGATATGAAGATGAAGAATTTTGTGGTGAATTTATCTATAGATGAGTAGAGTGTGTTATGATGACAAAAAGCATGATGCTATGATCATGGTTGCCCCAACGTGTGGGGTGTGTGTGTATAGTGGGTGTACAAGCTGTGAGCTACAAAAATATGTGTAATAGTCATCGAACGAGGGAAGATGTAAGAGTAGAATGTACATATGGAATAAGTGAGAAGAAATAGACTTTGGTAACCAACAAGAAGAGGGGATTACCAAAGTCCAAAATATGATAGAAGAGGAGAGTGAATTAACATAGGTATGCGATTGCTCAAAGGGGGGCCATGTAGCTACGTGAGGAAATTAGAAGAAATATGGATGAGGAAGTGGAAGAAGGATATAAGAAGACCTACTGGTGGGAAAAACTATGTGAGTCAGGACGTGTATGAGAAGGTGATGTGATGGTGTGGTTACCATGTAGCATGTTGTTCACCAGGTTTTTGAATCTTCTACACTCTTCAATATCATGGCCTGGTCGATGGTGGTAGATGCAGTATTCGCTCGCATGATAGTTATGTGGTTTAGGGCATGAGGTATCGATAGGTCGGGTCTTTGGTAGAGTCAAGTGGCCTTGGTGCATTAGGTGGTAAAATATTTTTGATAATGGGGTTAGTGGGAATGTCATGGGGTAAATATGGGGCTCTATTGGAGGTGATGAAGGTTGGTCTACCTATGGGTGCATGGGTCGAGGGTCCAATGTAGGTTGGGCACATGATCGAAGGGTGGATCTATGTGAAGGTGAAGGTGTATGGGTCATGGGAGACTGGCATGGGTGAACATGGTAATGGTAGTGGCTCATTTGTAGCTCTAGAGCTTCGATATGGGAGAAGAGATGTTGTATCTCATGGTGCGGTGGTATTGGTGTTGGTGAGGGTGGTGATGGAGGTCGAGATGTGTGTGGTGTGGCTTGGTAGGCATGGGAGGATGGAGAAGACCTCAAGGATGAAGAGGAGGAATGAAAAGGCTTGGGTGATTAGAAAGGTAAGCATCGTAGGGGAGATAGTGGTGTCTGGAGTATGGGTGGCATGGGAGATGGCCCTCAGTGAAAACATGCATGGGGTAGAGGCATGGTCACAAAGGTGGCCTAAGTAGCTTGTGTAGCATGAGCTTGCAAAGCTTGGGAGTAGGTGGACTCACCATTAGGAAGTGGAGTAGGTAGGAATGCAGGGTGAGGTGGATGAGGTGTATACTCCCTATTAGGTGGGTGGTAGGATCCTATGGGATGATGGGGGTGATTTGTTGGTGAATAGCGATGTCTGAGATCGTCATACGGGTGAGATGGTGACCCTCATTCTTGGGGTTGGGATGATTCCTCCTTTTCATCAAAAGAGGACATGGTGATCTAGCTGTCTCTAGAGTGTGGTGAATAGGATGAACCTCATTGGTGAGGGGAATGGTGTCGAGGTGAGGTATGATGACCTGAATGGGATGAATGCAAGGAGTGCCTGGTATGAAGGGTGGCTGGTGGTCGGGCTAGATCAGCCGGTGTGATGGGTTTTTGTTGTGGTTGTGGATGGTCCTGCATGGTGGTAGGTGAGGCTGTTGTAGAGCTCTCCTACTGATGATGTGAGTCCTACAAAAGGAAAAACAAATACCTCGAGCATAAAAATGGTAGAAAGGTGAAACATACATGTATAGAGAAATAATAAAGTAAAAATAACATATCCACATGGTGATGTGCTTAGTGATTTATTACTAGTACTATGTGGCACTCATGATGGTGAATGTGTTTGTGCATCATGCATTGAATGCATGAAGGTGCAAGATGTTGATGGGTTCAGGTTCGTTAAGGCCTTCAATATTGGCTAGATGATATGCTCTTGAACCGTATTTGTGTGTGATAATGAATGGGCCCAACCAGTTTGGGGTAAATTTATCATGCTACTAGTGAGGTTGACTTGTGATTTGTTGGTTCTCTTTGAGAACCAGGTCACCAATTTTGAACTTGTGCTGATGTACCTTACTATTGTAGGCATGATGAAGGTGATCTTGATAGACTCGTGTGTGCTCGATTGCATGGATGCGATGTTCATCGAGAAGTGTTAGTTGATCTAGATGAGCTTGGTGAGCAGTGTCATCGTCAATGAAATATTTCATAGATATCCTTAAGGAGGGTATCTCAAGCTCAAGGGGCATGATAGCTTCTACCCCATATACAAGTGAAAAGGGTGTTGCCCTAGTAGGAGTATGGATGCTCGTATGATATGCCCACAAGGCTAGGGGTATTTGATTATGCCAGTCCCGGTGAGACTCTGCTACAGTTTTATGAAGAATGGAATAGATGGTTTTGTTCATGGCTTCTGCCTAGCCATTTCCTTGAGGGTAATATGGGGTAGAAAAGCTATGGTGTATGTGAAATCTATCACACAGGGCTTGGACAATCTTGTTTTTAAAGGATTTCCCATTATCAAAAATGATTTGGGAGGGAATTCCAAAGTGGCATATGATATGCTCTATGATGAATGCTACTATTTTGGCTCCTATGGTTTGGACCAGTGGGATGGCTTCGACCCACTTGGTAAAATATTCTATTGTTGTGATGATAAATTTATGATTGCTTGAGGAAGTAGGTGTAATTTATCCAATTAGATCTAGGCCCCATTGGGAGAAGGGCCACATGGACTGGATAGGTTGAAGTGCTTGGGATGGTAAATGTGTTAGGTTGGCATGTTGTTGGCATTTGATGCAATGTTTGACATACTCACAATAGTCTTGCTCCATTTTGGGCCAGTAGTAGCCCATACGAAGGATGCATTTGGTGATTGCCATGCCACTAAAATGGCCACCACAAGTACCATCATGGGTTTCTTGTACAACCCATTGTGATTCTTGCGGTTCTAGGCAATGCAAGAGCATGCCATCATAGCTGCGGTGGTAAAGGATGTCCCCCAGCAAGGTGTAGCGGATCACTCTTTGTTTAAAGGTTCGACATTGGGCATGGGGCAAATCACATGGTAGGAAACCTAGTTTGATGTACTCTTTGATCTATGAGAACCATGGGTCATGAGGTTCGATGTTTACCACATACACACCACCATCATCTATGGGAGGTGTGGGTGATATAGCAGATTGTGTAAGTGTATGAATGGATATAGATGTTGTGTCAGATGTTGGATTTTGTGGGATGAGGGACCCTAAGGAGGCCATAGTGTCTGCAAAATGGTTTGATGATCATGGAGCGGCTTCGAGGTCATACCACTCAAATTGGGATAGGAGTTGTTGTGTGATTTTCTTGTACTGTTGGAGGACTGGGCAATTGCATAGCCAAAGTTCCTTCACTTGATTGACTATGAGGAGTGAATCACCTATGATGTGGAGGCATTTGATATGCATGGAGTGTGCTTGTTTTAGTCCTAGGATTAGGGCTTCATATTCTACGTTGTTGTTAGTACAAGGGAAGTCAAGTTTGAATGAAAATGGGAGTGGTTCTCCTTCAGGTGTAAAGAAGACAATGCCTACACCCCCAATATGGAGACATCTAGAACCATCAAAGAACATGGTGAGGTCAACCATGAATTCTGGTTCGACATATTCTTCATCTTCGGTTATGTGGAATATGGAATCATCAGGGAGTTGGATGATGAGGGGTTGATTGTCAGTTAGAGGGGCTTCAACCAGTTGGTCGACGATGACTTGCCCTTTGATGGATTTTTGGGAGATGAATTCTAGGTCAAATTCGGTTAGGAGCATGATCCATTTGGTTGTGCATGAATTATGATAACTTTTGTTCATCATGTACCAAAGGGGATTATCTTGGGTGATGACAAAAGTTGTGTGGTTTAACATGTAGTGGTGTATGTGAATGCTATGCATGTGCTAGGTTGTGAGTGTGCTATAACTATGCTAGGCTAGGCTAGGCTATTTTTGTTGAGGTTTTTAGGACAAACCTATCCAGATTTTTGCTAAGGTTTTTGGAGAAACCTATCCAAAGTTTTACTGAGGTTTTTGGAGAAACCTAGGTTTCTAAGGGATTCTAAAAAGAATGTTCCAAAATTTTAGCTAAGGATTTTGGAAAAACCTAGGTTGCTAAGGGATTCTAAAAAGAATGTTCCAAAATTTTAGCTGAGGATTTTGGAAAAACTTGGGTTGCTAAGGGATTCTAAAAAGAATGTTCCAAAATTTTAGTTGAGGATTTTGGAAAAACCTGAGTTGCTAAGGGATTCTAAAAATAATGTTCCAAAATTTTAGCTGAGGATTTTGGAAAAACCTGAGTTGCTAAGGGATTCTAAAAAGAATGTTCCAAAATTTTAGTTGAGGATTTTGGAAAAATGTGATGTTGCTAAAAGATCCTAAAAAGAATGTTCAAAATTTTAGCTGAGGATTTTGGACCTAGTGATTGACTTGATTTGATGAGGGTAAGGTAAAGGGTGTAACCTTTTGAAACTTTTGACCCTTTTGTGTGACAAGGTTTGAAACTAGAATGGTACCATTATCGATAAGGTCCTCAACTAAATCATGAAAGGTGCGACAAGAATGGACATCATGACCTGGCTGGCGATGATAAACACAAAAGGCATGTTCGATGTGCCCATGAGGGTTGGGTCAATTTGGATTGATGGGTCGAATGTCTGGTAATGTAACATGGCTAGCCTCAAATAGCCTCTAGAATAAAGTAGGAAGAGGCTCAGAAAGTGGAGTCCAATTGCGATGTCGACGTGGAGGACGGGGACCACGGGCTCATTGCGGTTTGGATGGAGGGGGTGCATTAGTATGATATAATTGTTGTGTTGGAGGAGGCATATTAGTATGACTTGGATCATTGTAGAATGTATCATAGGTTGGCATTTGTTGTTCGTAGCTTGCGATGCACACGTTTAGCCTTTTAACTTCATCTCGTAAGAGTTGAAGTTTGGGTGTCATAGAAGTGGGGGACTGAGCTATGGTAGGTTGTCCCTGTGGATGTGGTGGATATTGGTATTGTTGCTCTTCCTAGTATTGTGAAGAGTATGGTTGTGCTTGATCTTGGTAAGGTGGGTATTGAGTGACATGTGTTGTCGTATCTATGGGCACACTAGGTTGTGGGGTAGGTGTCTATTGAGGGTAATAGTACTATGACTGGGAAACATGTGGTTGTGGCATAGGTACTTGTTGGGTTGGAGCCTATTGTAATGGTTGGGTCATAGGTGGTGATGACCAAGCTGGAGGAGGCATAAAGAAGCTAGGTGCAGTTGGTGGTAGTGTAGGTGTCGGAACTACTAGTACTAGGGGTGGTCGAGATGAGGTATCAAAGGATGGGATCTATCTCTGTCCTGGAGGGTAGGAAGTAGGGAAGCTAAACTATGTGGAATAGTTTGGTTGAGTGGGTGGGTAAGTTGTTGGTCTCGGTCCATAGGTAGGATGGAGATTGGTAGTGGGAGCTTGAAAAGGAGGAGGTGGTGGTATCCTAAAGGTTATCGTAGGCAAAGGTGGCTCCAAGGGTTGGGTATCGTACACTCCGGATACCTAGGAGATAGGTGGGAAAGCTACAAAAAGGTGGGATAAGCTACCGAGGTAGGAGCTTGGGTTGAGGGGAAAGTGTATGTGTACACTCCCTCTTGGGTTTGTGCATCTTGCTCCTGAAGAGGCTATTGGGAGGTGCCTTCAGATATGGTGAAGAATGGCTCTTGGGAAGATGATGGTTGGTACTCTTGTGAAGAGTATGGGTGTGAGGTTTGAGGGAATGCTTGTGGTTCCTTCTGGGTAGGGATATGTTGTGCAGTTTGGAAGGATGGCTTCTGGCTTCCTACAATGGAGGAGGATGGGTCAGACACCATTCCTACGATAGGGGTGAATGATGTGACCTCAGGATGGGTACGGTTTAGGAGGGAGGAATCATTCTCAAAAAGGGATTGAGATAGATTTTGGAAGAAGGGATGTGCAAAGGTGGGTGAAGTAGGCATGACCTCCTCATCTATGGTAAAGGATGGAGGAGGTTTTCCTGGTGCTGTGTAGATTACATGGTCATAGAACGTGGTCGGTGGATTAGGTGAGGATGGGGCTGAAAGGAGCGGGTAATCTTCTATGAGTGAAGTAGCAAGGATTTCACTCAAGGTTGACGTCTCCTCATGAGGCATCATGTGTGTGAATTGTACATCAGATTCTATGCGTGAATCAGATGTGTCTATGATCTTCCCCTTCATGATCGAAGGAGTAAGAGTGGACTGACTAGAGGAAGGGGGAGGCCATTCCTCCATAGAGCATGCTTGCTCATGCGCTCTACTACGGGTGACCACAGGCATAGTGGCATGTGTAAAAGGGTTTTTAGGAATAAACCCTATGTGATGTAGACTCAACTGTGTCTAATGTGAGTGTGAAGTAAGTGACATGTTGTGTGTAGAAAAACAATATATAGTGTAATGTGTTGAGATCGGTCTATGATCATGCAAACAATGGTAGACCAGAATCAATTCTAAATGCTGAGAAAGTAAAAGTGTTTTGTTCATTTTGTGTGTTGTAATGTTGATACTCCCTATGTAGAATCATGGGTAATGGAGTGAATACTCTAGAAAATTGGGAATGTCATCAATATCAAACCTCCTACAACACCCAAAGATGCACATGATAGAATGGTATCACAATGTGCGAATGGTGACCTGTATGGAAGGTATAGTAAAATGATATCCTAAAGGGGTGGAACTCACTATGCTGAAGTGAGTTCACAATATCCTCTCATGAGAAGAGGTGGCACTATCTAAGACCTGCTATTGACATACCCATGCTTTCGCTTCACCCTCGGATAGGCTTAGTCAAGAATGACAGTTACCAATTCCATAAATTATATTAGCCTTGTGGATGAAGGTACTAATCCTATCCCACTCTATAGGTAACCATTGGTGATGAAATCTAGGGCCCAATCACAAAAGTGGGGGATTTTCTAGTGATGAAATCTAAAAAACCACTCTTGTGGGGCTGCTAGGTGTCTAGGGGGTGAGCTGATGGAGAGTGAAACTCGATCCACACCAGTCTCGAGCGATGGATTGGGGATGAAGTCCAATCTCACCACTTGTTTAAATACCACGTGAGTGTGTGTGGGTTTGTGTTTTTCTAATGATGTATGCAAGGTAAGAAACTAACTAATTGCCTTTTCAAAAGAAAACTAATCCTAATGCCTTTTTGAAAGCAAATGATTAGATAACTTGTATTCTTTGCAAAGAAATGGTCTAGCCTAAATGCCTTTATAAAACAAATTAATCTACTTTGCAAAACATAGAAACATGCAATCCAAGTGTGTGGAATAAAGGGGATTATGAAACCCTAACTTGAACTTTTAGAATGCTAAAATTATTTCAAAAATGTAAGAGGGGATTAGGAAACCTTAATTTTAACTATTAGAATGTACAGTTCTTTTAGCAATAGATGCTATAAATGAAGGAAGAACAACTTAGGCTTATACTACATGAAAAATACAAAGAAAATGTAAATTTATTTGAGAAATAAATTTATGTAAGTTGCTGGAAAGTTGCAGGTCTTAAAACTTTCTGAAATCCTAATGATTCTACAACTTTGCAATGAAAGCAAATCTACACCTAGCAATTGTTATTTAACTAGTGAATGCTTTTTTGTTTCCAAAAATTGCAATAGAGGTAGAAAAGGTGAGCATACCTACATTCTGATGCTAATGGGGGTTTTCTTGGCCCTTGAAAAGATCACCCCAATTGATTTGGGGGTTTTTGAGGCTTCTGTGCTCAAATCACCACCCAAGGGGTGAATTTGATCCAAATCGTGACCCGAGGGGGAAAATAGGATTGGTTCATGGGGTGAGGTGAATCAGGTTTAGAGGCTTCAAATCAGAAATTTGATGGCCTAGGATGGTTCCTAGGGCTTTGGAGGTCTCTATGGAAAACAAATTTGGTACCTACAAGACACAAAAATAGAGGATAATGTCAGATTTACAAAGAAAATGAATCTAGCACTATCCATTGTGGGGGTCCCACCGGGCGTGCCAGAATGAAACGGTCAGAAAATGACATTTGATAATTTAACACAAAACACAATGATGCATTAAACAAAGAGACTGTGATTCCATTGATATTAATAAAATATGTGTTACAAGAGGGACATGATGCCCTTTATCCATTTATTTTCCTAACAATGTTATAATCAATTTGATGCCTTCTTCGATCATCCCTCAATGTAGGTGGGCTTCTTTGTATGTGGGCCACCATCGGGTTGTTGTTGGTTTGATGTTGCTTTCCCTCTTTAGATTTGCTACATAACCTATGAATAACCTACAAAAGGGTGTCAGTATGATGGGGGGCTTGCCTTAGTCAGGCCCCATATTTATGAAGATGAAATGACTATAAAAATAGAATAAAACATGAAATAAATTATGCATAAGGTAATAATATGATAAAATGGAGCTTACCTCCCAAATATGGAGTGATTTGGGGCCTGTAGACCCAATTCGCCACCCAGGGGTGAACTGAGGCCGGATTCATGGGGCAAGGGGCGATCTGAGCTGTGATGCCTCTTCTGCAAAATCCTTCTAGTGGGTCGACTCCTAGGCAGCTGGGGTGCCTCTGTGTACCGTTGAAATCTGATTGTGTGCATCGAGAAATGACTGTTCAATATTCACTTTCCATTTCAGCAGAGTAACTATGCTTTGTTGAATTTGTGAGAGACTTAATTAGGGGTTTAGGACCCATTATTTATAGGCAAAGGCAAGGTGCAGGGGGGTTAGATAGACTAAACCTAGGTTTGATTCTGACTAGGGTTAGGTTAAGAAATGCAATGTGGCAACATCACATTCCTTATGAGAAATATCTCATCCTCACACATGTGTGAGGATGGATTAGGGCTAATCCTGATTAGGAGGTGCTTAAGTCAATTTAGGACATGATTAAAGAAATATCTCAACAAACCCTAATTTCACACATGTGGGAGGATGTAATTAGTGTTAATCAAGATTAAGGGTTCTTTTAATCAAATTTGCCCTAAAAAGGTGACTTAAGTGAAGTCAACATTAAATTAGATTTTAGGTATTGACTTGTTAATTGTTTTGGTCAACTAATACCCCATGGGGGCCTCAATTGAGTGCAAATAGGCTATCGAATGATATCCCAATGCATGGGATGTGATTTTGAAGGCTTATGAGGGTTTAGGACCTGAAAGCCGATGGAGTGGTATATGGAAGTCTACATATTGCTATGGCAAACTATGGCAATCTACACATGACTACGCATGACTATGATAGCCTACAATAGCCTAGGGATGTCTGGAATCACCTATGGATACGTAGAAGTAGCAATGTGTGACTTTTGGGTGTCTACAACAAGAAATAAACTTATAATACGTAGTGTAAATGCAAATGGTATATGGAATGTAAATAGGTGGTACTATTTACATATAATAACAATGATTTTAATAGATGCCTAGTGTACAAACCTGGTCCTATACATGTATGATCAAATTTTAACGATGCATAATGTAATGATGAGCATACCTAATGTAATTTATATGAAGTGTAATGAAGCAATATTTTTGTATTTTGATTATTTTAATGATATGTTTGTATTTTTTATATATGTATATACATGTTGACCAATGGGCTTAATGAATGCCATTGGGGATTTTTGGATGACCAAAGGGATTATGGATGTCTTTGGGACATTTTGGGATGACCTAGGCAATCGTAGACTACTTAGGAACATTTTAGTTTGACCTAGACAGTTGTAGACCACCTAGGGTTGTTTTATGGGTTGACCTAGATGGTCATGGACTGCATAGGGGTATTTTAGGGTGACCAAAGGGCTTATAGACACCTTTGGAGTTTTTTTATTGACCTAGATGATCGTAGATAGTCTAGGAATATTTTCTTTTGACCTAGATGGTCATAGATCACCTAGGGGCATTTTGGGTTGACCTAGATGGTCATGGACTACCTAGGAGCATTTTAGGGTGACCAAAGGGCTTATATATGTCTTTGGAACTTTTTGGATTGACCTAGATGATCATAGATAGTCTAGGAATATTTTCTTTTGACCTAGATGGTCATAGACCACCTAGGGGCATTTTGGGTTGACCTAGATGATCATGGATCGCCTAGGAGCATTTTAGGGTGACCAAAGGGATTATATATGCCTTTAGAGCCTTTTGTATTGACCTAGATGATCGTAGATAGTCTAGGAATGTTTTGTTTTGACCTAGATGGTCATAGATCATCTAGGGGTGTTTTTGGTTGACCTAGATGGTCATGGACCACCTAGGAGCATTTTAGGGTGACCAAAGGGCTTATAGATGCCTTTGGAGATTTTTGGATTGACCTAGATGATCGTAGATAGTCTAGGAACATTTTCTTTTGACCTAGATGGTCATAGACTACCTAGGGGTATTTTGGGTTGACCTAGATGGTCATGGACCACCTAGGAGCATTTTAGGGTGACCAAAGGACTTATAGATACCTTTGGAGCTTTTTAGATTGACCTAAATGATCATAGATAGTCGAGGAATATTTTATTTTGACCTAGATGGTCAGATCTAGATGGTCATGGACCACCTAGGAGAATTTTAGGGTGACCAAAGGGCTTATAGATGCCTTTGGAGATTTTTGGATTGACCTAGATGATCATAGATAGTCTAGGAATATTTTATTTTGACCTAGATGGTCATAGACTACCTAGGGGAATTTTGGGTTGACCTAGATGGTCATGGACCATCTAGGAGTATTTTAGGGTGACCAAAGGGCTTATAGATACCTTTGGAGCTTTTTGGATTGACCTAGATGATTGTAGATAGTCTAGGAATGTTTTCTTTTGATCTAGATGATCATAGATCGCCTAGGGGTGTTTTGGATTGACCTAGATTATCATGGACCGCCTAGGAGCGTTTTATGGTGCTCTAAGCATGAAAATGCTATAGATGACTAACATTCTTTGGTTCAATATCTTCACTTCCTTCGATGGATGCTAGGTGATAATTTCCAAGTCCAATATAACTTGTAATGATGAATGGACCTAACCAGTTGGCTAAAAATTTGTCTCACAAATTGGAGGGTAAATTTAAGTTTTGTTAGTTATCTTTTAGAACTAAATCACCAACCTAAAAGTCTCTCTAGTGTAATTTCAAGTTATAAGCTCTCTTAATGCATTCCTGATAAACATGTAGATTCTTGAGGGCATTGACACATCATTCATCAAGTAACTTTAATTAATCTAAATGAGCTTGCCTAGAGGTATCATCATCGCTAAATTCTTGCATGGAAATGCGCAATGATAAAATCTCTAACTCTAGAGGTATGATGGTTTCAGCACCATACACTAGTGAAAATGAAGTTGCCCTAGTGGGAATCTGAATGCTAGTGTGATAGGCCCAAAGGACAAGAGGTAATTGATTATGCCAATATTTATAATTTTCCTTGATGATTTTCTTCAATATAGCTACTACTATTTTATTTGATGCCTTTGCTTGCCCATTGGCCTGCAAATAATATGGCATGGAAAAGTTGTGCTTTATGTTATACTTTGTTGGTAATGCATGCACATCCTTATTTTTAAAGGGTGTTCCATTATTCGATATTATTTTTGATGGAATAACAAAATGACATATTATGTTATGTAACATGAGCTTCGTGATGCGAGGTCCAGTAATAGTGGTAATGGGAATTGATTCCACCCATTTTGTGAAGTATTCAGTCATCGTTATGATAAAAATGTGATGGCCCAAAGATGCGGGTGAGATTTTCCCAATTAAATCAAACCCTCATTGTGCAAATGGCCATACCGATTGAATTGATTGTAAGGCCTATGAAGGTACGTGTGTCAAATTTACATGATGTTAACACTTCACATACTTCTTTACATAAGTGCAGCAATATTTCTCTAAATTTTGCCAGTAATATTCCATGTGAAAAATGCGCTTAGTGATGGCCATGCCACAAAAATTACCACCACATGTACTATCATGGGCTTGGGAAATGGCCCAACCTGACTCTTGTAAGTCTAAGCAATGAAGGAGAATACCTTCATAGCTCTGACGATACATTATGTCTCCTAATAAGACATATTCTGCCACTTTTTTCTTAAATACTCTCTTTGCAGCATGTGATAATCTAGGTGGAATATTACCCAACTTTAAGTAATATTTGATCTGTATAGCACAATTTTTCTTGGAAGAAGCCTCAATATTATGAATCTCGTAATCCTTTTGAAATTTTTCTCATGCAAATTATGATTGAGAACAAACCTGAAGATATAGCATTGTGCTAATATCAAAATAATTCTGAGGGAACGGAGTCCTCCATCAAGCGTCATCCAAATAATTGTGTAGTTGAGAGAACCGTTCATGTGAAGGTTCAATATGAATCATGTGAACAACTAGTATGGCATTATGCTCATTGTACTCAATCACAAATTGTGCTAACATTTTTACTTGAATAGTAGTAATATCATCTAAAGAGTTTTACATGATTAGCGATCCTAAGGAAGCCATTATGTCTGCAAAATGATTAGGTGACTGAGGGAGTGCCTCAATATCATACCATTTGAATTGTACCAAAATTTTATCCACTAGGGCTTTGTAGGCTTGCAATATGGGACACCTACACTAGAATATCCCTTTAAACTGATTAACTATGAGAAAGGAATAACTAAAAATGTTTAGCTTAGTTATTTTCATGGCGATTGTCATTTAAAGGCCTATGATGAGGGCTTCATACTCGGTATTGTTGTTGGTACATAGGAAATTTATTTTAAACAAAAGAAGTATTAGAGCCCCTTGTGGTGTGAAAAACATGATACCTGCACCACTCCCTTGCTCACATTTAGAACTATCAAAGAATAGATTTATGTCTGCCTATGACTTAGGCTCTACAAAATCAGGCAATTCTGAGATATGAAACACTCCATCATTGAGAAGATCTACATTCAGAGGTTGGTCATCCTAGAGAGGAGCCTTTTCTAATTGATCGACTATGACATGTACTTTGATTGATTTTTGTCCAATGAAATCTAGGCCAAATTTCATCAACAACATTATCCATTTCACCGTGCGACTATTGTAATATGTTTGACTCATCATATATCGTAATGGATTTTCCTTAGTTATTACATATATGGTATGATTTAGCATGTAATGGCATAGATTTTTAGTGGCAAAGACCACTACTAAACATAGATTCTCAATGTATGCATACTTGATTTCATGGCCGACTAGTTTGCGGTTGATATAATATGTAGCCTATTCTTTATAAAATTCATTCTGTTGGGACAACATGGTGCCCAATGCCAACTTAGTAGCTAAGATGTATAAATAGAATGACATTCCTGGTCACGGAGGAGCCAATACAGGAAACGAAGCTAGGTATTGCTTAATTTCATCAAATGCATTTTGACATTTTTCATCCCAATGAAATGAGACCCCCTTGTGTAGCAACCTATTAATAGGTCGAGACTTATCTGATAATTGTGCTATGAAGTGTGTTATGGATGCGACCTTTCCTTTCAAGTTGCGTATCTACATAATGGTTGTGGGAGGAGGATTTTCTAATATTGCCTTGACCTTATTTGGATCTACCTTTATGCCTCACTTGGAGACTATGAATCCCAAGAGTTTACTAGATGTGACACCGAAGACACACTTCTTGGTATTAAGCCTAACATTGTGCTCAATGAGGCAATCTAGAACCTTACATAATACATTGATATGCTCATGGTGCAATAGGAATTTTGCCAATAAGTCATCCATGTAATATTCCAAAATATTATGCATGTAGTCATGGAAGATATACATCATGGCTCGTTGATAGGTGGCACCAGCGTTCTTAAGGCCAAAAGGTATGACCTTATAACATAATGTCCTCCAAGGCATTGTAAACACCATTTTGATTTGGTCTTCTGGATTAATACAAATTTGATTATATCTAGAGAAACCATCCATAAGGGATAGCATTTCATGTTCTGTTGTAGCATATACCAATGCATCAATATTTGGTAAGGTAAATTCATCCTTAGGACTCGCTTTGTTGAGATATCTAAAAGTACAAATGTGAATCCTCCCATTAGGAATTTTTATGGGAACCATGTTTGACACCCATGGCAGATAGTCAACTGAGATGATGAAATCAACATCCAACAACTTTTGCAATTCATATTTCACCATTAAGGCTACTGTTGGGTGCATATTACACAACTTTTGCTTGACTGGTTTGATCTTGGGGTATAATGTAAGATTATGCATGACTATATTTGGGTCCAATATTGGAATATCTTTATAATACCAAGCAAAAGCATTCATCCTTTCTTTCAATGCTCTTGTGAAATCATCTTGTTCAATTGGAAATAGACCTTCCCCTAGTTTGATAATGTAGGTATTCTCAAGATCTACACCGATATCCTTGTCAATTGTTGGATCAATTGAATATGAGACCTATATTCTAACTAATGTGGAGCGGGAATCAAGTGAATATCATCAGCTAGGTTTGCTTCATCCATAGGAAATTCAGGATCAACCTCGACTTGAAAAACTTCCTGAGTAGTTCTTGGAGAAAATTGAAATGGTTGTAACATTTTCTCACAAGGCCAATACTCTAATGGTGATGGGGTAGAATCTCCTCGATCAAATTCAATTACCTCAATGTCAATATGCAATGGCTTTAATGGGTTATTCAGATCTAGAAATGGTGTGGTTAAATCTATGGAAATCATGTTGATGGATACATGATATCCCATTCTAGGTTGAGTGGGTCTAGAGACTTGATGTTGTCTCATAACTCATAGGGGTGTCTCTAGTGAAAGTGGAATAACTAATAGTGGCCTATGCAGAAGAGGATGAGCCTGGTCTTTGCATGGTAAGATCTGGTTTAAGATGGGGCCTTGGACGAGGAATAAAATGTAAAGATAATATTCATCCTCATCATCCAAGGGGATCACTCGCTCGTGTTCATCATCTGAGCTAGGGAATTTTATGGGTGTGATGCCATAGTCATCTTCATCATCACTTGTCCATTCATGAGGAGGACCTTGATCCTATTCCTCACTATCATATTTTAAGGTATGTGAGATTTTCCTCACTTCATGGGGTTGGATAACATAACTAAATAGTCCTTGATCTGCCATATCTATGGGTAAATAATACCCCAAGGAATGAATGTGATTCATATTGGCATATGGATCATGTGCAAGCTTATCCTGATAACCTAGACTTAGGTGTTCTAGACTATCTGTGAGGACATCCAATGGTACTATCTTATTGTGTCCCAACCTAGATTTATCATAAGGTAGCTGATATTGGGGATGAAATGGAACATGAGTACCCTACTCATATAGGCATAAACCATACCAATTGTAGTGATCTAATTACCGCAATACATAATCTAGATTCAAAAAATAATTTGCATCCTCTGAAAAGGGTTCATCGTATTCTTCTTTCGGATAAATTGGTAGAGATCCATACTCTAAACCCTCATATATGAAATTATTTTGATTAGGAGATAGACCAAGAGGTACTATTCTACCTATGGGAATATGAGGTCATCCCATATATTGCACTATCTCTATATATGGAACCGTTGTGATATTTTTCGCTAGATATTCTCCTATCCCTATACTAAACATATGCACTATGACCTGGGATGGTGAAGGTGAATGAGATGGAAGTGAGGTTTGAGGTGACTCAATGTGAACCTTTGGAAGTGATTCCTCATCTACTACACAAGGAATCTCCTTCATGGATATGGTGGAAACTAGAGGTGGGCTCTCATCAATGGGCCTTTTTGACATGTTCCTCGATGAAGGATCTAATGATGTCGAAGGCATATCTGAAGCTATTAATGATGAGGATGGGATGGATGAAGATGTAGATGGTGAAATGCAAGGTTATGGTGGAATGGATAGACCCTAAATAGGTGTATTCAATCATAATTATACATGAATTGAAGGTAATATCGACTCTAGAATTTACTACACCATATTGTAGTATTTTAAGGGCTCTAGATCTGTAGAGACTATGTGTACTTGCCCTTCATGAGTGTATTTGAGACATTGATGTGCAATGGATGGAACACACTTTATATCCCATATCCAAGGTCTACCTAGTAAAATGTTATAGGCCATCTCACCTTCCAACACATGATACAATGTTGGTATAGTCTTGCGCCCCACTTGGATGGGTAAGACTATGGTACCGATGGTAGAGCATATTGTGTCATTGAATGTGCAAAGAGTGTAAGTTGACACAACAACATGAGATGTTGGCAATTTTAGGTGTTTTAACACTATGGTTGTGATGATATTACTCAAGGAACCAGTTTCCATGAGCACTCTCTTGTATGGTACCTCATTTACACATGAAATGATGTGCAAAGGAGGATCTACCATGTCATTTGCTATTTCCTTAAGCTCATGCTCGTGAAATGTTATTACTGGTTCCTTGCACTGCTACACATAATCCACAAAATTAATGAAGAAGTTAGACTCATGTGGTTGCAACTCTGTTGACTTTAGAATATCCATAAAAGCATATCGATGTGGAGGTTTTTGTTGTATTAGCTCATAGATGGATAATCGTGTTGATGTTATCCTCAAGCTTTGTGCAAGATTATTATTTATTGCTAACGTTGGCCTAGATGGAAGGCCCTATACTATAGGTGGTTTTGTTTGTTAAGTAGTTGTAACATCACTTGAAGCTATAGTTGATGAAACTTGGCTTGGATATCTTTTTTTCTTGGTCACAATACTCACCATCCCAACATACCCTTGGACAGGGGGTGTTGTCTTCACCTCATTCATTGATTTAGTAGGCACTACCTGTACCTCATGAGTTGGTAATGGGTCTTTGTATATACCCATCTACTGATTGCTAAGGGCCAGTGGAGCATCTACTTGAAGTTCATTCCTCTCAATCATATCTTGTACTAGGTTTAAAAACCATAGCACGTTGGTAGATCATGGCCACTTTGCCAATGAAATTTGCAATATTGATCCTCTTAGTGTCCCATAGGCTTGGTTTTACTTGTTTTGGATCTATGGGTTTGATATCTAGTAGATTAATCATTTTTAAAACCCATAATTGATCTTATAGAGAATCCATGGATTCAACGAAGGGAGTAAATTGTTGCTTAGGGTGATGTTGATTATGTCCCTGATTCACTTGACCATTACTATTGTAGCTCATAGGAGGAGGTTGGGCCTGATAGTTCAAATTTTGAGGAGTCATCTCTTGTGTAGGCCTAGGAATATTTATGGCCACTTTATTGATAATTTTTGGCTTTGTAGGTGTAACCACCAAAAAGGCTCACACCCGATTGAAATCCCAGTGTAATAGTGCAAATAATGACAACATGCATGAAATCCAAGAAATTGACAACAAGATAAACAATAAAAGACACTTTATTCCATTATGAAGTCATTTTGGGTTACAAGTACATCCCTCTTAGGGATAATCATGTTGATACAATATTACAATAAGATTCATGCAATTGTTTCCCTCTCAAGGGTAGGTGTGATATTTCAAATGCCTTTGTAGGGTGACACAAACTGCCTTAGGGTGGAGTTGACCCTCTTCTTCGCATTGAGGAAGGATTCGAATGTTAATCTCATATGAATGTATATCCTTATGGTCAAGAAACAACAAAGAATGATCAAAAACATAAGTAGCCTCTCGTGATGAGGCCCTTAAAATATAAGATACATAAATATGTCATTAAAAACATGAAATTAAGAAAGCATGTAAAAGAAATTTAAACTATGCTAAACTAATAAAGATTCATGGAAATGCATAAAATAGTATAGCAGTTAAGATTTGCATGGTTCAATTAAAGGAAATGAAGCTTTAAAAGTCATAAAGAACCCATTAATGTCTATTTCATGCTACTATACTAACATCATTCTAAACCTAAATCTATCAGTCATAAATCTCTACAATTGCAATTAAACTATGCAAATGACTAATCTAATCTAATTAGATGGATAGAAATGAAAACAGTACGGTGGCAATACCTCTATTGTAAATTGCAAAACTAATGCATGGTCTACACTATAAATCGTGGCTAAAATCTATGGTTAGCACTCAAGTAAGTTTACCCTCAAAATCAAGGGCAATGGTCTTGACCTCCTTGTCCAATTGATGTTCAAGGGTCACCTTCGGTGTTCTTATGACAATTTTGGTGGTTGATTTACTATGAGGGGCCTTTGTTTTCCTGAATTAGTATTTCTTGGCTCTTCTAGGCTCCTAGGATCTCCATGGAAAATTGACCTTTGGGTGAATAGAAATATGGCCTTCTCCAATGCATGAATTTAGTATGAAATTCAACAAGGCTTCGCTACTCGTTTGATCATTCAACTCTCTATCGATAATTCGATAGTACTTAGCTATTCAAAATCATCTATATCATTGCCCTAATTCTCAGGAGTACTTATAGGATGTCCTAGGGCTAGGGTTGGATTCATGGAGAAGCCAATATCAATAAGGGGTGATTAGAACAGTTGGAATGGAAGCTTCCATCATCTAACCACCGTCTTCTAGAACAAATGGCCGTTCAAACCAATTTGGCTCGAATGAAGGCCAACTAAACTTTAGTTAAGATCATAGGTTGCATTTGTGGTTCAAAATCTAAACCATAGGCCTTAGCCATGGTTCAGACTGTAGACCATAGGTCTAGGCTACGGTTCAGAATGATTAGGCCAAGGAGCCCAAATTGAGTGGTTAGAACCATTGCTCTATCTTGGAGTCTATCCAAGATCCTCCATATGGTCTTATAGCATGTCCATATGAGTATTTTCCCTCAACATGATGTATTTTAGATGTATACAGATGCCCCTTTTGAGATGCTTTGTGATATTGAACAATGCATGGGAAAAAATATACCTCCTAAAATGATATCGAAGGTTCTATGATGATCATTACTCGGATTAATATTAGATGCCCCAGGTCCAGTGAAAGGACGTGCATCTTGGAATCATTGCTTCCAACTCTTTGGAGGCTTAAACTTGAAAATTTTGTACTCATCACCAGACATTCATATAGCATCAATTCCAAGTAGGCTTTCACGCCTATCAATTCGAAGGGATGAGAGTTACAAATAAATTATCATATTTGCTATTTTCCCTAAGCAAAGGGGTAAGCTTATGATAGTTGTTGACAATGATTTACAAGGACAAATGCAATTTTGACAAGATCAAGGGATCTACGATCTTAGGGTTCTTCTATTTATTTTTATCATGATTTGATATTATGACTACCCCATCAAGCGATGAGTCGATGAGGGTAATGACCATGATTAAAGTGACGATGTCACTTAACCACCATGGATGATATGAACAAATTTAGATTTGAGAAAATTCATGCCATGGCTAGGCCTATTTCAGCTTCTAATTCCAACTATGAATACTAATTACACATTCTCATCCCATCAAGTAGTCGGGCTACAATAGCCGTCTTAGGGAATCAAAATGAGGTAAATCTAATTATATTTGTGTTGAATCAAGTTATCGATGATTTGATGAAAATATGTCATAGGAGACGTGACATGAAATGCCTCGTTCTCATGGAGAATTCCAACTACGAAGGCCTTCTTAGGGATTGAAAAGTAGCATATCAAATCAACGGTGACAATTTTGCCCCAAATGTCCTTATGGTAAGTTACTCATCTTACCAAATTGCATGGATCGCAATTTGATGCAACCACAAAGTGTATAGGGTAAATTACTAAATACAAGGTGCATTTGGATTTTAATTATTTGATTTGTTTATTAATTTTGATTTATTGATCAATTCTGGTGCTTTGAATATCACCAAATTTATAACATTGATTACTTTTTTTGAAATTTGATCCGTTAGGAGTCATTAATTTGCCTTTTTAGACCTTCCCACGATGGGTTTTTAGTGCATTTAATGCCATATGTGCACCACGGATACGGTCTGTAGTTGAAATTTTTAACTTTTGGGAACTATGACTAGGGTCTGCGATTATAAAACCCTAATTTTAGGACCATAGGTGTCAGCTGCGGTCCACTAAAATTAGGTAAACCTTTAAATAGCCATTCCCATTTGAATTTGTCATTATTTTCTAGAAAGCAACTACATTATTGAGAGCTCTGAGAGATAGGAGATATTCCCTGATCCGGAATGCTGCCCAAAACTCTTCCATATACTACACTTGATACCCCGATGGCGGATCCTGATCAGCCATCGACTAGCATAGGCCACGGAGTGGGCAACGTAACTCAAAAAAAAGTCTTCATAGTTTAATACCAATTAAAATCAACCACATTAAGTAATGCGGTAAATGAACCTCACTAAACAGTTGGTAATGAACCCCACTAGATTAGGTTAATTAGGTTTTTAATTTTTTTAGTGAGACAGGCTAGGAAGGTACCCAAAATGGGTATTCTTCCTAGACCGCAATTGGCAGCTGTGGTTCCCAATTATCAGATTGGGGACCGCAACTATCAGCTACGATTTGCATTCAAATTACAACAATCATATTTTGATCGCAAGAAAACCACAAGGTTGACCTGCGATTCTCCAAATTTAGAAAAAATTTAATAATTTTTTTCATTTTCTAATGTTAATTAGGCAATTAATGTCATTTAATGTAATTTTGACTTGCCTAGTGAATTTTCTTGATTTTTATGAATGCCTTGCGACATGTTTTTATCTTTTTATCAAATTTTTAGATGTTTTTGATGTTTTTAAAGTCATTTTTAGCTATTTTTGCTTGTTTTTAGCTAGATTTTAGCTTATATACTGCTTTTTATTTTAGAGTTTAACCTCTAGGGCTTGTGATCCTGATCTACTTAAGACTCTCTATAGATAGATCACTTTTGGAGATCATTCTTATCGAGATAGGTGGCTACTCGATCGTAAGGTCAAGATTAGAGATTATCAACTCTTCTCTTGCATCCTATGATAGTTTGGCTTGGTGCAGGACATTCTAGAGATTCCTTTTGTGTACCGACGTCTCATGCTAGAGACACATCTACCATGGATTCAGCCTACACCTTTGGGATATGAGGCTGATGACTTCCAAGAGTGTAGGGATGACACATATAGGACCACCCCAGCATACGACACATGTTGGTACCTCCTACAGTGGTAGGGTCCAGGGACTCTAGGTAGATTGGATGACCAGGCAGAGGCAGGGGCCAATCCTGATGGGCGTAGGGTGTGCCAGAGGACCAAGGGTGGATGGGGCATAGAGGCCACCATATAGGAGGCTCTATAGGTAGAAGTGGAGGAGGAGGAGGGGTCAGAGGAGGGTGAGATACCTCCTAACAACAATGTATGGAAGCTCCTCACTTAGGTTGTCAACTTGTAGAGTTAGGTTGGCAGGATTCAGACCTAGCAGTTGTAGTGGGATATGACTATCACCCTTATGGAGGCAAATCTAGGTCATAGGGATATACAGTTGGCATAGGCTCAACCACATATTACAACCCTCACAACTCAGGCTATAGTAGTAGAGTCACAGGTCAGTGAGTTTACTAGTGCATGAGATGTAGAACTAGCATATCAAGGTGAGGCCATAGCAGAGAGAGATCTGCTCAAGGCATAGAGGGTGTATCCTTCATCCTCCCATGCTATTATGGGATATCCAACTACACCATCAGTTACACTACCAAGAGGTGGTTATCCCATGGTAGAGGTTAGGTGGCTCACTTCCTATGTAGAGGAGGGAAATGACCTTTGTGATGTAAGGGAAACTCACATCTCCTAGTTAGAGGGCTTCATCATATTATGGGGCTTGGAGGTACCAAAAGACAAACATACTATAAGGTTCTAGAGGACTAGGTCTCAGACCTCAGGATAGTCCGTGATGAGCTCTAGCTAGTGGATGCACTAGACAAAGAGGACGCGCATAGGTCCTCTAGTACACATGAAGGCAACTCTCATAGGAGTCACAAGGAGATGGGTGCAACCTCTAGTCATAGGTATAGCCACCTAGACATACCAGTGTCCTATGTGCTAGACCTTTTGGATTAGGTGGTACATAGGGCCCTCAATAGGGCACACAACAAGCACCAGAGTTGACTATAGAGTAGGCTCTAGAGTACAGGGCTAAGGGAGGCAGCGAGAGCTCTAGTTTAGGGGGAGCATGCTAGAGTTAGGGCTCTATTAGATCTAGGCTATATTTTGCATACGTACTATTTTTGGTGTAAGCTCAAGGACCTACATGATTGTAGCCTACAGGTATTTTGTACTCCTAATGTACTCTTTGAGACACACACATATATATATGATCTGATCATCTATGACTCATTATATGTACGTGTATATTTTTAATTTTTTTCTTATTTGATGCATATGGATGTAATGCTTATGTTAATTTGATGTTATATGATGTGATGTATATATGACATGCACTAGATAGCTATTTAATTTATGATGATGATGACATGTAGTGATCTAGATGCTTAGATGTGTGATGTATGTAATGCATTATTTACATGATGGTAATCTAATGTAAATGAAACTGTATGCTTTAATCACTTAAAACATAAGGAATGAAGGAAATTATGTCTATCAATATAATGGACGACACCACAAAATGTATAAAAATCATGAATGTAATTGAAAATTCTTAAGGTAATAATTTGATCAATTAATCACCCATATATGAAATGCAATGGTATGCGATGTTATTATGCGAATGATATAATGTGTCATTCTATTTTCCTTTGCAAATTTGAAAAATATGCACGATATAGTCAGTGGTCGTCTAAATATTATTTCTAATATACATTTGGTATCTATCCTATATCTTGATTGTGCTCTATATGATGATGTATCATGTAATCGATACTTTGTAATTTAATGTTTTTAAATGGTTTATGATATTTGATATTTTTTTGCTATGAGAGATATTTTTGAGGTTTTCCATGAGACTCAAACACCCTAATAGACTTATCAAAAGTTGCATACTAACCACACTAGAATTTTGAGGTAAAAGACTTTTTCTAGGATAGGCCTAACTGTTCATTATCCTTGTGTGTGTACATGATTATTTTAAGATAAGCCATGAGCGTTCCCCGATGTCAAGCAGGATTCTTTCAGCCCATTACTAATATAGGGGTACCACAAATGTCTTATCCAATCCCAAGTTTAGATCTTAGTTGGACTAAGCCACTAGGCAATGCAGGACACCTAAAGCTAGCTCTTCCACATTCAAACATTGGTCTACCCACCAGGGGTATGCAAGTGTATCAGACATATCATCATGCGTAAGGTACAATAGTGCCAACAATTCTAGGGATTCAGGTTCATTCCTTTCTATCCTTCAATTTTTGGGATACTTGCTCATATGTAGTGAAGTAAGGGAGTCGATTCCATCTTCATTCTGAACTATCTCTAGATCTTCATTTGATCTCTCTTCAAACTAGATTTTTGGATCTTCATTTGATATCCACTCAAACTTTGATTTATGATCTTCATTTGATCTTCAATTTGAAATTTATTTGAGCCTGTTTTTTTATCTTCATTTGATCTTCACTTTTTGGCATTTATACTTGATGATCTTCTTCAAAAAATTTCCTTTGGGGGATTTACTTGGGAAAATTGTTTCTCATATATCGATTGAAGATATAGATCTTATGATATCAGTTTGGGAAATCAATCGGGGAAGTAGATATATGATATCGATATAGGGTATCAATATTGAGGATTGATGCGGGATATCACTCTAGGATATTGCTCATTTTATCTTAATAAAGGAATTTTGAATAGGGAACTAACCTATATTTTTCCCAACTACCAATATTTCCCATATTGTCCACATAGAGGGATAAGCAAGAATAATTCTTTTCACTTCAGGATACCTATTCCTACTTCACAGATTTCATCTTACCCTAGTCCTTGTTAGGATTTTTTAATTTTTTTATTAGTGATAGGCTTCTGATATGCTAAGGGCTATACTAACTAAATATTAGCTACAAAATCAATGCAAGCTTTCTATCAACTCTTGATATGATCCCTAGGTATGGTTGAATGATAAAAAAACCCTAGTATATCTCCATAGCAATAAAATAGGTTGTGTTAAAAACCCTATTACTCACATGAATGATGGATCATGATAAATGCATAGATGCATGATTTAAACACAAATGTGGTATCATTTGTGAGACTGACAAACATAATCCCTCCTACTACAGAATGCAATGGATGATGAATGACTATATGCAAATGTAGTAATGTAGTGGATGCATGAGTGAATGTAGTGGATTTTTATGTTTAACCATTTTTTTGGATTTTATTGATTTTATCATTTTTATGAGTTTTGAGCCTCATATCTGACCAAATGGTGAGTACATGCCTCTAGAGCCTTTATATTGACCAAGTGATTCTTAGGAACCCTTGGATATTTTTGTATTGACCAAAGGGATTATGGGCACCTTTGGGGAATTTTGGGATGACCAAGCGATTTTGAGAATCATTGGAGCTTTTGGGTTGACCAAGCAGATTTTCAGAAACTCTTAGTGCCTTTTGATTGACCAAACCACTCATAGATGAGCTTCAAGCCTTTTATGATGACCGAGTTATTATAATAAAATCCTTAGGGCCTTTGAATGACATTACCAAGTATTTTTAGGAACCCTTGGAGCCTTTTGGGATGATTGAGTGATTATAAGCAAACCCTCGAGGCCTTTTACTGACATGACCAAACGGTTTTAAGAACCCTTGGAGCATTTTGGGAAGGGCATGTCATCCTATATACCCCCAGTAAGTGTGCCATTCGATGACGGTGAGGGAGGTGCAATACCTATAGATTCCTCATTTTTACTTATCGAATTTAGCATGGCTAGTGGGAAAGGTATGCTACCTTGAATATCCCTAGTGTGCATGTTATTCACTAAAAATTAATCATCTTTCTTAGGAAGAGTGATAGAAATCAACTCCTCCAAGTGAAAATTGGACCTCATTGGTGTACCCAGCTTTGGCATGGGTGAACAAGAGAACCATCCTCATGGATATCACCCCATTCTAATAGGTCTTGGATGACCCTCTTAAATGAATGACAACCCCTAATGTCATTCCATGTGCTCGATGATACACACAAAAGGGGCTCCCATCAGGTGACCCATTCTTGGATTCCCTATGCTTGACTTTAGTTAATATGAATGCCTTTGCCTCATGTAACTTTTGAAATAAAGTTAGAGTAGTCATCTAAAATGAAACTACTTATTGCACTGGCCTATTGGGCCTACGAGGTGGCTAACAACTTTGAGGTCACTCTTGAGGATGCGTGACCTCCACTTCGACATGTTGGGAAACTATGATGGAACCATATACATGATAAACCCCCTTATCCATCATATTTTGCACCACACTCTTAAATTCATGAAAATCTCAAATGCCATGACCTTCTATTCGGTGATAGAGACAATAGTGATGCTCCTTATAACCTGTAGGTTTAACTCTATTTGGGTTTAAAGGGATGACATTAGGTAAGGTTATGACCTTAGCCTCTTACAACTTCTAAAATATGTTAGGCATAGACTATTTTAATGGATTCCCACTATGCTATGACTATTTTGGGCTCTTGCCCCGCATCGGTTTTCTTTGAGAATCCAATGGTTGGGTTGGCCGCATGGGCTTTTGCTTTCACTAAGGCTTTTCCTATACTTGCATAGGAAATTATTTGGCCTCAGAAAAGGGTTGCTTTTGTAATTCTATATTTTCAATCCAGTTCTTGAAAAAATGCAATGCCTTATCTTGCTCATCCATTCAATGCTCCATCCATTCTAGATGGCTTAAAATCGATCGCAAGACTGAAAAAGAATTCATATGTATTTCCAATGACTGATTCGAAATACCTTTATCATTTGAAGGAAAGAAAAAAGTGGATGTTATGGATCCATTAGGTAATTGCAAATTACCTATTTCATTTTCTTGAGTTGATGTGGAAGCTTCTTGATGGCACACTTTTTCAGTGCTATCCACATGCTCATGCCTATGACTCAGTTCAAGCTATTATTTCACTTCATTGTGTTGAACTGTGTTAGTTTTGGTAACCCTAATCTGATGTGAAGAAACTACTTGCTCATGCTCTTGAGATGAAGCCACGAGAAATGAGTCAGGAGTGACTAATTTCAAAGGTTCTGGCCCTGGTGATGTCGAAACACCACTAGATTGCCCCATATTTGGCTCTATGTGATTAGGAATCACTTGATCTTCTGGCTTAATGTAGACCATTCCCACAAACTCATGATAAGACTCCACAAATTCATGCATCATAGGTAATTCATCAACATATTGAGGTTGTCCTATTTTAGTCATGATAACTAAACCTTCCTTATGCTCATACGATGTCTCCAGGATAGGATCCACAGGTAGAGACTTGATGAAAAATTTACCTAGATCTTCAGTGGACTCTATGATAGGTAGCATCATAATGTTGGCTTCTAAAAGCTCTTCATACTTAGCATCATCCTCATGAGGACTATCTGGTGACATGATGGATGAAGAGGGTGTGATACACTCAGGTACATCCATAACCATGCTAGGTTCCTCCTCCTTGATAGGAGTGTGAAGATCCTCTAATGATACCTCTGAAGTGGTTGTGAGCAACTCCATAAGGGCATTCATCAATCCTTCCCTACTAAGCGGTATCAAGAGTGCAAGGGTCATAGGTGACTCCAAAGGTGATAGCAGTAGGGATAATAACTCCACCATCATCTATAATACTACGTTCCTACTCTGGATAGACTCATCCAATTTAACTTTTAGATGCATAGGTGCCTTACCAGATTCCTGTAGATGATCCTTAAGATTATAATACTTGAATGGAGTTGGGTCCATCTCAACTACATGGACTTCACCTCCATGGGTGTACTTAATGCATTGATGTACTATTGATGGCATGCACTCCATGTCTCTTATCCATGGTCTTCTAAGTAGTAGATTATACTGTCTTAATCCCTCTAAGATGTAGCACAATGTAGGAATAATATTTTGTCCCACCTCAATGGGGAGGAATATTGTGCCTACTGTAGGGGATTCCACATTGTTAAATACTTGCAACATGAAATTTGTTTCCTTGATGTGGGATGGTGGAATTTTGAGATGCTTGAATGCTGAGGTGGTGATGATATTAATTGATGATCCTTTATCCACCAACACTCGCTTATACACAATCTGTTGTATCCTTGTTATGATATGCAATGGAGGATAAGACTCCTTTATAGGGACAAATTTGACTTTATTTTTATGTAAAGTAATCATAGGTTCCTTATACAGTGGAATAGACTGTATATGCCCCAAGGATTATGATTTATTTCAAGCATTGACATTGCTCACCTGTCAGACTTGACTAATATTGACCTCACTCTTACACATGGGATCCTTAAATATATCTTTCTATTACTCTTTGATAGCCCTAGGTATGTCCATATATCTAGCATAATGGCTATCTACTTGCTTAAGAGGTAAATCTTGATGATGCACTGGGTGCATCGCATTGACTTATTGCCTAAGCACTCTAGGTATGAGATTCTTTTCAAGAGTTACTTCACACGATTGTTCTTTATGTGCTTTTTAATTGTAAATCCTCTCTTCATGTAATTGGAGCTCATCCAACCTTTGTTGATGTGCGTTCTTCCTTTCTACGGACTCATGCTCTAGGCACTTACATTGAAGTTACACCTCCTCCAATTGGTCTTGGAGTAGTCGCCTCTCATGGGCTGCATGAGACTCAGACTCCCTATAGGACTAACTTTTGGAGTACGATCAACAACTCTCTATCTCACCAAGTGGAGACCTAATGACATGGGTTCTCACTGTGTGTGAGGAAACCCCATGATCTGTATATGTGAACCCCCTACTTGATTAAGGGAGATTGTGATAACTCTTAGAATGTTGTGCCAAGAGGATGGGATCCTTGGATGCATGATGAGTTTTATTCCTAGAAAGGAGGCACACGAGGTTTGAAATATCATCGATAGAACATCAGAAGCGCTCAGAGCCTCTCCATGAAATCCCTGACTCATTAGCTTACGATTGAGCTCTATCATGCCTAGTCGTCATGATGAACCAAATAAGCAAGACTCGAGAGATTTTCTCTCTTACTAAAAATTGTGGCCTCAAGAAGGGCTTTATATTGATGAATTGAGCAATAAATAAGCATAAAAAGTAAATAATGTGATTATCTCCTTTACATTTTAAAATTTCAGCCCTAAAATGTTTGATGTGTTTCAATGATTTGTTGTATCAGTGTCAAAACTCTTATCATGTTTTGAAGAACTTGTTGGATTTTATTCCCATTTTAATGGCTTTCACCTGTACACTCGTAGCTCAACAACTTGGCTATGAACTCCAAGTCACATAATCCAACCTATAATGTGTGGTAATGAAGCCCACACATGGTCAGGGAGCACAAGTCCTCCCAGATCCTCACCCATTTTCCCCCAGTCAGTGTTATACCCTTTGAAGAGAATACATGTAAATTTTCTAGGGTACGAAAGGTTCTCAAATTTGGTATTGGTTTAGTAGCCAAAGGTTCTTTGGATTTGAGCCAACGGATGGAAGTTACGTCCACCGTCGTTGAACCCGAATAGTGGTTAGATGTCAAGCCCAACTCACTAGAATTTAAGTGCCAAGTGGTGTGTGTGGTTCATTTTATTGTACATAAAAGAAATGCATCATATAGCACACATGCTTAATTTCTATATGCTATGCAAAATAAAGAATTTTTTACATTTATAAAATGCAAGCTATTCTAGATGCTCTTTTAGACAATGCACATTACGATGATAATTGACCACTAATTGGGCCTCGCACATGCAAACCAAAAAAAACACTCTATCAAGCATGATGTAACCTAAGGTAGACTACAATCATAGGTCTGCTATTCCTAGCAGCACCTTATTATGGAAGTAAATGCAAAAGCAAACTAGGACAATTGATTACCCTTTTGTTTTAGTGGTTTTTCCTAATTTGCATTTGAAATTATACATGCTATAAAAACATAGAGGGAAAAAAAATGATAGAGGGTTGAAAATAGGGCCTACCTCAGGTCCTGTAATGATTGGCCCTATGATTTTCACTTTCTGTGTTGTCAGCTAGAAACCACAGGGTTGGTCTATGGTTCTGACTGTAGACCACATGTTGAACCTAAAGTTCAATTTTTTGCCTATAGCTAATAGTTGCGGTCTGTACTTGCAATTCATAAAACAAGAATACACATTTAGATGCTATTTATGCAGAGTTCTACCATGATTTCCTTCTATAACCACCAAAAAGGCTCACAACCAATCGAAATCCCAGTGTAATAGTGCAAATAATGACAACATGCATGAAATCCAAGAAATTGACAACAAGATAAATAATAAAAGACACTTTATTCCATTATGAAGTCATTTCAGGTTACAATTACATCCCTCTTAGGGATAATCATGTTGATACAATATTACAATAAGATTCGTGCAATTGTTTCCCTCTCAAGGGTAGGTGTGATATTTCAAATGCCTTTGTAGGGTGACACAAACTGCCTTAGGGTGGAGTTGACCCTTTTCTTTGTGTTGAGGAAGGATTCGAATGTTAATCTCCTATGAATATAGATCCATGTGGTCAAGAAACAACATAGAATGATCAAAAACATAGGTAGCCTCTCGTTATGAGACCCTTAAAAGGAAAGATACAGAAAGATGCCATTAAAAACATGAAATCAAGAAAGCATGTAAAAGACATTTAAACTATGCTAAACTAACAAAGATTCATGGAAATGCATAAAATAGTATAGAAATTAATATTTGCATGGTTCAATTAAAGTAAATGAAGCTTTAAAAGTGTAGACATCTAAATCATGTCATGCTTAGGGGAGCTACTCACATAGACACATTCATAAGATCATATGACATAATTTTGGACTTTCAAAGCATTAGAAGTGGTTCTCACCACTCATTTGGGGCATTTTCAAGCCATCCAAGCCTAGCCCCTCAAGCCAAGAGTGACCAGATCCTAGTCGCTCAAGCCGAGAGCATGTAGACCTTAGCTGCTATAGACGATAGCGGCCATATCTTAGTCACTGCAAATGATAATGGTTAAACCCTAAAAGTAGTTTTGCAAACAAATAGGCCTAATCACAAGTGGAAGTGGTAGTCTACATGCAATAAATGTGAGTGGGAGTGACTTTTTATTCCTTTTCATGACCAGTTCACATAGGATACTTGAGTTTACATTTAGACTTTAGTTAACTGGCCTCAAAACATAAACAAAGGATAAAAGCTTCTCATGCTAACGACCAGTTCACATAGGAGACTCAAGTTGGTAGTTATATTTCAGTTAACTAGCCTCCAAACATAGAAAAGACAAAAATATTCTCATGCTAACTCGCACTATGCATGAGAAATTTATTCCTAGGGCTTGGACATAGACCTAGGGTTTCACACTATAAAAGGTGCAAGCCTAAGAGCACCAAAGGGGGATATTTTTATCAATATTGGAAGAGAGGAGAGACATATTTTATCTAAGAGATCTTTATCTAGACAATTTATCAGGATTGGTCATTGAGGAGAGCTTTCAAGACTTGGAGAGTTCCCTTGGAGATCACGTGTACAGTGAAGCTCTACGGATTGAAGAGCATAGCACCCATTATTTCAACATCGAATACAAGCTTTGATCCATAGATTTGGAGCAAAGAGGACGAGAGTCACTTTAGTGGCCACTATATTGGACAGTGGCTTGTAGGATTAGCTTAGGGTTTAAACATTAGATTCATTATTTTGTTTAGTATATCATTAGCATATCATCATTTCATTCATTCACATTCATAACATTACTCTAATTTTCACTTAATTTCATTTGTTATATCCATTGCTAACAACCTCATCCAGGGAGGCATTCTTAGACATCTAAGCATGTGTTGTTGTTTCATTACTTACAGGAAACAGGTTGATCAGATGAAATATGCAACATACGAGAGAAAAATGGATCCCTCTAGGAAATAAACCTGGAGAAGGAGGCATCTGTAAGCCCTCATATATTTTCATGTGCAAAACCAGAAAGCTTTTTGAAAGTGCACCACTTCTTTGTGAAAGGGGCACTCTTTGCCTATTTGTAACCTTATTGTATCAAAATGAATATCCCTAATAGGGACCGACATGTAACCAGGTTCTAATACGAATAAAAATATCCATATTTTTTATTTCCGTGTTATATGCTTTTCATTGTCTTCCATTTCATCTTGGGTTTTTAATACATTAAAAGTAGTGTAAAATAGAGAGGTGCATGCATCCCGGGGTTGCTACAAATGGTGATCACGATGGGACCTCCATTGATTTTTCATTTTCTACTTGAATACTAACTTATTTTTGTGTGCAGGTCTAGCCGCTCTGAGCTACAGTGGCCAAAAATTAGCCATCTTGAGCCACAACGACCAATAGAGCTTTAGCCGCTTCCACTAACAACGGCCAAGAACCAGCCGTTCTGGTCAATAGTGGCTAGAATTGGAGTGCAGTAGAGGTCAAAACACTGACTCTCTAAGCTGGATCAAATGTTGGTATAGCTTCTCTGATATTTTATAGCTTCCTATCTTCTTTTGTGTGTCTAAAACAAAGAACTTAAATCACATTTATGTTTGTAAATTGAAAGAATAAAAGGAGAAAGAATTAAGTATTTTTCATATCTTAGATCTTCTTTTAGAATTACACTAGGCGTTTCTAGGAACAACGGCTTATGCCTAAAATTTTTTCCCTATAATCCAATGTGCTAGACATTGTATGTTGTTTGCTTGCTTTGAGGCCCTGCTAGAGGCCGTAGCTACATGAAATAAAGTGCGCTCATACAAATCATAGTAGTTCATGCATCTTTCTAAATATTGAAACATATTTTTTGTACTTAGGCATATAGGAAAGACTCATTGTTGCTATATGATGCACTTTATGTTATGCAAGCTTAAAATGAACACCACACATGCACATCTCATTTAAAAACTGGGGAGTTGGATTTCATCACCAACCCTCAATTTAGTCCAGTGATGTTGGAATTCATATCCTTCAAATTTTTTTCCCCCTAGATCTTCCTAGAAATGGATTGAGAAACTTACTTATAGTGACACTAAGTTACTTGTGCTCAAACTGTCTCCCACTATTGGAACAATAATTGGTTCAAAGTGGAAGAGCTAGGCGAACCCCCCACTGGGTCTTTAGTGGTGTACCCTAGCTTCTTTTGAGAAAACCATGTTTGGCATGGGTGTACTTGATTATCACTATGGATGAGTCTTCTCATTCTTAATCCAATAACAAGAGCAAGAAATCAAAAGAACAACACATTAAAACACACCAAATAGTTTAGGGCACACTTAAATCGATAATAAAGATAAATATTTGTTTGGTATTGTGTGGTTATTCCTAAATTGCAACTCAAAAGATCAATTCATAGACAACATGGTCAAAAAAATAAGTAAGAACCCTCGATTTGATATCGAGGGAGATACTGAAGCAACTCATACCCATAGGTGGAGTCGTAGTAACATTGAACGACCTACCCGTAAGACCATGAGACATAGCTTCATGAGCCTAAGGGGTGATAACTCAATCCTTGGGGGATATCCTCGAGAAACCCCAAGTAGGGAACCACATCATGGAACAAAGTCACATAGACAAAAAGAGGCTTCACAACCATCCTCATCAAGGAGACATGAGGAGACCTCAAGGGCCTCCTCTAAACACATAAAAACATCTCAAAGATGTGAGGAAGCTTCAAGGGCTTCCTCCTCACATGGACATAAAGAAGATTCTAAAACTCATTATTCACATAAGGATGACGAGACTACTACATCTCCATCCACATGGATAAAACATGTCACCACAAAGCCCTCTTAATAAATAAGGCAAGTAAGAGTCGTAACACCTCAAGATTCACAAGAAACATATGAAACAGGTCTACCCATTGAAGGGCAAGAAACTAGAGCTACATCTAGTCATCGAAATCATATAGAAGAAAACCTTCACAAAAAATTAAATATTCCCATAGACTATGACCTCATAGGAGTGAATGGCACCCCACGGGCCCAGCCATGGAAAACAATATACCTATATGGGTTGGATCAATTTCCTACATGACCAACTCAAAGAACTATAGCTACTAAGAACTCTACATCTGAAAGCTCATGAATTATGACTTCTAAAAATATCTCTCAGTCTAGGGGCACCTCAGAGCAACCCTGTAGTAGATGCACATAGTCTGATTTTAGGGATACTCAATAGTACACTAAACAAGTCATATTAGCTAGTAATAATATAGGTACAACAAAAATCTCCTCGAGGAATCTACGAGTCAAGACAACAAGAATAGATTTAGATAAACATGAGTCTTCTATGATAGTGCAAATTGACCGAATGATGCAGTTATAAAATGCATTACATAAGGAGCGAGAGCTAGTGGAATATCTCAAATAGGATAAACAAAGAGAAAGACTCTTGCACCAACATGAGCAATGCTTAAGAGAGCAGGATGAACAACTAGCTCTTAACAATTTACAGATAAATGGTGGTGACCTCAAAATAACTAGACACACTAACTCACCTAAGGAGAGGTGCACTAGACAAGATAGCCCATAATGAAATCCCCCACCAAACCATGAACAAAATCCAACTAGTTGGGAAAGAGCAAACATAACAAACCAGGATCACAATCCTGAGTCCCCTCATAGGAGAGAGGAAAATGAAACAAATCAAATGGATAGAGATTTACCTACATTGCCACTATGAGTAGGGCTACAAGAGGATGAAATCCATGCATCAAAGGCATTTCAAGAGCAGTTGGGAACTTCCCAACATTAAGCAGAATACACAACTAACAATTATGCCCATCAATCCCTATCCCTACATATCCTAAGAACTTTGAGATGCCTAGGTTGGAAAAATTTAAAGGTGAAGAGGATGCACAAGAGCACGTCACCAATTTTATCAATGCCTATTTTCATCTGGAAAACAATGATGCTCTCATGCTAAGAACATTCATAATGACATTTTTAGGTGCTGCCACTCAATGGTTCAACCAACTACCTAAGCATATCATAACAACTTTGAACAACTAGCAAACACATTCCTAAAGTGTTTCTCCTTTGGTTCTAAGAATAAGGTGAACCTTTCAGACCTGGCCAACTTGAAACAGTATGATGATGAGCCAGTAATGGATTATGGGAATAGATGGAGAAAAGTCATGGCAAAATTATCATTCTCCATTCCCATAGAAGAGATCATTCACATGTTCACCAAAAGTTTCTCTAAACACATCTTCCTCTTACTACAATTTCAACAGTATCCTTCATTTGAGGAAGCTTTGGCATAGGCCAAGCTCATTGAAGAAATAAAAGTAGATGAGGGAACCATTAAACTCTAAAACAAAAAGGAGTGGAACAAGAATGGTAAGAATGACAAGTACAAATAGAAGTAGGGCAACCCTACTCCAGTTAATCAAGTCGTATTGGCTACACCCAAGGATGGGATGCATAACAACCCTAGAATTATCAAGCACATCCCCTACTAGCCAATTACGACCAAAGGAACAATCAGGGGTGAAACAAAGAATGCAAGTTGCCTCGATATTTCACACCTCTGACAGAGTAAATGCAATCAATATTTAATCAATTAAGTGAGGTTAGGAGGATCAGATTTTTTGATATACCTCTTATAGATCCCAACCATCCTAAGAAAAAATGATATAGGGAAGATCAATTTTACCCTTATCATAGGATACCAAGGTATGACATTGAGGCTTGCATTGGTTTTAAGCATCAAGTGCAAAACATGATTGAGGTAGGAGAACTCAAAGTTGACAACCCACTGGCTCTCAACAATAGAGACATGGGCATATACAGAAACACGTTGCCCAATCATGAGGCCCCTAGAGAGAAATGAGCCCAAGTCAATCAGGTTCGAGCTAATATACCTACCCACGGATGCATTGGGATGGTTGATATTGTTAACATAGCAACCATGACTAGACGGTATGGTCAACCACAACCCCCTATAGCTCCCATGAATTTCCTAGCCATACCTAGGTAGAGGGAGGACAACCTTCCATGTCCACCAACGTGACTTGTGGTAACTATCTGGAGTATATTGGAGCAAAACCTATAGACAACTCCAACTAAGTTATCCATCTATGAGCTCATACAACAATCCCCAAAGCATAGGGATACTTTAATGGAAATTTTAAGGACAATTGAGCTCCAACCACAAGATGCAAATGCATTCACTCACTTTGTGGGACAAGTACAAGAATACCAGGAACCTATAATTTGATTCTATGATTATGAGATTAAGATAGTACCTGCTACCTTACCAGACCCTCCACTAAACATTATGGTGGCAATAAATGACTTACCTTTCAAGATGGTCTTGGTCGATACAGTTTCATCAATAAACATCATTACAACAACAAAAATAGAGCACCTCAAGATCCCCAAGTACAATATCATTCCAAGAACTTACACATTGAAATATTTTAATGATGCTTTATGTAATACTATAGGAACAATAGTCCTACCCATCAAGGTGGGGTACAAGACCATCCCTATGATGTGTCATATATTGGAAGGAGCTATGTAGTACACCATCCTCTTAGGGTATGCTTAGATAAGGGCCATGAAGTGTGTGCATTCGATCTTTCACCAGTGTGTTAAGTATGTGCATGAAAATAGTCTATGTGGTTCTGGTCGATGAGGAGCCTTTTAAATACAAAAATCATGTGGACATGCCAGGAGAATTTGTAATACCTTCTACCCACCTATACATAGAGCCTTCATATCCAACCACACAAATGGATAACAAATAAAAAGAGTAATAAAAGACCCATGCACATCAACACCTCCTAGTGCACTCAAAATAGTCAATGCTTCTAAAGTACCATCAATGTCAAAACCAAAAGACAATCAGAAGCTAAAGGCACCCTTAGTAAAATAAGGAAGGCCCAAGGAAGTACCAATTGTATCCATTTCTAAAATACTAAGTCCTATGGAAGAAGAATATCTTCAAGATCAATATGAAGATAGTGATTACCACATCGCTTCGTCAGTATCATCCGTAGGGTCATCCACATCGCATGCATCAATACACTTGGAAAGCATAGGCATAGGGGAGTACCTTGTGTAGAATATTACCTTTACACCTATCATCGAGTCTACACAAAACATGGGAATACCTAAGGACTTGAGGTCACCAGTGGGAATAGTGGTTCCACTTGGAATCCCTCCCAACCAAACCAATTTTGTCTATGTCGACCTGGACTACACCCATAAGTATTTAGACATAGAAGAGGATAGTGATGAATTATTCACAGTCAATGTTCATTACCTCTATAATATTGAGTTTTCTCTAAGCTACTTTGAGCATTGCCATTGGCATGGCTATGGCCTTGGTATATATGGATAGAGGCGTAGGTGGCCATATGAGCCATAATATTAGCTTCTCTCTAATAGGTTTGGGTTAGGCTATTATATCATAGGTTGAGATAACTCTATTATAGTGGCATTAGACAAATTAAGATTAGGGTTAGGAGAATACATCAATTTCATTCCTTATAACCCCCTAAGAATAGGGAATTTGAGCAACAAACAAGTGGCCACGATAAATGTACCACCACTAGAAATTTATCATCCAAACATCTCAATTGACTCCACCCCAATAGGGTACAACTCATGGGATGAGTAGAATGGATATGAAGCAAGTTATGATGAGGCACAACTTGTCTTAGCGTACCAAGGGCCTCGCTATTTACAAAGATACACATGGTCCATCCATGATGAGAGTGGATATACATTAGAGGGAAGTGACTATGAATCAAAAGACTCAATAGAAAGAGCCCACTTAAGCTTGAGTCATCAACCCCTAACTTTGGCACTACTTAGGGCTAAGACATGATCCCCTTGTATTAGTACCGCATACCAATGCTAATGGTTTTTGGATGAGTGATGATGACTTTGAAGATAAGACTAAGATGGCCTATCTTGGGCCTCGCTACTTGCGGCAATTCAATGAGCTAGTAGAGAGAGAGGTGACACTCCATGCTATAGACCCTCATCTATGATTTTTTAGGATACCTGTTGACCTAGTTGCCATTCACTATATGGTCAATCCTCCTCTACCTACATTCAGAGAGTGATTAGAGCCCATTGATCCTATTATCTAACCTACTCATGGGCTAGATCTAGAAATTCCCATTCCTCCAGAGTCTCATCGTAAGTATGGAATGGAAACCCATGAGATAAGATTGCACCCATGTGGTCTTGGAGATTTCATTCCATACATCAACATGATCTCCATTGATTTGACCACTCCACTTCATAATCAAGTAGGTCCTACCAACTAATTGCATCATGATGTAGAGGCCATTGATTGGGATCACGCTAATTCACCCATTGAGCCTGAAGACCTCTTCCCCAACAAAGATATGTTATAGCCATTTCATTTTGCCTCAGGTTGTGTGTATGAAGTCTTCCATGTTGGTTTATAACCTGAGTCAGTAGGTCTTGTAAATCCCGTCGATGACATTCATTTGATACCCATGCCTCATCAACTAGAGGATGGGTCACATACGGCTATAGAAGCAAATTTTGAGGTGGACATCAGCAATGATCCTATCCAACCAAGGAAATTAAAGTTTAAATTCTATCTCTAGAGGAACAATGATGGAGATCCAAACTTTCTCAAACCAATTCTCATTCAAAAACTTGGAAAGATCCCCTCACAAACCCTCATTTTGTGGCTATATAGCCAAAAAAACCCTAAAAATTGAAAATGAGTTGGATGGGGCCCAAAATTGGGGTGTGCATCCCTCTTACAATAGAAAATCCAAAAATAAAGTTTCCAGTCCTAACTCTAAATACATTAGGAGATATTAACCTCCGAATAGCTCAAAAAACATAAAAAACTAGGTAAGTAATTTTAAAACCTAATTTCGGGGCACTAGATGATGGAATTTGGCCCCAAAAATTGGATTTTTTTGGACAAATAGGACTCTAATCAGTCATATTTGTTTATAACTCTCCCAACTAGCTCCTTGTCAAATTTCACGTCAATCGGAGCTACGGTTGAGAAGTTATGGCCCCGACAAAATGCACTAAAATTTAGGAAAAAAAATAAAATTTCCCAAATTTCGTTGGATGCTCCTACATCAGACACCCGGGGTGGATTGAGAAGTGACCTTCACTTTTGTACTATTAGAGGAAAACCTAGGTGGTCAACCTCTGTTTTGGACAACCAAGTTGCATCTTCTACAGTTCTACCCTTCCACTTGACCAAATATTCTGAATACTGCCTGTTCCTGGTACTTTTGCCTTCTCGAGTGTCTAGTATTTCCTCTATCTCATATGTGGCTAGAGTAGACACTGGAATACTCCACAAATCTGTACTTGGTGTCTCACTACTGCCTCCTTCATGGTATTTTGCCAAGTCTAAAATATTAAAAATAGGTGATATATTCAGCTCACTTGGCAGTTCCACTTCATAGGCATTTCTTGAATCTCTTTTACCTATGATCCTGCATGGTCCAAACCTCTTCATATTTAGCTTGTTGTAGGTTTTTCTAGGAAACCTTTCCTTTCTCAAGTGAACCATGACCTCATCTCCCACTTGGAACTCCTTGAAATGCCTCTTTTGATCTATTTTGGCCTTGTACTGAGTATTCATCTTACTGATATGTTGTTGTACCTCTTCATGTAAACTCTTTATGTGCTCTACAAAATATTTAGCCTCAGCACTACTCTTTTCTCCTTTACCCATCATTCTCAACTCAGAAGCATTCCTTGGGTTGTTCCCATACACAATATAGAATGGTGATTTACCAGTACTTCTATTGATAGAATTGTTGTAAGCAAATTCTACCTGTGGAAAAATAAAATCCCATCCCTTGGGCTTATCTCCTACCAGGCATCTTAGAAGATTACCCAAACTTCTATTCACCACCTTTGTTTGTCCATCAGTCTGTGGGTGGTATGCAGAACTAAACTTCAAATCCATTTTTAGCTTCTTCCACAAAGTCCTCCAGAAATAACCCATAAATTTGGTATCTCTGTTAGATACTATACTCTTGGGTAGACCATGAAGGCGTACCACCTCCTTGAAAAACAAGCCTACAACATGAACTGCATCACTCATTTTTTGACATGGAATAAAATGAGCCATCTTCGAAAACCTATCAACCACAACAAAAATGGAGTCATTCCCTCATTGTGTCCTTGGTAGGCCAAGAACAAAATCCATATTGATGTCCTCCCATGGTCTCTCCGGTATAGGTAATGGCTGATACAATCTTGTATTCTGTCTCACTCCCTTAGCCATATGACACACTCTGCAACCCTGCACAAATTTCTTCACATCCTACTACAACTATGGCCAATGGTAGTTTTCACTAACAAGGGCAATGGTCTTATCTCGACCAAAATGTCCAGCTAGTCCTCCACTATGCTTCTCCTTTATCAGATTCTCCCTCATTGAACTTCTAGGAATGCACAATTGGTTCCTTCTGAATAGCATCCCATCTTGGATTATAAAATCCAACCACTTAGTTCTATCCAAAGTAGTAGGAGACAAACATGCCTTCCAAGCCTCTGCAAAATTCGGATCCTCTGGATACAAACTCTTGAGTTCTTCAAACCCAACGACTTCCACTTTCATCTCTATCAACAAATTTTGCCTTCTACTCAAGGCATCTACAACTCTATTAGACTTCCCACTCCTATGCTTCAAAACAAAGGTATAACTCTGTAGAAATTCAACCCACTTCAAATGTCTTTGATTCAGTTTTCCCTGACTATTAATATACTGTAAAGCTTGATGATCAGTATATAAAACAAACTCTTTTGCTAACAAATAGTGTCTCCATTTCTTAAGAGCCTAAACTATAGCATAAAATTCCTGATCATAAATAGAATATTTCTTCCTAGCATCATTTAACTTCTCACTAAAATATGCAACGAGGTTTACCTTCCTGACTCAACACAGCTCCAATGGCACTGCCACTAGAATCACAATCAACCTGAAATACTTTATTAAAATTTGGAAGTACCAAAATGGGTTGTTCTGTCACCTTCTTTTTCAACATCTCAAAACTTCCACCTACCTTTGCAGTCCACTTAAACTCCTTCTTATCCCCTCTCATGGTTTCTGTCAGGGGTGCACAAATACTTCTAAAGTTTCTAATGAACTTTCTGTAGAAACTTGCAAGACCATGGAATGATCTTACCTCCGTTATGTTCCTTGGAGTAGGCCACTCAATGATAGCCTTCACCTTCTCTGGATCCATTTTTAGACCCTCATCTGAGATGACAAATCCTAGATACACCAACTCCTTCTTCACAAAACTACACTTCTTCAAATTAATCAGCAACTGCTCCTCCCTCAACTTTTCAAAAACTATCTGAACTTGCATCAAATGCTCTTCCAATGTCTTACTAAAAATCAGAATATCATCTAGATAAACAATAACAAAATTCTCTAGGAATTCTCTCAACACCTCATTCATCAGCCTCATGAATGTACTAGGTGCATTGGTTAACCCAAACGACATAACCAACCACTCATACAAACCCTCTTTGGTTTTGAAGGTTGTCTTCCACTCATCACCCTCTCTGATGCGAATCTGATGATACCCACTCTTTAAATAAATATTTGTGAAGTATTTAGCTCCACTCAAACAGTCCATTATATCGTCCATTCTAGGTAATGGAAATCTATACTTAATGGTAATCTTATTTATGGCTCTGGAATCAGTACACATTCTCCATTCTCCATCCTTCTTCGGTGCTAGTACTATAGGTAGTACACAGGGACTCAAACTCTCTCTAATCAACCCCTTCCTCAACAACTCTTGAACCTGTATGTTCAACTCTTCACTCTCCATGGGAGACATTCTATGGGTTGCCTTATTGGGTAAACTAGCTCTTGGAATAAAATCAGTTTGATGGCTAATATTTCTCACTGGTGGCAAACCCTCAGGCACATTATCTGACACAATATAAGGAAAATCTTCTAACATAATTTCAACCTCTACTAGAATATCCATACATTGTTCCTTCTTAATAGTAGGAATTAATGCATAACACAAATAATCCCTCTTCAGGCCATCCAAAATTTTTCTACCATCTACCAAACAGATTCTAGCACTACTGCATACATTTTCATCCACTTCCTTCAATGGCTTCAACTTGTGATGCACTCCATATTTTGTCAGAGAGTAAGTATTCGCATGCCCATCATGCACCACACATCTATCAAATTTCCATGGCCTCCCCAACAACAAATGGCAAGCATCCATAGGCAAAACATCACATAGAACCTCATCTTGATAATTTCCAATATGAAATTTAACTAAACACTGCTCACTGACTAATGCTCTATGATCTTTCTGCAACCATGCAATCCGATATGGATGCGGGTGCTTCCTCTTCTCCAATTTCAACTTAGCAACCATTTCTCTTGAAACTAAATTATTTGTGCTACCATTATCTATGATAACATTATAGACCTTACCTACACATTTGCATCTTGTGTGAAATAAGCTCTTCCTCTGATCCACATCTTTCCCTCCTTTCATCAATGCTCTTCTTGTCATCAACACTTCTCCTCCTTATGCTTCTTTAGAATGTTCTGATTTAGCACCTTCATCTACTATAGCAGCTCTGGCATGACCCTCAGGTCTCTTATTCGTCCTCCCTTGGTGTTGGGGACACTCATATGCCCGATGTCCCTCTTCCCCACAATGGAAACAGGTTCCACGAAATCCTCCTCTTCCATACCCACATCTAGATCTACCTCTTCCTCTTTGGTAACCATTGTTCTGATCATGGGGGTGGTAGGTATTCTCCTCTTTCTAATCCTGGTTATTACTTGTTTCACCAGTCTTCTTCTGATCTTCATATTTTCCTCCATTGGTTCTTCCACCAGTTCTTCCACCATGACCTCTTCCTCTTTGTTTTCTTTCAAATATTCTGTTCAGCTTCTCTTCAACCTTCAAGGTAAAATGATATGCATCCTCAATGGTGGTCATCTTGACCAAACTGAGTTCTTCTTGGATATTCATTCTTAACCCATTTATGTAATGAGCTACTTTCTCCTTATTAGCCTCTGAATGGCCAGTTCTGATTGAGATCTTGTAAAACTCCTTTGTATATTCTTTGACAGATTTTCTTGACTATCTCAAACTCTACATTTTCCTCAATAGATCCAATTTGTAATCTATAGGAATAAACTACCTCTTCAACTTCTCTACCATTCGATCCCATATGGTTATATTTTCCTTTCCTCTTCTATTTCTTTCTAGTTGCACTTCTTTCCACCATATTCTAGCATGGCCTTTCAACTTCATTTTTGCAAACTTGATCCAATATGGATCTACAACCTCCTCATACTCAAAATACTCCTCCATATCATTGATCCAATCAATAAAATCCTTTGGATTGAGATTCCCAAAATATGTGGAGACATCAAACTTTGGCCTCTTCTTGATCAGAGATATGGCCCTAAATAATCTAGCTTCTGCAGGATCCATTGCTTCTTCTTCATCTGATGGATCATCAACCTCCCAAGCTTCATTTTCACTATGGTATTCTCTCCTTGGCTCAAACCCTCTTCATAACTCCTCTTGTAGGGCTTGCACTTGCCTCTACAAAGCTTTAAAATATCCTTCAGGTACCACATTTCTCCCACCACCACGATTTCTTTGTGGAGGCATTCTTCCTCACTCTCTTCTCACAAACCTTCCACAGATCCTGGTGCAAACTGCCTCACTTTCAATGATATGCTCACACACTTAGGAACCCTAAGCTCTGATACCACTTTATGGAGATCCAAACTTGCTCAAACCAATTCTCATTCAAAAACTTGGAAAGATCCCCTCACAAACCCTCATTTTGTGGCTATATAGCCAAAAAACCCTAAAAACTAAAAATGAGTCATATGGGGCCCAAAATTGGGGTGCGCATCCCTCTTACAATAGACAAGCCAAAAATAAAGTTTCCAATCCTAAATCTAAATACATTAGGAGATATTAACCTCCGAACAGCTCAAAAAGCATAAAAAACTAGGTAAGTAATTTTAAAACCTAATTTCGGGGCACTAGATGATGGAATTTGGCCCCGAAAACTAGATTTTTTGGACAAATACGTCTCTTTGTTTAGAACTCTCCCAACTAGCTCCCTGTCAAATTTCACGTCAATCGGAGCTGCGGTTGAGAATTTATGGCCCCAAAAAAATGCACTAAAATTTAGGAAAAAAAATAAAATTTCCCAAATTTCATTGGATGCTCCTTCATCAAACAAGCTATCCTAATTCCTCTCCTCAAAGAGAGGCTAAATATGTTTTCTTGGACTTACAAGGACATGCTAGAGATAGATCTAAAGTTAGTCATTCACGAATTTTCATTGGATCCCATGAAGAATCCAGTCAAGCAAAAGCTGAGGAAAATGCATACAACCGTCACTTTTATGGTGAAGAACGAATTACAAAAACTACTGGATGCAGCATTCATAGTTCCTATAGATTACCCTAAGTGGGTGTCAAACATGGTACCCATGGGGAAACCCGATGGAAGAGTCTATATCTACATGGAATTCAAAGATTTAAATAGAGTAATGCTAAAGGATTCATTCCCATTGCCAAACATAGATGCTATTGTAGATGCAACTGCAGGTCATGATATGCTCTCCCTAATGGATGGTTTTTCTGCATACAACAAGATCCAGATTAAGCCTGAAGATCAACATAAAAATACTTTCATTACTCTATGGGGAACATTCTATTACAAAGTGATGTCATTCGGTCTCAAAAATGCTTGTGCCACATATCAGTAGGCCATGACATACATATTCCATGACTATATGCATAAGATCTTAGAGGATTACATGGATGACTTACTGGCCAAGTTCTTGTTGTGGCAAGAGCACACTGAAGTCCTTAGAAAATTCTTTGATCACCTCATAGAACACAATGTCTAATTGAATCCTAAGAAGTGCGTATTTTACGTAACTTTTGGAAAGCTTTTGGGATTCATCGTATCCAAAAGAGGCATCAAAGTATATCCTACAAAGGTAAAGGATATATTAGAAATGGCTTCCCCTATTGACATTAGGGAGTTGAGGAGCCTACAAGGCAAGATAGCATCCATCAAAAGATTCATCATGAAATTATTAGACAAATACCAACCTATGAATCGATTGCTATGCAAGGAGGTCCCCATTCATTGGGATGAAGAATGCCATCAAGCCTTTTTAGAGATAAAAACATATCTGGCCACACCACCAGTATTGGCTCCACCAAGGCTAGACATACTATTTTTACTATATATATCAGCTACTTATTTCTCATTGGGCACCATGTTAGACCAAAACAATGCACAAGATAAAGAGCAAGCCATATATTACATTAGTCACACCTTGGTGAGTTATGAGCTAGGATATGCGTATGTCGAAAAGTTGTGTTTAGCAGTGGTCTTTGCAACTCAAAAGTTGTGACACTACATGTTGAGCCATATGACCTATTTCATATCAAAAAAAAATCCTTTATAGTACATGATGATCAAGACATCACAATACATGTACTGCAAAGTGGATCATGCTATTGATAGAATTTGATCTAGAGTTCATAAGCCAAAAGTCCATAAAGATAAAATTCATGGCAGATAAATTAGCAAAGGCACCCCTTTAGGACAACAAGCCTCTCACCATAGAATTGCTTTATGATGTGGTCTTTGCATTATCAGACCCACCAAAACTCGAAGAACCTAAGAAAGAAAGATACATGTCATTGTTCTTTGATAGTTCAAAGTGTGAACAAGAGGGTAGATTAGGGATTGTCTTTATCACACCGCAGGGTTCTCCATTAACCTTATCATTCAAACTAGACTTCCTGTGCACAAACAACAATACAAAATATGACGCATTGATCCTAGGACTCCAGAAAACTATAGAAATGGGTATTAAAATATTGAATATCTTTGGTGACTCCTTGATAATAGTAAACCAGGTAAAAGGACTATTTCAATGTAGGTGCCCACTCCTGAAGACTTACAAGGAACTTGTTGACACCTACCTAGACCGGCTAGAATGGTATGACATTGAGGCAATCCCTCATATGTCAAATAGATTTGCAGATACCATGGCATCTTTGGGATCCTTAATCCCTTAGAATCCATATTTTGATTTTACGATAATTCATGTGAAAGTGCTTTTACACTCAACAATATGTCGTGAAGCTTTTAACAATCAAGAATCAGTCAACGTGATCAACATCAAGCCAAATCAAGATTGGTCCTTCGCAACCAGAGATTTTTTGGAAATGGTACCTTGGGGGTCTTTGATCTCCCAAGGACCTATGGAGTGTGGTGCAACCATACATCATAGAGTTGTTCCTCAATCTGTGTTCACTAGCTCGAAAATATAGGAAAATAAAGTCATATTTTCTATAGAAGTTGTGGCTTATCAGGATTGGCTTTCCCAATTATGGGACTTCCTGAAACTTGGAATAGTGACTCAAGGTTTATTGCATACTGAAAGGTGAAATTTCAAATAGAAAGCAACAACATACATCTTGCTAGGAGAAATCCTCTACATACGAGGATATGATGGAGTATTACTTCATTGTCTTGAGCCCGAGTAAGCATCCTAGGTAATTTTGCAAGCTCACGATGGCACATGTGGAGGGTATTTCAGTGGAATGGCCATCATTAAGCGTATCTTGATAATGGGTTACTATTGGCCCACCATGGAAAAGGACTACTACGAGTATGTTAAGAAATGTAGTAAGTGCTAGCATCATACAAATCTAACGCACTTACCATAGCAAGCCTTGTAACCCATCCAGGTAGCATGGCCATTCTCGTAGTGGGGACTATACTTGATTGGGAAGATCTCACCCCCATCCTTAGGCTGACACACATTCATCATAATGGCCATAGAGTACTTCACTAAATTGGTGGAAGCAATCCTCTTAACATCAACAACTGGACCAAGGATTGTGGAGTTTATACTCCACAATATCATAAGTCATTTTGGGGTCCCTTCTAAGATAATATCGGATAATGGGCCATATTTTAAGAACAAAAATGTGCATGCTTTAATGAACAAATACCATATTCAACACAATTTTTTAATGCCTTAATATCTGCAAGCAAACGAGAAATCAAAAGCCTAAAAAAAAATAATAATCTCCATCTTGAGAAAGACCGTGCAAAACAATCACAAGGATTGGCACATGCAGTTGCCTCTTGCACTATGGGCATACAAGACTAGTATATGGATGCCCAGTGGGGAAACACCATTTTCAATAGTTTATGGCACTGAGGCCATCATGCCACTAGAGTTGGAAATTCCAACTACGCATAGCATTAAAGGACTTCATAGATGATGATGTCATGTGACAATGCCGCCTTGATCAGTTGATGCTTCTTGATGAATGTCAAGTAAATGCTTTAGAGCATCTTCATGTTTACTAGGATTGCCTTGTGTGAGCTTACAATAGTAAAGTCCACTTAAGGGAATTCAAGGTTGGATATCTAGTGCTCAAAGAAAACCAATAGAATTTGAATTTGCCGCCACATATGCGAGATAAGTTCACAGTAAACTGGATAGGTCCATACATGGTTTCATAAAGATTTGGACCTGGAGCATATCACCTTATATCATTAGATGGTGTTGAGGAGCCTGAACCTCTCAATATCATTCACTTAAATTCATTCTACACATAAATACAAAAACATTAAAATATGTCAAAAACACAAAAAAATTCAAATAGGTCAAAAACACAAACAAATCATAAAAACATAAAATTTCAAAATACAATCAAAGGCTCCAAGGACATTCAAGCCACTTGGTCAAAATCAATTCAAAATGCTCCAAGGGTATACAAACCACTTGGTCAAATTCAAATCAAAGGCTCCAAGGGTAATTCATCCCGCTTGGTCAAAATCAAATAAAAAATGCTCCAAGGGTATTCAAACCGCTTGGTCAACTCCAATCAATTCAAAATGCTCCAAGGGTATTCAAACTGCTTGGTCAACTTCAATAAAAAATGCTCCAAGGGTAATTCATACCACTTGGTCAACATCAAAAAGCTCCAAGGGTACTTGATTCTACTTGGTCAAAAATCAAAAAGCCCCAAAGGTATAATAAGCCTTTTGGTCAAAATTAAACAAAAGTACAAAAACAACATAAAAATAAAAAATACAAAAACAATTGCACCTCATATCTTGCATCCACATAATTGCATTTATTTTTTACATACATTACAATTGCATATGGTATGAGAACCTTAAAAGTGATACCAAATTTTGTCACACAAATCATTCAAATCCATACCTCCATCAACACATGTGTGTAATTATGTTTTTCAACACAACCATTATTTGTTGCTATACATATTATACTAAGGTTTTTTGGTTAATAAACCACATCTAGTGATCTTATCAACTTTTGTGGAAAACAACTTTGATTAGTAGAATGTAAGGTCTAGCTATGATAATACCTTGATATTCAATATCCTATCACTAATTGAAACACTAAAATCCTAGCTAGTACAAGGAAAAGATGAAAGCTGCAAAGCAGTCTAGGTTACCTTAAGTGAAAAGGATTTCCCTTGCTTATCCCCTTGTGTAACCAATTTAAAGGTGCTGAGAATTGGAAAAAGGAAAAGATTTGCCCTATCCAAATCCCTTGCTTAAATCAAAATAATCAAAAACCTGAATCAAAGTACATATTCAAAAAGCCAAGCATACAGTCCAGATTTCAAAGCAATGATCCAACAAATAAATCAAAAATTCCAAGAAACCTCGCTCAAAGAAAAATCAATAAAAAATAAATAGTGATTTTCATCACTACATATGAGCAAAATAAATAGTGATTATCATCACTACAAAGATCCTCGCTCAAAGAGAAAATCAATCAGTAAAATAAATAGTGATTTTCATCACTAGACATGAGTAAGTATCCCAAATCAAAATGAAGAAAATAAGGGAACAAAGCTTGAATCCCTAGAATTCTCAACATTGTACAAAACCAGAAGGAGATATCCTTATGCATGATGATATTTATATCATAATTGCTTCACACATTTGTGTAGACCAATGTTTAAATGTGGATGAGCTAGCTTAGGTAACCCAATATTGCCTAGTGGTATAGTCCAACTAATTCCAACTTAGGACAAGACGAACACTTGAGAGTACCTGATATTAGCAATGGGCTAAAATAATCCCACCTGATATCATACGAAATGCTTGAGTTCTATCTCAAAATATACAATCACTTGCACACACAAAGATCATGAATATACAGGTCCATGGTAAAATCCTTGCTTTTCAAAAGTCTAGAGTGGTCAGTAGACAACTGTTGATAGGGTAACTAGAGTGTTTGAATCTCCGGAAAGCCCCAAAAATTCTTACATAGCAACAAATAATATCATCATTCACACCATCATTTTATTTATAAGATTTTATAAATTAGGGATTATCAACATAGTAGGACATACCGCATATATATTATAAATAGTATATAGATGACCACTGACTACTTTATATATTTTAATTTACAGAAACTTATCAAGAAAATTCATTACACACCATTACATATCATATATGAATACTTAATCAATTCTTATGATAAAAGTGATTATTTAAAGTCATGATTATTTTTTACTTTCTATGGTATCACCCATTAAGATTGTCAATGTCATATGCATTCCTTATGTTTTAAGTGATTAGAGCATACATGTTCGTTTATACCATACCATAACATAAGTTAGATGCATAAAATTAAAGAAAAATTAAACATGCATTTAACAATAACATCACATCCACAAACACAAGTCATTAATCATCCATCATCGCATCATAGAACACATCATAAAACATATAGGCAATATCCATTTGCATACAATCATGAATTCATCATTCATCATCAAAATACATCACGTCATATCATCAAATCATATAAGCATATACACATCCATATAAGAATTTGCAATATCATCTATCATCTAACATATACATCAAATCATCATAATGCCATCATCACATCATATCATAAAACAAAATAACAATAAAAACATGAGCAATAAACGATACATATAATTATTCATAATGCAAATATATCATAAAAGTATGTGTGTCAAGTCCATGGATGTACAAAAATGCCCATGGGTGACAGTCATATAGGTCATTCGACCTCAAAAATGAATCAAAACCAAGAGCATCATCAATCGAATACTAGGCTTGCACCCCCTGTAGCACCACCCCCTATGGATAGATCTTTGGGAGAATGGTGTGAGCTAGATACTATTGGTCTCTTTGTATGAGCCCAGGCCCCATGACCAGGCTAGAAGAAATATTGCCCTACTGTAGAGATCCTGCTGACCTGTGATCCACTTGTAGCCCCTCTCTCCCTAGGGATGACTTCTAGCCTCCTGATCTACCTCGAGAGAGCGACAATCTGGGCTAAATCCTTAGTAATCTAAACATAACTCTCATCCAACAAACCTTATAGACAACTAATCTCACCCTCAAGAGCTTCCCTTGAATGACCCTTAAGAGTAGGAGAAGCAACAACAACCTACATCCAGGTAGCTCCTCCCATATCAGCCTGTAAAGCCTGTATTTGGTCTAAAAGTTATGCTATAGTAGTATCCCTCTAAGATATGATGGTGTTGTGTTATTTTACTTGTATCTTGGCCAACTGTAGATCGGCCTCCACAACATGTAGTTGTGCCCTAAGAGGAAAATATCTCTCCTCAAGCTCCATATCCTCCTCCACCTCCTTAGGATCCTCCTACTCCTCCACTACCACCTACTCTGCCTACTGGTCCCATGCTGTAGTCCTAGCATGAACCCTATGCCCTTATGGATCTGCCCCATCTCTACCATCATCCTCTTGGCCTATAATACCCTCACCATACCACATCATGTTGCCCCACCATCATGCAAATGCATCTATAACTACTCTAGCTACTCTGTTAGAGTTACTATGTTAGTAACTATAATTATTACCTCATTTAGGTAATATTTAAAGTTTCACCTAGGTAGATAGAATTTACCACATGGTAAAAAGTAATTTCTTACTTTTTACCACTAGTAGTTACTATTACCAATTACCTTGGTTAGTAGTCTATCTTACCGTCATTTCCCTTTTGGACGGCAGATAGGTTAGTTGTTAGCGTAGACATAGGATCTATTGTTAATTAATCTATTTTGTAACCTATATAAACCTAGCGTATTCCTATGCTAAGGTTAATGAATATAGTTTGATTTATTTGCACTTACCATATTCCTAACATTGGCATCAGAGCCATTCCCGAGGAGGCGGCCCGCAGGCTGATCGGCACGGTTCCCAAGGTGGAACGCAGTCTGGATCCGGCACGTTTCTCGAGGCGGCCCGTAGGCTGACCGGCATGGTTCTCGAGGCGGCCCGTAGGAGATGATCGGCCCGGTTCCCGAGGTGACCTACACGCGGCCCGAGGCGATCTGCTGACTGGGCGGTGCGTGGCCCGAGGCGGTCCGATCTGGCGAGGTGGCCCGATCTGGTGACGTGGCATGGCTCGAGGCCCGAGGTGGCCCGATCTGCTGACGAGGCTCTCCTATTGACGTGGAGGCACGCGGCCCGAGGTGACACGTGGCCCGAGGCGACCTACGCGTGGCTGGAGTGGAGAGCAAAAGAGATTCCTGCGCGTGGCTGATTGCCCACAGGCAATCAAATTCAAAGGTGTTAGTTTGTTATTTTAAAGAATGGAATTGCACCCGCAGGGCGCATGTGGGACTAATCCCCCGATTTAAAAAAAAAAAAACAAACGAGGAAGGCTTAACAAGCCTTCCTCACACCAGGCTGTCGAATCAGCCACGGGAGGCGGACTGGCAATTGCTGCCAGCCTCGAACACTCCCCAACGCGGACGATCCGCGTTCGAATCCCTGTTTCAAATTTTTTTTTGTCTTTTACTGTCGCGCGACGGATTCAAGGGAAGGCATTTACCTTCCCTTGTCGTCGGGCAGTGTAGACCGACTGGCAGGAGCGCCAGTCGGCCGAAATCCTACCGCGGGGTCGCAGGATCGATCCCCGGCCGCGGACAGGTAATAATAATTTTTTTTTTTTTGCATTTTTCTTTAATTTTTTTACTTAGGTTTTTAATTAATACATTATTTTTTATTTAAATCATTTTCTAAGTGATTTGTTTATAAAATAATTTGTTTATTAATTAAATTCTATTAAGTTCAAGATTAAAATGATGCATTGAAATAAAATTTTATAAAAAAAAGAAAGGCAAATTTTTTTTTTGTATTGTTTTCTCCTAATCAAACTGAGGGAGACAAGAGACAATCCTTAAAACAAATTTCTTTTGCAGCTTTTGAGACTTCTAAATAAATTTTTAAATTCTCCAAAATTTTCTAATCAATTGTTTTGGGAGAACAAATTTTTTGTCTCATGAAGAAAAAGTTGTGGATCACAAAAGCCCTTCGTCGTCTAAGAGTTATTCGAAAGAGGAACGAACTTAGACGTCAGACGACAAGATCTCATTTTCGTCGTATGCTTAGAGAGCATAGAAGGAGCTTACCCCGTTTCAATACTTACACTGATCCTTGGAAGGGTTTGGATCGTAGTTATGGTCCCATGAGGATTAGAGAACCCTTTAATCTTGATGCACCTCCTATTTTTGAGTATTGAATAATTACGGGAGATAGAAAACCAAGTTGTGTGTCAACTGGTTCTGGAAAGTCTTTCAAAAGCTTGTCGTGTGTCGACTTGTCTTGAAAGATATGCTCTAAATTCTACATTTTGTAAACATTAAGGGGGGATAGAGAATTTTTTTAGAATTCTATAGTTTTCAAAATTGTAAAGATAAAGGGGGGGCTATTTCAGTTTTTAAAGAAAGGTGCATTCTCGATTTTACTCGACACCTACTTTTCAAAATTGCTTGTACTAGGTGCATTTTCGGTGGAATCCGACACCTAGAGTGATATAAATTTGGGTGCTCTTATATATTTTTTTTATTATTGCACTAAAAACATTTTTTTTGCAATTACAAAGTCACAAATAAAACATTACAAGGAGCTTTTTCACAAACACCCAAACTTCACTCAAAAACCATGCTAAACTTTGCATAGGTTCAAACAAGTAATTTCTCCCCATCAAAAGGTCAAAATTTTCAATCACCTTGATAAGACTCTCTTTTGTTTGGCTTAATTAAACCTCAAATTTTTTCATCTTTTTTCAAAGGTGTTAAAAGCAGGTGCCATTAAATATATTAGAGAGCAAATATCAAAAGTTTGACAAAAACACTCCCTTGTTTCATTTGCTCTATTTTGTTTGGCTCAATATTCCTCAAACTTTTCATCTCTTGCTAAGAGTGTTAAGGCAGGTGCCATTAAATATCTTATAGAAAGCAAATTGAAACAACTTCTCTATACCTTTTTATAAGGTATAGTGCAAGATAGCATCATATTAGTCCTCTCCACAAATTTGAAACCTAAACCATGGCCATGATACACAAGTATCTCACTGAGAGCCAACTGCTCAGAGGTTCAAATTACTCAAGCATGGAAGACTAAGATGAAGGCTATCTTAATTGTAGAGGACTTGTGGTCAATAGTGGATGGAAGTGTCACTAGACCTCAATCTTCTGGACAAGATCAAATAGACTTTGATAAAAAGGATAAGAAACTTTCCTTAATGATCTTGCTTGCTATTATTGATGATATCCAACCTCATATCAGTGAAGCTACAATTGGTAAGGCAACTTGGGATGCCTTAAGTACCATTTTTGAGGGCAAGAATCAATCAACGATTCTTAACCTTCAAACACAGCTTCATACATTACATATGAGATCAGGAGAAACAGTAGAGCTATTCCTCTGCAGAGTCGCAGAATTAAAAACAAAGCTGCAATCCTTAGGAGAAAAGTTGGAAGACCAAGTCTTGAACTCAATCATTTTGAGAGCTCTTCCTGACTCCTACGGAATGTTGATCACCTCCTTACAAGTTTCTCGGTAGGACAAGTAACTTTTGTCGAGATGGTAAATATGCTTCAAACAGAAGAAGCTAATCAATTCCAAAGAGATGATGCATCCAACAATGCACTTTTCTCACACAAACGACAAGGTGGTAAGAAACAATGGAATCAACAAAAGGGTTCTTCTTCTAGACAAGACAAGGGTAAAACCAAAGAGGTTCCGAAGAAGAAGCAACATTGTAAAATCTGTGACAGACACTCATCAAACCAAGAGATGTTGGTTTAAGAACAAGCCTCCCAAAGAAAAAGGTCAAAATAAAAACCAAGGCAATGTTGCAAATGAGATGTCTAATACAGATTCTGATTCTGGTTCAGAGAAAGCACACAGAGTGCTAATTGCTAAAACAGTTTTGTAGAGGGAAAACACATGTGTCCCTTGGGCAAAAACATCATATTCTCTCTCTCTTCTTTTTAGGCTTCATAAAATAGCATAAGTATTTTGTTTGAAGACCTTGCAATAAGAGGTGCTTGTATCTCTTCTAGGCTTCATAAATAGCAAATTCTAGGTGTTTGAAGTACTTGTAACAAAGAGGAGCGACTTTTTGTGATGTAAAATTGTCTAGGAGGCAATATTTGTAAAATCCTTCACAACACTCTTGAGTTGCATACTTTTTGCAATTGAGGGGGGATATCCATTTCTTTTCTTCACTGATTTTTGTAAATAGGGAAGAAGGCTTATAAAGGTGCATTTTCGGCTTCGACCGACACCTTAGTCACACTTCCTTCAGAAATTAATTACACTATGTTTTGCAACAAGAAGGGGGAACTTATAAGGGTGCATTTTCGGCAGCGACCGACACCTTAGCTACCTTATCTTTTGCAAATTCATATTGTAAATGAATGAACCTTGTATGAAGTGATCTATTCTACTACACCTAGCGATTGCAGTGGCTGGTTACCCATGCAAATCGATTGGATGATGTGATTACCATAAGGACATTCGTTGGCGTGAAGACAAAGCGAGGAATGACCAATTTTTTTCCTAGGAGCAGCCAGAGTATTGTGATAGAGCAAAGAACCAGCAGATCAACATCTTCTTCATTGTATTGGGGCAGTTATATACTTTTCCCAAATATTGTTGTATAGAGGGATATGTATGTATTACCCAAATAATGTAATAAGGGGGGATGTTAGAGTTACTATGTTAGTAACTATAATTATTACCTCATTTAGGTAATATTTAAAGTTTCACCTAGGTAGATAGAATTTACCACATGGTAAAAAGTAATTTCTTACTTTTTACCACTAGTAGTTACTATTACCAATTACCTTGGTTAGTAGTCTATCTTACCGTCATTTCCCTTTTGGACGGCAGATAGGTTAGTTGTTAGCGTAGACATAGGATCTATTGTTAATTAATCTATTTTGTAACCTATATAAACCTAGCGTATTCCTATGCTAAGGTTAATGAATATAGTTTGATTTATTTGCACTTACCATATTCCTAACATACTCTAGGATCAATAGCTAGGGCATCCTCCTTATCAGCTAGCTTTGTAACCTATTGAGGAGGGAGGTCTCTCTCTGATCTAATATGCCTATACAAAAATGGTACTAGTGGCACATCCTGTTGCAACCCATACTGATGAAGAACCCGAGAGTAGAAGTGCTCCTAGATGTTAACCTTGCAGCCAATGAGACATCACTCACACCGTGTCCTAGTAGTAAATATTTTAGGGTCATCCCAAGTAGGACACTCATGATATGGGCACCATATGACAAATTCATCCTAGATTCTAGTAAAAGTATCAGTGTAAGGAGTCAGCTCCCTTGCAAAAGTGTGGCTCTTACACTCCTCGCTCTCTGGTCCATCTAGCACCATAGCACTACATCCTCCTATCCACATCAGTGATCTCAACAAGAAGCCCCTTAGGGTGATCTACCCTAATGTGCTCCCATCCATATATCTACAAAATCCAACTATAGGCGATGTTGACATGATCCCTCCAGTGGATGTGGTATAGCTTATCATAACACTAAGCCAATAGAGACCTGCCCCATGCATATCTATTAGGCTCCTCACTATCCATAAAGTCCTGAACCATCGCAAGGAGGTTCTAAGGTAACCTTAAGCTTGAGCAATCTAGGATAAGGACATTGCTAATGACCATCAGTAGCACCACATACCTTACTATGAAAACATACTCCCAGTACCAGCAGATGATAGACACTCCCCCAAACCTGGTGTCCTTGAGAGCATCCTTAGAATACCTTCTGAACACCCAAGTGAAGATGACCACCTGATCATTAGTGGCCAAATAAATAATGACCACCCCATAAAAAGGGATCTGGAAGATACTGTATGCATCCTCTGGCGTAATGGTCATATCATGGGTCAAGAGGTGGAAGGTATTAGTCTAAGGTTCCTAGTGATTGGCCAAAATCATAAGGTAAGCATGGTCTGACATAATATGAGGTAGTCTAGTAACATTCTAGAGCCGGCGAGCCTTAAGCCACCTCCAATCTTTGTCATACAGGAGAGGTAGAAGGTCATTCATGAGCCTCAGGTCTTGAGCCCAAGCAGTAAGGATCTAAGCAAAGCAAAATAAATATGAAACATAACTACAGTGCAACACAAGCTAAAAAGTAGTTCAAATATTAAAAAAAAAAATTATTAAACCATCTCAAAAAGAAACTAATAAAAAGCAAAACATTATGCAAAATTGTCTAAGGAGATTAGTCGTTGTCACCTACAGTGGCTGGAATCTAGCCACTGGGGATAGTAGCGGCCAAATACCAATAGTCAAATTTTTGACTATTGGGGTTCAAACTTAGCCACTCTGAGTGACAACAGTAAAATTTCCATCGCTCTGAATGACAACGGCCAAAAGGTAACACGACAAACCCATGAACCCTAGGCCATAAAATTTAAAAAAATTAGAAACAAAAAAAATGGGGACCAACCCACCACTTAAAAACCTAAACTAAGCCTAACTATGGATTTCATTCATTACCAACAAGTTTAGTGAGGTTCATTTACCAATTACTTAGTGAGGTTCGATTTTACCCAAAAAACAAAAAGAGGGTAGGTTTTAAAAAATAAGAATACCCGAGAAGCTCTAGCTCCTCCAATAGTTGATGCCTCACGCTGTGCAGCCATGTCCTCGATGTAGGTAGCTTTAGAAATCTCAACTATCACTGTCTCACTAGAGTTCTAAAAAGTGAGTTGATAGCAAATGAAAGTGATAGGTCAAAACCCTAAAAACATATTTTTTATATTTTCAAATTATGCCTTAGTCACTACTGACATCAACGACCCGAACTTCATGGTCGCTCAAGGAAATAGTCACCACAGGCAAAAACTCAAAGGCCACTGGACCTAACAGTGGCCTACTCCATAGATAAAAAAAAAAATCCTTCAATGGGGGGATGAAAAAAACATTAAATAAATGTATTTTGATGAATTGAGATCATATTAATGACCAAAATAACAAAAAAATCACATAAAAGCATAATATCAAGCAGGCCTTTTACCTAGTTACTTGCTCTACCCACTTGGCGATTGCAGTGATTCACACTCCATGCACTTCGATGAGATGAGTAGGTTACCATAAGGCCACTTGGGGCAAAAGCATTTCATTTTGGAATTATGATGTGCCACCCTTCAATCCCAAAGAATACCAAGATGGTTGGACTACTCCATGGGTGCAAAAGGATCATCCTAATTCCCCTATGATATCAAAAACATTAAGCCAAAGTGATACAATATAAACATAAATAGAATCACTCATCCTAACTCTCTAAGAAGGCTATTGATATCTAGACAACTCCTTAGGATAGGGATGGATGATTATCATAAACAATTGGAATCACACTTGGATGTGGGATTACCCATTAAAAGCAACAAATGTTAGAAAGGAACTAGATTAGTCATATTGGTCAAGTGACTTATCACTTCATTCATTGTCATTTCTTCACCAATCCATTATGTGAGGAAGTAGTTCAAAACTTCAACATAATCATAATCAAAATCAACAAAAGATCACTCAATCACATCAAAATCATGTTCATCCTATGAATCATTACATACAACAATAACAAATTTCTCTTGTTTGTTGGAAACATAAATTGTAGCTCTCCTACCAGTCAGAACTATTCTAGCAATTGAAGCTACCCGATTGAGTTTGATGAATAAGTGCAATTTAACATACCCAAGCCACTAAGATAAGTCCTCTGAACATTGGGGCAATGATTCAAGGGATGTGCATCATCTTGCATGATTGGGGCATCTAGCATTGATCAGACCATTGATCACCATACATCCTACAAACAGATTAGTCTATGTTTTTGCTCAACATTGTGTTTTCCACATGGTGCATCATAAAAAGGGGCATTTATAGACACCTAAATCATGTCATGCTTAGGGTATTTTCTCACATAGACACATTCATAATATCAAATGACATAATTTTGGACTTTCCAAGCATTAACAGTGGTTCTCACCACTCATTTGGGGCCTTTTCAAGCCATCCAAGACTAGTCGCTCAAGCCAAGAGTGGCCAGATCCTAGCCACTCAAGCCTAGAGTGACCAGACCTTAGCCACTACAGATAATAGTGGCTAGATCTTAGTCACTGTAGATAACAACTAAACTCTAAAAGTAGTTTTGCCAACAAACAAGACTAATCATGGGTGGAAGTGGCAGTCTACATTCAATAAAGGTGAGCGGGAGTAATTTTTCATTCCTTTTCATGACCTATTCACATAGGAGACTTGAGTTTGCATTTATAATTTAGTTAACTGGCCTCCAAACATAAAAAAAGGACAAAATATTCTCATTCTAATGACCAATTCACATAGGAGACTCAAGTTGGCAGTTATATTTTAGTTAACTGGCCTCCAAACATAGAAAAGACAAAAAAGCTTCTCATACTAACTCGCACTATGCATGAGAAATTAATTTCTAGGGCTTGGACATAGACCTATGATTTCACACTATAAAAGGTGCAAGCCTAAGAGCACCAAATGGGAATCCTTTTATTGATATTGGAAGAGAGGAGAGACATATTTTATCTAAGATATCTTTATCCAGACAATTTATCAGGATAGGTCATTGAGGAAAGATTTCGAGACTTGGAGAGTTCCCTTGGAGATTATGTGTATGGTGAAGCCCTGATGGATTGAAGAGCATAAAACTCATTATTTCAACATCAGATACAAGCTTTGATCCATAGCTTTGGAGCAAAGAGGATGAGAGTCACTTTAGCAGTCCTTGTCTTGGATAGTGGCCAACAGGCTTAGCTTAGGGTTTAAAAATTAGACTCATTATTTTGTTTAGCATATCATTAACATAGCATCATTTCATTCATTTGCATTCATAGCATTAGTATAATTTGCACTTACTTTCATTTGTTATATCCATTTCTAACAACCTCATACGAGGAGGCATTCTCAGAAATCTAAGTGTGTGTTGTTGTTTCATTGCTTACATGGCCACAGGTTGATCGAATGGAATCTGCAACATATATGAGAAAAATGGATCCCTCTAGGAAATAGACTTGGACAAGGAGGCATGTGTAAGTCCTCATACATTTCCCTATGCAGAACTGGGAAGCTTTTTGAAAGTGCACCACCTCTTCACGAAAGGGGCACTCTTTGCATATTTGTAACCTTATTGTATCAAAATGGGTATCCTTAAGAGGGACCGACATGTAACCGGGTTTCAATATGAATAAAGAGATCCATATTTTTTATTTCTATGTTATATTCTTTTCATTGTCTTCCATTTTATATTGGGTTTTTAATACATTGCAAGTAGCATAAAAGAGAGCGATGCATGCATCCTGAGGTCACTACAAAAAGTCATAAAGAACCCATTAATGTCTATTTCATGCTACTATACTAGCATCATTCTAAACCTAAATCTATCGTTTAGAAATATCTACAACTACAATTAAACTATGCAAATGACTAATCTAATCTAATTAGACAAACAAAAATAAAAATAGTAAGGTGGTTATACCTCTGTTGCAAACCGCAACATTGATGCACGGTCTGCACTATAAACTATAGCTAAAAGCTACTATTAGCACTCAAGTAAGTTTACCCTCAAAATCAAGGGCCTCCTTGTCTAATTGATGTTCAAGGGTCACCTTCGGTGTCCTTATGACAATTTTGGTGGTTGATTTAATGTGAGGGGCCTTCATTTTCCTGAATTATCATTTATTGGCTCTTCTAGGCTCCTAGGACCTCCATGGCAAATTGACATTTGGGTGAATAGCATAGTGGCCTTCTCCAATGCATGAATTCAGTATGTAATTTGATAGGGCTTCGCTACTCACTTGATCAATCAACTCTCTATCAATAATTTGATAGCGCTTCGATATTCAAAATCATATATATCATTACCCTAATTCTCAGGGGTACTTATAGGATGTCCCAGGGCTAGGGGTGGCTTCATGGAGAAGCCAAAATCAAGAAGGGGTGGTTAGGACAGTTGTAATTGGAGCTTTCATCCTCTAACCATCGTCTTCTAGAACAAATAGTCGTTCAAACCAATTTGGCTTGGATGAAGGCCAACTGAACTTCAATTAAGACCGTAGGTTGTAGCTATGGTTCAGACTATAAACCACAGGCCTTAGCCATGGTTCAAACTGTAGACCATAGGTTTGGGCTATGGTTCAGACTGATTAGGCCAAGGAGCCCAAATTGAGTGGTTAGAACCATTGCTCTATCTTGGAGGATGTCCAAGATCCTCCATATGGTCTTATAGGATGTCCATATGAGTAATCGCCCTCAACATGATGTATTTTATGTGTCTATAGCAGGTTTCAAGATAATTTTAGGATATTTTATCCACTCCTTACGAGTTTTGGCTATTTCTCCCTCTTGGATTTTTATTTCTTCTATATTTCTAGCCTATGCTAGAGCTTCTTCCAAGGTAGGATATTTCTATAATTGTAATATTAAAGAAATGGGTTTTAAGCAACTCTTTGAAAACAACTGAGTTAACTCAATCACTGGCAATAGATAAGGTAGCTTAGCCAAAAGCATTCACCACCTATTTCCATAATTAGTAATCGACTCATCATTGGTTTATTTTAACCCTGTGAGGTCTGTTAATGTCACCTTAATTTTGGTGTTAAAGGTGAAACATTCCAAAAATGCGTTAGCAAATTTTTCAAATGTATAGACGCTATGTTTTGGAAGTTGGTTGAACCACTCAATGGTAGGGCCAGAGAAGGTACTTAGAAAATTTCTAAGGAGCAATGTGTCATTGTCCTGTATGTTAAAGCACAATTTTAAAAATCTAGTAAGGTGCTCTTGATAATATTCTTCCCCCTTGAATATATCCAATTTCAACATTTTGAAATTCTCAGGGTATATCGAGGAAGGAATGGATGGATGTAATAGTTTATTATTTAGATGATGCAAAGTGGTTTTTTGAAGCCCATTTCTAGTTGTCCTACCTTCTATAGTTTCTAAGCGTGCAAGAAAATCTTGATACACATCTGAGTATTTGATTTCATCTTCCTTGTTTTGAAATCGTAGAGGTGGATAAGAAATGTTAAGCATAGGTTGGGGTGGTTGATTAACATCATCCACACCTTCATAAGGTGCTTCTACATAATCTTCATTTTGTTCCATGTCATTCTAAGCTCCATAGGGTATTTTAGGTATGGGTCTACAAGGAGGAACGAAATCCTCTTGAAGGTGATCTATGTTTGGCCTATCATATACATTCTATTTAGGCCTAGGAGGTCTAGGAGGTAACATTGGATTAGGTCTAGGAGACCTATCTTGTTGGAAATTTGGTTGCCTCAGGTGAGCCTCCTATCTACATGTATTTGGAGTAGAAGCTCCATTATGCAAATTTTATTGAATTTGGTATTCAAGTCTTTCTTTTTCTAATTTTTGCCACTACTCTAAAAGATCTAGGTGATGTTTATCAGACCTAAGTTGATTAAACTTAGCCTAGAGGTCAGCATATTTCTTTACCAATTGATTGATCTAATCAACTATATTAGGTCTAAGTGCCTTAGCACTGTTACTATGATATATATCTTGTTCAAGGGGGTTCATGAGATCTATTACAACTTTACCTCTATTGAAGGAGGCTACATTGACTTAAGGCTCACCCCTAAATAGATGATCTTCTTGATAATATATTGGTTTAGAGGCACAACGTGCTTGCATTAACACATTTGAATGAGGATAATTTGGATGCTCCTTAGGTCTTCCTTCATAAACAAGGAAAAGTAAGGAAGAATGAGGTCACCTATGGTGATAAGTATTACCCTCATCGCAATCATGGCACCATGGGGAAGGGTGGTTTGAAATCATAAGTTGATCATTCAACCATACCTTACGTGACAAGTCATACTCCTGTGCAACAATGCAAGGAGTATATTGAGCAAGCACACAAATGCATGAGATTGATCTATTGGGAAGCACTCCATTACACGATGACTCTTCTTGAAAGAAGGTATTAGAAACATCTATATTAGGGCAATAATTCCCTAAAAGGGGGTTGTTTCTTGTGGGGGTACCCCGTGTAGGATTCCCTTGTTGGCTAGATCTCCTACAACCCTTCTAGGGCTAGGAAGAGTAGGTGGTCTCCAAGGAGGTATGACCATGTCCTTGGGATCTAGGCAAAGATGTTGTATGTCCTCTTCCCTACTCCCTACAACTTCCACCCTTAAATGGGCTTGGCTATGGGTATGTACCATAACTATGTACTCTATACTGCTAGATGATTATCTCCTTTACAATTTTTATGAATTTGAAACAAAAAACAATAGAAACACACAATCATAGAAGTGATTTATCTATTTTAAATATCTTAGATGTGAATCCCTAAACTATTTTTTGTTGTTTCAAAATGTGTTGCTTTGTAAAGAAAATACTTGGTGTGTTTGATTTTTTTGATGTAATACTAAAACGTTTTAGTGGTTTTCACATATACACTCACAACTTGACAACCATTATGGTGATTAATTCCATAGTCTTCCGGTCATGTAAACCAATCTAAAGTATGGTGATGAATTCCATACCCGATCAGGGAGCATAGGTCCTGTTGATCCTCACCCAACACCCCGTGCATAGTGATACACCCCTGTTAAGAGGGATGCATGCTATTTTGCATAGTTATAACATATCTTGGAGTTGGTATTGGTAAATATAAAAATGTTCATAGGAATTGGTGGTTGGGAATGAAGTCCAACTCACCAACATTTAAGAAGATCATGGTGTGTGTGTTCCTTTTTAAAACTTTAAAATAAAGCAATACAACATACAATGATGATTCACTGATATGCATGAAAGTACATTTTATATTCAGACTCATTAGTAGCATAAAAGGAAAGCACTAAAATCAACCACCTATATGAACTTAACCCTTTTGGGCAAGTGGCAAGCATTCAAACCAGACAAAAAGTAGTGATGTTACTATTCATTTCCCTGTTTTTCTTAATTTTCCTAATGCAAATTTTAGAACTATGAGATCTAACTTTCACAAGCATGAAAGGGACAAGAAAAACTCAAATTAAAGTCATTTTGAACAGTAAACTTACAAATTGACAGTGTAAAAGGCTAAAAATTTGAACCTGGAACTTGTTGTTTTTGCAATTTTTGTAGAAAACCTCTGGTTTTGTAACCATCCTAGGTGGGGATGGTTAGTAGTTTGGGGGCTATACCTACATATATCACCTAGTTGGCCATCCCTGCCTGTGTCACCTAGCATAAAAGGGATCGTTTCTGCTCAGAATGGCCAAATCCTACAACATTTAAAATGAAAAGTGAAGGTCAAAAATAGACAAATTGAAATGGGGGAGATACAAATATCAAATACCGTGATCAACACTAAATAATAGTCCCTTGTGGTGATTGGTTGATTTGATTTGATTGAGCCTAGTAAAGTGATTATGTAAGGTGATTGGCAAAGTTCCATGAAACAAACTAATTCCATAATTCTGATTTGAGTTGAGAGTGAGACTAGAACATATTGGGTCTCTAATAATTATCTTTATGCTTCTATGAGTTGACTTGAGTTGAGTTGAGAATGATTTGAGTTGAGTTGAGTTGATATTGAGATTAGAACATATTGAGTCTCTAGCAATTCTCTTTTTGCTTCTATGAGTTGATTTGAGTTGAGTTGAGTTGAGTTGAGATCATTGTGGATCATTGTTGTCATCCATTGAAGAGTACATTGTCATTCATTGTTGAGTTCATCTTTGAGATTTGCCTTGATAGATTTGTGGATGATATTTGAGTGCTACTTGTGCATGATTGATTGAGCCTTTGAGAAGGCCTTTGTGGATAGTTTTGGGACAGCTTTGTGGACACTTTTGGGATAACTTTATGGACAAATTTATGGAAAGTTTTGGGACATCTTTGTGGAAATTTTTGGGATAGCTTTGTGGATAGTTTTGGGACAACTTTGTGGAAATTTTTGGGATAGATTTGTGAAAATATTTGTGGACAGTTCTTGGTGAGCTTGCTAGAGCAGATTTGGACACGTTCTGTGTCATCTTGTTATTCAGATTTGGACAAGTTATGTGTGAACTTGTTATTCAATTTTGGACAAGTTCTGTGTGAGTTTGTTATTCAGATTTGGACAAGTTTTGTGTGAAATTGTTATTCCCTAGCTTTGAGCAGATCAAATAAATCATTGTATTGGATAAAGATCCCTATTTTTGTGTGAAATATTATAAGGATATTATCTAATGGAGTACCCCACATTAGGGGAACCACATTATATCTTGTGTCTCAATTGTGTGTGGTGACTTGTGCTCTTGCTTACTACTGCTATCAGAGTTATTAATACACACTGGTATATTTGGTTATTGCAATTAAGGACATTAATTGATAATGATTTGGAAAGAAATTAAAAGGTGGTCTTATACTATTCACCCCCCCTCTTAGTATAAGCTTGTGTTATTTAATTGGTATCAGAGTGGGTTTCTTAGAAAAAGCTAACAACTTGAGGGCAGATTCTACAAGAACACATATGGCTTCACAGAATGGATCATCTACAAATAAGGCTCCATTGTTTGATGGTAAAAATTATGCTTTCTAGAGCATGAGGATGAAGAACTACTTGATATCACAATGATATGAGGTATGTCAAATGGTTGAAAAAGAGTATAGGGTTGAAGGTGATCCCGAGGTAGATAAGACTATCAGGAAATTGGTTGAGATCAATGCAAGAGCAATGAATTATATTTTGAGTGGGCTTCATGAGATAGATTTTGTAAAGGTCATGGTATGTAATTCAGCTAATGAAATGTGGACCAAGTTGCAAAATACTTATGAAGGAGATTCCAAGGTAAAGTTGGAAAAACTACAAACTCATAGAAAAATATTTGAGGAATTGAAAATGGAATATTCTAAAGATATTACAAAGTTTTTACTTCATGTTGATGAGATTACTAACACCATGAGAGGCCTAGGTTTTGATATGAAAGAACTATAAGTTACTCAAAATGTTTTGAGATCACTTCCCATGAAATATGATTCTAAGGTTTCAACAATAGAAGAGACAATGGATATCAACAAGCTAACAATGGAAGAATTGCAAGGTACTCTCACAGCTTATGAGATGAGGGTAAGTAAGCATCATGTTACAATAAAAGATATTGCATTCAAGGCTTCATATAAATATAAAGGGAAATTTCTAGAGATAGATAGAGTTTTAGATAATGATGAGGAAGCTAACTTCATCAAAAGGAATAAGGACTCAAGGAATTTTAGAGATATAAGGAAAGTCAGATGCTACAAGTGTGGTGATCTTGGTCACTATGCATACAAGTGTCCACATGAAGAAAATGGTGATGATGAAAAATAGGGTCAAAGAAGAAAAAAATATGGAAAGCATAAGCATGACAAAGATGACAAATACAAGCAAAACAGGTATGAGAAGAAGAAAAATTTTCGTAAGGCAAAGAAATCTTACTACATTGTAGAAGCAAGTGATAGCTCAAATCATAGTGATAGAGACAAATCAAATGATGAAAAGGAAGAACATCTATTCCTAGGAATAGAAGGTGAAAGAGAGTAGTGCTTTGTGTGTGGTCAAAGAGATCACAGATCAGGATATTGCAATGGTTTTAGTGATAGTGAAGATGAGATGACACATCAAGGAAACAAGCATGGTCAAAGAAATCTTGAGATTTTGTTTGCTATAGAAGATTATAATGGTCTCAATGATAGTGAAAACAAAGAAGTCTCACTTTTGGTTATAGAAAAGGAAGAGGATGAGCTAAGTAAACAAAAATAAAAAATCAAAAGGTTAAAAGAAGAATATAGGAATCTTGAAAACAAGATTCGAACAGATGTCAAAATTAGAGAAGAACTACTTCAAACAATCAGTAATCTCATAGAAGAGCTTCAAAATGCAAAAAATGATAGAATAAAGGATGAATGAAGAACTAAGGGTAACCACGACAAGACATGATACATTAGATGAAAAGGTTAAAAAAGGAGTGGAAACTTATTTTAAGGTTGTATCTTACTTCCAAGAAAAATCACACTCAAAAGGAAAGGAAGTTCTAAAAAATGAAAGCAAGGAAGCACCTAAGATTTGTGAGGAAAGTTCCAAAGTTCATATGGCTCCAAATATTCAGTTTGATTCTTGTTTTGAGAGAGGTGAATCAAGCTCAAAGGGAAAAGAAATTCTTGAAGAGAAAAGCAAGGAAGAAACTAAGGAAGAAGTTTTAGATGCTACAAATAAGGTTCAAGGATGCAATGCACAAGTTGAAAATGATCATAAGGATAATGGTCAAGAAAGGTATGAAGAACCAAGGCATGAACAAAGGACTTTTCAAGGACATTGTTTTTCTTGTAATGGATTTGGACACAGGGCTATACACTGCAAGTTCTATGGATCAAAGAAGTTTGATTTTGCTAGAAGAAACCTCAAAGGAAGAAGGTATGGTTTTTAGGGGCATTGCTTCTCATGTAACAGGATTGGTCATAGAGATTTTCAATGCAAAGGAAATGAGCAACATGGTTTTGGTTTTAGAGCTTCACAATTCAGAAGTCATGGTCATAATGGTCATGAAAATAGAGCTTCACAATACAGGGTTCAGGAAAGGAATGGATATGGAAATTATTTTAAGAATGAATTCAGGACATGGGCACCATCCAAAGGCTACAATATCAAGTGTTTTAATTGCAATAACTTTGGGCATATTGCAAAATGGTGTAGGACTCAATTCCAAACAAGTTCAAGGCAAGAAGGTCAAACAGGTTCAAGGCAAGAAGGTCAAACAGGTTCTAGACAAGAAGATCAAGTAATTCATCAAGAGAAGGATATCATAAAAACATGGAAGGAAGTTGATAGAGGAAATAAATAATGTGATATGGGAGTAAAAGTACTCCCACCCCAAAATTAATCACCTCAAGAGAGAAGGTGGTGAGGGGGCTAAGTTTAAGAGTCATATATTTTAGCCCCATAGGTGTCCCTTTTGCCATTGATGTCAAAGGGGGAGATATTTGAGTAAGGGGGAGAGCATTGAGTTAGGGGGATCAGCCTCCAAAGAGAGCATTGAGTTAGGGGGAGTAGCCTCCATAGAGATTATTGAGTCATGGGGAGCAGCTTTGATTCTTAGAGATGGTTTTTGCAGTGATTGTGGTTTTTGCTTTAGAGGTGTTGCCATCAATGAAAAAGGGGGATATTGTTGGTAATTTGAGTTATTTTATGTTGTCATTGATGTCACATGAATCATTGATGTCATATGGATCACATTGAGTTTTGATGGGCAAATGATATCTTGGAAAGCATGGATAAAATCAGGGTTTTTGTGAAAACCAAGGTAGGCAAAATAAAAGGTTTTATTTAAAACCATGGATGGTAGATTTGAAATGGGTTTTTCTTAAAACCCAGGTTGGCCTTTCGTTTCATCGAAAAAGGTGCCTCGGTGATGGAGATATTTAATTTTAAATATTTAGTTTAAATTTTAATTATTTAAAATTTAAATTTCAATTTTAAAATTAAAATTAAAGTTAGCGACCGACGTCTAAAGAAAGAGGGAAAATCAATAATGCATCGATGTCATCGAAAATGAGGAGAAGACTATATAAAGGGGGATCCTAAGGTTCATTTGAAATTAATCCTTGCTCGTGTTAATCGTTGGCTAAGCATCCGAAGAGAGCTCATGCGAAAATCATTTTGAAAAGGGAGACAACGAATAAATCCAAGGTTGGTCGAAAGCCCAAGACATTGTGGGCAGAGTGGCGCATTGGAAATTGGCTTTTTGTTAAGGTGTGTGGCAGTGCTTTACGTCAAGGTTTGAATCTCCTTGACTGCATTCGAAGGCATTGGAAGGAAAGTGCTCGAAGCGCTTTTGGTTTGCATGGAAGGGAGGAAGGACTTAAGGCATGTCGTGCCTTTTCCTTTCGAATGAGCGGCTAGCTCATGTGGCAACCTTAGCCGTGGCTAAGGCATTCACGGTGTGGGCAAGTTGGGGGTTCGAATCCCCTTGAGGAGGTAATTACGTTTTGCTCTAATTTAATTTCGTTGATGCCCTAGGATAGGAGTTATAAGGTGGTTAAGGAATAATTAAAGTTTTTAATTAAAATTTATTTTTATAAGGGATGTGATTATTATTTCAGAGGTGGATGAGTTGTTGATTTATTTTGATATTCATGAAATTGAAAATTAAGATTTAGGAGAAATAAGGAGTTGTTATAAAATATTTTTGAGAGCCTTATTGATTATTATTTTTGATAAGGGTTTTTATTAAAAAGGACTTTGGTGGATGTGTTTATTAAGTTGGAGTAAAAAGGTGTAAATTGAGTTATGCTTATCTTGTGATTATTATTTGAAGTCCACTAACCCTTATTGAGATTGGAAAGGAAAGTTGTGTTTAGTGTGGCAAATTTTGTGGACAACTTCTTGGCATCAAAAAGGTATGGGCACATTCTCCTATTGATTGTTTATGGTGGTTGATTTCTGAAATATCATTGGAGTGAAAAGGATTGATTGTGGTTTCCTTTTCGAAAGTGGTTGGTTGAATGCTTCAAGGTTTTATGGTTTGAGAGTTGTGTTTAAACCTTGTTTTATAAGCATAGTCATTGAAGCCCATTGGTTGTGAAAGAACTTGAAAAGAACATGAGTATCATTGTTATGTGAGATTTGTGGTTGAGCATTGTTGGAAACATTTGAGTTGGTTGATACATGCTTGGACTAGGGTTTTTGTGAGAAAGAGTAGTCCCTTGTGGTGATTGGTTGAGTTGATTTGATTGAGCCTAGTCAAGTGATTGTGTAAGGTGATTGGTCAAGTTCCATGAAACAAACTATTCCATAATTCTAATTTGAGTTGAGAGTGAGATTAGAACATATTGAGTCTCTAATAATTCTCTTTATGCTTCTATGAGTTGACTTGAGTTGAGTTGAGATTGATTTGAGTTGAGTTGAGTTGAGATTGAGATTAGAACATATTGAGTCTCTAACAATTCTCTTTATGCTTCTATGAGTTGATTTGAGTTGAGTTGAGTTGAGATCATTGTGGATCATTGTTGTCATCCATTGAAGAGTACATTGCCATTCATTGTTGAGTTCATCTTTGAGCTTTGCCTTGATAGATTTGTGGATGAGATTTGAGTGCTACTTGTGCATGATTGATTGAGCCTTTGAGAAGGCCTTTGTGGACAATTTTGGGATAGCTTTGTGGATAGCTTTGGGACAGATTTGTGGACAATTTTGTGGACAGTTTTGGGATAGCTTTGTGGATAGTTTTGGGACAGCTTTGTGGATAGTTTTGGGACAGCTTTGTGGACAACTTTGTGGACAGTTTTGGGACAGCTTGTTGGAGCAGATTTGAGAAAGTTCTTGGTGAGCTTGCTAGAGCAGATTTGGGCAAGTTCTTGGTGAGCTTGCTAGAGCATATTTGAGCAAGTTCTTGGTGAGCTTGCTAGAGAAGTTTTGGGCAAGTTCTTGGTGAGCTTGCTAGAGCATATTTGGGCAAGTTCTTGGTGAGCTTGCTAGAGCATATTTGGACAAGTTTTGTGTGAGCTTGTTATTCATATTTGGACAAGTTTTGTGTGAACTTGTTATTCAGTTTTGGACAAGTTCTATGTGAGCTTGTTATTCATATTTGGACAAGTTATGTGTGAACTTGTTATTGCCTAGCTTTGAGCAGATCAAATAAATCATTGTATTGGATAAGGATCCTTATTTCTGTGTGAAATATTATAAGGAGATTATCTGGTGGAGTACCCCACATTGGGGGAACCACGTTAAATCTTGTGTCTCAATTGTGTGTGGTGACTTGTGCTCTTGCTTACTACTGCTATCTGAGTTATTAATGCACACTGCTATATTTGGTTATTGCAATTAAGGACATTAATTGATATTGATTTGGAAAGAAAGTAAAAAGTGGTCTTATACTTTTCACCCCCCCTCTTAGTATAAGATTGTGTTCTTCATATTCCCTACTATTTTCTAACCATCCCTAACAGGTGCAACCACCTACTGCTAACCATACCTAGGTGGGATGGTTACAAATATGCTTGGAATTTATCACCAATTACAATGATATCTAGTCTAAAACTATCCTAAAGGTGTTATCGGTAAATGGGATCAAATTACTCTCCAATATGACCAATTTTGGAATGGATATAGTGTATTTGGGATTCCCCTGAAAGCACCTTCAAATGAAGAGGATTTCAAGGAAATGTGAGGGTAAATTGTAATAGAAAATGTGAGGGTAGAATTGGGTAGCACTTCATTGTTAAAATACTTCCACTCTTCTCTTTCAAATTGGGTGAACACACCTCATTTTATAGCCCAAATAGGGCTTCTAGGGAAAAGGTGCAAGTATTGGCATGTGAGGCAAGTGTCACCACTTGTCAAAACCCTTGCCACAATTGGGTAGAAGAGTTTTTCTATTTGGGGCCTCTAATTGGGAGTTCTTGGTCTCCATGACAAACTCCCAATCAATTTTAGGTGATTGGGTAGAGAATATGGCAGTAATTGATTGCCATTTCTCCACCCCTTTGACTTTTGGGATATTTTTTTAGGGACCATCCCACCCAAGGACGATTTTATATGGTTTTCCCTAGGTGGTACGCTCACCATATGTGATCATCCCTTGGTGGGATGGTCATAAGGATATGCCCCAAAACCACCCAAAACTACTAGGAACCTTCCCAAATATGCTCTGGAGCCTTATGTTACCCTAGATGGCTACCCAATAGGGTCATATGATGTCAATAAGAGTGGCACAAGTGGAACTTTGGTAGTCTTATCCAATTTATGTGATTTTAGTATCTACACTAAGTTTGAGTGGTATGATATCGAGGCAATCTCTTGTTTATCAAGTCATTTTATGGATACAATGGCTTCCTTGGGATCCCTAATCCCATAAAATCCATTAGATAATATCACTATCATTCATGTCAAAATGCACTCTCAATACATGGTTTCATGTGATGCATCTAAAGAAGAGCAAAGAATCCACATGGTATAGATTGAACCATACCAATATTGGTTCTCTCAAATTCAAGATTTATTGAAACTTACTTCTTGGGGATCCTTGATCCTATAGGTCCTTTATGATGTCACAACCATTTTTCTTAAGGTTCTATCTCAATTTACATTTGCATACAATGATTTTAGAGATGGGATCAAGATGTTCATCTAGTCCAAGTTGAGCCTTATCAAGATTGGTTCTCATAAATTTAAGATTTCTTGAAGCTTAGTAGCCCTCCTGTGGGCTTATCACATGTTGCCAAATGAGAATTCAATAAAAACATAACTAAATATATATATTTATGAAACATACTCTACCATCAAAGTTATGATGGTATTCTTATTCAATGCATAGAGTCCCAAGAGTCTACTTGGGCTATTTATTAGCTCACGATGATACTTGCAGTGGCTACTTTAGTGGCATGGCTATCACAAAGTGCATTATTTGAATGGGATATTACTAGCCTACGACAAAGAAATATTTGTAAGCTTATGTCAAAATGTGGATCAAGTGTTAGAATCACGCTAATTTATCACATGTACCTTCAAAAGTGCTACAACTAATTCACTCATTGTGGTCTTTTTCCCAATGGGGATTTTATCTAATTAGAAAACTCTCACCCCCATATTTGGGCTGACACATGTTTACTCTAATGGCCATAGAATATTTTACAAAGTGGGTGGAAGTTATCCCACTTACCATGACAACTGGAGCATGCATCCTAGAGTTCCTACTACATAATATCATATGTCACTTTGGTATCCTATCTAAAACCATCTTGAATAATGGGCCACCATTTAAAAATAAGGATGTTAGATATTTGTACACAAAGTATCATATACAACATAGCTTTTCAAATCCTTACTATCCACAAAGTAATGGACAAGTTGAGGCATCAAAAAAAATTATTATCGTAATCCTTAAGAAAATAGTTAATGATAATCACAAGGATTGGCATCTCCAATTACCTCTAGCACTTTGGGCTTATAGGAAGAGCATTCAAACACCAACAAGGGCACCTCAATTTTCATTGGTATATGGTGCTAATGCCATCATGCCCTTGGAACTTTAAATTCCCTCATTATGCATCTCATTACAAGAATTCATTGATGATGATGTTGCACGATAGGCTCGCTTGGATCAACTTACACTTCTTGATGAAAGACGCATTAATGCTCTCAAACATATTTGTATTTATCAAAATTATATCAAGTGAGCCTATGATATAAAGGTTCATATTAGGTAATTCTAAGTTGGTGATCTTGTGCTCAAAGAGAAACAGTGATACTGTAACTTTCCTAGCCATTTGTGTGACAAATTTTCCATAAACTAGTTAGGCCCATTCATAATAACACAAAAGGTGGAAATGAACACTTATCACTTAGCTTCACTTGAGGGAATTGAGGAGCTTGAACCCTTTAATATTCTCCACCTATGGGAATTTTATGTATAAAACTAAAAAAAATTCAACAAAACAAAAACAAAAACAACAAAAATCACAAAAACATAAAAACAAAGCATCTCATTTTGCAATACATCACATATCATTGCACATTACCACTGCATTGTATATCATCATTTATTGCACCATGTATTTTTATGTCTTCATTTTTTGTATATCACAATGTCTAGCTGCATTGGTCAACATATTGCATTAGACAATTCTATCACCACATTTGCATTATTTGTTTTGCAAGCACTAAGAAAACACAAATGTTTGTATAACTATCATTTGTCTTGGTGAAAACTTATTCTATCTTGGGCATACATCTCATCCCATTTTTCATTCCCCTCCACATTACCATTTATTTATGTTTGTTGCATTTTCTCCAACTTCCCCTCTAAGTAGTTTTCATAAGGTGTCTAGTAAGGTCTTTCGGTTATTCAACCATTCCTTGTTTTCCTTTTATATTTTATAGAAATCCATTTGGATTTCTGGTAGTAGGGTCTTGTTTTTATTGCACCTTTATTATCTCAAAATCCCAACACATTCTCACACTCTTACATAATTTTTTAACAAAGGAAATATGAAACTATAAATTAGTTCTTGCCTCTTGAGAAAATAATTTATCTTGCTTTCTTATTAGGCACATGGTCTAAAAAGTTAAGAATTGACTAAAGGACAAGCTCTCCCTCTCTCTACCCCCACAAAAAAATCCCCTTGCTCCTCTACAAAACAAACAAGTCCCAAAAGCAATAAAATCCCTTGCTCTTCTTCAAAATGAGCAAGCCCTTAAAAAAAAAAACTCTTTTGCTCCTCTCCAAAATAAGCAAAATCCTCAAAAAGCAAATAAAATCCCTTGCTCTCCTTAAAAATGAGCAAGTATACAAAAAAAAGAGGGAAAAGAGCTTGAATACCTAGAACTCTTAGTTTTTGAAAACTGTGGGGTGATCTCCATTACTAGCAATAGGCTATAGATATTTGCCTGGTAGTGGAGTAGCCTTACGCATGGTGACATATCTATAACATTAGTGACCTTCTTTTGTACAAACCAATGTCAGTTTGCAGATGAGCTAGATTTTTATGGCTTGCATTATAGAGTAGTTAAGTCCAACTAAGTACAAATTTGGAGTAATGAACTTCACTATGCACACATAGGGATATTGAATATCTTGGTCTTCCTAACAAATTTTTATCTTTCAAGTTCTTGCATGGTCAATATACAACTTTTTACTGGTCAAATAGGGTGTTTGAGTCTCCTAAAAGTCTTATTGTTCCCTTGTGACTTCTCGATGATCACCATCCACTAATTTCACACATTTTCATTTCACATAATTTGTTTTGCTTGATTTATATTCAAGTGTATGCCTTTGATACAGTTGTTACAAATTGATTTATAATTTTTATACAATTTTTTAGTGCCTAAACTTAGATTATTATTACATTTTGGAATCGTCTACTATGTTTCATAATTAGTTACATATCATAAACATACATTTACACTTTGCATAAGTTAAGTCATCACAACTCATTAGTGCATCATATACATCAAAAACATCCATCTAACATACATACATCTAAATCATATCTACAAATCTAAGCATACATCTATGAGCATCCACCATTACATACATTCATATATCATTACAAGAACATACACAATGTAGACACAATAGGTATTTATATATCATCTCATATGTATAATAAAAACAATAAGTCATCTAATACCCAAATATCTAATGATGTAATAAATTTTTCTAACATACTAAATGCAACAGTGATTCTAACTGATAGATCAGATGACTATCCTATTTGGAAATAAAATCACAATGGGATCTTCTCATTCAAGATCTCTCACCAATTGCTTCTCAATTCCCAAACTGTCTCCATTCCCTTCAATATGGTCTGGATCAAACATCTCATTCCTAAAATTAACTTTTTTTCATGGCTCGCCATCCAAAACAAAAACCTTACTACTGATAATCTCATGAAAATATGAATACCTCTATCTAACATATGTCACCTATGTATGGTAACCTCAAAATTAGTCAACCATATTTTTATTGAGTATGAATTTTCCAAGTCTATAATGGGTTACCTTTTGTCTTCCTTTCACAGAACATGGGTTCATCCAAATACCATGTCTCATTTTTTTGTTCAATGTCCTCACCCCTTCAAAAATCCATGATTTTTTTCCATGTGGAAGGTCTACCTACACCATTTTCTATGGTAGGTTTGTCATGAAAGGAACAACAAAGTGTTTTATAACATCACCAATGATCCCACCACTATTGCCAACAAGACTATTAGTTTTTCCATTAATAATTCCTAGCTTTTCCCTTATCCCAAGCCTCCTGATCCTAGTTTAGAGCTCAACCTTTTCCTAACTCTTAACATTCCTTTCAATTCTAGCTATACTCCTATCATTTCCCATCCTAGAATCTCTACCTCTTGGAAACCTCCACCAGAAGGATGGCTCAAGCTCAACTATGATGGTGCATCCAAAGGCAACCCGAGAGTAGCAGGAGATGGAGGTCTAGTTAGGGACCATAAGGGTAAAATAATTATTTCCTATGTTGAGCACCTTGGCATCCAAACAAATCATGTTGCAAAAGCTTGAGCTTTGTGGAGAGGCCTAAGTACAATCAAATATTACAAAGGAAACTTGCAAATTGAAGGGGATTCCCTCAACATCACAAATTACATCAACAACAATAGAATTCCCTCATGGAACATTAGAACCACCATCCAAGAAGTAAGAAAATTCATTCAAAGTCAAAACAATTTCATTTCTAGACACATGTACCATGAAGCAAATAAAACTACTAATTTGCTTGCCAATATAGAAGTCTTTCAAAAATCCTTATATATTTGGCACCAAAAATTCCCCCAAGACATCACCAATGTTGTTGTAGCTAATTATGCACCACGTGACTTCTCCTAAGGGGTGCATCTCTATGCTCAACGGGCCCCCAACCTTGCTTGTTTCAATAAAGTAAAGAAAGAAACTAGTTATAATTCCCTTGAACATATATTTAATGACAATAGTGGTAGTTCAAGACCTAGTGTGGATCTTCATAGTAAGGTTACCACCATCATCATTACCAGCATCATCAATTTCTTGGACAAAATTAGTGGAACACTGAAATAGTTTCTCAAGAATAATATTGAAGGTAACTCTACAAAGGAGGACATCACAAATGCTTAGACTTGCTTTTGGGTTGTTAACTATTGTTTTTTCCATTTTTGTTGTCTTTTTTAATTTCCCCACATGGGATTTGGGTTGGGATTTTTGTACAGTCCTATCGAGGTTCCTTTTTATTGCGAATGCCAATTCCCTTGTAAGGGATTATTTTGGCTTCCTTTTGGTAATTTTTTTGGAACCATAGCCACCCCTGCATGCGTTTGTTCTAGTTTGTATTTGGATTCTCTTTTGGATTACCTACATGGTTTTCTTACTTTGTTTCTTTGTGTTTGATGATAAAACTTTTGTACCTAGTTTTGGGATCCAGTTAAAACCTATTTAATATCAATATTTTACCTACCAAAAAAATAATAAGTACATCCATGGTACAAAAATACCTACAAGCTACAATAATAGTGGGTCCTTAGACCTCTCATACAAAAAGTGAAGCTAATGCAAAGGGTCTATGCTTAGTTTAGCCATGTTCACCACTCTCACCACTACCCTTGGCATCATATTTATGACGCTTCTTGGATTTGCTACACCCTGACATATTTGTGGTCCTTGGTGTTGTAAATTATGGCACTATAAATATCATAGATGGATCTATTGAGGCCTCAGTTCGATGGTTTCACTATGATTGGGATGACCTTGATCATCATGAGGGTAGTCATCCATTGAGTATGTCAACATCATCCTCTAGTCATAGAAAATATTCTCATTTGGCATAATATTGAGCCTACTCTAAGCTCAACTTGGCCCTCAACTAGACCACCTCTATCCCCTATCTGGATGGCACCCCTCTAACCTGATTTCATAGAGTGTCTCACTCTACTATCAGTCTACCCACCTCCTCCTAGATGCTCATTATTTAGGCCTAAAGGGTGTCTCTCTCCTCTACCTATCCTTGCCATATCTATCTATCTATCTTCCATTGGCTCTATGTTATGGTATGGGTTGTATCCTAATCTATCATCTACCCCTAGAGAATTTGGACCTACTCTCTCAAAGAAAAAACCTACTCTTAAGGGTCATCCTCATCTAACCCTTTACCCCTATTAGTTCTCCCAAGTATCTCTACATCCTTCATGTCTTCCTATGAGGTTCCTACCTCCTTCTCCATGCATTTATGCACTTGTCACCCCTCCCCTACTCCCCCAATTTCTCCTTCAACCATTGCATATCCTTAAATATATCAAGTTGTAAACCATGCATCATACTCATGTGTGGTGCTAGGATCCTCTGTCTATATTTGGTAATGTTACATTTGAATCCTTACCTAAATTCTCTTCCTGTGGCTAGGCCAGTTGGGTCTTACTAGTCCTCTACTTGTAGATCACTAGCTCATCTAGCACATATTACCTCACATCGAGTTGTTGGATCACTTGTGAGTACTAAAAGTATGCATGATCTATTCCATGGTGGTCTATCAACCATTGGCCATGTTGCACCCTCCTTAAGTGCTCCCCATACTTATTCCAATTCACATCTCTCCATGATTTCTATACTACCTACCCTGGTTGTAGTCTTATAAATGAGTCTATGTAGTGTAGAATGATACCCTAGAAAGGGTGGCTCTTGGTCCACTCTCACTCATATAGTCATTACATCACATATGGAATATTGGTGTCCACCATATCCCTACATGTAGCCCATGACAACCCCTTAGGTCTATCAACCCTGAAATTCTCCCACCTCCATACCTACAGGAGGAAGCTACATCCAATGATCAATTGACCTCTTTATAAAATCTCATACAACTCCCTGTAGAGTTGTCCCAATAATGTGGTCCTTCATGCCATTATTCATGGTTGCACAAAATCTTGAACTAGGCCTAATAGGTTCCAAGGGAACCTCACATTGAAAGATTTTGATAAGATGAAGTTAGACATCAATGACATCAACATTGCATGTCTAGCCATTAGCAACTTGGTGGAATATCCAACACTCATTCTGACCCCACTACTATCTATATTACAATCCACACACTACCAATTCTCTTGATAGACTTATTTTAGCACTGCCTCTCTTTGAGCATTCGTAGTATCCATAATGAGCTCACCCTTAGTAAAGATCTATAAAATCTAAAATATATCCTTTGGAATAATTGTAATCTCACAGGTTAGCATATCAAAGGTGTTCATCTAAGGATCCCATCCATCTATAAAAGTCATAAGATATGCTTGATCAACATGAAAGGACTCCAGTCAAACTATGTGTTAAAGGCCCAAGTCCTTCAACCACATCCAATCGTCATTGGATAGCGTAGCACGAACCTACTTGAATGTGTTCATGAAAGGGTGTTGGAATATAATAAGCTATTAAAAACAAAAACACTTAATCAAAATTAAAAAAAATAAAAATAAAAGTAAGTACATTAAATGCTATCTACCCATCACCCCACCCACTTTTTCATTCACCTAAGGTTACCCATTTTTTCCACCCCACCCTTTCATTTCTATTTAGTTTTAGTTTGGTTCATTTTTTAAAATAAAGGAAAAGTGAGGATTTTCTATCCTTACCTTTCTCACATCGGCTCCCTCACTCATGGATGCACCGAGTGGGTCCATGATGTTGTTTGATTTGTAAACTAGCAACACTTTATTTTATAAAATTAACATCTTTCCTCCTTGTCTCACTCTCTTCTTATTTTGTGTGGTGATAATGATTTATTTTTCTACAAAATATGCTATATACAATTCTTAGTAGGTGCGGTCATTCGGGATAGTCGTGTTGCCATGCGATCATATGATATGACCATAATTTTATAAAAACAAATAATTTAAATGAAACCATATCGAGTTGAGATGATCTAGAAATTTCTCTTTTCCTTTAAGCAACCATGTTAATAGTCTCATTCTTGTCAAGAACCTCATCACTATCATCATTTTACATCTCCTCCATCAAATCGTCACTTGATGGGGTAGTCAATAACTATAAATTTTACATCTCACAATAAAATCAACAACCAAACACTTGAAAATGGAAATTACATTCATCCAAAAATCATTTCTTAAGGCTATCATATACCCTTTTTGTTAGGTCAAACAACAAGCAAAATCTCAATCAAACAAACACTTGGTATACTTGAAGCCTAAAATCCTGTAGACTAAAATCCTATCTATTTATGGCTAAAATATTAAAATCTTGTAGACTAAAATATTATCTATCCATGGCTAAAAGGTTACTAAGATCAAATCAAACTTGTCAATGTGTTGGAAGCAATTATTCAATGACATGTACCCTATTTATGATTGGGGCATCTCATGATGATTTTTTTAATATTAACATCATTCATCATCATTTCAACCATTTTAGGTCATCTATTTTTGCTTTATATTGTGCTTAGATATAAAGCATTCCAAAAAGGAGCATTTGTAGACACCTAAAATACATCATCTCATGGAGACTTCCAAAAATCCTCCTTTCTATCTCACATCACCCATCTTGGGTAGCCTTAGGGCTAGTGATATATTTATCTAGAAAAAAATACATTTTTCCCCATAGGAAACATGGTCGTCTTGACCCAAGACGTTCTCAGGATTGAGACTATCTCGACTTGAGATGGTCTCAGGACCATATCTACTTGAGATCATGCAAAATCAAATTTAAAAATAAAAAGCAATAGTTAACTACCTAACAACAACTAAACATAAGAAAAAAATTTATGCCTACTTTCACGCTCATAGGTAGACACCTACTAGTAGCAAAATGGGGAAACCTGTAGGTAATCAAATATAATTAGCAATTGGTAGTCAATATACCTACCATTGTTGCATACTTTCCCCTTATAACTCATGTTGGAGGCTATAAAACCAAGCTCTTCCTTGCTTTTTAAGAGATATAAAATTTAAAATAAAAAGCAACAAAGTGTTGCCAAAATATCCCCATGCTTTCCTATTGCTTAAAACAATATTTCTTGATTTCCACACAAGTTTTAGGGCTGCATTTTTACTCCTTGGTTTATCAATAATGCTACTTTGGATCGCTCAAATCTTCCAAATTGCCTCCATAATTGTAAGAAATATATCAATAAAACCCTCATGTATCACCCCAATGCTGCTAGGACCTGGTTTCATAAAAGTGTAGGTCTGTGACAGTGATCATCTTACCCCAAGATGGTCTACAGACATGACCATATCGACCTGATATGGTCTCAATCGGGTGACCAATTTTTATCATTTTCTTACATATTAGCTTATATTTTCATTTATATATTTATCCTAGCATTAGATATTTCATTTCATGCATTTTATATTATTGTAGTAATGTAGATTTCCATTTTTGTATGCATGCATCCACTTTTTATTTCATTGTATATTTCCTAATCGAACATAGGTCCAGCCTTGGTGGGCCCTAAAAATGCTATTGATCCATTTTTGTTTCACTGTGTGCAGGTTACAGGGTTCAGGTATAGTAAAATATTTTGGATCTTCCTCTCGCATGGTAGTCCCAAGGAAACCCGCTGTTAAAAACACTATGCTAGCATGAGAATATTCCAGATTACACCTAGGAAATTTCTATCTGATGAAAAGGGGCACCATGTCCCTCATTGTAATATTGTATCATTCATGAAATTATTGAAAGGGACTCTATGTAATACTTTTAAGGAATCAATACAAATTAATACACAAGATTCATTGTCATTTGATTTCTTGTATCATGTTTTATTTTGTTTTATTTGTGTATGGTGCAAATTTTCATTCTTCAGTAACAAAAAGAACCTTTACCTCACATAAGTTGAATTATAGGAAGTAGGTAGTGTTGAAAATTATCATTTTAGCTATATTGACAACTCTAGTAGTAGTGAATGTAATAGTTAAATAAATTATGATGAATGGGTAGGAGGGATTTGAGAGATATGGATCAATTTTTGGTGAGGTAGACATATCAATAGAAAAATAGTAGCAAAGGTATAATACCTAGATAAAATATGGGAAAACCCCTCTAGTAATACCTCTTCCAAATATGGGAATGATTAGTCTAGTACTCATGACTGCCCAAACTTCTCTCACATGTTCACCATTCTACCTTCTCCCTCTATTATTTCTTCTACATTTACCTCTATCTCACTTCCTACTCATTTTTTTATCTTATCCACACTACTTTATGTAATTCTTTTGTTGTGCTTCTCACATCATCTAGTAGTGCAGATGATGTTTCTTCAATGTGTGACTCACCCAATGGGTCACTAGGAGACACTTTACCTCCTAAAATTATTGTTACAATAGGGACTACACTCATCACTTAGTTTTCATTTCTTCTTGGTCAAGTCCTCACAAAACCACTAATAGTCACACAAATGATGATGCCCTTATAGCCATCTTGGTTGGATTGGCATGACAACCCACTCCTCCCATCGACACTTTATTTTCCACCATAACCACTTAGTTTTCACCCCTTGCCATACCTACCACATCAAATTTTTCTTCATCTCATATTGGAAAATTTATCCTATAGCTGAGGATGTGCACTAACCCTACTCAAGGAGCCAAGTCTACAAGATCTCCCCCATGAACAAGTGATTCTCAAAATCATAGGTCAAGGTATCCATACCAAGCTAAGAAGTCTAATGTAAAAAAGGAATTGCATATCCTTATTTTTAAATGAAAAGTGTGGAATAAATAATACAAGTGTATTAGTAGGAATAAATCCAAAACCTCAATAATCTTCCTCTTAAAAATCTCTAAGAAGTAAGATAAAGTGTATTTTCCCAGGGCTTCAACTATTGATCCTATTAAAATAGTGTCAACCCCTATTGACTTAATTGATAGGGTATTATGTCTAGACCTAGATAAAATGGATCCATACCAAATGGTCTATGTGATGAACCAGATCATTTAAGCATATTATTGAAATATGACTAACTAAAAATTAAGGATGATGTAGTATAGCTTAGGAATAGAAGGCTAGAGAAAAAATTCACACAAGTCAGGGTATAAAGGGACCAACTCAATAGGAAAAAGAAAAGCTAAAAGATGAAGTCACTACAAAGGATTACTTAAAGAATAAAATTGAGAACCTCAAATCACAACTTACCAAATTTAAAGATCTTATACAAAAAATGATAGAGAAATAAAGTTGACTTTTAATAAACCTAGAGTAGAAATATCGATAGATCAAAGAATTATATTTCTCACGGCCAAAAGAAATGAAGGTAGAACCAAATTTGATACAAGAACTATATATGGATAAGAACATATGGGAGTAGATTAGGGAGAAAAACAATAATACCTTTGAATACTTCCGAATAACATCCTTCATATAAGAAAGCTTGGAACTAGATGAAATTATTAACTAGCAATTAGAAGAGAAAATTTATATGAGTGGTGAATATCAATAAGTCCTAAAAATACTTCCAAAAATAACCCCAAAATAGGCACAATAGCATGTGGTAGACTATAAATATATGATGAATAAAATTAGAAATAATCCTAGAATCCCAAATGAACTTATAGACTTGTAAATATAACCTAGCATCTATGAGCACCTAGGTCTAAGAAATGATAAAAGCAATGGTTAATTGCTACTAGAATTATTAACATCTTCAATGACAGGAAACACATCCTATATGATGATGTCTTCTATTCCATTAATGAATAAGAGAAAGATCAAGCCAATAAAGAGAATGCCTTTGAAAAGTGCAAAAAATTGAAGTGAATTCATTCCAATCTAAAGAAGCTAAAAACCAAGGGAAAATAACTATCTAAAAATCCTTTTGAATATTTGGTAGGGGAAGCCAAAGATCTTATAATAGTATAGTGTTTTTATGATAGTGAGTGATAGTTTTTGTTGGGACTAGTACCACCAAATATAGGCTAAGGGGCCAAGAACACTAAGGAGGAACAATATTTTTTCTCAATTTAGCAATCATAAAATCCTAATTTTGTAGACTTTGTGCCCAAGGATAGAGGCATGATCTAGTATTCTATCCAAATCAAGCTTGGTGTCCTAAGAAGTTGCCATAAATATGGTACACTAGCTATAATTTTACCAAATTTTGCTCATTTTGGAAGCAACAAATATTAGTAGAGGCTATATGACAAGAAAATTCCCAAAAAAGCTTCAATGCTTCTCATTTTTTATAAAGTACCATTTTACTTGTAAAATTTGCCAATTGGCTTGGAGGAATTATTTTACCAACAAAGATTTCAATTTGATTAAGGAGAAATTGATTGACATACATGGTTAATTTGATTGCTAAAGAGAACAAATTATTTGACAATGCAAGTGAACAATTTGACAAGACCGAGCAAATACGATAGGGACAAAGGTGAAAATTAGCATAAATTTTAAATCTTCTAAAAAGTGACTTTTTTTCACATAAAACATTTTTAGAAGAATATTTTTCTAAAAAATTTCTCAAATATTTACTTTTACTATGAGTAATTTTTTGTCACCTCAAGTTACTGAGGGTAAAATTTACTATAAATAATGGCCTAGGGACCTCATTATAACTATTTTTTGGCCATTAAAATTTAGAGATACACTTTTTGAAACATGCATTGTGATTTTTACTCATGAATATATAATAAATTGATAAGTCCTTATGCATCCCATCTATGACATTGACCTCCTGGTTTGCTAATTGTATGGCAATTTGATATGACCCTTCAAGCCCATCTTGTAAATCATTCATCAATTTGATAATCAAAAAAATGGGTGGACATTGATTTTATTTGACTTATAATGTGTTGAATTATCATATGCTAAAATTTCTATGGTGTAACACTGATATTTTATTTCATCTTTCACACTCCAAATTTCATGAATTTACTTTTCACACCTTACACATTTTATTTTTGTAATTTACTTTCATGTATTTTCTTTCACAATTTTATTTTTTATGAAAATTAATTAGAGTGTAATATAGATAAATAGGAGGACAATAGGATCTACAATTAATTCAAATTTTAGTGTAAGCATTTAACAAACCCATCCAATCTTGTTAAAACTGAGATTTAGGGACACAACACTTAACTAAGAAGTCAAGACAACTCCTTAGATCAATAAGACTATAATAGAAGGAACACATGTTAGTTCCTAATTGGGGACCTTAATTTTAGTTATGAGGAAACCTTATAATATTTCAAATCAAATTATTTTTATATTTATTTTCATAATTTTTTTAACAAAATAAAGAGATAAGAGAAAGGAGTGTTCACCCTTAAAACCAGGCTAAGGGTGAATGAGGCATATATGCCATTTTGTAACCTCCTATAGTTTGATTATAAATAAATATTTAAGAAGAAATAATGAAGAGGAGATAATAGCATGTAAAAACCAAATCATTATACTAAAATATATTACATATTTAAAATTTATATTAAAAAAACAAAGAAAAACCAATATTTTTTGGCATCCTTATCTTTAGGACATCCAACATCCACTTCAAATTTTTAAAGAAGAAAATATAAATGAAATCACACACAAGCATGATGTAAGTGTAAAATCAAAACTAAGAGTTCTATTAATTAGATAAATCATCAATTGAGGTAATTATTATGCTATTGAAAGTGTAATCTGATTCATGGTCAAGGTTGATATTTTATGATGTGATCTTGGATAAGCCTAATGGCATTCATGGTACAACGTATTTAATTTATTATAACATTTTTTTTATATAAGACCTATGGATTGTGATAAGCTTTGTTATCAATAAACCCACCATATAAACAATTTCCAACCTTAAATCTATGTTGTTATGATGGTTTACATTATGTTCATTTATGTAATCGGGGTTGTGGTATTGGTATAAATACCCCCAACACACCATCACTATTTATCAAAGTATGGTGATTCTTATCCATAGATAATACAATGATTATTTATACTGCCTATGGATACCCACCAATTTTTGTCTCTTTTCTTTTCTTTCATATTTTTAATGATTTCTATATAATATTTGAGTGGATGGATTGCTTTTGTTTATTTATAGAGAATATTGTGAATTTGGATATGGTATTAGATTGATTATGGAGTGACATTGGTTAGTCATATAGAAATATATTTTAAAGGCTCCAATATTTCTTTTAAATTCTAGATATAATCTAAGAAGATATATTTTATCTATTCAAATTTGTAAAAAGAAAATTCTTGTTATTTTTCTTCTTGCTTTATTGTTATTGAATCCCTTTTGATTCTCCATCTAAAATTTTATATTTGCTTCTGAATTATCAAATTTCTCTTCTCTCAAGGCTACAATAATTTTGAAGAAGTGAAAAGATAAAAATATTTTTTAATTTTAAAAATTTTGGCACTTTTCAAAATTTTCTCATGGGCTTGCATGTTTCATAGCTGATAAACTTCACTTTGGCACAATGTGGTAGGATTCTCAATGAAATTGCTACCAATTTTAATAGAATTGTAGTAGTGGTGAGATAGTTATATAGATTATTATTAAGGGATTGGAAATTCTAAGGTTCAAATTATCACACAACTATTTTTTAAATACCTTTTGTAGCAAAAATGAGATCTAAGCATGTTCAAAATATTTTGATCACTAGTCAATTGCATGGTGTAATTGTATACATGGAAAGCATTAGAGGGAAGAGGGGTGAATGTTTTATGTTCAAAAATTGGTGGAATTTATTTTTTATTGAAGAAAATGATTCAATCCACTTTTTTTATGGGACTATAGCTAGAGTCATCACAATGATGGTTTAAGAGCTATTTTTTTTTAAATAAAGGGGTAAAAATTTATTGATAAAAATTCTGGATTACAAAGTATAGCTGAGCCCCCAACCAGGACTCAAATAAGCAACAAGACAGGCTAAATCACCAGACAAGGTCAACTCCCAAAGAAAACAAAAAAAAACAAACCACATTAAGTCTGAACATCCTTATGGATCAACTCCCGTAGGTGTTGAGAATCCCCAGATGGGAGACTCTCCCAGTTATCAATACTCTGAGTATCCAATAGCTCAGAAGCCCTTTTGGCCAGGTAATCAGCAACCCCATTCCATTCCCTTGGAATGTGCACAAAGGATATAAATTTGAACTCTTCACTCATTCTGAGAATCTGAATGGTCACAGAGGCCAACTGCCAATTAACATCCTCCACTCTTTTGCTATTTAAAATATTAACCAAAATTTGAGAGTCAGACTCACAAAGAATCCTGTGCCAGCCAAGAGAAAACCCCCTTTGCAAGGCCTCAAGTATCACCAGAGCTTCCATAAGATTGTTGGAGTGAACACCTTTATAAATGGAAAAGAAAAAACTAACCACGCTAGCAGAATCTCTCCCAACACCACCAATTCCAGCATGTCTAGGATTTCCCCTAGACGACCCATCAGTATTAATTTTTAAAACTCCTCTAGAGGGCAGTATCCATATACCCTCTCTCCTAACCTTCTTGCTAAGCTGAGGAATCCTACTAGGGCTAGAAGAATTCACACCAACCCCAAACAAACCAAGGGCTTGTCGTACCTTCTCCTCCCTAGAGTCCAAATGGGGGTCCACATCACATTTACTATGGATAGTTTCTTGAACCATACACAAGATCCTTTGCCAGATATTTTGAACAGCCAAATGACTTCCCTCAAAAATGCGACAGTTTCATTCGAGCCAAATTTTCCAGATGATGCAGGAAGGGCCCAAATTCCAAGCCACTTGGAGGAAGGGGGCCTTGGCTGGAGGTCCGCCCAAACTACTCCAAAACTCCACTAGGGAGAGCACATGAAAACAAGGATGGTTCTAGGAACTCCACCAACAGTGCCAAATGTCTCTGGCAAGGGAGCATTGGAAAAATAAATGAGAAGAGTCATCCTCATTCTTACCACAAAGGACACATAAAGAGGGACCCTGAAATCCCCTCTTCCTCAAGTTATCCCAAGTGAGGCATTTATTACGAGCTACCAGCCAGAGAAAAAAGTTACATTTCGGCCAAGCAAATCTATTCCACACCTTTTTCCACCATGTGACAGGGAGACTTCCAAACTTTTTCTTATCAAGGACTTGATAACCATAGGCTACAGAGTAGGTTCCCTTGGGATTAGGGTTCCAAGCCAGAATGTCTTTATCCCTCAATGAAGAACAGTACCTCCTTGCAAGAATAATAGCAAGCACATCTCTATCCTCGGCCAATCCCCCTTGGGGCCATTCCTACGGATCTTTCCATCTGTACATATCCATATTTCCAAAATACTATATTTTTTTAAAGTACTCCACATGAGACTAGCCCACTTCCAAGAAAAAAATGCTTAGGGAACGTAACCTGGGATATTGAGTCAAGATAGGAGGGTGGCCATCCCAAGAATCCTCCCAAAAAAGAACATCTGATCCCCGATTGCAAATCCAGAACAAACCCTGCTTAATTAAATTAGCTCCTCTTTTCAGAGTGTCCCAGATAATAGAACCTTTCCCAACCAAACTAGCTCTAGGGATATCTACCTCAGAAATACCTCTCAAGTATTTATAAGATAATATTTTAGCCCAAATATGATCTTGAGAGGTACACCATCTCCAATAAAGTTTCACAGCCAAAGCCTACCCAGAAAGAGTTGCTTGTCGCAACCCAAGGCCTCCCTCTTGAACTGGCCTACAAATGGAATCCCATCTAACCAAACTCCATTTAGATTGATCAAGTTTGCCAGACCACAAAAACTATCTTGACAAAGCATCCATATCCTTGATGAAACGAGAAGGAGTTGTTTGCACAAAACATTTGTAAATGGGTAAGGCTTGAATAACAGATTTTAAAAGCAATACTCTACCTACAGAGGATAGCCATCTGATAGTCCAGTGATTTACCTTCCTTCTAAACTTATCAAGTATAGACTGCCAAGAAGATCTAGGTAGAGGATGAGATGAAATTGGAATCCCAAGATAAATGAAGGGGGAAGTCCCGACCTAGTATCTTAGAATGCAAGCAATCCTGGCTTGAATAAGAGGGGGGGTATTAAAGAAGAAAATAAAGGACTTTTCATCATTAATCACCTATCCAGAAGCACCAAGATATATGTCAAGAGGCTGTCTAATGTTTCCAGCTTCCTTGATAGTGGCAACTCCCAACAAAGTAGTATCATCAACAAATTGAAGGTGGGAAAGAGGTGGCAAACTATTATCCCACTTCCACCCCTGAATGAGACCATGCCTGACCTAAGACTTGAGTAATCTGCCCAACCCTTCTGCCATAATGATAAACAAATAAGGAGATAGAGGATCTCCTTGCATCAATCCCCTTGAGGCCTTAAACAGCTCTGATGTCTCTTTATTAACAAGAATCGAGAATGAGGAAGAAGAAATACAGCTCATCACCCATCTAATCCATTCCTCCTCAAAGCCAAAAGCAACAAGAACTTTTTGAATAAAGGACCATCTAACTCTGTCATAGGCTTTTGCCATGTCCAACTTAATGAACATAGTTTTCTCCTTAGAATTTTCCATTGAGTGAATAGCTTCTGTAGCAATAACAACCCCATCCATGATTTGTCGGCCAGCAACAAACCCACCTTGCTCCTCAGAGATGATTTTGCTCAACCATATCTTCAGCCTCTTAGCAATAATTTTTGTGATGATCTTATATACAACATTACAGAGAGCAATAGGCCTGAACATATCTATGGAATTCGCTCCCTCTTTCTTGGTAATAAGCACCACAAAGGTAGCATTTAGGGACCTTAGCATCTATTTGTTCTTTTGGGACTCACGGACCACCTCCAAAAGGTCAAATTTGATTAACTCCCAAAACTCTTGATAAAACTCAATCGGGAATCCATCCAGACCTGAGGCTTTCCCCTTTTTCATCTTGAATACACCACTTTTCAACTTCTCAAGGGAAATTAGACCCATCAAGTGCTCATTCATCTCTCTAGAAACAATCAAGGGAATACAATTTAGAATAATTTTTTCTTCCTCATCATTTGAGAGGGCATCCTCCTTGAAGAGAGAGGAAAAATACTTCTTAGTCTCTTATGAAATATCCCTAAAAGAAGAAAGCAGGGCACCTTGAGAATTAACAAGAGAGGTAATTAGGTTACCATTATGACAAGCCTTAACAGAGTTATAAAAGAAGGTTGTGTTCCTATCCCCTTCCTGAAGCCAATCTACTTGAGCTTTTTGTTTCCAAAAAATTTCTTCCCTCAGTTCCCATTCAGCAAGGTCTTTTACAGCCTTAGATTCCTCAACAAGAAGCTCCTCTGTGAGTCCCTGATCTCTAATCTTCATTGAAGCTTCTTCCACCCTCCTAAGAGCTGCCAGCTTAGCCAAGGAAAGGTTCCCAAATTTTAGTCTATTCCATCTCTTCAATTTATGCTTAACAAATTGTATCCACTTCATAAAGGAGTACATAGCGATGCCATGAGGAGGTTTACCATTAGTCCACCAGCCTCACATGAAATCATGAAGCTTAGGATCTCACAGCCACATAAGTTGAAACTTAAATAAGGGATTCTTTTTTAGCCCTAAATCCAGAGCAGAGAGTTTGATAGGCCAATGATCAGATCCTTTACCCTCCAGAATCACAGAACTAGTGCTTCTATTATTTCCAATCCAAAAACTAGAGATCAAAAACCTATCCAGTCTCTCTGAAATGGAATATTCCCCACATCTTCTATTATGCTAGGTAAATAACCCATTATCTGGCTTGATTTCAACCAAGTTCAAGGCCCGGATATGAGCATTGAATACAGAAGAAAAAGGCTCAAGACGATCAATCCCACCACGTTTTTCCTCCATACAAGTGATAGAATTGAAGTCTCCAACCAAAATCCATGGATACAAGGGATCCAGACTTCTCACAAAGCCAATGTGCTCCCATAAATTCACTTTACCATTGTAATCAGTAGGAGCATACACATTTGTAAGTAGGATGGTCTCACCAGATTCATTATCATGCTTGATCATCGAAATAGACCACCTGCTGGAAATCCAGGTAAGAGGAGAGATCTTAACTAGATCCCATAAACAAGCAAGGCCACCAGCATATCCACATGCACCAATACACTGACATTGCCCCTTTCTCCACAACTTGGGAGCAATATTGAACAAATTATCAATAGCTAATTTAGTCTCCTGAATAAAAACTACATTCAGAGAATGAACATGAATCAAATCACAAACAACTTTTTGTCTAGGGATGTTGTTCAACCCCCTTACATTCCATGAAAGTATAATCATTTTTGGGGGTTATAAAAATGGGAGTCCAATGTTCTCACCAAACCTAACTCTACCAAAGTCTCCCCCATTAACTTAATTTTATCCTGGTCTTTCTTCCGACCCACCTTCATATTCTTATACGAAGCATTTTTTTAATTATTTTATGCTGCAATCCCAGCACCATAGGAGTTTTACAGTCCATGGATGACTACATCAGTGCCTGAGTAGGAGAGGGCATATCTAAATCTGTGCCATTTTCTAAGATAACTTCACTTCCAGGGCTAGGGCTAGCCATATCACCTATACTCAGAACCAAAGCCCTTTGTTCTTCATTTAAACCCCCTATATCTGATTCCCTTAGTTCCACCTCATGAAGAGACAACTGATTTGGTCTTGTTATATCTATAACAGGTAGCGATGTTTCAGGTATCTCCATGCACTGATCAAGGTTCTCTAGAATTTCAAAACGGTTGAGCTAAGCATCTCGATGGTTATCCTTAATGTCTCTTTTTACCTTTCTTCCTTTGTTTTGAGGTTTTACCGTAACAAAGCCTTCCTTATCTTGATCCCCCTACTTTATCGGGGCTTTTCCTTTATCCATATTTTGTACAGCTCGAGAGGGCCTAGGATTTGAAGCCACGAGCAAGACAAACTTAGGGCATTTTCTTTGTAAGTGGCCATATTCATGGCAAATCCGACAACGAAATGGAAGAGCTTCATAGTCAAGTTTTTGAATGCATGTGGTTGATCCGAACTGTATTTCAATAGAATTTGGAATAGGATTGTTTAAATCAATTTCAACACAAATACGGGCAACAGAGATTACCTTTTTATCCAGCGTTTGTTGTGACGGTCCAACTGGCTTCCCAAGTAGAAGGGCAATCATATGCAAGATGTCATTTCTCCAAAATTCCAATGGGAGCCACAGAAGCCAAACCCACATCGGAACCCATGACGGCCGCTCCTCTGATGGGTTGAAACCCACATGCCAAGGTTTAAGAAAGAGTCCCGCTTGGTTACAGAAATAGGGACCTCATTCAAATGCTTTTTTATGATCCGCAAGACAAGAAAAAACCACCATAAAATAGTTGTTACAAGCTATTGATTATATGAAAGTATATAAATATTTTAGAGGTAGCAAATTAAGAACCCGATTTATGCCACTTTTGCTCCTTATCATTGCACTTTGGGTATGAAGCTATCAAAGTGATTTTGGTCTTAGCATCCAAGGGAGTATCTTGGTACCTTGGATAGGCTAAGGGACTTAGGAGGATAATAGCTTAGGTTTGAATTTCTTGAAAGACTATTTTGGAACTTTCAAAATATTAAATATATGACCCTACTAGGAAACCAACATAATCATAATTCATGTCATGTGGAACCCATTTTTGCATATGTAAATACCTTTGACCAACGAGAGTGAAAAAATTATGGTAGTCACACAATTTCAAAGGCACTAAAGTGGAAAGTGATCAATAGAGAAAATCAACAAATAGCAAAATGCCAAGTGATAGCAGACGAATGGATTTATCTCTTTTAAGGTTTGAAGCTTTAAATATTTTTTGAGGTCTATTAGAGAATTTTTTTTGGAGGCCATAACTTTTACACGAAAAAAATTTCAGTCCCTTTCTTTCAAATCATATAATTTTTCAAATTGTACACATTAGTGACATTATTTCAAGGACTTGCTATGGTCTTAAGGGTCCAATTGTGTAAGATGGATCATAAAATTCCAGTTATTTGCATTAATGGATTAAATTATAGTATTTGGTCAACCTAAATGATTGATATATTATGCACTAAGAAATTGTGGTGCATATTTCAAGAAGATAAAGCAATAAACCTTGATGAAGAAACTCACCAACATGAGGAAGAAGAAACTCTTGGCTTATTTTCCTTGTTTATTGAACCAAATTTACTTTTCCTTATTAAAGGAGAAAGAAAACCTATCAAGGTATGTTCAAACTTGCATGAGTTATTTGGAAAAGTAATTACAACTAAAGTAAGTCACTTGTTCACTGGACTGAATGCTTGTCCCTTTCCTGGTTCTTTCAGTGACATAAAAGTTTTAAAATGATTGTGGCATGGTGGTTATAGGGGTACACTGCGCAAAGATCTATGTGACGGCTTCTAGGCCAAACAACACAGAATACTATGGTGGCCATAAAAGCTAGACAGCCTACCCGGATTCATGGCGCCTACCGATTCCACCATGTAAATTTAAAAAAAAATAATAATTCACTTGCAATTAGAGTTTTCTTCTCTTAAATTGTTTGATTTTGATAATATTGATGACTATATTTTAAGATTTAAGACATTGAGAGTGAAAAATGTTTGATAATTAGATGAAGTAGAATGTGTGAATATTGTACTTGATAATATCTAATATTATTTTTTAGATGTTGAACGTCATGGTTTATATTATTTCTATGTTCTTGAAATCTCAAAAATATATTACTCTTGATCATCTTTTCTCTTTCCTAATTCATTTTCAGGTGGCAATAAGGAATTATTATGGTACTTCACAAATACAGGCTCATGCAAAGGAATTCAAACCTAAGGATATAGGACCTAGGGGCTTAAAGGCTAGGATAAGTCATCAAATAATTCAAATACAATTTAAGAATACTAAAAAATATAAGGATATTCAATGAAGAATTACTTGCTAAAATTACAAAGAATTGAAGTTGAGTTGTTGAATATGGGTGGATGTCTTCTAGATGATGAAGTATTCAAATGGATATACCTCATATGTTAAGGCCTACTAGATAATAAATCATGGGTTGAAGACATTATTATCACTAATGACTTATTTCTATGGATCCTTAGTTTAAACTATGAGGGGGTGTTGAAGGTGTAATATGATTTATGACCAAAGTTGACATTGTATGATGTAATCTTGAATGGGCCAAAGGGCATTCATTGTACAATACATTTAACTTATTGTAATATTTTATTATATAATCCCTATGGTCCATAATTACCTTTTTTATACTTAAACCTACCTTAATTTACTTGTAATTATCTTTAAAACCATCTTATTATGTTAGCTTAGATTAAGTTCATTTATGTAAATGTGGTTTTGGTATTTATATAAACACCCCCACCACTCCATCATTTATTATCAAAGTATAGTTATTCTTAACCATGGATAATACAATGAATAATTATGGTGCATATGGGATCACATCAATTTGTGTGTCTCTTTTCCTTTCTTTCACCCTTTTATGCTTCCTTTATAGGATTTGAATGGATGGATTGCTTCTATTCATTTTTAAAAACTATTGTGAATTCTAATGTATTCTTAGTACAGGAGCAATATAAATTGGTTTATTTATAAATAAAAAATCTACAAGAGATAAAATCACGCAAACTCGCAATTTTTTTATCACTAAGTAACTACCATTTTTCATGAGGTATGATGATTTGTGAAGAATTAAAGTGTAGTAAATCTAATAATAGTGATACAAGATAATCATCCTATAAGTATTTAATCTTTAATAAAATTTTCTAGAGTAATTTTATCCCCCTCATAATTTTATCCTCTACTTCTAAATCAAGACAATTATGTTTTAATATTTTATTTATGGTGATATTAAACTGATTATGATGTTTGCATGCAAAATTTGAAGTGTCACCACCTAAGTTTAGATCTTCTTCTAAAATAAAGCTATGATATCCTATCTCATGCACTTAATTTATAAATAAATTAAGATTAATTTAATTCAACATGAATCTAATTTTGGACATGAATGCAATCCATAGAATCCCTTGTCATCATATGTTGATGTTTTCAAAATTATAAATAACAATGGTGCATTTGAGTTCAATTTAAAACTAGTTGATTTCACTAAATATTGAGATAACATTTTCACTTTTTATTTTGACGTACTTTAGAGTGTCATAGAGGGGTAAAAATTAGTAAAAATATTCCATATCCCTTGACACAATTCTAAATAATGTAGTAAAAAATCCCAAAAATAATGGGACCAATTGGAGCTATGATGGACATGTAGCCTTCACAATATATCCCTATCAAATTTGTCCTACTATTTTTTTGTCCTAATAGGTTTCCTTCAATATTTGATCAGTTATAAACATTTAGATATTGAATTTAATTTCAATATTTTTATAAGAGCATAGTAAACTATAAAACTATTCACATATTGGACCAAATTGATACAAACTAATTAAATTTAGAAAGAAGAAATATGAACTAGCTAGACTTAAACCTGCTAAAAACCTATCAATTATATTTTTACCTTTTAAAGATAAAAATAGAGGGGGTTGTAAAATGATATAACATAAATTATTTCTTATAAATTGTTGGGCACTGAATTGCATCAAGTTTTACTCAATACTGTGGCTGTCTATCTTCCTACTTTCTATCCAGGCATGCACCCGATAGCTACAACTCAACACTCAACATTGGATGGACCAAAATAGGGGTTTCAAATCCAACCTCCAGAGTAGGTTGGTTCCTTGTCAACTTAAATAGGGTGTTGACACAATTATGCTCACTTAGGGTTTTGGGGATTAGGGTTGAGAAAGATATTAGGGTTAGAAAATGTGAACAATAGTGGATGGATAGGCTAACAACATTGTCACTACAGAAAAAAGCTCCCATAAACCAATTTAAATGCACATTACTCAGATCAACATTATCCCAAATTAAATGCACTTTCATTCATTAAAGAACAACAGAGAAATATTGCAGACAACAATTTCAATATCCAAACAATGATAATCCAAATAGCAAAATTAATCAATATCTAGATTTTATAGAAATGCACTCCCTAACAACAAAGATCTAATTCAGAAGTAGATTTCAATTACCCTAGCAGTTAGTAATCCATTAATCTAGCACAAACTAACCATTCAAGTATTTACAGAAATACAACTTAGGAATTCGAACCTCTGATATCGAATCATGAAGACACAAAATTTGAGGCAAAAATCAATGTAATGCTCCTTTCATTAGCTCTTGGGAATATTTATAGTAGTACAAGCAAACACACTAGAGCCGACCCTTAAAAATGAGGGTTCGACCTCTATTTATAGTTTGCAAAATTAAAAATATTAAGAAACATTACAAATATTTATCATTTACAGCTCAGTAGAGAGTTCTAGCTGGCATTTCCTTACTGGTTCATCCTCCATGAAATCCATTGCAAGTGGACCGCCATGGCAGCTCAGAGCCTCTACAACTTGTTGGTTGTTCGACGTCAACTAAAGTTCTGGCCATTGGAGACTACATCTACATCATTAATATTTCTTGGAAGCCCCTCGTCATCGTCGATCTACAACCATCTCTGGTTCTTGTTTTCTTGAAACCCTCGATGCTTCGGCTTCCTCCTCCAACTGATTATGTTTTGAATCTAGTGAGAAATCACCTTAATATACTTCAAAATTATTGACAAAATCTCGATCGTAGATCTTCCCCCATCGCATGGCTATGATTTGATAAGGAATATACTTGGAACAATGGTGGGGAAGAACCAAAACACCATTCCACTTTTAAAATTAATGACATCACCTTTTATGCCTCAGAACCTGCGGAACGCCAATCCAGCACAAAAACTCACTGAAAGTGAAGCGGGATGAAATCCACTCCTTATCCTTTATTTTCCTTTGTTGGCGATGAAGCATTCACAAATCCACACAAAAATTTGATGATATCATATTTTCTTCAAAACTTTTACGGATTCTATTCCGGACCCAAGCAAGTGTATTAACTCAGAACACCATTCCGGACCCATTATAGTGTAAAGGTAACTCTTCTTTCATTCTGCACTAACATTAGTATACAATGTTGCTTGTCACCAATCTAGAAGAAAGTCAAAATGACCTTTGTCATGAATCCACATGCCTTTGTTTTGCTTTCTACCTCCTATCACCATTTCGGGAAAAAATGTTCTATGCGCTCTCTAGAATCGGGCTCTCCAACACTTAGCCACTCAGAAGATGTTAAAAATATAAAGTGGTCACCAATCCACACCTTTTTATGTTGACATCATCTTTCTCCAAAAACTTTTATGGATTCGGGACATGTCACCAGTCCGAGCCAAAAACATTAGAAACTATGCGGAATTGCTCCTAGTGCAAAAATACACTAAGTGTTGGGCGGATTGAGAACCTTTGTTGCGGATCCACTCCAATATACACTAAAATGTGTGCAAAATGGGAACTTCATGCCTTAGGTAAAAATTTTCAAAATTTTCCTAAGTATGTGGCCATTTTGGGCCTACATTCTGGCGCCTCTCGGGTGGATTTTCTTGCAAAGCCATAGAACTCATAGTCTTATCCATTGGGCTACAGGAGTCAAAAAATGCTCATCTTCAAAAATATGCTTTAAAGAATAATTTCCATATGAACACTACCCTCTAAAAATAGTCCTCTTAGAGAGTAGAAGTTCACATCGAGACCATGCTTCAAGCAACATAGAGGATAACTGCTCATATGTAGACTATGCAATAGACACATGTTCCTCCATTGTTTCCAAAATCTATCTCTGTGCCCTTATAGCAAAACTACTTCACTATTCTTGCAAAATATAGTTCTACTCTTCTTATAAGGCCTACTCACAAAAATACCTTCACACAAAATTTGTTGCTCTCTGTGCCTCTCTAGGCTTCATGCCTTTATTGTTTATTTCTGACAATGTCAGAGCAAAAAAAAAATACAAAACTTGTGTATATGTACAAAATAAAAAACAACTTAAGTGTGTGCCCCTTTCGGGCCTGTAGTGGTTCCATCCTGCTCTTCTTCTTGATGGGCCTCTTCTTCGGCCTCCTCTTCATTTTCTTCTTCTTCTTCATTTTCTTCTTCTGGAGAAGATTGTTTTTTATTTCTTCCTCCAGAATTATCACCAAATAATTGAATCATCAACTTCAAAGTGTGTAAAGCTTGATTCTAGGCTGCTTTAGAGGGGTTTGATGTCTCTTTCAGTTACTTATAAATATACTACAATTCTCCAATATCTTCATAGTTAGCAGCATTCCCTCTATTTACCAGATCTTCCATGAGATCTCTCAGCCTGGTAAAATCAATGATCAATTGAGCAACTTGCTCTTGGTTTAGTGGCTCTTCAAGAGAATCAATTCTAGATTCATCCTACAAATTTTCATCAATGCTCTTCTGGATCTCTTCCATAGATAGCAAGTTGTGATCCTCCATCCACAAACCTTTGAAACCAACTTGAATCATTTCTTTGTTTACATCCACCACATATTTAATTACTCCTTCAATTCTATCAAATAATAGCCAAGATTTTTGAAGTACCATGTGCTTCTTGACCATGGTTCTAGCAGCAACTCTAGCAAGATTCCATTCTTTATTGGGAATTGGCTTAGCAGAATCACTGAGTCTACTATCAACCAACTTGTACATCTGTTCTACTGGAATCACCATAGGTTGTAGCTCTCTAGTGATTTGATCTAAATATTTTTGAACATTCGGGAGTAAGCAGTTGGCATCATCTAGGTAATCAATCATAAGCTGAAGCCCTGAACATTTCTCTTGGACCTCGAAGAGCAATTATTTTCTAATCTTCTTTAGTCCAGCTTTAGAAAATCTAGAAGACTTAGCTTTCTCAATTTGAAGCTATTATTTCAAACTTTGAATTTATTTTGCTTGTTCTTCATTCAACTTCTTTTGCTCTCCTAGTTGATCTTTGAGCTTATTGGCTTCTTGGAACTTTTCTTGCCAACTCTTGGCCTCTTTTTTCAAAGCCTTTTCCACTTCCTTTTGATTACTCATAGTCTTCTGAAGCTTTTCAATCTATTTCTCCAGTTTACCCACCTTCTCTTTGGATATATCATTCTTCACATAGAAGGTCTCTAAGTGGGCTCTGGCCATTACCAGCTCATCTTCTTCAGGAAGCTTCTCAATGTCCTCTGTTACTTCTTCAACTCGATAATCTTGGATAGTCATCTCGGTCTCAGGCTTGCTTACAAGGGGGACCATGGACTTGGATATCCTTTGCCTTGAGATCGGATCGACATACATGCTCCTTCTTACAACCATCCTGTTGGAAGGCTTAGATAGCTTCTCTACCCAAAAATCATTTATTTTTTGTGTGGTTGCCTACTCCTTTGGCAAAGTTACATGACTTGAATAACTAGCAGCTAGGGGAGATGAAGACACTAGGAATGTAAGGGTGGACTCAACCATTGACAATGGTGGTGTGGAAGTAGTTACAATAGTTTCTGTAATAATAGTGGACTCTATAACTACTGTTGTGGTAGCTACTGGTAAACTCATAGAAATTGAAGCAAGACTAACAATTGGATGAGTGGGGGTGCTTGGAACAATTTTCTCCTTTGATGGTGGTGATTTCAATGGTGAAGATGAAATGATGGGAGATGATGAAGTGGGAACCTCAGATGATGAAAGTGGGATTTGGGGTGACTTTGGGGGAGAAGGGATGACTTGTACCTCAGTGGTGACCAATGAAACATGGGGTGGACTATGAGAGGGGGAAGGTACCTTTGTCACATTTTCTTGACTAGAAAGGGAGGGAGACTTCCTTGGGGATTTAGGAGGATGAAGAGGAGAAGAGGGATTAGAGACCATACCTTCACCTACATATGTAGGGTGTTCTTGTTCTATCTCTACATATTGCTACTGCTCTTGATGTGTCAATTCTTCTGTAGTTGAAATAACTACCTCTTTAGCAATCTCTCCTTTGTCCATCCTTTGTTTCTTAGAAACCTCTTTCTCTTCCCTTTTTGGAGCTCTTTTAGCTCTTCTATGAATTAATTGAAAGGTAGCCAACTCACTCTCTGTATCTTCCTCAGATACTTCTCCTTGTGTTGTTTCTTCAAGCAACACTTGCTCAAAAATGGGATGCAATTCTACTGATGTTGTGGTAGTGAAAGTGAGGGGTGTAAATATAAAGATTTTATCTTTTTTTTCTAGTCTATATCTATATCTGGAGGCTGACCCCCTAGGGCTAAGAATTGAGGCCTAGCTACTACTTCTATTACTGGAGTATTGATAACTTTTTCACTTGAATATTGCATTTTTCTCAAAAGTTGTGCTCCCTTAGGAAACTTCTCTACTTGTTCAGTGGTAGGCTGAAATGTCTTTGGGACCTTAGCTACTATCAAAGGAGTCTCATGCTCTTCTATTGGAGCTTCTTGGTCTATGGGTGGAGAGAGATATTTAGAACTATCTTGGGACTTTTCAACTGTTAACACTATGTTTCTGATGTCCTTAGGCTTCCAGGTTTTGATATTTTCATCATACTTTTTAGAAAACTCATTATCAATCTTCATGCCAAACCTGGACTTAGGTTTTCCAATTTCAATTCTCATTCTCCACCAATATGATATCTTTACTACATTCCATTGCTCTCCTTCTTCTACTTCTTTAGCAGTGTCCTCATCAGGTTGAGGGTCCTTTTTCTTTTTGGTTTTCTCCTCAATATCATGAATGATGGCCTCTGTCAGCTGATGACTCTTCTTCTTGTCTGGATCAAAATCCATAATCTATTCATAGAAATCTAGCCATGGAGGTAGTTGACCCATTTTTGAAACATTCCACTCCAAAAGAGTGGTCTCATCATTATTTCTACCTTGTTCAAAATGAGCCCTAGGCCTCTTTTCAAATTTGTAAGCTTTGTCTCCATTTAGGGCTACATTCCTTTTGGTGAAAATGTCATCAGGATCATAACTCCATATTTGGGGAATATAAAATAGACCTAACCTATCTAGGTATTGGTCAATTTTCTCACTCTACCCCTTCTTTGTGATAGTAATATCATCCATAATGTGGTAGGTTAGCAGATATTTTCTCTTCCTTCCTAAACCATAATTCAAATCAATGTATTCTTCCTACCTCAAATATTCCAAGGCAAAGAGCCTATCTATAATAAAATGGGGTAGGAGAAAAGGTTTACCCATGAATCCATATAATCTGATTATTGTACCCTCAGTCAAAAGATACCAATCTCCTTCTTCAGCACCCTCTGTTCTCAAAATTTTCTTAGCTAGAGGTGGCAGTCTAGGGCACTCTCCATACATTATTTTCAAAGTAGGTCCTAGGAATTCTAGATTGAATCTATAGAAAGACTCACTACTCCTCAAATGACTTATCCAATAATAAACCGATAAGGGTTCCCCATCACTGGTTTTGTCCTTAACTAGAATCCAAGGCATCTTATCCTTAATAACAACATAAAACATCCAAACTAGGCTTGAGCAATGCCTAAAACTAGGTGCATCAGAGCCCCTTTTCATTCTTACTAATTGTTCATGTATCCTTTGGGCAAGGAAGGCTGGCTAGTCAAAATAGATAACCCTAGTCCCTTTTTCCTCTGCACCTTCCTCATACATTCTTTCATTTGAAATACAATAGGCTACGGCAATTTTCTAGCCATGCACCATTCTATTGGAGTCTAAACCTTCCATACAAGCCAACATAGAAAATAGTTCGAGGTTTGTAAATTCATCAATAGGGATTGGGACTTTAGGTAATTTCTTCATGGGCTTAGCATCGAGCTGTTTATAAACCCATCTCTTAAATGACTCACCATCATTAGCTCTTTTTTCTAGAGAGTAATACCTGGGTGGTCACTTTAAATTTTGTCTTTACAGGTTCTGATCCTATGGTGAAAATTTTATGATAGAAGTTTGGTGATGCTAAATAGGGTTTTGCCTTTAGTAGTTTTCACTACTTTGGCCATGGGGTCATAAAATTTAACTATTGTAGCTATTAATTCTGGACAAGGGTGAATGGAATCACAAATGTAAAAATATAGGTAAGAGAGCATAACACATCTACCTTCCATAAAAAGCTACTCTTTTCTTGAATCTATCATTCATGTTCCTCCTGAGCCTTGTTATTTCTATGAGGACCATTCGGTATCCACCATAGCTTTTGCTCTATCGATGTATGGAGCCACTACCCTTCTCTCTAAGGTTTCAGCTTCTTGGGTATCTTTAGAAGCCATTTTGCTAGCAATAACCTATGTTCTCTCTGAAATTCATAGTGAATGTTTTTGAGTATTATTTCACTCTTTTCTCCTCTGTGAACGTGGTATGTCTCTGAATGAATGTTGCTCATGCTTTTTGATGCTTTTATTTCTTGGTGCATGCATATCTTCTACCATTAATGTGGCTACTATGCAATCTACCCATTGGCATGCTTTCCAACTCCCACTCATTCCTTTTGGTGGCTTGAAGGGTGGCATTCTGATCTCTCATTGGCTAAAAATTCAAACTTGGTTACCACCTCATGGTGTCACTTTGTCTACTCTTTGGTTTGAGCATGGGATATTTTAGCATTGAATGTAGGCTTTTTCCTTCCTCTCCATGTGGCATAATTGCAAAATCACCACTTCACTCCACCTTAGTCTTGAAACTAGTGGATTGAAGATGCATTTAATTTTCACTGACAATTAACTCATTTCATGCATGGACAATCACATTGGTTCCATTCCATTGAGATCTTCATGTATTTTGATGCGGATTAGAGATGCTCATCATTCTGCTATACTTTACATGTATTTGCATGCGGAATGGAACCTCATTGAATCCTTTGCCAACACTTAGCCATTTTTTGTGAATATTTTTCTCTTTTCAAAATGTTAAAGAAAAAATTGAATACAAAGTGCAGAAAGAAAGGGAAATATAATACAATGTATATACATATGTTACAATGAGCTTATGTTTCAAACATAGTAGAGTTTGAGATGAAAACCATTTATTAGAATCGGTTGTATGTTCCCCTCTAGATCTTCAAGCTGGAACACATTGGACTCCTTGGCCTCTACTATTTTGAAAGGGCCATCCCAAAAAGAATCAAACTTTTCATGTTTGCCCGATTTTGCTCTATCAACATTCCACCTGAGAACTGAATCTCCAATCTAGAATTTTTTGAATCTGGCCTTCTTATCAAACCATGCCTTGATATCTGAGGAATGCTTTTGAAAATTATCATATGCCTGAGCTCTATTCTCTTCAAGTTGTAGTAAGTGGGTCAGCCTGGTTTTTACTAGATTTTCCTCTGACTCTTCCTCTGTATTTACCAGCTTGAGTGCTAGAATTTCCAAATGGATAGGTAATACTACCTCTTTTCCATACACCAGAGCATAAGGAGAAGTTTTAATGGAATTTTTTATAGTAATCCTATCTGCCCATAAATCTTGGTCCAACTATAGGTGCCAACTTCTTTTATTCCCTTCAAGTGACTTCCTCAAAATCCTTAACAAGTTTTTGTTGGTAGATTCAACAAGTCCATTACCTTATGGGTAATAATTTGAAGTATTCTTAAGAGTGATGCCATACTTTCTAGAAAACTCAATATACTTGGCTCCTATGAAAGTTGGGCCATTATCACTCACCAAGGCTTCTGGAACTCCAAACCTTGAAATCAAGTTCTCCATAAAATTGATCACAACTTCCTGATCTGATTTCTTTGTAGGAATGGCCTCTACCCATCTGGTAAGGTAATCTATGGTAGTTAGGATAAACTTATGCTCTATTGAGGAATTAGGGTTGATGACCCCTATGAAGTCTAACCCCCATTGTTGAAAAGGTTCTTCAACTTGTATTGGCCTGAGGGGGAATGAAGCATTCCTTGTCCTTCCAACATATCTTTGATATTTGTCATAGGCCCTAGTAACCTTGAAAGTATCAAAAAATATAGTAGGCCAATAATAGCCTAGCTCTTATGATTTTCAAGGTTGTAACTCTACTTGAGCTATGTCCTCCAGTTGGTCCTCCATGGAACTCTTCAATAACCTTCTATTGTTGATCATATTTTAAGCATTTTAGAAGGACTCCATCCAAGTTTATTTTATACAGGCCTTCTGGAAGCAATACATATTTCAAAGCTTATAACCTGTATCTTCTCCTTTGGGATGTATTTATATTAGGAGGGCATACTCTAGTTTGAAAGTATTTGATCATCTGATCAACCCAATCAGAGTCTCCTAGTTGTACTCCTTCTACCTGATCCTCTTCTGCTGTCTGGAAAGTTGTCACTTCTGCTAATGTTGTTACCTCTGTTAGACCTTGGCATAGGGCCCTACCTCTCACCAACTTGGTGGGATGTATCTCTACATCATATTCTTAGATTTTGGTAATCCAACCAGCCCTTTTATCTCCTAGTTCACCTTGTAGGATAAAACTTCTTACATCTGGATGAACAACATATACTAAGGTCTTACTCTATACCAAGTACTACCTAAACTTCTTTAGTGACTTCATCATAACAAATACTTGTCTTTCAATAAAGTTATATTTGACCTGGTAGTCATGGAGTGTCTGGCTCCAAAATAATATAGGATGTTCCTCACCTTGATCATCTTTTTGAGTGAGCACTGAGGCATAACTCTCTTCAGCTCCATAAGCATAAAGGATAAAATATTTATTAAAATATAGATTTACCAGTATTGGGGATATTGCAATGGACTACTTGATAATCTCAAAAGCTTATTTCCTAATTTCAGTCCACTTAAACTCAACATTCTTCTTGAGTAACTCAGATATAGGCCTTACTTTCTGTGCAAAGTCAGAAATGAATTTCTTGACAAAGTTTATTTGACCCAAAAAGGATTGTAAGACCTTCTTGTTTGTAGGTAATGGGAGAGCAAGAATGGACTTAATTCTATCTGGATCTATGGCCATACCTTCTTTTGAGACCACATGACCTAGCAACTTTCCTTCATGAACTGCAAAGAATGATTTCTTAGGATTGAGTGAAATACCAAATTCTCTGTATTTTTGAAAAACTTGCTCAAGGTGTGATAGGTGGTCATGCTTATCATGGGAAAACATAGTCATGTCATCCAAATAAATCAGAATGACTTTGTTGATCAGTCCCCAAAGGCATAATCCATGGCTCTCTAAAATGTGGCTCCCGCATTGGACAACCCAAAAGGCATTCTCTGGTAGGCAAATGTGCCCCATTTTGTGGTGAATGTTGTTTTATACTGATCTTCATCTTTCACCCAAATCTGATTGTACCCAGAGTAGCCATCTAGTAATGAGAACCTCTCTACCCCTACCACTATCTATAATATTTGATCAATCTGTGGGAGGGGGTAGTGATCCTTAAGGGATGCTTGGTTAAGATTTCTGAAATCTACACACAAACAAATATCCCCATTCTTTTTTCTCATGGGTACCAAGTTGGCTACCCATGTTGAATGTTTTATTGGGTATATGATCTTAGCCTTTAATAAATTTAAGAGATCCTCTCTCATAATGGCTTCGATCCTTGGATTTATAGGCCTTTGCTTCTACCTAAAAGGCTTTGCATCAGGCTCTAGCTCAATAGTATGTTGGATAACTTTCTTGTCATATACCTTGAGGTCTTCATATGACCAAGCCACAATATCTTGGTATTTTAAGCATAAGGCTTTGATATCTTCTGCTTCCTCTGGTGAACATCGAACTCCAACATTGAGCTTCTTTTTAGTACCGACTTCAACTTCTTTATAAATTTTTCATTGACTTTCATGGCTCTGGTCTTTTTTCTGTCCTCATTGTCAAATAAGCTCTCTAGGGTGACCAACCCTCTAGGAATGTGATTGTTCCTTAGTTGAATAACATCTTGTTGATCAATATCTTCTGGATTCTCTTCTTGGATAGTGGAGAGACATGCTTCTCTTACTAGAAATTCAATTATCTGCTCATCACTTTCAAAAACCTACCAAAAAATCTGCTTATCTGGTACTACAGGTCTGAAAATCATTTTGATTCCCTTGGATTTCTTGATTCCAAAGTCTACATAAGGGTTGAAGTTAGCTCCCTTTGTTGCTAATGAATCTTCTAGAGTATTCTTTTCTCTAGGAATAAAATTTATATTTAGGGCATCAAAGGATTCCATTAGATCCCATACCCTATTTTTGTATGCTTTTAGGTAATGGTGCTTGCTACTGCACCTTTTTCTTACCTGATGGATGATTAACTCAGAGTCACCATATATGTTTAAAATCTTAATGCCCATGCTTTCTTCTTGTATCAGTCTGAGACATAGGGCCTCATATTCTACAACATTATTTGTACATGACCATGTTAGTCTATAGGCAAAACTCTTTGTCCCCTCTGATTGGGACTGTAGTACCACACCAGCTCCTACACCATTTCTGCATTTAGCACCATCAAAGTGCATGATCCATGTTTCCTTTTCTCTTAGATATTGATTGGATATAGCAAGGATTTTCTTCTCTGATTCAGCTGAGATACTATATGTCCCCATACCAGTTCCAAACTGATTGTAATCCTCTCTAAAGGGCAACTCATCCTCTATATCCAATTCCTCAAAATTATCAACCAACTCAAATTGCTCCAGGGGAGTAAGATTGCACATGTCTTCCTCAATATTTTTAATATGATAAGATACTAGATTTTTAGGTGTTATCCTTATTCTCTTTCCTTTGAAAGGAATTACCATACTAGAATAATCCATGTACATACATCCACCCAGTTTTGTAGTAAACTCCCTTGAAAGGCATAATCCAAAGTAGGGTTCTAGGTCAACCACTACTATTTCTTGTACTATTGTCACCTCAGGGGCTCTATGTAGCCTCATTAAAACATCCTTTATGACTCCAACTATCTTAACAGGTGTCCCATCCAATTGTAATACTCTAGGACAAGATCGGGTATACTCCATACCCATTTCTTCACAGACTACTTTGGGCATAACTATGGTTGATGCTCCTGAATCTATCATACAATTTTGGACTACCCAACCTTCCATCCTTAGAGAGATATAGAAAGGAGGGGGCTTATTCTTTAAAATAGTAGGGGATATTTCTTTCTTTTTTGATGGCATACTAAGGATTGTAGTGGCTTGTTTATCTTGTGGATACTTGTTGAGGGAAGCCTTAAGCAGATCTATCTGACTAGGAATGAATAGAGTGTCATACAGACTAGATTTTGATGGAATATTTTTCATCTCTTCAACAATATTATACTCAGATTTAGTCAAGGTAGGTCTTTCAGGCCTTCTTTCTGGCTCACCATATTTTCTTTTATACTATTGAGTGGCTTCTATTCTTTACCTTTTGGTAATAGAGGGGAATCTAAGCCTTTCTTGAGCCTCATATTTAGATCTCATCTGGTCTCCTTTAGTTTCCTTTTCCAACCTCTTAGGAAGACTGTCTGTCTTCTCTTTCCCTTTAGCTTGAGGAATGGGAAAAGTATCACCGCTTTGGGGAAGTTGGTCATTTATTTTTTGAGATGGGACTTGGAATTGTCCCATATTTTGTGGATCTACTTGCAAGGTTTTCTTTCCAGACCTTGTCATAACAACAATTGGGCTGTCCTCATCTAGCTCTTTCCCAACCATGATTTGATCAGGCTGCCATAACATGTTTACTCTCCCCTTTTGATTTCTTTTAGCTTGATCCATAGCTTGTTGAACATGGTGTTGGTACATAATACAAGATTATGAGTCATGAGGATCATTACATACTAGACACTAGATATTTGCAAGAGTAGTATCTGAAGAACACTCGGGCTCCTCATATGTTGCATTCACTCTAACCCCAGTACTATTACTAGGACCAAGTCTCTGATATTTGTTCACATATGGAAATCTCCTTTGTTGTGACCTTTCTTGGTCTCTCTTTTCCATTGAATTCATTCTGTTACTTAGAGTTTTTAGAGTATTTTGTATATCAAGGATAGCAGAAAACTCTTGGGATGCTTGAGAAGGAAGGGGAGGGAAAGGAACTATAGAGGATGATGGTTTCGGTTGAGGGATTGCATTCATTTGTGGATATGGGGATGATAAAGAAAGGGGATCCATGTAATATGGGTTTGTAGCTTGGCTTTGGCCATTAGTGGTTTCTGAGTTATAAGGTAGCATAGTTTTGGGGGTAGTCTCCCCACATTAATTAGGATATTCTCAACATGAACTGCTACATTATAAACTTGGGGGAAGGTTTCTACTCTATATTTTTGTGTCTGCAAGCCTAGATCTGATCCAAGAGCTCAGATATAATACATATAGGCCAAACATGCAGTTGGTCTAGCTGTAGGGGGAATTCTCTTCCATGTTCTGCTAAACCTTAAATTGAAATCTGAGATAGTTTCTTGCTGATATTTTTGCATGGATGTAAACTGGTTGAGTAGGGAGAAAGGGTCAGTAGATTCATTAAATTCTTCTACAAATGGCTCAGCCAATGCTTGCCATGAAGTGATGGTGTTATCTTCCAGAGTTCTAAACCAATGCAAAATATTTCCTCTAAAGGATAGGGCTAGAATTCTTACAATAATATCCTCCTCTTTTATGTTGTGAATTGCTACCAGATTTAAAATATCTTGATAGTGCTCATATGTTGTCTTCCCAGATCCATCATAAGTGGGGATAGCCTTGGATATAGCCTGGGGGATGGCATTCATTTGGGCTAATCTCAGGGGACCAGTTGTGTTCCAGTTAGGGTACTTCTGTAATGGCTGATTAGGGGCCATATTTTGTGCCATATTTCTAGGTGTAGGTCTTGTTGGAGGGATTGTTGGATTAACTACAGGATTTTCCTCAGGAAGCTCTTCTTCTGAGAGGAAATATTGATTCAAACTTCTGATAATAGTAGACCCTCTATAAGGTAATTCACAATAGAAATAGGAGTTAGGGTTATTCCTTTTGAAAGACCTGGTATACATGAAAGGACACTGGTCTACAGGAGTAATTATTTTCTGGTTTCAAGGACCAGGGAGTCACTAGGTGAATTTGCTATTCTCCACTTACAAGGTCAAGACAATTCACCAAATCTTGATTCCTCCGGGTAGAGATAAAATAATAACTCATATGATGGGTTTTCATGTTCCTTGTGAACTGGTCCCATCGAGCATGCCAAAAACTATTGGGCACTAAATTACATCAAGTTTTACTCAATACTATGGCTATCTATCTTCCTACTTTCTATCCAGGCATGCACCCGATAGCTACAACTCAACACTCAACATTGGATGGACCAAAATAGGGGTTTCAAATCCAACCTCTAGAGTAGGTTGGTTCCTTGTCAACTTAAATAGGGTGTTGACACAATTATGCTCACTTAGGGTTTTAGAGATTAGGGTTGAGAAAGATATTAGGGTTAGAAAATGTGAACAATAGTGGATGGATAGGCTAACAACATTGTCACTATAGCAAAAATCTCCCATAAACCAATTTAAATACACATTACTCAGATCAACATTATCCCAAATTAAATGCACTTTCATTCATTAAAGAACAATAGAGAAATATTGTAGACAACAATTTCAATATCCAAATAATGATAATCCAAATAGCAGAATTAATCAATATCTAGATTTTATAGAAATGCACTCCCTAACAATAAATATCTAATTCAGAAGTAGATTTCAATTACCCTAGCAGTTAGTAATCCATTAATCTAGCACAAACTAACCATTCAAGTATTTATAGAAATACAACTTAGGAATTTGAACCTCTGATATCGAATTATGAAGACACAAAATTTGAGGTAAAAATCAATGTAATGCTCCTTTCATTAGCTCTTGGGAATATTTATAGTAGTACAGGCAAACACACTAGAGCCGACCCTTAAAAATGAGGGTTCGACCTCTATTTATAGTTTGTAAAATTAAAAATATTAAGAAACATTACAAATATTTATCATTTATAGCTCAATAGAGAGTTCTAGCTGGCATTTCCTTACTGGTTCATCCTCCATGAAATCTATTGCAAGTGGACCACCATGGCAGCTTAGAGCCTCTACAACTTGTTGGTTGTTCAGTGTCAACTAAAGTTCTGGTCATTGGAGACTGCATCTGCATCATTAATATTTCTTGGAAGCCCTTCATCATCATCGATCTACAACCATATCTGGTTCTTGTTTTCTTGAAACCCTCGATGCTTCGGCTTCCTCCTCCAACTGATTATGTTTTGAATTCGATGAGAAATCACCTTAATATACTTCAAAATTATTGATAAAATCTCGATCGTAGATCTTCCCCCATCGCATGACTATGATTTGATAAGGAATATACTTGGAACAATGGTAGGGAAGAACCAAAACACCATTCCACTTTTAAAATTAATGACATCACCTTTTATGCCTCAGAACCTACGGAACGCCAATCCGGCACAAAAACTCACTGAAAGTGAAGCGGGATGAAATCCACTCCTTATCCTTTGTTTTCCCTTGTTGGCGATGAAGCATTCACAAATCCACACAAAAATTTGATGACATCATATCTTCTTCAAAACTTTTATGGATTCTATTCCGGACCCAAGCAAGTGTATTAACTCAGAACACCATTCCGGACCCACCATAGTGTAAAGGTAACTCTTCTTTCATTCCACACTGACATTAGTATACAACGCTGCTTGTCACCAATCCAAAAGAAAGTTAGTCAAAATGACCTTTGTCACGAATCCACATGCCTTTGTTCTGCTTTCCACCTCCTGTCACCATTCCGGGCAAAAATGTTCTATGCGCTCCCTAGAATCGGGCTCTCCAACACTTAGCCGCTCAGAAGATGTTAAAAATACAAAGCGGTCACCAATCCGCACCTTTTTTATGCTGACGTCATCTTTCTCCAAAAACTTTTGCGGATTCGGGACGTGTCGCCAGTCCAGAGCCAAAAACATTAGAAACTATGCGGAATTGCTCCTAGTGCAAAAATACACTAAGTGTTGGGCGGATTGAGAACCTTTGTTGCGGATCCGCTCCAATATACACTGAAACGTGTGCGGAATGGGAACTTCATGCCTTAGGTAAAAATTTTCAAAATTTTCCTAAGTATGTGGCCATTTTGGGCCTATAGGAACCATGACCTTTTTTGGGTAATAGAGGATCCAATCTCTTATTGGTAAACTTTTCAAGTTAGCTAAATGGGTTTTTGTCTTGGATGTTTTGCAATAATGCCTTTTCAAGTTTTCAATACTATAGGGATAATTACTTATTTTTGGGTGTGGCCTTCAAGAGAATACAATTAAACTCAAATAATCAAGTATTTAGATGCTTCCCTTTGATACAAATCACATTTCTTTCCCTTAAACATATATAACTCAAAAGAATTAGCACTAAGTTAACTATCAATTATAAAAAATCCAATCAAACATGATCAAATTTTTTATGTTTTTTTATTCCTTGACACTATCAAATTTCAAAATCAAATATCCAACCTAAAAAATCATTGCATTTACCCATTTTCCAAACTACTACTTTATAATTTTTTTTATTTTTTTTTTATTTTGATATAATACATTTCTTTGTTTGTCCAACTTCAGTATTTTATTGATTCTTTTCTATAAATAATGAATTTTTCTTAAACTTTTAATTTTTTTAGTATAAAAAAATTAATATTAGTTAGATTAATACCTTATATCCATATACTAGATAAAAATACATTAATTTATAGCCTTTTTCTTAGTGATTTATTCAGTCCATAGTGTATACTAGAATCCTCTGAATTTTTATTGTCATAAAATACCTTTTTAAGAATATTGGTTAGATTATTATTAGAGGATAAGTAAGACATTACACTATAAATATTAGTTAAAATTATATTCTAATACAATCCCATACTATTAGTAAAAATTGATCATATCAATAGAGGGAAAAATAGGATCGTTATCTATGACTAGTTTCTCGAAAATACCAAAGCAAGGGATAATATGAACTTCAAAAGTTTAAAAAACTATTATAAATTTATTATTCTTGATTGGAATTACCTCTAACTATCTTATGAAATAATTAATATCTATCAACATCCACCTATATTTCCCACTAGAATGTGGGTGAACATATTTTAAGAATTTCAAACCCCATTGTCAAAAAGAAGCTTCTTATTTAATTGACTTTAAAAGTAAACCTAGTAACTTTTATTTTTTTTGCAAACAATTGGAATTGTCAAAAAAGTCCTAATAGAACTGCATATATCATTGAAAAACATGGTCTAATAGTAATCAAACTTGATTATTTTTTAGGTTGTGACTTTAGAGATATAGTATCCTCCACATAATCTAACAAGCATTTTTTTAATCATCCCATCAGTTTACTTTTTGAAAAATGTGGTGTTAATATCCACTTGAGGTCATGAATGAATTCTATATTATATTATTTGTATAGCCCTTTCAGATCTTGTACTCCTTATATAGATAAATTTATTATAAATTTTTATTATTTAACCTATAGGTTGTGTTGGGTGGCCAAAATAATTTGAATACTAGTTACTGTAGACATCTAAAATACATCATGTTTAGGAAACTACCCATAGGGACATATTTGTAGATCATATGAATCCTGTTGGATATCTCCAAGAGCAAGCAGTGGTCCTAACCCCTCAAACAGGGCAGTTTTAGCACATCCAGGCTTGATTTCCCTCAAGCAGAGTGGCCACCACACCTGGCCGCTAAACCTGATAGTGGCTAGCACCACACATAGTTTGGCCATGAATACAGGCCCAAATTACATAGTATGACTACACCTATGCATGGTTAGTAGGCAGATTTCAGTGAGGAACTCTCTGATTTCCTCCTAACTGCCCCTTCAATGCTAGTTTGTGATTGATTCTTCCCACCTAGAATGTCCAGTCGCATGCAATTTGGATTAAATATTCTCTAGGAAGCTAAGGTCTATATTTGAGATGGAAGTATACATATGGACTCTCCCATGAAGAGTGAGAAATATACAAATTTTTATAGTTATATAGTGAAGCCTTATCAAAACGGATAATCAAGCTACATCCCTTTGAGGAGCATTGGAGCACCGTCTGGCTGACCTATGAAGATGCATCAATTTTCATATTTATTGTTCCCAACCACCAATTAGTGTAGGAGACACATCCGATGATCCTTGAACATCAATTACGATAAATAGGATAGCACAACAACCCCTAATTAACAAGGATAAAAGTTTCATATCGTGGTCGTTGTCTTGAACAGTGGCTCATAGGTATATTTTAGGGCATATATGTTATTTCCCTTTGCTTTAGCCTAGATTCATTACTGCTTGATTTTTTTATTAGCAAAAGCTTATATCTAATTTCATTAACACATTTATTATGTATTTCTTAACTTTCCATGCATTCATTATTCTGTTTATGCTTGTATTTTATTATTATCATATCTTTTAGATATGCTAACAAAGGCCTCATCCGAAGAGGCAGCCTATCCTACTAAGCATCTTTGTTGTTTCCATGAGTGCAAGTATAGATCTTTAGGACAAGATCGAAGGAGTAGGAGCACAAATATCCCTCTAGGACCAGATCTAGAGAAGGTTGCATATGTAAGCCCCCATACAATTTCATGTACGAGACCAGGAGGCCTATGTAGGTGCATCATTCCCTTATGGGGAACACATCTAATTGCAACTCTATATTGTGTAAACATTTGTATCAAAATGATTGGTATCCCTAGGAGGGATGAAATTGTAACTGAATATTTGATATATCAATAAATAAAGCATCTTTATTTGTTTCTTATTTTTGGTGTTACATTGTGCTTTTAATACATTCATTTTTGTGCAAGTTATAATATACATAATAAATAAAATTACAAGTAGGTTAGTCAAGGTGCGTGCTTCCCAGGGTTGCACAAATAGCGATCATGGTGGGATGCCCACCAGGTTTTATTTTATAATTATTTTATTGAAATTCATAGGTTTTTCTATGTGTAGGTTTGGCCACTCTAGTTAACAGTGACTTGTAGATTTTGGCCACTCTGGTCAACATCAACTAGTATATCTTAGCCATTGTAGCTATCAACGGCTAGAGTCATCCAATTTCGTTGATAGTGGCTAGTAGCAGAGTGCAACAAAGCTCAGAATTCCCATCATCATAGTGGGATTTGAGGTTGGTTTTATCCTCTATTTTCTTTGTGTTTTCTATCTGCAACTTTTATTTCTAGAAACAAGTGAATTTTTAGTTTAATCAGAAGAACATAAATAAAAATTGAAAAATAAATTGCATTTGATGTTTCCTAGGACTTTCTTTAGTTCCTCTAGATGTTTCTAGGAACAACAAGCCTCTACTTGTAAGTTCTACCCTAGTCTCCAGTGTGTTAGGCTTCTGTGTGTTAGTTTACTTTCATGCAGCCCAGCTAGTGGCTTTTGATTCATAGAATAGAATGGATTCTCTGAAGTTTATTTAAGCTAAATATATGCACCTTTCTGAAGTGAAAATATATTTTATCTTAGGCATATAGGAAATATCATGTTTGTTGGGTGATGAATTTTATTTACATTGAAGGTTAAAAATAACCCCACACACTTGCATGTTCTACAATAACATTGGTAAGGTTGGGTTTCATCACCGACATCCAATTTAGACTAGTGACACTGGAATTCATCTCCTTCCATCTTCTTACCCCCTAGATGTCCTTATATAGAATAGATAACTCCTTTCTAGTTGGTGTAGGTCACTTGTGTTCAAATTGTCTCTCACTATTTCATAGTGGAAGAGCTAGGTGAACTCTCCACTGGGATTTAAGCGGTGTACCTTAGGCTATTTTCAGAAATCATGTTTGGCACTAGTGTTCCTAGTCTCCACTTTTATTGAGTTCCCTCATTCTACGTCTAAATCATGAATAAGAAGTCAATATCAACAACAAATCCAAATACACCAAATAGTTTAGGGAACACACTAATCCTTAAAAGAGATAAACACCTACTTGTTTTTTTGTATAATTTGGAAACTAATTAAGAAGATAACACATAATTAGAATGGTGTACACATGAAGTAACTACCCTTGGTCTAATACTAAGAGGGAAACTAATGCTTCTTACACTCACAGTCACACTGGCATTGAGCTGCCCACCCATAGTGTCATTAGATGAATTTCGACAAGTCTTAGGGGTGACAACTCAAACCTTGGGGGGACTCCATGAGAAAACCTAGTAAGAGAGCCATATCCTAATTCCTCATCACATAGGCATGAGGAGGCCTCATGGCCTCTCTCATCACTCAAGTACATGGAGGTATCACAATCTCCTTCATCACACAGGTACAAGGAGACCTCAAGGTCTTCCTCACACATAGACAAGCAGAGGCATCATGACCTCCTTCTTCACACTGACATGCAGAGGCAGCATAACCTTCCTTATTGCATAGACATGCAAAGGCTTCAAGACATCCATCATCACACCGACATGAATATGAATCAAGGCATCCATCATTGCATAGGCATGCAGGGGTTACAAGACCCCAAGCTTCACATGATACACATAGGACATATCTACCCACTGGGGGGTAATACCATAGGGCTATGCCCAGTTATAGATCTAGGACATCCTATAGCCTCCTTGTTTATGGGAGGTTACCCTTAGACCATGATATCATTGGTACCAATGGGACTCCATGAGATCATCCATGGAGAACCTGATAACTTGATGGGTTGGATTGAGTTCCCTCGAGGCTAGATCCTAAAAGTATTGATACTAAACATTTTGCTTCAATAATTTCATGCAAAATAGCCACTAGACACACCAATGAACTAGGGAAACCTTCAAAGTGACCCTGTAGCACACACACTACTTTATATTATGAGGGTACTCAATCCATAACATAGTACATAGAGTAGGTCACCCTAGTGGGCAAATGCAAGTGTACCCTAAAGGGACTAAGCATTAGAAATCCTTGCATAGAGTTATAAAGACATGACCCTTTAGTAACAGGTCATTCTAACATAATACATAGGTTAGAGGAAGCACTATGCATCGAGTGAGAGTATGTAGAAGCTCTTGAGCAAGAAGAGTGAAGGAAGAGGTGTCTTCACCTACAACAACAATTCTCAAGAGAAGAAAGAGCTAAGTGCAAGGAGCTAGCAGAGAGGCTAGCTCGAACAGATGCACACATAGGTGGTGAGAGATACCGATATGAGAGATGTGTTGATTATCGGTAGGAGAGAAGCACTAGGCTATAAAATGAGTGTGCTCACCACACTTCACAACATCAACAACACTTGGACCTTGAACAAACACAATTCAATGAGGAAAGGTTAGGGATGGAAGGCCAAGAATAAACATATCTTGATCCTCCATTCATGGTTATAGGATATGAGTATAGATGCCTAAATCAGGCCAAAAAAAGGCTACCTCATTTACCAACATGAGAAAACCTTCAAGAACATGAGATTATTTCCTCGAATACATACCAGATGCTCACTGAGAGAGTCATATCTCGAGAAGTAGTACATAGGTGGATAGAAGTTGAAATTGAGCAATATTCACAACTAACCTTAGTCCCGAGTCTAGCATATCCTAGGCACTTTGAGATGCCTAGGTTGGACAAGTTTAAGGGTGAGGGAGACGCGTAATAACACATGACCAAATTTATGAATGTATACTTCCACCTTGAGAAGAATGATGCCCTAATGTTGAGGACATTCACCATGACATTATTAGGCATGGCAACATAATGGTTCAACTAGTTTTCCAAGTATAGCATCATTGATTTTGAGAAACTGATGAATGCATTATTTGAATAGTTATCCTTTGAATTCAATAATAAGTTGAACCTATCTAATATAGAAAATTTGAAAACATACAATGATGAGTCAATGATGGACTATGGGTACAAGTGGAAAAAAATCATGGTAAAACTATCATTCTCCATCCTCATAGAGGAACTTATCCAGATGTTCACAAAGAGCTACACAAAGCATTTCTCTATGCCATTATATTTGTAGCAATACAAATCATTCAAAGAAGCCTTGGATCAATCCAATATTATTGAAGAAATTAAGGTCAATGAGGGAGACCTTAAGCTTCGTAACAATTAACTAGAAAGAGTGGAGCAAGAACAATATGAATAACAAGAATAAGTAGAAGTAGGCCAAGCTTACTCAAGTTAATTAGGTTGTATTGGCCATGCCAAATGAGGAGAATGGAAAACAACCCTAGAATTATTAGGCTCACCCTTCTTCAACCAACTATGATCCTAAGAACAACCAAGACCAGAACAAGGAATGACGGCCACCTCATTACTACACGCCTCTGAATGAATCAATGTAGTCAATTTTTAATCAGTTGAATGAGGCCCAGAGGATAATATTTCTTGATGTACAACTTATTGATCCTATTGGACATTTTGAGTCCATAGAGTTGTCATTGATGTTAGGACATGAAATTGTCATTGAAGCCAAAGAGTGAATCACCATTGATGCCAGAATGCCAAAAGGAGCAATGCAAAAGTTTGATAGTAAAGGAGCTTCATAATATTTATTTTTAAATATTATGGGAAGCAAATTAAAAGGTTTTTAATTAAAACCACAATGGGCATAATATAACAGGTTTTTTATAAAAACCAAGGAGGCTTTAATTTCAAATTAAAAAGCCCATGGAAAGATTTAATATTTAATTTATAAATATTTAAATTCAAAATTGAATTTAAATTTTATAAATAAATATTATTCAAATGACAATACCAAATGTCATTTTTGCCGATGTGCAAATAAGATATTATCCCCACCGATGTGAAGAAGGAATAAATCAAAATGCATATATATGGCCTTTGCTAAGGCCCAAAACAAAGATGTAATATTTGCAATTCAAATTTGAACGTGTTGCATTGCATGGAGGAGAGAGAGAGAATCATGTGCAGCATAAATCCCATGATTCAAGGTATTGAAAAAGATAAGGTGCCAAGATCCTAGCACCATTCGGTGGCTAGCGTAGGTGGCAAAGGTTCGATGCTTGCGGAAGGGAGGTTACGGGTTTGAAACCTAGCAACAACATTTTTGAGGAAGCCCTTTTCATTTTGGTTTTGGCACCAATGGATAGGACAAAGAGCACATGGGGAGTTTAGCTCCCACGTGAGCGCTTAGCTCATGTGACAGCCAAGGCCATGGCTAAGGCGCTTGAGGAGGCAGCATCGTGGGTTCAAAACCCACTAAGGGCAAAGGTAATAATTTTGGTTTAAATTTTTGTTTGCCCTAAGGTTGTTGTGAGTATATTGGGAGGTATAAGGTGATAATTAAATTGGATTATTTACCTAAGTGTTAAGGTGATTTTTGGGCATGGTAAAAGTTGTTCTTGATTAAGTTGCATTATTTTATAAATTATTTTATTTGATAAGTGCAATTTAAGAAAGGAGTTATAAGTAGAAATTGTGTTATATTTTACAAGAGGTTTTGATGAAAATTATGATGTTGAAATTTATTATTGAGATGGAGCAATAAGGTGTATTTGGGATTTAATTTATCTTTGTGTTTGAGGTAAATTGTGAAAAGTGTTAGGGTGATAATTCTTGTCATCTAACCCTTTGTACTTGGCAAAGAAAGTTGTGAAAATTGATACTAGGTTTTGAAGATCATTCTACATCAAGAAAAAGGTATGGGCATATTCTTCCATGGTTGAGTTGATTGGTTGGTTTTCTGAAAAACAAGATTTGGAGTGAAAAGGACTTAATTAGGTTTCCTTATTGAGTGTGTTGAGCTATATGTGAATAGCTATGTTAAAACCTTGTTTGATAAGCATTGTTGTTGAAGCCATTGGTTAAGTGAAGAACTTGAACTAGGGTTTGTAAAAGATCATGAGTATCATTGTTATGTGAGATTGGTTGATAAGCATTGTTGGAAATATTTTGAGTGAGTGTTCATATGCTTGGACTAGGGTTTGTGAGCAAGGATCATTTCATTGAGTGATTGGTTGAGTAGAGTTGGTTGAGCCTAGTCAAGTGGATGTGTGAAGTGATTGTTCAAGTTCTATGAAATAAATTATTCTATATTCTAAATTGATTTTAGAAAGAGGTTGAGTGTTGATGAGTGTGAAACATATTGAGTCTCTAATAATTCTTTGTATGTTTCTAAGAGAGTGTTAGATAAAATGTGCGTTGAGGTGTAAAGTGTGAGCATATTGAGTCTCTAACAATTCTCTATATGTTTCTAAAAGAGTGATTGAAAGTAATTGAGCATTGTGATAAGTGTGAAGCATATTGAGTCTCTAAAAATTCTCTTTATGTTTCTATGAGATTGGACAAGTTCTAGTGTGGACTTGTTGAGCAGATTTGAGGTAAGTCTTTGAGAAGACTTGTGGATAGATTTGTGTGAGCTTTTGTGAAAGCTTACAATACAGATTGAGAGTAGATTTGGATAAGTTCTAGTGAGGACTTATTGAGCAGATTTGGACAAGTTCTAGTGAGGACTTGTTGAGTAGATTTGAGACAAGTCTTTGAGAAGGCTTATGAGCAGAGTTGATTGATTGATTTGTTCAAACCTTGAGTTAAGGTTTGGGGCAGATCTAGCAGAGTTGATTTGAGATTGAGTCAAGCTTTGTGTTAAGGCTTGAGGATAGAGATTGAGGACAGATTTGTGCTAGACCGAAGGACTGTGTTTAGTGTAGATCAGGATAGATATTGAGGATAGATTTGTGCTAGACCGAAGGACTATGTTTAGTACAGATTTGAGGATAGATTTTGGTGTAGATTTGAGGATAGGTTTGTGCTAGACTAGAGATAGAGATTGAGTAGATTTGTGCTAGATCGAAGGATTATGTTTAGTATAGATTTGAGATAGATATTTGGAGGTGACAGAGTATAGAGGATGATAGTCTCTAGTGGATAGAGATCCATTAGCCAGGGTAGTGAGGATAGGTGTCTTCAGTGGATAGATATCCATTAGCCAGAGTAGTAGGGGTAATAGTTCTTCTAGAAGATCACCAACCAGAGCTAAGGAGAAAGGAGTTCTCCTATGGATAGAGATCCATGAACTTGATTAGGGGATTGGTGTCTCCTTTGGATAGAGATCCATAAATATTGTAATAGGGAAAGGATTCCCAAGAGATTGATTGAGGAAAATTTTAGTGAAATATTTTCTCCGTGGAGTAGCCCACATTGGGTGAACCACGTAAAATTGGTGTCTCTATTGTGTGTGGTGATTTGTGCATTTCTTTGATTACTATTGTTGATATTGCTATCTTTACTATTGCATAATATTGATTGGAAAGAAAAGTAAAAAGTGGTCTTATACTGTTCACCCCCCTCTCAGTATAAGCTTGTGTTCTTCAATTGGTATCAGAGTAGGTTCCTTCGAAAGAGTTTAATAGCTTGAAGGAAAAGCTTTCAAGAACACAATGGATTCTAAGAATGTGTCCTCAGATAATCCAACACCAATATTTGATGGAAGTGATTATATATATTGGAGTATGAGAATGAAGATTCACTTGATGGCACTTGGCAATGAAATTTGGGAAGCAGATGGAAAATGGATACATACCCCCAGTTGATCCACCTACAGATAAGGAAGGTAAGCTTCTACAACATTACAATTCAAAAGCAATGAATGCAATTTTGAGAGGTTTGCATAGAACAGAGTCCATAAAAGTTATGCATTGTCAAGATGCAAAAGGAATTTGGGATAAGTTGCAAAGTATATATGAAGGAGATAAAGGTGTCAAGAAAGCAAAGATACAAAATCTCAAAGGACAATTTGAAGAGTTAAGAATGAAGGATGAGGAAAACATTAGTACTTATCTACTTTGAGTCGATGAGGTTGTTAATGCTATGCAAGGACTTGGACTTAAGGTTGAAGAATCAGATGTTTGTGATAAGGTCTTAAGATCTCTTCCAAAAATATTTAGTGAAAATATTTTTGCTATAGAAGAATCAAAAGGATGGTGATTCTTTGACAAGAGATATGTTGCTTGGTATTCTTACAACTTTTGAGTTAAGAACAAAAGAACCTAATCCCCAGAAGGAAGCAACATTCAAAGCTACTAAGAAGACAAAGGGTAAGAAGTCAGAATCAAGCAATGAGTCATCCAGTGATGAAGAAGCTAATTATGGTAGAAGGAATAAGGATTCAAGAAGATTTAAAGATACAAAATCTGTTAAATGTTTCAATTGTGGAAAGTATGGTCACTATGCAACTGATTGTCAAGAAGCTAAAAATAACAATGATGAAGAAAAATAGGATCACAGGAATAGGGAATCAAAAAGATACAGGCACCAAAATAAAGGCAAGGATGGACAAGGTAGACAAGGAAAGAAGTTCTTCCAAAGACAAAAGAGGAGCTACTATGCAGACAAGGCAAGTAAGTACTCAAGTGATAGTGATGCTAGTTTTTCAGATAATGATAGAGATGAAGTCCTATTTATGATTGAAGAAAAATAAGTCAAGAAAAGGTCACCAATAATTCTCAAGTGTTTTAGATGTGGTAACTTTGGACATCTTGAAGATAGTTGTACAAGGAATGGTTATAGTTTCAGTGATGATGAATATGAGGATACACTTGAAGGACTAGAAGAAAATCTTCTAATGGCACTAGAAGAAGAAGAAGGTGATCCTATAGAAGACAAGTCAAAAGAATATGTAGACAAAGGTAAACAAATAGAGGAGGAATCAGATAAAGAAGGATATGATCTTAAGGCAAAACTTATTTATGCTCTTGACATAGTAAAAAGGGTAAGAAAGCAAAACTCTAAACTGGAATTTCAGTTTCAAGAATGTGATGAAGAGAGAAGAATGCTTATAGAGGATCTAGACAAATCAAAGGCTAAGACAAAGAAGTTCAAGGATAAGCTAGAAGCAAAAGTCTTAGAATGTGAAAAGCTAGAACAAGAAGTAGCCCTACTAAGGGAAGATTTAGAAAAGTCCAAGAGTAAGCTACACAAGTTTGGAAAGAGTTCAAATATTGTGGATAAAATGATCAAGGTACAAAGAAGGTCAACAAACAAAATAGGTCTTGGTTTTGAACAAGCTCAAAAGAAATAGGAAAAAGAGTCAACCTCAAGTTTTGAAGAAGAAGAAACTTCAGAAGAAGAAACTTCAAAAGAAGACAATGTAAGAGAAAGTGAGACTTTTGAGGATGAGTTGGACAACAAAAATTTCAACAAGGAAAGGAACAATGCACAAAGGAGAAATAGATGGAACAACAATCAGAATAGGTTGAGAGAGACTAAGAGACCAATGAGGTCAAGACAAGGAAACTTCAATGGAAGATATTTTTCATGTCACAGATTTGGGCACATGGCTTCATAGTGCAGGACACATGAAAGATAGGAATATGGAAACAAACATATTTTCCATGGGTATTGCTACTCATGTAATCAGTTTGGTCACAAGGCAATGAATTGTAGAGTTCATGATAGAAAGGGATATGGCTTCACCAGGAGAAATCCTAAGACATATGGACCTCCAAGGAATAAAAACATTAAGTGTTATAAGTGCAATAATGATGGACACACAACAAAGTGGTGTAGAGCAGACATTCCATAATCAAGCATGAACAGGAATAGGAATAGGAACAAGAATATGGATATGAACAGGAATAAGAATATGGACATGGATAGAAATAGAAACAGGAACAGTCAAAGGAATCAGAAGGATCAGATGAGAAGGAAAGAGGATAAAGGTAAAGACCAGTGCTTGTTGGGAGTAGAAATACTCCCACCCCAAAATTAACCACCTCAAGAGGAGGTGGGGGAGGGGCTAAGCTAAGAGACTCATTCTTAGCCCCGAGCCCCAAAGGTGACCCTTTTCCATTGATGTCAAAGGGGGAGAGATTTGAGTAAGGGGGAGAGATTTGGTATTTGAGTAAGGGGGAGAGATTTGGTTTAAGAAGAGAGCAATTTCCTAGGGGGAGCAAAATAAAAGGTCAAGGGAATGGTAAAAATTTATTGGGTTGCCATCAATGACAAAGGGGGATATTGTTGGACATTTTGAGTCCATAGAGTTGTCATTGATGTCAGGACATGAAATTGTCATTGAAGCCAAAGAGTGAATCACCATTGATGCCAGAATGCCAAAAGGAACAATGCAAAAGTTTGATAGTAAAGGAGCTTCATAATATTTATTTTTAAATATTATGGGAAGCAAATTAAAAGGTTTTTAATTAAAACCACAATGGGCATAATATAATAGGTTTTTATAAAAACCAAGGAGGCTTTAATTTCAAATTAAAAAGCCCATGGAAAGATTTAATATTTAATTTATAAATATTTAAATTCAAAATTGAATTTAAATTTTATAAATAAATATTATTCAAATAACAATACCAAATGTCATTTTTGCCGATGTGCAAATAAGATATTATCCCCATCGACATGAAGAAGGAATAAATCAAAACGTATATATATGGCCTTTGCTAAGGCCCAAACAAAGATGTAACATTTGTAATTCGAATTCGAACGTGTTGCATTGCATGGAGGAGAGAGAGAGAATCATGCGCAGCGTAAATCCCATGATCCGAGGTATTGAAAAATATAAGGCACCAAGATCCTAGCACCATTCGGTGGCTAGCACAGGTGGCAAAGGTTCGATGCTTGCGAAAGGGAGGTTACGGGTTCGAAACCCGATGGTAGTAGTTTTGAGGAAGCCCTTTTTGTTTTGGTTTCGGTGCCAATGGATAGGACAAAGAGCGCATGGGGAGTTTAGCTCCCACGTGAGCGCTTAGCTCACATGGCAGCCAAGGCCGTGGCTAAGGCGCTTGAGGAGGCAGCGTCATGGGTTCAAAACCCACTAAGGGCAAAGGTAATAATTTTGGTTTAAATTTTTGTTTGCCCTAAGGTTGTTGTGAGTATATTGGGAGGTATAAGGTGATAATTAAATTGGATTATTTACCTAAGTGTTAAGGTGATTTTTGGGCATGGTAAAAGTTGTTCTTGATTAAGTTGCATTATTTTATAAATTATTTTATTTGATAAGTGCAATTTAAGAAAGGAGTTATAAGTAGAAATTGTGTTATATTTTACAAGAGGTTTTGATGAAAATTATGATGTTGAAATTTATTATTGAGATGGAGCAATAAGGTGTATTTGGGATTTAATTTATCTTTGTGTTTGAGGTAAATTGTGAAAAGTGTTAGGGTGATAATTCTTGTCATCTAACCCTTTGTACTTGGCAAAGAAAGTTGTGAAAATTGATACTAGGTTTTGAAGATCATTCTACATCAAGAAAAAGGTATGGGCATATTCTTCCATGGTTGAGTTGATTGGTTGGTTTTCTAAAAAACAACTTTGGAGTGAAAAGGACTTAATTAGGTTTCCTTATTGAGTGTGTTGAGCTATTGTGAAGTTTTATGCAAATTTTAGAGTGTAAACCTTGTTTGATAAGCATTGTTGTTGAAGCCAATTGATTGAGTGAAGAACTTGAACTAGGGTTTGTAAAAGATCATGAGTATCATTGTTATGTGAGATTGGTTGATAAGCATTGTTGGAAATATTTTGAGTGAGTGTTCATATGCTTGGACTAGGGTTTGTGAGCAAGGATCATTTCATTGAGTGATTGGTTGAGTAGAGTTGGTTGAGCCTAGTCAAGTGGATGTGTGAAGTGATTGTTCAAGTTCTATGAAATAAATTATTCTATATTCTAAATTGATTTGAGAAAGAGGTTGAGTGTTGATGAGTGTGAAACATATTGTTCCCTTACTCTTTTTTTTTTTTTTCTAAAAGAGTTATTGAAAGTAATTGAGCATTGAGGTTGCATATTGAGTCTCTAACAATTCTCTATATGTTTCTAAAGAGAGTGATTGAAAGTAATTGAGCATTGTGATGAGTGTGAAGCATATTGAGTCTCTAACAATTCTCTTTATGTTTCTATGAGATTGGACAAGTTCTAGTGTGGACTTGTTGAGCAGATTTGAGGTAAGTCTTTGAGAAGACTTGTGGACAGATTTGTGTGAGATTTTGTGGAAGCTTACAATACATATTGAGAGCATATTTGGATAAGTTCTAGTGAGGACTTATTGAGCATATTTGGACAAGTTCTAGTGAGGACTTGTTGAGATATTAGTGTGAGATTTTGTGGAAGCTTACAAGGATATTTGAGATAGGTCTTTGAGACTTGAGTAGGAGTTGATTGATTGATTTGTTCAAACCTTGAGTTAAGGTTTGGGGCAGATCCAACAGAGTTGATTTGAGATTGAGTCAAGCTTTGTGTTAAGGCTTGAGGATAGAGATTGAGGATAAATTTGTGCTAGACCGAAGGACTATGTTTAGTACAGATCAGAGGATAGAGATTGAGGATAGATTTGTGCTAGATCGAAGGACTGTGTTTAGTGCAGATTTGAGGATAGAGTTTGGTGTAGATTTGAGGATAGGTTTGTGCCAGACTAGAGATAGATATTGAGCATATTTGTGCTAGACCAAAGGATTGTGTTTAGTATAGATTTGAGATAGAGCTTTGGAGGTGATAGAGTATAGAGGATGACAGTCTCTAGTGGATAGAGATCCATTAGCTAGGGCAGTGAGGATAGGTGTCTTCAGTGGATAGAGATCCATTAGCCAGAGTAGTGGGGGCAATAGTTCTTCTAGAAGATCACCAGCTAGAGCTAAGGAGAAAGGAGTTCTCCTATGGATAGAGATCCATGAACTTGATTAGGGGATTGGTGTCTCCTTTGGATAGAGATCCATAAACATTGTAATAGGGAAAGGATTCCCAAGAGATTGATTGAGGAAATTTTAGTGAAATATTTTCTTCGTGGAGTAGCCCACATTGGGTGAACCACGTAAAATTGGTGTCTCTATTGTGTGTGGTGATTTGTGCATTGCTTTGATTACTGTTGTTGATATTGCTATCTTTATATTGCATAATATTGATTGGGAAAGAAAAGTAAAAAGTGGTCTTATATTGTTCACCCCCCCTCTCAGTATAAGCTTGTGTTCTTTAGACCCTAATCGTCTCAAACCAAAGGGATATAGGGAAGATCAATACTAACCATATCATAGTAGGTAGGGGCATGATATCAAGAATTGCATCACATTCAATAATGTTATACAAAACATGATTGAAAAGGGAGACCTCAGATTTGACAACCTACTATCTCCCAACAACAGATACATGGGTATATTCATGAACCAATTGCCTAATCACAAGGTCCCTAAATATTAGGACCCCTAAGTTAACTAGGTTTGGGTCAAGCCACCTATTCAGGGGTGGATTGGAATGGTTGAATTGGTTAATGTGGCAACAAAGAGTTAGATATATGGGTAACCATAGCCTCCAGTAGCTCCCACCAATATCTTGGCTACACATCAGTAGAGACAAGTGCATGAAAATCCTCTAGGTCCACCAGTGAGACCTATGGTAACTGTTTGGAGTAGACTAGAATAAAATCTACAAACAACTCCAGCCAAGTTATCCATTTACAAGCTCATACAATAGTCCCCTAGGCATAGGGAGACTCTAATGGAGATTTTGAGATCAATCGAGCTCTAGCCCTAGAACCTCGATACGTTCACACATTTTTTGGTGTAATTACAACAGTGCCAAGAGCCCATGATTCATTTTTATGATAACAAAATTAAGGTAGTCTCTACTACCTTAGCAGACCCACCTCTGCATATTATTACATCATTCAATGACATTCCATTCAAGTGGTTCTTGATCAATACAGGCTCATCGATCAACATCATCACTACTAAGGCTATAGGACACCTAAATATCCCTAAGTCCAACATTATCCCAACTTCCTACATGCTCAGGGCTTTCAATGATGCACTATGCTCCATAGTGAGTATATTCATTTTACCTATTAAGTTAGGGCATAAGACCATCCTCATGATGTGTCACATGTTATAATGGGAAATTTAGTATAACATCCTTCTAAGGAGTCCTTGGATTAGGGACATGAAGTGTGTACCCTTAATACTGCACCAATGCATCAAATATGCGCATGAGGGACAAGTGCATGTGGTTCCATCCTATGAAGATTCATTCAAGTATGTGCATCAAGTTAACTTTCTAGGGGACTTTTTACTTCCATCAACTCACTTTTACATAAGGACTTCATCCCCAACCATGCATCCAAGTGGAAAAATCAAATCAGTGCAAGGTGACCCATCTACATCGACACCACCTCCTACATCCAAAGCTATTGGCACTTCTAAAAAGTATTCTATAGATAAGGCAAAGGATAAATAGAAGCTAAAGGCACCACTAATGGAGGAAGGACCCAATTAAATTTCAACCATAGTAGTTGCAAGAGTCCCTACTCCCATGGAGGAGGAACATTCCCAAGAAATAGTTGAGGAGGTACCTCAAACTACCTCACCTACATCATCAACAACGTCATCTACACCATATGTGACAATTCACCTAGCCAACATAGCACTAGGTGAATGTCTTGTACAGAACATAAATTTCACACCAATCATTGAGTCTGTACAAGATATGGGATGGCCAAAATTCCCAAATCTACCAATAGGTATAGTGGTTCCCTTGGGGTGCCACCCAACTAGACTAATTTCATATATGCTAGTCTATATTATGCCCACATTACTTCTAATATAGAAGGAGATGAGGATTACTTATCGAATCCTGAGTTCACTCTAAAGTGCTTTGAGTAGTGTCACTAGCAAGGCTATAGCCTAGACCTATATTATCAAGGGCACCGACTACCATTCCAATTATAGTACCAACTACCTACTAATAGGTGTGGTTTGGGATATTAAATGCAGAGTTGTGATGACTCTTTGGAAGCAGCCCTAGATATATTAAGCATTGGTTTTGGGGAGGACATTGACTGGAATCCCTATCAACCCCCCAGTAGAAACTATTTGGGTGATGGGTGGGTGTCGATGGTCAATGTCACACCACCTAATCAGTATCACCCTAAATCCTCTCTTGAAGTGCCCCCATAAGGAGCCATCCTATGATAGGAGGAGCCAATGCATGGATATGAGTGAGAGGAGTATGATTATGTTCCAAGTGAGGATGAATATGGAATCGACCTAGCCTACCATGGGCCTCGATATGTGCAAAATCTTACTTGGATAGGCCACACAGAAAGTGGCTACATCTTAGACAAGAGTGAATACATTTTAGATGAGGGTGGATACATGTAGGATGAAAGTGGCTATGAGTAGAGGACTCAATAGAGATGGCCTACTTATGGCCTAGAAATATGAGCAACATCATTGGGATAGAGACAAATGCCAATGGGTTCTCCATAGGTGATGATGACTATGAAGGCAAGACTAAGATGGCCTATTTGGGGCATCAGCAGGCAAGCCATCATCCCATCCTAGGGCCAAAAACCAATGCCAATTGATTCTAGATAAGCTATGATGACTTTGAGGATGAGATTAAGATGGCTTATCTTGGACCTTGACACTTATGACCAATTGATATACTTGTGGAGAGAGAAGAGGCCCTCCATGCTATTGATCCTAATATTTTTGGCAATTTTGGGTTTGAGATCCTAGCTTCTTGTCTATGAGTTGTCATTGATGTCAAAAGGAACTGGCATTAATGTCAAGAGGATTTATTGGCTTCAAAGGTTGAAGATTCCAAAGAATATTTTCTAGAATATTCCGGAGAGATTCCATGTGGCAGATGAAAAGGTTTTTATCAAAACAATGGCAGGTTTAAGGGTTTTTATTAAAACCAGGTGGATGCATTAAGGGTTTTGAGAGGGTTTTTCTCAAAACCACTCTCAACTTAATGCAAAGGCTGGAGACACTTATTAATTAAATAACTTAATTAATAAAACCTTTTTAAGGTTTTTTAATTAATTATTTATTTGATTTAGTGATTAAATTATTTTAATAATTTAATGGGTTCTCCACCTAAGGTCTAAAAGACCTTTGATTATTTTTTAAATAATCAAAAGGGTTTCATAAACCCTAAAGTTGTTTCGAAGGTGCCAAAATAATATTAATTCGAAAAGTTTGAATTATCCTCCCATCGACGTCATGCATAGCATGGAATTTTGGCTATATAAGCCATAACCTATAGTCCAAAGCAAGGGTGTTAAAAGAAAATTGGAATTGCACAAAGGTTGGGAAGTAAAAGCTACGGCTATCATTTTTTTGCCATGTTTATCTGCCACCAAAGGGTTAAGGAGAAGGAAACTCTTGCTAGCCTTCAAGCTAGCACTATTGGCCTAGCGGCAATGACTGGTCTGCGAAGACGCTTGAAGGGAGGTCAAGAGTTCGACTCTCGCCATGGAGTGTGAGAAGAGTTTTTGTGCTCCAATTTTTTTTGGAGGCACTGTTGACCCACGATTTTTGAAAGCATTTTTTTGGTAAGGTTTTTAAAATAAAATCTGCATTTTTTTAAAGAAGAAGTGGTTGGGTAGATTTATTTAAAATTATTTTTGAGGTTAAATGCTTCTTTGGAGATATAAGGTTGATAGTGTGTGGTTGAGATTTTTGGCTTGATTGTTGAGTGAGATTTGCTTAGAAGCTATTATTCATTGAGCATGGTTTAATTAATTTGGAGAAATAAGGTGTAAAAGGATATATTGTTTGTATGCTTTATATTTTTGGTAGTTGACTTCTAAGGATTGGAGTCATAAGGTGTTTTATGGAATAAATATTTTTGTGGTTACTTTTATGATCTAACCCTAACTTGGTGGCAAATTTGAGGGTGGTGTTGGTAACAGGTTGAAGAACTATTCTCTTCTTCCTCAAACAAAGGTATGGACAACTTCTTCCATGTATATTGTTGATGGTGTATTTTCTAAAATTGAGTTTGGAGTGAAAAGGTTGTCTACTAGGTATTCTTGTTGGTGTAAATCCTATTTTCTAGATATTGAAGATTGTTTATGCATTAAAATCATTGATGAGTTTTTTTGGGTGAATGCATAATTCTGGTTGAGGAAGAGGAAGCATTTTTGCACTAGTGTTTATGTTAGTAAGTCTTGCTACTTGCTTTGAGTTGGTGAAACCCTTAGTTGGCTGTTTTGAGATTGATGGTTGAGTTGCTTCCATAGAGGTTGTTTTGATCAAGTTAATGCTTTACTTGATACATGATTTGGGCTTACTCCATTGAGATTGATTTGAGCAAGTTATTCTTTGCATTGGTGATTTATGTTGATGGTTTTTTTGTTCAAATATCTTTGGAGGGAAAAGGATGTCTACTAGTTTCCTTTTCATGTAGTGATTGGTTGAATGCTTCAAGGTTAATTTTGAGTTGAATGATGTTGGTTAAACCTTGTCTATGAGCATTGTTGTTGAAGCCCTAATTGGTTGAGAAAATATATTGGTTGTGGAAAGAACATGAGTATCATTGTTATATGAGATATTGCATGGTTGGCAATTATTGGGTTGTGTTTCATGTTCTTGAGAAAAGCATACTACATCTATCTTATTCTTTTGAGATTGATATTGATTTGAGATTGAGATTGGGAGTTAAGTATAGAACATATTGAGTCTCTAAAAATTCTCTTTATGCTTCTATGAGGTTGATGAATCACATTGGGTCTCTAACAATTCTCTTTGTGGGTTCATGCTAAGCAAGTTTTTCTTGATGAACTTGTGAGCTGATTTGGACAGGTTCTAGTGAAGACTTGTGAGCTGATTTGGATAGGTTCTAGTGAGGACTTGTGAGCTGATTTGGACAGGTTCTAGTGAGGACTTGTGAGCTGATTTGGACAGGTTCTAGTGAGGACTTGTGAGCTTATTTGGACAGGTTCTAGTGAGGACTTGTGAGCTGATTTGGACAGGTTCTAGTGAGGACTTGTGAGCTAATTTGGACAGGTTCTAGTGAGGACTTGTGAGCTGATTTGGATAGGTTCTAGTGAGGACTTGTGAGCTGATTTGGACAAGTTCTAAGGAGGACTTGTGAGCTGATTTGGACAGGTCCTAGCGAGAGGACTTGAGGACAAGTTGAAGTGGTTCTTTGAGAAGAACCTGAGGATAGTTTTGACAAGTATTTGAGAAGGCTTGTGTGCAGCAAAGATTGATTTGTTCAAGCTTTATGAGTTGAGCTTGGGACAGATCTGACAGAGTGAGGAAGACTTGTGCTAGACCGACTAACTATGTTTAGTACAGGTTGATGAGTTGTTGTGGAGGTGATCAGTGAGGACAAAGGTCTCTTGAGGCTGAGCATTGAGGACAAGAGGTCTTCTATGGAAAGGAGTTCCATGTGCTAGTGGAATAAGAGGCAGGTGATTTTCTGAAGTATCATTTCTAGAGTTGAGGGGAAGGATTCTCCTTTGGGCAGGAGGCTCATAAATTCATGAGGAGGGGAAGGATTCTCCTTTGGGCAGGAGGCTCATAAATACTTGAGTAGGGAAAGGTTTCTCCTTTGGTCTGAGGCTCATAAACATTGTAATTGGGAAGGATTCCCAAAGAACTTTGAGAAAGATTTTTAGAGAAAAGTTTTGTGGATGTAGCCCATGTTGGGTGAACCATGTTAAAATTGGTGTCTCGTTATGTGTTGCTTTATGCATTGCTTTGATATTGCAATTGGGTCATTGCTTTGCGAAGTTGAAGTTAAATAGAGAAAGTAAAAAGAGGTCTTATACTGTTCACCCCCCTCTTAGTATAAGCTTGTGTTCTTCAAATATTTGCTTCCTAGGGAGACCAATAAACCTAGATGCCATTCATCACATGGTCAACCCAAATCCACCAACCTTTAGAGAGCAGGTACTACCTAACGATCCCATAATCCCTTCTATTTATAGACTAGATCCTAAGATCTCTATGCCCCCAGAGCCTCATCACGAGTATGGAGGGTGCGCCTAGGATATAGAGTTTCACCTACATGGTCCTGGATATTTCATTCCATCCATCAACATGATCTCCATTGATTTGACCACTCCACTCCATGACCCAACATATCTTTCAAAACCATTGTGTCTTAACTTAGATGCTATCGATTGGTATTGCACTGACTCACCCCTAGAGCCTAAGGATTTCTTCCCTAATGAAGAGATGCTGCAACCATTTTATTTTGTATCAGGCTATGCATAGGATGTATATCATGATGTTCTTGAGCCCAGGTCAGTGGGAACTATAAATCCAATAGATAACATTCATTTAATCCCCACTCCTCACCAACTTGAGTATGGGTCACATATGGAAATAGAGGAGACTTTCAATTTGGACATCAGCAATGATCCTTCTCAACCAAATAAATTCAAGTTCAAAGAAAGCCTATCTATATAAGAATAGGCCATCATAATTCCTCTACTAAAAGAGAGACCAAATATATTTTATTGAACCTACACAGACATGTTGGGGATAGATACAAAGTTGGTTGTCCACAACCTATCGCTAGATCCCACAAAGAAACCAATCAAGCAAAATCTCATAAAGATGCATCCAACCGTCACTTTGATGGTTAAAAATGAGTTGCAAAAACTATTGGATGTAGTATTTATTGTTCCCATTGACTATCTAGAGTGGGTATCAAACATGGTGCCCATAGAAAAACCTAATGGAAGAGTCTGTATTTGAATGGATTTTAGGGATCTCAACAAGGAAACCCCAAAGGATTCATTCCCATTGCCCAACATAAATGCTCTTGTAGACGTAACTACAAGTCATGAGATGCTCTCCCTAATGGATGGTTTTCTGGTTACAATCATATTTGGATTAAACTCGAATACCAACATAAAACCATGTTCACCACTCCATGGGGGACATTCTGTTACAAAGTGATACCATTTGGCCTTAAAAATGTTGGTGCCACATATCAGTAGGATAAGACATACATTTTACATGACTACATGTATAATATCTTGTAAGACTACATCGATGACTTCCTATCCAATTCATTACTATGAGAAGAGCATTTTGAGACCCTCAGAAAGGTCTTTGATCACTTGATTGAGCACAATGTTAGATTGAACCCAAAGAAATGCATATTTGGTGTAACTTCTTGAAAACTCTTATGATTCATCATTTCTAAATGAGGCATTGATGTAGACCCAACAAAGGTAAAGGATATCCTATAAATGGACCCACCCACAAACATAAATTAACTAAGAATCTTACAGGGAAAATTAGTGTCCATAAAGTGATTTATTGCACAAATAATAGATAAGTGTCGACCCATGAATCAACTGCTACACAAGGGGGTCCCATTCCAATGGGACAAATAATGTCATAAAGCCTTTGTTGAGATCAAAGAGAACCTAACAATGCCACTAGTACTAGCTCCACCAAGGCTAGACATACATTTTTTGCTATATATATCTACTACAAATTTTTCTTTGGGCACCATGTTGGCTCAATAGAACATGCAAGACAAATAGCAAGTGATATACTACATTAGCTACACCCTGGTGAGCTACGAAATTGGATATGCATACATAGAACATCTATGCTTAGTACTGGTCTTTGCAACTAGGAAATTATACCACTACATGTTGATCCATATGACATATGTAATATCCAAACAAAATCCTTTGTAGTATATAATGAGCAAGACATATCATAACACATGTACTACAAAATGGATCATGCTATTGACAAAATTTGATTTGGAATTCATAAGCCAAAATTCCATCAAGGGACATGTCATAGTTGATCAATTGGCTGAGGTACATATTCAAAATAGTAGGCCCCTCATCATAGAGCTTCTTGATGATGCAGTATTTGCACCATCAGAAGAACCTAAACCCAAAGAACCAAAAAATGAAGCTAACATGACTTTGTTCTTTGATGGTTCAAAGTGTTAACAAGGAGGTGATGTGGAGATTGTATTTTTCATGCCACAAGGTGCTCCAATACCCTTGTCATTCAAACTAGAATTCCCTTGCACCAATAAGAACATTGAATACGAGGCCCTAATATTAGGTCTCCAAATAGCCATCACCATGAGAATAAAAAGTCTAAATATCTTTGGTGACTTCCTCCTCATAGTCAACCAGGTCAAAGGATTTTTTCAATTCTAGGATCCAATCGTCAAAGCTTACAAGGAGCTTGTTGATACATATCTAGCCAAAATAGAGTAGTATGACATCGAGGTAATCCCTCGTTCATCAAAAATATTTGTAGACACCATGGCATATTTGGGATACTTGATCCCTCAAAATCCATCTACCAATTTCACTACCATTCATTTCAATATGATCTCACTCAATGATCCAGTGTGAGGATTTTTATAACAATAAATCAGTCAACATGATCCATATAGAGCTAGACCATGACTGGTTCTATAAAGCTAGATACTTCTTATAGAAGGCATCTTGGGGGTCTTGGATCTCTCAGGATCCTATGGGAAATGGTACCAATATTTGCCATAAGGCTGTTTCTCAATCTACATTTGTGCAAGTTGAATTGTAGGAGGAACAAGTCATCTTATCTTTTGAGGCTATAGCCTATCAAGATTGGCTATCCTAATTACAAGACTTCCTTAGGCTTAGAATTGTCCCAAAAGTACTGTCGCATGTTGAGAGATGAGCATTCAAGGAAAACAAACTAGTTATGTCTTCCTAGGAGTCATATTGTATCATCGAAGCTACAATGGAGTTCTCCAACATTGCTTAGAGCCCCAAGAATTAGCTTGGGTGATTTCCTAAGCTCATGATGGCACGTGTGATGGCAACTTTAGCGAGATGGCCATTGTCAAGTGCATTATTTGAATGGGTTATTACTAGCCCACCATGGAGAAGGATTGTTGTGAGTATTTCAAGAAATGTTTTAAATATCAAAGTCATGCAAACTTGATGCACTTGCCATCTCAGGCCTTACAGCCCATTCAGGCATCTTGGCCATTTTCTCAATGGAGTTTCAATTTTATTGGAAATATTTCTTCCCTTTCTTTATGCTGGCACACATTCATATTATCGACCATTTATTACTTCACCAAATGGATGGAAGTGGTCCCCTTAACCTTGATAATTTGTCCTCAGATTGCGGAGTTCATACTCCACAATATCATTTGTCATTTTGGGGTACCCTTCAAGATAATTTTAGATAATGGTCCATCATTTAAAAACAAAAATGTCTGAGCTCTAATGACCAAATACAACATTCAGCATAGTTTTGCAACACCATACTATCTACAGGAAAACAGGCAAGAAAAGGCCTCAAACAAGACAATAGTAGCCATATTAAAGAATATAGTGGAAGAAAATCATAAGGATTGGCATCTACAATTTCCCATAGCATTATGGGATTATAGGACTAGCATACAGATGCCCACTCGAGAAATGCCATTTTTTCTTGTATATGGTGTTGAAGCCATTATGCCCTTAGAGTTGGAAATTCCAACATTACACGTTGCATTGAAAGAGTTTATCAATTACGACACTACGCGACAAGATCACCTGGATCAATTGACCCTTATATATGAACGGTGTGTCAATGCCTTTGAATAAACTTCACATGTACCAGGGTCATATAACATGAGATTATAACAATAGAGTCCATCTGAGAGACTTTAAATTTGGGGATCTTGTTCTTAAAGAAAACAAGCATAACTCAAATTTATCGCTGCATCTACGATATAAAATTACGACCAATTGGATAGGTCCCTATATCATCTCGAAGAATATTGGGATAGAGGCATATCACCTAACAATTATAGAAGGTGTTGAGGAGCCATAGCCTCTCAATATAATTCATCTAAAGGTGTTTCACATATAAATCAACAAAATAGCAAAAACATTCAAATAATTTCAAAAGATTCAAAAATAGTAGAAATCATAAAAATTCAAATAAATCAGAAAGCATTAAAATAAAAAATAGAAAGGCTCCAAAGGCATTTCCAAGCCATTTTGTCAAATAATTTTAATGCTCCAAAGGCATCTCCAAGATTTTTGGTCAAATCACAAAAATTCCCAAAGGCACCATAAGCCCTTTGGTCAACAACAAGACATAAAAACCTAAAAACAAGTTAAAATCAAAATATCAAAAACATTCAAAATAATAAAAAGCTCAAAAACAATTGAAAGCATACAAAATACAAAAACATTTGCATTATGCATTTGCATTTGTGTTCACATAGTTGCATTGCACTTAGGCATGTCCATCCATGGTACTTGCATTAGGGTAGATTGTGTTTGTAATCTTACCAATGACACCATATTTGTATCTCAATCATGCATCTTCAAAATCCATCATCATCCATCATCCATGTATGTAACTATGTTTTTCAACACAACCTCTTATGTTGCTATAAGGAATGTACTAAGGTTTCTTGGTCACTCAGCCATACCTAGTGGTTTTATCAAACTCTGTAGAAAGTTATCTTTGCTTTTGATAGATGAGGTTTTGTTTTGATAGTACCTAGTATATTTTAGAATCCCATCACTAATAAAAACACTAACATCCGAGTTGGAACAAGGGAAATATGAACACTGCAAAGTAGTATTAGGTATCCTAAGATGAAAATTTTATCTTTCTCATCCCCCTGTGTGATAGCTCAGAAATGCTGAGAATTGGCAAAAGGACAAGTGCACCCCTACCCAAAGAAATATCTTGCTTTAATAAAAACAATCAAAAATCCTAAACAAAGAAAAATTCAAAAGAAAAATAAGTAGTGATTATCATCACTACATAAATCCCTTTCTCAAAAGAAAATAAAATCAAAATAAATAGTGATTTTCATCACTAAATCATGAGCAAGTATCCCAAATAAATATGAAGAAAATAAGGGAGTATTGGACTTGAATTCCTAGAATTATTAGCATGAAAGAGCTATAAGGTATCCTTATGCACGATGATATGTCTGTCATATTAGCATCTTGCTTTTGTACAGACCAATGTTTGCATGTGGAAGAGCTAGCCTTAGGTGTCTTGTATTGCCTAGTGGTCTAATCCAACTGAGTCCAACCTAGGATCAGGATAAACATTTGAGGATCCCCAATACATAAATGGATTGAATGAATACCACCTAGCATTGGGGTATGCTTATATTCTATCTAATGTAGACATTTGCACACATAGAGATAATGAATATATAGGTCTTCATAATAGGAACTTTATCCTTTAGAAGCTCTGTATGATAAGTATACAACTTTTGATGAGGCATCTAGGGTGTTTGAGTCTCATGGAAAACCTCAAAAATATTCTAATAAGCAACAAGTCATATCATCAATCACATCATCAACTTTCTTTAGGATGTTGTGTTCATTAAATGAGTACATAAGATAGGATAGATACCAGATAAATGTTATAAATGACAATAAAATGGCCATTGACTATTATGTGCATGTCTATAGCAACCTATAAAGAAATCCATACATGCCACATCATCTCATCTCACATTTAGATGTTTAATTCTTATTATGAAAATTATTATTTATTCATTATTTTTATACATTTTGTGGTGTCGCCCATTAGATTGTCAAACTCATATCACATCATACCATATGTTTTAAGTGATTAAAGCATACAGGTTCATTCACATTAGATCATTAGCATAACACATAACATATTTCATTTACCATATCATAGCAACATAAGGTTAGATGCATACAATATATCAAAAGATAAACATGCATTTAATAATAAGCATTGCATCCATATATGCATCCATCATCATCATCTAGATCATGCCATCTAAACATCCACACATCATAAAGCATAATTCATGTAAGCCACATAGCATAAGATCATAAAGTAAGTCACCTAGACATACACATCATAACATCTAAAGCATCACATCATATCATATCACTAAAATCATGATACAACATCCATAAAAATAAAACAAAATCACAAATAACACACATAATGAGTCTCAAAGTCTAGATATTGTAAACACTAAAATCTGGTCAATATGATTATGCTACCAAAAGTAATGGCTAAATTGACATACCAAGGCCCCTAGGGCAGTCCTCAAAAGGTATATAGTGGTTCTAGCCACTTTTTGCAAGGTTTTGGAAGGTTTCAAGTCATTTTGGGACCTTTTTGGTACCCTGTTCCTATTTGTCCCACCTTGGAGCAAATAGTAGCATTCATCCCAAGGTGGAGCGAATAGTAGGTTTGACTGGAAAAAAGTCAAATCTAGACTAATGGTGCCTAGTAATGGTCATTTATCCTACCCACCCATACCTACAAGTTAGATCATATAGCATCTTTATGTTGTACTTCATAAGGGAGGACTAATTGGGAGATTCTCTTCCCCCTCCAATGCATGCCACCCTAGTGGCCAAGTGGTGCCTCTTGCCTCGCATGCCCTTTTGCACATGAGCCACTTTTGGATATAAATTGGATGCATTTTCCACACCAAATTAAGAGAGGAGTTTAAGGTTTAAGCAATGAAGCACTATCAAGATTTTCCCTCACCTGATTGTGCTCTCTTTCCCTCGAGATCTCTTCTTAGAGAAGGAGGTTATCGAGTGACTCAAAGAGATGAAATTATTTTACAAAGACCTATTAATCAAGTGAATTTACACCTCAAATTTTATGACAATGCCTCCTTTAGTATTTTGGACCATTCCCTAGTGGAATTGATGGTAAAATTGAGGCAGAATCGATGGGTGTCCCACCCCTGGGTGCCCCTCAATTTGTGATAGTCATATTCATCCCACACTGGAATGAATACAAATATATTAATAATTTTGTGTATTTTTTTAAATATCTATTTTTTATATTATCATATGATGTTGCATTTCAAATTTCATGTTTTTCTAAGTTATATTGACCAAGATATTGCCATTTGAATTTTTTGTAGGCTTACAGGACCCACTAGAGCATGCATCAATATCTAAGCCTAATTTATGAAATATAACCATATGGATTATCTTAAAATATTATTTTATGCATTCTGTCCAATTTTCATGTGTTTTGGATAGGTGTAGATTGGGAAATTGCTTGATTTGGATTTTGCAGATTGGAGAAGCGCACTACGATTATGCCTCGCCTATGGATGCAATTTTAGTGTATGTCATATAGTGCATTGGGAAGAAGTGTAGGACATAAAGATCAGCAATACAAGTTGCAACAACATTTGGCCCACCCACTTCAAGTTTCGATACGTGGAAAGACATTGGATGCGCACCAGATTCTCTTGAAGGATCTCGATCCTCGAGCACCAAAAATTTGTAATAGTTGTATCAATCATTTGAGCCCTCAAGGGGACACCTATGTAACCTAGATATGATCCACTTGAATTAATAAGAAATTAGTTTGCCTTCATTTCTTGTTATTTGCTATCTTTTTCCCATCTTACTTGCATGCTTTTGATTTGATGCTTATTATACATAGGATATATATGCAACTTGTTATCCATATTTAGGTACATTGTTTTTCCCTACTTTAGTGGTAATCATGGTGGGACCTATTCCATTTTTCTTTGGGTGAAGTTTGAAGCTCATTTTTCATTTTTTTATGTTGTAGGTGCTAGTCATTTTGGACTAAAATTAACTCTGACCTGTTATTTGTGCCACCCTGGTATGGATGCAAATCCGTCCCACCCTAGGATGAATACAAACCTACTATTTGTAGACACCAAAACAACACCAATCCGATTATGTGACTACAAGCACTGACCGAATTGGCATACATACCCCCTAGGGCAGCCTCCAGAGGTTAAACAGTGGTCCTAACCACTCCCAAATCAGTTTTGGAAGGTCAGAGGTCAATTTGGCACCTTTTAAGCACTTTTCTCCCTATTCGTCCCACCCTGGGATGATTAGAATCCTATTCGTCCCACCCCGGGATGATTAGCAGCAATCGTCCCAGGGTGGGACGATTAGCAGGTTTGACTGGCAAAAAGTCAAACCTTGACAAATGGCAGCCTGCCACTCAACTTCGCCTTCAGGGCATGCAATTGTGAGGAACGGTTTCAAATCTGAGAGAGGGACTTCAAGCATACTCATGGAGGCCTCATGCAAGGAGGCCCTAAATCAGGGAGGAATCTTCTCTCCCCAAAAAAGGCATGACAAGCCAAGTGGCGCCCTCGCATGCGCATTCAAAGGAGACCCTCAGGTCTATAAAATGGTGAGCCTCCTCACCCCAAAAAAGAATAGAGCTGGAGCATTTGGAGCAATGGAGTGCTGCCAAATTATACCCACATTCCCCTTTGTGCTTCTTACATCCCTAATTTCTCTTTTGGAAGAGAGGTTATCGGGTGAACACTAAGAACGCAATCCCGACCCAAAACCCAAGCAATCAGCCACAATCCCACACCAAATTCATCGACACAACCCCCTAGGAGGTTTTGGACCCATCCCACGTGGATTGGTGTCAAAACCAGACCCCAAACGGTGGGCGTCCTGCCCCCGGGCCCCCCAAACTACTGTAGTCCTAATCGTCCCACCCCAGAGTGATTAGAAATCCATGAATGATTTCTTCACTATTATTTTTGCATTATGTTCTATTTGGTTTACTTATGCTTCTGTTCAAGTTTCATTGCATTCTGACTTGTTTTGACCTTGTTTTTATCATTTTACGCGTTTACTAACCTACAGGGAGCGCCTTCGGATACAGGACAATATGGGTAGAATCTGCCAAATATGACCTTCTGGGTCATCCCAAAATGCCCCTTTTTGTCTAACCCCAAGTTTTTAAGAATTTTGGAGGCCTCTGGATAGGACATTTGCAAGGTCACTTTTGCATGTTTTGTGATAGTCCTAATCGTCCCACCCCAGAGCGATTAGAAATCCATGCATGATTTCCTGACTGTTATTTTTGCAATGTGTCTCTGATGATGTTTCTATGCTTCTATCAAATTTTGAATTCATTATGACATGTTCTGACCATCATTTTGCTATTTTATGTATTCACTAGCCGGAGGCCCTAGGGATTGCATGTTTTCCCTCTATCCGCATATGCTATTAACTATTTGTTATTTCTCTGTGCATAGGATCTCACCACCAGGAACACTAGAGGGGCAGCAAGGAATGATGAACACATGGACACAAGCGACGACAACCTTTGGCCCACCCATTTCAAATGTGGGCATGCGAAAGACACTGGAAGCGTACCATCCGTTGATGTAACGAACTGTATCAAACGTTCTGAGCCCTAGAAGGGGGACATATTGTAACTAGATTTGAAAGCAAAATTAATAAAATAGGCCCTACTTTTCTTTGTTTTCTAACATCTCATGTCTTTCCTTCATGCATTGCTTTTCTCGCATTCGTAGGACTTAGCATTTTTATATCAATTTTGTTTGCATCATAATCTGGCACACCGTCACTCCGCATTCAGATTTCAGTGGTGATCATGGTGGGACCTTGTCCCCTACTATTAAGATCAAGTTTTTTTTATCCAAATTTTGTGGTTTCTTTGTAGGTGTTACTCATTCGGGCGTTGGACTGCTACTCGTGCCACCCTGTGACGAATACAGGAATGAATTCACCTGGACGAATACATATTCGTCCCACCCTATGATGAATACAGACCTGCTATTCATCCCACCCTAGGATGATTAGAGCTCTATGCATTTTCTGAGCAGAAACTCAGAGGCATCTGGTTTGGACAGAGAAGAGGTAGGCCTTCTGAACATCCCCTGTGTTTTTTTTTTTGTTTCTGCAGATTTCTATTTTCTTTGCTTTCTTGCAATAAAAAAAAAAAAACATAGAGTAAATTAAATGGAAGGAACCTAATTAGGAATGCATTCTTCTCTGTTTGCTTGCATGATACTTGCACCAATGGCAAGTCCTCATCATAGGTGTCAGTTCTAGGTTAGGATTGGTGATTTCCTTTTGCTACTAGATGATTTTTGAAAGATAAAACGTACTTTAAAGCATTGCATTAGTGAAAATCATCTTTTGTTGTATGTTTTCTTTCTTTATATGATTAAAAGGAACCACACACACCACCTAATAAAATTAACATCAAGGAGTTGGTCTTAATACCCCAACACTTGATCAAGACCAACGATGGATTTCATCACCACCTTGGCTTGGATTTTGCATACATATACCCTGATCGCGACTGTTGCTAGACGTAAATCCTGATGAAAGCTGACCAAGTGTAATGGGGGTGATTCCCCATGCATGAGGATAAGTCTTCTATGGTAGGTGTCAAAAATAGAGTGATCCCCCTTCCGTACCGCCTATGTTCCACGTACTGTTCTGCTCTCGCGTACCAATAGTTTCCCTCACGTAAGGGCGGGTATATTGAGAGGTTCGGTATAATGGCCTGGCAATGGTATATTGAAGGGGTGACCATTTTGGAGATATAAGAGCCCTCATTTTGCATGGATAACAAAGTTTCTTTACAAGGTTTACATAACAAAAATCAAACACACTGAACCAATTTAGGGCACACATTTAATCTGTAAACAAGATAATCATTTCTTTGTTTGTGTGGTCCCCTTTTGTTTGGTGTAGCATAAAGAATTGTAAAGGAGATAAAAATATACATATCTTTCTAGAAAGACCACCACCATGGTGTATACCCATAGCCAAGCCCAATCACGGGCAGAAGCTACGGAAAGTATACAAGGAGGCACAAGTCACCTCCGTTATAGCCCCAAGGACTTGGTTATACCACCTTGGCGGCTTGACCCACAACATAGTCCACACTATGCCACTACAAAAAAGGACTATAGAGGCACCCCTTTGAGGGGCACTCCCGTTCAACACAGACCCTCTCAGGAGGAGTACATACATGGGAAGGCCCCCTTAGACACTCATTATGAGTGGCCACTATGCGATGAAGTGCTAGAGCAGCATAGGGTTCATAAGGAGGGACCACATGATTATATCATTCCTCCTCCACCCCTCATTACTGTTAGAACTAATAGGCCAAATCTAGAGCACAAGGCTCTTCAGATAGGGTGAGCCAACTCCACCGTCCCTTTCACATGTACGAAAGGGAGCACGAGGAAAACCAGTATATTCCTCAAGAGCAATACACCGCATGGGAGCAATGCGCCTCCGCACCTACTAATTATCAAGATCACCTATTGAGGCCAGAGCCTCGGGTGAATGCTGCTAACCTCGATAGAGGAAAGTGACCCATAGAGATCTCGGATCACCATGACCGAGATAGATATGTAGGGGAGGCATCTAGGCCTCCTAGACCTAGGACGATGGAACAAATCGACTTGGCATTTGCCAAACATGCCACCCACCAAGCGCAAATCACGCAGCTTAGGCAAGATCAGCAGTAGTTAGAGCAACTGTATCATCTTAACAAAGAGCGCATTCAGTGCCAGACAGATGAGTTGCTCCAGAACACTATGCATGAGAGGATTCCAACCCCTCGCATGCATAGGACAAAAATTTATGAGAGGCACAACCCCTTAGTACGAGACAGGTCTCCACGACCTTATCAAGTGTTGCCTCCAAGACCTCCTAGACCTGAGCGGGAGGCCACCCCTAGAACCAATGATGGGCGCCTTCCTGGGCACCCATCCATGTTTATAGGACACGCCCAGAAACTCCTCAAGAAGCCTATGAGGAATTTGAGCGAGAAGAAGAGCGGGTCGAAATGCCCTACCAAGGCAGGGGGCGCTACCCGGCTACCCCTCCATAGGCCTCAAGTTCCTCGCAATTCACAATGGGAACAAACCAAAGAAGAGGAAATCAAATCCTCTGATGCATACAAAGCACTGCTAGAGCACTTAGAGTCTATGGAGACTAAGACTTCAGGGCCCCAAAAGCCCACCTTACGCCAGCTCCATAGTCACCCTGTGCATCCTTCAGTTTCGGCACCCCCATACCCCGACCACTTCAAAATGCCTCAATTGGCAATTTTTAGAGGGGATGAGGATGCCCAAGAGCACGTAACAAGGTTCCTGAGTCAATGCTTTGGCATTCAGGACAATGATGCATTGCTTCTAAGAATATTTATAACCACGTTCGTAGGCCCTACCTCGGATTGGTTTACCCAATTGCCGAAGCATAGCATCAACAATCTAGACCAGCTAGTGGACGCGTTCCTTGAATATTTTGCCTTCAACACCAAGAAGAAGGCATCCTTAAGTGACCTAGCTGGCCTTAAGTAGTATGATGATGAGACCATAGCCGCTTATGGGAATCGATGGAGGACATTGCTTTCAAAGCTACCTTACCTCCCTCCCATGGCCGACATGACTCAAATGTTTTCAAAGAGTTGCATAAGGTCGATCTCCATGCTATTGTAGCTACAGCAATATGCCACCCTAGAAGAAGCCTTTGCGCAAGCCAAGATAATTGAGGAGATCAAAATTCAAGATGACGAGATTGCCAAGCCATGCAAGAAAGAGTGGACCAAAAATGCCAAAATTGGGCCCACGCAACCGAAACCCACCATGGTCAATCAAGTTGCCATAACTATACCATCACCTACACAAATGACACAGCCCCCAAAGGCTAATTATCAGGCAGTTCCTCTTGCTAACTATGAAAAGGAAAATCATAAACAAGAGCAAAATTAGCAGCGTCACCCTAAGCGACAATTCACACAATTCACGGAGTCTAGAGACTCCTTGTTTGACCGCTTGTTCATGGCAAACCTGATAAACTTGCTAGAAATTCGACCCATAGACCCCAACGCACCAAAACCCAAGGGCTATAGGGAAGATTTATATTGTAGATTTCATCGACAGAAAGGACATGACATCTTCTCTTGTTGGAAATTCAAAAACTTAGTGCAAGACTTGATAGACAACAAAATGCTCATGGTAGATAATCCCGTAGCACTGAGCAACCAATAGATGGAAGTCTTCAAAGACCCCCTGCCTGCCCATGATGCGTAGGCAAAGACTTTACAAGTGAATGAGGTAACACAAGACTGCCCCATGCAAGGATACGTAGGGATGATAAGCATCATGACACGAAACAAAAGATACCCAAACATGGCTGCACCCGCTGTAGCTATAGGAGATGTTCCATCAATGTCACAACCCCCACAACACCCTACACAACCTCCCCCACCTAGACCAATGGCCACGATTCGGACTAAGCTTACTCAAAGTTTAAGGACCACGTCGGCTAGGCTCTCCATTTATGAGCTCATCCAACAATCATCGCCCCATCGGGAGGCTCTATGGAGATACTCAAAGCCATTGAGCTACAGCCCCAAGAACCCAATTCTTTCAACAACTTTGTGGGACATGTGAGACAATGCATAGAACCAGTCATAACCTTCAGGGAAGATGAACTAAAATTGGTGACTGGTGATATGGTGGATCCACCCCTGCACGTCATCGTGCGGGTCAACGGGATTCCATTCAAGAGGGTGTTGGTGGACACTGGCTCGTCCAACAACATAATCATGACAGCGGCATTAAAACATCTTAAGTTGTCGGCATCCCACATTGTGGCATCCACTTACACTCTTCGAGCATTCAACGACGCGTTATGCTCGATGGTTGGCACAATTGTCCTGCCCATCCAAGTAGGACAAAAGACCATTCCTACGTTGTGTCACATCCTTGAGGGTGAGATGGCCTACAATATCTTGCTAGGCCGGCCTTGGATCAGGGACATGAAGTGTGTCCCTTCGATAGCCCATCAATGCCTCAAATACACATACGAAGGGCAAGTACATGTAGTCCCAACAGACTTAGAGCCCTTTAAGTTTTGCAATGCGATGCAGCTGATGCCACAATCGACCCTCCCATCGACACATTTGGACTTTCAATTGAATCCATCCACACAGGGTCCGATTCCACCTACATCCCCACTGTTGAGTCCCTCAAGTAACCGACCTGGCCCATCTTCATCATCTGTCCCTTCACCAACAATGCCACCTATGGTGGCCACACCGAAGGACAATGGGAAGAAGCCCCTAGAGGAGGCACCACCATTAGTCTCAACCATCTCTATCGAGGAGGTGCCCAGCCGAATGGAAGTCGAGACACCTGGTTCACCCAACATGGAGTGGACTCAGGGAGAACTCCCATTCCCTCCCCTCAACCACCGATGATTACCATTGAGATGGCCAATACGGGCCTAGGGGAGTACCTAGTGTAGAACATTGTGGCAACACCCACACTCGAATCCATGCAAGACATGGGGAGACCTCGCCTCCCCATCGGCACTATCATCCCTTTAGGCTACCCACCAAATCAGACCAACTTTGTATATGGGGGCCTCGAGAATGGCCTTGAACCCTACCTACAAGAGGAAGAGGACGAAGAGCCATTTGCTGAGAATGTTGACTATCTGTCCAACCCAGACTTCGCCTTGAAATACCTTGACCAATGTAATTGGCATGGATATGGATTGGGCAGATATGAACAAGGAATGCACACTCTTTGTCAACCAAGATACCAGATGCCATATGATAAATCAGGAGTAGGGTTCAACCACCCTTTGCCCCTCGACATCTTGGTAGAAACCATGCAAGGCTTAGGTCTAGGCAACAGGGATGGGTTGGCACAAGATCCATATGCCAATCCCAAAACTACATACACATTGGGGGATTATCTCCCATTGTTAACAACAAACCTTGTTGACCTCAACAACCCTTCCCCTTTGATCGAGAAAGGGGAAAGTTCAAGGAATAACCTCCAAGAGGGATATGAACAAGATCAAGGAGAGTCTTCTAAAGATGAGTCAGATTATGAGGTAGCACCTTGGGACCCTTTTGAGTTCGATAGCAATCACTCGCAGGTGACACCCATTGACGACTATCAAGAGGACTTCATGGCAATGTTCCCCTTTAATGTTCCAATTGAGAAATTGCCACCTCAAGAGAATCCAGCCCTCCCATAGAGAGTGGAACAACCTAGAAGGGACCAAATCAACATGCTCAAACAAAATGAGCCTCCCATGCCGCCATAAGGCCAAGTGATCAAGAAATGCCTAGTGGGAGGCTATACCAACCAGAGGGGCACATAGTTGTCGGAGCTAATGAAGGCCTATGGATCTTCGATAGCGACTATGAGGATGAGACTGAGATGGCATATCTCAACCATATGAGGCAACAAGAATACCCCATAGACATCGATGGTATGTTTGAACATCTAAATATGGGACCAAGGCATAGGTGGCATTTAAACCAAGTATAGTTAAACCAAGTGCTTCATCCACCACTTTGGGCATACAGAGAGCACCTCCCACCTAGAGACCCTATAGGGCCACCAGTGCCAAGGGTAGACCCTATCCTTCTATCCACACATAGGGCCGATCCTTTTGTGCCAGTACCTACAGAGCCAGATCCGAGGCACAAGGATCACCAAGAATGTCCGAATCAACACCCACGTGGTAATGGAGACCAAATTCATTCCATCAACATGATCTCCATTGATTTAACCACCCCCATCCACAATCCAACCGATCCAACATGACCATTGTATCTAGACCTAGATGCCATAGACTCGGATCATGCTGACTCACCACCATCCCCATCAGAGTACTGGCCTTGCGGTGAGATGTTTCATTTCACCCCAGGATAGACTCAGGATATCTTCCATGTTGAAGAGGAACCCGACGTTCCCAATGTAGATCTAAATTTAGTGAATGATATCCACCTGATCCCAACTCCACACCAGTTGGAGGATGGATCCCACATGTCAGTCGAAGAGACGATTGACGTAGACATCGGTTCTGATCCAATGAATCTACAAATCATCAAGTTGGGGGTAAGTCTATCCCTCGAAGAGCAAGCCGATTACATTGCCCTTCTCAAAGAGAAGAAGGAGGTTTTTGCATGGACCTACAAAGACATGTCGGGGCTAGACCCATAGCTAGTCATGCATAATCTAACACTTGATCCGACAGTCAAGCCAGTCAAGCAAAAGCTACGTAAGATGCACCCAATAGTGGCCTTAATGGTCAAAGATGAGCTACAAAAGTTGTTGGATGCATAGTTTGTCATCTGCATGGATTACCCACCATGGCTGTCCAACATGGTACCCATCAAAAAGCTTGATGGGAGGATTCGCATATGCATCAATTTTTGAGATTTAAACAAAGCGAGTCCCAAGGATGATTTCCCCTTGCCTAGCATCGATGCATTGGTAGATGCTACAGTAAGCCATGAAATGCTTTCCCTCATGGATGGTTTCTCGGGATACAACCAGATTCGTATCAATCTCGATGATCAACTAAAAATGGCGTTCACGATGCCTTGGGGGACATTTTGTTATAAGGTCATGCCCTTTGGCCTTAAAAATGTTGGCGCCACCTACCAACGCGCTATGACATACATCTTCCATGATCACATGCATAAAACTTTGGAAGATTATATGGATGATTTGTTGGCCAAATCTCTTTTGTGCCAAAATCATCTCGATGACTTACGCAAGATCCTTGATCACCTCATCGAACACAAAGTTAGGCTAAACCCCAAGAAGTGCGTATTTGGCATCACATCTGGAAAACTCTTGGGTTTCATAGTCTCAAAATGAGGCATCGAGGTAGATCCAAATAAATTCAAGGCAATCCTTGAGATGCTTCCCCCAACCACCATCAGGCAGCTCAGAAGCTTGCAGGGTAAGGTCACATCAATCAAGCACTTCATAGCGTAGTTATCTGACAAGTGCCGACCCATGAATAAATTATTACACAAGGGGGTAGCATTTCATTGGGATGACGAGTGCCAGTCAACCTTCGATGACATCAAACAATACTTGGCTTCACCACCAGTATTGGCACCACCTAGACCAGGAGTGTCATTCTACTTATACATCTCAGCTACTGAGGTGGCACTGGGCGCCATGCTAGCCTAGAAAAATGAATTACATAAAGAATAAGCTAATTATTATCTTAGCCGCACCCTGGTCAGTTATGAACTTAACTATGCATACGTTGAGAAGCTATGCTTGGCAGTGGTATTTGCCACCAAAAAGCTATGCCATTACATGCTGAGCAATACGACGTATGTTGTGTCTAAGGAGAATCCATTGTGGTACATGATGAGTCATACTTATCATAGTAGTCGCACGATGAAATGGATCATGTTGTTGATGGAGTTTGACATCGAATTCATTGGACAAAAGTCCATCAAAGGTCAAGTCATCACCGATCAACTAGCAGAGGCTCCTCTCGAAGATGATCAGCCTCTGACCGTAGAGCTACCCGATGATGGGGTCTTCCATGTCTCAGAATCGCTAGATTTTGATGAGCTTGAGTCACAGGCCGACATAACCTTATTTTTTGATGGTTCTAAATGTGAGCAAGGGGTGGCATGGGAATCATATTTTTCACACCACAAGGGGCTCCAATGCCTTTATCATTTAAACTTGATTTCCCATGCACCAATAACAATGTTGAATACGAAGCCTTGCTCATAGGTCTTCAGACAACCATCACCATGAACATCAAATGCTTGAATATCTTTGGTGATTCGTTGTTAATTTTCAACCAAGTGAAAGGGGTATTCCAATGCAAATGCCCAGTTCTACAGGCCTACAAAGCCCTTGTGGATAAATTCTTAGCAAATCTTGAATGGTACGACATCGAGGCACTCCCTCGATCATCGAATCATTTTGTGGACACTATGGCCTCCTTGGGGTCACTAATCCCGCAAGACCCTTCTGGTGAGATGACAACCATTCAAGTCAAAACATTATCGCAATCCATGATGGAGCGTGCAAGCTCTGACATAATGCCAGGAATCCACCTGATCCAGATTGAACCATCTCAGGATAGGTTCTCTCGAATCCATGATAGTCTGAATCATGCCAACTAGGGGTCTTTGTTCTCCCCAACCCCTCTTAATAGCAACACAATGCTATTTTTACAAGTTCTTTCCCGCTCAACTTTTGCTAGGGATGAACTTCAAGAGGGATCAACCATTCATACCATCGAGGTTTCTGATCAGCAGGATTGGTACACACCCATAAGAGACTATCTCAAGTTAGGTAGCCTCCCACTTGGATTGTCGCACGCCATGAAAAGATCATTCAAATAGAAAGTGGCAAAACATGTCTTGCTAGGAGACATTTTGTACCGTCGAAGCTATGAAGGAATCCTCCTCCGTTGCTTGGACCAGCAGGAGTCCACTTGGGTGATCACCCAAGCGCACGATGGTACATGCGGTGGCCACTTCAACGGTATGGCCATCGCAAAGTGCATTCTTTGCATGGGCTATTATTGGCCATATTTAGAGCGAGATTGTTGCGCATATGTGTGAAAGTGCATGAAGTGTCAACACCATGCTAACTTGACACATGTACCTTCTCAGGCCTTGCAACCGATCCAATCGGCTTGGCCATTTTTGTAGTGGGGCTTAGATCTCATCGAAAAGATCTCCCTTGCATCGTCAGGTCATCACACGTTTATCATAACGGCCATAGAGTACTTCACTAAGTGGGTGGAAGCAATTCCGCTTACCTCTACGACTAGGCCCCGCATTGCGGAGTTCATTTTACATAACATCATATGTCATTTTGGTATTCCATCCAAGATCATCTCGGATAATGGGACATCATTTAAGAACAAAGATGTGCGTGCTTTGACAACAAAGTACAAAATTCAGCATAGTTTTTTGACACCCTATTATCCATAGGCAAATGGGCAAGCAGAGGCGTCAAACAAAATGCTAGTTGCCATCCTTAAAAATATGGTCATAGATAATCATAAGGATTGGCACATCCAAATACCACTTGCCCTATGGGCTTATCGCACTAGCATTCGGATGCCCACTAGGGCAACTCCATTTTCACTAGTGTATGGCTCCGAGGCAGTCATGCCTCTCGAGTTGGAAATACCCTCCCTATGCATATCAATGCAAGAGTTCATCGATGATGACACTACATGGTAGGCCCGGTTAGACCAGCTTACGTTACTCGATGAATGATGCATCAATGCTCTCGAGCATTTACGTATCTATCAAGAGCGACTTAAGAAAGCATACAACATGAAAGTTCACCTGAGGGACTTTCAGGTTGGTGACCTGGTCTTAAAAGAGAACCAATAAAATTCTAACTTGCCACCCCATTTAAGGGACAAGTTCATGGCAAATTGGTTAGGTCCTTATGTAATCGATAGTAAAATAGGACCTGGAACATACCGGCTCGCCTCTCTTGAAGGAATCAAGGAACTAGAACCCTTGAACATCAGTCATTTGAGGCCATTCAACATTTAGAGAGCCATAGCCCACCCCAAAAGCTCCAAGGATTCCCACAATCGCTTGGTCAACCTAAAATGCCCAAAGGTATCTATAATCCTTTGGTCAAACCAAAACCCAAGGATTCTAATCGCTTGGTCAACCTAAAATGCCCCAAAGGTATCCATAATCCCTTTGGTCAAACCAAAAGCTCCAAGGATTCTCACAATCGCTTGGTCAACCTAAAATGCCCCAAAGGTATCCATAATCCCTTTGGTCAAACCAAAAGCTCCAAGGGTTCCCATAATCGCTTGGTCAACCTAAAATGCCCCAAAGGTATCTATAATCCCTTTGGTCAAACCAAAAGCTCCAAGGGTTCTCACAATCGCTTGGTCAACCTAAAATGCCCCAAAGGTATCTATAATCCCTTTGGTCAAACCAAAAGCTCCAAGGGTTCTCACAATCGCTTGGTCAACCAAAAATGCCCCAAAGGTATCCATAATCCCTTTGGTCAAACCAAAAGCTCCAAGGGTTCCCACAATCGCTTGGTCAACCTAAAATGCCCCAAAGGTATCCATAATCCCTTTGGTCAAACCAAAAGCTCCAAGGGTTCCCACAATCGCTTGGTCAAAAATGAATATTCAAAAAACAACAGATAATCAAAAATAACAAAAAAATTGCATCTCACTTTCATGCATAATCTTAAAAATCAAAACACAAAAAGAACTGCATTAGGCATCGCATACATACATTGCATATTTTCTGGTCATACATGTCAAAAGCACCATAGACTGTAATTACTCGACAATTCCATCATTTTCCACATTTATCCATTTTGTAAATGATCCATCAAAAATAACGCCATTCACATTTTTGCCATATCATAGTCAGTTGTCTTCTAATGTCTTTAGGGTTTTTCATCATTCAGCTGTCTTTAGATTTCTAGTCAAATGTTGTACAAAGTCAGACCGATTTTTACAAGGTAGAGTTTTACTTGGATCACGCCTTGTTACATAGCATCCCAACACAAGCTTAAAACACATAAAAATTCCCAAGTTGTGTGAATGAAAGATGAAACCTACATAGCGGTCTAGGTTACCATAAGTGAAATGGTTATCTTGCTCATCCCCCTATGCGAATGATCCAAGAATGCTGAGAGTTGACAAAAGGACAAGCATCTTCCCTACCCAATTCCCCATAATAAATAGTGGTTTTCACCACTATCAAAATTCCAAACCCTTCCCTCCTAAAAGTTCCAAATAAAACAAACTTAAAATAAAAATTAAAAAACAACTTACCAAGTCCAAAAGGGATAGTCATCCCCAAGGCCAAAAGGATCAATGCCATTCACAAGCAAAACCCACGAGCTCAACCTTGAAATCAAAATTCAAAATCTAAATCCTCATAGAGAAACAATAAAAAAATAATAACAATGGTTATCACCACTACTCAAACCCCTTGCTCAAGAAAAAAAAAGAAAAAATAAATAGTGATTTTTATCACTATATATGAGAGCAAGTATCCCAATAGATTGAACAACCGAAAGACGCCTGAGCTTGAATCCTTGGAATTCTCAGCATTCGAAAAACCATTTAGGTGATCCTCATTACGGGTTTGGTGGATAGCCTACCTGGCAATGGCGGTATCCTAAATGCATGATGATATATCTATCACATTAACTTTGTGTATGTGTAGACCAATGTTTGCATGTGGATGAGCTAGCTTATGGTATCCTAGATTGCCCCATAGATTAATCTTACTAAATACAACAAAGGAGTTAGTGGAGCTAATTAGGTGATCCTCAGTACAGGTTTGGTGGACAGCCTACCTGGCACTGGCGGTATCCTTATGAATACCACATAAACGAACTCAATCGCACACACAGGGATGTGAAATAACTTGGTCAAACTCAAGTCTGATTCGTACCTTGTTCGAAAGTCTTGTAAGATAAATGTACAGTCTTGATTAGTTAGTTAAAGCATCTGAGTCTCAAAAAAACCTTAACTACATTCTAAAACAATTGTTGTACATTTCATTACTTACATCACCATCAGAAAATACAAAACAAAAATTACAAATGCAAAGTTATTCCATAAAGCAATCACATAGTACAAAAAGCTAGTAAATCTTGTACAGTCTATGGTGCCATCACCTATATACCAACAAATCATTCCATCCATTCCATATGCATACATCTATATCATATAGCTAACATCATCCATAGTCATAATAGCATATGCATACATCAACATAAATAAATGTGCATAAAAAGAACAATAAACCATGACAAGCATATCATCAAACCAAAAATGAGTCATGTATATATATCAAGTCAAAATGCCCTCAAGCTACAATAAGAAGGTCCTCTGACCTCACAAAAAAACCAAAAACTCAAAATCCCCAAAGCCTAGGGAGTCGGCCACCATGATCACGTAGGATCGGTGCGACTGGAACTACCCCTAGTAGTATGGGTCCTATGGGACCTCTCAGGGCGCTGCTAGCCCATGCACCATGCCCACCAATGCTACCCTCATCCAGCCACCTACGATGAGAGGATGTAGACTACTCAGTCTCACTACCTCTCGTACGATGCGATGAACCACCTCCATCGAGATCAGGTAACTATCCACCAAGGTGGACAACCTCTGTCTCTAACTCTACCTGATACCGCCCCCACTCCACATCTCATCGATGATACATAGCCAATGCATTGTCCCACTATGCCAATTGAGCCCGTAGGAGATCCATATCCTCCTCCCATCTCTATAAAAGATCCTCCAATCATGCTATCTCAACATGAAACCTAGCCTCCACATCCCCTGAGATAGCCTGAGGCATGGGCACCTCTAGGATGGCCTACTGCTCTGACACCCACTACTCTAGGACATCCTGTACATCCGGCTGCTCTGGAACCCCTAAATCATCTCCATCACCAGTGAAGTCATCAACCTCCACCATGTTTGCATCATCAAGCGGAGCCCCCCAACCCTCCCTCGATGCCTCTACATCCCCACCTCCTGTTGCTACCGCATCCGTGCCTCCTAGAGGCCCCTCACCCCACCATCACCGCATAGTCCACCATCGGTCATACTCTGTAGTTACCCCGACATCATCCACATTGGGTACATCAATAACTACATCAGACCCCTCACCTAATGGCTCAATGATCGACCAGACTAGGGTCCTCTCATCCCCCACGCTCGATAGATCAAGGGATCACCAGGAAATCCCTGGTGCACCCCAAACTATCATGTCACCCAGACATATGGGAAGTACTCCTACTCTGTCCCATGTCACCCAATCAACCATCTACCCCTACGCACCCATCGAAGCCACTCTCTAGCCTCAAGCTAGGCTGGACAGTCCTGATATGATCGCCAAAACACCTGCCCTGGCACTAAATGAGAGAAGGCATCAGTATAGTGCCCTACGACACCTGCCCATCATCGACTCTACCCATGCTCCTCTGACCTCTACCATAATGTGGCATATCCAATCTCTCGATCCACCATCTCACCTCGGGTGGTCCAAGGCAAACCCTGTGGTCGCTCGATAGCTATGTGCTGCCACCCCACACTGCAAGAGATAGCTGCACCCGATCCCCTTTCACCTTCGATAGTGGACCTCGTACAACTCATCGTACAACTGTGCCAACAATGTCTGACCCCATCTCATAATCAGTGGAGCTGATGTAGGACACTCCACCAAAGTGAACACCAACTCCAGCAGGTTCCAAGGGAACCTCGCACCTGAGGAGTCAGGAAGCAGCATATTGGAAATGAGGGCCATGAGTAAAGCATGCCTCACCCCTAATACGCCCTTCTCCAGCCACCACCGCACCAGAATACCGCCTATATGGCAGTCAGCCTCTGCCCTCTCCATAGGCCTATCCACCCCCCTCTCCCTCAACCAAAACATCATGTCAGTACTGTTTCGTTGGTCCCGATGGGTCATCCGGATGGGCAGCCCATCTATCGAAATCTATAGAATCTGATATACGTCCTCCAAAGTAATCGTCATCTCCCCTATTGGGAGATGAAAGGTGTTGGTGCGGGGATCCCACAAATTGATCAGGGCAGTCAAATATGCTCGATCCCCCACCACAGGCTCCAAACGCGTCACCTACTTGAGCCCAAGGGCATCAAGCCACTCCCAATCCACAACTGTCAGTGCATCCCGGGCATCAGAGAACACAGTCGGCTGGCGGTGCCGACTCCTCACAACCTAAAAAAACAAATAAAAAAAAAAAACAAATTAGGGTTTCAACCTTAATTTAAACAAAAACATTAAAATAAACTATACAGACAAAAACAAAGTACAAAAAAACTGTATAGCAAAAGTACAGATCAATCAAAAAAATTGTACAAAAAAAAAAAACAAACAAAACAAATTAGTTTCAACTTAATAAACAAAAAACAATAAAAAACAAAACAATACAAAACATTCAAATAAATTGTACAATCAAAAACAAAAAAATAAACAAAACAATAAATAAAAAAAAAATCATACTAGGGTTTTTAACCTTAAGTGTGAACAAAAAACAAATAAAACATAAAATCATACTAGGGTTTTTAACCTTAAGTGTGAACAAAAAAATCAAATAAAACATAAAATTCATACTAGGGTTTTTAACCTTAAGTGTGAACAAAAAAACAAATAAAAACATAAAATTCATACTAGGGTTTTTAACCTTAAGTGTGAACAAAAAATCAAATAAAACATAAAATCTATATTCGGGTTACAACCTTAATAAGACAAAAACAACAAAAAAAATAACGCTCACAAGCATTTTATATGTGCATTTTAAAAATTCATATAAAAACAAAAAAAAATAAGAAGGAAGGAACATCATACCGGTCTCGCCTCGGCTCCTCCACTCGAAGATCCGGTTCTCGCACTCATGATGTCCATGAAATTTCGGTAGTGCTCCGCTACGCAAACTCGCACTCCTCCTCACTGCTCCAAATCGCCAAGAAAAAATTGTTGCAAATGAGCCCAAAACCTAGATTTGGTCTTTTTATAGGTTGTTAGGCCTGTAATCGTTCCACCCTGGGATGAGCACTCTAGTTAGCGCTCGTCCCACCCTGGGACGATTACCAAATTGGTATTCGTCCCACCCTGGGATGATTACAGAGCAAGAAATAAAGCAACAAAAATTGCATCCAAAAAATGCACCAAAAATAGCAATAAATCTGCCGAACAAAGGTGCCTTTGCACCTGACATTCATGGCATGCAAAACCGACGTCGGGGTCACAAATACTCACTATCCTACTCCCTAAGAAGGCTAGCATAGCTGGACCGCTCCACGGGAAGGAGGATTTTTGATAATTTCTACCCCAATAGGCGTCACAAAAAGGGTCAAAACCCACCAAAAATAGGTCCGATTGTTGGAAAACTGCATAAGCGTTCAACGAAAACAACTGAAGGCACCCTTACAAATGTCATCTTGGGTCAAGCGACTCATCGCTTTTCTCATTTTGGTCATTCCCTCATCGATTCGTCGCTTGAGGGGGTAGTCACACTTAGTCACCAAATCAACAAATACACACCCAATCAAGGAAATGGCATGCATTCAAAGAATCATTGACAAAGACAATCACGCTCCTGCTTGGGGCAGCAAACAAGCAATAATCACAAGCTGAACAAACACTTGGCATTCTAGAAGCATGAAGACAAGGTTCCTCAGACAAAAGGTTGCGCCCTTTGCCTATTCATGATTGAACAATGTCCAAGATCAAGTACACCTCACCGAAAAAGGTTACACTTGAGTTAAGCTCCTTAGCTCGTCAGAAGCAAGGATTCAAGAATGCGTGCCCTTTCCATACTTGGGGCATCAAAATTTGGTTAGGTTACTAAGAAACCCTAATCATTAAGTGCTTTGGTCATCTATTTTTGCTCAGCACTGCGCCACACACAATGCATCCCAAAAAGGGGCATCTGTAGACACCAAAACAACACCAATCCGATTATGTGACTACAAGCACTGATCGAATTGGCATACATACCCCCTAGGGCAGCCTCCAGAGGTTAAAAAGTGGTCCTAACCACTCCCAAATCAGTTTTGGAAGGTCAGAGGTCAATTTGGCACCTTTTAAGCACTTTGCTCCCTATTCGTCCCACCCTGGGACGATTAGAATCCTATTCGTCCCACCCTGGGACGATTAGCAGCAATCGTCCCAGGGTGGGACGATTAGCAGGTTTGACTGGAAAAAAGTCAAGCCTTGATAGATCCGCCACTCAACTTCACCTTCATTGCATGCAATTGCGAGGAACGGTTTCAAATCTGAGAGAGGGACTTCAGTCAAGCATGCCTTGATCATGGAGGCCCTAAATCATGGAGGAATCTTCTCTCCCCAAAAAAGGCATGACAAGCCAAGTGGCGCCCTCGCATGCGCATTCAAAGGAGACCCTCAGGTCTATAAAATGGTGAGCCTCCTCACCCCAAAAAAGAATAGAGCTGGAGCATTTGGAGCAATGGAGTGCTGCCAAATTATACCCACATTCCCCTTTGTGCTTCTTACATCCCTAATTTCTCTTTTGGAAGAGAGGTTATCGGGTGAACACTAAGAATACAATCCCGACCCAAAACCCAAGCAATCAGCCACAATCCCACACCAAATTCGTCGACACAACCCCCTAGGAGGTTTTGGACCCATCCCAAGTGGATTGGTGTCAAAACCAGACCCCAAACGGTGGGCGTCCTGCCCTCGGGCGCCCCCCAAACTATTGCAGTCCTAATCGTCCCACCCCGGAGTGATTAGAAATCTATGAATGCTTTCTTCACTATTATTTTTGCATTATGTTCTATTTGGTTTACTTATGTTGTTGTTCAAGTTTCATTGCATTCTGACCTGTTTTGACCTTGTTTTTATCATTTTATGTGTTTACTAACCTACAGGGAGCGCCTTCGGATACAGGACAATCTGGGTAGAATCTGCCAAATATGACCTTCTGGGTCATCCCAAAATGCCCCTTTTTGTCTAACCCCAAGTTTGCAAGAATTTTGGAGGCCTCTGGATAGGACATTTGCAAGGTCACTTTTGCATGTTTTGTGATAGTCCTAATCGTCCCACCCCGGAGCGATTAGAAATCCATGCATGATTTCTTGACTGTTATTTTTGCAATGTGTCTCTGATGATGTTTCTATGCTTCTATCAAATTTTGAATTCATTATGACATGTTCTGACCATCATTTTGCTATTTTATGTATTCACTAGCCGGAGGCCTTAGGGATTGCATGTTTTCCCTCTATCCGCATATGCTATTAACTATTTGTTGTTTCTCTATGCATAGGATCTCACCACCAGGAACACCAGAGGGGCAGCAAGGAATGATGAACACATGGACACAAGCGGCGGCAACCTTTGGCCCACCCATTTCAAATGTGGGCATGCGAAAGACACTGGAAGCGTACCATCCGTTGATGTAACGAACTGTATCAAACGTTCTGAGCCCTAGAAGGGGGATGTATTGTAACCAGATTGAAAGCAACATTAATAAAAGAGGCCCCACTTTTCTTTGTTTGCTAACATCTCACGTCTTTCCTTCATGCATTGCTTTTCTCGCATTCGTAGGACTTAGCATTTTTATATCAATTTCGTTTGCATCATAATCTGGCACGCCGTCACTCCGCATTCGGCTTTCACTATTCATCCCACCCTGGAGCAAATAGAAACTAGAGTGTTTTTTGACCAAAGTTACAGAAATGGTAGGTTCCAGAAGTGATGAGGTAGGTACCTAAACCCTCTATTTTTCATTTTGTAGTCTCAGAAGCTGTTTATTTGGTTTTTCTCGCATCATTTTGTTTGCTTAGAAAGGTTAAAAGTAGATTTAATTTTCCCATAATGCAAAATAACAAAAAGAAGAAAAATCAAAGAAAATCAAAGTAGGAATGCATCTCTATGGTTTGCTTGCTTGTAGCCTACCCAATGGGTAGGCTAACATTTAGGGTTTTTGCATTTCTAGATACATTTGTAGGTTCCTTTTATCCTAAATTTCTAAAAGTAAAATGCACCTTTTGCATGCATTTAGTGAATGATCATCGAGTGCTTTATTGTTTTCTTTCTTTGGATTAAAAAGAACCACACACACCACGATTCATTTAAACTCTAGTGAGGTGGATTTCATCACCATCCACTAGTAGAGTTCAATGAGGTGGCTTTCATCTCCACCCATTGTCTCAAATCCCATGAACCTTGTTCTTTGCCAAGGCCGGTTCCAAGATCCATAATAGCCCATGGGTTATAGCACGTATCTCTCTTCGGAGAGGTATATCACAGATTGTGAGTGAACTGGGTGAGGAACTGGTAGGACCTATGCTCCTTGGCCATGTGTGGACCTCATCACCACATATTATAGGTGGGATAACATGACCTAGAGTTCATCGCCAGGTTGTTGAGCTACGAGTATATAGGTGAAATCCAATTAAACATAAGATTATCATTCAACAAGATTTCAAACATGTGACACAAGGTCCTATTTTACAAACAACACATCTAAAACACACAAAATAGTTTAGGGATTCACATATAAAACTTAAAAGAGATAATCATCTATCTTATTGAGTGTTTCCTTTTCTTGTTTGTTATTTCATTAAGAATTTGTAAAAGAGATAATCATCTAGGGTTTGGTAGAGAGTTATAATGGTGTGCACCCACAACCAAGCCCAATCACGGGTGGAAGCTATGGAGAGTGGACTAGGAGACATGAGTCATATTTGCTATAGCCCTAGGGACTTGGTCATACCTCCCTGGTGAGCCTCTACTCACCCTAGTCCTCAAATAGTAGGATGAGAACCACACTTACAAGGGAGCCCTATGCGGGACACCCCTATAGGTGATGGACCTTACCTAGGAGAGTGTTCCCGGTACTTAGACACATCACATGCCTTATTTGAGGAAAGGAAATAATGCACTGAGGTGCTAGTAGATAGAGCGGTGCCACGCATCCATGTACCTATTAGGTTTGACATGCCTATTCATAGGCCAGAGCACAACTTCACACATTGGGTAGAGGAGGTTGATCCAACCTTACCTCTACATCACCCTAATAGGGTCCAGAAGCTTAGGTAACCTGATGGGTATGACACTCATCACTCAAGGTGAGCTAACTCTGCCCTTCCCTTCCTCATTCATGAAGGAACATGAGGAAATCCTTGATTATCCTCAAGAGTAGTATTCCATGCATGCTCGATGTGCCTCTATGCCCACTGAGTACAATGAGCATATGCTCAGGCCCAAACCTCAAGTCAATGCAATGGCCCTCAATCGAGGGAAGCACACGATAGATATCATAGATTATCTTGAATGAGGTCAGCCTCAAGGTGAGACTCCTAGGCCTCCTAGGCCCCACACTATGGAATAAGTCAAGTAGGTAGTTGCAAGATATGCAGAATACCAAGCTCAATTCAAATAGCTTCGACAAGACAAGGAACAACTAGACCGCTTGCATCAACTTGAGAAAGAAAGAATCGAATGATAGACCAATGAGCTATTCCAGAAGACTCTACAAGAGAGGGTCCCTACCCCTAAGACACATAGGCAGGAAGTCCACCCAAGGCAACCCACACTCATTTGAGATAGGTCTCCTAGACCTTATCCAATGTTACCTCCATGACCTCCTAGGCCAGATCGGGACTTGCCTCCCAGGCCAAACATAGGGCGCCCACAATGGGCAGATACTCCCCTTTATAGATCGGCTCGAGAGATGCCCTATGGGGCCTACACTGAGCATGAGCTAGAGGTAGAGTACTTAGAGATGCCTTATCAAGGTAGGGGGGTGACATGCCACCACCCCACAATAGGTTGAAGGACCCTCAACCTCCACCACAAGATAAGAGTAAGGATGAGGAGATTAAATCCTCAAATGCATATCAGAGCATTGCTAGAGTGCCTAGAGTCAATAGAGAACAAGACCTCTGGGTCTAGATCTCAAAAGCCCACTTTGCACCAGCTATGTAGTCAACCCCTTCATCCTTCGATTCCTACCCCTCCCTATCCAGAACAATTCAAGCTACCTCAGTTGGCTACCTTTAAGGGAGAGGAAGATGCACAGGAACATGTCACTAAATTCCTGAGTCAATGCTTTGGCATTCAGGATAATGATGCTTTTCTTTTGTGGACATTTGTGACTACCCTCTCTAGCCCAACCTCGGAGTGGTTTACCCAAATCTCGAAGCATATCATCCACAATTTGGATCAACTTGTAGATGCGTTTCTAGAATGCTTCACCTTCAACACCAAGAGGAAGGTGATGCTGGCTGATCTCACTAGGTTGAAATAGTATGATGATGAGTCAATAGCAAATTATGGCAATAGGTGGTGAGCCTTGCTCGCCAAGTTGCCTTATCTACTCCCCATGTTGGATTTGACTTAGATGTTTTCCAAGAGCTTCCTAAAGCCGATCTCCTTGTTGTTGCAGTTGCAATAGTATTCGACTCTTGAAGATGCCCTAGCACAGGCTAGGATCATTGAAGACATTAAGATTCAAGAGGGAGAAATTGTGAAGCCTTGCAAGGAGTGGAACAAGAATGCTAAGAATACCCCAGCGCAACCTAAGCCAGTAATAGTGAATCAGGTTGCCATTAGTGTCTTGGGGCCAGCACAAGTTGCACCACCTCAAAAGCCTAATTATCAGGCCACTCCTAGGAACTATGCCAAGGACAACCAAAATAATCAAGGGCAAAATCAATAGTGTCACCCCAAGTGATAGTTCATACCCATTGTAGAGTCTATGGACTCATTGTTTGAGCACCTCTTAGTGACTAATTTGATCCATCTACCTGAGAGTCGACCTATCGACCCAAATGCACCAAAGCCTAAAGGATACAGAGAAGACCTATATTGCAAGTTTCATAGGCAAAATGGGCATGATGTGCAAATGTGCTATAAGTTCAAGAATTTGGTGCAAGACCTGATCGATAGGAATGCCCTTTAGGTAGACAACCCTATCACACCAAACAACCAACATATGGAGGTCTTCAAATACCCTTTGCCTATCCATGTGGAGTAGGCCAAGCTAATGCCCTAGGTGAATGAGGTTCACCATACCCCCTAAGCAAGGGTATGTTGGCATGATCAATATTGTCATAAGGAATAGGTGGTACCCAAGTCTAGCCACACCACCTATGGCTTAGAGTGATGTTCCTTCGATGTCGTAGCCTTTACCACCTCCTATGCCGAGCCTCCCACCTAGGCCTATGGTCACAATTAAGAGCAAGCTCACTCAGATCTTAAGAATAACATCTACCGAGCTCTCCATATATGATCTCATTCAACAATCACCACCTCATAGAGAAGCCTTGATGGAGATCCTTAAGGCAATAGAGCTTCAGCCCCAGGAGTCTAACTCCTTCAACAACTTTGTGGGGCATGTGCGGCAATGCATGGAACCGATGATTACCTTTCGAGAAGATGAACTTAAACTAGTTCCAAATGATATGGTGGATCCTCCCTTGCACATCATCGCATGTGTAAATGGGACGCCATACAAGAGAGTGTTGATAGACATCGGGTCTTCTAGCAACATCATCACTACAACAAATCTCAAGCATTTAAAGCTCCCAATATCCCATATTGTTGCATCTACTTACACCCTCCGAGAATTCAATGATGCCATATGCTCAATGGTTGGTACGATCATCCTACCTATCCAGGTGGGAGAAAAGACCATCCTGACGCTATGCCATATCCTAGAGGGTGAGATGGCATACAATATCCTGTTAGGCAGACCATGGATTAGGGACATGAAGTGTGTTCCTTCCATCGCTCACTAGTGCCTCAAGTACACTCATGAAGGGCAAGTTCATGTCGTCTCTACTGACCTAGAGCCTTTCAAGTATTGCAATATGGTGCAGCAGCTCCCTGAGTCAACCTTGCCATCAACTCATCTAGATTTTCAATCGAATAAATCTGGCCAAGGTTTGACTCTGCCACCATCACTTTCAAGAAATCCATCGCCATCTCATGCCATACCATCCACATCATCCACACCTCCCTAGATGCCCATGGCACCTATGGATCCTTCGCCTAGGAACCCAGGAAAGTGGCATGTTGATGAGGTCCAACCAACCATATCCACCATCTCCATAGAGGAGATCCCTAGCCAAGTAGATGAGGAGCTACCATGTGAGGCAAATGATGAATCAGATTAGGTCTCACTCTCATCCCTTTTCTACCCATAGCCTCAGGTCATAGTACACCTAGCTACCACCAGATTAGGGGAGTACATGGTTAGGAATGTTACAACTACCCCTACTATAGAGTCGATGCATGACATGGGTCGACCTCGTCTTCCCATAGGCACTATCGTACCTCTCGGTATCCCCCCTAATAAAATGAATTTCATCTATGGGGGCCTTGACTATGGCATCGAGCCTTACCAACAGTAGGAGGAGGATGAAGAGCTATTTTCTAAGGACATCAACTACATGTCCAAACCTGATTTCACCATGAGGTACCTCCACCTCTGTAATTGGCATGGTTATGGGTTGGGCCTATATGAGTAGGGCACTCGGGTCCCTTACCAGCCGTAGTATCAAATGCCTTATGACAATTCTTGGCTTGGGACTCAACAAGCCTATGCCCTTAGATGTCCTCATAGATAGCTTAGAGTGCATGACTCTAGACTTTAGAGATGAGCTTGCATGAGATCCTTTTGCCAACCCCAATCGTGTCTACTCACTAGGGGACTACTTCCCTATGCCCTTGGGAGATGATGACCCACCTCACGATGATATCTGATCCTATGAGAGAGGTGAAGGTTTGCACACCCTTCCCCATGATAGTGAGGAAGAAGATCAGGGGTCTCCTTATGAGTGGACATTTGACGATGAGTCATATTATGAAGTAGCACCTATAAAATCTGATAGTTTAGATGGAGAAGGTCCATGGGTCATCCCTGTGGATGATGAGGATGAGTTCTATCTGTGCATATTCCCATTACACCATCCCATCTGGTAACAACTTCTACCTTTAGAGGAGCAAGCTCACCCACAACCACACCGACCACCTCCGGTCATTCCACCACCTCTGCAACCACCTCTAGAGATCTTGCGACATCCTGATGTCCATGAGCACCACCAGCCACATAGGGGAAATCATCCATCCATAAATATGATTTCCATAGATCTGTTTGAGCCCCTACGAGATCCAAATAACCCATTGTAGTTGTTGCACCTCGACTTGGGGGTAATCAACTTTGATCGGGGAGATTCACCCCCATAACCTTCTGAGTATTGGCCTTGCAATGAGATGCTACAACCATTTCATTTCTCTCTAGGGCCAGCTCATGATGTCTTCCATGCTGAGGAGGAACCCAAGGTTCCCATTGATGATCTAAATCCAACGGATGACATCCATTTGATCCCTACCCCCCACCAGTTAGAGGAGGGGTTGCATATGTCAATCGAGCCTATGATTGACAAAGATATCGGCTCAGATCCCGAGAATCTATAATGTATCAAGCTAGGGAAAAGCTTATCCCCCAAAGAGCAAGTTGATTACATAGCCCTTCTCACAAAGAAGAAGGAGGCTTTTGCATGGTCCTACAAAGACATGTCGGGACTGGATCCTAATCTAGTCACCCACAATCTAACGCTTGACCCCAAGGCCAAGCTTGTCAAGCAAAAGCTAAGAAAGATGCATCCAATAGTGGCCCTAATGGTCAAATATGAGCTACAGAAGTTGTTGGATGCCAGGTTTGTCATTTATGTAGACTATCCACCATGGTTTTCCAACATGGTTCCCATCAAGAAGCCTAATGGGAGGATTCATATTTGCACCGATTTTTGAGACCTAAACAAAGCGAGTCCTAAGGATGATTTTCCTTTGTCGAGCATCGATGCCCTGGTAGATGCCATAATGGGCCATGAAATGTTATCCCTCATGGATGGTTTCTCTAGGTATAATCAGATTCATATCAATCCAGAAGACCAACTCAAAACGATGTTCACAATACCTTGGGGAACATTTTGCTATAAGGTCATGCCTTTTGGTCTTAAAAATATTGGTGCCACCTACCAGCATGCCATGACATACATCTTCCATGACTACATGCATAAGATTTTGGAATATTACATGGATGACTTACTAGCTAAATCTTTGTTATGCCATGAGCATCTCGATGTCCTATCAAAAGTCCTCGATCTCCTTATTGAGCATAACATGAGACTAAACCCCAAGAAGTGCATCTTTGGCATCACATATGGAAAACTCTTGGGATTTATAGTTTCCAAATGAGGCATTGAGGTGGACCCCAACAAGTTCAAGGTAATCCTCGAGATGCCTCCCTCGACTACCATCAAGTAGCTTCAAAGCCTGTATGGCAATATCTACATCCATAAAATGCTTCATAGCATAATTTTTGGACAAGTGTCGACCCATGAACAAGTTACTACACAAGGGGGTCACATTCCATTGGGATGATGAGTGTCAGGATGCCTTTGACATAATAAAACAATACCTAGCTTTGCCACCAGTGTTGGCTCTACCTAGACTAGGAGTGCCATTCCACTTATACATCTTAGCCACTGAGATTGCATTGGGTGCCATGTTAGCCTAGAATAATGAACTGCATAAGGAATAGGCTACTTACTATCTCATCCACACCCTGGTCAGCTATGAGATCAAGTACGCATACATTGAGAATTTATGCCTAGTGGTGGTTTTCACCACCAAGAAGCTATGACATTACATTATTAGCCATACCACGTATGTTGTATCTAAAGAGAATCCATTGTGATACATGATGAGTCGCACTTATCACAATAGTCACACGATGAAATGGATCATGTTGTTGATGGAGTTCGACCTAGAATTTATCAGACAAAAATCAATCAAGGGTTAGGTCATCACCGATAAACTCGTAGAGGCTCCTCTTTAGGATGATCAGGATCGCTCGATTTTGATGAGCCTGAGTCACAAGCAGATATGACTCTATTCTTCGATGGCTCCAAGTACGAGCAAGGGGGTGGCATCGGGATCGTGTTTTTCACACCCCATGGGGCTCCCATACCCCTATCATTTAAACTCGATTTCCTATGCACCAACAAAAATTTCAAGTACAAAGCCTTGCTCATAGGTCTTCAAATGACTATCACCATGAAAATCACCAAGCTTAATATTTTCAATGATTCCTTGCTCATTTTCAACTAGGTCAAAGGGATCTACCAATGCAAGTGCCCAGTTCTGCAAGCCTACAAAGCCCTTGTGGATAAATTCCTAGAAAAGTTTGAATGGTATGACATCGAGGCACTCCCTCAATCATATAATCATTTTGTAGATACAATGGTCTCCCTAGGGTCCTTTATCTCGTAGAACCCTATTGATGAGATGACAACCATTCATGTCAAAATGCTATTGTAGTTTGTGGTTGAGCATGAGAGCACTCAAGCCATGCGAGAGGTCCACCCAAGATCATTTGTCATTTTGGTATTCCATCCAAGATCATTTCGTATAATGGGACATCATTTAAGAAAAAATATGTGCATGCTTTGACAACAAAGTATAATATCCAACACAAATTTTTGACATCCTACTATCCACATGCAGATGGGCAAGTAAAGGCTTCCAACAAAACATTGATTTCTATTCTCAAGAAAACTATTATATAGAATCACACTGATTGGCACACATAAATACCCCTTGCTCTATGGGCCTATTGCACTAGTATTTGGATGCCCATTGGGGCTACCCCATTTTCACTAGTGTATGGCACCGAGGCAGTCATGCCTCTAGAGCTGGAAATCCCATCACTGCACATATCCATGCAAGATTTTATCGATGATGACACTGCATGGAAGGCTCACCTAGATCAGCTTATGTTGCTTTATGAGCATTGTGTTAATGCTCTTGAGCACCTACGCATATATCAAGAGCAACTTAAGAGAGCCTACAATATGAAATTCCATATTAGATACTTTTAGGTTGGTGATCTCATTCTAAAAGAGAACCAACAAAATTATAATTTTTTCCCCACCTAAAGGATAAGTTTACGACAAACTGGTTAGGTCCTTTTGTCATCACTAGTCAGATTGGACCTGGGACTTATCATCTAGCCTCTATTGAAGGAATCGAGGATCTTGAACCCTTGAACATCCTTCATTTGTAGCCTTTCCATGCCTAGAGTACTATGGCCCACCTCCAAAATGCTCCAAGGGTGTCTACAACCCGCTTGGTCAACCTAAAATGCTCCTAGGTGGTCCATGACCATCTAGGTCACCCCAAAATGCTCCAAGGGTGCCTACAACCCACTTGGTCAACCTAAAATGCTCCTAGGCAGTCTATGACCATCTAGGTCACCCTAAAATGCTCCAAGGGTACCTACAACCCGCTTGGTCAACCCAAAATTCTCCTAGGTGGTCCATGACCATCTAGGTCACCCCAAAATTCTCTAAGGGTGCCTATAACCTGCTTGGTCAACCCAAAATTCTCCTAGGAGGTCTACGACCATCTAGGTCACCCCAAAAGGCTCCAAGGGTGTCTATCCACTAATTGGTCAACCCAAAATGCCCTAGGAAGTCTATGATCGTCTAGGTCACCCCAAAATCCCCAAAGGTATCCATAAGCCCGTTGGTCACACCAAATGTCCCAATGGCCCCTAATAAGCCCGTTGGTCACATGTATATACATATATTAATCAAAAATCCAAAAGCATCATCAAAATATCAAAAACACAAAAATATTGCATTACATCACATCACATCACATTGCATCCCATTACATTTTGTCATCGCTTGCATTAGGTATACTCATCATTGCACTTCATATTTTAGAGTTTCTCATACATGTCTAGCACTACGCTTGAACGCTAGTCATCATTAAAAATAAATATTGTTAAAGTAATCATTCACATCAGTTCATGTTTCATTATTCATTTTCCACCTACATTTCCCACTTTTTCATATTTGTGTCCATTCCCTTCACCTAGCCATTTGTTCTAGAATGTCATTAGGATTTTCAGTCACTCAGCCATATCTAGTTTTCTTTTTAGGTTTTTTAGAAAGCTATCATGATTTTTTAGGAGGTCGAGTCTTGCTTAGATTATACCTTGTATACATCAAATCCCAACACATTTTCACACTAATAAATCCAAGTTTTATGCAAGGAAATATGAAACCCACAAAGTGGTCTAGGTTTCTTTAAGTGAAAAGGTTATCCTACTCATCCCCCTATGCGAATGGTTCAAGAATGCTGAGAATTGGCAAAAGGACAAGATCTTCCCTACCCAATTCCCCAAAATAAATAGTGGTTTTCACCACTATCCTCCAAAAAAATCAAAATCCCAAAAATAAAACATCCTCACAAGTCAAAGTCAAAAGCAAAAAAAAAATCAAAGTCAAAATAAATAGTGGTTATCACCACTTCCCAAATCCCTTGCTCAAAGAAAAAAAAAAACATTTTGTATAAAATAAACAATGATTTTCATCACTACATATGAGCAAGTATCCCAATAAAATTGAAGAAAATAAGGGAGCTGAACTTGAATCCCTATAATTCTTAGCATTTGATAAACCATAAGGTGATCCTCATTACAGGTTTGGTGGACAACCTACCTATCAATGGTGGTATCCTTATGCATGACGATATGTCTGTCACATTAGCATTTTGCATGTGTGTAGACCAATGTTTGCATGTGGATGAGATAGATTTTGGTAGCCTATACTACCTAGTGGTCTAATCCTACTAAGTACAAAACCTAGGATCGTGAAATTCATAGGGTGATCCTCATTACATGTTTGGTGGATAGCCTACCTGGCAATGGAGGTATCTTTATGCATCTCACAAGAATGAACTCACTTGCACACATAGGGATATGAAGTATCTTGGTCATCCTAGCAGATTTATACCTTATCAAAAAGTCTTGCATAGTTAGTATACAATCTTTAATCAAGTTAGCTAGAGTGTTTGAGTCTAATGAAAACATCATCTACATTCTCTAGCATCTCATTTCATTTATTTCATTCTATCACATTGCAATAGCACATTTCCATATATCCATTATACAAAAACAATACAAAAAAAAAACACATAGTGCTAACATAGTGTGTCAAATCATTAGTCATAGTTCATCATATCACAACACTTAATTCATCCATATCATTTTTCATCCATGCATATACATAGCATCAAATAAAATCATATTAAAATATATGCATACATGATAAACATTCATCAATATGCCATCATATCACAAAAGCATCTATATGCATACACGATAAGCATTTAACATATCATAAGAAAATAAATACATAGATTGCATCCATATCATTAAATAATAATGGAGACACATCATTACGATCACAAAATCTCATATATATATATATATATATGGGGTAAAAATATACATCATAGTTTCTAAAAATGTACATGGGCTACAATAAAGTGGGTCCTCAGACCTCACTGAAACCAAAAAAACCAACATCCAAAAAGAGTCCTAAGAGTTTCCATCACCATGGTCATGCAGGGTCGATGCTATGACTCACACTACCATCTATCATTCAAGTCTACTATGATTCCCCATGTCTGTTTCCACTAGTCCTGTTAGTCCTCCACCTAGAAGATGATTACACTATCTTGCTCTACCGAGTCTGGTGGGATTCACTAGTCTCTCCATAATCAAGAAGATGCCCTCCAAGGTGCACTACCTCCATCTCCAATTGATCAACATAGGCCTACCTCCACTATCCCCATACTTGGTAAGTCTCCACAATTGACTACATTTATAATACCTTCACCCATAGCCTCCCCACATCCTCACTATTGGATCCCTCCTACCTAGGACCCTGTGATCTCAATTGTGCCCACAGTGATGATATCTCAGACTGATCCTCATGTGCCTATGCTCAAAGGATATCTCTATCCTATTTTACCATGCCTAGCTCAGCTTATAGCTCTAGATATTTATTACCCTATATATCCTACTGTGCATGCATCCCAAGATCCTCTACATCCCCATAGTCACCTTGATATCCCAAGTCTAGGAGGTCTACCTGCTCATCTACCTAATGGTGATGCCCATGGAGCTTGCCCACCTCTGCTTGGTCCTTCTTCAGGGCATCCAACATTACCTCATCCATTACACCAACTACCTCACCCTTGAGGGCCCTTGTGCCTTGTCACTGGTGCATCACCCACCATGAGTCATACTCATCTATAGTTCTAGTTTCATCCACATATAGAACATATACTGTAGGATCTGCCTCCCCTTCCACCTCCTCCAGTATCAGCCAACCTAGTGTCCTCTCATACCTATGATACTGATACACTACTGGCTCCTCGGGTAGTCCTTTATGTAGCCTAAACTATCATATAATCCAAAAAATGGAAGTACTCCTACTCAATCTCATGCCTTGAAATCATCCATCTACCTTGCCTCACTCGATAGAGCTACTCTCTGTCATCAGCCCAATCTGTACAGTCCCTATACGGTCACTATATCACCTACCCCAATGCTAGTCATGAAAAAGCATCCGAGTAGTTATCCACATCACTGCAAAACAATGACTCTACCCTCTCTCTTAATTCCTCTACCTTAGGATACCATATCCTATCTCCCTGTCTACTAACTACACCTAGGTTGTCCATGGTAGTCCATATGGTCACCCCACAACTATGTGCTACTATCCCTAGCATTGCAATAAGAATTTGCACCCCAAGACCTTCTGCCAATGGCAACAGATCTTATATAACTCATTGTAGAGTTGTTCCAGTAGTGTAGTCCCCTAAGCCATCACCAGTAGCTCCTCCTTGGTGCACCCTACCAAGGTATACACCAGCTCCAATAGGTTCCATGGGAACCTAGCTCCTGAGAAATATAGGAGAAGCATTTTGGATATTAGGCTCATTAGTAATGCATGCCTCACCCCCAATACCACCTCCTCATACTAGAACCCCACTAGTATCCCTCTGTTCTGGCAGTATGCCTCTATCACATCTACATCCTTACCAAAGCACCTCATCAGCACTGCACCTCTCAAGTGATAATGTGTAGAGTCGATTGGTCACCCCTCTATCAAAATCCATAGAATTTGGTAGACATCCTCTAACATCGCTATCATATCCCTCATTAGTAGGTGGAAGGTATTGGTGTGCGAGTCCAACAAGCTAATAAGGGTGGTCAAGTAGGCCCGATCACCTATTATAGGCTCCAACCATGTAACCTTCTTGAGCCCTAGGGCATCAACCCATTCCTAGTCAGCCTCTGTCAATGCATCTCGAGTGGTATCAAAGAGTATTAGTTTTTATTACCAAATTTTTACCACCTGGTAAAGATAAGAAAAACAATAAGTAGGCATTCACCATGCTTCAAAATGACCTCCAAAAGGCCCAAAAACATAAAAATAAAAATAAAAATATGGTATATTCCATATACATTAGGTTTAATTACCTATTATGTAATGTGATATGCTTAAAAACAAACAAATAACAAAAAAATCAAATAATAGCAAAATAACATTGCAATTTTAAAGCAAACATAATGAGGTAGTCGAGTTAGCACATACCCACCGAGCACCAGCTCCTCCGCTAGATGCATCTAATTTCTAACTAATGGTGATCATGGGATTAGTTCGGTAGTGCTTTGCTAAGAAAAATCACTCTCCTCCTCCTCACCTCTCGAATCGCAAAATAAAATAGGCAATAATGAGCCCAAAACTCGCATTTAGGTTTATATAGGCTTATCACAGGTGCATTCATCCTAGGGTGGGATGAATGCACTTTTATCCATTCATACCACCCTATAATTAGTACCAAATTTGTATTCATCCCACCCTATGAGGAACACAAAATTTTTAAATCAAACCCACTTAAAATGCACCAAAAAGGGTCCAAAAACCCACACAAATAGCTCAATTTTGGTCAATTTTTCACATAATTCAAGAAGTAAAATAAACTGCCATCACAGCCTATAAATGAAATTACTTCACTCCCTAAGAAGGCTATTTTAGTTAGACCACTCAACAGGAACGAGGTTTTCCTTCCTTTCCTCTCCAAAAGGCGCAAAAAAAAAAGGGTCCAAAACCCACAAAAAACAATTCAAATTTGATGGAATCCATTCAAGATCAATATGGAATCCACAATCATCATGGATACACTAAAGAGTTACTACTTTAATCCCTAAGAAGACCATGATGGCTGGATCGCCCCAAGGGAATGAGGTTTCACAACTCTTTTATTCCATGAAGCATCAATAACATCGTCAAATTCCTTCTAAAACTGCTCCAATTTTTAATGAGCACAACTAAAGGCCATCTTAAAAAAAAATCATTTGAATCAAGTGACTCATTTATTTTATCATTGGTAATTCCCTCATCTACTCATCGCTTGAGGGGGTAGTCATACTCAGTTCCAAATCAACAATCACACACTCAATCAGACAAATTGCATTCGTTCAACGAATCATTGAAAAGACAATCACACTCATGCTTGGGGTAGCAAACAAGCACAAAATATCAATTAAATTGCTTGAAATTGTTGGCATCATGGAATCATAGGCCTTGCCTCTTCATGATAGAACAATGTCCAAGCTTAAGCAAGTTCCTTAGCTCATTAGAAGTAAGGATTCAACAATGCATGCTCTTTCTAGATCTGGAGAAGGGGGCATCTGTAAGCCCACATACAGTTTCATGTACAAGACCAGGAGGTTTGTGTAGGTGCACCATTCCCTTGTGGAGAATACTTCCAATTTTTGCTCTATATTATGTAAATATTTGTATCAAAATGATGGGTATTCCTAAGAGGGACGAACTTGTAGCCAAATATTTGAGATATTAATAAATAAAGCATCTTTATTTGTTTCTTATTTTTTGTGTTACATTGTGCTTTCAATACTTTCATTTTTGTGCAAGTGATAATATACATAATAAATAAAAATTGCAAGTAGGGTAGTCGGGGTGTGTGCTTCCCAGGGTCGCACGGTTACAATCATGCACCCTGGGCACAATGACCACTTATTGTTGTTGTTGGGTGTGTTTAGTGCTTGCACCTCATGTGGTGCACATAGTCAAGAAGTTTAGGGAGTATGAAATATGGCTCCTCATATGAAATTTGAGATTTTTATAAAGGTTGACTCCTTTTTTGGATGTAATCTTGATGCTCTCTTTTTCTAAGATAACATACTCTATCAAATTTTGTCTATGAAAATGGATTAGAGGTGATGAGCCACATAATTGCTCATTTTTTGTACTCTTTTCCCCATAATGTGTGGTATATGTTCTTATAGATATAAATGTTTTATGGAAATTATATATAATTAACAGTTTATTTTTCATGTTCTCTAATATTTTTCTTTAAGTGTAATTTGTGTAGATTTAGTGGAAATTTTTGCATTTTGGCATGTTTTCATCGAGGTCCCACTTAGACCTGACACTTGCAATTTAATGAAATAAAAAATATCTACAGAATATCGATGAAGAGGTACAAAGTCAGGCACCCAAATTCCTTTGAAGCGCATGACTTCTATTCGACACTTAACTATTAGGTGTCTGCTTCCTATTAGGCACCTACTTTCCATTAGGTGTCTGCTTCCTATTGTACAGTGGAAGGCACCTGCTTCCCATTGTACGGTAGAAGGCTCCTACTTCTCATTGTATGACAAAAGGTGACTACTTTTTGTTATATTATGAAAGGCACCTTCTTCCCAACTTATTCATACAAGGTGTCTGCTTCCCAACTTATTCAACCATGGCACCTGATTTCCATTAACGCCAAACTTCAATAGCTCTATGGTCGGTAGAATAGACCAAAACTTCAGCAATTAGTGTGAAGGGATTTCTAGCATTGATATCAAACATGGGATAATGTCAAAGGTGACTCATCACCCATTTTTTAGCTAATACGTAAATCATTTTTGTAAGTTAGGAAAATAAAATATCAGCATATTCTAGAAATAGAATACGCTAAAATATCACAATATTTTACCTAATTCCTCTAACCAAGCAAACAGTTATAACAACGAATCATTTTTTGATTCATCCTAAAATTTGTAATAGGACTAGCTGCATACATTATAAATATGTAGGCCACCTTGTTGGAGCCAAAATTGACTCAACATCTGAAAACCCCCAAATTTAAATTTTTGGTTTTCAATAAAATTAACAAAATATTGCTAGCCTCTGTTGCATTTTTCATCTGAGAAGTTGACTTCTGTATTTTTGAAAAATTAAAATTAACCTAAGCCTTTTTGGTTTTGATTTGACCTTATGTCCATTTTTTATCATGTAAAAAATCATTAAGGTCAAAATATTTGAGCACCCGGCACCATGGCAAATTCATAAAAACACCTGAATTCAAAGTAAGGGTCATGGCAATCACAATAATTGGATTTAAGCCTAATGAATAAACTCTGAAGTCCTAAAGTATTAGAAAAATATAAATCAAGGCCTAATGATGAAACACCATGGTCCAAAGTTTGAAAACCTAAGGTTTGAACAAAGGTCTTAATTAAAAACCCCCCCCCCCCCCCAAAAAAAAAGGGGGCCCCCCCCAAAAAAAGGTGTGTCTTTAATTAAACAACTCTTTAAAATGTTGTGGTCAAAGGAATTAAAGTCTAAATTTTTGAAAGAAAAATTAATCAAAACATTAAGGGTATGCGCCCCCTTTAATTAAGTAGTGAGCTAATCAGGTAAATCTGACGATAGCGCTTAATCAAGATCTGATCGAACGACAGCGCTCTCATGCAAGGTGCATTAAAAAAGGCTAAAGACCGCAAGATTAATTAAAAATGAAAAAAAAAAGATTAATGAGGGTCTAATGCATTGGATAATTATCTCCCTTTCATATTAATCAAAGGTTAAAATCAAGTACCCCTTGGTAACTAACCCCGTAGGTTGAAAGGAATCAACGGCCGCACCAATCTCGACCAAGATCCGACGGTTGCACTCAAACCAAAATCCAAACGTTGAATGGTAAGAGTATCGGGTAACAAAAATGTAAAGCTAGAGTTAATCGTACATCAATGAGGGCTTAATACATTATTAATTACCCCTTTTGACTTAATTTGATATTAATAAAATAATGATGCACCCCTTTCGATTATCAAGTGTGCAGATTATAGGAGATCTAAAGGCAGCGCTTCATCAAGGAGAAATCAGACGGATGCACTCAATCTGATAAACACCATGGTCTAAAAATGCAAAAGCCTAAGTACGATGGTCGAGGAAGATCCAATGGCCACGCTTGATCAAGGATTGATCCAACGGATGCACGTTTGCCACAAACCACCAAGGTAAACCAAGGTATTTTCACAAGGTTATGATTAAACCACACACAGAATGGAAAGAAATCAATGGACGCGCTCTTTCACAAAATAATCGGACGGTAGCGCTTGCTTCAAATAAACAAAGGTAAATCAGGCGGTAAGAAAAGATATGATTAGTCAAGTTTAATCATGTTTAGTGAGGGCCCTAACACATTACTAATCATCCCCCTTTCTCCCTAAACAAGATTAATAAAAATCAAAAGCGTACACCTTTCGATTACCTAACTCGTAGGTCACAAAAGATCTAACGGTTGCACTTGAGAAAAATACAATCCGACGGTTGCGCTTAGTCACGAAACACCAAGGGTAAGTCTAAGAAGATTAACTATGCTCATGATTAAAGCTTGTGCAGGTTTAAATAATATTAATGGATGCGCTTCCACCAGGGATAATCCAATGGCAGCACATATCACAAAGCAGTCAACCGATAAAAGGATCCTATCCAAGTCAAAACCAAATACACCCCACGTACAAGTAGATCCAACGGTTGCGCTCAGGTGTAATTGATCTAACGACCGTGCTTCAAAAGAGTTGCTTGAAGGTTAAAAGAGGGTTCATTAAAGTAATAATCAACAAAGATCGATGGATGCGCTTGATCCCACCAAAATCCAACGGATGATATTTCACAAAGCTATTAAAGGTGGACAAGTTGAATGAAGACAAAAAGTCAATCCGACAGTCGCGTGCAATCGAGAAAAGATCTAACAATAGTGCTTTATATAAACAAGTACCCATTAAATGAATATGATTACATCACAATCTGATGGTAGCGCTTGACCAATTTAAATCTAACGACCATGATCTAATCAAAGCCATACAAATAACAAGAACATCCATCGTTTATCGATCCAACGACCACGCTTGTACCAAGAAAGATCCAATGACAACACTCCATCAAAGCTATCATCCTTTAAGAAGGGGGTGATTATATCTTCATCGAACGGTTGTGCCTTTGCATATCAGATCCAACGACGTTGATTTTAAAAAGATGAACAATGTTCTAATGATCAATTGACCAAGTGGTATTTAACCAAGATCGAACGGTCATGCCTATTCCAAATTTAATCCAATGGTTATGCTTAAATCGAGACCATTAGAGGAAATTAAAGGCCGATAAAAATAGCATAAGTCTATCAGATCCGATGATCGCAATGAATCCTGACCATATCTAATGGTCGCGCTTGGCCAATCTACCCGTACGATAAAAGATAATTGAATGGCTACGAAGGATCACATGATTGATCAAACGGTAACCCACCAATGAGGTAATATGATTATTAAAAGCGTGTATTAAAACAAAGGTTAGCAATGGTTTGATTATTCTTTCATAACTAGTATTCAACATAAGGATAAGGCCCAAACTTAATTTTAAATCAAAAATTAATAAACGCAATAGGATGGAAGCCTTGATCTAACGCTTATTATAAGATTGGTTAATCAGTAAAATGCCAAGATATCCTCTATACTGTGCACGATCATTATTGGCACGTACCTTCGATATTATAGGGCTAACATTTTTACAGGTTTGAAAGTATCGAGCCAAGATGCCCAATGCATATCTACGTCCAGAGGTAATCACGAGTTCCAAAATCCTATAAGTTTGCATCCTAGTGAACGAATCATACAGTCAAATATCCCAAAAGAGGGTGGCCATTCCCTAAGGCACCCAAAACAAGGACCAATACAAAAAACTAGGCGATTACCAGTTCACGAGAACATACACTAAGCCAAGAAAAAAAGGGGGGGCCCTACGAAGAAAAATAAAATTATTACAGCAAGGCAAAACACATAGTACCAATAAAAAGCCAATGGACACCATAGAATCAGGTAATGACCAAGGAAGGAAGGTTCGAACAATAAAAAAAAATCTAGCATATGGTACCGAGACGAGCCTAATACGGACTGATCTAAAGATAAATCCTGATGCTCAAGCCGAGGATCAGATTATGAGGATGATGGTGTATCATACGATAAAAAAATAATAAATATTTTTGAACGAGCTCATACCCAGGTCCTCAACTTATAAAAGGGATAATGAAGGACAACTAAAGAAGCATCACAAAGAAAAATGATAGAGTGCACAATGCATGAGTACAGTCGTTTCCTGCTCTACAACTTTAGAAGATGGAGAAAGTGTGGGAAGAGCAAGTTATAACTTTGGCCTTTCACTCCACACTTTGACGAAATATAGTTACATAGGGGACACTCCGACGGAGTATAGTTAGGGAAGCTACATACATGTGCTTCCAGATATTTTATTCCATTTCCTCCTTCCTCCTACTTATTAGTACCCCCCTCTTTCTAGGCATTCTCTCTCAACCGCCCTCACCGTTATCCCCACATAGCGCTATCTCACCACCATCCATTGTGTGAAGCCACCCCCTTCACTCTCTCCTCCCTCGTAACCACCATGTAACCAATGCCATCCCATCCTTCCAACCCTAGCACACCACTTCTTCCCTTCACCATCACGTCGGGTTCGTCCTTCGTCATCTTGATCTGTGGCTGCCTGGTCGAATTTCCATTGCATATCCACCTGACCAAGGCAAGCAGGAAGTAGCAGAATATACCAAGTATATCGATGCATTGCATAACTAAAAAGAAATCCCTTCAATCCAAGAGTAAATCATAACAAGAAATCCAAAGCCGAGCCAGTTGTACTAATTTGGAAATCAAATCAGATAGCGATAGGTGTAAGGCCAAGATTGTACCAAGAATAAAAGATTCAAGAACTAGAGGCTACAAAAGGAAGCAACCATGGTTAGAATCTACATCAAGCATTTAGATAACATTTTTACTAAGAGGTATACTTGAGTGCCCTACTAGTTATGTTGTTGTATCTTCTTTTGTGTGTCTATTTTCTTTGCCATCTCTTATTCTTCCCTTTCTTGTACAGGTTTTTAATAGGAAAGTGCTCAAGAAGCTGAGATTATTTCCTATCCTATTGATCCTGAGATCTAGAGACTCTGTTGTTGCCATATTGGAACAAGAAGAGTAGGAGAGACCTATTACATTATTTGAACAAAGTTTCTTCATTGTATTGATACATTTATTTGAGAAAAATAGAGTTAAAAGGCATTATGCCCACTCTGCATGTAATTTACTAGAAAATCAATATAATTCCTTGTCTTAGTTCTGTGTGTTACTGCGTAATATATTACATTATTTGAATATGTTACGTACGTTTTTGTCATTGGCCAATTGTTACGTCTGTTATGATATTCATATGGACATGATAGTGTTGATTCTTTCTCAATATCTTTTCTTTCTTTCTCATATTAAAAATGTTATTAAATTTCTATAACAACCCAATGAATCTAGGCATCGGTCTACATAAGGCATAAGAATTGGTTATTTTTATTGCTTGGTCATTATTAATGTATATAATATAATTCTAATTTGGAGCATGTAATAATCGTAAAGTTATAAGATTACCGTTGGGGTTTCCTTACCCATTATGTAGCTTCTCCTGTAGCAATAGCTATTTTAAATAAGAATGAAGAGGCAGGTTGACCAGAGCCTGTAATATCTCATTGGTTTCAAATGATTTCTTGTAGCGTGACAATCGAATCCCATGGATGCAAGAAATGGTTCCAATAGTTTTTTGGCACCATTGTTGGGGAATGAACTTATATATTAAATTCATATCTTTTTAATTTGTTTCCCAACGACACATTTTAATCAACAGGCGACCAATTAAAATAAAGAACCTGTGTTTTGATTTTATGTCTATCATTCTTTATTTTCTTTTTGCCTGTAGCTTTCAATTGAATTTTGAGTGTTTTTACATTTTCTTGATTTTCTTGAATTCTCCCAAGAACCACTCCTATGAGTCTGAGTGTTAAATATCGAGCACTCTTGATAAGCAATCTGTTCTTTTTGCACTATCGGTGTTGGCGACTCTGTCTGGATGAACCCAAAAAACAAAAATCAAGAAAAAAAGAGCAGAACATGCTGGCGCACACCAAGAGAAGCAGTAAGGAGATGTTTCCCAAATTCGATAATCTAGAGGTATTTACCCATAACCAGAAAATATCACTTCTTAAGAGTACCATATATGAGAATAAATCATATTTTAGAAATAATAAGTATGTAAAGAAAAGTAGAACTCAAAGCACTGTTGCTGTTGATATTACTATTGATGAATTTTTAAATTTTACTATAGAAAACATGTTAGAATCATCTCAGTATTCTGATCCAATTAGATTGTAATACAAAGGTTAATAATCTTTTAGATTATACTCAGGCCTCCCAAACCCATATTCCTGTAGGTATTGCTGCTGTGAATCTGAATCCTACAGTAACAATGGCTCAGGCAAATCAACAAAATCAAAATCAGGCTAATGTTCATTTATGGAGAACTAATAGATATAGGCCTTTTGTGTTACCTGCAAATTTAAATGCCTTACCCACTAAAGCTCACAAGTACCTTCCAAAATTCTTAGGAAATAATGCAGTAACTGGAGAAGACCACAGGAGAAAAAGATGCTAGAGAATGGTTCAACTCTCTTCCTAATGATGACATCCCATACTTCCTAAAATTGAAGTTGTTTTTCTAAAGGAATATGGTGAAAGAAAAAATGAACAATCTCTATTAACTGAATTGGCCACTATGAAGAAAAAGGAAAATGAGGAATGACTTCAACAAAAGATTCTCAAAAACTAGAAAAAAATCCCTACCAAGCCTAGGCCTAATGATATTCAGTCTATTTGTTTTTATAAGAATGCTTTTTAGGGAGAGTTTAACTATGAGTTTAGGTAGGAACAAACCACTACCATTGATAGTTGTATAGAGAAAGAAATGGATATAGAAAGAAACATGCTTGACATTGGTAAGATAAAGCCTTATTCTCTGGAAGTCAACCTACTTGAAAGAAAACCTAAAAGAGTAGCATTTGATATACAAAGAAGAACTAAAATTGATCCAATGGAGAAATTGACTAATCAAATGGCTGAGATGTTCAATACCATGAATAACATGTTAGAAAGAATTGTTAGAAGAAATGGTAATAATGGTGAATCATCACAAACAGAGCGACCACATGTTGACAACCATCCTCCCTTTAAGAAAAACTTCAATAGGAATTGGGGAAACAATAATGGTTCTGAAGAGGGAAATAGGTGTAGGAATAATGGGAACAATAACTGGAAAAACAAAGACTCTAACAGAGATCAGAACAATGTTACTAACCCCATACCATTTGCTAACATAGCAGAAGGATTCCCCTATTTTTGTTCTACTTGTGATGCACCACACAACCCTGATGCATGTGGAATTCACCTAAGTGATCAGCTAAACGTAGATTTACATGCTGATTCAGAAGAGGATATAAGAATCAATGCTTGTTGGTCAGTAGAAGATGAATCCAGAGAAAGTTTTTTTGAAGAGAATATGGATAAGTATGCTTCAAAACATCGCCCTCAAATCTTAGTAGTTGAAGGTACTAAAATATTTCAGAAACCACATAAGTCAATATATGACAAAATGAAGCAAGGGAAATTAATACCCATTGATCAAGAAGTGGAATAATTAGAGGCTACCCATGTTCTAAATTTAAGGAATAGAACTATCCCTAAAAGGACGGGAATAACTCCCACTAGTGAAATCAAAAATCAACCTCTCATCAAAAAAAGTGCTAATAAAGAGAGAATTGATAAAACCCCTAAAGAATAATCCCTGAAATTATTGAAGTAGAGGAGGAAGCACTCAAAGAAGAAAGCAACAAACCATTGGACATTAAAAAATTTGAATTTTATGCTGGAACAAAACTCAATAAACAAAAGGTCAACATCATTTGGTGAACTTATGAAAGTACAACAATATAGAGAATAGGTCTACAAAGCATTTGGGTTAGCTAAACAAAAAGAAGACCCAACATGTCATGCTTCCAGGAAAGATCAGCATGACACAAGGTCACCCTCTTCTATTAGACCCTTCTATGTATCACTAAGGTATAATTCATATGAAGGAGAAAGGTATATTATCCACAACTGTATGTTAGACAATGGAGCTTCTCATAACATTATGCCCAAAATGATAGCTAATCAAATGGGATTAATATGTACAAGAGATTATGCCCCTATTTTAGTAATGGATAGCAAACAAATTCCTTGTGTAGGGGTGATAACTGGATTGTTAGTTTTCTTAGATAAACACCCCAAAAAGGGCATAGTCATGGATGTTGTAGTAGTTGATGTTGACCCATTCTTCTCACTATTACTCAGTAGACATTGGGTAGAACAACTAGGAGGTTCAATTCAACTGGACTGGTCCTATGCTACAATCCCCATATCAGATAAGGAGAACATAATATTACTAAGAGAACCATTTAACAAGCACTCCTTAGAGGAAAAAATGAGCTCTGGCGATTTTCTCCTCTGAACCAGGGTTTCTGCATCCTCGAATAATCTCTGGTTTCTGCTGACTTGCTGAAGTGCCTTTGAGGTACGGGGGATCTGAAGATCCGATCGGTGCCCCAGGAGGGTCCAATGGGGACTTCTCCGGCTCCTTACTCAGGAAACACCAGCTCTTACGCTGATCTGTTTAAAGGCGATTCTTCTCCGAAGACTGCTGAAGCGCAAAATATGGCATACAAGAAGATCTTCACGGCTGCTGGGAATCGACCGTCAGCTCATCGGGTGAATGGTTGTCTGTCGCAGGCCGAATCCAGGCCAAAAATCGTCATTGAGCCCAGCATGGTTGAAGAATCAGTTCTCTACAGAGCGAACCATGACCTTATCTGCAAGTTCATGGGCATTCGCCCCTCCCTGAACTTCCTGCATTCATGGATCCATCAAAACTGGGAACCCCACGGTGAGTACTCATTGTGGTTTATTAGTAATGGTTATTTTATTGTCAGCTTTTCGGCTCTGGCCGATAGAAATAAGGCTTTCGAGTCGAAAAAGAAGAACCATGGCCCGGCAGGGCTTTTTGTACAACCATGGCGGGTGGGCTTCGACCCTCGTGTTGAACCTACTACTGTACCAGTGTGGATTAGATTATACGCCCTTCCAATGGAGTTCTGGGGTGAGCAGGTATTGGCCATGATTGGCAATACGATTGGTAGACATATTGGTGTTGCCAGAGACACTATTGAAGGGAGCATGGCAGTGTACGCTCGAATCTATGTTGAGATGGATCTCAGCCAGCCTCTATCGACTGAGTTGGATATTGAACTGGTAGGTCTCACCTGGATCCAACAGCTAGACTATGAGGCCCTACCCTTCAGATGTCGGGTTTGCCATAAGCATGGGCATCTAGCCCATTTCTGTCCTATTAATATGAATACCAAAATGGAGGCCCCTTCAGGTATGCCAAACCTACCTAAGGAGGATAAGGCTGCTCCTAATACAGATCCTAATAGCTCTGGTCAGGGCCATAACGCTCCGAGAGAGGGTTTTGAACAGCCCAGAAGAAGAAGACGGACAAAGAAAAAGGAGGGAAAGGAGCAATCTAATCTCAGGCCTGCCAATAGGTATGAGATTTTTAAGTCATTGGTTGATGAAGAGGATCACTCTATGGAGGGCTTGGAGGGTTTCAAGGAAACTTCTAATATTCCTGGGCAGCTCCCCCTCTCACCTTCTCCTGTCATACAGCAGATAGTTGATCCCTGTGAAGTATCACAGCCAGTGTCTTCTGGTGCCTTAGTAGTCCATAATCCGGAGCAGTCAGTATCTCAGGATGTTCACATGGGGATAGCAGAGAAGAACAGGGAAAGGCCATCTTTGGGGATAACCCAGCTCGAAAAAAGACCAAAAAATAGCAATTCTCAGGGAGCAGGTCGAAGATCCAATAAGGAGCTGCTAGCAGCCCAAGGAGACAAATTGATCATGGGAGGATCGATGAGGACAATTGATTCTTATTGCTCCCAGGGTAACCCATGATTATACAATCTTGGAATGTGAGGGGTTTAAACAGCAGAACCCATCAATCTGCTGTTCAAAGGCTATTAGAAAATAGCAATACTGATTTCTTGCTTTTACAAGAGACTAAGATGTCTTTGGATCTTATGTCTAAAACAGTCAACAGAATCTGGAAGGGTGCTGGTCACATGGATGTGGCTGCCCAAGGTGCCTCAGGGGGGATTGTTACTCTGTGGAACTCTCTGGAATGGTCTGCAATAGATCACCTTGCCTGGAGGGGTGTTCTCACTTCTCTTTTTAGGAATAATGTCTCGACGGAAGTCGTTCTAATCACTAACTTTTATGGATCTCAAACCCTTGAGGGCCAGAGGCGGTAGTGGAAGGCTGTGCATGATATGAGAGCATCTAGGGAAGATCTAGACTGGATTGTAGTGGGGGACTTTAATGCTAAATTATCTTCTAGAGACCAGGAAGGGGGAACACCTCTTTTGGATCCAGGGGACCGTTTCATGATTGCTCAAGTCCAGGCTTTACACCTAGTGGACATCAAATGTCCTGGCAATAACTTCACTTGGACTAATAAAAGGCGGGAGCCACATAGTAGGAAGGTGAAACTAGACCGCTTTCTGCTTTCAGAAGAGACGTTTGTAAAATGGAACATTAATTTTTAGATTTTAGCAGGCCCTGTTTCTGATCACTGTCCTATTCTGTTGGAAGGTGGGACTGGGAGGGGACACCATCACAAACCTTTCAGATTTGAGAATTTTTGGCTATAGAAAGAAGAACTTCAGGAGAAAATCCCACAATGGTGGGAAGAAGGCCGCCCAGCTTATGGAAGAGCAATGTTCAGAATTCACAAACAACTTCAATATGTCAAAACTCAGTTGAAATATTGGAGGCGTTCTAATAAATCTGACTTCCAGGCCCAAAGAGCTCCGTTGGTGGCCCGTTGGGATGAGGTCCAGAAATAGTTCAGAGAAGGAGTTATTACAGACCAGCTCAAGGATGAGGATGATGCCTTGCGTAGAGCGGTGGAGGACATTGACAACCAGGAGGAGACCTATTGGAGGCAGAGAGCAAGAACTACCTGGTTAGTGGAAGGGGACCGAAATACAAAATTCTTTCATCGGACTGCTTGTGCCCGAAGACAGATGAACAAGATGGAGGCCCTTCAAGATGAGAATGGTCATTCCTTTGACACTCTTCCAGCTATACACTCCCATGCTATGGATTATTTCTCAAAGCTTTTTAAGGAAAGTGCGGTTCAAGATGCTGAGGCCCAAAATGAAGTTATTTCTGTCATTCCTGCTCTCATTTCTGAGGATGAAAATCAGGCCCTCCTCAAACCCATTGATAGAGATGAACTGAAAGTTGTGGTCTTTGGAATGAGTACTGGTAAAACTCCAGGTCCTGACGGTTTCCCCATTGAGTTTTTTTAGGCCTTCTAGGATTGCTTAGAGGAAGATGTTAGAGTTGTGGTTGAAGAATCCAGAGAAAATAAGAGAATGCTTAAAGCTTTAAACCACACTTTCATTACCTTGATTCCAAAAGGGGAGGAGGGGATCCATATTTCAGATTATAGGCCTATTGCCTTATGTAATGTGCTGTATAAAATAATCACCAAGGTAATGGCTGAGCGACTAAAACCCCTTCTTCACAGCATTATCTCCTCTGAGCAAGGGGGTTTTGTTGAGGGTCGACAGATTCTGGATGGGGTGGTTCTGGCTCAAGAAGCTATTCATTCAATGCACACTTCTGGGAATAAAGGGATGTTCATAAACTGGACATGTCCAAGGCTTATGACAGGGTTGAATGGAGTTTCCTGGCCAAAATGATGGCTGCCTTTGGTTTCTCTCAGGACTGGATTGAGTGGGTCATGAGCTGTGTCTCTTCCCCGACCTACTCTGTTCTAATCAAGGGCCTTCCTTCGTAGCCTTTTGGAGCCTCTCGGGGTCTCCGCCAGGGGGATCCTTGTTCTCCTTATCTATTTTTGATTATGGCTGAAGGTCTTGGTAGACTTTTCTTGAGGAGAAGACAGCAAGGCAGATTATTGGGTGTTAGGGTGGGGGACGAAGTTTTATCGCATCTGTAGTTTGTGGATGACACTGGTCTGATGGGAGTTGCCAGCCTCAGGGAAGCAAGATCGATTAGGGATACTCTTAATGTATATCTCAGGGCTACTCAACAGGTCATTAATGACAAGAAATCCAAAGTGGTCTTTTTCAATCTGGAGCACAGGCTTCAGAACAGAATTTTAGAAATCCTGGGATTTACTAGGACTGCTCTCCCTGTGGTTTACTTGGGGATCCCCTTGCACTTCAAGAAGCTGAAACTTGACACTTGGAGGCACTTGCTTGAGGGTATCAAGGAAAGAATTAATCACTGGTCTCACAAGTGGTTAAGCTATGGTGGCAGAGTAACTTTCTTACAGTCAGTCATTCAAGCCATGCCTATCTACAAATTCTCTATCTTGGCTGCCCCGCTTACAATCTGGAAAGAATTGGACAGGATGGCTAGAAAGTTTTTGTGGGAAGGACCAAAGGGAGAGAGAAAGTGGGCCTTAGTGAGCTGGGATAAAGTTACCCAACCCAAGGTAAAAGGTGGGCTGGGACTGAGAGGATCCAGGTTAAATAATAAAGCCTTGGCTGGAAAGTTGTACTGGAGGTGGATTTCCCAGCCAACTTCCTTATTCAGTAGAATCCTCACTAGTAAATACTTGGGTCATATCAACCCCAATGAGGTGGGTCGCTTCTCTTTGGAGGGTGCTGGATCCTTAGTGTGGCAGGCTCTCAAGCTTGGATCTCAGGTTATTAAAGACCAGCTATTTTGGAAAGTGGGGAGGGGGGAGAAGGCCCGTTTCTGGACAGATTCATGGGATCAGTTTCCACCCATCATGGTTGAATTCCCCGAGTTACTCCCAATAAAAGTTGCCATAGAATCCAAGGGTTGGGTCCAAATTGAAAGTTATTTCAATACTACTCAGCTGGGGGTATAAGTTTAAGAAGTTTAAGAAGTTGGAGGAGTGGCCAATTTCAATCCCTCCGGAGCTGGCACCCATCTTGACCAAAATCTTGAAAGAAAGGTTTCTCACTGGGAGAGACGAGGAGGATGAATTAGCTTGGGGCTATGGGAGCCTTGGCGTTTATACTGTTAAATACGGATATGATAACATCCTCCCTGAGCCTCCCCCCCTTGCTTATCCGGTTGAGGATTGGAGACAGATTTGGCAATCCAAGGGCTGGCCGAAAGTGAACTTTTTTGCCTGGCAGGTTATGCACAATGGAATTCTCACTTTCGACAATCTCAGGTGTAGAGGTATCATCGGTCCATCTCAATGTGTTCTATGCCATAAGAACGAGGAAACAGCTGATCACCTGATGTTTGAATGCCCCTTCACGCGACAGATCTGGAAGCGCTGGTTCTCTCACTATAAAATCCAGCTTAATGGTGATTTGAATCGGATTAATATTCTGGAAAGATGGAAGAGGGGTAGATTTAAATCTAAAGCTCTTCGAATCGGTTGGGAGCTCGGCTTAAACTTCATTTGGTGGCAAGTGTGGTTGGAGAGAAATGCTAGAATTTTTTGAGAAACGTTTTCCACGCTTGATGGTGTTTGGCAGGTCATCTGGAGCAAAGTCACTGAAACAGTTGCCGTCCACGCAAATGAGGAATCTCAGGTTGATTCGGGGCCAATGGATGAGGGAGTTGAAAAGCAAGAGGAACAGGTCAGAGCTAGCTGGAAACCTCCTCCCGACGGTTGGATTAAAATCAATACTGACGGAGCTGCTAAGGGCAATCCGGGCAGTGCTGGCATTGGTGTGGTCTGTCGGAATCACGAGGGCACCGTGCTCTATTGGGAACTGCAAGGCTTGGGTAGAACCACAAATAACGAAGCTGAAGCCATTGCTATCAAAGCTGCTTCTATTTGGGCAGTTAATCAGGGCCACAGGAGGATAATTCTGGAATCTGACTCTCAAATACTGGTTGGAGCTCTTGACTGCATGAGGAACTTTGCTTTGAAAGCATGGAGGTTGAGGATTCTGGTCTCTCAAATCAAGGAACTATGGAGAGAATTAGATGACGTGATCCCTGTTTATGTGAGTAGAAATCTAAATAAAGCGGCCGATTTCCTTGCGAAGATGGGTGCTGAGAAAGAGGTAGGGGTGCAGCTGCACAGTGACATGCCTTTGGAGGATGAAGTGATTAGGCAGGGTCTGGAACGATCCTTGAGACAATGAGCAAAGAAAATGCTAAGGGTGGTTTTTGTCGCGATATCGCGACCTGTTGCGCCGTCGCGGCCTTTGGTGGAAAGTCGTGATTTCGTGACATGTTGCGCTGTCGCGGCCTTTGGAGAGAAGCTGTAGCGATTTCGTGACCTGTTGCACCGTCATTGCCTTTGGAGGAAAGTTGTCATGATTTCGTGACATGTTGCGCCGTCGCGGCCTTTGGTGGGAAGCTGTCGCGATTTCGTGACCTGTTGCACCATCGGGGCCTGTGGCTGGAAGTTGTCACGATTTCGTGACACTTTTGGAGAATGGGCGCCAAGGGGGAAAATCGTCGTGATATCGCGACACTTTTGGAGAATAGGCGCCAAGGGGAAAAGCCGTCGCGATATCGCGACACTTTTGCAGATTGGGCGCCAAGGGGAAAAATCGTCGCGATTTCGCGACATTTTTGGAGAGCTGGCACCAAGGGGAAAAACCGTCGCGATATCGCGACACTTTTGAAGGTTGGGCGCCAAGGAGAAAACTCGTCGCGATATCGCGACAATTTTGAAGAATGGGCGCCAAGGGGAAAACTCGTCGCGATTTCGCGACAGTTTTGGGGAATAGGCGCCATGGGGAAAAATCGTCGCGATATCGCGACACCTTTGATGAATGGGCGCCAAGGGGATAACTCGTCGCGATATCGCGACACTTTTGCAGTTTGGGCGCCAAGGGGAAAACTCGTCGCGATTTCGCGACACTTTTGGAGAATTGGCGCCATGGGGAAAACTCGTCGCGATATCGCGACACTTTTGAAGCACTGGCGCCAAGGGGAAAACTCGTCGCGATATCGCGACACTTCTGGTGAACAGGCGCCATTTGGAAATCTCATCATGATTTCGTGACACTTTTGGTGATTGGGCGCCATGGGGTTGTGCCGTCGCGATTTCGTGACACTTTTGGTGTTTAGGTGCCTCGGGGTTGGCTGTCGTGATTTTGCGACATGTCGCGATTTCGCGACATGTCTCGATTTCGTGACTTGTTGCTCTGGCGCGGCCTCGGTTGGGTTGTTGTCGCGATATCGCGACATGTCGCGATTTCACGACATGTCACGTTTTCGCGCCTTGTTGTAATCTTGCTTCTTTGCTCTCGGCTGGGATGTGTTTACTCCCTTTTGTAATTGATCTTTGTTTTAATACAAGTTTTTTCAAATTTTTCAAAAAAACAACTCCATAGAGTTAATTTAAACTTATGAAACCATGATAAACTTAGTAAAATCTATGGAAGAAAAAGAGATGGGAGTTTACTCCATATGGCATAACCCATTCCTAGTGGAAGTACCAGAAGCAAAGAACATGGATCCAGAAGTTATGAAAATGATAGATGTTGAATAAAATAGGGTATTAACCCAAGAAATGTGGACCATGTCTTTTTATGGAGCTAAATCCCAATATGGAGCAGGTGCAGGTGTTAATATGACTGATACTAAAGGAATTTACCTAGGTATTCCTTATAGACTGGAATTTCCTTGCACAAACAATGTAGCTGAGTATGAAGATTTATTATTAGGGTTAAGAAAAGCAAAGTATTTAGGTATCAATTACTTGAATGTAACTGGGGATGTAGAGCTTATTATACAATATATCAAAGGTAAATATCAAACCAAGCACCCTAGGCTTAAGTAATATAAAAATTCAGTATTGGAAAAAATTGATAAATTCTTAGCTTTCAATATCTCATTTATTCCAATCATTTATTCCAAGAGAACAAAATCATATTACAGATATTTTAGCTGTAAATACCTCAGGTCTAGATCACCTAGAGATAACTACTAAATATATGGATAGATTCCCAACTATCTTAGTCTATAAGCCTTCTGTGCCAGATAACATAGTCTATCTATAGGTCTTTCAGGATGATATAGATATTAAAGATTTTATGACTCTATAAAATTAGCATGCAGATATAATCTATGATGAAAAGGATGAAGACAAGCTAAAAGACCAAATAGGAGAGCCAATAGAAGTAATCCAGTTGAAAACAAATAGGATACCCAAAGGATTGGTTTCTCTAGAGAGTCTATTTGATGATTTTGACAAAGCTTATAAGCCTTTACACAGAGAAGTAATATCTGAAGACATTAACATTGGTACAATGAAAGAACCCAGAATAGTGAAGGTAGACATGGCCTTACCTACTAAAGAAAAATCTGGATATATCAGTTTCTTAAAAAGAACAAAGAACATTTTTCTTGGACTTATGAAGACCTTAAAACTTTCAAAATAGATGTAATGACACACATAATACCCCTGAAGGAAGATTCCAAGCCATTTAGACAAAAACAAAGGAAGTACAACCCAACTCTGCACCCAATAATGCAAAAGGAGGTACAAAAATTGTTGGATTCCAAAATAATCAGAAAGGTAAGATTTTCTTCTTGGATATCCAATCTAGTACCAGTCAGAAAAAAGAATGGTGATATCAGACTCTGTGTAGACTTCAAAAATTTAAATAAGAGTTCATTGAAAGACAACTACCCATTACCCAATATGGAACAACTATTGCAAGTAGTAGTTGGCTCAACTAGATTGTCTCTGTTAGATGGATTTTTGGGATACAATAAAATTCAGATAAATCCAGAAGACAGACATAAAACAGCATTCACTACACCTTGGGGCACATTTGAATATTTAAGAATACCTTTTGGACTAATGAATGCAGGTGCTACTTTTTAGAGGGTAATGGAATTTACCTTCAAAGGATTGATGTTCAAAATAGTAGTTGTCTACCTAGATGATATCACCGTATTTTCTAAGAATCCAGAATATCATCTAGAACACTTAGCTATAGTTTTTTCTCGGTGCAAGGAATTTGGAATTTCTCTAAATCCCAAGAAATGCATATTTGGGACTACACAAGGAAAGTTGTTAGGACATATAGTTTCAGAAAAAGGAATAAGCATTGATCCAGAAAGAATTGAAGCTATTTCCAAAATTCCCCCTCCCAGAAATTTAAAAGGTGTTAGGTCATTCTTTGGCAAAATAAATTTTATTAGAAGATTTGTCCCAAATTTTGCAGAGATGACCAAACCCATAAATGATATGGTTAAGAAAATTGGAGAAATAAAATGGACAGCAAAAAATATGGAAGCATTCAATAAAATAAAAGAAGCCATTTCTATTACTCTAGCCCTAAGCTGCCCTGATTATTCTAAAGATTTTAACATTTATTCATATGCATATGAACATTCAATTGCTGTAGTTATTTCACAAAAAGATGATGAAAATAATGAAAGGCCAATAGCCTTCATGAGTTTAGGTCTGAAAGGAGCACATATTAAATACACCTTACTAGAAAAACATGCTTATGCAGTTATTCAATATTTAGAACATTTCAAAGGTATATTTGTCTCAAACAAAGTTTATTGTTGTATCCCTTTCATAACAATAAAAGATATTTTTACTCAATCAGAGCCATTAGGAAGGCCAACAAGATGGATGGTAAAACTTTTGCAATATGATGTTGAATTCAAAATAGTTAAAACGGTAAAAGGACAAGTCTTGGCCAGACCGTTATCCAACATAAAAGAGTAATGACTCGAATAATGTCCTCACAATAAATGAAGTATATGATAACAGAAGAATCAATAATGGAGAATGTAAATGGTATGAAGAAATTTTGTCATACTTACAAACCCTATCATTCCCTAAAGATATGTCAACAAACAGAATGAGGTCAGTCAAACTTCAAGCTCATAAATATTATGTGCAGGATGGTGTGCTCTACTGGAAGCACCTTGATGGTGTGTTATTAGTCTATTTATATGAAAGTGAAATCCCAAAAATAATTAATGAATTTCATGATGGTTTCTGTGGGGGACATTTTTCTCCAAGAGCCACAACTAATAAAATTATGAGAGAAGGATATTATTGGCCTTCCATTTTTAAATATGTATATAAATATGTTAGGAACTGTCATAACTTCCAAGTTTTTGTAGGAAATAAATAGCTAGTGACCATGCCCCTCAAGCCAGTAATCATTGAAGCACCATTTACCCAATGGGGCATTGACCTAATTGGAGATATCAAGCCTAATTCATCAGGCCAACACAAGTGGATCATAACTGCTACGGACTACTTCACCAAGTGGGTAGAGGTTGCTCCTCTAAGAAGCTCCACAACTGCAACCATCATCAAATTCTTGGAAGAAAACATTCTAACCAAGTTTGGAGTTCCTCAAAAACTAGTTACAAATAATGCACAGTATTTTGTTTCATATAAAATGGTAGAGTTTTATGTTGAATATGGAATTGAACTATCCCATTCTGCTAATTATTACCCCCAAGGAAATGGTCTAGCTGAGTCATAAAATAAGAATGTAATAACTAGAATAAAAATATCATTGGGTAAGAACAAAAGAGGGTGGGATAGTGAACTTAAATTTTCTCTATGGGCTGATAGGTTGTCTATAAAAAGAAACATAGGAAGGACCCCCTATGAGATGGTATATGGAGAGAAAGCCTTATTACCCTCAAGAATAGAAAAATTGGCACTTTCCCTCTTGTTGCAAGACCATGAAGACCCCAACCCTTTACAAAGAAGGCTTGACCACATTGTCCTGTTAGAAGAGCAAAGAAGAGAGACCCTTAATAGAATGATGGAACAAACCCAAAAAACCATGAAATTATTTAATAAGAAAGCCAAGGGTACTCCTTTTTCTCAAGGAGATATAGTCATCTATTGGGATCCTAAAAATGATAAGCATGGTGAAAAGGGTAAATTTGAACCTAAATGGATTGGTCCATACCAAATAGCCCATGTTATAGGGAAGAATACTTACAAGTTGCAGACTTTGCAGGGAGAACTAATGGCTATCCCTATTAATGGCCAACACCTCAAGATGTACAATCCCTGTTGAAGGTGAAATAAAAAAAAATATATATATATATAAACAAAAGCCCCAAAAATAGAGTGATGTATTTTGTTGTTATTTTGTGTACTAGATAAGATTTTCTTTTCTTGTTAGTATAATTCTAAGTTTTTTGTTACACATGGTATTCTTAGTTTGATGAGTATGCATTATTGTTGATTCCTCCAAAAAAAATAAGGAAAAAATGAGATTTATTTTAGACTCTGATGAGGTTTACAATTTTTCAAAAATGAGTGTTTATGCAATGGTTATTTGATATGAGATAAAACAGAATGAAAACAGAGTTGATTGAAACATCATGTCAAAAGCCTCACATTACAAATGATACTTAAGGTGACTTCAAAGGTCCAAAGAACCAAGTTATCTTTGAGAGGGTGGTTGAGCCAAAAATCATTACACTCATCCTTTTAGCCAAAAACTAATCCTCAACTCAGGCATACTCTTTGCACAATTTGCTTATATCCAAATACTTCTCAAATGAGAAAGAAAAATCAAAATAAGGTAAATTGAGTCACTGCCTGAGATATCTTGGAAAACCTCTACCAGGGCTATAGACGCTTGATTGGCAGTAGGGTAAAACCGGATGGGATTAGAAGCAACTCCACCGAGGCTATAGACGCTTGACTAGCAGTGGAGCCCTACAGAATGGTGAAAAATTTTAAGAGTGAAATCACATATTAGGCTTAAATATTTTGCTCAGATATGGCAAAGTTCTGAAAGACTTAGAAATAAAAATGAATGCACAAACACACACATGGGCCAAAGCATGATGGAACGAATAGCTTTGACAAATTTTGTGTAATCATATCCTATGACTTAGCTAAAACAAGAATTACAATATATCTAAAAAACTCATCTGTTTCTAAAATTCTGACCCTAATTTCCAAATTGAATAAAAGGGATCATAGTTTTTAATGCTCTATTACTTTGATACTATGTTGTTGTATAGTGTTTCAGTTTAAAAAAATTTGTTTTGTTTTTCAAACTTTGCTTATCAGTCTTGATGATTTGGATTTTTTTCCGATATGGCAAATAAAACCAGGAGATTCTGTAATTCTCAAGTGCCTCATATTTTCAGCACATTGTCCCAATCAGAGCCTATGTTGGAGCCAAAATTGACTCAACATCTGAAAACCCCCAAATTTAATTTTTTTATTTTCAAATAAAATTAACAAAAGATGCTTACCCCTGTTACATGTTCATTTGAGAAGTTAGCTTCCATATTTTTGAAAATTTGAAATTAACCTAAGCCATTTGGTTTTGGATTAATATTATGACCATTGTTTTATCATGTGAAAAGTCATTAAGGCCAAATTATTTGAACAACCGGTGCCATGGTAAAATCATAAAAATACCTGACTTCAAAGTAAGGGTCATGGCAATCACAATAATCAGACCTAAGCCTAATGATTAAACTCTTAAGTCCTAAAAACCTAAGGTTTAAACAAAGGTCTTAATAAAAACATTAAAGGTATGCACCCCATTAATTAAACATTGAGCTAATCGGGTTAATCCGATGGCAGTGCTTGATCAAGATCTGATCGAATGACCACGCTATCATTAAAAGGGCTAAAGACTAAAAAATTAATTAAAATTGTTAAATAAGATTAACAAGGGTCTAATACATTGGATAATTATCCCCTTTTTTAGCTTAATAAAAGGTTAAAAATAAGTCCCCCTTGGTGACTAACCCCACAGGTTGAAAAAATCAACGACCGTGCCAATCTCGACCAAGATCCGATGGCTGCACTCAAGTCAAAATTCAAACATTGAATGGTAAGAGTATCGGGTAACAAAAAGGTAAAGCTAGAGTTAATCGTGCATCAACGAGGGCTTAATACATTATTAATTACCCCCTTTTGTCTTAATATAAGATTAATGAAACAATGATGCGCCCCTTTCGATTATCAAGTGTGCAGCTTATAGGAGATCTAACGGTAGCACTTCATCAAGGAGAAATTGGATGGATGCACTCGATCTGATAAACACCATGGTCTAAAAATGCAAAAGCCTAAGTATGATGGTCGAGGAAGATCCAATGACCATGCTTGATCAAGGATTGATCCAACGGATGCACGTTTGCCACGAACCACCAAGGTAAACCAAGGTATTATCACAAGGTTATGATTAAATTACACACAGATTAGAAAGAGATCAATGGACGTGCTCTTTCACGAAACAATCGAACGGTAGCGCTCACTTCAAATAAACAAAGGTAAATCAGGTGGTAAGAATTAGTCAAGTTTAATCATGTTTAGTGAGGGCCCTAACATGTTACTAATCATCCCCCTTTCTCCCTAAACAAGATTAATAAAAATCAAAAGTGTACACCTTTTGATTACCTAACTCGTAGGTTACAAAAGATCTGACGGTAGCGCTTGAGCAAAAGTCAATCCGACGGTTGCGCTTAGTCATGAAACACCAAGGGTAAGTCTAAGAAGATTAACCATGCTCATGATTAAAGCCTGTGCAGGTTTAAGGAATATCAATGGATGCGCTTCCACCAGGAATAATCCAATGGCAACGCATATCACAAAGCGGTCAACCGATAAAAGGGTCCTATCCAAGTCAAAACCAAATGCACCCCACGTACAAGTAGATCCAACAGTTGCACTCGGGTGTGATTGATCTAACGGTTGATGCTTCAAAAGAGTTACTCGAAGGTTAAAAGAGGGTTCATTAAAGTAATAATCAACAAATATCGATGGATGCGCTTGATCTCACCAAAATCCAATGGATGATATTTCACAAAGCTATTAAAGGTGGACAAGTCGAATGAAGACAAAAATTCAATTCGACGATCGCGTGCAATCGGGAAAAGATCTAATGGTAGCGCTTTATCTGAACAAGTGCCCATTAAAGGAATATGATTACATCACAATCTGATGGTAGCACTTGGCCAATCTAAATCTAATGGCCATGATCTAATCAGAGCCATACAAAGAACAAGAGCATCCATTGTTGATCAATCCAACGATCACGCTTATACCAATTAATATCTAATGGTAGCGCTCTATCCAAGCTATCATATTTTAAAAAGAGTATGATTATACCTTCATCAAATGGTAGCACCTTTGCCTATCGGATCCAACGGTGTTGATTGAATAAAAAAATATGAACAATGTTCCAATGGTCGATTGACCAAATGGTCTTTGACCCAGATCGAACGGTCATGCCTATCCCCGATTTAATCCAATGGTTGCACTTTAATCGAGACCATCAAAGGAAATTAAGGGCCAATAAAAACAACATAAATCTATCAGATCCGATGATCATGGTGCACCCCGACCAGATCCGATGGTCGCGCTTGGACAATCTACCTAGACGATAAAATATAATCGAACGACTATGAAGGATCACATGATTGATCAAACGGTAACCCCTTGACGAGGTAATACGACTATTTAAGGCCATGTATTAAAGCAAAGGTTAGCCATGGTTTGATTACTCTTTAAAGGAAGGATAAAACCTTAATTAAATTTTGAATTTAAGATTAATATTCGCACTAGGATAAGGAAGCCTTGATCTAACGCTTATTATAAGATTGGTTAATCAGTAAAATGCCAAGATATCCTCTATACTATGCATGATCATTATTGGCACGTACCTTCGATATTACAGGGCTAACATTTTTACAGGTCTGAAAGTATCGAGCCAGGATGCCCAATGCATATCTACATCCAGAGGTAATCACGAGTTGAAAAATCCCATAAGTCCGCATCCTAGTGAATGAATCATACGATCAGATATCCCAAAAGAGGGTGGCCATTCCCTAAGGCACCCAAAACAAGGACCAATACAAAAAACCAGGTGATTACCAGTTCACGAGAACATACACTAAGCCAAGAAAAAAAGGGGGTCCTACGAAGAAAAACAAAATCATTGCAGCAAGGCAAAACACATAGTACCAATAAAAATCCAATGGACACCATAGAATCAGGTAATGACCAGGGAAGGAAAGGTTCGAACAGTCAAAACAAATCTAGCATATGGTACCGAGACGAGCCTAATACGGACTGATCCAAAAACAAATCCTGATGCTCAAGCTGAGGATCAAATTATGAGGACAATGGTGTATCATACGATAAAATAAAATAAACCTTTTTGAATGAGCTCATGCCTAGGTCCTCAACTTATAAAAGGGATAGTGAAGGGTAGCTAAAGAAGCATCACAGAGAAAAATGATAGAGTGCACAATGCATGAGTACAATCGTTTCCTACTCTACAACTTTAGAAGATGAAGAAAGCATGCGAAGAAGCAAGTTATGGCTTCAGCCTTTCACTCCGTGCTTCGACGGAATATAGTTACATAGGGGACACTCCGACGGAGTATAGTTAGGGAAGCTACGTATATGTGCTTCCAGATCTTGTTTTCCATTCCCTCCTTCCTCCTACTTATCACTACCCCCCTCTTTCTAGGCATTCTCTCTTGACCACCCCCGCCGTTCTCCCCACATAGCGCCATCTCACCACCATCCATTGTACGAAGCCACCCCCTTCACTCTCTCCTCCCTCATAACCACCATGTAACCAACATCATCCCATCCTTCTGACCCTAGCATGCCACTTCTTCCCTTCACCATCATATTGGGTCCATCCTTCGTCATCTTGATCTGTGGCTGCCTGGTCGAATTTCCATTGCATATCCACCTGACCAGGGCAAGCAGGAAGTAGCAGAATATACCTAAGTATAGATGCATTGCATAACTAAGCAAAAGAAGAAAAACAAGTGTGTCGAATCTATCTAGCACAAGAGCTCCCTTCAATCCAAGAGTAAATCATAACAAGAAATCCAGAGCTGAGCCAGTTGTACTAATTTGGAAATCAAATTAGATAGCAACAGGTGTAAGGCCAAGATTGTACCAAAAATAATAGATTCAAGAACCAGAGGCTATAAAAGGAAGCAACTATGGTCAGAATCTACATCAAGCATTTAGAGAATAGCATTTTTGCTAAGAGGTATACTTGAGTGCCCTTTAGAATTGTGTTGTTGTATCTCCTTTATGTGTCTATTTTTCTCATTCATTCTTATTTCTTCCCCATTCTGTGTAGGATTTTGATAGGAAAGTACCCAAGAAGCTGAGAATATTTCCAAACTATTGAGTCAAAGATTTAGAGACTTTTCTATTACCAAATTGGAACAAGGAGAGTAGGATATTTTTGTTACATTATTTGAACAGAATATCTTCATTGTATTGATAATTTTTGAGAGAAAACAGAGTTTAAAAGCTTCTTGCTTACTCTGAATGTAATGACTTTTTAAATCAATACAATTCTAGGTCTTTTTCCTATTATTTCTTTGTATCATTTTGGTGTGTTACTGTGTAATGGATTACATTATTTGAATGCATTAGTTTTATTAATATATTTGAATAAGTCTAAGAGCACCAATTTTATTTTTCCCATTCTCTCTGTTTATGTTAAAATTATTGTTAAATTGCTATAACAACCCAATGAATCTAGGCACCGATCTGCATAAGGCATAACAAATGGTTATTTTCCTGCTTGTTCATTTTAATACATATAGCATTATATTAATCTAGAGTGTGTAATCAATATTTTATTATAAAATTACCGTTGGGGTCTCCTTACCCATTATGTAGTTTTTCTTTAGCAATACTCATGTTTATCAAAACAAAGAGGCAGGTTGACCAAAGCCTGTAATAGCTCATTGGTTTCAAATGGTTTCTTGTAGCATGACAATCGAATCCTATGGATGCAAGAAAGTTTTCCAACACACCCCTGAAGAAGACCCCCCGAACATTCTTGTAATTTTCTTCTGCTAAAACTATTAATAAAATATCTGCATATTTTCCTGTAAAAAATATTCTAAAAGTGTTCGGTGATCATTTTACCATGGGCAAAACCTTTTGGAAGTGTGGGACCACTTACAATATAGTTCTTCCCTATTTACCCCATTTTTTGTATTTATTTTAATAGATTAATTTATTTCTAGTTATTTCCCCCATTTTCTGTGTTTTCTAGCAAGGTAGTCATTTATATTTTAAATATTTTTCAATCCTATTTTCTTAGACTTAGCATCAAATTATTGGTTTAAACATAAACTCCAATGAACACCAAATACACCCAGGTGTTGTAGGTGATTTTGAGAGGAGAGGGAAATCCTCCAGGAGAGGTCCTAGGTTCAAATCTCCACCCTACCAAAAAGCTGAATTGGGTATCCAAAATCCAATTGATAATGTTGGTGCGGGTAGGGTCGGGTGTGACTCCCAGGTGAATTTGATAGTGTAGAACCCCTTTTTCATGGTCTCCCAGACCAAGGCAGCCCCACAAGGGGTTTTTCACTTAAAAAAAAATGAACACCAAATACCCCCCAAACCATAATCCAAGGGACTCATCTCCGAAGGAGAAATTACAAGCATAGATTTTGCACGACTGATCACAAGACTATGAGCTACCCCAAGTTGACAATTAAATGGAGGTAATTAATTGAACTATAGAAAACTAACCAATGTTTTGACCAACATTTTGGCACCATTGTTAGGGAGTAGCCATTGTAATTTCTTGTTCTGAAGGAATCATAGTTACGATATTTTAGAGTGTTTTCTTTAGAAACCTTCATCTGAAACTTTGTATGATTCCACCTAAGAACAAGGGACCAGATGGTCATTTTGTCAAAAATAAAGAATTTATTTCTAAGAATCCTTCTACTTCATTAGAAATTGAACCTGAGATTGAACTCTCACCATATCAATCTCCACCTGTGCATTGGTAGGAACACCCACTATTTGCATAGGATCCTTCTAAAACAATCCAACATAATCTTAGAGCAGGATCAAAGATAAGTAGAGTTCAATCTGAGGAAGATATGCTAAATGCTAAATGCTGTAAATAAGTATTAGATAGAACTATCTCAAACATTGACTTATCCATCATTCTAAAGGATAAAAGAAATGAACTAGAAGCATTGACAATTTCTTTGAAAGTAGCAGGGGTAGAAACTCTAGTAGTGGATAGAATGGCATAAAATCTAGAGGAAACATCCACTAGTTTTAGTTTTCCAATAGGATAGGTAGGGGGAGATCACAAGATAAAACACATCTCTCCTACCCACCTTCCAACCTTTAGATGACTACCAATAGAATATCCAGACCTATTTTTGTTTAAATTTGATATTTTAATTAGATCTATGGATTACACCATGAATTATTAGAAGCTAAAATTATTCCCTTCCACCCTTGATGATTCAACCTTGCACTGGTTCATTAGATTAGGAGATAAATGGATAACTGCCTAGGAACAGTTGAGGAAACTTTTCCTGGATTAGTATCAGGATTTTTGTAGTGCAAGATATGCAAGAGAAGAAATCCTAGACATGACCTAAAAGGAAGGGGAATTTATGGAAGAATATTGGAATAGGTTTAGCTTCAATTTGCAAATATCACCCCATTCAAAACTAGGAGATAGGTCCCTAAGAAGTATTTTTTTGAAAGGAATGACAAATGAATCCTTGGAAGATTTAAACATGATCTTTGGGGGAGATATTTACCAACACCAAATGGATGATATTTGGTAGTTGTGTTGAAATTTCTGAAGAAGAAAGGGTAAGTTAACCCCTATAAATGTTAAGCAGTCAACCACTATCACTAAAAAATAAATAGGCAACATGCTAGAGGACCTTAAGAGTGAGATGTTATCATCTCTAGCTCTTCAAATGGATACTCTTCTACTTTAGATAAAGAATCAGGATAATGAGGCAGCATTGGCCTACTTCTATCCTAAATGTAGAGGTAAACACCCTAGAAACAAGTGCCCAAAAAACAAATTTTGTGTGTGTTTTTTGTAAGAATGATCATAAAACGAAGTTGTATCCATGATTAATGAAATCTAAAGAGGAACCTAAAGTAGTAGAGGAATACTTCATGGGTAATAGGAGGAACTAGAAATAGTCTCTTATGGGTAACAATATGCAATCAGGAATGTCATCCTATGGGGACAAAAATTACCAAAACCAAGGTCAATCCTAGCCACTTAACATGGATTGGTATGGTCAACAACCTTGGAATCCATTTCCCCAAGGAGCTAATACTTACAATTCTTACCATTGGAACCAATACCAATAGCCTGGGAAATAGTGGAGAAATTAGAATGCTTGGAATCAGTATCCATAGTATATTGCTCCAGCTCCACTACAGCTAAGTCTGCCAACTTTACCTGTTCCAAGGACTCCTTAGTTACCAGCACAACCAATAGCAAACACAAATAACAAGCAAGCTAGCCTATCATATGGAAAACAATATGTATCCTATGTATAATATTAGGGTAGATTACGATCCTATCCAGTTAAGGTTAATAAATCAAGTAGGTGTAGAAGTCACTCCTCTTATAGAAGAAGAGGAACCAATAGAAATAGAGAAAGTGGAATCACCCCTTATAGAAGAGGTAGAAGAAGAATAAACACTTGTAAATAACAAAGAGGAGGTTCCACCTTTTCCAAAAAGGTTACAGGAACCCAAGAAACTAATACAAATAGATTTTGACATCCTCTCTAGTTTAAAAAACTTAACAGTCATAATACCTCTCTTTTAGGCCATCATAGACATACCTATTTATGGAAATACCATAAGAGAGTTGTGCCTCAAGAAACCAGGGAGGAAACCAATTAAAAAAATTAGTTTGGTAGGTCAGTTAGATGACCTCATGTTAGAGAATACCTATAGCTAGAAGTACATAGATACAGGAAGCCCTGTACTGAGTGTAAAAATAGAAGGTTGTGTTTTACCCAACACACTGGTAGATTTGGGGGCTGCCATTAATTTCATGTCCTAGGAGACCATGCAAAAACTAAATTTGACTAATCTAAAGCCCACTAAAATTGTGTTGTATTTGGTGGATAAATCTAACATACTCCCTAAAGAAATATTGGAAGATATTATTGTTGTAGTAGATGCATGGGAGTATCCAGCATATTTCTTAGTGTTACAATCTAATTCTAGACTAGATGGATACCCATTAATCTTAGGTAGAACTTGGCTAGCAACAACTGATGCTTACATAATTTGTAGATATGGAAAAATGACCATTTCAGATGGTCAAAATATAAATAAATTGATCATCCATCCACCTACACAGTCCTTAGATTTTTTGGGATAACCTGAGGATGAGAATCAAAAAATTGATGGTCTATCAATGCTCCAACCTATTATGACACTTGAAGAGTTAGAATATGAAAGTGATGAGGATAATATGATCTCTCTTTTTTCAAGGATAACCCTCATGTCCTCCTCCTGAGTTGCCATTAGTGAAAGACCACCATATTTAGCAAATAGAAGTTATACCTAGTAGAATGCTAAACATAGATAACCAGTTGACAACTGAAAACCAGATCAAACTGAAACAAACATTGGAAAACATCAAGATGCCTTTAATTTGGATTATTATGACATGAGAGTAATATCTCCTGAGACCTATACTCATAGGAGATATCTAGAAGACCAGGTTAGACCAGTAAGACAACCATATAGAAGAATGAACCCATCTATGAAAGAAATTATCAAAGCAGAATTACAAAAACTTCTCATAGTTGGATTCATCTACCCTATTTCATATAGTGAGTGGGTATCACCATTGGTAGTGGTGCCCAAGTAGAATGGAAAGTGTAGAATTTGTGTTGATTACAGGTTGCTGAATAAAGCAACCAAGAAGGACCACTTCCCTTTACCCTTTATAGATTAGGTCCTTGACACCTTAGTAGGCAACCTGGATGGGTTCAGTGGATACAATCAAATCAAAATAGGGGAGGAAGATCAAGATAAAACCACCTTCACTTGTCTATGGGGGACGTTTTCTTATCGATTTTTACCATTTGGCCTATGAAATGCACCTGCCACATTTCAAAGGGTAGTTCTTAGAATTTTTTTAGATATTATTGAAAATATTGTGGAGGTATATATGGATGATTTCACTATATATGGTGAAACTTTTGAAATTTCCATAGAAATTTTGGAAAAGACACTTAAACATTGTGAGGAAACTAACCTATCCTTAAGTAATGAGAAATGCTATATATTGATGTAGGAAGGGATATTTTTAGGACATCACCTTTCTGTAGATGGGATCAAAGTAGATAGAAAGAAAATAGAAGTCATCCAAACCCTGCCTACTCTCAAAACACAAAAGGATATCCACAGTTTCCTAGGATCAACTAGTTACTATAGGAGGTTAATATCAAACTTTAGCAAAACTGCTAAACCTCTTACCACATTGTTAACTAAAGATGCAGAGTTTATTTGGACTAAATAATGTGAACACACATTCAACACTTTAAAGGAAAAAACTAATTACTACTCTAGTACTGAAAGGTCCAAATTGGACCATACCTTTTCACATATATGTTGATGCATCTAACAATGCAATAGGCTCAGTACTAGGAAAGAAATATGGTGATGATTTTTATACCATCTATTATGTTAGTAAAAACCTTATAAGTGTTGAACTCAATTATACTATCATAGAGAAAGAGTTTCTTGTAGTAATACATGCTCTTAATAAATTTTGTCATTACATTATAGGTTATCAGGTATTTGTACACACTGACCACTCAGTAATAAAATACTTGACAAAAAACCTAGTATTAGTGGTAGAATTATCATATGGTTGTTGCTCTTGTAGGAATTTGATGTGATAATAGTGGACAAGCTAGGAAATGACAATGTGGTAGCTAATTTCCTATCTACATTGACACCTCTAGACTATGCAGCTATAGAGGACCAATTTCTATATGAGCATTTATTTACTTTGAATGATCAGATACCTTGGTACATAGATATGGCTAATTATTTAACCACTAGTTAATTATCCCCTACACTTTCACCTTGGAAAAAATAGACTTTAATTGAGAAAAGTGCAAATTTCTCATGGATTGATGGGTGCATATTCAAAACATAACCTGATCAAATTATGATAAGATGTGTTGCTGGAGATGAAATAATTGAAATATTGAAGGCTTTCTATGATGAACCTTGTGGTGGCTATTTTGTAGAAAAAAGGACTGCATATAAAGTGTTACAGGTTGGTTATTACTAGCCTTAACTATTCAAATATGTAGCCAAGCATGTGAAGCTAGTGTGCTCAATTTCAAATGATGGGCAGACCTAATCTTAGAGATGAGATGCCACTCCAACCACATGTTCACATTAAACCATTTGATAAATTGGGGATGGACTTCGTAGGATCTATTAATCCATAGTCAAGAGGTAATAGGTATATCCTAGTTTGTACTAACTATGTGACAAAGTTATTTGAAGTATAGGCTTTACGTGATTCAAAGAAGAAAATTGTAGCAGATTTCTTGTATCCATCAATTTTCATAAGATATTGGGTCCCAAGGAATATTACAATAGATCAATGACCTCAGTTTACTTCAAGTATGATCATCAAATAACTCATGAAACAATACAAAATCAATCATAACAAAACCACTCCCTACCATCCATAGGTGAATGGGCAAGTTGAGGTGACCAACAGAGAGTTGGAAAATATCCTAACAAAGATAGTATAGCAACATAGTAAGGACTAGGCTATTATATTACCAGAAGCAGTGTGGGCCTACAGGACCACCTAGAAGACTATTATTGGTTTCACACCATTTCAGTTAGTATATGGGAAAACTACCATGATGCTTATAGATTTTGAGGTCAAAACACTTAATACTGCTATAGAATTGAATATCAACATAGATGATACACAAAAATATAGAATTCAACATCTTAATAAGTTGGATGAATATTGCCTTGAGGCTCTACAAAAAATAGATATCATTCAGAAACAAAGGATCAAGTGGCATGACCACCACAGTAGGCCAAAGTAGCTTAAATTTGGATAATGGACATTACTCTATGATTACTAGTTCCAGGAAAGGAAGGGTAAGCTCATCCAACATTGGATGGGACCATACAAAGTGACTAAAGTCAACAAAAATAGATTTGTAAGGATTAGAACAATAGACGGTAGCAACATTAACTTAACAGTCAATGGCCACCATCTACATCCATACCATGTGTCTGAGGCATATATGATTGAGTCTAGTTTAGGCATGGAGGAGACCCCAATTGATTCTAATTTTATCTTGAGTCAATAATAGGTGGACCTTTTCCACATTGTCCCAAAGACAATTATTCTTTCAATTTTTTTCTTTTTTTTACTTGTGTTTTTGTTTTGCAGGAACAATGCCCTTTGTGCAATCCTTAGGAAACTTGGAAAACCTAGGCCTAACAAGCATAGGACACATGAAACTGCACATTTCTAGATTTCTAGGAATAGGAGTATCTCATCCCTTAGAAGGGGAATACTAAACCTAAACCTACACAAGAGTGTTTGGATTGGTCTCTTTGGACAATAAAACACTCAACAGTTGGTTCAGTGGTGGATGCTAATATTGTTATTGTTTTTCAATTAGAAGCACTGAAGAGCCTGATCAACCTAACGATGCATATACAAGGACAAGTTAGCACCCATTGAATAAAATAAAAGCATCATTTTTTATATTTTATGGGAAGACACATGCTTCTCATTGTATGATGGAAGGCGCCTGCTTCCCATTATACGATGAAAGGTGCCTACTTCCCGTTGTATGATGGAATGTGCCTACTTCCCATTATACAGTGGAAGGTACCTACTTCCCATTATACACTTTATGGCACCTGACTCCTAGTATGTTACAAATATGGTACATGTATTCCGTTTCATGGTAGATCAATGCCTGACTCTTGATTTTTTAGGAGAACGACCGATTTCCAATTTTTCATAAACTGACACCATATATTCTAAGAATATGTAAAAAAATAGTTTGTATAAAGTTTATTTTATAATTACAGCACCTGACAGTTAGCAAAAAGGCACCTACTTCCCACGTTAGGCATAAGTGCCTAATTTCTAAGGCACCTGCTTTCCATGTTAAGTAGAGCACCTGACTGCTAAGGTGCCTATTTCCCATGTTAAGCAAAGCACCTGATTCCTACGATGTCTATTTTCAAATTTCAAGGCACTTGTGCATCATAATTAGAAAATAAGATACATAATTTCCATATGAAAAAGGTGCCTAATTTTCATTTACTGTAGCCATTTTCTACCTTGACAGAATAACACATCAACATTTGCTCGAACCACATCAACACCCCACGTATGTGCAAAGTCAAATCTACCAATGGATAAAATTAAAATTTGACAACAATCAACTTCTGAGGAGGGGATGTTTTTTGTTCCAAGGAGATACATTTTTCTAATTTTTATTTTTAATTTTGTAGGATTTCTTGAATAACCCACAGTGTAGCTACCAAGAACTAATCACGTCAAATAAAATTCATTGCATGGGAACCATGGCAATTATTGTCTATTTTGGTTTGTACCATCATCAAATGCTAGCCAATAGTGATGCACCATGGATATATGCACATATGCACCCACAGAATGAATTTAGGTGCTTGTTTAATTTTTTTATTTCTTGTCTATATTGTTTTCATGAACATGTGTGTCTATGGAAATGTGTCAGCACAACCCCCCATTATTACCTTAACCACTTGAACAAATCCACTTAACATGGTGCTACATGGCATGCCTCTAATTGGTCGATATTTTATGGTTATCATATTTGCACAATCAAGGACATGCTCAAAGGAAATTTACTATGGATAACCATAGTCACTGTTGATTATGGTAATTAACCACCTACGTGCATGAATGTCTTTGTTTTAAAAAATTATTTACCAACTACTATGAACCCTCATTTAGAAAGAAAAAAAATAGAGTAGTGAGGCATAGTAGTAATTTAAAGAGGAAGCAGTAACATTTCTAAGTGAATTGTGAACTAAAGGTAAAGCATGGTGGGAAAGTCGAAGAATCATGACCTTAAGAAAAGTGAGTTGATTGATTGCTTAGGTAATTCTGTAGACGTCCAAACATAGTTGGATTATATAGAATAGATGGAATACTATTGAATGGTAAATCAAGACCATGATACAATAGTAGCAAATAAATTTATGGTATCGCTGAGATATCGGGTCGTGTGCATGTAGGGGTTGGAGATCCCAGTCACTAAGGACTACATTGTCAAAGTTATGGGCCTCCCTTTTACAAGGGAGTGCACGTACAAGGAGGATAACCTTTCCATTTATATTCAAAGATTTTTTGGAGCACCAATCGAGTACCTTACATGTGTTGGCTTGCCAAAATGATACATTCTTGAGCTCTAGAGGGCAATTTTTGAGTAGATCACCTATTTCTTCACATGCTCTTGTAGGTACTCGCATCTAAATTCTAACCACTTCTGTTTCCTCAATAACATCCTGCATGGGGATAAAATTATCATCCCCCATTACTTTGCATGCACCCTAAAATATGAGGCTAGGCGATACCAGGAAAGCACCACCTATGTCCTATCTCACCATGGCTTGATTTCAGCCTTGGTGTGATATGCAGAGTCACATAGAAATGTGATAATTGAGAAAGTTATGGGCACTAGTGCAATGATAGGGGCACAAGTAGAGGGGGAGGTGCCAATTCAAAATAAACATTTTGTCGAGGAGGTGACAAAACAAGAATATATGGCACCTGCATCCCAACTTGCAAGAAATACAAGGGAAGCAGAACAGGGTCCCCTGATTTTCTCCAATTTGGGGAGGAAGCAGGGCAGGCTTTGTCTCCTTTTGCACCTCAATTTGAAGATGAGGTAGAGTAGGATTTTATGCCTATCTCCACCAGGATGTGAAGAGAATAATGAAGGCATTGAGGGTGGTTACGAGCTCATCTGACAAGGAGATACCAATCAATGAGCTCAACAAGGAGGAGTACATGGCCTATATTTTACAAGATATTTCCAGTGGGCCAACTCCTCAATAGGAGGTGGCCATGGAATATGTACCACCAAGAGGCTAGGCAGAGGATTTGTAGCAACAACTATAGGTTTTAAGAGAGTAGGCTTCCACTTGGGAAGCCAAATTTAAATAATAATGGGCTTTTTTTGAGGAGTCCTACAATGAGGCTGCATTAAAAATGCACAAATTGTATCAAACAATTCGGCAAATGCAGAGATAATTATAGTTGTAGGGTGGACCAAGAGGAGCCAATTAGTCAACCAGAGTATATGTAGTAATGCATACCAATGGGGCAACAGAGATGCCCCTACTAATACAAAAATAGAATAGGGAGATGTTATTGCAATGGAAGTAGAGCAACCCTGTTCTACATCCCCCTCTATAGAATAGGTAATTCAGGAGGATGAGGTTGAAGTTGAGGAACCTCAAAGTGTAGAATATCCTACAAAGTAGGGATATGAGGAGAAGGAGATGGAGGTTGAAGAGCCTCAAATTTTAGATAAAGAGAGAGAGGTAGAGTACTCTCCTATTGATGCAGGGGCTAAACAACCTTAAGAGGAAGAAGTAGTCCCTATTGTATAGCAAGTTTCTACAAAGGAAAAAGAGGCTCATCAACCTGAATCCCCTGTACCATAAGAGGCTCATCAACCTAAATCCCCTATAGCACAAGAGGCTTAGTAGCCTGAATCCCTTGTATCCCAAGAAATAGAGGTTGCACCAACATACCCTAGGGTACAACATATTAAGCTGAGATCAAAACAAAAAGCCATAATGTCATCTCAGTGATGACCCAAAACTAGAGCAATAGTTGTTGATTTGAAGGCACTGGGAATTGAATCTGATAAGGAATTAGAGCTAGATTCTGATGAATAATGGGAGTTAGTAAAGAATTTTTTTGCTACCCAAAAATAGAAATTTGAGGAGCTTAAGGAGGAAATTAAGGTAGACAAGAAGAACTAGAATAAGACCTCCACGAAAGCCCTCAAGGAATGAGAAAAGGAGGCCAAGAAGCAATCTGGTAGGCCTCATAAGAAAATTCCAGTTGCTCAACCTAAGAAGTTCTGGTATTTTTATGGGTCATAGGATGGAAAGACTTCAAGGATGTAGGCATATTTTAAAATGATAGGATTTATAGGCCCTATGCAGTAGGAAGATCTAGGATCAAGTAGTAGAACCCCCTCTATGGCAAATAAAGAGGTCCAAGATGAACCTAAGCTTGACCCAATAGGGGTATATTTACCCATAGCCAGGGTTTCTAAGGAATCAAGCATCCCATTTGGTGATAAAGAATTAGTGCCTATGGGTGAAAAGTTACCACCTCACCATGAGTACTAGAAAATGGTTGAGCCTTCATTCCAGAAGGATGCCACTAGTTTATTTGGTTATTACCTAAACATTGATAAAGGCAAGGGTGCCTAGACCAAAGAACCGCCCAAGAAGGGGACAGGGCCAAGTGAACCACTTTGACATAGCAAATATCAGAAGTAGTAGGTTCAGGAGACAGCCGCTCCCAAGGCATCAAAGGGGCAAAAGCCCCAGGACAAAGAGAAAGCCAAGGTCACTAAGAAGAAGAGGACATAGACCAACAAATATTACTTGGGATGAAGTGAATAGAACTGGTAATTACCAGTTCAAAGTGGCACAAGGACGTGCCACCCCTTAAGCATGGGGGGATGATGAGCCATAGAATTGCTCATTTTTTGTACTCTTTTCCCCATAATGTGTGGCATATATTCTTGTAGATATAAATATTTTATGGAATTTATATATATATATAATTAACATTTTATTTTGCATGTTCTCTAATATTTGTCTTTAAGTGTAATTTGTGTAGATTTAGTGGAAAATGTTGCATTTTGTCATGTTTCCATCAAAGCCCCACTCAGACCTGGCACTTGCAATTTAGTGAAGGAAAACATATATATGGAATATCGATGAAGAGGTACAAATTAAGACGTCCAAATTCCTTTGAAGCACCTAACTTCTATTTGACACTTAACTGTTAGGTGCTTACTTCCCATTAGGCGCCTACTTTCCATTAGGTGTCTGCTTCCCATTGTATTATGGAAGTTGTCTACTTCCTATTGTATGGTAGAAGGTGCCTACTTCTTGTTGTATGGTAGAAGGTGCCTACTTCTCATTATATGGTGGAAGTCACCTGCTTCCCGAATTCTACATACAAGGTGCCTGCTTCTTGACTTCTTCAATCATGGTGCTTGATTTCCATTAAGACCAAACTTCAGCACATCTATGTGGTCGACAGAATAAAATGAAACTTCGGCAACCAGCGTGAAGGTATTTCCAGCATTGATATCAGACATGGGACAATGTCAAAGGTGTCTCATCACCCATTTTTTATCTGATACATAAATCATTTTTGTAATTTGGGAAAATAAAATATCAGCGTATTTTGGAAACAGAATACACGAAAATATCACAATATTTTTCTTGATTCCTCTAATCGAGCAAATAGTTGTAACAACGAATCATTTTCTGATTTGTCCTAAAAATTGTAATAGGACTGGCCAGATACCTTATAAATATGCAGGCCACCCCTGAAGAAGACCCCCTTGGACTTTCTTGTAATTTTCTTCTGCTACAACTATTAATAAAATCTCTACATATTTTCTTGTAAAACATCTTCTAAAAGCATCTGGTGATAATTTTACAATGGGAAAACCTTCTAGAAGCGTGGGCCCACTTACAATAGAGTTATTCCCTATTTCCCTTATTTTTTGCATTTATTTTAATAGATTAATATATTTGCAGTTATTTCCCTTATTTTTTGTGTTTTTCAGCAAGGTAGTCATTTAGATTTTAAATATTTTTCAATATTATTTTCTTAGACTTAGCATGATATTATTGGTTTAAACATAAACTCCAATGAACACCAAATACTCCCCAAACCATAATCCAAGGGACTCATATCTGAAGGAGTTACAAGCATAGATTTTACACGGCTGCTCATAAGACTACGAGCTACCCTGGCTTGACAATTAAATGGATGTAATTAATTGAACTGTAGAAAACTAATGTTTTTCTCAACAAGAGGAAATAAATAAAGGAAAGTAGTAAAACTAACTAGCCTAAACTATGGAGGTGATGCAGCAAGATCCTAAATCTCTCTACATTATGATAGGATTAAATGAATAGGTGTATCATCATTGATAGTGCATAAGGAAAACAATATTCTTGAACATGAATTACCATAGTTACACATACACAAGAAATGGGATAGAAAGTGGAGTAGTCAAAACTTCTTATATATATATATATATATATAACTAGACTATGTTCATGCTTTAAAAGAGAGGGTTTGAAACTTATCAACAAAATGATTTAGGGTTCAATCTAGGCCATAATACATGAGAGGGATGAAAGAAAGATTACTTACAAGGGTAGATACTAGGCATGGATCTAGCATTTTTTTATTCTTTATAATGAGGGAGGTGTAGACACCAAAACCTAACCACTTTTCATCCATTCAGGTCTTCCTACCATTTCCACCCTTCATTCACATATATTTATATATTTATTTTATATATATTTAAATATTAATATTTTATATATATTTAGTAAATATATATTTATATAAATGAATTAATAGTGGCCATACGATTTCCTTTAATCTTATCCATTCATCCATATCAATCCATGCCACACCCTAGATTTAATATCCACCCTAAGATATACTTTTATCTCAGCCACACGATTAGTATCATTGAAACCCTAACATGCCCTAGGTTAGATTATTAATAGGAGCCATTTTTATGGGTCAACCCCTGAGTTTCATAAGAAATCCCTGAATCCAGAGTTGAAGTTTACCTTATAGTTCCTTAGAGTATCCAAGTGCTCTCACCTTCCATCTTCACTTGCCATAGCCCCCACATCCACCATTGCCTCCTTCACTCAGTCAAATTTACTTCTATAGACTTTCCACTCAATTTTCGAACACCTTTGGGTACTCCCTATCATTCTTGAGTGCCTTTAGGCACTTCTCCTCCATTGTTAAGCACCTCTAGGTGTCCTCCAATATTCCCAAGCATCCACGGGCATTTCCTATAGCCATCAAGTGCCCATGAGTGTTTTACAGTAGATTTTTGTAGCCCTCCTAGCCCTCGGGTGATGCTAGGGCATCGCCACACCAATTCACTACAACATATTACATCAGATTAGAGAACGATAGATAAAGAAAGTAAATATTTTAGTTTTTAATTAATTTTATGCATTTTTAAGTTCTATTTATTTATTTATTTACATTACATAGCTAGGGTTTTTATACTACTTTCTGAAGGCCTCACACTATGGAGGCCTCATAGTTATTATTGATATATTTGCTATCTTCTTGTGTGCATATTTGGAAGTGTTATACTAGCATTGGATACTTGCTTAAGCTGGAGTGGCCCGGTATCAGATAATTAGAAGCCCACTCACTTTTGTTGGGAGTAGAGACACATTTTGAGACACCACTAGTGTTGTTTTCTAGGGTTTTAGAGAACCCTAGCTATTGTAAAATTTGTATCAAAATATTCAAAGATTATTATTATAACAATGGAGTTTTGAGGCTTCCCTCATTAATATAAAATCATTCATTATGCAATATTGTATTTTGAGTTCAATTTATATCTTGTTATTTGGTGTTGCATTTTTGTCTCTTTAAATGGTGATCACAGTGGGACACACCAAGGGTTTATTTTTATGATTTTCTTTGGTAATTTATTTGTTGTTTTCTATCTTGCTTTGCATGATTTTTAGAGGAACGAATCGAGCATTTTTTGTTGGTTAGGATTTTTGGAAATTTGTACAAGGTTGTAGAAGGTGCACGAATGCCTGATAGGTCTTGAGGGACATACAAAAATGACCAAGTGCATTTCAAAAATACCCAGAGGTGTTTTATGGAGAGTTAGAGCAAAAACATAGGCTATTTTGTAAGTTTACTACTAAAACCCTAAATTTTCTATTTACGTATTCTGGTAATCTTACATTAACATCATTAATTAATCTGGGAAAAATATTCATACTATCTTGCATCCTAGTTTTCAAATTAGTCATTTGCATCCATCCACACTTTTTGTTTGAATTTTTTGTCTTTCCCCTCACAAATTAAAAAATTGCATTCTGATTTCATGTGAATTGAAAAATTGCATAATTAGTTTGCATTATAGGGTTAGGGATTCCTATTTTTGTAGGTCTAAGTAGGAACATTATTCATATACCAAAAATATCCCCATACTTGTTTGATTCTATATGGAGGAGTAGATGAACCCCCCAACTATCTAGAGTGAGTCTTAAGTAGTGTATTCTACATCTTTTGGAAAAATTGGTATTCTAGGTATTGGTTTCTGATTTGGACTATTGAAAGTATTTATCTTTCTAACATTGTATGTACACATAGCAAATAATTTTTTTAAAAAGAATCACACACTACACTCTTCACATTTAATAGTAGTGGCTCAATTTCATCACCAACCATTGCTTTAGATTTTGTGATGATGGATTTCATCTCCATACACCAATCTCTGCCCTTAGAAACCTTAGGTTACCCCCAAGCAAACTTGTTGGAGTTCATCACCAGTAAGAATCTCATTGTCCTAGCTTAGCCGTAGTTTTTACTTTTCTTGGATTAATTCAAATTAGCACATTTGAAACACACAAGATCACAATTTAAAAGAATGAATTCACATTAAAAGGAGATAATCAATGAATAAGGTAAGACACATGTGTTAAAAAAACTTAGAATTGATTTTTTTAATTTTTCTTGTGAAATTTAAATTTTGTGTCTCATTTTACTGTATAATTTGTATTTTGGTTTAACTGCTTATGGTATTAACTAAAAACAAAATAAAGCAATAAATCATGATAATTCAATGGAACCTTCATCCACCTTCCCCACAACTTTTGTGGTAGATTCCCTAAATGTGACACATGAAGATTTATCTACAGGTCCCTCACATTATCTATCACCCACTACTTTTCATATGGTTTTTCCTCAAGTAGATTCAACCTCACCAACCATTGATCACCATATTACGCACATAGATATGTCATGAGTAGAAGCTCTCATAAGTCTTCTAACTATGTCTTAGAGTCAGTCCCCAACTCACCTAGATAGGATCCTACTTTACAATAGGAACTTGTTTATTTCCAACCACCATCCAGCTTTACCTAAGTGTACACTAACCCTCTTTTTGAGGCAACAGTTGCACCTTCCTCTCATATGTCCATTCCCAAACCCTCATGTGCTTCTAGAACTTCATACACATCCACATACACTAACCCCTTGTATGAAGCACATGTAAATGTTGCTTCACAAGTTTCAGCCTCACAAGTTACCATACCAAGTGTAACTTGTCACCCAACCACATCCTCCATACCATCTGCTTCCATAGCCTCCACTTATGATAGATATATTAATGAATCATGGAAACACTTGAAGAAATTGCTTAAGTAACATCAAAATGGTAGACATCAAGTACAAGTGAACCCTAAGCCTCTATTAACCTCTACTTAGACTGTCTTCACAAACTAGGGTCCATCATGGACACCTCAATATTCTATGGTTTCTATCCCTTTTTCTCCACCAAGTCATAACAATACCCATCCTATTCCCATTGGCAAACCTAGCCATAACCCACATGAATCAACATCATTCCAAAATTATTCATATTTTCATCATCAGTATCCCATTCATTAATTTCCATAAAATTCACCTAGTCATCATCACCAATCTCATAATCATTTGGTCACCTCGTAATATTTTTCCACCTCACCTCAAAATAATCAGGTGATTCAGGGCTTCCATATTCCTAAAGAAGGCCCTCAAATTAAGGTCACACAAAAATAGATAGATCAATTGATACAATATACTCCTAGTTTGAAAAATTAGAAGTCAACCTTACGCCAATTGATCAACCAACCTATTCATCATTCGGAACCATCACCACCATATCCATCATATTTTATGGTGCCTAAGTTTGACAATTTCAAGGGAACTAAGGAACCTAAAGAGCATGTGAGCATGTTTGTACATGCATATTTTAGAATTCAAAATAAAAATGCTCTCATGCTCAAAACATTTCTTAAAATATTAGGAGGAGATGCCATAGAGTGGTATAATCAATTTCCTAGTCATAGTATTTATAATTTTGAGAAATTAATTGACCAATTATTTGAGTGTTTTATCCTAAATGATAGAAAAAAAGTCTCATTGTCTAATTTCTATGCTTCAAAATAACATGATGATGAGTTTATCTATGATTTTGGAAACCATTGTAGGGTTTTCATCACCAATTTTCCATTCACCTTACCAATGGATGAGCTAATAAAATTATTTACCAACATTTGTTTAAAACCCATATCTTGGATGCTCCAATTATAGACTTATCATTCATTTGAGGAAGCTCTAGCATAGGCTAGTATCATAGAGAAAATAAAAATCCAAGAGGGCATAATTAAGCCTAAGAAAAATTAATGGTAAAATAAGGGCCAATATAAAAGCAATTATTTTGGCCAATCAAAATCAACACATGCTACCCTATCCAATCAACCTAATCACGTTAATAAAGTGGTCATGAGCCAGCAAAAAATGTCTCAACAACAACCAGTGCAACAGTCACCGCAATAAATTGCTTGTCATTGGGTACCCTCGATAACCCAAGCCATGAAAAACATAGTTCTAGCTATAGAAAACCATCCCTATTGATAGTTTTTTCGAAAAATTGCCAATACACCCCCTTGTTCGAGTCATATGCTTCCATTTTTTTAAGGTTGTATAACACAAACAAGCTTGCTTTACCCAAAATTAGACCATATGATCCCGCTAAACATAGTAAAAACTATCAAGAATATTTATTTTTCCCTTACCATAGGTAAAATGGGCATGATATTAATAATTTCCATACATTCAAAGACATCATTCAAGACCTAATTGACTTGGGGGAAATCAAGCTTGATAATCCCCTTGCTCAACAAAATCAAAACCTTGGTATTTTTAAAATACTGCTTCATCATCATGAGGAAGTGTAACCAAATATAGAATGGGATAACACCAAAACTCCTCCTAACCAAGTCAATCATGTCCAAAAATACCAAGGGTTTGTAGGGGCCATCCACATGGTCACTAGAGGTCAAAGAAATAATAAAAAAATGCAAGGCAACAACCTCAAGCAAGTATGTCACAACCTCCCACATCCCCTCCCATCCATATTTCCCCCAATCCTTCATCGTCAATCCACATTCCTAGTCAATCAAATCCTCCCATTCCACCCATCAATTTCCCCCCATGACCAGTCATCTCATTGAGTAGCCGGTTAACCACAAGTCTAAAGATGGCTTCTACCAAATTATCAATTTACAAGTTAATTCAACAATATCCCCCACATCGTGAGGTATTAATGAATATTCTCAAATCTATTGAACTACAATCTCAATATTCTAATGCCTTCAACAACTTTTTAGGGAGCATTCAAACATGCATGGAGCCTTCCATCACATTCTATGATTTTGAGATTAATCCAATTTCAACAGACTCAGTAGATCCTCCATTGCATATCATGGCTTTAATTAATAAGAAGCCTTTCAAAAGAGTCCTAATTGATACTGGTTCCTCCATCAATATCATCACCACATCTACCCTTCATCATTTGAACCTTCCTCCAGCTCATATAACCAAGTCATCATTCACCCTAAAAGCATTCATTTATGCTTCGTGTTCCATAGTTGGCACTATTGTATTGCCCATTGAAGTAGGGTTAAAATTGTTGCACACACTATTTCACATCTTGGAAGGATTTATGGTGTACAATGTGCTCCTTGGAAGACCTTGGATTACAGAAATGAGATGTGTTCCTTCAATATTACACCAATGTTTGAAGTACATTTATGAAGGACAAGTACATTGCATATCGATGGATGTTCAAACCATTTAAGTATTAAACTTTAATTTCAAATCCTTATGAATCCATGCTTCCTTCCACCCAAATTTTCCTATCACCATCAACCAATCTATATACCACTTTACCAATTTCCTCATAAAAATTTTCCATTCCTGAGGATATCCTTATCACCAATCACCATCAAGCTCCCATACCTCCATCATCTTCATCATTGACTACATGCACATGTGGTCAAAGTAAATCCACATATTTGCCTTCCACTTCATCATTGTCATCCATCCAACAACCTTCCCAATCCAATCCATCCCCATCACCTAATATTTCACAAGTCGAGTTAACAGATTGTGAGATATCTTTATCCTCACCATACCCCAAGCCATCATCCAATAATGGTCCTTCTACATCATCCCAAGTTGAGGTCCACCTCACTAATCCTAGTATTGGTGAATATATGGTCCAAGATATCATTGTCACGCTACTCAACATTCCTAATGCTAAATATTTTTATCACCCACATGACACGCATTTCCATAGGAGTAGTATATAACATGGGTTCAGCTCCCAATAGCAAATTTTGTGTATGAAGGGATTTATTCTTCATAAAATCTAGCTACCCTAGAGGAACCCAAAGAACCAACACTTGCCAACATTCCAAACAGGACGAAATTGTCATCTCACTATTTTCACATAGTTAATTAGTAAGGTCATGGCCTAGAATTGCATGAATAGGGAGTGCCTCAACCTAGTGCATGACCATTCAATTCTAGGTTACAACTCAATTTCCACCACCTCTTCTCTTGAACAGGCCTTCCAAATGCTTAATCTAAATTTAGGAGAAGAATCCCTCCATCCTAACGATTATGAAGATGATATCTATGAAGAATTTAACCTTATGTCGATAATTTTGGATGAATCAAAAGAAGAATCAAAATCCATAATTCCCCATACCAAACAAGATGAGTTTTATCTCAATATGTTCCCCATCCATGAGCCCATATTTCACTTGCTTCTTCCACAAGAGTGAGCCAACCCTACCGGTGAGCCACCACCTCCATTCCATTAATCCATTTCATAAGCTAAACTTGTAACATATGTATATAACACACAAAAATAGTAGTTTTCACCACTACCAAAAAAAAATTAAAATAAAATCAAACAAAAACAAGTTTTCTTTTTAGCATTGCATGTATATATCATTTAGTTAAATGCATTTATTTGTTTTACTTGTTGCTTTCTAGGTTTACCAAGCTCCTATAATAGGTTCTTAGGTTCTATCCATTCCATCCAACCTTATCCACTTTTCCCATAAGTCAACATGAATCATGTTGATTTATTCACCCCACTCCATAATCCATATGATTCGACTAAACCAATTCCAATTGATATAAGCCTTATTGATATGGATCAGATATCCTCACCTCCATCCTTTTCTGAGTTTTTCTTATCCGAGGAATTTTTAGGGGTTTTAGCCAAATACATTACTTCATCCCCTCCGCCTTTGCCTTCACCCTCACCTTCAAATCCTAAGGTTTTCTAGGAAGACTTAGCTGAGGATAACTCAAAAGAGTTTGATGACATCTTAGAAAACATTCATCTGAATCCTATGCCCCATCAACTTGAGGAAGGTTCCTACATATCCATTGAATATACCATCGATGTGGACCTTATTTCAGACAAAGACAATCCCAAAATTATCAAGCTTGGAAAAATTTTATCACTTGAAGAACAAGAGAAACTAATTACTCTCCTCAAAAGGAAAAAGGGTATTTTTGCATGGTCCTACAAGGACATGCCTGTTCTTGACCCTAGTCTAGTTGTCCATAATCTCACTATACATCCTTATGCTAAGTTGGTCAAAAAAAAACTTAGAAGGATGCATCCTACCATTGCCATGTTGGTCAAAGAAGAGCTCAAAAAGCTATTAGATGTGGGTTTAATTGTGCCCATTGATTATCCCAAGTGGCTCTAAAATATGGTACCCATTCACAAGCCTAATGGGGCAATACACATTTGCACTGACTTTCAAGGCCTTAATAAAGTGTGTCCTACGGATGACTTTTCTCTCCCAAACATCGATACTCTTTTCAACAATTGCATTGGCCATGAAATTCTTTCACTAATGGATGGTTTCTTAGGATACAACCAAATTTGAATAAATCCTGATGACCAACATAAAATAGCATTCACTACACCTTGGGGAAATTTTTGTTACAAGGTGATGCCCTTTGGCCTCAAAAATGTAGGTGCCACTTATCAACATGCCATGACTACATGCATAAGATTATCAAAGATTATGTAGATGATCTCTTAGCTAAATATAAAACTTGACAAGAGCACATTGGTGTATTGAAGAAATTTTTTGATCGACTTCTAGAGCATAATGTAAGGATGAACCCCAAGGAATGTGTCTTTGGTGTTACCTCGGGCAAACTTCTAGGATTCATTATATCCAAAAGATGCATTGAGGTGGACCCAAACAAGGTCATGGCCATCATGGAGATGCCTCCTCCAACTAACTTGAAGGAATTACGTAGTTTACAAGGAAAGATTCAATCAATCCATTGTTTCATTACATAACTTTATGAAAAATGTAGGTCATTCAATCACCTACTACAAAAAGGGGTACCATTTTCTTGGATAGATGAATGTCAAAAAACTTTTGATGATATTAAGAAATACCTAGATTCTCTGCCAGTCTTAGCTCCTCCTCGTCCAAGGATCCCATTCTATCTTTATATCTCAGCAATGCACTTTGCATCAGGGATAATGCTTGCACAAAAGAATGAAGAAAATCAAGAGAAAGTTGTCTACTACATCAATCAAACATTGGTATGTTATGAAAATAGATAGGCTTATGTAGAAAAGTTGTGCTTAGTAGTGGTTTTTTCCACTAAGAAACTTTGACATTACATCCTTAGTCACACAACATATGTCATAACTAGGGAAAATCCTTTGTGTTATATGATGTATAGTACTTACAATAACACTTGCACCACTAAATGGATAATGCTCCTTACTAAATTTCATCTAGAATTTATTAGCCAAAATCCATTAAAGGTAGGGTAATAGTCGATCAACTTATGGAAGCTCCACTACCTAGTGATCATCCTTTGATTATTGATCTCCCAGATGATTCGGTATTTTCTATCACCGAACAAGAGAAATATGTCATTCCGGAGGAAGACGTCGACATCACAATATTCTTTGATGGCTCTAAGTGCATAAAGGTTAAGGTTTTGGAGTCATGTTTTATACACTGTAACAACCCCAATTGTTACTACTCATCCACTAATTTTTTTTTGTTTACCTATAATAATTTTTGTCCACATTTCAATGAGTCAAGAGTATAATAATGATCTAATACAAGGATATCCCAAATAAAAAGTAAGTAATCAGAGTCGTAAAATATTAATCCAAAGTCACATTTAAGTAGAAGTACCATCTTCTACAATTCATTCAAATCCATTCACAAATAGGAGCACCAACTCCTACAATTCCATCATACCATCACCAAGTGGTTATGAGGATAATACAAAGGCTATGTCCTTCATGAGGACATCTCAATGGTTATAACATTAATTAGGATTTTTATCCAATGGAATTCATCCCTTCCTCTCCATACTATCCATGAAGACTAGTAACAAGGAGAGAGCCATTAATCTTATTATTTATCTTGAAAAATTACCATGACTTAGAATATTGTCTTAAGCACCATTATAGAATTTACTCATTCACTAGGTGTGATGGTGTTGGTGATTATCTATCTTATTTGTTTGCATGGAGTGAATGGTTTGCTTCTAGCTATCTCAGGTGGATGGTGTAGATATTGTTTTATCTCATATTTTTTTTTTTGTAAAAGAGGGTAAAAATTTATTAACTCAGAAAAACATTCATGATACAAAGAAAAAGCAGAAGCTATTCAGACATATCAACTCTCAATAAAGAAGAGAGAGATTGAGAGCAATCAGAAGAAAGTTGAGACCAATTTTGAACATCCCAACCATCTTGAAACTTAGAAGCCCATTTAGCTAACAAATCTGCTACCCTATTCCACTCCCGAGGAATATGCACAAAAGAAATGAAGTCCAAGTGAGCAGAGATATTAAGAATTTGTCGAGCAACCCAACTCAACCGCCAACAACCATGAAGACTATCTCCAGAATTTAACAAATTTATAACAATCTGAGAATCAGATTCACAAACAATCCGACGCCAACCCAAAGCATACCCTTGCTCCAAAGAATATAAAATTGTGAGTGCTTCCATGAAGTTATTAGAATGATGTCCCTTAAAGCAAGAGAAAAAAATTGGATAGTACCACTACTATCCCGCCCCACACCACCAATACCAGCATTACCCGGATTACCCCGGGAAGATCCATCCGTATTAATTTTCAGCACTCTCGGAGGAGGCGGATTCCATTTGCCAGCCCTCCGCACCCGATTATTCTAACCCATCCGTCTGCAAGAGACATTAGGACCAGGACCATTAACCATCAAGCCTAATCTTTCCATGATCTGACGTTTCGCATGGTCCACGGGAGAAATAATCTGACATTTTGCAGACAGTTTCTTGGATCATTCGCAAAATCCTCTGCCAGACCTGGGAAGTAGTTAACTCCTTACCTTGGAAAATCCGACGGTTCCGTTCAAGCCAAATCTACCAAAAAATGCATGAAGGACCAATACTCCATCCAACTTGTAAAAAGAAAGCCGCTGCAGGAGGCCGCCCCATACTCCTCCAAAAATCAACTATTGATGAAGCATGCGAACAAGGGTGATTCCATACTCCCCACCAATAATGCCAGACTTGTCGAGAAAAGTCACATTGGAGAAGTAAATGCCCAACAGATTCTTCAGCATTCCCACAGTTATAGCATAAAGAGGGGCCAACAAACCCACGCTTTTGAAAATTATCCCAAGTGAGACAACGATTATGAGTAGCCTGCCACCCATAAAAACTACACTTCGGCCAAATAAACTTATTCCAAACTTGCTTCCACCATGAAACCTCCTCCTCACCAAATCGCTGCCGATCCAAAACACAATAACCAGCAACAACCGAAAATATCCCTCTATTATCTCTTCCCCATGCTAGCACATCATCCCCAGGTAGAGAAGAGCAGGGACGGCTAGTGAGAATACGGGCCAGCTCTGCCCTCGCATCCATAGTGCCACCAGCAGGCCATTCTCGAGGATCCTTCCACTGGAGACTAACCATCTGACCAAAGGACTTAACAGTTTTGAAATCTGCCACCTTCAACCATCCAGCATCCCAAAAGCATTGAGCAAGATCTTGAAGATGTGGAAACTCGCTAAGAAGAGGAGCAAAGCCATCCCAAGAATCCTGCCAAAAAAGATCCTAGATATTATCATGAATTTCCTTCTACACTATTATAGTCCTTGAGAGAGAATTTAAATACATCCATCTAATCTACTAGAGCAACATAAATCTCAATGCCATACACTTGACAATGTGCAATATCCAAAGTAGTTCCAATACTTGCTCATATTCCAAAACATATATCACCTAACATTTATTAGAGGTGAATACTACAATATGAAGTCTTTATCTCTAATTTACAAAGCTTGTAATCAAATACATAAAACATTACAAGTCATAGCTGATTTTACATAAATTATATCAGCCCTGCATAATTACATTGGATCTATATCAATACAAGCTTGTACATGATGAACATTGCAATAGTCTTCAAAAAGTGTTGTCCGACTCTTCTCTAAAATATCTCGAGTTCTTCATGGTTGGAAGAGATGATAGTGAAGGGATCAGGACAACTCGGATGCAAAGTATGCCAAATGCATTACAAGCAAGCCATGCTTATCAATTTTGAATGCAATCATGCATCACACATTTGCCAAATGTATATCACATATAGAGAAATCATCAAGCATGAATTTCAAATTCATCCATATTTAATATTTTCATAACAAGGATTAATTCTTAATCCCATTCATCATTCATTTGGATTACCACCAAACATAAGGAAGAGTCCCATACCTCTTTCCAAAGAATGGACACCAATCCATTCCTTCCCAAAACTAGAAAATATTCCATCCTTCTAGTTGAGATATATTTATTTACAAAATTTATCAAACACATAATAGTTTATTGTTTGTTTTCTAGAATTATACAAAGACTATGATTTCACTTGTTCATTCTACTAGACCTCAAATCATAGTTGTTTTTCTTATTTTATAATCCATACAAATTTTAATAAAACAAAACCAATATTTACAAATCTAATTGATTCCAATTTGATTTTCCAGTCATTCCAAAAATAAAGGAAATTGCTTTAATTTTTAAAGTCATCATCTTTAATTTAAATTAAAATAAACCAATTAACACTAGTCTCCTTATGAAAATATAATATAATCATAATTCTCCAATTCAGTTTTGTCATATATTATGACAGACTAAGATTTACAAATATTCTCCATATAACTAAACATGTATATTCTAAACTTAAAGGAGATTTATTTTAATCAAGATTTCATAAAGATAAGTAATACAACCTATTTAAAATATCGATATATTATATGATTTTATTGTCCATAGCATAGTTTCATTTGATAAAATCACTCATACATTTTAATATATCATGCTTTAATTCAAATGATAAAATCTGAAAGCATTCCAAATATTAAAAAAAAACTTTCGAGGTTAATTATTGTTTATAACTGATGATTCAATGCACACAGACATAAAGAGAACAAGGCCTGAACAATACATAACAACTTGCACAGTCGTAATGATTGTTTGTCTAAGTGACAAGAGATCATTCCCAAAAGTACCAATGTACTATTAAACAAATTTGGTGGTTGTTGGGCTTTGTAATAGATAATCCAGTAACAGTTCGGCAGTCCATTGTTGGGAAATAAAATCAAGGATTCGGCCATTGGTAGACAATAATAATGGTTCTATTTTAGAAATGAACAGAGGACTGAATCCGGCAGATCTATATTAATGGAAATCAAAATATACATGGGAGGCTTTTAACCATAGTTGTATGGGAAATATTTTAACATTGCACAACCTAGCCAAAGCTATATTACACAACGCATTACCAGCACATCATTATGGAGTTTCCAAAAGCCATTCTATATCATAGATGCCCAATAGGATTGTATATAAGCTACTGAAAGCACATAAGGTTAATTAAATATCAGCTCTATAAAATTTACATGACTCCCCTTTCGCAGAGTATGCACAAAGGATATCCGAGTTGGACCTAAAGTCATTAGAGGCTTCTCTTCTACGTGTTTAAGCATGACCGTATTCTAGCCAATCAATGGGAAAAGGCTAATCTATAAAGGCTTCTACTTAAACTTCAAAGGAAGATTATATATTAAAATATTCTATATAAGAGAAGCAATCGGATAAAGTAAAACATTCAACACATATAACTAGATTTCAATTCATTCTGGCAAGCATTAAAATAAAATACAATGGACAGATCCAACCTGGAATTCTCCAGCAGTTGAATGCTTCCCAAAGCTTGTAAATCCCTTCTCCTACCTTCTTCAGTTCAGCATAACATAGTATAATATAACATGTTTTTTTTCTCAACCACAATGGCAATTTATAGCTTTCTTTCTTTCAGAAAAGATGCTTCTAAATATATATATATATATATATTATTCTTTCTTTCAAAAAATATGCTTCTAAATATATTTTATTTTTTTTATCTTCTTTTTCTCACCTCATGTGAAGGCTTCCTTTAATATATATTATTTTAATGGAAAGGGAATCCATAGAGATAAGAGAAGAATCTTATCCACCATTTCAACCTTTCAACCTTCCCAAAGTAGCCATGTGTAGGAAAGATTGATTATTTTAAATCTACAAGGTAGTTTTTTTTTCATGTTTTGGTCCAATCAAAATTGAACAAGTTCATAAAAAAACAAACTACCTAATTTCCTTCTAAAATAGGATCAACTAGATCAAATAAGCATGCTCAACAAAATAAATCCTTTACTTTAAAAATTGCTCAATTTAAAGATTTCACAAAATCATAATAAATTGCATGATATTCTTTTCAATATTTTCTAGAATAATTTGTAAAATGCAAAACATTATTAATGTGCATTTTCAAAGTAAAATTCAATTAAACCAATCTCATGCAAATTAATCATGAAATCAAATATAAATCACACACAAATGGCATACAAGCACTCGATGCATGTGCTCAGTATCCCCCATCACCATTTTTCCTTTGATTGGGTGGGACTTTTAGAGTAATACTCAAGTAACACCGCCATCAGGGAGGTAACTAGTGATGATAGGAATATGAGCTTTACCTATTGAGTTGTCATAGTCATCATTTCCCTTCTCATCTCTTGGTGGTCAGTCTTCCACCTACGAGAATAAATGTTCCTGCAATCAAGCAACACAACATCATTTTATTTTAACATAAACAAATACAATGCAAATATATTAAGCATTAAAACCAGCTATCATTACACAAATAGCATCTTAAAAATAGTCCTCCAAGGTGGGATGTGACATACTCCCCCCTTAGATTAAACATAGTCCTCTGTGTTTTCCTACAATATTACATAACAATCAATAAAACATAGTTTTTGGCATAGTTTCCACTTTGCATAAGTGGTCCATAGTTCAACCTGTATTATTACATAGCATCATTAAATAAATAAGGAAAGTGTCTTTTCATATCTTCCACTTTTTCCCAAGTGGAATTATTTTTAGAATACTGGTCCCACTAGACCTTACACTGATCAATATTACGCTTCCTCATAGTCTTGGAATGAAATTCCAAGATCTTCATAGGTCTCACTTCAAAGGTTGTCGGATCTACCATCTATAAATTAGAAACATCTAACACATGATCAGGATCAACAATATATCTCCTAAGTAGGGATACATGAAAAGTATTATGGATCTTTGATAGGTTAGGTGGTAAGTCAAGCCGATAGGCTACAAGACTTATCTTCTCCACAATCTCAAATGGACCAACAAATCTAGGATCCAATTTTGTTGATTTAATGGCACTCTTCTTAGGTTTTACCCTTAGAAACACTCTGTCACCTACGAAGAATTCTCTAGGTGTTCTTTTCAAATCTGCATAACTCTTCTGTCTATCTATGGCTTCCTTGAGCCTTTGACGGATTAGTCCTAGCTTCTCTTCCATTATTTTGACCATTTTTGGTCCAATGACAACCTGATCCTTGAGATTATCCCATGATAATGGAGTTCTGCATCGTCTACCATACAAATATTTGAAAGGGGCCATATTCAAGGAAGAATGATAGCTATTATTATAAGTAAACTCAACCAGATACAAATAGTCTTCCCAATGAGACTTCTGGTCCATGCAATACATGCGTAACATATCTTCTAGAACTTGGTTAACCCTTTCTATCTATCCATCCATTTTAGGATGATATGCATAACTGATATTCAAAGTTGTGCCAATTGCATGATGGAGAGCCTACCAGAACTCAGAAGTAAACCTAGAATCCCTGTCAGAGATAATCATCTCCAAAAATCCATACAACCTAAAAATTTCTTTTGCAAATTTATTGGCAACAACTACAACATCATCTGTAGTACATCCTGGTATGAAATGTGCAACCTTAGTGAGTTTATCTACTATAAAAAATATTGCATCATGATGATATTTTATCTTTGGCAAATCGACAATAAAATCCATTGATATTACTTGCCATTTGTGAGTGGGTATAGCATGTGAAAATAATTTTCTTGCTGGATGTTGATGTTCAACTTTCACCTTCTAACACTGTAAACATCGTGCCACAAAATCAGTGATATCTTTCTTCATGTCCGACCAATAAAAGGTCTTTTTCATATTTTCCCTCATCTTGGCTCCTCTAGGATGAGCAGAATAAGGAGAATTATGAGCTTCATGCATGATCAATCTCCTCAAATCACCCATTTTAGGTATGACTACTCGATCTCTAAAGCATAAAAGTCCATATTTCATGCTATAATCTTGGTTTTCATTCAATTTTTGCTCTATCTTAACCCAAATTTCACTACATTCAAGATCTTGACACTACATCTTTCTGACTTGCCCCATTAAATCCACATGACTACGAGTCAATGCAGCTATGTGCTTCCTCCTACTTAAGGCATCAATGACTTTATTTTCTTTTCCTTTGATATACTCAATACCAAAATCATATTCTGCTAAGAACTCTATCCACCTTCTTTGTCTAGCATTTAGTAATGGTTGAGTGAAGATATACTTCAAACTCTGGTGATCGGTTCTTAACTCAAATGGTCTACCAACCAGATAATATCACCAAATTTTCAAGGCATGCACAACTACAACAAGTTCTAAATCATGAGTAGCATAGTTAACTTCATGCTTTTTGAGTTTCCTAGACTCATATGCTACTACAGAACCATCTTGGGATAGGACTCCTCCTAACCCTTCCAAAGAGGCATCGGTGCAAACTAAAAAATTTCCTATGGGATCCAGAATCTTCAGAATAGGAGCTGAGGTTAGTTTATGTTTAAGCAAATTAAATGCTTCTTCACACTTTTCTATCCATTTAAACTCCTTCCCTTTCTTCTGAAGGTTGGTTATTGGATAAGCAATCTTAGAGTAGTCTTTAACAAACCTCCTATAATATCCTGACAAACCCATGAAGCTTCTTACTTCTATCACATTTGTTGGAGGTGGCCAATTCAAAATGGCTTCTATTTTCTTTGGATCAATAGTGATCCCATCCGCTGATATAATATGCCCCAAGTAATGCACTTGTGGAACATAGAATTCACATTTAGACAAATTCCCGTAGAGTTGGTTCTTCCTTAAAATTTCTAGCACTATCCTCAAGTGCTTATCATGTTCCTCTCTATTACGAGAATAAATCAAAATGTCATCCAAGAATATCAACACAAATCGATCCAACTAATTTCTGAACACACTATTCATCAAATTCATGAAATTTGTTGGTGCATTAGTCAATCCAAATGGTAGGACTGTAAATTCATAGTGACCATATCTAGTCTTGAATGTGGTTTTATGTGTGTCTTCTTCTCGGATTCTCAGTTGATGATATCCGGATTTTAGATCAATCTTTGTGAAAATGGTGGCATCTTTTAGTTGATCAAATAAATCTTCTATCCTTGGCAATGGATATCTATTCTTGATAGTTGCCTTGTTTAGCATTCTATAATCTATGCATAGCCTTAATGAACCATCTTTCTTCTTCACAAATAAAATAGGTGCTCCCCAAGGTGATACACTTGGTTTTATCAACCCTTTTTCTAGCAACTCTTGAAGTTGCACTTTCAATTCCTGCATCTCGATGGGGTTCATTCTATAAGGAGCTCTATGGATAGGCTCAGTACCTAGCATCAATTCTATGGTGAAATCAAATTCATATTTAGGCAAAAATCCAGGTATCTCATCAACAAAAACATCATGAAATTCCTGCAATAGTGGAAATTTTCCAATAATTTCTTCCTTTGGAATTTCCTCTTTTTCCTTGAGTTTAACTACATAAACCAATCCTCCTTTTCTAATAGTTTTCTTCAATTTCATTGCTAAAATTAGCATTGGTTGAAATTCTCTTGGTTCACTATACATCCTTTGCCTTTCTTTGTCTTCATTGGTAAACTCAATCCATATCTCTTGGAAATTTACCAAGGCTTCATTCCTAGGATAAATTTATGTATTTTCATCTCATTATTCTGATTATAGGATGACACATATTTAAGGAGTCTCACAAATTGTTCATAGTATTCCTCCATAGATCTTGATCCTTGTTGAAATACGAATAATTCCTTAAATTTATTCAAATAAAATTGCTTTGTAAGGAATATATCCTTAAAAGCTTCCATAAAAACTTCCCACTTCAACTTGTTAGGTGAGATCTTATGTTCATATTTATAAGCATTCCACCAATCAATTCCTATTCCTCCTAGATGAGAAAGAGCAAATGTTATTTTAGTTTTAGAGGAGTAGTTTCTTATGGAGAAATGAAGTTCCAATTCATCTAACCATGACTCAGCTGCATCTTCTCCTCCTTTTCCCATGAACTTAGTCACTTTAATATGCTTTATGTCATTGCCCATTTCTTTCTTCATGTAGGCCTTGTTTTCACGCTCTTCGGGATCTTCATCCTCTCTAATCTCAACCTCTAGATTTTCCATCTCATGATTGTTGTTGTGGTGATGTTGTGAATTTATAGCTTGCAAAATCTATTGAATTTGATCTTGCATTATGGAAACCATGGTATTAAGGTTCTCCATATCTTTATCTAAATTCCTAAAACTTTCTCCTATCTGTCTAGCTTCAGGACTATCGGGACTAGCTTGTTGCAAGGTTCCTTTCTTCTTACTTCTCAAGCTTGTCGCCATGTTTACCTGGAGTAAAAATTTGTATTAATTCTCACTGATTTTCATAGTTGAAATTCTAGACAACTAGATTTCATCATAATTTCTTAAGTAATCTATTACTACTAGGTTCATTCCCTAGTTTAGTCCACTAACTCTGTTGTTGTTCATACACACTTGAGAATAAGGAGTAAGTAAGTCAAAATACATAGATGTCGAGTAATTTTCCCAAAAGAGTCTAAGGTACACCACTTAAAACCCATAGAAGGAGGGTTCACTTAGCTCTTCCACTTTCGAATGACTATGGATCTATTCGTGGGGGATAGGAACTCAGACATCGATAATCTCAAGTACTGACCTTGTCCTTACCAAGTGTGCATCATTTAGAGTTATGGAACTTATGTTTGAGTTGTTTTGTTTCATGCCCAAATATTTTTCTAACCTAGATCTAGCTAGAATCCACTAGTTAGCCTAGGCTCTGATACCAACTATAACAACCCTAATTGTTACTACTCATCCACTAATTTTTTTTGTACCTATAATAATATTTGTCCACCTTTCAATGAGTCAAGAGTATAATAATGATCTAAGACAAGGATATCCCAAATGAAAAGTAAGTAATCCGAGTCACAAAATATTAATCCAAAGTCACATTTAAGTAGAAGTACCATCTTCTACAATTCATTCAAAGCCATTCACAAATAGGAGCACCAACTCCTACAATTCCATCATACCATCACCAAGTGGTTATGAGGATAATACAATGGCTATGTCCTTCATGAGGACATCTCAATGGTTATACCATTAATTGGGAGTTTTACCCAATGGAATTCATCCCCTCCTCTCCATACTATCCATGAAGACTAGTATTAAGGAGAGAGCCATTAATCTTGTTATTTCTCATGAAAACTTACAAGTGACTTGGAATATTGTCTTAAGCACCATTATAGAATTTACTCATTTACTAGGTGTGATGGTGTTGGTGATTATTTGTCTTATCCATTTGCATGGAGTGAATGGTTTGCTTCTAGCTATCTTAGGTGGATGGTGTAGATATTGTTTTATCTCATATTATTGTGGAGATTATCATGAATTTCCTTCTACACTATTATAGTCCTTGAGAGAGAATTTAAATACATCCATCTAATCTACTAGAGCAACATAAATCTCAATGCCATACACTTGACAATGTGCAATATCCAAAGTAGTTCCAATACTTGCTCATATTCCAAAACATATATCACCTAACATTTATTAGAGGTGAATACTACAATATGAAGTCTTTATCTCTAATTTACAAAGCTTGTAATCAAATACATAAAATATTACAAGTCATAGCTGATTTTACATAAATTATATCAGCCCTACATAATTACATTGGATCTATATCAATACAAGCTTGTACATGATGAACATTGCAATAGTCTTCAAAAAGTGTTGTCTGGCTCTTCTCTAAAATATCTTAAGTTCTTCATGGTTGGAAGAGATGATAGTGAAGGGATTAGGACAACTCGGATGCAAAGTATGCCAAATGCATTACAAGCAAGCCATGCTTATCAATTTTGAATGCAATCATGCATCACACATTTGCCAAATGTATATCACATATAGAGAAATCATCAAGCATGAATTTCAAATTCATCCATATTTAATATTTTCATAACAAGGATTAATTCTTAATCCCATTCATCATTCATTTGGATTATCACCAAACATAAGGAAGAGTCCCATACCTCTTTCCAAAGAATGGACACCAATCCATTCCTTCCCAAAACTAGAAAATATTCCATCCTTCTAGTTGAGATATATTTATTTACAAAATTTATCAAACACATAATAGTTTACTATTTATTTTCTAGAATTATACAAAGACTATGATTTCACTTGTTCATTCTACTAGACCTCAAATCATAGTTGTTTTTCTTATTTTATAATCCATACAAATTTTAATAAAACAAAACCAATATTTACAAATCTAATTGATTTCAATTTGATTTTCCAGTCATTCCAAAAATAAAGGAAATTGCTTTAATTTTTAAAGTCATCATCTTTAATTTAAATTAAAATAAACCAATTAACACTAGTCTCCTTATGAAAATATAATATAATCATAATTCTCCAATTCAGTTTTGTCATATATTATGATAGACTAAGATTTACAAATATTCTCCATATAACTAAACATGTATATTCTAAACTTAAAGGAGATTTATTTTAATCAGGATTTCATAAAGATAAGTAATACAACCTATTTAAAATATCGATATATTATATGATTTTATTGTCCATAGCATAGTTTCATTTGATAAAATCACTCATACATTTTAATATATCATGCTTTAATTCAAATGATAAAATCTGAAAGCATTCCAAATATTTAAAAAAACTTTCAAGGTTAATTATTGTTTATAACTGATGATTCAATGCACACAGACATAAAGAGAACAAGGCTTGAACAATACATAACAACTTGCATAGTCGTAATGATTGTTTGTCTAAGTGACAAGAGATCGTTCCTAGAAGTACCAATGTACTATTAAACAAATCCGATGGTTGTTGGGCTTTGTAACAGATAATCCAGTAATAGTTTGGTAGTCCATTGTTGGGAAATAAAATCAAGGATTCGGCCATTGGTAGACAATAATAATGGTTCTATTTTAGAAATGAATAGAGGACTGAATCTGGTAGATCTATATTAATGGAAATCAAAATATACATGGGAGGCTTTTAACCATAGTTGTATGGGAAATATTTTAACATTGCATAGCCTAGCCAAAGCTATATTACATAGCGCATTACCAGCACATCATTATGGAGTTTCCAAAAGCCATTCTATATCATAGATGCCCAATAGGATTGTATATAAGCTACTGAAAGCACATAAGGTTAATTAAATATCAGCTCTATAAAATTTACATGACTCCCCTTTCGTAGAGTATGCACAAAGGATATCCGAGTTGGACCTAAAGTCATCAGAGGCTTCTCTTCTACGTGTTTAAGCATGACCGTATTCTAGCCAATCAATGGGAAAAGGCTAATCTATGAAGGCTTCTACTTAAACTTTGAAGGAAGATTATATATTAAAACATTCTATATAAGAGAAGCAATCGGATAAAGTAAAACATTCAACACATATAACTAGATTTCAATTCATTCTGGCAAGCATTAAAATAAAATACAATGGACAGATCCAACCTGGAATTCTCCAGCAGTTGAATGCTTCCCAAAGCTTGTAAATCCCTTCTCCTACCTTCTTTAATTCAGCATAACATAGTATAATATAACATTTTTTTTCTCAACCACAATGGCAATTTATAGCTTTCTTTCTTTCAGAAAATATGCTTCTAAATATATATATATATTTTAGCTTTCTTTCTTTCAAAAAAGATGCTTCTAAATATATTTTATTTTTTTATCTTCTTTTTCTCACCTCATGTGAAGGCTTCCTTTAATATATATTATTTTAATGGAAAGGGAATCCATAGAGATAAGAGAAGAATCTTATCCACCATTTCAACCTTCCCAAAGTAGCCATGTGTAGGAAAGATTGATTTTTTTTAAATCTACAAGGTAGTTTTTTTTTTTTTTCATGTTTTGGTCCAATCAAAATTGAACAAGTTCATAAAAAACAAACTACCTAATTTCCTTCTAAAATAGGATCAACTAGATCAAATAAGCATGCTCAACAAAATAAATCCTTTACTTTAAAATTGCTCAATTTAAAAATTTCACAAAATCATAATAAATTGCATGATATTCTTTTCAATATTTTCTAGAATAATTTGTAAAATGCAAAACATTATTAATGTGCATTTTCAAAGTAAAATTCAATTAAACCAATCTCATGCAAATTAATCATGAAATCAAATATAAATCACACACAAATGGCATACAAGCACTCGATGCATGTGCTCAGTATCCCCCATCACCATTTTTCCTTTGATTGGGTGGGACTTTTAGAGTAATACTCAAGTAACACCGCCATCAAGGAGGTAACTAGTGATGATAGGAATATGAGCTTTACCTATTGAGTTGTCATAGTCATCATTTCCCTTCTCATATCTTGGTGGTCAGTCTTCCACCTACGAGAATAAATGTTCCTGCAATCAAGCAACGCAACATCATTTTATTTTAATAGAAACAAATACAATGCAAATATATTAAGCATTAAAACCAGCTATCATTACACAAATAGCATCTTAAAAATAGTCCTCCAAGGTAGCTATCCCCTTATCATTCAAACTTGACTTCCAATGCACAAACAACACTATAAAATATGAAGCCTTAATCTTATATATTCAATAAACTATAGCTATGAGTATTAAGTGTATTAGGATATTTGATTTTTCTCAACTTATTAAGCAAATCAATTAATGATACCAATGCAAAGAACCTACCATTAAGTTTTACCATGAAGTAACAATGAAATTACTCTCTAATTTTGATTGATATGAAATCAATAGTTTTCCATGTTCGACCAATAGATTTGCATATGTGATGGCCTCCCTTGGATCATTGATTTCAAAAGACTCCTTTGGAGAGGTACATACCCTTATAATTTCAATAGTCTCTAAATCTACAATTTTTTGTGCTGAATCTAAATATGAAAAGGATATTTGCTTTATTTAGTCAGATCCATATGAGCCTTGGTCAAACCAGATAGTAGCTTTTCTCAAGTTTGGAACACTCCCATATGACATGTCTCAAATTTTCAAACACACTTTCATGCAAAAGGTAGCTTGTTTCATTCTCTTGGGGGATGTGTTGTATAAACGTGGCTATGATGGAGTCCTCCTTTATTGTCTCGAGTCTAGTGAGGTACAAAGAGCAATAGTTCAAGCCCATTATGGTACTTGTGGTGGACATTTTAGTGGAATGGCCATTTCAAAGCGTATCTTTTGCATGGGTTATTATTTTCCCACAATGGAATGTGATTGTTGCACTTATATTAAATATTGGAAGAAATGTCAACATGCTAATTTTTTTTTTATTATTTGTGGAAAACATCCCAAAAGGGATGCCACTTTTGGGTAAGACCCAAGGAGGCAGGGGTATCCATTTTGCCAAAAATGCCCAGGACTCAAACCTGGCCTACCACCTTTGACATACTCAAGGAGCAAACAAACACACAAAACCAATTTAAAAATAAGTAAATAACAACAAAAATAATAAAATAAAATAAAAATCATGCTCCTTGAGTGTGTCAAAAATAAAATCACAAAAAAACATTCATAATAAGATAAAAGAAACCATAACACAAACCACATATAAAAACACAAGAACCACATAACAGAACACAAACAAGACAAAAACAACATAACACTACAAAGACATAACCCAAAAAAACATGAAAAATAAACACAACCATAACCTAAAAAATTTAAAAAAATAAAATAAAAATAAAAATAAAAAACAACCAACAACAGACAATACACAAAAACAAAAAACATAGAAAACACTCACACATAAAAACACGAAATAACACAAACAAAGAGAAACCTAAGAACAAGAACGAAAAAAACACAAGAACAATAACAAAAAACATAAATAAAAAAAACAAAACAAAAAAAACATAAGAACAACAAAAAACAACACAAAGAACACAAAAACAAAACAAAACAAAAGAACCCACCCACCTTAAAAAACTACACAAAAAAAAACAAAAAAAAAATGAACAAAACAATGACCTATCTAGACCAGAAGACTATTAAGGCAAGAATCAACAGAGGAAACAAAATAAAGAATAGAATGAGCTAGGGAACTTAAAAAAACTGAATGAACCAAAGAGAAGAAAAAAAAAACAAGAAGAAACTAGGTACCTTCAAAACTGGAGCCATCCAAAGAAATGATAGAAAGAAGAACTTCCCTAATTTGAGAAGCTGTCCATATAGGAGGGTGGCCATAACAAGTAAGATCACATTTGTCCAAAGCCCAATTAGCTAAAGCATCAAAACTCTTGTTTTGATCTCTGACCACATGATTGTAATCAACTTTCAAAAATACCATCTGGATTAACTGAATCTTCTCAATAATTCTTTTTATTCTCCAATCCACCTTATGATTCTTAGAAGGAGTCTTCAAGAGATTAATCATAAGTTGAGAGTCAGACTCAACTAACACATTTTCCCATCCAACCTTAGTAGCCTCTTGAAGGCCTCTGAGGATACCATATCCCTCAACAAGATTATTGGAAAGAATACCTAAATTCTCAGCAAAAGTAAAAACCAAGGATCCATATGAAAGTCTACCAATTCCTCCCACACTGGCTTTTCCAGGGTTCCCTCTAGAGGCTCCATCAGTATTGACTTTTCCAAAATCCTTAGGAGGAGGTTGCCAATGTCCTATCCATATTACTACACATTCCATTTAAGTTGGTTGCCCTTAGAAGATTTAATCTTCAATATTTGCATCACTTGATCCCATCTTTGGTGGGAGTTTTGGAGGTGATTAAGAACATGCTAATTTAACTCATGTATATAACAAACCCAATTGTTACTGCTCATTTGGTCCAAATTTTTTTGTTCAAATATTTATCTTTCATGGATAAAGTGATGGGGGACGAGAAAAATCATACACAGTCACTCATGCAATTCCAAAAAATCTCTTGCATTAATCTGAAAAATACATACAAACAGCCCGCAGGCTTTACAATGACCAGCGCTCGGCTTGGTCTTCTCCTTTCCACACTCTACATGCAATCTCCGATCCACCCCCACTATTACATTAAACTAGGTTTTTATAGAGGCCCCGACCCTCTTACGCATTAATCGGGACACCAACCCGATTTATTACAAAGACTAGGTTTTTTATAGAGGCCCCGACCCTCTGGAACATCAACACAAAAATCGGGACACCAACCCGATTTAATACCCCACTCCGCACGGTCTTTGTCACCACTAATTTTGTCAGAAAACTCTGTGCACCCATCCTTTTCGTTTCCCATGCTTCTTGGTCTTCGTCCACCTTTACTGCACCTTGGTGCCATGTGTCGTCCTTGACAACCTTTGAAAATACTGCCTGTCGTGGTTTCTCACCATCTCTTTCTTCTTCTTCGTCTTCTTCTCTCTCCGTCGCGATATCGCAACATGTCACGATATCGCGACGTCTTGGCCTCCTTGCGCTCCTTTTCATTTATGGTCGCGATATCACGATAGGTCATGATATCATGACATTTCTGCCTTCGTGCTTTCATTTCAAATTCATGTCACGATATCGCGATGTCATGATATCGCGACGTCGCGATATCGCGACCTCCCTTCCCTGCCTTCTCGCTAGTTTTACGTCGTGATTTCATGACATCATGATATCACATCATCACGATATCATGACCTCCCCGTTTCTCCCCTCGACTGCTGCTTTGCTATCATGATTTTGTGACATCGCGATATCGCGATGTCGTGATATCGCGACGTCACGATTTCATGACCTCCCTACTTCTTCGCCTTTACTCTCGATTTGTGTCATGATTTTGTGACGTCGCAAAATCGTGATGTCACAATTTCGCTACTACTCCTGACCTCTACCTCTGCCTCGCCTTGATGTCGTGATTTCATGACGTCACAAAATTGTGACGTCGTGATTTTGCTACTCTTGACTTCTACCTTTGTCGAGTCTTCACTCTGATGTCATGATTTCACGACGTCGAAATCGCAACGTCACGATTTCGCTACCATTTTCCTCCTCGATGCCTTCTTTGTTTTCTGTCGTGATTTCATGACATGTCGTGAAATCGTGACAGTATTCTTCCTTAGGCAATTCTTCAAATGCCTCTGCATTAGGTGTTGCTAGATGCTCCTGCATCAGACACCCGAGGTAAGTGGAGAAGTGATCTTCACTTCTGCACTGTCTGGTTATTGCCTCCTGCAGCACTTCCCGACCTTTCTTTGCCTCAGCAGCCTGCTCCAACCCAATCTCCTGGCTAGAATAACTTTTGTCTTCCACCAGACAGATTATCCCACTACTGCATACTTCCTCATCTGTAGCCTGCTTCAACTCCTCCTCTTTACCAGTTAAATTTCTGCCTTCTTCTAGGCAGATCCTGGAACTGTTGCACTCTTCTTTGCATGCAGCCTTCTTTAGCTTCAGCTTCTGATGCACTCCAACATCTTTCTTTCTCTGTTTCTCCTCATGCCTTTTGCGCTTCTCCTCTTGCTCCCGCAATCTTATGCTGAGCCACTCATCTTGCAGGGCTTTAAACTATCGCTGCAAAGCTTCGAACTCTTCCACCGACACTGCATCGCTCTTACTGCCATGGCTTCTTCGAGGATGCATTTTTCCTTGCTTTTCTTACAAAGTGTGATCGATCTTGGTGTAGCTGCCTCACTGTCGGCGATCTGCTAACACACTCTGGGATCTTAACTCTCTCTCTCTCAGAACCCTACCACAGATCCTAGTGTAACTGCCTCACATCCGATGATCTGTTACACACTCAGGATCACTAGCTCTGATACCACTGATGGGGGATGGAAAAAATCACACGCAGTCACACTCACGCAATTCCAAAAAATCTCTTGCATTAATCTGAAAAATACATACAAACAGCCCACAGGCTTTACAATGACCAACGCTTGGCTTGGTCTTCTCCTTTCCACACTCTACATGCAATCTCCGATCCACCACCCCACTATTACATTAAACTGGGTTTTTATAGAGGCCCCGACCCTCTTACGCATTAATCGGGACACCAACCCGATTATTACAAAGAATGGGTTTTTTATAGAGGCCCCAACCCTCTGGAACATCAACACAAAAATTAGGACACCAACTCGATTTAATACCCCACTCCGCATGGTCTCTGTCACCACTGATTTCATCAAAAAACTCTGCACACCCATCCTTTTTGTTTCTCATGCTTCTTGGTCTTCGTCCGCCTTTACTGCACCTTGGTGCCACGTGTCGTCCTTGATAACCTTTGAAAATACCACCTATCATGGTTTCCTGCCATCTCTTTCTTCTTCTTCGTCTTCTTCTCTCTCCATCGCGATATCGTGACATGTCATGATATCATGAAGTCTTGGCCTCCTTGCACTCCTTTTAATTTATGGTCGCGATATCGTGACAGGTCACGATATCGTGACCTTTTCACCTTCGTGATTTCATTTCAAATTCATGTCGTGATATCGCGATGTCGCGATATCGTGACCTCCTCGCTTCCCTACCTTCTCGCTAGTTTTACATCATGATTTTGCAACATCGCGATATCGTGACGTCGTGATATTATGACCTCCCCGCTGCTCCCCTCGACTACTGCTCTGTTGTCATGATTTTGCGACGTCATGATATCACAACATCACAATTTTGTGACCTCCCTGCTTCTCCACCTTTACTCCTGGTTTGCGTCACGATTTTGCGACGTCACAAAATCATGACGTCGTGATTTTGCTACCGCTCCTGACCTCTGCCTCCCCCTTGCCTTGACATCACGATTTCGCAACGTCGCAAAATTGTGATGTCACGATTTTGCTACTCCTAACTTCTACCTCCACCGAGTCTTCACTCTGACATCGTGATTTCATGACGTCACAAAATCGTGACATCGCAATTTTTCTACCATTTTCCTCATTGTTGCCTTCTTCATTTTTTGTTGCGATTTCGCGACATGTCATGAAATCGCGATGATCTTCTTCCTTAGGAAATTCTTCAAATGCCTCTACATCAGGTGTTGCTAGATGCTCCTGCATCAGAAATGGACATAATCATTATCTAAGATATAATTATTCCAACTAAACTGTAAGTTAGCAAGGCAACAATCATCAAGATATATTAATACTTGGTTAGAGTCACTCTTGAGTAGAAGTGATCGACTTCTACAAAATGCTCACCAAAGAATTAGGATTTTATCCCTCAAAATTAGTATATAAGTGAATACCTTGAAGATGAATTATCCACACCAGTGGTTAATCATCAATCTTAGTTTCTACCCACATCTCCATGATGGGGACACTAAGAAAAATATCATTACATGTGATCAACTTACATAAACTTGGAATAATTATCTTAAGCAGGATTATCTTCCCATATCACTCATAAAGTTTACTTTGTTTTAATAATTATCAATAACCTTTCTCATCTAAGGTATTCCTTTGATCATACCTCATAAGAAATTAGTTTAAATTTCAAAGGGTGCTTTTGCATTATCATGGAAGCACCTACTCCACATACACATTCGAGCACCTACTTAGAATGTGAAATATTGTTTGAACCACCACTCAAACATATATGCCCATCCATGGGATTCAACCCACTCCAAGCTCTGACTCGGATTACTTTAAATTATTTACCCTTTTATATTTCATTACTATAATTTTTTCTGATTTAAATCATCCATAAATGTTTATGCAACATCTATCACCACATAATTTCATTCACATTACTATCTTAATAAGATACCATGCACAATTAATAAAGCATATGAACCATTTCATCATATTCTTTGAGACTATAAATTATTTCATCATCCATGATAGTATTATCATCCAAACTCCATATACATGGAGAAAGGATTCTAATTTCATAGATCTAATTAAATATATTCACATTCATCCTACTAACCTTCCATGTACAATCATTAAAACAAAGGATTTCATCATATCCCTTCATAGTAAATGAATATTTAAAATACATCTCATTGCAAGAAAGTAACACTTGATAACCATCAATGCTAATCATCTATAACATTCACAATTCCTTTATTCATTTATTAAAAATAGATGTAACATTCATAACCAACAATATGTTGTAAATTAATGCAACATTCATATGAAATAAACAAGCATTCCACAAAATAGAGTAACACAGTATTTATCCTAGGAACCCTCATGGAGAATACAACCAACCTCCAAAATATGTCTTTTCATCACATTCATAAACTTAGAGTGCCAAAGTTACACTATAATAAAGGTATATCATGGATCCTTTTCTAATTCCATATTACAACTACAAGAGATCCATTCGTCTCTTCTTAAATCAAGATGCAATTAAGGAAACACCAATTTCCTTTCTCTAAGTCATCATTGTAATATGTAATAATCTCATAGATTCTATTTTCTCCATGTTTATGAATTATCCTCGGATGTATATTAAGGAGAATATTTATTAATTAGTAATGAAGGAATTCCATAATTCCCTCTAGAATGAATTCCATACTCATTATCCATGATTGATGCACAATCGCTCCTTCATTCCATAAATTAAAGTTTCATACCCTTAATTTATGAAGCAATCATACTTTCATTTATTTGACAATCTAAAGATGTCTAAAATTGACTTCATAATGGATATCAATTTAAAATTTCCACATATTCGATCCATCTTCTAAACAAGATAACTTCTTTTTAAAATATTTTCATGTCATAACCAGTATTTTAATATATCCTAACATTCTAATATTTCCACATAGTTAACATCTCATTGTAATGTTTCATCATTTCTCTTATATAGTTTCCACAAGTTTTACTGAAGTCATCTATTCAAAGGGGTTAAAATTATAATTTTAACCCAACTATGTTTCATAATTTTTGTTGTTATACCCAAAAGAGGGTTTTATAATGTATTATGTATCAACGGTCAGTCACAAACAATTCCTATTAGCCACTAATGGTCACTTCATTTGCTAGAAAAAATTTTGTGTAACGAACTGATCGGCCCCAAATTGAGAGTCAAATCACCCTAACATTATCAAGCACATCTAGTATACTTGGATAGTAATTAGTATTCGTAGGGTAATATTAAATCTATGGAGTTACCGTCATGTGTCCCATGTGGGACATAAATCTCTATTCTAACTTACCAAGAAAATGCTTACCCCTTTTTAGACGCACCTTGAAAAGGTGTTCAAATTGCCATCCACGATGAGTCATGAGATAAAACCAGTGGAATAATATTATTTTTCAAATTTAGGTGTGTCTAAGGTTCCAATAACCACCACGTAACTTAGCTTGAAGTAACTGAGTACATTGGCTATCATCCATAGTGGTTTGTTTAGGTGTTTTGTGCAACCCTTGCCCATAATCGATCTACTAATTAGTTAAGATTGTTTTAACACATTTACAGGCTACACTCACTATTTTAAAATTGGGAGGCTTTTACACTATGTATATTAAGAACACATGGTAGGTAACGGGTGGATATCGTCCAATCAAGTGTCATCCTACAAAGGTCCTACATCACAAGAAGAAGAGGTTTTACATTGGTACAAAATTCCAATATATATATAAACAAATGGATTAGATATGTATCATTCTAGTCTTGTTCTCGACCAAAAGCACCACATATATGGGATAGATATTAACATCCACAAATCAATCTGAGCCTATTAGGAGTGTCATCGATGCCATGGTAGTTCAAATGGTATCACAAGTGTACTGATACTCAAATTTACATCCTTCATCAATATTTTAGCAATACACCTTAGGCATCAATGACGAATTCATCCATTTTGAAAAACTAAAAACCCTATACAAATAGCAATCTCCAGTTGAATGATTATCTATAGAATTTTTTAGAGATTTAACTAGGAGTATTTTGACTCAATATTGTCCTACTAAGATCTTACAATGATTTCTGATGATTCGAGTACTAATAATTATGGGTTTACATAAGAGAGTGTGCATTCAAATCCACACATTGAATATAAATTTGAGGTGCTCCTCCAAATGAAGTCATCTACGAACCAAAGCTCAAAAATATCATGGAGATGTGTTGCCTATTCTTAATGAGTTATAACCCAAGTTATCTATTGAAAAATAAGGTGTGCTTCTAAATCCCTATTTCAGGGGTTCTTATCTAATATCAAGCTAATATAGAAGTTTAGGCTTTCACCAAATTTTAAGCTATCATATAGAGTGTTAACAAAAGTATTACAAAATATTTACACCGAAATGCAAGGTCGTCCTAATATGCAATGATTTCAATCTCTTAACACAAAGGAATTTTATTAGTAATCATCTGGAGACTACCTATACTCTTGCCAATTAAATTTATGTTCCCTAATTAGATCGTCTATTGCAACCTAGATCACGGCGATGGCTACAACAAGGTGCCATTTTTAAAGTATTTTAGAAAGTAAGGAACTTATGATCGCATCAAGTCCAAATAAGGGAAATATATATATATATATATATATATATATATATATATATATATTTCCCTTTAAAAGGGAGTTATCTCACCCAAGTGGTACACTTGGATCGACGAAAGAATATTCAACCTAGGTGTTTGAAAACTCATGAAATGGGTCCAAATTTAATATTCATCTAGACTATAGGTCGTAATCTTCATTAGACAACATGAGGGATTTGAACATGCGAGAGAAAAATAAACAACTTTCATAGTGTCTTATAAATCGACCTTAGTTAAAAATCTCCACGGATATTTTAATTTAATAAACATTCTTGGGAAGATTAAAGGAATGTGGGTACCAATTAATATCTATCTCAAAATTAAATCAAAAAAAGAGACGGATTACATCATGGGTTATAAATATATTCAAATAAAAAGTTTTGAAAAGAGAACAATTGAAAAAAGTGTCTGACAACCAATTCAAAATATAACATCTCAAGCTTTCCAAATTAAATCCAAAGTGAGAATCACCAAGCTAACACCTTTGCATGGTAAGTCTTTCTCTTCTAACCCTTCGAGCTCTCTCTTCCTTCTTTTTTCTCTTCCCCTTTTCTTCCAAGAGGTACTCAACTTACAGTAAAACTTCTCCTCACATGAGCCAAATAGTGGTTTTGTTGAAATATGCCTTTATTCAAATATGACATTTCAAATTTTGTGGAGGAGAATTTCAAAGAGTAGAAAAGAGTCCACAAAGAGTAGGTGGCCTTGTTTTCTAGAGATAATTACCAAATAACACTATTATAGGGAATAGGTTAGATGCAGAATTAGGACTAATAGTGAAAAAGAAAGAATCTCCACCTATTTTTCATTAAAATAGTCCATGTAGGATAAATTTTCAAACAATAGGATAATTCATGTATATTTTTTAGAAATTCTAGAATCCTTTTTAGTACAATTAAAATTTGACAAGCTTGGTGAGTACCTAATTGTAACATAATTAGGTTATTTACACCCAATTTACTACATTGTAGTAAATTTTGGTAAAAGGTTATTTTCTATTTCATCTTTCACCAAGGCTTTATTTATCCCTTGATTAAATTACTTTAAATTATCTATTTTGAAAGATAATAAATCCTTCTCTAAATTTTACAAAATTCCCTAGTTGGAATTTTGTAGTATTCTTTAGGGTCTATAGCCCTTTTTTTCATCAATAACTCATACCACTAATTAACTAGTAGCCTTTTGGAAAGTATCCATGGGGACGGGCCATGACATACACCCACCTTGGATTAAACATAGTATTTTTTTTGAAAAATTACTTTAGTAAGTACATAAACCTTACAAAACTCGTATTTACCCCTTTTATTTTACAACTTGTATCATCAAATTTTTATTTTACTTTTAGCATATCATTCTTGATGGTAAGCAACATCTTCCATCCATGAGAGTACCTGGACCTGTAAAAATATAAAATATCAGTAGTACCATGTCCTTAAAGCAATAAAATATCCATTTTGCATAACAATAAGTATTGAAAACATCATCAATACACAAATATCATCATAAAATTACAACTTCAAATCATCTATTACTGCACAATCACTAAATCTAGAGAACTACAATAATAGAATTTACAAAATGGTTTCATAGATATATCATGAAATTATGCTTTTGTACTATATTAGACACAATAAATCTCATTAATTTCATCAAAACTCCCACCAAGGAGTATCAGAGTATAATTTTTCAACCCTTACCATGAGTTAACCTAATAAAATTTGATGTCATCAAAGACAACTCATAATTTCATAATCTCAATTTAGGATATTCACATATCCTAAAATTCATTTTGGCAACCTATTTGCCATCACCAGAGCATCCACCTATATATCTCTTGATTTTCATCATCATAAAATCATGGAGAAGTCCCATACATTCTCCATGAATGGACACCAATCCATCCTTCAGATCTAAAAGATTTCCAATTAGTTTCTTCTAATTAAATAAGTTCACTTTTCATGATTACAAAATATACAAACAAAAATCTATAATCCATATTCATTTATTTTTTATGTTAAAAAGTTCCTTTGAATTTCACAATATGAACTTTAAACTAATTAAATTTATTTAATATGCACACACAATATTTTTTCTCTATTTCTACATACAGGAATATATAATTTCAAAGGTTTGTTGTTTACATTTATGCCACATTCCTTGGCATACATACCCTATTTCCTTATGGCCTACAAAGTGGTGGCTGGATGGATCTTAGGTTTGGTGCTCCTTGGTTCATTCCTCACTTCATGTTGTATTGATACTTTCAGCTAGAGAGGGTGGTGGAGCAATCATTCCAATGGTTGCTCAATATCTATATTAGGTTGTTCTCTAATTTTCATATGTGGTTCTCCTTCTATCATGCTATGTTTCAATTGAATTAGGTGGGGATAGCAAACCATGGTTTACCAATGTCTCAAAATAGGATACCAAGAATGCAGCATTCAATTCTTCCCTAGCTTGGCAAAATTATGGATTTTCAGTATATAAGGCTACTATTGTTGTTGCTCTCCAATTATTTATTTGTATTATATTTGATATGAGCCTATCTCACATTGCTATGGCAACATATATCTTATCCTCTAACCTTATTATTTCTTGTACCCATATATCTTGTTGGGTGTGCTGCATAGGAGATTCCCTCATTTTTTCTTCAACTGCTCTCCTAGATTTTCCCATAACTATATCTTTCTTTGTAACTGCTTGAATAAATTTGGCACTACTAGAAATCAATTCCTTTTTTAGGGTATATGCATCAATATATCGGTAATCAAAAGCAAAAGGATCATGAAGCACACAATGGGATTTACTCCACTCATAACCAATATCATCCAGGAAAATCCTGACATAAATATAATCGTATTAGGTGTCATGAGTAGTTGATAATTTTTAATCCTTTCCCCTATTCCTGTAAGTTGTTATGTGCACTCAATCCATTTTTCTTATATCGTAAATCTAGAATTACTCCATTGATCAAGTGATTATTTGGTTTGATTTTTGATACACTAATCTTGCCTATTTGTTTAGTCAATTATATCTTGATGATTTCAAGATGGATATTTGTACTTCCATGATGCATATCTTATTTGGTTTGATTGTGCTATTGATGATTTTGTTTTTGACTAATCAAGGGCTCATTATACCTATTCAATTATCAAGGTAGCACGTATCCCTTCATCACAACCATTAAATTTACGTAAAGTTCCATCATTGTTCCTTCAATGGCTCCATTAGTTGATTTCGTACACACTTATTTAGGAGTCTTATATTTAGGTACTATTTTAAAATCTAGCCATAAGTACTTATTGACATCAAGCATATTGCCAAAAATAAAGAGATATTCTCATAACTTCTTTTTGGTAGGAAACCAGTTCAGAGAGTAGCTAACATGTTTCGCTATGAAGAGGATCAACATGAGTTTTATAACTCTTTTATCTAGATTCTCTGAAATCTGCTTTAGTAAAAATAAGAGTTGCAAAATTCCCTACAAGGTCAAGCTATTGAATCTCGTAATGCTCTCATATCCATGGATTAGATCTATTCTAAAACATTTATTCAGGATTTATACTATAATATTTGGCTAAGAAATAATTTGTAGAATTATTTTGCTAATGAAAGTCATTTAAGTCATATTGAATGGTTTAATAGATTCTTTAGTTGGACAAACTGGACCTTTCATGTCCGATTTGGAGATTCTTGGTTATCTCCTATACAATATCCTTTAAATATTTCCTTTGATTTTGTGCCTTAGTGTTATCCGGATGTTTTCAATAAGTATGTTCCCACTAGAAAGGCTGCTTTTAATAGTGATCTTTATCAGAGTCTTCTTTATCAAAGATATGTGTAGACTCACTTATCATGAGAAATTCAGAATAAACTCTATCAGACTCGGTGTTTGACAAAAAATGATCTTATCTTGTATGGACATCATGGTACTCCTTGGTCATATTATGTATTTGATAGATATATTAAAATTCGCTATAATGTTCCACATTCATTTATCTATTCAGAGCATGACTTTTCTCCAGTTGAAGATTATGATAGCTTAGATTCTAACTGAGTACATGATGATTTTCATCTTACCATCGCTAATATGTTTAGCTCCTAGTTCTAGCCAATAGCCATATTTGTATTTAGAGACTACTTAGTTTCTTCCATCAATAAAATAAAATATTTAATTGTTTGTTATTTGATCAAATTCAGTTCCACTTAGATGGTTTTCTGTGTTTCAACCAACTATTGCAGGTTTATGCTCTAGTTTTCATAGGAAAATAATACCACATGTATGGTATAATGGGTAGTTCTTGGTTTAAATAACTTAGCATACCTTATTACATTTGACCACCACCCAAGTGGTCGGGTGGCATACTTTTCTACTAAACCAAGATACTCAGATTATTAGAGTTATTTGGAGTTATGATATAGTTCACATAAAAATTTCATGTCAAGAAAATGTTTTTAGTGATATTTGGGATGGTTTCCATGCTTAAATGTGTCCTTGCTCTCTTTCACCATACTAGGGTTTCAGGTTCTAGTGTTGTTGGATAGCTTCCATGTTCAACTATGTTGAGTGTACAATGGTTCCACCATTTCCTACACCATAGCCTCTGATTGGAAAAACCGAAAGTGTATTGTAACATTAATCAAAAATATAAATAGAGAAAACATTGTTTTTTCTCTTGATCTTAAATTTTTAGTAGTTAGTTTTCAATTTCAATAAACTTATATTCACACAATGTGATGTATATATTATTGTCTTAAGTGAATTCAAACTGAGTTAAGACATATACAACTAGACTTTTTGCTTTTATCATCGAGTTCTTATGCATAGATATTAATACCACATGTGCCAATTTATGACATATTTCAATGCTTAAATAGCACAAAGCACATCTACTAGATTACAATAAATAAAAAATGATATTTTCAATCGTGGTAGAGGTTCAGGTTATGGCTAACTCTGGGTGAACTATTGCAAAACAAAATAGTAATTTGCTAAAATTCATCGTGGTTGAGATGTTTACCTCCTTGTCCAAAGATCAATTTGTAACAAGAATTAATTAAAGAAAACATTATTTTATTTTGTCTTGCATACTACATTATGCCAAATTTAGGTATAAATACAAGAACATCTATAGTTCAATGATTGGTAGTTCTGCGACTACATTTTTTCGAATGTAAAAAATTATTTTGACATAGAAGATTTTTATCTCCATTAGGCCATCTCTAGTGGCTATATTTTTTTTCACCGATCTTTATCATTCAATTCTTACTCACATAATGTTCCACTTCTAGCCATTTAGCCTAGAAATTTAGCAATTAACAAGTTATCCATAATAATTTGATAACCATAGTTCAAGTGATCCTTTAGTGGATTTGAACCGACTTATGGTTCTTCTTGCCCATATATTTTTCTAACCTAGATCTAACTAGAATCCATTAGTTAGCCTGGGCTCTGATACCAACTATAACAACCCCAATTGTTACTTCTCGTCTGCTCCAATTTTTTTTGTTCAAATATTTATCTTTCATGGAGAAAGGGACATAATCATTATCTAAGATATAATTATTCCAACTGATCTATGAGTTAATAAGGCAACAATCATTAATATATATTAAGACTTGGTCAAATTCACTCTTGAGTATAAGTGACTGACTTCTACAAAATGCTCATAAAAGCATTAGGATTTTATCCCTCACCAAAGGGAATCACCCTTCTCCATACTATCCACCAAGATTAGTATATAAGCAAATGCCTTGAAGATGAAGTAACCACACCAATGGTTAATCATCAATATTAGTTTCTACCCACATCTCCATGATGGGGACACTAAGATAAATATCACTACATGTGATCAACTTACACAAACTTGGAATAATTATCTTAAGCAGGATTATCTTCCCATATCACTCATAAATATTATTTGGTTTTAATAATTATCAATCACCTTTCTCATCTAAGGTATTCCTTTGGTTATACCTCATAAGAAATTAGTTTCAATTTTAGAGGGTATTTTTGCATTATCATGGGAGCACCTACTCCACATACACATTTGAGCACCTACTCAAAATGTGAAGTATTTTTTGAGACACCATTCAAACATAAATACCCATCTGTGGGATTCAACCCACTTCGAGCTCTGACTCGGATTACCTTAAATAATTTACCCTTTAATATTTCATTACTATAATGTTTTTTGATTTAAATCATCCATAAATGTTTATGCAACATCTATAATCACATAATTTCATTCACATTACTATATTAATAAGATACCATGCACAATTAATAAAGCATATGAACCATTTCATCATATTCTTTGAGACTATAAATTATTTCATCATCCATGATAGTATTGTCATCCAAACTCTATCTGCATGGAGCAGGGGTTCTAAGTTCATAGATCTGATTAAATATATTCACATTCATCCGACTAACTTTCCATGTACTATCATTAAAACAAAGTATTTCATCATATCCCTTCATAACAAATAAATATTTAAAATACTTCTCATTGCAATAAAGTAACATTTGATAACCATAAATACTAATTATCTATAACATTCACAATTTCTTTATTCATATATTAAAAATAGATGTAACATTCATAACCAACAACATGTTGTAAGTAAATGCAAAATTCATATGAAATAAACAAGCATTCCATAAAATAGAGTAACATAGTATTTATCCTGAAAAACCTCATGAAGAATAAACCCAGCCTCCAAAATATATCTTTTCCTCACATTCATAAACTTAGAGTGTCAAAGTTACAATATAAGAAATGTATCTCACAAATCCTTCTCTAATTCCATATTACAACTACAAGAGATCTATTTGTCTCTTCTTAAATCAAGATGGAATTAAGGAAACACCAATTTCCTTTCTCTAAGTCAACAATGTAATACGTAAGAATATCATAGATTCTATTATCTCCATGTTTATAAATGATCCTTTGATACATATTAAGGATAATATTTATTAATTAGTAATGAGAGAATCCCATAATTCACTCAAGAATGAATTCCATACTCATTCTCCATGATTGATGCACAATCACTCCTTCATTCCATAAATTAAAGTTATATACCTTTAATTTATGAAGCAATCATACTTTCATTTATTTGAAAATCTAAAGATGTCTAAAATTGACTTTCTAATGGATATCAATTTAAAATTTCCACATATTCGATCCATCCTCTAAAAAAAATTTCTAATTAAAATATTTTCATGTCATAACCTGTATTTTAATATATCCTAACATTCTAATATTTCCACATGGTTAACATCTCATTCTAATGTTTCATCATTTCTTCTATATAGTTTTCACAAGTTTTACTAAAGTCATATATTCAAAAAGAGGTAAATATTATATTTTTTTTAATTTACATGGTGGATTCGATAGCTACCATGAATCTGGGTAGGATGTCTGACTTTTATGGCTGCCATAGTATTTTATGTTATCCACCACAAAATCTGCCACACAGATCTTCATGCAGTCCACTCCTATAACCACCATGCCACAGTCATTTTAAACCTTTTACACCACTAAAAGCACCAGGAAAATGACAAGCATTTAGTTTTTTGAGGCCCAAGATTTGAACCTTGGACCTTCGTCCCCCTTATAGGGTTTGGTCGAACCAATTGGTCTACACCTCAGACCTATTAATATTATAATTTTAACCCAATGATATTTCATAATTTTGACTGTTATACCAAAAAAGGGTTCAATAATTTATTATGTCTGAATTATCAGTCACAAAGAATTCATATTAGCCACTAATGGTCACTTCATTCACTAGACAAATTTTTGTGTAACAAACCGATCGGTCCTAAATCGAGAGTCAAATCACCCTAACATTACCAGGTGCATCTAGTATGTTTGGCTAGAAATTAGTATTCATAGGGTAATATTAAATATTTGGAGTTACCATCACGTGTCCCATGTGGGACATAAACCTCTATTCTAACTTACCAAGAAAATTCTAACCCCTTTTTAGATGCACCTTGACAAGGTGTTCAAATCACCATCCACAATGAGTCATGGGATCAAACCAGTGGAAGGATATTATTTTTCAACATTCAAGCATGTCTAAGGTTCCAATAACCACCACGTAACTTAGTTTGAGGTAACCAAGTACATTGGATATCATACATAGTGGTTTGTTTAGATTTTTTGTGAAACCCTTGCCCATAGTTGATCTACTAATTAATTCAGATTGTTTGAACACATTTACGGGCTACACTCACCCTTTTACAATTGGGAGGCTTTTCCACTACGTAGATTAATAATGCATGGTAGGGAATAGGTGGATATCAGCAAATCAAGGGTCATGCTACAAATGTCCCACATCACAATAAGAAGAGGTATTATAGTGGAATAAAATTCCAATATAGATATAAGTAGATGGATTAGATAGGTATCATTCTAGTCTTGTACTCGACCAAAAGTACCAAGTATATGCAATAGAGATTAACATCCATAAATTATTCTTAGCTTGTTGGGAGTGTCACTGATGCCATGGAAGTTCAAATGGTGTCACAAGTATACCAATACTAAAATTTACATCCTTCATCGATAGTTTAGCAATACACCATAGGCATCAATGATAGATTTAACCATTTTGAAAAACTAAAAACCCTATACAAATAGCAATCTCCAGTTGAATGGTTATCTATAAGATTTTTCAGAGATTTAACTAGGTGTATTTTGACTCAATATTATCCCACAAGATCTTACAATGATCTTTGATGATTTGAGTACTAATAATTATAGGTTTACATAAGAGAGTGTGCATTCAAAGCCACACATCGAATCTAAAGTTGAGGTGCTCTTCCAAATGAAGTCGTCTACAAACCAAAGCTCAAAAATATCATGGAGAGGCATTCGCTATTATTAATGAGTGATAATCCAAGTTATCTATCAAAAATAAGGTGTGCTTATAAATCCATGTTTTAGGGCTTCTTATCTAAGATCAAGCTAATCTAGAAGTTTAGACTTTCACCAAATTTTAAGTTATCATACAGAGTGTTAACAGAAGTATTGCAAAATCTTTACACCATAATGCAATGGCATCCTAATACGCAATGATTGTAATCTCTTGACACAAAGAAATTTTAGTAGTAATAATCCGAAGGCTACCTATACTCTTTCCAATTCAATAGATGTTCCCCAATTAGATCGTCTATTGCAACCTAGATCATGACAATGGCTACAACAAGGTGGTATTTTTAAATTATTTCAAAAAGTAAGGCACTTACGGTCGCATCAAGTCCAAATAAGGTCATATGTATATATATATATATATATCCCTTTAAATGGGAATTATCTCACCCAAGTGGTATGCTTGGATCGACGAAAGCCTATTCAACCTAGGTGTTCAAAAAATCATGAAATGGATCCAAAGTTAATCTTCATCCATACTATAGGTCACAATCTTCATTAGCTAATTTGAGGGCATCGAACATGTGGGAGAAGAATAAACAATTTTTGTAGTGTCTTAGAAATCGACCTTAGTTAAAAATCTCTACTAATATTTTAATTTAATAAACATTCTTAGGAATATTAAAGGAAGGTGGGTACCAATAAATATCTATCCCAAAATTAAATCAAAGAAAATAGACCAATTACAGCATGGGTTATAAATATCTTCAAATCAGAAGTTTTGAAAAGAGAACAATTAAAAAAAGTGTCTAACAACCAATTCAAAATCTAACATCTAAAGCTTTCCAAATTTAATCCAAAGTGAGAATCACCAACCTAACACCTCTTCATGGTAATCCTTTCTCTACTAACCCTCTGAGCTCTCTCTTCCTTATTTTTTTATTTCCCCATTTTCTTCCAAGAGGTACTCAATTTATAGGAAAACTTCTCCTCACATGAGCCAAATAGTGGTTTTTTTGAAAGATGCCTTTATTCAAATATGACATTTCAAATTTTGTGGAGGAGAATTTCAAAGAGTAGAAAAGAGTCCACAAAGAGTAGGTGGCCTTGTTTTCTAGAGATAATTACCAACTAACACTATTATTAGGGAATAGGTTAGATGCAGAATTAGGACTAATAGTGACAAAGAAAAGAATCTCCACCTATTTTTCATGAAAATAGGCCATGTAGGATAGATTTTCAAACAATAGGATAATTCATATATATTTTTTAGAAATCATTTTTAGTTCAATTAAAATTGGACAAGCTTGGTGAGTACCTAATTGCAACATAATTAGGTTATTTACACCCAATTTACTACATTGTAGTAAATTTTGGTAAAAGGTTATTTTCTATTTCATATTTCACCAAGGCTTTATTTATCCCTTGATTAAATTACTTTAAATTATCTATTTTGAAAGATAATAAATCCTTCTCTAAATTTTACAAAATTCCCTAGTTGAAATTTTGTAGTATTCTTTAGGATTTATACCCCTTTTATTGGTCAATAACTCATCCCACTAATTAACTAACAACATTTTGGAAAGAATCCATTAGGATGGACCATGAAAATGTACCATCACAAGCTTTACAGTCTATTCAAATCCTTTAGCCCTTTTCACAATGGGTTCTAGATCTAATTGGCAAAATTTTACCTCCTTCCTCGAGACAACATACATTCATCATCACAACCATTGAATACTTCACAAAGTGGGTTGAGGCAATTCCTCTAACCAGTATGATAGGACCAAGAATTGTGGATTTTATACTTCATCACATCATGTGCCATTTTGGTATCCCATCAAAAATCATCTCTTATAATGGCAAGTCTTTCAAGAACAAGGATGTTTTAGCACTTTGCAATAAATATAACATTCAACATAGTTTCTCGACTCCTTATTATCCACAAGAAAATGGACAAGCTAAATCTTCCAACAAGACCTTAATTTCTATTCTCAAAAAAAATGTTAAATAAAATCATAGAGATTGGCATACACAAATTCTCATGGCATTATGGGCTTATCGAACAAGCATCTGCATGGCTATAGGGGCAATGCCATTTTCACTAGTTTATGGAGCTGAAGCAATCATGTATCTTGAGCTCGAGATACCTCGTGAATTTCTTTGTAAGAATTCATATATGATGACACTTTTATACAAGCACGTCTTGACCAAATCACACTTCTTGATGAAAGGTGAGTCAATTCCCTAGAGCATTTACGAGTTTATCAAGATCACCTAAAGTGTGCTTACAATTTGAAATTTCATCTATGTGAATTCCATGTAGGATATCTCGTCCTTAAAGAGAATCAACAAAACACCAATCCATTTTTGCATATTCATGATAAATTCATGGCTAATTGGTTTGGGCCATACATTGTTACTCAAAAAGTGGGTAACGGTACTTATAGGCTTGCCAGTGTAGAGGAAGAGGAAGAACCTGAACCACTTAATGTTATACACTTGAGGGTATTCTATATATATATATATATATATATACAAGGCTAATACACCAAAACATTGCATTTCGATTGCATACATTTCATACACAAAAATATTGCACTTCATTTGCATACATTTCATACATAAAAACATTGCACTTTATTTGCATACATTTCATGCCAACACACTATATTAGCACACATTTCAAATTGCATTTCATACATTGCATTCACATCCACATTTCATATTAGGATCATTTATTAAGTTTAGGTTCTTAATTGGTCCAACAAAGTCATGTTGCCTTAATTAGGGGCACCTTCACAATATCATCCACACAATTCCACCAAGTCAAATTGCCATTCACACAAAACCACACGTCCATAATACCTAGGTGTTTTCAGTCACTTAGACACTCCTAGTGTTTTAGGTAAACCACAAATACATGTCAAGTTCCTTTTAGGACCATCACACATATACATTAAGAAAATATTGAGTTTTGGGAATTGACTCCAAAACATTCTTGAACTAAACACAATTTCACATATTTAAAAACATCTTGTGTCAAAGAGGGATAACACCATCCTCGATTCAAACATCAAAGTGAAAAGGGTCATCCTTGCTAGTTTTATCATGCAACATAGTCCACAAGAATAGTGTTTTTCACTACTATCACAGTTGATTCCAAATACAAAATATGGAGTAATAAGGATAGGGTACAATTCTCATCATACTTAGGTTGAGAATATAATTCCCCAAATCTCTAAATATTTTACATCACACACCACTGATCATTGATTTGTAAGGATTATAATACATTTCTAGTCAGACAGTTAAGTAGTCATCCCCAAGACTTAAGAGATCAAAAATACAAATCGTGGGCTATGGATTTAGCCTCCACCAGAGCTATAGATGCTTGATTTGTAGTGGAGTACGCTCATGCATGGTGACACATCTCTTTTAAAGAGACCTTTGACTGCACATAAGGACAATATAGCTTCTTGGATTCATTTATATAGGCTTACCCAATTTACTCAAGATGAGTTAATGAAATCACTTGCATGCAAATTGGTTCTTGATTTACTTGAGTCATTACCATGCTCTTGATTTGGTAAATGAATTCACTACACAAACATTTGGTCCTAAAGTGATTAGGTAGTTTTAGTGAGTTTGTTTAATACCACTAGTACTTCTGAGTCTCTATAAAATAGTCAGTTTTCCATATCAACATCCATATCTTCTTCCATAAAAACCTCCATGTCACTTCATGATTTATTTACCCCACATACCACCAATTTTGGTGCCCTTGATTAAACAACAATACTAGAAAATAACCAAGAAAGATCTAAACTATGAATGATCATTTCGAACATCTACATTCCATACCTTGCATTAATCATCCATACATTCCACCTTGCATTAATCATCCATAACATATCATATGCATTAAAAACATGCATTCCATAAAAAGCATTCACACAAACATATAACACAAACAGTTAAGCCATGTATATATATATATATGTATAAATATCTCATGTACAATGAGTTTCGAAAGGCCACATATAAGGGAGCACCAATGATCATATACAAAAAGTGCATCTAAGCACTAGATAAGCCCTACAAGAGGAACCTTGTGACCTAGAAAGAGCCCTAGACCTAGAGCTATGCCTAGACTCACTGTGCCTAGCAACCTCGGATACAAAATGAGGTTGGAGTATCAAGAAGTGGAATATGATACTCCATCGACCTATCCTCCAATTCCTCGATATACCTATGCCAAGATCAAATATGTGCTATGTCAATATTATGTCGGTGCTCCCTCTCTAGTAGCTCTACCTGGAGCCTTGTGATCCTTCCATCTCATTTTTCTACTTGTTTCTCCAACCTTGTCCAATCCTCCTTGCTCTGATTTGGAGGCCCATACAAAGTATCTTTTACATCATCTCCATCTCTGCCATATCCTCCACTCTCAAGAGCCTACCTCATCACACCCTTTGACTATCTTATTGAAGGTTTTAATACTACTTCAGAGTCTTATGGGTCCCCTCATCCTCAACCTCATCCCCATATCCACTAGCTACTACTATATCCAGTTCCCATGGTGGTTATGCAGCAAACTAGACCTCATACTCCATGGTACTCCTTGCATCATCCATATCTAGGAGATCTATCTCCTTATCATCCTCATACACCTCCCTCCATGGCTCCACACATGGTAGCCCTATCTCCTCTCGATGCCTCTTATAGTGCACCAACTCATATGAGACCCCCTACCTTAGGTAGAACTATTGGAGTACTCATGAGAACTAAAAATACTTAGCCTCACTCTAATTTCTCCCAACCACCCACCCAGCTTGTTGCACCTATTACAAATTCTCTACATATCTGGTCCATCTACTACCCCACCATGGCCTCCATATCACTTGTACGAATGTTAATCCAACCCACAAATTTTGGTACCATTGGCTCATTCACACAAGCTAACTCAACTATACCTCCTTGGCCACCATCCATATCTTAGTGTAGGGATCCTCCCTACCCAAGCCTACCACTCGTAAGCCTTCTAGTTGAGCCACACTAAAGTGCTCCCATCCCTAACACTATAGTAACAAGTTGCATCCTAACCCCTTCCTCCCTTGCATCCTCACTCATAGAGCTCTCGGTACACATGTTCCAATAAGGTAGAATCCCATGCATACACCTACCATCTAGTGAGCATATCGCTCACTAACCCTATCAGGTTCCAAGGGAATCTACACCTAGTGATGTTTAGGGCCATGATGTTGGACAACATGAATATGACCAAAGTATGGAGGGCATCCAACTCCTTGTCCAAATACATGGAAAAGTAGGGAATACCTCCAGTCTCCACCCTCAGACACTACCAACCATCTCCAAACATATTCTTCATATTTACACCTTGATCACATCCAACCTCAATGTGCTCCCCTCCACTGGCACCTTGAGGATGTGATATACATCCTCTAAGGTTAGGTTCATCTATCCTATAGGGAGCTAAAATGCCCCCCTATCTAGATCCCACCTCTATGACAATGTAGAGAGGTACACCTCATCCACCCTCACCACATCAACCTAGGCTACCTCTTCTAGACCTACAGGCTCTAGTAGATCCCACTCATCCTTCACCAGCAACTTCCTTATCCCAAGGATGTAAGGCAAGAACTGGTGCCAAGCCTCAAAAACTCTAAATTACAAGATATAAATTGAAATCAAAAGATAATATTACACATTGAATGATTTTATATTATTGGGGGAGCCTCAAAAATTCATTGTTACAATAAGAATATTTGAATCTTTTGATACATATTTTACAATAGCTAGGGTTTTCCAAAACCCTAGAAAACAACATTGGTGGTGTCTCAAAATGCATCTTTGCTCCCAATAGAAGTGAGTGGGCTTATGATTATCTGATACCGAGCCACTTTAGTTTAATTAGTTATCCAATGCTAATATAACACTTCCAAATCTACACACAAGAAGATAGCAAATAGGTCAATAATAACTATAAGTCCTCCACAGTGTGAGGTCCTCAGAAAGTAGTATAAAAACATTAGATATGTAATGTAAATAAATGAACAGAATCTAAAAATGCATAAAATAAAATAACTAAAATATTTACTTTGCTTGTCTATTGTTCTCTAATATGATGTAATTTGTTGTAGTGGATTGGTGCAGTGATATCCTAGCATCGCCCAAGGGCTAGGAGGACTGCAAAACTCTGATGTAAAATTCTTGTCAATGCTCGATAGCTATAGGAAATACTCGTGGGTGCTTGGTGATTGTGAGAAATATCCATGGGTGCTCAATAATAATGGAGGATACCCAAAGGCACTTAGCAGTGGAGTAGAAGCACCCAGAGGTGCTCAGGAATGATAGGGAGCACCCAAAGGTGTTCAATGGCTGAGTGGAAAGTTTGCATAAGTAGATATAGTTGAGCGAAGGAGGTGATAGTGGACTCGAGGGCTATGGAAAGCAAGGATGGAAGGTGAGAGCACTTGGATACTCTAGGGAACTCGGAGGTAAACTTCAACTCTAGATTTATAGATATCTTATGAAACTTAGGGGTTGAGCCATAAAAATAGTTCCTATTAATAATCCAACCTAGGGCATGCTAGGGTTTCAATGATACTAATCATTTGGATGATATAAAAGCATACCGTAGGGTGGATATTAAATCTAGGGTGTGGCATGGATTGATATGGATGAATGGATAGGATTAAGTGAAATCGTATGGCTAAGATTAATTCACTTATATAAATATATATTTACTAAATATATATAAAATATTAATATTTAAATATATATATATATATATATAAATATATGTTAAGGAAGGGTTGAAATGGAAGGAATACCTAAATGGACAAGTGGCTAGTTTTTGGTGTCTATAGATGCCCCTTTTTGTACTACATTGCGTAAAATATAATTCAGTGCAAAAACATGAGACACCTATTTTGGCTAGGTGCAGTAGCAGCTTTCTCTTGGTATGTGAATCATGAGCTTGAAGATAAAATAATTAAAGAATTTGGATTTTTGTGTAGCTTACCCCCTCAATTGGTGAGTGATTTTACGAATGAATCTCACGAGCCAATTGAAAAAACTATGCAAATGAATGATGGACTATATGAATGATGTAAATGTGATACCATTTTTGCCCCAACGGTATGAAGGGGATTGGTGAAAATGTGAATAATGCATCTATTTTTTCCCAAAATATGAAGGATTTTGTAAAAAATGTGTCTATTTTTACCCCAATAGATGAAGGGTTTTATGGAAAATATGATGAAAAATGTGTCTATTTTTACCCCAATAGATGAAGGGATTTTTGCCAAGTGTAGATGTCATGATCATGTAAGATGTATTCCATTGTGGTAAGGTGAAAACAAAATGTGGTTACCCCAAATTTGGGGTGATCCGATGTTGTTGAAGAATGTGCCTTTTGACGTCATTGATATGCAAGGATGAATACATAAAAATAAAAGTATTCAAATTTTGAGGGCCAACTAGTGACTGTTAGATAATTCATATGATCGAAACCAATCATCCTAGCTAAGGTCGGTTGCCCTAATGACTATCAAGGAGATGTGAAATGATGAAATATAATTTTGTCCATGTTTTAAGCCCCACAAACTAGGCCATCAATGATAGCTTTTGTGCAATTTATTCTTGGTAAGGTTTCATGTAAAATGTGAAGTACCAAATGTGATTGTGATTTCAAACAAGGAGATATGAAATGATGAAAATGACCAATTTTCCTTATGGTAAGTTATTCATCCTACCAAATTGCATAGATGTAAATTGCTACAATCACCAAGTATATAGAATAACCCACTAGGTAAAAGGTTCACTTGAATGTTGTTTGACCTTGGAAAATATGTAAATTTTGATGTGGATGATGTGAAGATGATGTATTAATTATGAGAATGATGATTATGATCATTTTGTGAAGATTTGGACCATTTTGGAGTGCTTTTGTAACTTGTTAAGAGGATTTGTAATTTATGGTTGCAAATGAAAATTATGCATCCAAATCAATTGTAAACTTCACAAAACCTATTTATTTGATAAAATAGATGTGTGGATGCAATATGGAATGATTTTGTGGGGAGAAGACATTGTTTTGTAAAAATTTATCTTTTTGTCAAAATTGATGCGAAATTCCCGTTAGCTACTTTAGGCACCTTGAGACACCCATGGGCATTTCCTAGTGAACTGAAGTGCACCAGGGCATTTGCAAAATGCCTAAACACTGGCAAGTGTCTCTACATACCAAAAGTGCCAATAGGCATTTGGAATAAATTTTGACAAAAATATATTTTTTTACAAAATAGTGGCTTATCTCCACCTAATCACTTCATATTGCATCCACACATCTATTTTATCATATTAATAGGTTTTTTGAAGTTTCCAATTGATTTGGATGCATAAATTTTATTTGCAACCACAAATTACAAATTCGCTTAACAAGTTACAAAAGTACTCCAAAATGATCCAAATATTTACAAAATGACCATAGTCATTCTCATAATACATAATTTTCACATCATCAATATCATTCCATATAATCATTTGCATATTTACCAAGGTCAAACAACAGTCAGTTCAGCCTTTTACCTAGTGGATTATTCTATATACTTGGTGATTACAGCAATTTGCATCCATGTAATTCGATAAGATGAAGAGCCTATGATAAGGACACTTGGTCATTTTCATCATTTACATATCCTCCTATTCAAAATCAACAATCATATTTAGTACTTCACAATTTGAGTGAAACCTTACCAAGAAAAATTTGTACACAATTTTTTATTGATGGCCTAGTTTATGGGGATTAAAACATGGACAAAAATCACATTTCACCATTTCACATCTCCTTGACAATCATCATGATGATTGGTCTTAGCTAGGGTTATTGGTTTCGATCATACGAATTATCTGATAGTCACTAGTTGGCCCTCTAAATTTGACTACTTTTATTTTTGCATATTCATCCTTGCATATCAATGACATCGAAAGGCATATTCTTCAGTAGAATTGAATCACCCCAAATTTAGGGTAAAAATATTTGGTTTTGAATTTCCCACGATGGGATACATCTTACATGATCATGACATCTACACTTGGAAAAAAATCCTTCATCTATTGGGGCAAAAACAAACATATTTTTCATAAAACCCTTTATATGTTGGGGTAAAAATAGACACAATTTCAAATTTTCACCAATCCCATTCATACCTTTGGGGTAGAAATGGTATCACATTTACATCATTCATATCATCCATAATTCATTTGCACAAATTTTTCAATTGGCTTGTGAGATTCATCCATAAACTCACTCACCAATTGAGGGGGTAAGCTATGAAAAAATCCAAATTCTTTCATTCTTTTGTCTTCAATCTCACGCTTCACATCCCAAGAGAATTTTGCTACTACACCTAGCAAAAATAGGTGTCTTGTGTTTTTACACTGCATTATGTTTCACGCAATGCAATACAAAAGGGAGCATCTGTAGACACCAAAACCTAGCCACTTGTCATTCATTCAGGTCTTCCCACCATTTCCACCCATTATTCATATATATTTAAATTTATTTATTATATATATTTAAATATTAATATTTTATATATTATATTTATATATATACATAGTAAATATATATTTATATAAGTAAATTAATCCTAGCCATTTGATTTCATTTAATACTATCCATCAAGCCATATCAATCCATGCGACACCCTAGATTTAATATCCACCCTATGATATGTTTTTATCTCAGCCACACGATTAGTGTCATTGAAACCCTAGCATGCCCTAGGTTGGATTATTAATAGGAGCTATTTTGATGGATCAACCCCTAAGTTTTCTAAGAAATTTGTGCCCTAAATCTAGAGTTGAAGTTTACCTATGATTTCCCTTGAGTATCCAAGTGCACTTTTCATAGCCTCCGCATCCATCACTTCCTCCTTCACTCAACTATATCTACTTTTACAAACTTTCCATTTAACCGCATAATACCTTTGGGTGCTCCCTATCATTCATGAGTGCCCCCAAGCACTTATCCTCCTCTTCCAAGTACCTATAGGTACCTTCCACCATTCTTGAGCACCCATGGGTGTTTCTTGTAGTTGCCAAGCACCCATGAGTATTTTACACCATATTTCTACAATCCTCTTAGCCCTCGGTCGATGCTAGGGCATCGCCGCATCAATCCACTGCAATGGATTACATCAGATCAGAGAATGATGGATAAGAAAGATAAATCAAAATCATTTTTTTATATTTTATTATGCTATTAGAATATGTTCAAATTTTACTATTGTATAAGCTAGGGTTTAGTCTTGATTTTTGAGGGTCTCACACTATGGAGCCCTCATTATTATTACTGAATTATTTGCTATTTTCTTGTGTGCAAATATGGTAGCATTACATTAGCATTGGATAGCTACTTAAGCTGGAGTGGCCCAACATTGGATAACTAGAAGCCCACTCACTTCTATTGGGAGCAAGAACATGTTTTGAAGACACCACCAACATTTTTTTCTAGGGTTTCAAAGAACCCTAGCTATTGTAAAATTTGTATCAAAGGGATTCAAATATTCTTATTGTAACAATGGAGTTTTGAGGCTCCCCCCATTAATATAAAATCATTCATTGTGCAATATTATATTTTGAGTTCAATTTATATCTTGTTATTTGGTATTGCATTTTTGTCTTCACAAGAGGTATTTATAATAAGAGGGAAAAATGTTCCCTCCAAAATTTATGCAAGGATTCAAAATTTTCTAGTTCAAAATTTGCCTAGGATTTTTACCATTAATTTTGGAGGATCTCAAGGTCTCTAGATCTGTAGCTATAAATGACACAAGTAGGTTGGTTTGATGGGATGTAGTTCTTTTCTATATTTTTGCCTCATCATCCATGCTAAATATACATCATGATCAGACCCCTAAGGTTATCCTCCATTAATATCCTTGGTCTTTGTGTTTCCCCTTGATCCACCTCCATTTTGAATTTTTAAATGTGTCAATTATCATCTAGGGTGTCATGTCCAACTGAGAAGAGTGCTAATACCACAATTGGATCACCACCTCTTCCCTTACATTCAATAACTTTGAGTTCATGTGGCTACCTAATAATGGATGATTTTGCATTTCCTTTGCATCTATTTCAATCCATTTAGTGAAGTCCTCTATGTTCCCTTTGGGATTCTTACATCTCTTCTGGTTTGAAGGGACACCTTTCACCTTTAACCCATATTTTGCCTTTTTTTTTTATGTTTTAATGGTGATAAATACTACCAAATGCTTTGCTTTAGTGGGTATTTCTAAGGTATCCTTCCATTTTGGTATTTTCTTTCCTACTTTATACTACTCCTCTACCACAAATATCTAGGTTGAAATTCATAGGGGCCAACAAGCCTAATGGTTTAGTAGGGCTTTCACAACTTAAAAACTTTAAGCTACTCCATCTTCTGCAAACTCTTTAGTATTAAGATTCTCTTGAGGAAGGAATAGAATTTTACCTCATCATAAAGCCATGACATTGAGCCTTGAAGGAGTAGTAACCATATTGAAGAGACACACATTTTTGCCTCCTGTAATATTTCCATATGAACCATTATCCGTTGAATATGTTTTGCTAGCATCCAAGAAGGTAACATTCATGTGGAAACAATATTCTAAGACATACTCTACAAATAGCTAGATTCTATTCTATCCTTCATTTTCCCCATCCATAATAATTTTCACTTCTTTGTCCTCTTATTCCACTCATCCATTCATTTATTTCACTTTTCCCCTCCACATTAAATTTTATTTTTGTTCAATCCATTCCATTTCATGATCATCTCTCTATTCAATTTTTAACTCCACAAACCCAATAGATAAGGCTTTGAGTTTTTAAATCTTACAAGAAACATCCCCCAGGAGGAACCAATAATGTAGCCCAAAAATAGCTACATCTAAGTGGATGGCCAAAATTTTATAGTGTTCAAAAACTCTGCTCAATTTTACCAGTTTTCTCAAATTTATTTATTTTCTCAAATCTGTGATGAATATTTCTCAAAAGATGAAAATTTTATTTTGCTCCATGGCTATCTATTCTCCTTTTATAATTGTGTAAAAATGAGAAGTGCAAAAGAGAGGCCTGAATCTATTAAAAATGTGATTCCATAATAGAAGAGCGACAAAAGGCCAAAATTTCATTTTTGGAGTGCAATTGCCAGATTCTCTTGTTAGCAATGCAAAAATTTGAAGGACACTTGGAGGAAGAGTTGTAAAGGTCAAACAAACTCAAATCTACTAAAAACATGATTCCATGGAGGAATTTGTATCAAATAGAATAAGTTACAAAATGAAGCACGATCAATGTATTTCCTTTTTTATCATTGGGAGGTGAAAGATCAAATCTACTAATATTGGTGAATCCATGACTAAAATGATAAAAAATGGCCAAGATTATTTTCAGTGCATGGTTTTCCAATTTCCTTTGTATGAGGTACAACTAGAAGAAAGATATCTATCGAAGGTACGAAACCATAAATATCCACCTTTTTGTTACTAGAGTGAGCAAAATTGTTTAAGTTTGAAAATAGCACGTGGCTAACCATTTTCTTTAGTGATTGCACCAAAGTGATAAAGTCCTCCAAGGAGTATAGTAGATGCATGGCTACAGGATGACTTCAGGATTGAAGAAAGAACTTGAAACTATAGATAAGTGTGCTTTCAAGGAAAATACAAGCAAATTCTACTTTTCAGAGATCCACTTAACTTCGAAGGAGACAAAATAAGAATAATTCTAGCAATCATGAGATAAACATGCTGAAGCAAGAAAATTCTCAAAATTGCTATTTTCTCTGTTTTCATGGCTAAATCTCTCAAAAGCTCAAAAGGATAAAATTCTAGCATGTTTTCAAGAGATACAAAGGAAAAGAGTGGCCATGAGTCAAATAATCATAGCCACTCATTCTCAAATTAATGGCAAGGATTGAATCTACCTTGAATTCAAATTCCCAATGTGATTATGCGTGACTACATGTTATAGTGAGTAGAGGAGATTGATTCAGATGCCATGAAAGCCCAAAATACCAAGTTGCAATCCAAAATTTTCTAAAACCCTTAGCTCAACCAAATCAATTGTAGATCTATGACTATAAAGGTATAACAATAATAGGGGATGGTAGAGGTTGATACTTACTTATAATCTATTATAACTATTAAAGAAGATGCACTTGCATGCTACCATTAATGGCAAATTGTAATAAGATCAAGAATTTAAAAGATTCCTTATAATTCTAAAAATGAAAAGATTGTAAAATTATAAATAAAGGTCGAACCCCCATTTCAAATGATCAACTCTAAAGTGTTTTCTTGCATTGCTATTGTACATTCTCTACAATTAATGAAAATAGCATTACTAGGGATGTTTACCTCAAACTTGCATCTGTGTTGCTTGCTATTATTAATCTTGTGAAGTTATTTTTTCTACTACTACTATGGTTAGTTTATTTATTTAATTTGGATTACTAACTTAGATAAAATTGGAATGATTCATACTTGCATGCATACTTATGAGAATTCTATTTTTTTTAGTCAAGGCATTAATCTAATTCTATTAATTTGGATTATTAATGCTTTATATGTTTGGAATAATTCTTTAAGTATGCCCAAAGCTCTCAATATGGATTGTTGCTAAGTTTTGAATGTTGTTAGTCTTGAACACTATTTTTTTGAAATTGAATTGCTAGAGAATTCTAGAACTATGGATGTCTATGTTGTTAGCTTCATCCATTCATTAATTTCTTAACCCTTTCATCCCTATCCCTAAGATTTTACTATTTTGAGATAAAAAGAGTCATCTATTAATTTGACAAGGTATGTCAACCTACTCTCAAGGTTGAATTAAGGTATTTTAACCCTTCCAATGTTTGGTTTGGGCTACAACTAGCGGGTGCTTACCTTCAAAATAATTTTGATATTAGCCATAGTTCAAGGTTTAGCTTTGATGATAAACTAGACCACAACAGATACCACTTACTCTACATCTGAATGATTAATCCAATGACTTACTTCAAGGATTGAAGAGTACTTTGAGTTGAGATCTATTCTTCTCTCCCTACTTTAGTGATTTTGCTTGAAGTATTAACTTTTTCTTTATTAGAGGGGTACCATTTATTTTTTTATCTTTTCCATATTTTGTTCTTGTTCTAAGGCTATGGTTGAATTATTAAGGTTTCTTTGGATAGTGTGGGAATAACATCTACAATTAGAACCCTATTTTTTATGGTCCCTTTATCCTTTTCCTTTACCTTGATTGGATTTTCTTCTAGGTTCTCCACATAATAGCACTAACTAAAGGATTCATATTCATTTGGATCTAATATTCCAAAAGGTGCCTCAATATAATCAATTTCTTGATAGAATTTCCATAGGGTTATGATCTTGCAACTGCTTTATTTTTGTTTTTGTAGGAATTTCTTCAAAGTTCAGGATCAAATTCCTTTATTTTGGTATAGAAACTCTCATATAGTGTTTTTGGGGATCTTTCAAAAATAAATAATCCTTTTGGAGGGATGGAGAAGCTTCCTCTTGTGTATAGAATTTCTCAAGATCAAATCTAAAATTCATTCTTGAATTTCTTGGAAATCTTGGAACTCTTTAGCCATGCAAAAAAATTCTTATATGGGTCATAACTCTAGGAATCATCCAAAATTTATAACCCTAACCCCTTTAACTTGGCCTCTATCTCTTCAAACACCTTTCTTTAATCTTGAATTATGGTTCCCAGCTAAATTGGGTCTTATAAAATGTCATTTTTCTCTATCCACATATGTAGACGACATCAATTATGTCTCCCTATCTCTATAATTCAACGCATGCCACCCTCTTTGCAACATACATTGCCAATAAATATATAGGTTTACTAAATCTAAACATCCATATAGTGGTGGCATCCTCTAAGAAATACAAATCCCCTTTTATCTTTAATCATATGATTTTGATAATATCCTATGATATTCACTTGGACCTTTCTTCTTTTATTGCCCTTAATATTGGTACTAAGAATTCATTTAAAATTTGATAGTAAGAGGAGCTTTGGTCTAGTGTAATGATCCTCCCTAGCAAGACTTATTCTTGACATTTAATTTATGTATTGATGAGTGGATATTGAATGCATAATCTCATTTTATATTACCAATCTATGTTGGTTGTTGCACTTTATGCTTTGATTATACTATTTTGAAATATGGTACTACCACTATATTTATGGTTGCATGACTAGGTACTCTCATTAGTGGATTGGTATGGGACAACCACCAGAGTTGAGATAAAAATATAAAATTATGGATGACATTCTCATTAACAAATCAAGAGTAAAAAAAAAACCTTCATATAGGTGCATTGCATATGTGTATGTTTGATTAAATTCACCATTGTAAAATGAGGTTTCCAATTAAGCAAAATATATATCCTTATTCGGAGGATGATAGTGTTGTACATGCAATATGAGGGCTCTTATGTCTCCCAAAATGGTCGCCCATTCAATATAGCACTTCTAGGCCATTATACTGAACCTCTCAATATGCCCGCCCTTACGTGAGGGAAACTATTGGTACATGAGAGCATAAAAGTACATGGAACATAGGTGGTACAAAATGGGAATTTCTCTATTTTTGACACCTACCATAGATACGGAAGCACAGGCACATCGGGTGCGATGCAAACAAAAGCAGTTGTATTAACGAAACGCTAAGTGCATGAAAAAGGGAAAGCGAAGCATGAATGAAACGAGATGTAAAGCAAAAACAAAGGTGCAGCCTCTTTTATTAATTTTTCTTATGATCAGGTTACAATACGTCTCCCCCCCCATTTTTAGGGGCTCGGAGCGTTCGATACAATTTTGTTACACCAACGGATGGTGCGCTTCCCTTCGGGATCTTCCGCGTGCCCACATTCGAAATGGGCGGGCCAAACGTCACCGCCGCTTGCGTGAATACATTCTTAGTTCCTTGCTGCCCCTCCGGTGTCGAGATCCTACGTACAGAGAAACAACAAATGATTAATAGCACATGCGGATGGAGGGAAACATGCAATCCCCAAGGCCTCCGGTTAATGCATACATGAAATAATTAAAACAGTGATCAAAACTTATCAGAATGGAATGAAATTTAAACAAAAGCATGTAAACACCATCAGGGACACATTGCAAAAATAACAGTCAAGAAATATGCTGTAGATTTCTAATCGCTCCGGGGTGGGACGATTAGGACTGTCATAAAATGTCCGAAAGTGACCTCCCAAATGTCCCATCCAGAGGCCTCCAAAACACCTACAAACTTGGGGTTAGGCAAAATGGGGCATTTTGAGATGACCCAAAGGTCGGATTTTGCATATTCTACCCCGATCACCCTGTATCCGAAGGCACTCCCTGTATGTTAGTAAAAGCGTAAAACAATGAAAACACAGTCAAAACAAGTCAGAATGCATTCAAAATTGAACAACAACATATATGAGTCACCTAAAACAAGATGCAAAATAAATAGTGAAGAAATATACTATAGATTTCTAATCACTCTGGGGTGGGGCGATTAGGACTGCAACAGTGCGGGGGGCACCCGGGGCAGGACGCCCGTCGTTTGGGGCTTGGTTTTGACACCAATCCACTTGGGATGGGTCCAAAACCTCCTAGGGGGTTGTGTCAGAAAATTGGGTGTGGGATTGTGGCCAATTGTTTGGGTTTTGGGTCCGGATTGCGCTCCTAATGTTCACCCGATAACCTCCCTTCCAAAAGAGAGATCAAGGATGTAGGAAGCACAATGAGGGTGAGGGTATAATTCGATAGCACTCCATTGCTCCAAATGCTCCTACTCCATCCTTCTTTTGGGGTGAGAAGACTCACCATTTTATAGACCTGAAGGTCTGCTTTGAATGTGCATGCAGGGGCGCCACTTGGCCATCATGCCTTGTCAGGGGAGAGAAGATTCCTCCCTGATTAAGGGCTCCATGACCCTCTATGCTGCCTCTTTGAGCTTTGAAATGCTCACTCGCACTCCCATGCATTGAAGGTGGAGTTGAGTGGCAGATCTGGGCTGCCATTTGTCAAGGTTTGACTTTTTTCCCATCAAACCTGCTATTCGCCCCACCCTGGAGCGATTGCTGCTAATCATCCCGGGGTGGGGCGAATAGCATTCTAATCATCCCAGGGTGGAACGAATAAGGAGCAGGGTGCTTGAAAGGTGCCAAATTGACCTCTGACCTTCCAAAACTACTTTGGGAGTGGTTAGGACCACTTTTTAACCTCTGGGGGCTGCCCTAGGGGCTATGTATGCCAATTCGGTCAGTGCTTGTAGCCACATAATCAGATTGGTGTTGTTTTGGTGTCTATAGATGCCCCTTTTTGGGATGCACTGTGCATGGCATAGTGTTGAGAAAAAATAGATAACCAAAGCACTTAATGATTAGGGTTTCTCAGTAACCTAACCAAATTTTGATGCCCCAAGTATGGAAAGGGCACGCATTCTTGAATCCTTGCTTCTGACGAGCTAAGGAGCTTAATTCAAGTGTTAACCTTTTTTGGTGAGGTGTTACTTGATCTTGGACATTGTTCGATCATGAATAGGCAAAGGGCGCAACCTTTTGTCTATGGGAACCTTGAGTTCATGATTCTAGAATGCCAAGTGTTTGATCAGCTTGTGATTATTGCTTGTTTGCTGCCCCAAGCAGGAGCGTGATTGTCTTTGTCAATGATTCTTTGAATGCATGCCATTTCCTTGATTGGGTGTGTATTTGTTGATTGGTGACTAAGTGTGACTACCCCCTCAAGCGACGAATCGATGAGGGAATGACCGAAATGAGAAAAGTGATGAGTCACTTGACCCAAGATGACTTTTGTAAGGGTGCCTTCAGTTGTTTTCCATTGAATGCTTATGCAGTTTCCCAACAATCGGACCTATTTTTGGTGGGTTTTAACCCTTTTTGTGATGCTTATTGGGGCTGAAATTGTCAAAAATTCGTCCTCCCGTGGAGCGGTCCAGCTATGGTAGCCTTATTAGGGAGTAGGATATTGATAATTTGTGGCCCCGACATTAGTTTTGTATGCCAAGAATGTCAGGCACAAAGGCGCCTTTGTTCGGCAATTTTATTATTGTTTTTTGGTGGGTTTTGACCCTTTTTGTGATGCCTTTTGGGGATGAAATTGTCGAAAATTCGTCCTCCTGTGGAGTGGTCCGGCTATGGTAGCCTTCTTAGGGAGTAGGATAGTGACAATTTGTGACCCCAATATTGGTTTTGTATGCCATGAATGTCAGGCACAAAGGTGCCTTTGTTTGGCAATTTTATTGTTGTTTTTTGGTGGGTTTTGACCCTTTTTGTGACGCCTTTTGGGGATGAAATTGTCGAAAATTCGTCCTCCCGTGGAGTGGTCCGGATATGGTAGCCTTATTAGGGAGTAGGATAGTGAGTATTTGTGACCCAAATTTTGGTTTTGGATGCCATGAATGTTAGGCGCAAAGGTGCCTTTGTTCGGCAGTTTTATTATTGTTTTTTGGTGGGTTTTGACCCTTTTTGTGATGCCTTTTGGGGATGAAATTGTCGAAAATCCATCCTCCCGTGGAGTGGTCCGGCTATGGTAGCCTTCTTAGGGAGTAGGATAGTGATAATTTGTGACCCCAACGTTGGTTTTGTATGCCAAGAATCTTAGGTGCAAAGGTGCCTTTGTTCGGCAATTTTATTGTTGTTTTTGGTGCATTTTGGATGCAGTTTTGGTTGTTTTTTATTTTCTTGCTCTGTAATCATCCCAGGGTGGGATGAATACCAGTTTTGTAATCATCCTAGGGTGGGATGAGCGCTAACTAGAGTGCTCATCCTAGGGTGGAACGATTATAGGCCTAAGAGCCTATATAAGGGCCAAAACTAGGTTTTGGGCTCATTTGCAATTGTTTTTTTTGGCGATTTGGAGTTGTGGGGAGGAGGAGTGCTAGTTTGCGTAGCGGAGCACTACCAAATTTTCGTGGACACCATGAGTTCAAGGACCGGATCCTCGAGTGGCGGAGCCGAGGCGAGACCGGTAGGTGCTCCTTCCTTCTTGTTTTTTGTTTGTTTTTATATGAATTTTTAAAACTCGCATTTTATCATTGTTTTTTGTCACATTAAGGTTAAAACCCTAAATGAATGTTGTGGTTTTATTTGTTTTGTTTTGTTCATCATAAGGTTAAAAAACCCTAGTTTGAATTTTTGTTGTTTTGATTTGTTTTTTGTTCATAATTAAGGTTAAAAACCCTAGATGATTTTTGTGTTTTAATTTGTTTTTTTGTGTTCATAATAAGGTTAAAAACCCTAGATGATTTTTTTGTTGTTTTGATTTTTTTGTTTACACTTAAGGTTAAAAACCCTAGTATAGTTTTAATGTTTTTGCTTGATTTTTTTTTTGTCCACACTTAAGGTTAAAAACCCTAGTATGATTTTGTTTGTTTTATTTGATTTTTTTGTTTACACTTAAGGTTAAAAACCCTAGTATAGTTTTAATGTTTTTGTTTGATTTTTTTGTTCACACTTAAGGTTAAAAACCCTAGTATGATTGTTTTTGTTTTATTTGATTTTTTTGACTTAAGGTTAAAAACCCTAGGTTGAATTTGTTTTATTGTATTTTTTGTTCTTGATTGTATAGTTTAGTTGATTGATCTGTACTTTGGTTGTACAGTTCTATATAGTTTATTTGAATGTTTTTGTTTAAATTAAGGTTGAAACCCTAATTTGTTTTTTGTTGTTTTATTGTTTTTGTGTACACTATTGTACATTTGTTTTGTTGTCATGTTTTAATGTTTTTGTGTTGTTTTTGTTTTTCAAGTTGTGAAGAGTCGGTACCGTCAGTCGATGGTATTTTTTGATGCACGGGATGCGTTGACTGTGGTGGATTGGGATTGGCTTGATGCCCTTGGGCTCAAGCAAGTGATGTGGTTGGAGCCTATGGTGGGGGATCGGGCATATCTGACTGCCTTGATCAATTTGTGGGATCCTCGCACCAACACCTTTCATCTCCCAATAGGGGAGATGATAGTGACTCTGGAGGACGTGTATCGAATTCTATGGATTTTGATAGATGGGCTGCCCATTCGGATGACTCCTCATGATCAGTGGATGGTGGTGCTGACATGGTGCTTTGGGCATGCGATAGAGATGGGGGTGGATAGGGCGATGGAGAGGGTAGAGGGGGACTACCTGATTGGTAGGATTCTGGTGCGGTGGTGGTTTGAGAAGGGCGTGTTAGGGGTGAGGCATGCTCTGATGATGACCCTCATCTCTAATATGCTGCTTCTTGACTCCTCAGGTGTGAGGTTCCCTTGGAACCTCCTTGAGGTGGTGTTCAGACTGGTGGAGTGTCCGACAGTAGCGCCACTTATTATGAGGTGGGGTCAGACACTATTGGCATAGCTTTATGATGAGTTGTATGAGGTCTGCTATCGAAGGTGAAAGGGGATTGGGTGCAGCTATCTCTTGTAGTGTTGGGGGTGGTAGCACATAGCTGTGGAGCGGTCGTAGGGGTTGCCTTGGACCACTCGGGGTGAGATGGTGGATAGGGAGATTGGGTATGCTGCTCTATGGTGGAGGTCAGAGGAGCAGGGGTAGAGTCGATGGTGGGTAGGTGTCGTAGGGCACTATACTGATGCCTTCTCTCGTCTTGCTCTAGGGGAGGTGTTCTGGCGGCCATACCGGGACTGTCCAGCTTGGCCTGAGGTTGGAGAGTGGCTTCGATGGGTGCATAGGGGGAGATGGTTGATCGGGTGACATGGGATAGAGTAGGAGTACTTCCTGTACGTTTGGGTGACTCGACAGTTTGGGGTGCGCTAGGGATTGCCTGGTGAGCCCTTGATCTATCGATGTCGGGGTGATGAGAGGACTCTAGCCTGGCCGATTATTGAGCCACTAGGTGAGGAGTCTGATGTAGTGATTGATGTCCCCGATGTGGACAATGTCGGGGTGACTATAGAGTATGACCAGTGGTGGACGATGCTGTGATGGCGGGGTGAGGGGCCTCTAGGAGGTCCGGATGTAGCAGCAGTAGGCGGTGGGGTTGTGGAGGCACCGAGGGAGGGTTGGGGGGCTCCGCTCGATGATGCAGATATGGTGGAGGTTGATGACTTGACTGGGGATGATTTAGGGGTTTCGGAGCAGCCGGATACATAGGACATCCTGGAGCAGTGGGTGCTAGAGCAGCATGCCATCCCGGAGATGCCCATGCCTCAAGCAGTCCTAGGGGATATGGAGGCTAGGTTTCATGCTGAGATAGCATGATTGGAGGACCTACTACGGAGATGGGATGAGGAGCACCAAGTTGAGAGGGATCTCCTACGGGCTCAGTTGGCATAGCGGGATGACGCATTGGCTACGTACCACCGATGGGATGTGGAGTGGGGTCGATGTCGGGTGGAGTTGGAGGCCGAGATTATCCACCTCGGTGGACAGTTACCTGAGCTCACTGGAGGTGGATCATCACGTCGTACGAGAGGTAGTGAGACTGAGCAGTCAGCATCCTCTCATCGTAGGCGGGTGGGTGAGGGTAGCGCTAGTGGGCATGATGCGGGGGCTGGCAGCAGCCACCTTGAGAGGTCCCATAGGACCCACACCACTAGGGGTAGTTCCAGTCACACCGATCCTACGTGATCATGGTGGCCGACTCCCTAGGCTTGGGGTTTTTGAGTTTTTGATTTTTTTGTGAGGTCAGAGGACCGACTTATTGTAGCCTACGGGCATTTTTGATGATATATATACATGACTCTCTTTTTTATTATACACTTGTCATGATTTATTGTTAATTTTATGCACATTTATTTACGTTGATGTATGCATATGTTATTATGAATGTGAATGTTTCTAATTATATGATGTATGCATATGGAATGGATGAAATGATTTGTTGATAACTTGGCGGTGGCACCATAGACTGTACAAGATTTATTGGCTTTCTGTACTATGTGATTGCTTTGTGGAATGACTTTGCATGTGTAATATTTTTTTTGTTTGTATTTTTTGATGGTGATGTAAGAATGGAATGTACCACAGGTGTTCTAGAATGTAGTTAAGGTTTTTCTGAGACTCAGATGTTTTAACTAACTAGCCAAGACTGTACATTTATCTCACAAGACTTTTGAACAAGGTACGAATCAGACTTGAGTTTGACCAAGTTATTTCACATCCTTGTGTGTGCGATTGAATTTGTTTATGTGGTAGTTGTCAGGATACCGCCAATGCCAGATAGGCTGTCAACCAAACCTGTACTGAGGATCACCTAATTAGCTCCACTAACTCCTTTGTTGTATTTAGTAAGATTAATCTACGGTGCAATCTAGGATACCATAAGCTAGCTCATCCACATGCAAACATTGATCTGTACATAATTTAATGCGACAGATATATCGTCATGCGGGAGGTTTGCCGCTAGTGACCAGTAGGCTATCCACCAAACCGGTATTGAGGATCACCTCATGACCTTTCGAATGCTGAGAGTTCCAGGGATTCAAGTTCGACTCCCTTATTTTCTTTACTTTTATTGGGATACTTGCTCTCGTATGTAGTGATAAAAATCATTGTTTATTTTTATTTTTTTCTTTTGAGCAAGGGATTGGAATTTTGAGTGATGAGAATCACTATTTCTTGTGCTTTTTGATGTATGCATTGTGTGGGTTTTGATGTCAAACTTTGGAGTTTGTACTTTGAATTTTTGCAATTTTTTTTTGGATATTTGCAACTTTTTGAGAATTTGGGATGCTTGGGGAATTGGGTAGGGAAGATGCTTGTCCTTTTGCCAACTCTCAGCATTCTTGGGGTCATTCACATAGGGGGATGAGCGAGATAACCTTTTCACTGTATGGTATCCTAGATTGCTTTGCAGGTTTCATCTTTCGTTCACACAACTTGGGAATTTTTTATGTGTTTTAACTTGTGTTGGGATGCGACGTAACAAGGTGTGATCCAAGTAAAACTCTACCTTTGTAAAAATCTGTCTGACTTTGTATAGTTTTTGGCTAGAAATCTAAAGACAACTGAATGATGAAAGCCCTGGATACATTAGAAGACAACTGATTATGATATGGTGAAAAATGTGGATGGCGTTTATTTTTGCTGGACTATTTACAAAGTGGAAAAATGCGGAAAATGATGGAATTGCCGAGTAATTACAGTCTATGGTGCATTTGACCTGTATGACCAACAAATATGCAATGTATGTTTGCGATGCCTAATGCAACTTATTTTTTTTTTTTTTTTTTGTGTTTTGATTTTTAAGAGTATGCATGGAAGTGAGATGCAATTTTTTTGTTATTTTTTATTATTTTATTGTTTTTTGAAAATTCGTTATGGTTGGTTTATCCCGAGTGGGTGCGGACCAAGTGATTCTTTCGGATCCTTGGAGGTTTTGACCAAAGGGATTATAGATACCTTTGGGGCATTTTGGGTGACCAAGCGGTTGTGGGAACCCTTGGGGCTTTTGGTTTGACCAAAGGGTTTATAGATACCTTTGGGGCATTTTGGGGTGACCAAGCGATTATGGGAATCCTTGGAGCTTTTGGTTTGACCAAAGGGATTATGGGCACCTTTGGGGCATTTTGGGGTTGACCAAGCGATTATGGGAATCCTTGGAGCTTTTGGTTTGACCAAAGGGATTATGGACACCTTTGGGGCATTTTGGGGTTGACCAAGCGATTATGGGAATCCTTGGAGCTTTTGGTTTGACCAAAGGGGTTATGGACACCTTTGGGGCATTTTGGGGTTGACCAAGCGATTATGGGAATCCTTGGAGCTTTTGGTTTGACCAAAGGGATTATGGGTACCTTTGGGGCATTTTTGGGTTGACCAAGCGATTATGGGAATCCTTGGAGTTTTGGTTTGACCAAAGGGATTATGGATACCTTTGGGGCATTTTTGGGTTGACCAAGTGATTGTGGGAATCCTTGGAGCTTTTGGGGTGACCAAAGGGATTATGGGCACCTTTGGGGCATTTTTGGGTTGACCAAGCGATTGTGGGAATCCTTGGAGCTTTTTGGGGTGGGCCATGGCTCTTTTAAATGTGGAATGGCCTCAAATGACTGATGTTCAAGGGTTCTAGTTCCTTGATTCCTTCAAGAGAGGCTAGCCGGTATGTTCCAGGTCCTATTTTATTATCAATTACATAAGGACCTAACCAGTTTGCCATGAACTTGTCCCTTAGATGGGGCGGCAAGTTAGAATTTTGTTGGTTCTCTTTTAAGACCAAGTCACCAACCTGAAAGTCCCTCAGGTGAACTTTCATGTTGTATGCTTTCTTAAGTCACTCTTGATAGATACGTAAATGCTCGAGAGCATTGATGCATCGTTCATCGAGCAATGTAAGCTGGTCTAACCGGGCCTACCGTGCAGTGTCATCATCGATGAACTCTTGCATTGATATGCGTAGGGAAGGTATTTCCAACTCGAGAGGCATGACTGCCTCGGAGCCATACACCAACGAAAATGGAGTTGCCCCAGTGGGCATCCGAATGCTAGTGCGATAAGCCCACAGAGCAAGTGGGATTTGAATGTGCCAATCCTTATGACTATCTGTGACCATATTTTTAAGGATGGCAACTAGCATTTTGTTTGACGCCTCTGCTTGCCCATTTGCCTACAGATAATAGGGTGTTGAAAAATTATGCTAAATTTTGTACTTTGTTGTCAAAGCATGCACATATTTGTTCTTAAATGACGTCCCATTATCCGAGATGATCTTGGATGGAATACCAAAATGACATATGATGTTATGTAGAATAAACTCCGCAATGCGGGGTCCAGTCGTAGAGGTAAGCGGAATTGCTTCCACCCACTTGGTGAAGTACTCTGTGGCCATTATGATGAACGTGTGATGGCTTGACGATGTAGGGGAGATCTTTTCGATTAGATCTAAGCCCCACTATGAAAATGGCCAAGCCGATTGGATCGGCTGCAAGGCCTGAGAAGGTACGTGTGTCAAGTTAGCATGGTGTTGACACTTCATGCACTTCCTCACATACGCGCAACAATCTCGCTCTAAATATGGCCAATAATAGCCCATGCGAAGAATGCGCTTTGCGATGGCCATACCACTGAAGTGGCCATCGCATGTACCATCGTGCACTTGGGTGATCGCCCAAGTGGACTCCTGCTGGTCCAAGCAACGGAGGAGGATCCCTTCATAGCTTCGATGGTACAAAATGTCTCCTAGCAAGACATGTTTTGCCACTTTCTATTTGAATGATATTTTCGTGGCATGCGACAATCCAAGTGGGAGGCTACCTAACTTGAGATAGTCTCTTATGGGTGTGTACCAATCCTGCTGATCAGAAACCTTGATGGTATGAATGACCAATCCCTCTTGAAGTTCATCCCTAGCAAAAGCTGAGTGGGAAAGAACTTGTAAGAATAGCGTTGTGTTGCTATTAAGAGGGGTTGGGGAGAACAAGGACCCCCAATTGGCATGATTCAGATTATCATGGATTCGAGAGAACTTATCTTGAGATGGTTCAATCTGGATCAGGTGGATTCCTGGCGTTAGGTCAAAGCTTGCATGCTCCATCATGGATTGCGATAATGTTTTGACTTGAATGGTTGTCATCTCACCAGAAGGGTCTTGCAGGATTAGTGACCCCAAGGAGGCCATAGTGTCCGCAAAATGATTCGATGATCGAGGGAGTGCCTCGATGTCGTACCATTCAAGCTTTGCTAGGAATTTATCCACAAGGGCTTTGTAGGCCTGTAGAACTGGGCATTTACATTGGAATACCCCTTTCACTTGGTTGACAATTAACAACGAATCACCAAAGATGTTCAAGCATTTGATGTTCATGGTGATGGTTGTCTGAAGACCTATGAGCAAGGCTTCGTATTCGACATTGTTATTGGTGCACGAGAAATCAAGTTTAAATGATAGAGGCATTGGAGCCCCTTGCGGTGTGAAGAATATGATTCCCATGCCACCCCCTTGCTCACATTTAGAACCATCAAAAAATAGGGTTATGTCGGCCTGTGACTCAGGCTCATCAGAATCTGGCGATTCTGAGACATGGAAGACCCCATCATCGGGTAGCTCTATGGTCAGAGGTTGATCATCTTCGAGAGGAGCCTCTGCTAGTTGATCGATGATGACTTGACCTTTGATGGACTTCTGTCCAATGAATTCGATGTCAAACTCCATCAACAACATGATCCATTTCATCGTGCGACTACTATGATAAGTATGACTCATCATGTACCATAATGGATTCTCCTTAGACACAACATACGTCGTATTGCTCAGCATGTAATGGCATAGCTTTTTGGTGGCAAATACCATTACTAAGCATAGCTTCTCGATGTATGCATAGTTAAGTTCATAACTGACTAGGGTGCGGCTAAGATAATAATTAGCCTGTTCTTTATGTAGTTCATTTTTTTGGGCTAGCATGGCGCCCAGTGCCACCTCAGTAGCTGAGATGTATAAATAGAATGACACTCCTGGTCTAGGTGGTGCCAATACTGGTGGTGAAGCCAAGTATTGTTTAATGTCATCGAAGGTTGACTGGCACTCATCATCCCAATGAAATGCTACCCCTTTGTGTAATAATTTATTCATGGGTCGGCACTTGTCAGATAGCTGCGCTATGAAGCGCTTGATCGACGTGACCTTACCCTGCAAGCTTCTGAGCTGCTTGATGGTGGTTGGGGGAAGCATTTCAAGGATTGCCTTGACTTTATTTGGATCTACCTCGATGCCTCATTTTGAGACTATGAAACCCAAGAGTTTTCTAGATGTGATGCCAAATACGCACTTCTTGGGGTTTAGCCTAACTTTGTGTTCAATGAGGCGATCAAGGATCTTGCGCAAGTCATCGAGATGATCTGGGCACAAAAGAGATTTGGCCAACAAATCATCCATATAATCTTCCAAAGTTTTATGCATGTGATCATGGAAGATGTATGTCATAGCGCGTTGGTAGGTGGCACCAGCATTTTTAAGGCCAAAGGGCATGACCTTATAACAAAATGTCCCCCAAGGCATTGTGAACGCCATTTTGAGTTGATCATCGGGATTGATACGAATCTGGTTGTATCCCAAGAAACCATCCATGAGGGAAAGCATTTCATGGCCTACTGTAGCATCTACCAATGCATCGATGCTAGGCAAGGGGAAATCATCCTTGGGACTCACTTTGTTTAGATCTCAAAAATTGGTGCATATGCGAATCCTCCCATCCAGCTTCTTGATGGGTACCATGTTGGACAACCATGGTGGGTAATCCATGCAGATGACAAACTATGCATCCAATAACTTTTGTAGCTCATATTTGACCATTAAGGCTACTGTTGGGTGCATCTTACATAGTTTTTGCTTGACTAGCTTGACTGTCGGATCAAGCGTTAGATTATGCATGACTAGCTACGGGTCTAGCCCCGACATGTCTTTGTAGGACCATGCAAAAACCTCCTTCTTCTCTTTGAGAAGGGCAATGTAATCGGCTTGCTCTTCAGGGGATAGACTTACCCCCAACTTGATGATTTACGGATTCATTGGATCAGAGCCGATGTCTACGTCAGTCATCTCTTCGACTGACATGTGGGACCCATCCTCCAACTGGTGTGGAGTTGGGATCAGGTGGATATCATTTGCTGAATTTAGATCTACGTTTGGAACGTCGGGTTCCTCTTCAGTGTGGAAGATATCCTGAGTTGGTCCTAGGGTGAAATGAAGCATCTCACCGCAAGGCCGGTACTCCGATGGGGATGGTGGTGAGTTAGCATGATCCTAGTCTATGGCATCTAGGTTTAGATACAATGGTCATGTTGGATCAGTTGGATTGTGGATGGGGGTGGTTAAGTCAATGGAGATCATGTTGATGAAGTGAATTTGGTCTCCATTACCATGCGGGTGGTGACTCGGACATCCTTGGTGATCTTTGTGCTCTAGATCTGGCTCTATGGGTATTGGCACAAATGGATCGGCCCTATGTGTGGATAGAAGGATAGGGTCTACCTTTGGCACTGATGGCTCTATAGGGTCTCCAGGTGGAAGGTGCTCTCTGTATGCCTGAAGTGGCGGATGCAGCACTTGGTCCAACTATGCTTGGTTCAAATGCCACCTATGCCTTGGCCCCATGTTTAGCTATTCAAACATGTCATCAATGTCTATGGGGTATTGTTGCTACCGCATATGGTTGAGATATGCCATCTCAGTCTCATCTTCATAATCGCTATCGGAGATCCATAGGCCTTCATTGGCTCTGACAACTATTTGTGGCATGTGAGGCTCATTCTGTTCGAGCAAGTTGATTTGGTCCCATCGGGGTTGTTCCGCTCTCTATGGGAGGACCTGATTCTCTTGAGGTGGCAATTGCTCGATTGGAGCATTCAAGGGGAACATTGCCATGAAGTTCTCCTGATAGTCATCTATGGGTGTCACTTGCGAGTGATTGCTATCGGACTCGAAAGGGTCCCAAGGTGCTACCTCATACTCTGACTCATCTTCTGAAGATCCTTCTTGGCCTTGTTTATATCCCTCTTGGAGGTAAGTTCTTGAACTTTCCCCTTTCTCGATCAAAGGGGAGGAGTTGTTGAGGCCAACAAGGTTTGTTGTTAACAATGGGAGATAATCCCCCAATGTGTATGTTGTGTTAGGATTGGCATATGGATCTTGTGCCAACCCATCCTTGTTGCCTAGCCCTAGGCCTTGCATGTTCTCTACCAAGATGTCAAGGGGAAAAGGGTGGTTGAACCCTACTCCTAATTTTTCATATGGCATCTGATATCTTGGTTGACAAAGAATGCGCACTCCTTGTTCATATCTGCCCAACCCATATCCATGCCAATTACATTGGCCAAGGTATTTCAAAGCGAAGTCTGGGTTGGACAGATAGTTGACGTTCTCAACAAAGGGCTCTTCATCCTCTTCCTCTTGTAGGTAAGGTTCAATGCCATTATCGAGGCCCCCATATACAAAATTTGTCTAATTTGGTGGGTAGCCTAAAGGGACAATAGTGCCGATGGGGAGGCGAGGTCTCCCCATGTCCTGCATGGACTCAAGCATGGGTGTTGCCACAATGTTCCACACTAGGTACTCCCCCAGGCCCGTATTGGCCATCTCAATGGTGATCATTGGTGATTGAGGGGGAGGGAATGGGAGTTCTTCCTGGGTCCACTCCATGTTGGGTGAACCAGGCATCTCGACTTCCATTCGGCTGGGCACCTCTTCGGTAGAGATGGTTGAGACTAATGGTGGTACCTCTTCCAAGGGCTTCTTCCCATTGTCCTTCGGTGTGGCCACCGTAGGTGGTATCATTGGTGAAGGACCAGATGATGAAGATGGGCTCGATTGGTGATTTGATGGACTTAATAGCAAGGATGTATGCAGAATCGGACCCTATTTGGATGGATTCAACTGAAAGTCCAAATGTGTCGATGGGAGGGTCGATTGTGGCATCAGCTACACCGCATTGCAATACTTGAAGGGCTCTAAGTCTACTGGGACTACATGCACTTGCCCTTCGTATGTGTACTTTAGGCATTGATGGGCTATCGAAGGGACACACTTCATGTCCCTGATCCAAGGCCGGCCCAACAAGATATTGTAGGCCATCTCACCTTCCAGGATGTGGCACAATGTAGGAATAGTCTTTTGTCCCACTTGGATGGGTAGGACAATTGTGCCAACCATCGAGCATATCGCGTCATTGAATGCTCGAAGAGTATAGGTGGAGGCCACAATGTGAGATGCTAGCAACTTGAGGTGTTTCAATGCTGCTATTGTGATTATATTGTTGGATGAGCCAGTGTCCACCAACACCCTCTTAAATGGAATCTCGTTGACCCATGCAATGACGTGTAGGGGTGGATCCACCATATCACCAGTCATCAATTTTAGTTCATCTTCTCTAAAGGTGATGACTGGTTCTGTACATCATTTTACATGTCCCACAAAGTTGTTGAAAGAGTTTGCTTCATGGGGCTGTAGCTCGATGGCTTTGAGTATCTCCATTAGAGCCTCCCGATGGGGCGGTGATTGTTGGATGAGCTCATAGATGGAGAGCCTAGCCGACGTGGTCCTTAAACTTTGGGTAAGTTTAGTCTGAATCATGGCCACTGGTCTAGGTGGAGGAGGTTGCGTAGGGTGTTGTTGAGGTTGTGACATTGATGGAACCTCTCCTGTAGCTATAGTGGGGGCAGTTGTGCTTGGGTACCTCTTGTTCCATGTCACTATGCTTATCATCCCTACATACCCTTGCATGGGGTAGTTTTGTGTCACCTCATTGACTTGTAGAGTCTTTGCCTACGCATCATGGGTAGGTAGGGGGTCTTTGAAGACCTCCATCTATTGGTTGCTTGGTGCTACGGGATTATCCACCGCTAGCATTTTGTTGTCTATTAGGTCCTGCACTAAGCTTTTGAACTTCCAACATGCGTAAAGGTCATGTCCTTTCTGTCGATGAAATCTACAATATAGGTCTTCCCTATAGCCCTTGGGTTTTGGCATGTTGGGGTCTACGGGTCGACTTTCTGGCAGGTTTATCAAGTTTGTCATGGACAAGCGGTCAAACAAGGAGTCTTTAGACTCTATGAAGGGTGTGAATTGTCGCCTAGGGTGACGTTGCTAATTTTGCTCTTGCCTATGATTTTCCTTCTCATAGCTGTCAAGAGGAACTGCCTGATAATTAGCCTTTGGGGTCTGTGTCATCTGTGTAGGCTTTGGTATGTTTATGGCAACCTGATTGACCATGGTGGGTTTCGGTTGCGTGGACCCAATTTTGGCATTTTTGGGCCACTCTTTCTTGCATGGCTTGGCAATCTCACCATCCTGTATCTTGATCTCCTCAATTATTCTGGCTTGCGCCAGGGCTTCCTCGAGAGTGGCATATTGTTGCAGTTGCAATAGCATGGAGATCGACCTTAGGCAACTCTTTGAGAACATTTGGGTCAGGTCGGCCATGGGAGGGAGGTAAGGTAGCCTTGAAAGCAACGTCCTCCACCGATTTCCATAAGCCACCATGGTCTCTTCCTCATATTGCCTGAGGCTAGCTAGGTCACTTAATGATGCCTTCTTCTTGGTGTTGAAGGTGAAACGTTCGAGGAACGCATCCACTAGCTGGTCTAGGTTGCTGATGCTATGCTTTGGCAACTGGGTAAACCAATCCGAGGTAGGGCCTACGAACATGGTTATAAATGTTCTTAGAAGCAAAGCATCATTGTCCTGAATGCCAAAGCATTGACTCAGGAATCTTGTCACATGCTCTTGGGCATCCTCATCCCCTCTAAAAATTGCCAATTGAGGCATTTTGAAGTGTTCAGGGTATGGGGGTGCCGACACTGAAGGATGCACAGGGTGACTGCAGAGCTGGCGTAAAGTGGGCTTTTGGGGCCCAAAAGTCTTGGTCTCCATAGACTCTAAGCGCTCTAGCAATGCTTTGTATGCATCGAAGGATTTGATCTCTTCCTCCTTGGTTTGTTCCCATTGTGAATTACGGGGAACTTGAGGCCTATGGAGGGGTAGCCGGATAGCGCCCCCCTGCCTTGGTAGGGCATTTCAGCCCACTCTTCTTCTTGCTCAAATTCCTCATAGGCTTCTTGAGGAGTTCTTGGGCATGACCTATAAACATGGGTGGGTGCCCGAGGAGGGCGCCCATCATTGGTTCTGGGAGTGGTCTCCCGCTCAGGTCTAGGAGGTCTTGGAGGCAATGCTTGATAAGGTCATGGAGACCTGTCTCGTACCAAGGGGTTATGCCTCTCATAAAGCTCTATCTTATGTGTGCGAGGGGTTGGAATCCTCTCATGCACAGTGTTCTAGAGCAACTCATCCATCTGACATTGAATGCACTCTTTGCTAAGATGATACAGGTGCTCTAACTATTGTTGATCTTGCTCAAGCTGCATGATTTGCGCTTGGTGGGCGGTATGTTTGGCAAATGCCAAGTCGATTTGTTCCACCGTCTTAGGTCTAGGAGGCCTAGATGCCTCCCCTACATATCTATCTCGGTCGTAGTGATCCGAGATCTCTATAGGTCACTTCCCTCTATCGAGGTTAGCAACATTCACCCGAGGCTCTGGCCTCAGTAGGTGATCCTGATAAATAGCAGGTGCAGAGGCGCATTGCTCCCATGCTATGTATTGCTCTTGAGGAATATAGTGGTTTTCCTCATGCTCCCTTTCATATATGTGAAAGGGGTGGGCAGAGTTGGCTCGCCCTGTCTGAAGAGCCTTGCGCTCTGGATTTGGCCTATTGTTTTTGATAGTAATGAGGGGTAGAGGAGGGATGATATAATCATGTGGCCCCTCCTTATGGACCTTATGTTGTTCTAGCACTTCATCACACGGTGGCCACTCATAATGAGTGTCTAAGGGGGCCTTCCTATGTATGTACTCCTCTTGAAAGGGTCTGTGTTGAATGGGAGTGCCCCTCGAAGGGGTGCCTCTATAGTCCTATTCCGTCATGGTATGATGTGGACTATTTTGTGGGTCAGGCCACCAAGGTGGTATGACCAAGTCCTTGGGGCTATAACGGAGGTGACTTGTGCCCCCTTGTACACTTTTCATAGCTTCTGCCCATGATTGGGCTTGGCTACGGGTGTACACCATGGTGGTGGTTCTCTAAAAGATATGTATGTTTTTATCTTCTTTATGATTTTTTATGCTACACTAAACAAAAAGGGGCCACACAAACAAAGAAGTGATTATCTCGTTTATAGATTAAATGTGTGCCCTAAATCTGGTTCAGTGTGTTTTGATTTTTGTTTTGAAAGCCTTGTAAAGAAAATTTTGTTGTACATGCAATATGAGGGCTCTTATGTCTCCCAAAATGGTCACCCCTTCAATATACCACTGCCAGGCCATTATACCGAACCTCTCAATATACCCACCCTTACGTGAGGGAAACTATTGGTACGCGAGAGCAAAAAGTACGTGGAACATAGGCGGTATGGAAGGGGAATCACTCTATTTTTGACACCTACCATAGAAGACTTATCCTCATGCATTGGGAATCACCCCCACTACACTTGGTCAGCTTTCATCAGGATTTACGTCTAGCAACAATCGCGATCGAGGTTATGTATGCAAAATTCAAGCCAAGGTGGTGATGAAATCCACCGTTGGTCTTGATCAAGTGTTGGGGTTTTACGACCAACTCCTTGATGTTTATATTATCACGTGGTGTGTGTGGTTCTTTTTACTTGTACAAAGAAAGAAAACATGCAACAAACTTCTCTATGCAAGCAAAGAAAGTAGAAAAATCATAGAAACAGAGATAAAAAATTATAGAGGATGTTCAGAAAACCTACCTCTTCTCTGCCCAACCTGGATGCCCCTAAGTTTCTGCTCAGAAAATGCATAGAGAGCTAATCATCCTAGGGTGGGATGAATAGCAGATCTATATTCATCATAGGGTGGGATGAATGCCTATTCGTCCCTGGGTGAAATGAATACCAGCTCTGTATTCATCACAGGGTGGCATGAGCAGCAGTCCAACGCTTGAAGGATTAACACCTGCAAGCAAAAAACACAAAATTTTGATCAAAAACTTGATCCCAAAATCAAGGGATAGGGTCCCACCATGATCACCATTGAAAGCACTTGTATACGGAAGCACAAGTGCACCGGGTGCGATGCAAACAAAAGCAGTTGTATTAACGAAACGCTAAGTGCATGAAAAAGGGAAAGCGAAGCATGAATGAAATGAGATGTAAAGCAAAAACAAAGGTGCAGCCTCTTTTATTAATTTTTCTTATGATCAGGTTACAATACGTCTCCCCCTCCATTTTCAGGGGCTCGGAGCGTTCGATACAATTTTGTTACACCAACGGATGGTGCGCTTCCCTTCGGGATCTTCCGCGTGCCCACATTCGAAATGGGTGGGCCAAATGTCACCACCGCTTGCATGAATACATTCTTAGTTCCTTGCTGCCCCTCCGGTGTCGAGATCCTATGTACATAGAAATAACAAATGATTAATAGCACATGCGGATGGAGGGAAACATGCAATCCCCAAGGCCTCCGGTTAATGCATACATGAAATAATTAAAACAGTGATCAAAACTTATCAGAATGGAATGAAATTTAAATAGAAGCATGTAAACACCATCAGGGACACATTGCAAAAAGAACAGTCAAGAAATCTATTGTAGATTTCTAATCGCTCCGGGGTGGGACGATTAGGACTGTCATAAAATGTCCAAAAGTGACCTCCCAAATGTCCCATCCAGAGGCCTCCAAAACACCTACAAACTTGGGGTTAGGAAAAATGGGGCATTTTGAGATGACCCAGAAGGTCGGATTTTGCATATTCTGCCCCGATCGCCCTGTATCCGAAGGCGCTCCCTGTATGTTAGTAAAAGCGTAAAACAATGAAAACACAGTCAAAACAAGTCAGAATGCATTCAAAATTGAACAACAACATATATGAGTCACCTAAAACAAGATGCAAAAGAAATAGTGAAGAAATATACTATATATTTCTAATCACTCCGGGGTGGGGCGATTAGGACTGCAATAGTGCGGGGGCGCCGGGGCAGGACGCCCACCGTTTGGGGCTTGGTTTTGACACCAATCCACTTGGGATGGGTCCAAAACCTCCTAGGGGGTTGTGTCAGAAAATTGGGTGTGGGATTGTGGCCAATTGTTTGGGTTTTGGGTCCGGATTGCGCTCCTAATGTTCACCCGATAACCTCCCTTCCAAAAGAGAGATCAAGGATGTAGGAAGCACAATGAGGGTGAGGGTATAATTCGGTAGCACTCCATTGCTCCAAATGCTCCTTCTCCATCCTTCCTTTGGGGTGAGAAGACTCACCATTTTATAGACCTGAAGGTCTGCTTTGAATGTGCATGCAGGGGCGCCACTTGGCCATCATGCCTTGTCAGGGGAGAGAAGATTCCTCCCTGATTAAGGGCTCCATGACTGCCTCTATGACTGCCTCTTTGAGCTTTGAAATGCTCACTCACACTCCCATGCATTGAAGGTGGAGTTGAGTGGTGGATCTGGGCTGCCATTTGTCAAGGTTTGACTTTTTGCCCGTCAAACCTGCTATTCGCCCCACCCTGGAGCGATTGCTGCTAATCATCCCGGGGTGGGGCGAATAGCATTCTAATCATCCCAGGGTGGAACGAATAAGGAGCAGGGTGCTTGAAAGGTGCCAAATTGACCTCTGACCTTCCAAAACTACTTTGGGAGTGGTTAGGACCACTGTTTAACCTCTAGGGGCTGCCCTAGGGGCTGTGTATGCCAATTCGGTCAGTGCTTGTAGCCACATAATCAGATTGGTGTTGTTTTGGTGTCTATAGATAGCATCATAGTTATCGTAAAACCTCCTACTTAAGAAGAAAAATTTGGTGTGCATATTTTTGATTGAATATTAGTTTTGTTGGTACGACTTAGCAAGAGCCTTTAAGTTGCTATATGATTCGTACGATGTTGATGTTAATGGTTAATATTAAAATTGTATAATAATTAAATTAATTTGGTGAGTAGTTAATTTAATTATTCTAATGTGGTTAGTTTTAAAAAATTAAATGTTAAGAGAGTGTTTTAATTAATAAAAGGGTATTAATTAAAATGCAAGCAAGGCATTACTTTCTTTCTTTATATATATATTGTCCATGCTTATAAGAATGCATTTGGTTTAAAGGAAGGAAATTGTTGTCCAAGATTTAGCAAAATAATTGATTAGCACTAAGGTTATTATTATTTTTTATAGCCTTAATCAAGAAATAAAATAATTGAAGTGTCACTTCATGTTTTGCTTTTAATTTATGTACGTAAGTAATGTCATGTATGTCAAAAATTTTGGTTATGTGTTATGGCTCCCATGGGAAGTTTGGAGTCTGATATAATGCTAAGAGTTAAAGAATATACCGACTCATATGTTTCCCCACCCTGGCAATCATTCATTAGAAGCATAATAGAATTAGTTGAAGGGAAGTTTTCCTTTATGTAGCTTTGGAAAGGTAGTGAGGAGGTGATTTTTTTTAAAGCATTGATAGAAGGAATCCATAGGAGATTAAGAATGAAATTTGTAGAGGTCATACTATAGGGAGTGGCATGTTTAAGAGGTATTTCCTCCAAGGTTAACTTAGGATAATTAAGTTATTATTTATGTTGGATATATTATATGCTTTTCTATATGTTTTGAGTGCCCTAATTTTCCAATGTATGACTTGTATTGTTATTTGGGATAATGATGCTACTGTAGATTTGTTCTTGGGAATAGTGGCCCTATTGGATTCTTGGTTAAGTTTAGCTTGTGAGAGACTTCTTTATTGATAACCATTATTTTCCTTCAAGCTCGTTTGTTCTTTGTTTTGGTAGAGGCTTAAGTGTCCTTTATGTTTAGCTTGCTTTATTATCTCCTGAAGCTCTAGAATGGCATTCATGTTGGAAGTGTTGGGTTGTATTCATCTATTTTTTTCTTTTGTTATGGTTTATTGTTAGTTATTAGATTTTTGTAAGGTGTTATTTGTTCAGTTGTAAGCTTCTATTCATTTTTCTTTGAATAAGTTCTTGAGTTCAATTGTTTATTCAATTTAGGATTTTGGTGATCTCAACTAGCTAGTTGTTTGTATAATTCATTGTTGTGTTCCTTCTTGTAAGATGGCACTTGGTTTTGCTAAGATTTTACATTGGTAGCTTATGTATGATTTTGAATGAAAAATTAGTTGCTTATTTATTGTTAACTCATGTAAATTTTGTGAATACTTTTGTTAAGCATTGTTATGAATGGTTTTTTTATAAGTTGTAGGAAGCTTTTATTAGTTGGTTAAGGCGTGGTGTAGAAAATCAAGCCTATGTTTTTAAATATATTGATGAATAAATAGATCAAAATAAAATGGATTAAATTATGTTGAAAAGTTATCTTTTGGGAACAGTGTTTATGATGTTATTTAAAAGAAGTATAATTATCTATTTTTTATCCTATGGAAGTAATATGCATTTAGATTTATTCGTTTGAAAAAGAAAAGTTAGCTATAGGAGTGGTAAAGTGTTGATGGAAATTATGGTTGAGAGAAGTATGGGATTCTCTCAATGTATGCATGGAAAATGCTTGTATGATTTATGTATTGCATGGTTGAATCTTTTGCATTGCACACATTTTTCTTGCATATGCATATCATGAGTTGTCTTAATCCCTAAGTTCCTTCTCAATTTCATGGAATATTCTCCTTCATGAAGAGGATCATGAAAGAAGATGATGCTAGGGACCTCTTAGATGGAAAATATATTTTGAGAATGAAAGGAAAAGTGATGTTATTCTTAAGTTGGGAGTGATGTATTATAGAGAAAATATGTTTTCCAATTACTTGTTATATTGAAAACTTGAACGAAGAATGGAAGGATTATATGTTGATTTCTTATATGTAATATGAGCAAATGGGAAATAATGAGTTAGATTCTAATTTTATGGATGATGAAATTATGCTTTTAGATGTTGTTCACTATTGCTTTCTAAGATAAAGTTATTTATATATGATGGTAATGTGGGTGAAAGTAATTAAAAAATCTAGTTCTAGCATTGTGTTATATTTGAACACATTAATTTGTTATATTACTTTAATTCCTTTATTGGAAAAGATGATATTTTGATTTTATGTATTACTTGGGATTAGAGGGGGTTTCTTGGGCTTGGATATAGATCCATATAGGACCCTTGATTTAAGAAGGTATCCCAATATTGGAAGGATTTACACTAGTGTAATATCCATGAAGTTGTGAATCTTGGAAGGAGTTAAAGTCATGTAATAGCCAAGAATTCACTAATATGGAAGGAATTGTGATGATTTAATAGCTAGATAAATATGAATGATACACCTTTAATGGTGAGGCTCAGGTGTTCCATAGTAGTGATGTCTTTGGAATCATTCATAAGGTAGTATAGTGGTGGCACCTTGGATGGGTGATCATGCTTATAAACACAATGTCTAACTTCTTGCTACCATGTGTCACACTTTGGATCATTGTTATATTTTTTCAATTTATCTATGATTTTCCAATTTAGATATGATAGTTGCATAGAATGTATTGGTTGAGACTATTTTAATATTAAAAAAGTGGTATTACATGGCATAAATAATTTTCATGCCAGCCTCATGCCCATTTCCAAGTTAGAAATGCACAAGGAATCAAACATTAGTCTCTCTTGCACTAAATATAATATGCTATTTATCATTCCAAGGTAATGAATGGGAAGAAGCAACTACAATTTCCCTTCTAATATTTCCCCCACTATAAATACCAATAAAAATAGCTAATTAAGGGGAGGCGAAATTGATTAGACGTTTTTCGTAGGACTGCCCAAACTGCCGAACTCGTTTCGGCCATATCTCACTCATCCGGACTCGGATTGAGCTAAAATTTTGAGGGTAGATGCCTGAAAAACCCTAGAACGTCTCCACCAATTTTCATATCATTTGGAGCAACACAGATCCTAGCGCATCCCTATGTGTGAACGACATATTTGGCAAGCGGCTATGCGAGGGTTTCATCTGGGTTGAGTGCAAGCAGCTCCAGAGGTTGGTTTTTAGGGCCTTCGGGCCCTAGCGGCCAATATTTTTGTGGTTTATGCTCAATATTTTAGCAGGAAATGTTGCAGGGGATACAATATGGGTTAGAAATTTGTCTTTCAATAGATCATACCATGAACTTGAGTGACAACGGCTTCCAATTTGCTGCACAAAAGAAAAGTGAAAATCATACCTTTCCACGGCGTCTAGGGCAAGGATTAAAGAGATCACGAAACAAGTTTCAAGCAGTTGATCAAAAAATGGCTCATATCTCAAGTGAATCTGGTGCTAAGGTGCACCCACAAAATAATTCTACTATGAAAACCCCTATCAAGGGTAAGAATTTCGAAGACTCAGTCCCAAAAATGAATTTTAGGGATGCCCTTCATGGTGGACAGCCTCAGCCCAATGCTAATATCAATATTAGGGCTTCCCATAAACCTCTAAGAATGCCTAAGATTGATCCCAGGAAAATGGAGTCAGGATGTCTTAAAGCAGCTGATGGAACTCCTATTGTTAAGCTTGATATGGGTAACATTCAGATTGGCATTGAAGATTTGGAAAAAAGAGGACTAATTTGTCGGTTCGTGGGTTTTCGTCCGAGTCTATCTCGCTTTCAAAGTCTGGGCTGCAAAAATCTGGAAAACTAAAGGTGAGTTACAAATCTCTATTTATCCAAATGGTTATTTTCTTGTTTTATTTGCTAATAATGAAGATAGAGAGAAAACTTTTCAAGGGGGTCCTTGGTTTTTTGGAAGGGCAGGGCTTTTCATGAAGCCCTGGCATACTAAATTTAAAGTTGAAGAAGAGATGCCTTCTATAGCTCCCGTGTGGGTTAGACTCTTTGGCCTCCCTATTGAATTTTGGAATCCTACTATTTTTTCTTCAATTGGAAACTCTTTAGGAACTTTTATGATGACTCCTGATTGTACTCAAAATTTTGAACATATTATTTATGCTCGGATTTGTGTTTTAATGGATTTTGACAAACCCCTACCTAAAAATATCACATTACAATTTGGGGAAGACACTTGGGAGCAAGTAGTGGACTATGAGAACATTCCTTTTCGTTGTAGAATTTGCCATGAATATGGTCATTTGGCCAGTGCTTGCCCAAATAAAATTCCTGATCAAAAGAAAGAAGATATAAACTCAACAGGTTTCCAAATACCTAAGAAGAAGAACACTCAGAAAAAACCAGTTATGAAGGATCAATCAAAGTCATCTGCTAATATGTTTGAAATCCTTTCCACAAATGATATCCCAAGTGAGGAAGAGGAAATAATGGAAACTAAAATCTTAGAAACACAATTTAAATATGAAGGGAAGAACTCAGAGACAAACCAACAAATCAAAGGTTTTCAACAGAAAAAAAAGGAGAAAATTTACACAAGAAAAACAATATTTCAAATGTCAAAACTTCAAATAATGCAGGTCCCAATATAGACTCCGTTGAACCATCTAGTAAAATTTTGGTTGTGTACGAGCATTCTTCAAGGTTAGAAGCCATCTCAGATTCAATTGGAATAAGTCAAGAAACAGGGAAAAAAAATTGAAGATGGATTCTAATCAAAAAGTAGGTCGCAAGACCAATCAATATCATATGGTAAAAGAAGGTGAAAAGCTTGTAGAGGAAGGTAAGATTAATGCCCTTCCCAACTTTTTTAGCCCTGGTATTAATGAAGATCATCACTTGGAATATTAGAGGACTCAAAGGGAGTCTTTCAAAACAAAATGAAATTAGAAGAATGATTCGGATAAATCATCCACATCTTGTTTTCCTTCAAGAAACAAAGATGTCAATGGAGGATATGGACTTAATTGCCAGTAAAATTTGGCCAGCTAGAAAAGTGGTTTCCCTCAGCTCCCAAGGGACTTCGGGTGGCATTGCTTGTCTTTGGGATCCAAAAGAGGTAGTTATTCACCATATGGTTGGCAGTTGGGGTTTGTTGGCTATAGCTATTCAAAGTAGACATTCCAACCAGATTATGCTCTGCATTACTGTTTATGCTCCGACTTCTTTGGAGGAAAAAAGAAGATAGTGGAAGGATATTACTCATATTATCTCTCATTTTCCTAAAGCTTGGATCTTGATCGGAGGAGATTTCAATACCATCCTCTCTCTGGATGAGAAAAGGGGGGAAAGAGAAATTTGGACAAAAGCACTAACCTCATGAGCGAATATATTGCAAACCTCCATCTTGTGGATATCCAACCAGATAATGGCCTTATGACTTGGTCTAACAGAAGGCAAGGCTTAGCTTGTATAATGGAGAGATTGGATAGGTTTTTGCTCTCTAAAAATTTCTTAATCCATGGTCACATTCCTAAAGTGAAGACTCTTAATAATGTTGGTTCGGATCATTGGCCAGTCATGGTGGAAATGTGGAAAACCAATGTGAGTTTCTCTCCTTTTCGTTTTCAATTAATGTGGCTTAGAGACATTTCCTTCAGACCTCGTGTGCAACAATGGTGGAAGGAAGGTAAACCTAGGCATGGGACTAAGATGTTCTATTTTGCCAAAAGACCGCAATACATTAAATCCAAAATCAAGACTTGGAACTGGAAAGAGTTTGGGGATGTTCATAAAAAAAACATGAAGTTATTGCTCATCTTGAAAATTTGAATAAGAAAATCCATTTAGATGGCCTCACAGAGAAGAGAAGTGCAGATGAAATTAAACTCACAACTCAATTTAGAGGAATGGGAAAAAAGAGAAGAAATCTTATGGAAGCAAAAATCTAGAATTCAATGGCTCAAAGAAGGAGATCGAAACACAAATTTCTTCCACAAATCTCTTCTAGCTCGAAGATCTCACAACTTTATTTCTTCCTTAAAATCAGATTCTGGAGATGTTGTTTATACTTGGGATGGCATGAACTCTATTGTTGTTGATTACTTTTCCAATATTTTTGTTGCTACTCCCCTTGACTCAGCTTCACAACATAATGTTCTTCAAGCAATCCCTTCTCTTATCACTTCTGAGGAGAACTCTATTTTGACTGCTCCTGTTACTATCAATGAGCTTCAACAAGTAGTTTTTAAAATGCAAAAAGGGAAAACCCCAGGTCCTGATGGTTTTCCTATTGAGTTCTACCAAGAGTTCTGGGATATCCTTCATGTTGATTTATTAGAGGTGGTGGAAGAAGCCAGGAAAGCCAAAGAAATTTTGAAGGTTATAAATAAAACTTATATTACTCTTGTTCCAAAAGCTCAAGAGGTTGATCATATCTCAGCTTTTAGACCTATTGCTTTATGTAATGTTCTTCTCAAAATCATTACTAAAATCATGGCAGAAAGGTTGAAGCCTCTTTTGCATAAGATTATTTCCCCAGAGCAAGGGGGTTATGTGGAAGGACGTCAAATAGTAGATGAGATAGTTCTTGCTCAGGAAGCCATCCATTCCATGGATATGCAAAATTCTCCTTCCATGTTCATTCGGTTAGACTTATCCAAAGCTTATGACAGAGTGGATTGGCACTTCCTTATCAAAGTTTTGAGGCAATTTGGTTTCTCTAAGGATTGGATGGATTGGATTATGGGATGTATCTCTTCAGTTTCCTACTTAGTTCTTATCAATGGTAGGCCTTCTCAGTCTTTCCCAGCTTCCAGAGGTATTAGGCAAGGTGACCCGCTATCCCCTTATTTATTCATCATTCTTGTTGAATGCTTGGGTAGGACTATAACCAAAAAGAGGGAAAACAAAACCCTTGAGGGAGTTACCATTGCTCATGGAGCTAGACCTATCTCTCATCTTCAATTTGTGGATGACTCTACTCTTTTAGGTAAAGCTACAGTTAAGGAAGCTTCTAATATTAAGCAAATCATTAGCTATTTTTCTAAGGCTATCGGGCAGCTTGATCAATGAAGACAAATCTAAAGTTATTTTCTTTCACTCGCTCTACTAGACAGGAATCCATGGTCTTGGATAAACTAAGATATAAGAAGACCTCTCTTCCAATCACTTATTTAGGTATTCCCATAAATATTCAAAGGCAAAAAAATAAATATTGGAATTGGTTGTTGGACAAAGTCAAGAAGAAAATTGGAAAGTGGACCAACAAGTGGCTTTCTTATGGGGGTAGAATCACCTTGGTAAAATCAGTCCTTCAAGCTATTCCTATTTATGTTTCTTCCATTTTGAATATCCCAAAGGTCTGTTCTTCGAGAATTGGATCAAATCAGTCATCGTTTCCTTTGGAGTGGTACTAAGGAGAAAAGAAAATGGGCCTTGGTGAAATGGGATACTTTATGTCTTCCTAAGAGTGAAGGGGGGTTAGGATTACGGTCTTCAATTAATAACAACAAAGCTTTAGCTACTAAATTATATTGGAGGATGTTGCATAACCCCAATGCTCTTTGGGCCAATAATCTTCGTGCTAAATATGCTGAGAACAAAAGTCCCGAAGACCTTGTTCGCTATCAACTTCCTACCAAAGGTTCTCCCATTTTAGCAGTTCTTAAGACTGGTGAGGATTTGATAAAGAAAAAATTATTTTGGATCATTCATAATGGTCAACATGCAAATTTTTGGATAGATTCTTGGGATGGTCACAAGCCTTTGATAACTCGGTTTCCCGATTGGAGGCCTTGGATGGAGGAGCTTCACCGAGCTAATTGGATAAAGGTGGCTAATTACTATCGGTACCATACTGGTAATTCAAAGGTTGGTAGATATTGGATCCCTATTGAGGACTGGCCTATTCAAATCCCAGAAAGGCAAAGACAAGATATCCAAGGCATCCTTCATATGAGATCCCTCTCTTGGTCCCATGAAAAATATTGTTTTGGATGGAACAACACTACTAAGGGTGAGTATTCAGTTGCTCAAGGTTATTTGACCTTATGCCATAATAATCCCAACCATTCTTCTGACATATTCTCTCGATTGTGGGCTCAAAAGCTCTGGCCTAAGGTGAGGTTCTTTAATTGGCTTTTATTGCATCGTAGGGTGCTTACTGGTGAGCAACTTATGAAGCATGGTTTTCATGGCCCTTTTAGATGTGAAATGTGTGAAGAGAATGTAGAAAATATCAACCATATTTTTATTGAGTGTACTTTAGCCTCTGAGCTATGGAGGAGAATGGCCACTTTACTTGGCTTACAGTGGTCCAATTTTTTTACTTTTGAACAGCTTTGGAGGGATTGGCCTAATCAAGAGGGTGTTGATCATTTTATTAGGCGGTTAGTTTGGATGGGTTCTACCATTCTTCTTTGGAATATTTGGAATGAAAGGAACAACCAAATTTTTAATCAAGATAGGAAGGATATTCACTATATTTGGCAAAAGACCATAGCCAACTTAGTTGAATCAGTCCATCATCTCCTTAATCACCCCCAAAACTCCCACCAAAGATGGGATCAAGTGATGCAAAGATTGAAGATTAAACCTTCTAAGGGCAACCAACTTAAAGGGAATGTGAGTATTAGTAAGATGGATAGGAATAGAAATTGGCAACCTCCTCCTAAGGATTTTGGAAAAGTCAATACTGATGGAGCCTCTAGAGGGAACCCTGGAAAAGCCAATGTGGGAGGAATTGGTAGACTTTCAGATGGCTCCCTGGTTTTTACTTTTGCTTGAGAATTTGGGTATTCTTTCCAATAACCTTGCTGAGGGGTATGGTATCCTCAGAGGCCTTCAGGAGGCTACTAAGGTTGGATGGGAAAAGGTGTTAGTTGAGTCTGACTCTCAACTTATGATTAATCTCTTGAAGAATCCTTCTAATAATCATAAGGTGGATTGGAGAATAAAAAGAATTATTGAGAAGATTCAGTTAATCCAGATGGGATTTTTGAAAGTTGATTACAATCATGTGGTCAGAGATCAAAACAAGAGTGTTGATGCTTTAGCTAATTGGGCTTTGGACAAAGGTGATCTTACTTGTTATGGCCACCCTCCTATATGGTGGGCTTCTCAAATTAGGGAAGCTCTTCTTTCTATCATTTCTTTGGATGGCTCCAGTTTTGAAGGTACCTAGTTTCTTCTTGTTTTTTTTTTTTGCTTCTCTTTGGTTCATTCAGTTTTTTTTAGTTCCCTAGCTCATTCTATTCTTTATTTTGTTTCCTCTATTGATTCTTGCCTTAATAGTCTTCTGGTCTAGATAGGTCATTGTTTTGTTCATTTTTTATTTCTTTTTTCTTTTTTGTTTTTTTTTGTTTAGTTTTTTTAAGGTGGGTGGGTTTTTTTATTTTGTTTTGTTTTTGTGTTCTTTGTGTTGTTTTTTGTTGTTCTTGTGTTTTTGTTGTTTTGTTTTTTTTTTATGTTTTTTGTTATTGTTCTTGTGTTTTTTTTCGTTCTTGTTCTTGGGTTTCTCTTTGTTTGTGTTATTTTGTGTTTTTATGTGTGAGTGTTTTCTATGTTTTTTGTTTTTGTTTATTGTCTGTTGTTGGTTGTTTTTTATTTTTATTTTTATTTTATTTTTTAATTTTTTAGGTTTTGGTTGTGTTTATTTTTCATGTTTTTTTTGGGTTATGTCTTTGTAGTGTTCTGTTGTTTTTGTCTTGTTTGTGTTTTGTTATGTGGTTCTTGTGTTTTTCTATGTGGTTTGTGTTGTGGTTTCTTTTATCTTATTGTGCGTGTTTGGTTGTGCTTTTGTTTTTGACACACTCAAGGAGCATGTTTTTTATTTTATTTTATTATTTTTGTTGTTATTTACTTATTTTTAAATTGGTTTTGTGTGTTTGTTTGCTCCTTGAGTATGTCAAAGGTGGTAGGCCAGGTCCGAGTCCTGGGCATTTTTGGCAGAATGGATACCCCTGCCTCCTTGGGTCTTACCCGAAAGTGGCATCCCTTTTGGGATGTTTTCCACAAATAAAAAAAAAAAATAGCTAATTAAGGAACTGAACATGAGATCTTATGTAGAACCATCCTAATAATCACTGAGCCACTATACCATGATGAGATAGTAGGATGCATCCATGAATTGAACAAACCTCAAACTTTCATGACAATTAAAACTAATGTTGATTTGCTTTGAACTAGTGCCCTCCAAATGACAACCATTAGCAAGAACCACCATGTTGCAAAAAAAATAGTCAAGGCAAGGAATATTTAGACATAATGGAACCCAAAATATATACTTAAGAGCTTTTTTCACCAAGAAAATATAAAAATTGGTGGATCAAACATGTCTCATAATACTTGCCACATGCTTGCATGCTATGCCTTAGATGTAGTGGAATCTATCCTAGATGAGGTACAATTCTTTCCCATGGTGAAGGGTTTTACATAACCATAATAGTGTCAAGCCAAAGTGGAGCATGCATGCAAATAGAATATTGCTTCCAATTCAAAATCTTCATCTCCCAATCCCACACATTTCCCAAACCCCTAAGACTGTTGCCCTATGCTAGCCTACCCGCTCTTCATCTCCACATCGGCCTACTCCTGGTACTGACTCCACCGACATCCACCAAACCTCTAGCCCACTGAAATCTCCCAATCCCACACCCAAAGTAGACGTAAACAAAGAGCAGAGGAGGGACCAACTAAAAAATGCTGAGAAACTTTCCAAAGTAGCTGAGATCAAAATGGCTGACGAAACTGTGCCTACCTCCTTGGGCCCCATTGTTGAACACTCCATCACAACCCACCAAGAAGAGGATGAAGTTAGACCCAAACTAACTTTGTCTCAAGGGAGAGGCAGAGGTCGCAAAGCAAACTCCAAAGCATCTCAATGAATATCATCTCCTGGAATGTCAGAGGCCTCAACAGAATTGCAAAACAAAGAACTGTTAAGATAGTAAGGAAAAATCTAAAACCAACTATCATGTTCCTTAAAGAATCCAAATTATATGAGAATAGCAGCACTCAAGTTTGCAAGTTAATCTGGGAAAACAATAATTTTTCCTTTTATCCCTCCACAGGGGCTTTCGAGGGTCTCCTCTGTTTATGGGACCCGAATTTCATTAAAGGGAGAGTCCTTTCTGTCTTTGACAGAACCGTCAACATTCTATTTACTAACAAAGACACCCACCTCCAGTGGATCACCACCAATGTTTACGGACCTAACAGTCCTATTAACAGAAGATTACTATGGGATAACAATGCGCAACAACTTTGTTGACTTTCCATGGATGCTCTGTGGCGATTTCAATTCTCCCCTCCATTTGTTTGATAAACAAGGAGGCAATCCGATCACCAAGCAGCTACATAGAAGACTTTAGTGAATTTATCCACCACAATGAGCTAATGGACATGCCGCTCCAAGGGTCCAACTACACATGGAGCAACAGATGAGCTGGAATCCATCACATCCAAATCCGGCTTGACAAATTTCTCTTATCCAAAGAACTCATTCCTATTTTTGGTGATGCCAGGCTTCATAGCCACCCAAAAATTGGCTTCGACCACAATCCCTTAATTTTGGATTGTTCTCACCCCTAAAAAATATTCAAAACCCCTTTCAGGTTTGAGAAGATGTGGCTCACTCATCCTGATCTAGGGTTGTGTATTCGTTAATGGTGGTAGCAAGATTTCTGTCCAAACCCTCTCATGAATCTGTTCCTCAACTGAAAGCGGTCAAACTCAAGCTGAAATGCTGGAACAGGGACGTTTTCGACAACCTCTTTACCAAGAAAAAACTTTTGATGGATGCACTGAAAAGGGAGGAAAATTTGATTCAGGGAGGAGATCTGAGGGCCAAAACTTTCCTTGAAGAAAAGAGCCTCGTCTCAAACTTTCACAATGCCTTAGCTAAGGAAGAGACATTCTGGAGGCAAAAATCTAGAAACCTCGGGCTCAAAGAAGGAGACACCAACACGAAGTATTTCCATGCTTCCACCATGCATCACAGAGGCTCTAATAAAATCTCTAAGCTGACCAATGCTGATGGATCCATTGTCTCTGACATCCAAGCAATCAGACAGGAAGTTGTTTGCCATTTCCAGGAAATCTTAGGACCAAGCACTGACTGCCATCCCTGCACCTTGAGTTCTCTACTTTAGAACATCCCAAAGTTAGTGTCCAACAATGAGAATGGGAAATTGCTTGAAAACTTCACTAAATAGAAGATCAAAGAAGCTTTTTTCGCAATGGAACCTGATAAGGCCCCCGGACCTGATGGCTTCCCTCCCCAATTTTTTCAACATTTCTAGGATATTATGGGCCAAGATGTCGTGGCTGCGGTTAAATTCTTCCAGAGAGCCAAAAAGATGCCGAGAGAAGCCAATTCCACTTTCATTGTGTTAATTCCCAAGTCCAACGATCGTGCCTCTCTATTTGACTTCAGATCGATTAGCCTCTACAGTGTCATTTACAAACTTATCACCAAAGTTATGGCTAATAGTTTGAAAGACATCCTTCCCTCCATCATCGATCAGTGCCAAGGGAGCTCGGTCAAAGGCAGATTCATTTTGGATGGAGTGATAACTATCCATGAATTGGCCCACTCAGCATCTAAAAACAAAAAACCTAGCATGTTCCTTAAGCTTGACATGAACAAGGATTTTGATTGGGTTTCCTGGAAATTCCTTTTCGAAGTCTTGGAAAAGTTTGTGTTTCACAAAGAATGGATCAAGATGATTCACGAATGCATCTCAACTACTTGGTTCTCGGTTATTATCAATGGCTCGCTCGCAGGTTTCTTCCAAAGTTTCAAAGGCATCCATCAAGGGGACCCTCTGTCCCCCTTTCTCTTCATCATTTTGGCCGAAACCCTTGGAAGAACCCTCTCAGCTGCCTACAATAGTGGTCTTGTTTCCGGGATCAAACTAGCCTCAACATCCAAAGCCATATCCCATCAACAGTTTGTTGATGATACTATTCTATCCTCTCACGCTTCCATTCCCAAAGCAAAAATCATTAAGAACATTCTTGATTCTTATGAAGAGGCGACTGGTCAAAAATTCAACTACCACAAAAGCAAGCTATACTTTCTCAATACTCCCACTCACAGACAAAATAGGATTGCAGAGATCCTCGGGTGCATCATTGGGAGCCTTCCAACTACTTATCTTGGATTATCGCTTTTCCACGGTAGATCAGTCTCGGCTATGTGGAATCCTATTTTAGATCACCTCAACAAGAAACTTGCGGGGTGGAAAAGCTCAATGCTCATCCAGGCAGCCAAAGCCACTCTGGTCCAAGTTTTCCTTCAAAGTATCCCCATTTTTTTCTTGTCTATCTTCAAAGCTCCAGCTACCATCTGCCAAAAATTGAACAAATTCAACGTAGATTCCTTTGCGCTGGAAACGAAAAAAAGAATAAATTTTTGCTTGTCATGTGGGATAGGGTCTATTCCAAGAAAAAGGATGGAGTGCTCTGATTCAAAGACATCAAGTTGATGAACATGGCACTCATTGCCAAACAGGCCTGGAGACTCACCATCAATGAAAAAGTCACTTGGATAGATATCATTAAAGCTAAGTACCTTCATCACCTTTCCTTTCTTGGAGAGCACAACCTCCCCATCGGATCCCACTTCTGGAATGGCATAATCAAAACAAGGAAAATCATCATGGAAGGCTTAATGTGGTGTCTAGGAACTAGAACGACCATCCATTTTTGGGATGATCCATGGATCTGTGATAAACCTCTCAGCCATGATCCACATCTTACAGTGCTCAAGGAGATCACCGAAGCCACCTTTGGAGATAAGGTGTGCCACTTCATTAACCAAGGTCCTACAAGACCTAAATGGAAACACCTGGCCCTTAACAGGCCCAGGCATATCACCGAGGCTCTCAGGAGGTACAAAAATTTGTGAGGACTTGCATCATCCTGAGCTCACACAAAGATGATTCCATGGTCTGGAACCTTGAAGAATCTAGAAATTTCACTGTCAAATCAGCGTACTACAGTCAAGAAACTCCCACTGATGGTTGGGACTTATCAAACTAGGTCTGGGTTCCCAAGATCATTCCCAAGGTCAAATTATTTTGTTGGTTGGCCTCACAAAATAGAATCCTCACCATTGACAACTTGATTATCAGAGGGTTACTCATTCCCAATTGGTGTATTCTGTGCAAAAATGCCTGTGAGTCCACTTCACATGTTTTTCTAGAATTTCCCTTTTCTCTAGCAGTTCTCAACCAGGTCCATAATACCTTTGTCATCTCCACAGTCCTCCCTTATTCCATTCCACTCCTGATTAAGCAATGGCCCCGACCTTTCAAGAGCAACCAACTAAAATTCATGTGGCAAGCTTGCCTCCACCTTTACCTATGGCAGATTTGGATCGAGAGAAACACCAAAATTTTCAAAATCAAGCCACTGATAAGAAGATTATCATTATCAAAATCATGGTCCTCGCTGCAGATCTAACCAAATTTTTCAATCTGTCTAACACTTCTATTTCGGCCCGTATTTTTGTGGACAGGTCTGTCATCAAGTGGGTCTTAACTCCTTCTGGGTGGCACAAACTCAATTTTCATGGGGTGGCTAAAGGCAACCAAGGAGCGAATTACAGGGGGGGAATTCTTAGAAACCATAGAGGAGAAATAATTTTGGCCTTTGCCCAGAACTTGGGAATTCAATCCAATAATATTGCAGAAGCACGAGCCCTGTTCCAAAGTTTGATCCTCATGGAAGGGTTGACGATCAATAAACTTATCATCGAGGGAGACTCGTTGCACTGCATCAACTGGCTCAATGGTACTACTAAGCCTCCCTGGGCCCTTGCTTCGATTTTCCAAGAATGCAAGGCCCTAATTGGTAATTACCCAGAATTACCCATTAAGCATCAATATAGGGAAGGAAACAAAGCTGCAGACTGGCTTGCTAACAAGGGAGTTGGCGAATACGACATTCAAGTGTGGAGAGAATCCTTTCCCATTGACCTAAGGAATGATCCTACAAGTTTCAATGTTTGCACAATGTGAGATGGTGCCAGGGGACTGGGTTGGTATGCTGATGAAACTTGTCGTGATATCGCGACACCTTTTCTTTCTTCTTCTTCGACAGAAAAATTGCAACATGTCACGATATCGCGACACTTTTCACCTTTTGCCGTGAAAATATAACATGTCGCAATATCGTGACACTTTTTCTCTTTCAGCCTTGTCGTTGCAACATGTCGTGATATCGTGACACTTTTTACCCATTCGGTCCCGAAAATGCAACATGTCGTGATATCGCGACACTTTTTCTCTTTTGACCGTGTCAATGCAACATGTCGCGATATCACGACACTTTTTTTCTTTCGGCCTCGTCATTGCAACATGTCATGATATCACGACACTTTTTCCTCCTTCGGCCGCAACAATGCAACATGTCACGATATCACGACACTTTTTCTCTATCGGCCTGTCGTTGCAACTTGTCACAATATCGCGACACTTTTTCCTCCTTTGGATGCAGCAACGCAACATGTCGTGATATCGTGAAACTTTTTCTCTCTCGACCTCGTCGTTGCAACTTGTCACGATATCGTGACACTTTTTTCTCCTCCGGCCGCCACAATCCAACATGTCGCGATATCGTGACACTTTTTCTCTTTCGGCCTTGTCGTTGCAACTTGTCGTGATATCGTGACACCTTTTCCTCCTTTGGCCGTGGCAATGCAACATGTCATGATTTCGTGACACTTTATCTCTTTTGGCCTCATCATTGCAACTTGTCGCGATATCGCGACACTTTTTCCTCCAGTCGTGGCAATGCAACTTGTCGCGATTTTGTGACATTTCCTATATTTTGGCCAAGACGACGCAACTTGTCATGATTTCGTGACACTTTTTCTCCTCTGGTCACGATGCTGCAACTTGTCGCGATATCGTGACACTTTTTTTCCTATGGCCGCGATGACGCAACATGTCGCGATATCGCGACACTTTTTCTCTTTGGCCACGTTAATGCAACATGTCGTGATATCGTGACACCTTTTTATTCTTTGGCCGCAGCAATACAACATGTCGTGATATCGTGACATTTTTTATCCTTTTGTCGAGATGATGCATCACGTCACGATTTTGCGACATTTTTTCTCCTTAAGCCGTGATGATACAACTGGTCGCGATATCGCGACACTCTTTCTCTGTAGGCCGTGACACTACAACATGTCATGATATCGTGACACTTTTCCTCATTTGGCCGCAACAATACAACTTGTCACAATATCGCAACACCTTTTCTCCTGTGGTCACGACAATGCAACTTGTCATGATATCGCAACACTTTTTCTCCTGGGGTCACGACAATGCAACATGTCATGATATCATGACATATTTTCTTCTTTGGCATCGACGATACAACTTGTCGTGATATCACGACACTTTTCCTCATTTGGTCGCAATAATACAACTTGTCACGATATCGTGACACCTTTTCTCCTGGGGTCGCGACAATGCAACATATCGCCATATCACGACACTTTTTCTCTTGGGGATGCGACAATGCAACTTGTCACAATATTGTGACACTTTTTCTCCTAGGGTTGCGACAATGCAACATGTCGCGATATCGTGACATATTTTCTTCTTTGGCATCGACAATACAACTTGTCGCGATATCGTGACACTTTTCCTCATTTGGTTGCAACAACACAACTTGTCATGATATCGTGACACCTTTTCTCCTAGAGTCGTGACAATGCAACATGTCGCGATATCGAGACACCTTTTCTCCTGGGGTCGCGACAATGCAACATGTCACGATATCGTGACATATTTTCTTCTTTGGCCACAATGATGCAACTCATCGTGATATCGTGACACTTCTTCCTCTTTGGCAATGATGTTGCAACATGTCGTGATATCGCGACACCTTTTCTCCTAGGGTCGCAACAATGCAACATGTCACGATATCGCGACACTTTTTCTCTTGGGGTCGCGACAATGCAACATGTCGTGATATCGTGACATATTTTCTTCTTTGGTCGCGATGATGCAACTTGTCGCGATATTGCGACACTTCTTCCTCTCTGGCAGTGATGTTGCAACATGTCGCGATATCGTGACACATTCTCTTCTTCGGCCGTGATGCTACATTTTGTCATGATTTTGTGACATCCTTTCCACCCTTGGCCGCGACAGTGCAACATGTCGTGATATCGCGACACCTTTTCCTCCTTGCTTTTTCTCTATGTTGTGGACCGCAAAATTGCAACATGTCGCGATATCGCGACACCTTTCTTCTTGTGGTGTTTGGATTTTTCTTTGATCTTTAGCTCTTGGGCCTCTTCGGTCGGTTTGGAAAACATGTAAAAAATACTTGTTCAAGGTTCAGGGACCTTTCAACACCCTTTCAATCAATCAAAAAAAAAACTTCCAATTTTTTCTACAAATTACTATTTAGCCTCTTAAAACTTGTATCTTGTGATTAAAAAACTATGATTTGAAGTGATTCTTTGAATAAGAAAAAACATTTTTCCTTTAGGGATTTGAAAATAATGGATATGAAAAAGTATTTTTTTCCTCTATTACAAAAATAGTTATGATACATATAAGGAATATATGTCCAACCATTCAAAATAATATTGGATGCACCAAAAAATATTCCTATGATACCAAGTGAGGTAGCTCCATACCTACTTTAATACCATGTTTAAATTCAAACTATTTTCTAGGAATGAACAAAAATAAACCATTCACCCAAATATCTTAAAGAAAACATAAAAGTACAAAAAAGAAGAATAGAGACAAAAATATTTAGGGGCACCCATAAACACCATAAATATCACTATACACCATTTATTATTTTACACAACACTAATAATCAAATGAGGAGTGTCATGGGGTACTAATAGCAATACCAAAACCTAGATTATATTAGAAAGTTTAAATAATCCAACATGAAAAGAGAGAGTTAGCTTAATTACAAGTTCTAAATAGGGTTTAACCATAAGAAGGTTAACCATGGCCTATATGGATTACATAATAAAATACTATAATATAATTAATACATTGTACAATGAAATACCCTTAAGTCCATCTAATACATTGCACAATGTTGGCTCTTGGCTATGAATCAAATTATAATTTCAACAACCCCTAAAAAACTAAATTGAGAAGCCAAGGAGAGAAGACACCAGTAGCAATAATACCACTCCTCTATAATGGATTCTCTAGTGGGACTTTGCATTTGGAGGTAAATTCATTTGGATTTACCCCATCCTCTAAAATTTATTGCTACAAAAAGTTTCCTACATAATAGTCTCATTAAGCTAGACTGTAGTCACCACTACAATTATTCAACACTTCCATACAAACAAAAAACACTTCTATTAATACTTTGAATGAAGAAGAGAAGTTAAGATATACACCTCATTTAAATATAAGCTCTTTCCAATTATCATTGTTCCATAAGGCTTGTCTTGAAGACACAACTTTTGATGAGGCACAAAAAATACCTCATTTTTTGAGCCTCTTCCCATATTTTTGTACTATTAGGATATGCTTTGCTTTGTTATTGTAGTAGTTATGCGATTAAAAAGGTTAATTAGAAGGAAATATAATATTAGATAGATAGAGTTAATTCATATTCCAAAAAGGTATATAAAAGGCAATTTTTCTGATTTATGACAAGATTTTGTAATAAAAAAAGGGTTATTATATTTTTATATACAACTAGGATTTTTTTTTATTTATTTACATGGTGGAATCGGTAGCCGCCACGAATCCTGACAGGTTGTCCAGCTTTTATGGCCACCATAGTATTTTGCACTATCTGCCATAGAAGCTGCCACATAGATCTTCGCACAGTTTGCCCCTATAACCACCATACCACGATCATTTTAAAACTTTTACGTCGCTGAAAGCACTAGGAAAGGAACAAGCGTTCAGTCCGACGAGGCTACAACTAGGATTCTTAGTAGCTTGTAAGTTGTATTTGGGTTCACCTCATGTTGTATATTATGATTGTAAGAGGTACTAGACTACATTCACATAGCTAGAACCAGATCTAACTATATTTTTTGGCACTAGAAGAAGCAATGATTTATTGGCTAGAATAGTTATAGTTTGGCATCAAATGTGACTATAGCCTAGTGTCAAATTTTGAGTATGCTCAAGTTTCCAATGTGGCTAAAGTAGGTAGCAAAATATTTAACTATAGGAGCCATGGATTACATGGTATAAGAGGTCAAATAATATGACATAGTCATAAACCAAGAACATCAAACTATTGTAAATCTCACCATGTTAACTTATTCAAACAACTTTTTGTCTTGCTATAACAATCAAAAAAAAATTGTTATAGCCTATAATACTTTGTGGGAAAGGAAAAATGAAAAATTTTGTATATTTCCTTTGGAAATTATTTTATATTTACATTATTCTATTTTAGGTCTCTTTATCATGGTAGCCTAGAACAAGTACAAATTGCCATGCCCTTTTTTGACTATTGTTGCAACCATTCCTTGTCTTTGTATGTTGAATATGATATTTGTTTATTTGTATGGTTACTTGTTGCTATAACAGGATTAATTACTAAGGTATGATAGGTCCTTGTCTGGTCCATTATAAATAAAACTAACAACCTTAGGATATAGTATATAGGGACATGAAACATACTATTATGTTGTTGAAATTTTATTGTAATTTATAGAGCATTTTGCTACCTAAAAATTGACAATAATGTTATGTATTAATATATTGTTATACTCTATTCATGTAAGATGAACCAAGTCACTTTCCATTATATATTTCTATGAGCAAGGTCCTACTCCTAGCGAGGTGGAATGTATATTTTTCTTATATTTGTATTTTCTACAATTTAAATTAGTTTTTTTTTTATTTTTTTGCAATTTATAATAGTCAAATAGTTATGTTATTTTATCTCCTAGGAGGACTAGTTAGCTATGTTATTTTCATATTTATGTTGTAGTAGCTTAGTATGAATGAATAGTTACTTTATGTTTAGTTTATATTATGTTATTTCCTTTATTTTTAATTGAAATCAATTTATTTTTTGCAAGTGTGTTGATTAGAATTAATTATTTCATTTTAGTTATAGTTAGTTTCAATTATGCTTTTTGAATTTGTAATGTCCCCTTTTTTGTGTGTATTATGTTATGTAACGTAAAATTAGACTAGGAAAAGTGGGATGCACTTTTATGTATTAGTAGGAGTTATTTTATGTTTTAAACATGTGTCATAAGTTAGTAATAAAGTGGGCCTCCCTTAATGAATAATTAGAAGCTCATGTTATATAAGGGAGAGGTGTGCCCCATTTGAGGGGGTTATGGTGTATTTGTGATATTGTAAGAGAGTTGAGGACTGAAACCTTACTCATCTTCTATAGATTTAGGTTATGTACCCTAGTCTTCAAGAGAAGCCAATATTGTAGATAAGGTGATGTGCCCTTGTTCTTGATTGAATATTGGTGGATCTACCTCAATATTCACAATTTGTGCTTCAAATTTCAGTTATTTCTATGTACATCTGTACTTGGAGTGGGTCGCCCCATTTTGGAGGCCATATTTAGTGTGTTTTCATATCAGATTTACCCTAGAGGAGGGTTGCCCAGCTTTGGATAATTTTTTGTGGTATTTGGAGGGATTTTTGTGGAGTCTATTATATGCCCTACCTCCTAGAGGAGGACGTCCAGCCTAGAGCTTCTCTTTTATGCAATTTTATGGTGAATTTGAGATGTATTTGGGCTGATCTATCCATTTCAACTTATAGAATATTTTTAATAAATTTGTGTGGCCACATTTACCACTTTGGGATTTCTTATGTCAAATTTTTTGCACATATTTTCAGATCTGATTTTTATTTGCATGGTACATAATTTTATTGGAGAAAAGTTATAATATTTTTAGCTAGGGTTTGTAAATTTTAATTGGGGATATTATAGTGGTATCATATCTAGTTTCCTGCCAGCCTATGAGGGTTTTTTATGCAACTAGGGCACAATTATTACATAAGGAGGAACTCAAATAAGTTAGCCACCATGAAGATTACTGAGAAAATATTGGATGCAATGCTTTATGTGTTGACTAAATTGTATGCCAAGCTAGATCAATATGGAAACCCTCAGCCATAAAAACCCACATCTCATGGGGTTACAAGAGATCATGGATGTAATATCTTAGCTTCGCATTGGGCAATAATTTTGAGAGGAAAGTAAAGCACTCATAGATCTGCCATTAATGATCATGAGCTTGGAGAGAAGTAAAAAAAAATTAGATCCTAAAGTGAAAGTTTCATCAATTGCAGATTTGCAATGTAAAAACCCAAGTCAACCCACTTGGTTTCAAAATTTTGAAAGTAAAATTTTTAAATTCCAAACCAGTATTGACTAGTATATGCATGCAAAATCTTCACAGATGCCATTTTGTTGTAGATAAAATATCTATGAGATCGATATTGGCCACTTCTCGGAGGGTTTTCCTTTTTATATACTTCCTCTCCTACCCGAGATTCCAAGTATAGGCAGGGGTTTTCACTTCCAAGGCCCATATCACCTAGATTTTGATCGCTTACTTCCCATTATCTTATCTTAAGATATTAGCGAATGCATGTCGGGATTGATGTAAATCCACTTCCTTGAATTACATCAAGAGTTTACCACTACCCTGGTAATACTCCAGAAGTCTTATCTTGCATAAAGCCCATTTTAGTATGCAAGTATCCTTAATATCTTCTACCCTAGTACTAGTTAAGTTTGCCTAGGAATTATACCCATATCATAATTCCTACACCCTCTATTCTCTCTTTTTCCTTGATGATAAAAAAAAAATGATAGATCATGAGCCTTTATCCCTCTACAGCCTGATGGTTGGAATACTGAATGTTATTCCACATTCTTTATTCCTTAGGTGTCTACCCACAACCATAAGGTGTTTGGCTTATTATGTTTTATGCCCAACCATAGTGTCACTTAGTATTCAATTGATCATATTTTTATTTGGATCTAATATGGCTTTGAAGCTAAAATACCTAAAAGAATAATTTTAACATAAATAGTAATTATTTCTATTGGAACTTTGTATATGGTTTAAAATATGCTTATTAATTTTTAAGGAAATATTTTCATAAGATATTTTATAAGAGAAAATTATTGCATAATAAAGTAATTTTGAAAATAATATTCTACTGACTAAAGAGAGAATATATCACACAAAATACATTAATATTTTATTGACTAAAGAGAGAATATAACACACAAAATAAAATAATATCTTATTGCCTATGAAAATAAAGTAGGCAATGCTTAATTATCCCAATCATTATATCACATTTCTATTTATCTAATAGCTTATAGGTTTAAAACTCATTTCTAACTAGAAAATTTGTTTTCTGTGTTTAAATTTTTCCCAATGCCACCATTGAATCAAACATTTAAACTTTTCTACTTAAATCCAAAGATCTAAATATATCTTCTTACCTTCCCAAGGATGTTTTAGGTTAACGTCAAGGTTTCAAACAATTTTTAAATTCCTTGAACAAATATATGTTTGCCAAATATTAAAAGCAAGATGATTGGTAGCACACGATTTGGTGGAAAAAGGAGAAATAAAAGAAACATTTTGCCTGCGAATAGCATTTTCCAATATTCATCTTCCCTAAGCAAGTCATGATATGTGAATTTAAAACCAAGGTCTTTTCCTTACCTAATTTATTTTATAGTTACTAATATTCTTGAAAATATGCCTGTAATATAAATTTCGAAACCACTTACCTATAGTGCATTCCAATTTATCATTCTACTTTCAATTTCATTTATAAAGCCCATACATATGAATTCAATTTAGGGTTTCTATTTCACCAACATCTTCTTACCATTTTGAATGCCTTACCACGGATTTATTGTTTATATTATTTTTCTTTTAAGAGCTCAATCACGAAATAAAGGAAGGCAAGTATTAGCATATCTACTTTCTCAAAAAATTAAATGTATTTCCCCATATCTGATAGACTATCAGCCATAGTGAGGAAAGAATAAATGTTCAACTATAGTTCTTCTTCTATTTATCTGTGGTAGCTTAACGTAATTCAACTACTATTTTGTAAGCTCTAAGGTGACGTACTGGGCAGGTTTTACAATACACAAGATAGCAAAGGTTAAACTGTTGGTTACACATACAGAGACGCTTTCAGACATTTAAACTTCAAAACAAAGCATAAATAATCAATGTCCTTCCTTAATTGAACCTTACATTTAATTTGGAATATTTTAGAAGAGTATCTGGGTGTAAAATGGTACATTCAGAATTTTCAACTTACCCCAATCTTCTACTACCATAGCAGAAAATGAATGTATAATACCACAGATGTCTCTTAGCTTGTATTTAATAGGAAAAATGTACATTATACAAAGATATTTTTATCCAATAAAAATTGTTCGCAAATATAAAATAACACATTTATTTTACTCTCTCTCATTTCAAAACAAACAATAGTCCTTTCCATAATACAAATAATTTACACATCCATGCCAAACGCGTCCTAAAAAGGCAGTGGCTTAGAAGTTGGTCTTAGCAAATCCATTCTCTTATAATTGTACAAGAAAATATTTACTTTATGTAGATGTATTTTTCAACTCAAACCAGTGGAAGCTAGCAACTAACAAGGGTCAGAACGGCCTCTATATAATGCAAATGCAGCTAACCCTATAATGCAAACAGTTTTTTTTATACCATTTCAATGAAAATATAATGGCCACTCCATATGTTATAATAATTTCTATATACTGCTTCATTCTATCTTTTATTCATAAAATAGTATTTTAAATAATCTACTCTGGTGGCTCATAAAAATAAATATAAGCATCATTTCAACAACACAATAAGCTTAAGAGTTCTAGTAGAAAGCATGGCTCTAAAACAATATGACCTTAAACATGAATTCAACCTGCTAGTGCCTCTGCACTATCTCTCTCTCTTCTTCCCAATCAACGTTCTCCACATGAAGTTATCCTCCTCACTTTCTTCTCCTCCATCTCTTATTTATAGACACGTAAGCTTTTTTTAATATTAACATATGTTGGACTTGTGTAAGCCCTCCTCCCTTCCACTTGTCATGTGGTGTCTGAATCACCTCTTATAAATGTCTATACATTTTATATGAATTCCCTTTTATTGTTATTTGGTGTAGCATCATGCAAAGTTTCGATTAAAATAAAGATTATTAATCATAGCTATGTTATTATTATTTATATATATTTTTATTATTATTTTATTCATTTATTTATTTTTATTATTATATATCCCCATTTATCTTATTTATTATTATTTTATTTTTATATTTATATTTATATATATATATATATATATATATATATATATATATATATATATATATTTTTTATATATATATATATATATATATTCTTTATCATTTTATTTTTATGTTTAAACAAAAATTTCCATAAGCGGAACATACAAAAACAAAAGATCCTAAATAATGCAACTACATGAAATGCAACTAAATGCATCATTGACGGATGCATTGCTAGTAGGAATATCATGATTCCTTTTTAAGAAAATACTCTACCACTCATCATTTCCCTTGACTTACCTTCTATTGGCTAACAACTTTCAAGTCATCCATTTCTTTAGACTTGCTTCTGCCCATGTGGCCACCTGTTCCCGCAATCACAGAAGACTTTTATCAGTATCTCATTCTTGCATATAAAATAAAGAATCAAATCTACAAGGTTGTTACATATTTCCCCCTAATATTAAACATAGTCCCTATGTTTGCAGCACCTTAACAGTATAAGAAAAGGAAAATTAAATCTTTTTAGCAAATACCATTCAACACTTGAAGACAAAGTTTAACATGACTAATTATCATTATATATCAAAAAGAGTTTTTATCAAACAAAATTTGTTCTTCAGTTGTTACAAACATATGTTTTTATCATTGTTCAAACAAAAATGGAAACTATATTTTTATCATATCCACATCTTCCCATGTGGCGTTGTTTTCTGAATATTGGTCCCATTGGACCCTACATTGGTCAATACTTATTTTTCTTAGCTGATTTGTTTTGTATCCCAGTATTTTGACTGGTTGCACCTCAATGTGTAGGGGATCTATCATCTACAAATGGTCAATATTCAAAACATGAGAAGGATCTGGTATGTATTTCTTGAGGAGAGACACATGGAAAGTATCATGGATTTTAGACAAATTGGAAGGTAAGGCCAGTTTGTAAGCTACTAAGCTAATTTTATCAACAATGGCAAATGGTCCTACAAATATCGGGCTAAGCTTGGAGGATTTGATTGAACTCTTAGTGGACTTGATTCTCAGGAATACTTTGTCTCCCATAGAAAATTCCCTCGAAGTTCATTTTAGGTTAGCATAAGCCTTCTGTCGATCAGAGGCTTCCTTAATCCTATGTCAAATTTCATTTAATTGTTCCTCCATTTCTTTTACCATGTTTGACCCGATCATTACCCGATCTTCCAGATTGCTCCAAGATAAAGGTGTCTTGCACCTTCTTCCGTATAGTGCCTCAAAAGGTACCATTTATAATGAGGTATGGTACCCATTATTGTTGGTAAATTCTACTAGGAACAGGTAGTCCTCCCATTTTGATTTATGATTCATTCAGTACATTTGCAACATATCCTTTAGAACTTGGTTAACCCTATCTGTTTTACCATTAGTTTCAATATGGTATATAGTACCGATGTTAAGTTTTATTCCCTATGCTTGGTGTAATGCCTACCAAAATTTAGATGTGATCCAAGAATCCCTATCTGATTTAATGGTTTCTAGGAATCCATGTAGTCGGACTACTTCCCTGCCAAATTTTTGTGCTACAACAGGAGCTCCATATTTAACATTTCCAAGTATAAAATGTGCCACTTTAGTTAGTTTGTCCACTATTACTAATATAGCATCATGCTGAAAATGATTCTTAGGCAAACCAACTATGAAATCCATGGTTACTACTTGCCACTTATATTCAAGAATTTCATGAGAGTGTAAACGTCTTGCAGGATGCAAATGATCCGCTTTTACTTTTTGGTATTCTAGAAATTTAGCTATATATTTTGTAATAGTCCTCTTCATCCCTGGCTAGTAATAATATTTTCTTAAGTTTTCATGCATCTTTGCATATCCTGGATGGGAAAAATATGGAGCATAATGTGCCTCCTATAATAATTTACTTTTGATATTTTGTTCATTAGGTACCACCGTTCTGTTCTAGAAATATAGAGTATCTTCCCGGACATTGAATTCCTTAGATTTTTTGGACCCTTGTCAAATCAGTTCTCGAAATCTCAAAGAAAATTCATCTTACCTTTGTAGGTTCCTTATCTATTCAATTATATCAAACTGGAATTACGTCATAGCAGAGATATGCCTTTTCCTACTCATAGAATTAGCTAGCTTATTTTATTTCCCCTTAATATACTCAATATGAAAGTCATATTCTGCTAAAAACTCTATCCAACATCTCTGCCTAACATTGAGCATTGGCTGAGTGAAGATGTACCTTAAGATTTTATGATCAGTTTGAAGCTCAAAAGATTTTCCAAGAAGGTAGTGATGCCACATCTTATGAGCATGCACCACTACTGCTAATTACAGATCATGTGTGACATAATTTAGTTCATGCTTCTTAAGTTTACAATATTCATATGCTATTACACCCTCTTCTTGCATGAGAACTCCACCAATTCCTTCTATGGAGACATTAGTGCATACAGTAAATAAAATTTTAGGATTTGATATTCTAATAATTGGTGCTTTTGTTAATTTTTCCTTGAGTGTATTGAAGGCCTCCTCATAATGCTCAGACCACTTAAAATATTTTCCCTTTTTCTGCAAGTTGGTTATTGGATAAGTTATTTTGGAAAATTTCTTGATAAAGCACCAGTAATACTCGACAATTCCCATAAAACTTCGTACCTCATACACATTCAAAGAGTCTAGCCAATCAATTATGGCTTCTATCTTCTTTGGATCTAAAAATACTCCTTCAGTTGAAATTACATGTCCTAGATACTGTACCCGAGGAGTGTAGAACTCGCACTTGGATAATTTTCTGTATAATTGATTCTTTCTTAGTACTTCAAGAAAAATCCTCATGTGTTGATTATGTTCTTATTTACTCTTGGAGTAAATGAGTATGTCATCTAAAAATATCAACACAAACTGATCTATCTATTTTCTATAAAACACTATTCATAAGGTTCATAAATACTATCGGGGCATTCGTTAACCCAAAAGGTAGCACCGTGAACTCATAGTGGCCAAACATTGTTTGGAAAGCTATTTTGTGAGTATATTCTTCTCAAATTATTAACTGATGATAACCAGACCTAAGATCAATTTTTGAGATTGTAGTTCCTTTCAACTGGTCAAACAAGTCATCTATTATGGGTAGAGAATACTTGTTCTTAATGGTCATTTTGTTGAGCATTCTATAATCAATACAGAGTCTTAAATATCCATCCTTCTTCTTTACAAATTGAACCAGTGCACCCCATGGAGAGACACTAGGTTTTATGTGTCCTTTCTCCAATAGATCCTAAAGCTAAGTTTTGAGTTCCTGCAACTCTATTGTGGTCATTCTATAGGGTGCTCGGGCTATTGGTGTAATGCTAGAAAGAAGTTCTATTGAGAAGTCAAATTCTTGTTTGGGTGGTAACCCAGGTAGATCTTTAGGGAAGACATCCCAAAAATAGTTTAGTACAGGATAAGTCTAAAAAATACTTGCCTTAGACTCAATCTCTTCTTTTTATTAAGCTTGACCACAAAAACCCTACTACCCTTCCTAATTGTTGGATATGTCTCATTCTTTGCCGGAAAAGAATTGTATGACAGGCACTACAGCGCAAAAGACGACGGGTAGGGGGGGTCCGGGGGTCTACTTTTCACCTACTTTTATCGCTACTTTTGGAGCGGCCCTCGGGATTCCCACGGTTGGTGGGTGGTTAGTGGGTGTGGGTGGTTTAGCCCACGGTGTTGTATCCACGGTACCCTAATACCACTTGGTGGTTTAGGGTTGTATGAGTTTCCTTATATAATTATTGTAATGCCCCATTTGAGGGACAAGAGAGAGAATAATATATCAAGGAGGATAGACTCTTGTTTTTTGGACTAGCCCAAATCGGGTGAACCAGGGTAAATCTTGTGTGTTATATGTGCATTGAATGGTGTCATTATTTCCTTAGTTATCATTTTTGCATTATTTCTAGAATATGTTTATGTAATTTCTCTTCATTTGGTATCGAGCCAAGTCATTAGCCATAGGGGGACGCCTTTATTGCTAGGGTTTAAATCCGTTTGAAGAAGATCTAGGGTTTCTAGGAGTGAGAGGAAACCTATTACGGAGTGGGAGTTACGCGAGAAGGAGTTTGAAGGAAAAATGTTAGGAAATCATTCAAGGATAGAGATCGAGAAGTTTGACGGCAAAATTTTTGAGCTATGGAAGTTAAAGATGGAAGATATGCTCGTGGACAGAGATCAGTGGGCTGCTATTTCAGAAACAACACAACCTACGGGTATTTCCGATGAAGATTGGGAGAAGATGAATCGAAAAGCAAGGAGTCCGATTCGTTGTGTCTTGCGGATTCGGTGCTCATCAATGTTTCGGGAGAAGCTACAGCGAAGGATCTCTGGGAGAGGTTAGGGGCTTTGTATCAATCGAAGTCCCTAGTGAACAAATTATTCCTCGAGAAAGAAAGCTGTACAATCTTAGGATGCATGACGGGGATTCGGTTGCAGATCATCCGAATGCATTCAATACAGTGGTAAGTCAACTAACATCTGTAGAAATTAAGTTGAGTGAGGAAGATAAATGCATTACTTTGTTATGCTCTTTACCAGATTCATGGGATAACTTAGTAGTAGCAATTGGTAGTACAACTTCATCCACATTGAAGTTTGAAGATATAGTGGCATCTCTATTATATGAGGATATGAGGAGAAAAGCCATGGAGGGCACATCTAAGGAAGCCCTAACAGTGAGAGGGCGTGCCAAGGAGAAGGACAAATCTAGATATGGTGATAGGTCTAAGTCTAAAGGTAGATCCAAGTCTCAGGGGAAGTTTGAGAGAAAATCTTGGAATTGTGGCAAGCCAGGTCATATGAAGAAGGATTGCAGATCAAAGAAAGCTGAGTCTGGAAAAAAGTCTGATGAATCGACTTCCACAGAGATGAATAAATCCATTGATGAAGCAGGGGATGTATATTTGGCATCCTGCTCATCATGCTCCACACGATCAGATAAAAACGATTGGTTGATTGATACTTGGTGCCTCTTTTCATATGACTCCTCATAGAGGGTGGTTGAGTGAATATGAAAGATATGATGGAGGGGAGGTACTATTGGGAGATGATTCACCACTCGGAATCATGGGTCGTGGAAGAGTGAAAATTTTTCTGCGGGATGGTAGGGTTAAGACCCTACCAGGTGTGATGCATATTTCGGGACTTGCTAGAAATTTTATTTCGGTAAGCAAAATGGCCGATGCAGCGGTGAATGTCAGTTTTGGCAAGGATTCATGCAAAATGGTTCGTGGATCAATGGTGTTGGCAAGGGGAGTTCGGATTGGAACATTGTATAAGCTATTGGGAAGCACTATGACAAATGAGTGCAATAGCTCAACTGTTCCTGAGGTTGATTATGATAAAAGCTCAACACTCCGGCATCAAAGGATGGGACATATTGGAGAAAAGGGATTGCGTACACTGTACACAAAAGGTATGGTTCATGGTATCCCTAATTACTCAATGACTTCAGAGTTACGTGAACATTGTATTTATGGTAAACGAGAATCGGGTTAGTTTTCCATCTAATGCCACAAGATCTAGTGGGGTACTAGATTTGATCCACGGTGATATTTTTGGTCTGTTCCTATGCCGTCTCTTGGAAAATCATGGTATTATGCTTCCTTTGTTGATGATTTTTCAAGATATGCATGGATTTACTTTCTTAAGAGCAAAGATGAAGTGTTTGAAAAATTTAAGGAATTTAAAGCACTTGTTGAGAATCAAGCTGATAAAAGGATTAAGGTGTTGAGGTCCGATAATGGAGGGGAATATTGTTCTAATATATTTGAGAAATTTTGTAAGCAATGTGGTATTGCAAGACAGAAGACTACTTCATATACACCTCAACGAGAATGGAGTTGCGAGAGAGGTTGAACAGGATCAGCGATGGAGAAGGCTAGAAGTATGCTCGGTGGTGCGGGTTTGGCACAGGAATTGCAGGCGAAGCGGTGAGTGCGGCATGTTACTTGCGAAATCGGTCACCTACATCGGCATTGCCGAGATCAAACTCCATTTGAAGCTCTATTTGGTAAGAAACCATCTATTTCACATCTCAGAGTTTTTGGTTGTGATGCATACATGCATATTCCAAAGGAGAAAAGAAGTAAGCTAGATAATAAAGTTGTTAAATGTATCTTTATTGGTTATAAAGATGGTGTTAAAGGATATAAGCTTTGGAATCCAAAAACTAAAAGTACAATGTATAGTAGAGATGTGGTGTTTAGGGAGATGATCGGTGATTCTAGGAAGGTAGTTACGAGAAGAGGAACCTGGAACGGTCCAATTTGATCTCATGGAAAACTATCGGACAGTAGAGGATGCGGAAGAGGAGCATACGAGATGAGGATATGGAAGAGGAGCATACAGGTGAGGATCCGGAAGAGGATGAAGAAGAGGTTCATACACCTGTGGTAAGGAGATCAACACGGGAAAGGAGGCAACCTGAAAGGTACAGTCCATCTGCTTTTCCTACTTCTTTTGTACTATCTATTACTGATGAAGATCCTAGAACAGTTAGAGAAGCTGTTAATTCTGGAGAGGCAAACCATTGGGAAGAGGCCATGGATGAGGAAATGATGTCCCTGAAAAAGAACAGAACATGGGATTTAGTGAAATTACCAAGTGGTAGGAAAGCAATAGGTTGCAAGTGGATCTTTAAAAAGAAGCGAGAATGCTGAAGGTAAAGTGGAGAAATATAAAGCTCGCCTAGTTGCTAAAGGTTTTTCTCAGGTTGAAGGAATTGATTATGGTGAAGTTTTTTCTCCCGTTGCAAAGCTAACATCAATTAGATTTATGTTAGTTGTGGGCTGCTTGCATTCGATCTTGAAATAGAGCAGGATGGATGTGAAAGCTGCATTCCTTCATGGAGATTTGGAGGAAGAAATCTATATGAGGCGACCTGAAGGTTTCATCTGTTGCGGGGAAAGGAGGATCCGGTATGTAAGTTAAAGAAATCATTGTATGGACTGAAACAATCACCTAGAATGTGGTACCAAAAATTTGATACTTATGTTTTAGGAATTGGTTTTGTTCGTAGCAATGTTGATCACTGTGTGTATTCAAAGAAAATTGGTAATGTAATTGTCATTATAGTTCTTTATGTTGATGACATGTTACTAATTGGAAATAGCAAGAAACTGGTCAGGGAAGTAAAGTCTCAGTTGGCATCACAATTTGACATGAAGGATCTTGGCCCTACAAATTTTATATTGGGTATGCAAATAAAAAGAGATCGCTCTAACGAGAAGGTTGTGGCTGGATCGAGAAAAAGTATGTTGAGACAGTGTTGAAAAGGTTCAATATGCAGGATTGCAAACCGGTGAAGGTACCTATTTCTTTAGGTGAAAAATTGTCTGCTGAACAATGTCCAAAAATAGAAGAAGAGGTAGAGGAAATGTCACATATTCCTTATGCAAATGTCGTAGGTAGTTTAATGTATGCCATGGTTTGTACTAGAGCAGACATTGCCCATGCAGTGGGAGTCTTGAGTAGATATATGTCTAAACCTGGTAAAGAGCATTGGACTGTTGTGAAAAGGGTGTTTAGATATTTGCGTGGCACCTCCGATTTTACAATCTGCTATGAGGGTACGAGTAAAGAAAATAGACAATTGGATATAGAAGGGTTTGTTGATGCAGATTGGGGTGGAGATCCGGACGAGGAGAAGATCTACTAGTGCTTATGTATTCAATTTGTTCGGAGGGGCCATTAGTTGGATGAGCAAGAGGCAGACTATTGTTGCTCTTTCAACTACTGAAGCTGAGTATATGGCTGCCACTGATGCAAGTAAGGAAGCTGTATGGCTGCAAAGACTATGTGCTGAAATTGGGTTCTTTCAAGGAGTTTGTAAAGATAAAGCTGTGACGATCGAGTGCCATATTTTTGGCAAAGAACCACGCTTACCATTCAAGAACGAAGCACATTGATACAAAGTTCCATTTCTGTAGGGACATGCTTGAACGAGAGGAAAGTGTTCTTTGGAAAAGGTAGACACCAAGGAAAATGTTGCGAGATGCTTTAACCAAGGTGTAAGCACTGAAAAGTTTAGATTCTGTTCAAATGAAATGGGTCTGGCAAAGTATTCAACAAGTGGGAGAATGTTGGATATGTCTCATTCTTTGCCGAAAAAGAATTGTATGACAGGCACTACAGCGCAAAAGACGACGGGTAGGGGGGGTTTATCGCTACTTTTCACCTACTTTTATCGCTACTTTTGGAGCGGCCCTCGGGATTCCCACGGTTGGTGGGTGGTTAGTGGGTGTGGGTGGTTTAGCCCACGGTGTTGTATCCACGGTACCCTAATACCACTTGGTGGTTTAGGGTTGTATGAGTTTCCTTATATAATTATTGTAATGCCCCATTTGAGGGACAAGAGAGAGAATAATATATCAAGGAGGATAGACTCTTGTTTTTTGGACTAGCCCAAATCGGGTGAACCAGGGTAAATCTTGTGTGTTATATGTGCATTGAATGGTGTCATTATTTCCTTAGTTATTATTTCTGCATTATTTCTAGAATATGTTTCTGTAATTCTCTTCACTAATGGCTCTTTTTACCTGCATGGTTGTTAGAAGGTGTGGTTCCACTAACTCACATCCACAATAAATACGAACCCTTTGCTTAGAGTTGTCAATGAAATCCATCCACTGTTCTTCAAAATTTAATAATGCCTTATGAGCCTTGAGCCAATAAATTTCCAAATTATATCAAAGGCATGTAAAGGTGCTACATACGGATTCCAACTAGTCTTTCCCTGAGGTAATATAATCTGAGGGTCAAAGAGATACTAATCTATAATATAGGTTTACCCAGATCCATACTCAACCTTCCACCCACTAGCCATAAATCCAAGTTTTTCTAGTATGTCTCTCAAAATATTTGGAGAAATAAAACTATCAGTAGATCCTGAATCAATCAAAATTCTTACATATTTATTATAATTTTTTCCATTCATTAGAAAAGGTGTAGCTTGACCATTGAGTTTAGAGTTACCTGTTGCAGCATAAATCTTATGAACTGGTTCTATAGGTTCCTTTCTTCTATCAGCTCTCATAGGATACTTATCAGCATAATGAGGCTCCCCACAGATCCAACAACCAGTTCGAGGTGCCTTCTCTCTTTTATCCCCACTATTATCCTCCTGACCACCAATTTTAACTTTTTGGTCATATCTATTGTAATTCCCCTTATCCTATCCTCCACGGTTTTTCTAATTTTTATTCCCTTGGAATTTATTCTTACCTTTGTCAAATATGTTCTTGTTTTCATTTCATCCCTTGTTACTCCTATTTTTATCCCATCTAGCTAGGCCTACATTTTTCTTCTTCTATAGTTCCTCTCTATTAGCGATCTTCTGATAGTAAGTCTTTTTAGCCTTGTAATTATCTTCATGCTGATGAGCTAGATCACAAGCGACAGTCAAATATGTTGGTTTAAGCATAAGAATTAAATTTCCAATTTTTGAATGAAGTCCCATCAAAAAATTTTGGACTTTAATTTCAGTCCTTTGTTCATACTCAGGCATATACTTAAGTAACTGTACGAATCACTGGTAATATTCAGTAACAGTCATATTGCCCTAAGTCAGTATAGAAAACTCCATGGTTTTCTCAAGATAAAATTGGGGAGATAGATATCTTTCCTTAAACACCATTACAAAGTTTTCCCATTGCACATATGTTGCTTCTACATTGTGGGTCTTTCTATACGTGTCCCACCAGTCAGTAGCTACTCCCAACAATCAAAAACTACGTAGGAAGTTTTTGATTTGGAGGAAAGGGTTATAATAGAAAAATATGCTTCTAAGCTATTTAACCATATCCTTACCTCTTCACCATCCCCCTTACCATCAAAATTTGTAATATCAATCCTATGCATGCTTATCCAATTTAGTTTCCACTTGTCTTCTCCTTGGGTCCACAAATGTTTCTTCAGTAACCACCATTTCCTTTCCTTTTGATAAATTTTCTATTATCTTCTATTGTTATGAGATCATTTCCTGTTTCTAAGTAAGTTGAGCTTTCTGTTGCTCCATGTGCTCTAGCATTTGTGTCCTTTGTTGAGCCATATGTTCCAAAATTTGGGCCCTTTTTTGATCCATTTGTTCCTTCTCTTGACTCATTTGTTCTTGCATCAGTTGCATCATCCGAGTCATTTTATCTTCCTTCGACATTGGCTCCTTTTCCCTCCTTATCACCCGAGGGGGCTCTATAGTTTCCTCTGTAGCTCCTATCCTTACAACTCTTCTAAGGACCCACTTAGGATTCTCGACCAACCCTTCCCGCTGTGCTACCATAGGCATTTTCAAGGAAATTTATCTTAATCTGGATGCCATTGCCTGTTTCAAAAAGAGCTTCATTAATACTTTGCTAAATTTTGTTTTCAGAACCTAAAATGAGTTTTAAATTTGTTTTTGTTATTCTAAGGTTTTGTTTATCTAAGAATTTGTACGCTCTGATACCAACTATAACAACCCAAGTCAACCCACTTGGTTTCAAAATACTAAAAGTGAAATTTTAAAATTCCAAACCAGTATTGACTAGTATATGCATGCAAAATATTCACAGATACCATTTCGCTATAGATGAAATATTCGTGAGATCAGGATTGGCCACTTCTCAAAGAGTTTACCTTTTTATATACTTCATCTCCTACCTGAGATTCCAAGTATAGGCAGTGGTTTTCACTTCCAGGGCCCATATCACTTGGATTTTGATCTCTTACTTCCCCTTATATTATCTTAAGATACTAGCAAATGCATGTCGGGATTGATGTAAATCCACTTCCTTGAATCACATCAAGAGTTTACCACTGCCCTGGTAATACTCCAAAAGTCTTATTTTTCATAAAGCCCATTTCAATATCCAAGTATCCTTTAGATCTGCTATCCTAGTACTATTGAAATTTGCCGAGGAATCATGCCCATATCATAATTCCTACACCCTCTATTCTCTCTTTTTCCTTAGTGATCGACAAAACTTGATAGGTCGTGAGCCTTTATCCCTCAACATCCCGATGGTTAGAATACTGAATTTTATTCCACATTCTTTATTCCTTAAGTGTCTACCCCAACCATAAGGTGTTTAGATTATTAGGTTTTATGCCCAACCATAGTGTCACTTAGTATTCAATTGATCATATTTTTATCTGGATCTAATATAGCTCTAAAGCTAAAATACCTAAAAGAATAATTTTAACATAAACAGTAATGATTTCTATTGGAACTCTCTATATGGTTTAAAATATACTTATTAATTTTTAAGGAAATATTTTCATAAGATATTTTATAAGAAAAATTTAAATAGAAAATTATTGCGTAATAAAGTAATTTTGAAAATAATATTCTACTAACTAAAGATAATATATTACATGAAATACATTAATATTCTATTGACTAAAGAGAGAATATAACACAAAAAATAAAATAATATCTTATTGGCTACGAAAATAAAGTTGGCAATGCTTAATTATCCCAACCATTATATCACATTTCTATTTCTCTAATAGCTTATAGGTTTAAAACTCATTTCTAACTGAAAAATTTGTTTTCTGTGTTTAAATTTTTCCCAATGCCACCAACGAATCAAACATTTAAACTTTCCTACTTAAATCCAAAGACCTAAATATATGTTCTTACCTTCCCAAGGTCGTTTCATTTTAACATCAAGGTTTCGAACAATTTTTTTTTTTATTTGTGGAAAACATCCCAAAAGGGATGCCACTTTCGGGTAAGACCCAAGGAGGCAGGGGTATCCATTCCGCCAAAAACTCCCAGGACTCGGACCTGGCCTACCACCTTTGACATACTCAAGGAGCAAACAAACACACAAAACCAATTTAAAAATAAGTAAATAACAACAAAAATAATAAAATAAAATAAAAAACATGCTCCTTGAGTGTGTCAAAAACAAAAGCACAACCAAACACGCACAATAAGATAAAAGAAACCACAACACAAACCACATAGAAAAACACAAGAACCACATAACAAAACACAAACAAGACAAAAACAACAGAACACTACAAAGACATAACCCAAAAAAACATGAAAAATAAACACAACCAAAACCTAAAAAATAAAATAAATAAAATAAAAATAAAAATAAAAACAACCAACAACAGACAATAAACAAAAACAAAAAACATAGAAAACACTCACACATAAAAACATGAAATAACACAAACAAAGAGAAACCCAAGAACAAGAACGAAAAAAACACAAGAACAATAACAAAAAACATAAAAAAAAAAACAAAACAACAAAAACACAAGAACAACAAAAAACAACACAAAGAACACAAAAACAAAACAAAACAAAAGAACCCACCCACCTTAAAAAACTAAACAAAAAAAACAAAGAAGACAAAAGAAAAAAAAATGAACAAAACAATGACCTATCTAGACCAGAAGACTATTAAGGCAAGAATCAACAGAGGAAACAAAATAAAGAATAGAATGAGCTAGGGAACTAAAAAAAACTGAATGAACCAAAGAGAAGAAAAAAAAAAACAAGAAGAAACTAGGTACCTTCAGAACTGGAGCCATCCAAAGAAATGATAGAAAGAAGAGCTTCCCTAATTTGAGAAGCCCACCATATAGGAGGGTGGCCATAACAAGTAAGATCACCTTTGTCCAAAGCCCAATTAGCTAAAGCATCAGCACTCTTGTTTTGATCTCTGACCACATGATTGTAATCAACTTTCAAAAATCCCATCTGGATTAACTGAATCTTCTCAATAATTCTTTTTATTCTCCAATCCACCTTATGATTCTTAGAAGGAGTCTTCAAGAGATTAATCATAAGTTGAGAGTCGAGACTCAACTAACACCTTTTCCCATCCAACCTTAGTAGCCTCCTGAAGGCCTCTAAGGATACCATACCCCTCAGCAAGGTTATTGGAAAGAATACCCAAATTCTCAGCAAAAGTAAAAACCAGGGAGCCATCCGAAAGTCTACCAATTCCTCCCACACTGGCTTTTCCAGGGTTCCCTCTAGAGGCTCCATCGGTATTGACTTTTCCAAAATCCTTAGGAGGAGGTTGCCAATTTCTAGTCCTATCCATCTTACTAATACTCACATTCCCTTTAAGTTGGTTGCCCTTAGAAGGTTTAATCTTCAATATTTGCATCACTTGATCCCATATTTGGTGGGAGTTTTGGGGGTGATTAAGGAGTTGATGGACTGATTCAACTAAGTTGGCTATGGTCTTTTGCCAAATATAGTGAATATCCTTCCTATCTTGATTAAAAATTTGGTTGTTCCTTTCATTCCAAATATTCCAAAGAAGAATGGTAGAACCCATCCAAACTAACTGCCTAATAAAATGATCAACACCCTCTTGATTAGGCCAATCCCTCCAAAGTTGTTCAAAAGTGAAAAAATTGGACCACTGTAAGCCAAGTAAAGTGGCCATTCTCCTCCATAGCTCAGAGGATAAAGTACACTCAATAAAAATATGGTTGATATTTTCTACATTCTCTTCACACATTTCACATCTAAAAGGGCCATGAAAACCACGCTTCATAAGTTGCTCACCGAGTAAGCACCCTACGATGCAATAAAATCCAATTAAAGAACCTCACCTTAGGCCAGAGCTTTTGAGCCCACAATTGAGAAAATATGTCGGAAGAATGGTTGGGATTATTATGGCATAAGGTCAAATAACCTTGAGCAACTGAATACTCACCCTTAGTAGTGTTGTTCCATCCAAAACAATCTTTTTCATGGGACCAAGAGAGGGATCTCATATGAAGGATGCCTTGGATATCTTGTCTTTGCCTTTCTGGGATTTGAATAGGCCAGTCCTCAATAGGGATCCAATATCTACCAACCTTTGAATTACCGGTATGGTACCGACGAGTAATTAGCCACCTTTATCCAATTAGCTCGGTGAAGCTCCTCCATCCAAGGCCTCCAATCGGGAAACCGAGTTATCAAAGGCTTGTGACCATCCCAAGAATCTGTCCAAAAATTTGCATGTTGACCATTATGAATGATCCAAAATAATTTTTTCTTTATCAAATCCTCACCGGTCTTAAGAACTGCTAAAATGGGAGAACCTTTGGTAGGAAGTTGATAGCGAACAAGGTCTTCAGGACTTTTGTTCTCAGCATATTTAGCATGGAGATTATTGGCCCAAAGAGCATTGGGGTTATGCAACATCCTCCAATATAATTTAGCAGCTAAAGCTTTGTTGTTATTAATTGAAGACCGAAATCCTAACCCCCCTTCACTCTTAGGAAGACATAAAGTATCCCATTTCACCAAGGCCCATTTTCTTTTCTCCTTAGTACCACTCCAAAGGAAACGATGACTGATTTGATCCAATTCTCGAAGAACAGCCTTTGGGATATTCAAAATGGAAGAAACATAAATAGGAATAGCTTGAAGGACTGATTTTACCAAGGTGATTCTACCCCCAGAAGAAAGCCACTTGTTGGTCCACTTTCCAATTTTCTTCTTGACTTTGTCCAACAACCAATTCCAATCTTTATTTTTCTGCCTTTGAATATTTATGGGAATACCTAAATAAGTGATTGGAAGAGAGGTCTTCTTATATCTTAATTTATCCAAGACCATGGATTCTGTCTAGCAGAGCAGTGAAAGAAAATAACTTTAGATTTGTCTTCATTGATCAAGCTGCCCAGTAGCCTTAGAAAAATAGCTAATGATTTGCTTAATATTAGAAGCTTCCTTAACTGTAGCTTTACCTAAAAGGGTAGAGTCATCCACAAATTGAAGATGAGAGATAGGTCTAGCTCCATGAGCAATGGTAACTCCCTCAAGGGTTTTGTTTTCCCTCTTTTTGGTTATAGTCCTACCCAAGCATTCAGCAAGAATGATGAATAAATAAGGGGATAGCGGGTCACCTTGCCTAATACCTCTGGAAGCTGGGAAAGACTGAGAAGGCCTGCCATTGATAAGAACTAAGTAGGAAACTGAAGAGATACATCCCATAATCCAATCCATCCAATCCTTAGAGAAACCAAATTGCCTCAAAACTTTGATAAGGAAGTGCCAATCCACTCTGTCATAAGCTTTGGATAAGTCTAACCGGATGAACATAGAAGGAGAATTTTGCATATCCATGGAATGGATGGCTTCCTGAGAAAGAACTATCTCATCTACTATTTGACGTCCTTCCACATATCCCCCTTGCTCTAGGGAAATAATCTTATGCAAAAGAGGCTTCAACCTTTCTGCCATGATTTTAGTAATGATTTTGAGAAGAACATTACATAAAGCAATAGGTCTAAAAGCTGAGATATGATCAACCTCTTGAGCTTTTGGAACAAGAGTAATATAAGTTTTATTGATAACCTTCAAAATTTCTTTGGATTTCCTGGCTTCTTCCACCACCTCTAATAAATCAACATGAAGGATATCCCAGAACTCTTGGTAGAACTCAATAGGAAAACCATCAGGACCTAGGGTTTTCCCTTTTTGCATTTTAAAAACTACTTGTTGAAGCTCATTGATAGTAACAGGAGCGAGTCAAAATAGAGTTCTCCTCGAAGTGATAAGAGAAGGGATTGCTTGAAGAACATTTTGTTGTGAAGCTGAGTCAAGAGGAGTAGCAGCAAAAATATTGGAAAAGTAATCAACAACAATAGAGTTCATGCCATCCCAAGTATAAACAACATCTCCAGAATCTGATTTTAAGGAAGAAATAAAGTTGTGAGATCTTCGAGCTAGAAGAGATTTGTGGAAGAAATTTGTGTTTCGATCTCCTTCTTTGAGCCATTGAATTCTAGATTTTTGCTTCCATAATATTTCTTCTCTTTTTTCCCATTCCTCAAGCTGAGTTGTGAGTTTAATTTCATCTGCACTTCTCTTCTCTGTGAGGCCATCTAAACGGATTTTCTTATTCAAATTTTCAAGATGAGCAATAACTTCATGTTTTTTTTATGAACATCCCCAAACTCTTTCCAGTTCCAAGTCTTGATTTTGGATTTAATGTATTGCAGTCTTTTGGCAAAATAGAACATCTTAGTCCCATGCCTAGGTTTACCTTCCTTCCACCATTGTTGCACATGAGGTCTGAAGGAAATGTCTCTAAGCCACATTAATTGAAAATGAAAAGGAGAGAAACTCACATTGGTTTTCCACATTTCCACCATGGTTGGCCAATGATCCGAACCAGCATTATTAAGAGTCTTCACTTTAGGAATGTGACCATGGATTAAGAAATTTTTAGAGAGCAAAAACCTATCCAATCTCTCCATTATACAAGCTAAGCCTTGCCTTCTGTTAGACCAAGTCATAAGGCCATTATCCGGTTGGATATCCACAAGATGGAGGTTTGCAATATATTCGCTCATGAGGTCTAGTGCTTTTGTCCAAATTTCTATTTCCCCCCCTTTTCTCATCCAGAGAGAGGATGGTATTGAAATCTCCTCCGATCAAGATCCAAGCTTTAGGAAAATGAGAGATAATATGAGTAATATCCTTCCACTGTCTTCTTTTTTCCTCCAAAGAAGTCGAGGCATAAACAATAATGTAGAGCATAATCTGGTTGGAATGTCTACTTTGAATAGCTATAGCCAACAAACCCCAACTACCAACCATATGGTGAATAACTACCTCTTTTGGGTCCCAAAGACAAGCAATGCCACCCGAAGTCCCTTGGGAACTGAGGGAAACCACTTTTCCAGCTGGCCAAATTTTACTGGCAATTAAGTCCATATCCTCCATTGACATCTTTGTTTCTTGAAGGAAAACAAGATGTGGATGATTTATCTGAATCATTCTTCTAATTTCATTTTGTTTTGAAAGACTCCCTTTGAGTCCTCTAATATTCCAAGTGATGATCTTCATTAATACCAGGGCTAAAAAATTTGGGAAGGGCATTAATCTTACCTTCCTCTACAAGCTTTTCACCTTCTTTTACCATATGATATTGATTGGTCTTGCGACCTACTTTTTGATTAGAATCCATCTTCAATTTTTTTCCCTATTTCTTGACTTATTCCAATTGAATCTGAGATGGCTTCTAACCTTGAAGAATGCTCATACACAGCCAAAATTTTACTAGATGGTTCAATGGAGTCTATATTGGGACCTGCATTATTTGAAGTTTTGACATTTGAAATATTGTTTTTCTTGTGTAAATTTTCTCCTTTTTTTTTCTGTTGAAAACCTTTGATTTGTTGGTTTGTCTCTGAGTTCTTCCCTTCATATTTAAATTGTGTTTCTAAGATTTTAGTTTCCATTATTTCCTCTTCCTCACTTGGGACATCATTTGTGGAAAGGATTTCAAACATATTAGCAAATGACTTTGATTGATCCTTCATTACTGGTTTTTTCTAGTGTTCTTCTTCTTAGGTATTTGGAAACCTGTTGAGTTTATATCTTCTTTCTTTTGATCAGGAATTTTATTTGGGCAAGCACTGGCCAAATGACCATATTCATGGCAAATTCTACAATGAAAAGGAATGTTCTCATAGTCCACTACTTGCTCCCAAGTGTCTTCCCCAAATTGTAATGTGATATTTTTAGGTAGGGGTTTGTCAAAATCCATTAAAACACAAATTCGAGCATAAATAATATGTTCAAAATTTTGAGTACAATCAGCGAGTCATCATAAAAGTTCCTAAAGAGTTTCCAATTGAAGAAAAAATAGTAGGATTCCAAAATTCAATAGGGAGGCCAAAGAGTCTAACCCACACGGGAGCTATAGAAGGCATCTCTTCTTCGGCTTTAAATTTAGTATGCCAGGGCTTCATGAAAAGCCCTGCCCTTCCAAAAAACCAAGGACCCCCTTGAAAAGTTTTCTCTCTATCTTCATTATTAGCAAATAAAACAAGAAAATAACCATTTGGATAAATAGAGATTTGTAACTCACCTTTAGTTTTCCAGCTTTTTGCAGCCCAGACTTTGAAAGCGAGATAGACTCGGACGAAAACCCATGAACCGACAAATTAGTCCTCTTTTTTCCAAATCTTCAATGCCGATCTGAATGTTACCCATATCAAGCTTAACAATAGGAGTTCCATCAAGCTGCTTTAAGACATCCTGACTCCGTTTTCTTGGGATCAATCTTAGGCATTCTTAGAGGTTTATGGGAAGCCCTAATATTGATATTAGCATTGGGCTGAGGCTGTCCACCATGAAGGGCATCCCTAAAATTCATTTTTGGGACTGAGTCTTCAAAATTCTTACCCTTGACAGGGGTTTTCATAGTAGAATTATTTTGTGGGTGCACCTTAGCACCAGATTCACTTGAGATATGAGCCATTTTTTGATCAACTACTTGAAACTTGTTTTGTGGTCTCTTTAATCCTTGCCCTAGACGTCGTGGAAAGGTATGGTTTTCACTTTTCTTTTGTGCAGCAAATTGGAAGCCATTGTCACTCAAGTTCACAGTATGATCTATTGAAAGACAAATTTCTAACCCATATTGTATCCCCTGCAACATTTCCTACTAAAATATTGAGCATAAACCACAAAAATATTGGCCTCTAGGGCCCGAAGGCCCTAAAAACCAACCTCTGGAGCTGCTTGCACTCAACCCAGATGAAACCCTCGCATAGCCACTTGCCAAATATATCGTTCACACATAGGGATGTGCTAGGATATGTGTTGCTCCAAATGATATGAAAATTGGTGGAGACGTTCTAGGGTTTTTCAGGCATCTACCCTCAAAATTTTAGCTCAATCCGAGTTCGGATGAGTGAGATATGGCCGAAACGAGTTCGGTAGTTTGGGCAGTCCTACGAAAAACGTCTAATCCTCCCCAGATTGATTATCCCTTTTGAGGTTTTTTTTAAGTTGCTTTAATTTTAGTGGATCAATCTCCTTAGATATAGATACATACCAACTATAATGCATTGCTTTCATTAAATTCATCTAGTTTCGAACAATTTTTAAATTCCTTGCACAAAGATATGTTTTCCAAAGATTAAAAGCAAGATGATTGGCAGCACATGATTTGGTGGAAAAAGGAGAAATAAATGAAATGTTTTTCCTGCAAATAGCATTTTCTAATATTCATATTTCCTAAGCAATTCATGATTGGTGAATTTCAAACCAAGGGATTTTCCTTACCTAATTTATTTTACAATTACTAATATTTTTAAAAATATGCCTGTAATATAAATTTCGAAACCACTTACCTATAGTGCATTCTGATTTATCATTCTACTTTCAATTTTGTTTATAAAGCCCATAGATAATGATGGTATTTTTTATGAATTTTGTGGGAATAGGGGATATCCAACTCCTAAATTTAATGAATAAATTGATGTTAGAGAAGATGCATCAGAATTAAAAAGCATCAAAAGGATGTTGGAAGGATATTTTTCCAATGAAAATAACATTGTTTCAGATCTAGAAGATGAAATTAATTCATCTTGTGCATCCATTACTGGAGAAGTATTTAATGTTTATGAGATCATAAAATGCCCTGATGTAGAAATTGATAAAATAGCAGTAGATGAGGAGTTGCAACCATGGGATGATTAATGGGTTGAGCATGAATCTGCCCTAACTTCAATGAATAAAATTGAAGAGTATAATGTTGTTGATTTTGATCATTGTCCTGATAAAGATAAATCAGAAATACTATTTCATGGAGTTGATTTTGATCTAGGCATAACAATAAATATTTTTAAGAAGAGGCACTTGAGTCTTGGGATAGCCATGAAGACATTGCTAAAAGGTATGAACTTATTTATGGTTTTGATATGCATTATAACAACAATTCATTAAATGGGCATAGTCTTGACATTCATGAGGATTGGGAGAAACAATTGTTAGTTAACACTGAAAAAGAGGTGTATACCCTATCTTAGTTTGATGATGCTAAGATTTTTGTTAACAATCTGATCCAAAGACACCTAGAAATTTGAATGAACAAACTGTTTCCATTTCTAATTTATAAAATATTAAAAGCATAATGGAGAAGTGTTGGTCACAAATCTGCCTAAGTACAAGATATTATCACTTGTGCGCCCTAGACTCGGCCAACATTGAAAGGCCGAAGGAAAGAGAAAATTCCTTCGGACCAATCTCCAGAGAGGGTTGGTTCCCTTACTAAATCCTACACTGTTGAAGACTAGAGTTGCGGGAAAGAAATTGGAAATAATCGAAAGAGATGGGAAATATGGCCACAGGCCAAAAATGTAAGATTGGGGAAATATTAACAGCAGGAATTTCACTCAAGCATATGAATAACATATAATAAAAGAGAGCAACATAATTTACTTACAACCTTGCACAGATAACCTCCAGGATTGCATTCCAAAACTCACTTCCTCACCAACAATATTTAAACTCAGATGCAGAATTTAAATTTAACTAGCAGATAAGAAATACGAGCATAAAAGAGAAATGCATAAAATAGAAGGAAATCACACATAAAGTCACTTGCAAAATCAGAAGCCAAATATCTCTTATTTATGCAGAGAACTTGATAAGTTTTCTTGCAAAATGTCTCTCCTCCTTTACAATGGAAATTTGATTAGTATTTATAGAGGTTTTCACCTCTTTCATTAAATACATTTGGAGGCAAGGTGTCGGCCACTCAGACACCAATAGCAGCAACTCTCTCCTCGGCAACAACAATGAACCAATGAACAAATGCCAAAGAAAATATCTACTGATTTTATCACATGGCATATCAGGCTTCAACAGGAATCAACGATCTGATTTCATTCTCTATGGTGGCACCTTGGAAATGCATACCCATGAAATGGTCGGTGCCTCAAAAATGAACAATATTGCACTGGAGTCCAAAGCACCTAGTAGTTTTGGTGATAATATTGCCATAGGAATTAACTTCATCAATCTTAATCCTTTTTCAAAGAAGTTTTTCATTGAAAACATGAAATTTCACCCAGAAAAATGGGCCTTCATCTTCAATTAGCCTAAAATGAGCTTTTTCTTGGAATGTGCACTTAATACTTTTATCCTATGTGAAATGAAATTGTACCCCAATATTTGTCCTTTTCTTTCGACTTTTTTGGGAAAATATTCTACTGCCATAAGTGGGGCCAATCTTGGAAACTTGATTTTTTTTTTTAAATTAATGAGAACAAAGAAAGCAAAAGGCATTTCGAAAAGCAAAAGGTATTTCGAAGAGCGAAAAAGCCATTTAAAAGTGAAAAGGATTTGGAAAAAAGCATTTTGGAAAGAAAAAGGTATTTCGGAGAGTGAAAAAGCATTTTGGAGAGCGAAAAGGCCATTTCGGAAAAAAGCATTTCGGAGAAGGGAAAAGTATTTTACTTTAATTGCACTCAAAATTACACCCATCAAAAATGTTCAATGTGTGAAAACACTCAAAAAGCATTTGTAAGTTTTACTGGCAAATTTACAACAAAATTTCAATGTGGCAAAAATGCCAACATTTTTGGTGGCTCATGGGGTATTCAGCTCACCTGAATTCAATCGATCCTAGGCCTTTATTCATTGGGCGTAGAGTCCCCACTATCAATTGCATCTGATGGTCGGCTACTGGTACCAGCTTCATCCTACTTTTTGAGATGTGCCACTATAGATTCATACACTGCAACTGCATCAGCCCATGCATCTATAGTAATTGCCTCATGAACTTTGAGTGTATCCACAAGATATCAAAAAGTCTCCACCTTTTCTAGATCAATATATTTAGCCTTTTGGCTGAGCTCCAGTAATCCAGACTCAATGCGAATGAATTTTCTCATCAATGATAGTACATGCTCTTCGGTGATGGGCTCCTCCAAGTTATCAATATCTGAGGTATCATCCATGAAAACAACCCATAATGCATCCAGGTCTTTCTTCGCCAGAATATTCCCCTGATCATCAACAAAGCTAGGAAAACCATTAGCTGCGATGGTTTCAAAGTGATCCAAGGAAATGCGCCTCTCATGCTCAAATGTCTCCTGTAGTCTATGGGCTTCTTTAAGCAGTTCCATTTTGGAGAAAAAACTATGCACAGTAATCTTGGCACTTGCCCAATCATGGGCTATTTCACTCATTGGATGAAACCAAAGATCCATTTGAGTCATTGACTGGATCTTCATGGCCATTTCCAACTTTGGCTCTAAATCTTGCTCTATGTTGTCCACTATAGGCCCGCCATATGAAACAACTACTTGTACCTCCTAAAGAAACATGAGAACTAATGTAGCCTTGATTGCCATCTTCCTACAATCATTCAACAATTGATTGTGAGCTTCTTTAATCTTATCCTTGGTAAGAGTCACGGATTGCATTGCTTTCATCGCCAACTGATTCTGCAAGTTCTGAAGTTGGTCCTACAAGGCTTGGATATTTAATTGTGCTTCTTGCTCTGATGCCTAGAACTGAGTAGCTACCTGTTTGATCTCCATGATTTCCTCTTCCAAACGTATTGCCTGCTGCCACTGTTGAGATTCAGACTATGCAGTATCTAGTTTGACCTTTTGTGCTGCTAAGGCCTCCTCTAGCTCCTTGATATTTGCTTCAGCCTTGATGAAACAATCCTTATAATGCTCAGCTTGCAAGTAAATTGAACTCGATGCCACTTGTATGGTGCCCATTTGCTCTGTTGGATCCATCTTTGTGAGGTCCTCGATGATTGCTTGGTAGGAATAATCAGTGGGCACCATTTCTCCTTGAGGTTTCTGAACCTGAGGAACCATTGTCACCGTGTGCATTTCCATTGCTGCTGGATCAAAAGTTACTTTCTTCATTGGTTTTGCCATGGCTAGCGCATCCTTTCTCTTGCGATTCTTCAACCATCTTGATGAACTTTGTCGTGCCCTACTAATTTTTTTGCTATCGGGTGCTCAGGTAACAACTCCATCTCAGAAGCTAGTGGCTCCTGTACTACAAAAATTGGGGAAGACAAGAACAGGGCTTGTTGAGGATTGGATTCAACCATAGGGATGGAAGTGGAGGGTGCTTCAGCCACACTTACTCGAAGAGGAGCTTGCATGGTTATAGAAGAAATAGGATGAGAAGGCATGGAAGATGAATCTGAGGATAATGGAAGGAAGAATGGATTTGGGGTGGATGCGAATGAACTGAAGGAAAGGGAAAAGGATGAAATGGGTGAAACTGGGGAAGCACTGGTGACCTATGACTATGGGATAGAAATGGGAATGGAAGAGGTGGATGTAGCAATTGGGGGTGAAGTTGACATGGGAACTATAGATGAAAAGATAGTGGTCACCAAATGCTTGTTAGAAAGAGAAGAAGAAATAAAATGCATACCTGCGGGCTCTAACATTGATTGAGCCGATGGTGAAATATTGTCCTCTCCTTCTGATCTTGCCTTCTCCACATTCGGATTTACTATTGTCACCATTGGACCTGATTGTTCCAACTGAGCCAAAGAAGATATATCCGAAGAAACAATTGGCTCAATTGTTGGTGAAGGAAGCGATTTGGTGCTCAACGCAGAAAGGGCCCCACTCCTAGGTTTCTTCACTATGTTAGGGAAATGAACTCTCATAGCTGCACTTCTCTTCTTTTGTGGAAGTTGCTCCTCCAATGGAAATTGCTCTTCTTCTTCATCTTCAATCGTTATCCTCTCTTCTTTTGATGCTTCCTCTTGTCTCCTTATATCTTCCTCTCTATCTGGACTGCTAATACTTCTAGGCACTAAATCAGCAAGGGAGAGGGGCTGGTACTTTTCATATTGTTCATCATAGATCATTGAAAATGCATCATCCATAACCAATGGATAATTTACCTTGGGCTTATTTCGGTGAATCCTCATGATCCACCAGTCAGCAATCTTCTCATCAGACCAATCAGGCAATTTTGTCTTCATTTGTTCAAACAGACCTAAAGGAGGAACTTGCTCTGGATGATTTTTTGGATCATATTCGACCTCCATCTCATAAAAATCATGCCAGGGAGGAAGTGACATCATCTTCTCCACATGCCATTCAAGGTCATGACCTTTGGGATTATTCCTTTGTTGTACGATGTCTTCTCTAGGGCAACAATGAAAAGTCTTGGCCTTGATGTGACTGGAAAAAATACCCAAAGGATCATACTTCCATCATTGAGGAAGCTCAACCAATCCATGGTCATAGAGCATCTCAGCAATTAATTCATTCTGCCCACTCTGAGTAACTGTTATATCACCAAACTTGAAAGGCATAGCACATGTATTCTTCTTTCCCCGGCCTGACCCATAGGTATCATTGATGAAATCACTTTGTCGGGCTACTTCCAAGGCAAAAAGGTGTTCGGTTGTAAAATATGGCAGCAAAAAAGGTTTACCAGTAAAACCAAACATTCTAACCACCATGCCTTGTGTCAGTAAAAATACATCACCTCTTTTCTGATCAACCACTTCTGCTTGCAAGGCCCGAGGCACTCTGTTGCATACTCCATAAATTAACTCCAAGGCGGGTCCTAAAAATATCCTGTTGAAGTTATAATAGGACTCCTTCTTTGACAAACTTTGAGTCCATGAGTATACTGGCAATGCTTTTCCTACTTCATCTGTCTTATTTATTGCTATGAAGGCAAAGTGAGAGTGCATATGATAGAAAAAATACCATGCCAAAAGGGAACAATGCCTGAAAGTAATATCTTCTCCACTTTGTACCTTTTGCAATTGTGAGTGTATCCTCCATTCCAAAAAATCTGCCCAATCAAAGAAAATCGGGTTTGAAGTTGTTGTCATGGCGGTCGGAGCATAAAACCCTACTTGTGAAATGCGTTGCACCAATGATGCTTGCCACTTGTGCACTATGGAATCTGAAGATAGTCCCGTCAGCCATGCTATCATTGAATACAAATCTGGGCTCTTGAAATTCTTTAATGGTGCTGGTAGTTTTGGCAACTCTCCAAATCATGGTGTCTTCAATAACTGGCTCTCCATGAATTGTCGCATGTGATTGGTGGATTGATACCTCTCTTCCTCTTCTTTAAAATTAAGCTTTTTGTGTGTGGCATAATATGGAGGTTGCACACCACAAGCAAATGCATCTCATATGGAATTAGCTGAAATACTGAATAAATCTTCTTCATGGGCATTTTGGACAGTTCTTGAATCAACATTATAACATTGCGTAATTGCCCAAATCAGCTCGGGACATGGGTGCACGGGTGTACACAGATACCAAGAGAGATGAGAATGAAATGCTATAGTACGGGGATGTTCAACAGACATGTTTTGTGCAACAAATTCGACATCCAAACGCAATTTTTCCACTCCTTTGTTGGTGATATTGCAATCATTGATCTATGCTAGGCGATCATCATAGGGTTTTAATTCAACATCTTCATCCTCCTCTTCTCGAGATTTTCGTTGCTTCTTTTCGATTTTAGGATTTTTCTGCACTTTCATCTTCTTGGCTTCCGTGGCTTTCTTCCCCATCTTCAACTTTCTTGGAATATGCAGTGAAGAACAACAAACCCTAGAGCAAAAGAAACTCGCAAGACTTCTACACAGGAACTCTGCAAATGCTTGATTGAAAATCGAAGAGTTGGCCTCCTTTTATAATTTTTCATGTGTATCCATTGGAAATCTTGCTAATTTTATGGGCACCACATGCATTCCAATGATGATTTTTTTTTTTTTTTAGAAAGTGTGATGAGTGGGCGGAGTGAATGACGTGGTGCGAAGAAATGGAAATATGCGGAGATGACAGGTAGTGCAGTACAGAATGGATTTTCTTGGAGGAAAATACGGGCATGATGGTTTGAATGGAAGTGGGTGTTTTTTTTTCTCTTTTTTTCGATCGAAATGGCATTTTAGGGAGACGAGACGGGCATTTCAGGGGCCGAAAAGGAAATTTTGGGGAAGAGGATAGAAGGAATAATATTTTTTTTTTGGGGAAAGGTATTTGGGTCGAAATAGGATTTTGGGATCGAAAAGGGTGTTTGGAATGGGAAAAGGTGTTGGGAATGGTGGTTTTTTTTTTGGGAAAGTTTTGAAAAGGATTAAATTTTTTTTTTTTTTTTTGGAAATAGAATTTGAATCCAAAAAGGTATTTTGGAATCGAAATGGGCATTTTGGGAGGAAAATTGTTTTTATTTTTTATTTTTTTTTTTGGTTTTAGGGGGAAAGTGTTGGTGGGAAAATTTGAATTCGAAAATTCAAATGTTAAGTCTATGGAGGGAAGGAATGGGATTTTTTTTTTTTTTTTAGTTCATGGGAAGAGGAAGGGAAGGGGGAAAAAAAACAGCAGCGAAAATCCAAAAAGTGGGGGTTCTAGGTAAGGCCATGCCATGGTTCAAAAAAGGCCCAAAAAGTGGAGCCTTTTTTTTTTTTTTTTTACACCTCCAAAATTTTGGATCCTCTAAACACATCATCCCATTTGATCTTCTGGTTTCAATTTTTCTAAGAACTACCTAGTTAAGCATAACCTTCCTAGAGTAGTACTCGGATGGGTGACCTCCTGGGAAGTCCCGGTCTTTGACCACTTTTTCAATTTTTTTTTTTAAATCAGAAGAAAGAAAAGACGTAAAAAGGAAAATATGTACATATTTACATCCATAATCTCTATTTTCACTGATAATAGGCCTTCAAATGAAGACCATTAACTAGAATTGATAGTGCATTACCATCCATATCTTGCAAATAAAAAGAATTAATTTGATTGGCACCTATAATCTGAAATGGACCTTCCCATATTACCTCGAACTTGTGATGTTTGTCGGGCTTTGACTTCTTTTCATTCCACTTCAATACAAGGTCGCCAACCTTAAAGGTCCTTTCAGAAGCCTTTTTACCGAACCATCTCTTCGTCATCTCAGCATGCTCTATGAAGGCTTGGTATGATTTCTCCCTTTCTTCCTCCAACTGTAAAAGTTGAGCCAACCTCATGCTCATGGGATCAGACTCATCATTTTCATCATCAATCAAATGCCAAGTTTGGAGGGCCGGTAATTCAATATGAATAGGCAAAACAACTTCTTTACCGTATACCAAGGAATAAGGGGATGTCTTGATAGATTTTTTTACCGAGATGCGATCAGCCCATAATGCTTGGTTCAAAAGCAAGTGCCAGCTCCGCTTATTGTCGCCAAGGGTCCTCTTCAAAATTTTGAGTAGGTTCTTGTTTGTTGACTCAGCCAGGTCGTTCCCCTATGGATAGTAATTAGATGAAGTTTTCAAATAAATTCCATACGTACCCATAAATTCACTAATTTTGGTGCCTATGAAAGGAGTTCCATTATCTGTTATAATTGCATCTAGGACACCAAAGCGAGTGATCAATCCTTCGAGAAAAGTAATGACCATGGCTTGATCCACTTTCTTGGTTGGAATTGCTTCAGTCCATCTGGTGAAGTAATCAGTCATAGTCAAGATATACTTGTGGCTAGCAGATGAGTTAGGTTCAATAACCCCCACAAAGTCAAGGCCCCATTGCTGAAAAGGTGCTTCTACTTGAATCGGGCGAAGAGGAAATGCTCCTTTTCTGACTCTACCAACATATCGTTGACAATTATCATAATGAGTACTTACTTTGTGAGCATCAACAAACAAAGTAGGCCAAAAATAGCCTTCTCGAATGATTTTTAAGGCCATGGGCCTTCCCGCATAATGACCACCTGATAGTCCAGAATGAAATTCTTCTAAAATATTTTCTTTTTTGGAGTCCCTCACACACTTGAGAAGAATTCCATCAATGTTTTTGTAAAATAGCCCTTCAGGAAACAAAGTATATCTGAGAGCTTGCAACCTGAATCTCTGACGTTGCGAAGCATCAAGGCGAGATGGACATATGCCTGAGTTAAAATAATCGATTAGCTCTTCGGTCCAATCAAGATCATTGGTGGTATGGTTTGCACAAATTTTTTCATCCAGACTATCCTCATGCAACATATCTAATGACTCAGAAGTTGCACTTTTGGCTAGCTCTTGACATAGAGCTCTCCCACGAACTAACTTGGTTGGTCGGATCTCCACATCATATTCTTGAATTTTTGAGACCCAACCTGCTCTCTTGTCTCCTAATTCTCCTTGGAGAATAAAATTTCTTACATCAGGGTGTATGACATGCACAACCATTTTGCTCTGAGAAACGAAGTGTCAAAATTTCTTCAATGCTTTCATTACTGCATATACTTGTTTTTCAATAAAATTATATTTCTCTTGATGAGGAGAAATAACCTGACTCAAGAAAGCAATTGGCTTCTCACCTCCATCCTCTTGCGGTTGTGTCAAAACTGCAGCATAACTCTCTTGTTCGCCTACTGCATAGAGAATGAAATCTTTAGAATAATCAAGATTAATCAATACTGGAGCCTGAGTAATCCTCTCCTTGATTTCCTTGAAAGCCTATTTTCTTGTTTCAGTCCATTTAAACTCAACACCTTTCTTCAAAAGCTCAGTCATGGGTTTCACCACTTGAGCGAAATCAACAATAAACTTATGAATGAAATTGATTTGGCCAAAGAAATATTGCAAATATTTTTTATTGGCCGACAATGGTAGCCTCAGGAGGGCTTCAGCTCTTGTAGGATCGATTGCCAATCCTTCTTGTGAGATTACATGGCCCAATAACTTCCCTTATTTGACAGCAAATATTGACTTCTTAGGATTAATCGAGATCCCAAACTCATGACACTTCTCAAACACCTACCTCAAATGAGCAATGTGGTCTTCTCTATGATGTGAAAACATAGTCATATCATCAAGATAGATTACAATAATCCTATTCAATAACTCACCGAAAGCAATGTCCATAGCCCTCTGAAAAGTGGCACCAACATTTGAAAGTCCAAATGGCATCCATTGGTAGGCGAAAGTACCCCACTTGGTGGTGAATGTTGTTTTATATTGATCCTCATCTTTCACCCAAATCTGATTATACCCAGAGAAACCATCAAGCAATGAGAATCTCTGGGCGCCAGCTACTACATGAAGGATTTGATCGATCTGAGGTAGAGGGTAATGGTCTTTTAAAGATGCCTGGTTTAGATTGTGAAAGTCAACACACAACCGAATGTCTCCATTATTTTTCCATACTGGGACCAGGTTAGCCACCCATGTTGAGTGCTTGATTGGATAGATTATCTTGGCCTCTAGCATCTTCAATAACTCCGCTTTCATGAGGACTTCAATCTTGGGATTGACAGGCCATTGTTTTTGATAAAAAGGTTTTACCCCTTCCTGCAGTTCTATAGTATGTTGGATCACATTCTTATCATAACCCCTCAAATCATGGTAGCTCCAGGCAACAATATCTGGATACTCGAAACACAATTTCTTGATATCTTCCAGTTCTTCTGGGGTGCCATCTATTCCAACCTTGATGATTTTCTTAGGCTCCAAATTCAACTCTTTATAATCCTTCGCATCTATTCTAATCTTGTGCTTCTCAACCCGATCACTCTGGTCAAATAGACTTTCAAGTGTAATCAGTCCCCTAGGGATGTGATTATTTTTTAGTTGAATCATCCCTTCTCTCTCTTCTTCGGCAAGAACTCTATCATCAACGCTTGCAGTTTCTTTAAGTAGGAAATTGACTATCTGCTCATCATTGTCAAACACTTGCCAATGAATATTTTTGTCGAGAACTGAGGGTCTATAAATTACCCTAACTATCTTAGGCTTTCTAACTACTTGCTCCATAGGGGAGTAGTTAGCACCAAGAGAGGCCAGAATATCTGCATGTTTGTTTAGCTCTCTCGAAATCGCCTGAACATTTAAAGTAGTGAAAGATTCAAACAAGTCCCACACTCTATTGCGATAAGCTTTCAAGTAGTGTTGCTTTGACACACACCTGTTAGTGATCTGATTAATGATGAGTTCAGAGTCACCAAAAATCTGTAGTTGTTTAATACCCAACTTCTCAGCTTTCTTCAATCCAAGGCATAGTACCTCATATTCAGCTGCATTATTTGTGCAACCCCAAGTTAGCCTATAAGAATAGGTCTTTTGCAATCCTTCGGGAGAGATCAACACAATGCCAGCTCCTACACCATTCTTGCATCTGGCACCATCAAAATACATTCTCCATAACTGATCGACAATAGGATCAAGAGAATCAGGAACCTTCTCTTCAATCTGCTCTGGCTTCATAATAGTATAGCAGCCAATGTCCATTCCAACCATCACATTGAATTCCATGAGTGAAAACTCATCCTCAAGGTGAAGCTCACCCAATGCTTCTTCCATTAAATCAACTTCTTCTAACTCCTCGGTCATCATGTTAACCGCTCCTGGGGAACTTTCTTCTTCCAACTTCTCAATGTGAAAAGGTGAGGGCTTCTCATTATGAATGTGAATCTTCTTTCCCTTGAATGGTATCTCCAAATGTGAGTAGTCTAAGGAAAGATATCCTCCCAACTTAGTCGTGAACTCCCTTGAGAGGCACATGCTAAAGTATGGTTCCAGGTCAACTACTACCACTTCTTGGATGACCATGATTTATGGCATACTATGAAGGACAATGGGAATATCCTTGATCACACCTACTATTTTCATAGGTGTCCCATCCAACTGCAAGACTCCAGGGCTACTCCTTGTATACTCCATACCCATGACTTCACAAATTGCCTTTGGCATGACAGTTGTCGCAGCACCAGAATCAATCATGCAATTGTGCACTATCCAACCTTCCATCCTGAGTGACAAATAGAAAGGAGGTGGTCTATTCTTTCCAGTGGCTGAAGTAGTTAATGCTTGAGAAAAAATTGTCTGGGTAGGACTTTTCCTACTATCTTTCATAGACTTCAATGATTCTTGTAATAGATCAACTTGCCCAGGTAATTGTAATGCATCATAAAGACTAACCTTAGCAGGAATCTTCTTCAACTCCTCAACAATGTTGTATGCGGATGTACCAGACTCCTTTTTGTTAGTGGCCTCATATTTGCTCTGATATTGTTGTGTGGCTTCTACCCTCTGTATTTTAGTCAAATATGGGTACTTGAGCTTTTCTCTGGCTTGTTCCTCTATTTCAGCTCTTGCCTATGAAGTCGATGCTTTTTCTTGTAATATTTCCTTCGCTTGTGGTGGTAAAAGGTCTTTCAATAGAATAGGTGAATTTGGCTTTGGTGTTGGAGTAGGAGCTTTCACTTGTTTCTTCTCATCTTGCACCTTTGGGTCAGTAGGTACCCTTAACGGTTCCATTTCAGCTAGATCTACTGTAATTGGCTTCTTTCCAGCTCTTGTGAGAACTGAAACTTGTTCTTCGGATGGAACCATGAAATTGTGATCCATTTCAGTAATCATGTTAACCTGACCTCCAGAAGAGCTTGCAGCTAGTGTTTGCACGTAGTTCAAATGAACCATACAAGTCTCCTCACCATGTGGATCATTACATGTAGAGCACTAGTATGTTCTATCTATGGGGCCAACTTCCTCATTCATCGATACATTTGGGTTCCTTTCAAGGGCCTTGCTTGTTGAAGTCGCTTGTTCCCTGGTGATTGGTGGAGGTTGAAATCTCTTGGGTTGGAAATCTCTCTCGGCTTGCTTTCTTTCAATAACTATGATTTTATTGCCCATTGCTCTTATAGCTGAATTAGCGGACTTCACTTCTTGTAAAAGTGTCGTATAAGGATCAAGATTTGAGGGGGCAGGAGGTGTTGGTAAAGGTAGTGGTGTTGGTGGTGTAGGTAATGCAAGGAAATGGGATATATGGAGGTCGTTGAGGAGCTGATGGGGTAGGTAATTATGGAAAACTAGAAGTTGATTGTTGTGATATCGGGATAGGAGCGATCGGAGGAGGTGCAAATTCCATGAGGGGATTGGATACATTGCTGGCATTGGCTATGAAAACATGCTAGAATGAAGATATTGTGGGAGATCAAGAATAATGGGTATGGTTACCTTTGGGGGAAGCCTACCTACAACAATCAAATCAGCTTCGACCTTTTGAGCTTGTGTATACAAATCTGGAAATGTGTTCACATTGGCCTGGTGCACTGCCATACCAATATCAGTGCTAAGCGCTCGAAGGTAATAGAATATCGCTTGTTCATGCGTAGGCCTCAAACCATCTGGAACTCTTTGCCAACTTTACGCAAATCGGACATTAAAATCTACAATCTCTTCTTGAGGATACCTCTGAATGGTGGTAAATTGGTGCAACAAAGAATATGGATCAACTTGCTCATGGAAATTCTTGATCAACAACTCGACCAACTGATCCCATGAAGTAATGATGCCAGGCTCCAATGATCGGTACCAATAGAGCAATTTTCCCCTCAATGACAAGACCAACAACTTAACCATCACATCCTCATCTAGAATGTCATGAATCATTGCCAAAGCAGCTACATCTTGGATATGCTCATATGCAGTTTTTCTAGTACCATCATAGGTCGGCAAAGATTTTAATGCAGCTTGAGGAACTAGGTTTTGTGCTTGTAAATTCAAGGCTCCTGAGTTGTTCCATGCTGGGAACTGCCTTGGTGGCTGTTGTTGTTGATGTATGCCATGTGAACTGGAATATGAGGTGGGGGTGGAGGAACACTAGTGGTAGTACTAACTGGACTTGAAGAAATAGAAAACACACCAACTATTTGTGAGGATGTTGTGAATGACGTAAGTGATGGGGTGACCAACCTAGGGCTTTCCCCTAATTTTTGGATATCGAGTTCAAAAAACTCAATGGGGTTTTCAGATTTTTTAGCCTTCGATCTTGTGATCATGAAGTATAGCTTTCACCATCCCCACGTTCAGATATTTTTGGATATGATCGAGTCACCAGATGTTCTAATCATTCGGAAAAAAAGGTGAACATCAAACCTAAATTCTACTAGGAATGGACTCTTTTAAGTCCCACTGGGCGTGCCAAAAATTGTTGGTCACAAATCTGCCTAAGTACAAGATATGATCACTTGTGCACCCTAGACTCGACCAACATTGAAAGGCCGAAGGAAAGAGATGTCCTCCAGACCAATCTCTAGAGAGGGTTGGTTCCCTTACTAAATCCTACACTGTTGAAGACTAGAGTTGTGGGAAAGAAATTGGAAATAATCGAAAGAGATGGGAAATATGGCCATAGGCCAAAAATGTAAGATTGGGGAAATATTAACAATAGGAATTTCACTCAAGCATATGAATAGCATATAATAAAAGAGAGCAACATAATTTACTTACAACCTTGCACAGATAACCTCCAGGATTGCATTCCAAAACTCACTTCCTCACCAACAATATTCAAACTCAGATGCAGAATTTAAATTTCAATAGCAGATAAGAAATACGAGCATAAAAGAGAAATGCATAAAATAGAAGGAAATCACACATAAAGTCACTTGCAAAATCAGAAGCCAAATATCTCTTATTTACGCAGAGAACTTGATAAGTTTTCTTGCAAAATGTCTCTCCTCCTTTACAATGGAAATTTGATTAGTATTTATAGAGGTTTTCGCCTCTTTCATTAAATACATTTGGAGGCAAGGTGTCGGCCACTCAGACACCAATAGCAGCAACTCTCTCCTCGACAACAACAATGAACCAATGAACAAATGCCAAAGAAAATATCTACTGATTTTATCACATGGCATATCAGGCTTCAACAGGAATCAATGATCTGATTTCATTCTCTATGGTGGCACCTTGGAAATGCATACCCACGAAATGGTCGGTGCCTCAAAAATGAACAATATTGCACTGGAGTCCAAAGCACCTGGTAGTTTTGGTGATAATATTGCCATAGGAATTAACTTCATCAATCTTAATCCTTTTTCAAAGAAGATTTTCATTGAAAACATGAAATTTCACCCAAAAAATGGGCCTTCATCTTCAATTAGCCTGGAACGAGCTTTTGCTTGGAATGTGCATTTAATACTTTCATCCTATGTGAAATGAAATTGTACCCCAATATTTGTCCTTTTCTTACGACTTTTTATGGGAAAATATTCTACTGCCATAAGTGGGGCCAATCTTGGAAACTTGATTTTTTTTAAATTAATGAGAACAAAGAAAGCAAAAAGCCTTTCGAAAAGCAAAAGGTATTTCGGAGAGAAAAAAGCCATTTAAAAAAAGGCCATTTAAAAAAAAAAAGGTATTTCGGAGAGTGAAAAAGCAATTTGAAAGCGAAAAGGCCATTTCGGACAAAAAGCATTTCGGAGAAGGGAAAAGCATTTTACTTTAATTGCGCCCAAAATTACACCCATCAAAAATGTTCAATGTGTGAAAACACTCAAAAAGCATTTGTAAGTTTTACTAGGAAAATTTACAACAAAATTTCAATGTGGCAAAAATGCCAACAAGAAGTTGAAGCCAGGATATGAAAATAATTTTTAGTTTGTTGATAACTCACTGTCTGAGATGGATGTTGAACTATATTTTTACAATACACTTTTTGAATTAGATGATGTACCTCCTGATGTTAGTAACACAAGAGAAATATGGGATCTAGGTGTGATGTGTAGTCATGAGGTAGAGATAGCTAGAGTCAAAATTTATGAAGAATTTAGATTGAAAGTTGTTCTAAAAGAGGCGACTGCATCAAATGGACAAGCCATTCTCTTTCTTGATGAAATTCATGTAGTTTCTAAAGAAAGTGCTATGAGTGGAGCTATGGATGCAAGAAAATTTTTGAATCCTATACTTGGAAGAGGAGGGCTATGTTGTATTGAGAAGGATGCTTCTATTGAATGGCAATTCCAACAAGTGGTTGAGTACACTTCATATCAATAATTTTGGGAGGAATTTGCTCTCGCGGGGTGGAAGTATTGCAAACAATATCTAGAGATAAGAAATAGTTGTTGCCATGTCTTGCAATGTAGTTACTATATTCCATCCCCCTTTTCATAAGACACACCACTTCCTTGTGTTATTTATTTCCATGGAAATAGTGGTTGTTGAGCAGATATAAATGAGGTAGCAGTGATCCTTCTACCTTCAAACATATATGTGTTCACTCTTGAATTATTTGGATCAGGTCTATGGGATGGTGAATATGTGTCTCATATGGCATGATAAATATGATATTAAATCAAATATTTCATACCTGCATGATATGAAAAATATTTCTTGTATTGAACTTTGGGGAAGATCAATGTGAGATGTTATAAGCCTTTTATATGGAGCAGAAGACCCATTGATTGTTGGAATAATATTGGATAGCCCTTTATCTAATTTATTTGATCTCATGATGAGTGGGTGGATGTCTATAAAATTTATCTTCCCAAGTTTATGATGATGGCAATTGCCAGTAAATGCGATGGGTTATCCAAAAGAGAGATTTTTTTTATACTATGAATCTAAACATCACTCAGATAGATCCAAAAACCTTCATTCCAACATTGTTTGGACATGCAATAGAGAACGCATTAATCCAGCCACACCATTTTGATATTATTTTCAAATCATATGCAAGGAACAATAATATTATCAAATTTGAGGGTAATAATAACTTTTCATGGCCTCAATTTTACTATGATTCTATTTTTATTTTCTTCTATAATGTCCTTCACCCTCCACAATTATCGGCTACAGTTATTCTTGTAGTTGATAAATATTTTGAACTTGGAGCTTTATATATTGGAAATATAGTGGATCAAAATTTGTTGTATGAGATTATTACAGACCTCTGTATGATAGAACCTGGCATAGCTAGCTTTTCTTTAGCTCCCTACACATCCAATGACTCCAGCATACCTTTACCAAATAAAGCACTTCAACTATCAAATTATTCCTCTAAAATTGAAAAATCATTGTACCAGAATAAAATTTAGAGCAAAATAATGTTGTCATTGACCCAAGGAGAGATGAGGTTAAGTCATGTTCATGATAGGGTAAAGGAAATGGACCAAATGATGAATGCTTCTCATATTCAAGCTCAAATTGTGAAATTTGGGGAAGATGTTCTTCCTTAGGAATGAGTGATGAAGAGTCATCATCCTTGGAAAACTTTGCACCTTTCACTTTGAATGCAAATGATGAATAGGTGGATAAAGCAGAAGTTGTTGAGATATGTTTCCATGCTATGATGTCCAAGACTACAAAAGAGGAAAGTTATGATGTAGTTCACCTTGGTGGGGAAATAGATATTGAAAACATCCCTACTCGTATTCTTGAAGCAAGGAAGACAAATTTGGTGCCAGTATTTGAGCCTCATCATAACTTCAAAAGCATGCAGTAGGAAAGAAACCCTGTGTCAAACATCCATTTAGTTATTTCAGCTTTCCAAATGGATTGGTTGAAATATGGTTGTATACAAGAAAACATGAATTAAGGTCATTTACAAGTATCAAGTAGTGGAAGCAATTGTAGTTCTCAATGTGGCAATTTTTAAGGGTTCCCAGAAGTCATGAATGACTTTCATCATTCTAACAAATATTTTTAAGAAAATGTGAAAGATGTGCCTAATTTAAATCCTGAAAGTATGGAATGTAGTCAAACATCATCAAATGTAGCAAAAGTATCTAGAATCTTAAGAAATCTAAACATTCCAAATTAGAATCCTAATGGAAAATGTCATTCTAAAACAAGATATTTTGAAAGTATTGCATCCATGGATATCCCTTTGGGTGGAGAAGATGTTGTGGTCAATATGCAGATATATGAAGTTATTAGAGTGACTGGTGGCTCAAAGAATCCTACCATGAATGAGATTGACATGGACAAGAGACAATCACCCAAATAGGATCATTCAATGGTCAATTTTGGAAGATATATAGTGAATAGTAGAGTGTCCTATGGATTTCTGATTCAACTACACACAATAGATCAGATATTTGTTGAATTCCCTGGGAGTTATATCAGTCATGATCAGATTTTATTCTCTCTAATTTTAAAACAGTATTATGTAGAAGTTTTTTTTTGGTAGATAAGATACTATACCAGGTTTTACAGGTTGACCCAAAACCTTTTACAAAAATCAACCCAAGGTTGTTTATGAACATATCCTTACTAAGGATCCTATATATAAAAAATCTACATGTTGCTAAAGCCATTACATCCGGTAAGGTACATAGCCTGTTATCAAAAAGAAACTTCCCATACAACATTTTGGGTATACCCCGAGAAAACACACATGCATCATAATTACAAAAAATAAACGAACACGGATCCCTCCCTTGAGATAATGGAGAAACAAAAAGCTACAGACACACATAGAAGAGTACTGAAAAAAACTCCCACAAGCTTTGTATTGACAGTTACTCTTAATAATTCTTTGGTAATTACTTTCTTTCATATATGTCATGCTTTGGTACCACATAATATCTTGGCCAATCAGCCTTGGAGAAGTGAACCTGCTGGCTAGATTTATGGTGGTGGCTATCTAGTGGTCCACGTGGCTTTGGTTTGAAGTCTTATATTGTCGTTTCTTTCCTTCCCTATGATTATCAACCAACCTCAAATTACTAAGATAACTAGGAGCCATGTTATCTGACATGTGACTATCCCCATTAGTCTTTGTGGTATTTCCAAGCAGCATCCACAAATACTGACAACTCAGATAATTTTTATTGTGAGTCCAATTCAAAAAAGAGATGGGAATACTCGTAGCCTTCGAACTTACAACGCATTCCTTGTTGGTAAATTTGACTATCATTCTTGGCATTCTTGTTGAATAAGCTCCTCTACTTCCCTCGAAACACCGTGTTCCCATTTGAAAATTTCGTCACCATCGACACCCAAATTGGCCAGCTTATCAATAATTTTGTTAGCTTCCCGAAAGACATGTTGGGTTTTTCTATCCTGTCTTCCCTGGAAAAGGATCCTAGCCTCTTCAAAAATTGTTTTAATCCTCCAAGGAGGAGTTTTCTAATTATTGAGGAGATTTATAACATGCATAGAGTCTCATTCTATGATCAAATTGTCTTCTAAGTATTGAGTTATTTGAAGGCCTCTCCACATAGCTCTAGATTCGGCTTCGTTGTTCGTCCTTGTTCCTAAATATTTGGAAAATGCAAGCATCATATTCCCATTATGATCTTGTACAATGCCACCAGTGCCTGCTCTTCCTACTCCATAAAAATTAAGCTTAAACCAACCCGTAGGAGGTGGAAACCACTTAACATTGGCTCTAGGGTTGACTACCCTAGGCACAGACTCATCTAACAAGGTTAAGATTAAATATTGAGTAATCATGGTCTCCTATAGATGAGGTTTATAGCTATCAAAAGGGATAAGGTTCACATTCTCATTGGCAAAGGATAGGATCTTGGCAATGATAGTTTGATGATCATGGATAGACTCATTAAAGACTATATGGTTCCTTTCTAACCACACCTACCAAAGATAGTGATTGAGACAAATTTTCCACATGTATCTAAGTCTTTGGCTTGAAAATGGGTAAGGCCACTAGATGAAAAAATCAAGTACGATGGCTGGTTTAACCCATGAAATATTGAAGGCCTAAAAAACCCCACTTAGGACAGTCAAGGAAAAAGGACACTCAAGGAAAATGTGATAAATGGTCTCCCAATTAGCCCTGCATAGATAACAATGATTAGTGATACAAATACCTTTACTCATAATATTATCAATGGTTAGAATTCTTTCTTGGATAACTAGCCATGAAAAGACTGCAATTTTTGGAATTAAATTTTTTATCCAAACTAAGTCCTTTTGGAGGGAAAAATCCTCATCATCAAGCCGAATCTTGTAAGTTGATTTAACAGAAACTACCTATTTTCCGTAGGAGCCCAAGTCACTTGATCTTCCTTGGGTCTCATGGGGATAAATTGTTGCCCAAGAATGTTACAAAGATCATTTGATTTTGCTTGAAATTCCTAAATTCTTATTTGTTTCCACTTCATTCTACCTCTGTCCTCAACCATATAATCGGAGACTTTTCTACTAATGAGTTCTTCTGTGATATCTTTGATTCGAGCTAAGTTAGGATATTACGTCAGTGGTTCAAACTTAGCCCACCTATCATTCTAGAAATTTATCCTCTCACAGTTGCCTAAAACCCATCTTAAACATTTTTTAATGATTTCCTTACAATTAAGAATTGCTTTCCAAAAAGCATAACCTCTTATTGGAACTGAGTCACTTAGAAATTCCATATTTTGAAGATACTTTCATTTGATGATAAATTTCCATTCATTTTCTTCACCAGAAATGAGACGCCATGCCTGCTTAGCTAGTAAAGCTAAATTTATATGAGAAATTTTCCTCAAACCTAAGCCCCCATTTTCCTTGGGTCTGCACACTTTGGTCCATCCTACAAGGTGTATCCTTTTTTTCTCCTCTGATCCAGTACATAAAAATTCTTTTTGGAGTTTCTCAATTTTTTGGAAAACCTTCACAGGGGCTTTGAAAATGGAGAAGAAATAGACTAGAATGCTCTGAAGAGAGGCCTTAGTGAGGGTCAGCTTTCCTGCTTGAGATAGAAGATGACCTTTCCATCCAGAAAGTTTTTTTGAATTCTTTCAATAACCCTGTCCCACATTGACTCTCTTAGAGAACCAAATAAAATAGGGAGACCAAGATACAAAGTGGGGAGGTTTGCTATATCACACCCTAAAATTTTTGCAATCCTTCCTTGCCTCTAAATGAGGGTGTTCAAGAAATATAACTTGCTTTTACTAAAATTAACTTTCTGACCAGCAACGTCCTCGTAGATTTGTAGGATGTATTTAATTATTTTTGCATCAACCATTGATGCCTTAGTCAATATAAGGGTATCATCAATGAATTATTGGTGAGAAATAGCCCTAGTGAACTGCAAGCATTTTTTATGGTTCTACCTAAAGCTTCTGCCACAATGATGAATAACATGGGTCTGATAGGGTCCCCCTACCGAATTCCTCTATGACTTTGAAAGTAACCAGCAGTTGTTCCATTAACTAGAATCAAGAACCATGCTTTAGAAATACATTCTTTGATCAAATTAACCCATTGGTGGTGAAAACTAAACTTAAGGAGGACAACAATCAGAAATTCCCAATTTAGCCTATCAAATGCTTTGTTCATATCAAGCTTGAGGGCAAAAATAGACTTATTAGTCTTATTAGCAGAGTCCAGAGCTTCATGAACTGTGATAAATCCATCCAAGATTGACCTACCTTGGACATAGCTTCCCTGGCATGGATCTATGATGCGGGGCAGAATGTCTCTCATTCTATTTGCAATGGATTTAATTAAGATCTTGTACGAAATATTGCACAGATTAATTGGCCTGAAGTCATCCATAGATTCAGGGGTTTGCTTCTTAGGAATTAGAGAAATAAAAGTAGAGTTGATACCTTTTGGGATATTATTGGTTGCTTGGCATTATCTAATAGAAAAAATTACATCCTCACTTACGATGTCCCAAAAATCTTGATATAAATGAGGGGGAAAGCCATTGGGTCTCGAGGCTTTGTTTGGATCCATGCTAAACAAGGCTTCCTTAATTTCCTCATCATAAAATGGAGCTAGAATATTAAGGTTTATATCCTCATTTATTATGCTAGGAATGGATTGCAATAGAATATCTTTGGCCTCCTCATTGCACTACGATTCCTAACCAAGGATAGAATTGAAATAAGTTATTGCCTCCTTTCTGATTTCTGTTAAGTCTTGAGTAATAGAACCATCTGCTTTTTAAAAAAAAATTATCTTGTTATTACTTCTGTTTCTAAGCTTGGTGACGTGAAAAAACTTAGAATTTGAATCTCCATATTTCAACCAAAGAGACCTTGATTTTTGCATCCAATAGATTTCCTCACAGGCCAAAATGTTATGAAACTCTGCTAGTTTTGTTCGTTCCTCCTGCCTAGTAGTTTCATCAGCATCACCATGTTGGATCCTCTGATCAATTATCTTCAAACTTTCAACAACATGTTTTTTATTTTCAAATAGGTTCCCAAATACCTCTTTGTTCCAATTTTGAAGCTTTTCCTTAACAAAATTTAATTTACCAGCAAGTTTAAAAGTTGCACTACCCCTGATAGGCTGTTGCCACCACTAACTTAAGTTATCTCTAAAACTAGAATGTTTGATCCACATAGATTGAAATCTGAAAGATTTCTTGAAGGACAAAGAGTTAGGGATCTCCAAAAAAATGGGATTATGATCAGAGACAATTTTAGGAAGGGCTTGCATGGTAGAATCACCGAACAAAGTTGTAGCCTCCTTTGATAGAAAAAACCTATCAAGCCTTTCTTGAATGAGATGACACCCTATCCGTCGATTGCTCTAGGTATAATTCGCTCCTCTAAGTTTTACATACATCAACATGTTGGAGTTCACAAAGTCATTGAACTCATCCATGCTCCTGATAGGTGGTCCATTTCCACCCATTTTGTCTGAAGGGTAAAGAGGAGTGTTAAAATCCCCAGCCAGAATCCAGGGGACATTATGGAAGACTTCACTCAGATTGTCTAAGTACTCCCACAGTATATCTCTCCCTTGAATTTAAGTTGGGGCATAAATATTTTAAAGGATCCACGACTTGTTGTTATTTATTTCCTTAAATAAAACACTAAGAACCTTGTCATATTTATGAATAATGGTGCCTTCTACTATCTAGGGATCCCACAAAGTCATAAGGCCTCCAAATGCTCCTCTGGTTGATTTGCAAACCATCTCCCCTTGATTCCATATTTTTTTTGCTATTTTTTTTACTGAATCTCATCATTTTTTGTTTCTTACAACATGATAATAGTTGGATTCACTTGATTTCTTATTGCACTGGCTTCCTTGTGTTTGGGCAGGCCATTAAGGCCTCTCACGTTCCATGAGAGGAACTTCATTTAGATTTTTTGGGATTTTTTTGTGTCTTGTGGACCCCACTAATCCTTATGTTATGTAATGTAAAATTAGACTAGGAAAAGTGGGATGCCCTTTTTATGTATTAGTAGGAATTATTTTATTTTTTAAACTTGTGTCATAAGTTAGTATTAAAGTGGGGCCCGTTAATGAATAATTATAAGCTCATGTTATATGAGGGAGAGGTACACCCCATTTGAGGGGGTTATGGGGTATTTATGATATTGTATGAGAGTTGAGGGCTAAAACCTTACTCATATTCTATAGATTTAGGTGATGTGCCCTAGTCTTCAGGAGAATCCAATCTTGTAGACAAGGTGATGTGCCCTTGCTCTTAAATGATATTGGTGGATCTACCTCAAGATTCAAAATTTGTGCTTTAGATTTCAATGTTTTCTGTGTGCAACTATGCTTGGAGTGGATCACCCAAATTTGGGGGCCATATTTAGTGTATTTTCAGATCAAATTTACCCTAGATGAGGATCACCCAGCTTTGGGTATTTTTTTGTGGTGTTTGGAGGGATTTTTGTGGAGTCTATTGTGTGCCCTACCTCCTAGAGGAGGACGTCCAACCTAGGGCTTCTCTTTTATGCAATTTTATGGTGAATTTGAGATGTATTTGGGTTGATCTATCCATTGCAACTTGCATAATATTTTTAATAAATTAGTGTGGCCACATTTACCACTTTGGGATTTCTTGTGTCAAATGTTTTGCACATATTTTCAGATCTGATTTTTATTTGCATGGTACATAATTTTATTGGAGAAAAGTTATAATATTTTTATCTAGGGTTTATAAATTTTTAATTGGGGATATTATATAATTATTGTAGCATAGAAAGCTAATACCAGCCCTTACCTTAAATATTTCTATAACATATAGACCATAGGACATCACCCTTGGTTTTACAAATTAAAAGTAACCTTAGTGTGGTTTTATTGATTCTCATCACTTTTTGGTGTCGGTGTTGGGGGCACATTATTGCTAGGAACCATTAAAAATACTACTAAATATGTAACATTGCAAAATTTTGCTTAGCTAGAAAAATAATTTGGTCGTAGAGTTGGCATGCCTCCTTAGTGGCCATTCTTGATATAATTTTTCACTAGGATAGGTTAAAATCCGATCTTATAAACCAAGATACCAATTTTTCTTATTTGTGTTTATGCAAATAGGAGACCAATAAACTAAAACTAAGTGAAACTAGTGGTGTTGAGAAAGGAAGATAGAGGTGGTTATGAAAGGATTTCATTTGATATGATAAAATGTATGAATATAATTAGGTGCAACAAGAGGTATTTATTAAAAATAACCCCCAACAAACCATAAGAGAATAGTAATCATGCTTAGATGTCGCACAAGAGTACTCACTACCTCTAATTTAGATTCCAAGTGTCCAATTACAATTAGATGAAGAAAGTACTAGTGGACAATCATCATTAACTTTAGGATCTAAAGTATTCCCTATACTAGAAGAACTCAATATTGCCCCACCTCTTCCATATAAAAATATTGAAGAATATAGATAAGTCTATAATATTTGTTGGGAAAACAAAAATATGAGAGATAGGCAAGGTGAAAACAATGTAAGGTATAGAAAAATTAATATACATCATGGGGAAACTAGTAATGGTTATAGGACCTTTACATATCCTATTTAGTTATATCTCAATACACAAGCCCCTAATTAAAACAATTCTTCATCAAACTTACCTATATTTAGGGGGACTACACTAGAAGACCTAGATCAATTTTTGTTCGAGTTTAAAGTTGTATGCCAAAATTATGATTATGCAATTGATAATCATAATCTTAAACTATTTCTCTCCATGCTCAATGATGTAACTATACAATGGTTCATGGGATTAGCCCTAGAATGCATTCATAGCTAAGCTAATATTGAAAAGTTCTTAGATAAATATCAAGAATACTATCATGTTAGGTGTTGAAATGAACTATTTAGGATTAAAAAAATGAGGATAAAATCCTTGAAGATTACCAAGATAAGTTTTCCTTTATTTAGAAAATATGTGGGGAAGGGATGGACCTAGAACTTGTTAAAATAATATTTTGTGAGGATTACAAGACGAGTCAAGGGATGTCTTGAAACTCATGGTAAATGTTATGTGAACAAGCTAGATCTTTTTAATATCATGGAACCATATAGAAATTACTCTTGAAGAAGGATAGGAACTCATGGAAATTTAGTAGGAAATAGTAGCAATAAGATAGAACTATTAGAAGAATTTGCTAACTTTAAAATTGATATTCTCCTATAATTAAATATAATATTGGATGAACTACAAGCTAAATCTAATTCCAATAAATCATTGACCATATATTATCCAATGTATAGGTAGAACATGCCTTGCAAGAATACCCTCTCAACAAAACAAATATTCATAGTATCTATGAGAAAATTCATGTTATAGATTGGTGTGATATCTTACCAGAAATTAAAGCTACCCTTGGAAGGATTCCTCCTAATACAGAGGAACTCAATTATATAGGACAACAAAATAATTTTTCCCATAATCAAAGAGCATAATGAGAACAAAATCCATGGAATATTCCTCCAACACAATAACAATAGTGCCATTACCCTTGGTCTCCATATCCTAAATAGAATATTCAAGTATGGTTTAATACAACATGGATGCAATGAATACCTAATCAATTGTAGTCAAATCAAAACCAACAATGGTTAGGACCATTACAATCCAATCAACCTTATGGGATATAATGATAATTTTAGAGTCAACAATAAGCATTGCTACCAAGACCCACTAGCAGTATAATCACAACTACCAGAGAACCTCCACTACCAGCTCAAACTATTGCCAACCCAAATAATAATAGGTAGGTAGTACCTATTTACAATATAAAACTCAATGACAGTTAATATCAATGCTAACGATTATGATAATGTGCAACTTTACCCAAGAAAGGTATTGCCTGATCAAGAGCCTTCCAAAATAAAATAATTTCAAGAGGAGAGGGAGATTACTCCACCAAATAATGAACTAATTGTAACAACCCACCAAACCAACCCAAGATATATATATATATATATATATATTTAAAATCACAAGTAGGGTTCACAAGGGTCCTAATATTATTTTTAGCATTCACAAGGATTCACCACATTTGAGTTTAATTTCATTTTATATGACACTCAAGTGGATAGGAGTGTCCAACATCTTGTATTTTTTGGGTTCACCTTACTAAACCTCATCATTTATAAGGACACAAAAGTGATCCCCCAACCTTTCCTATACCCTCACCGGTATAGGATAATTTGACCATAGCATAGGGATTATTCTTTAATGCCCATAACACTTAAAGGGGAATGCCTATTACCTAACCCTTCCATAAGTCAATCTATGTAGGTTATTATAGCATAAATACTTGGTGCTTAGTTACCACACCTCTATGGGCTAACTGAGGTCATTTACACTCACTTTATGATGAGCATAGTTACCTAAACCTTACCATTCAAGGTTCCACCAATGTTTCTTTGTGAATGATTATATTAATACATAGTTAGGAAACACTTGAGCCTCACCATCCAAGGTGTATCAATCATGAATATCTAGTTCTTACATCATCTTAGCTCCTTCCATATTCATGAGTACTTGGTTATTGCAACACCGTAAATCCTCCCAAGAATGGGTTGAATCTTTAACGTAGGTATCCTAAAAAGTATTTCTAGATCCAAACACAAGAACCCCCACAAATCCAATATTTACATAATAAAAGAAACATCTATAACATATTTTCCATAAAAATATCAACATGCTTAGTTATAACATAAAGCTAGATTCTTGGATTTATATAGATCCTTTCAACCCATATGTAATTAAACATAAGTTCCAACATAATACTTAGCATTAAATAAGAATATCTCTAAATTAAATTATAATACTAACATCTAAATATAAAGCTAGCATTAAACATCTAATTAACTAAAAACAAGTAATTTTTTTTGAAATAGAACATAATACTCACTTATAAATCTTTTCTCTTTTCTTTTGCAAATAAAAACATCATCAAAAGAGAACACCACTATCTCATAATTTAATTTGTTAAAAAATAAATTATTTCATACATTTACATGGAGACTTCCAAGCCTTTTCAATTTAGGTAATAACCAAGTTTTATACAATAAAGTTTTCATGTACATAAAAACTTTTTATTCCCAAATGCACTAGAGTGAGTCTGCCTAAGTGGTCCCTACAACACCTTCTTTTCATGATATTCCTAATGAAAGGAATCCCCCATGGTATTTATGAAACCTTTAGGGATCAATACAACTCTTAATGCAATGCAAATTAACATGCTTTATGTATAAATGCAAGCAACCATGCAAAAATACATCTTAAACAATTAAGAAGAGAATCTCATACTTCTCTCTATAATGGTTTCCTTAATTACTCAAGTCTCAAGAAACCATTATTTATTAAACAACACCCAAGTTCTTTTATTTATAAACCCATACCAATTTTTCAACCTAGCAACATAATAAAATAGTTTGCTATCTTTTTCTTATATATATATAAAGCAATCAAATAAAATAATTCTATAACTTAACAATTATTTTAAAACACAATAAAACAAGCTATTCCTTTTTCATAAAATATTTCAATATATTTTAAGTAAAATAACTCATAAATTAATCCATATCTTCTTTTATTTATAACAAGATAACACATAAATCATTTTCCTTTAACCAAAATATCTCATAAAACATAACTATTATTACCATGATAATAATGATTTGCCAAAGAAGATAAGAATACCCTACTATCCAAAAATCATAAATTTTATATAACTTAAATTAAATCAAAAGAGCTATCTAACCTTAATATAAATTTAAAAACACAAGCTTATACAACCTTACTAAGAAACCAAATAGTGCACAGAGGAGGTATAAAGGAAATCCATACACCCACACAAGCTATACATTAAAAGTAATGCTTAACATTAACCAAATCAAGCAATAATTCAAATGCAAGCCGATGGTTCTCTAACCACTATGTAACCTCACATGTGAACAACTCCAAGGTATTGGAAGTAGGAAAAACAAGGAGTTTCATAGAACCAACCACACATAAGCACAATTTCCTTCCATTAAGGTAATGTCAGGTTGAAGCCTCACATGCTTGGGTCCAACAAAACCACCTATCGATCCAAAATCTAACATGCCACCAAAAGAAGATATCCAACAAAAGACAATAGTGACAAAGGGAGATCAAACTAATAAGGAAGTAAATCAAAAAAACCAACCACCTAACTAGCTAGAACAAAGAACTCTCAAATAATAAACATGACATCTAATATGACTACCAAAGCTGAATGTACCAAACTCATGTCCATACAAATAAAGCATAAATTGAGCAACATATAATCAAAGATCTTAAGAAAATCATCACAATATTTTTTATTTTTTTAGCGAAAAACCCCTTGCGGGGCCTCCTTGGTCTGAGAGACCATGAACAGGGAGTTCTACACTGTCAAAGTCACCCGGGAGGCGCACCCAGCCCTACCCGCACCAACATTATCAATTGGATTTTGGGTACCCAATTTAGTTTTTTGGTAGGGTGGAGATTCGAACCTAGGACCTCCCTTGGAGGATTGCCCTCTCCTCTCCAACTCACCTACAACACCTGGGTGAAAATCATCACAATATTAAACATAGCAACCAAGGGAAATTTTTTTGGCTTGGGTGTTATCTTTTGTCCCCCTCCCTTCGACTTGCTCCTTCTTTCTACTCCCAAGAAAAAACCCTTCTATTAACCCCCCAAAATTCCAAAAACCATCCTCTTAAATAGTTTTCTACCACTACTCCAAGCTTTCAAAGATATTTCCATGATCTTTGATTGAGTTGTCCACCCTCCATGATGCCCATATCATAGCATCCTCTTGGAAAATATTAAAATTCTCACAACATGCCATAAGTCAAAGCATGACTTAAATCAAAGGTTTGCACTTAAATTTGAAATATTTTTTTAATAAGATTTTATTAATGTTTCCAAGATTTAGGAATTTCAATTATTTATAAGAAAAATCTTATTTTTAAGTAACTATAAGTAATTAATCTAAAAAATCAACCACCATAATACTACTTCTAGAAATAAGGTAATTGGATTAATTACTTATCAATTAATACCAATTGCTAATGTGTGTTTTCTGAGTAAATTAATTTTTAGAAAGCTTTATCTAGGATCAAGTATTTTTTTTATTAGTAAAAGGATTATTGAAAGGTTCTCGTAACCTTTTACAAAAAAAAAATTAGTTAGGGATAGTTCTCCCAACTATCAAAAATAAAAAGGAGGCATCTTCTTTTGAAACAAGAAGATAAAACAGACAGAGAACCCCTCTCAGGGGCAAAACATGAAACATCAATAGATAATGAAAGAAGACCTCGTAGGGGCAGCATGAAATGGAAAATAAACCACAAGATATTATAGCCAGTACTTGTACTCCTCCAGAAGGGCATCTGCTCACATGTTTAAGGGAGGCAACAATTAGCTCTAGTGTGTCATCTACCAAGTGATAAAAATCCCATAGGTGGTAATCAGTGAATATGATCTTATTACAACGTCTCCACATATGGATTGTAAATACAATATCCATGATCAACCACAAGCTCCACATACTCGAGCATTCATTCTATCAAGGTGAAGCCACTCATGAGAATAGATGGTAGAAATAGAATCTCTAAACTTAGAAAAATCCCACATACCAATGAAACCTTTGAACATAACTTTTGGAATCATTGTCCAATTAGAGGTGGAATCCCTAGATTGAGACACCTGTGAAGTCTTAATTGGAGCATATTTTTGCATGGGAGAAAAATTTCACCATTTGTTCGAAGGAAACAAATTGGGCAAGAAAGTGAGCCACAACATGGAGAAGATGCATCTAACCAAGAAACCCTAACTCTGAGAGAGCTCTTAAAAATGAAATAGGGTGGTATTACCATCAACAAGGGGTGGGGGAGAACTTTCATTCCAAATGGTAAAGTTAGGCAAAGCAACACCCAAGTTAGCTAGAGCATCAGTAGCTTGGTTTCCTTCCCTAAAGACATGTTGAATGGTGACATTAGGGGAAGAGCTCAGAAAAGACTTTGCTTCAGAGATTAAGCTGGTGTGATATTTTTGTAATTCCAATATTGAGATTCATTGCTATTTTTTATTAGTGATGTATATTTGATCAAGTACAAATCAAATATACATCACTAATAAAAAATAGCAATGAATCTCAATATTGGAATTACAACAATATCTCACGAATATAACTCGAAAGAACACAATATCACAAGATCACATGAATGGTACATATAGATTACATTTCATGGAGCTTTACCTCCAATATATAATTTTACATGAATTTTCAATACTTTAACTATTGCTCTCCTCAAACATCCGGGAGATGCAACCTTTCATATTCCTCTCATAAAGACAATACTCTCATCTTGCCATATATTATGTGACTCTTCATTCTCTATCCTAAAAATTTACACTTTACCTTATATTGACACATAAAATATATAAAATATAATTCATTTACCAAAATAATATTACAAGGGGGTAAAATAATGTAATATTTTCAACACCCCCATATATACATTATTTCGTAGGAAGGTTTTTTCCCTTCAATCTCTGATTCTTCTTCATTATTCATTATTCAACTTTGACTCTGCCATGGTTGGATATATGTAACCTTTATTATGTCTTACTTTATAAACTATTTGTGTCTACCTTTGGATCAATGTATATGAGTCACCTCTAAGTATTTATCTCTGTATCACTACCATTGGATCTACTTTTGGATCAATGCCTTTGGATATCTACCTCTAGGTCACTGCCTCTAGGTCACTATCACTGGATCACTACCTCTAGGTCATTGCCTCTAGAACTCTAGCTCTAGATTACTTCTAGATCATCGTTATCTCTAGGTCATCCACTAGAAAATTTATAATATCATCATATCTATAGGATCATCAATACAAATGCTTTTACTATAGACTATCTTCCAAGCTATGCTTGGGTCATAATCATTTATTTATTTATGATAAAATTGATAATATTATTAGAACACTTTGATCATACTAGTTTTCTTCTATAGAAACCATACAACATTCCTTCTATTGTATTCCATTCATTCATATTTATCCATCCACAATCCATTTTTAATTTGTAGTCTTTCTTTTGTAGATAAAATATATATGAATGATTATGTCCATAAATTTTACAACTATGAAGATTCCAAAATTTCTTTAACTAGTGTCTATATCTACCACAATGATTACATTTATTCTCAATTATAAAATTCATTTTGTTATTCTATTATTTATTGTTATGGATTCTATAAGTCATACATTTTATGTCATAATTTCCTGTCACAAATTTAGTTCTTGAATCCTTGTTGCTTGTTTGTCCTATATATCAAAGACCTTCACATTTTCGTCATATTATTGGTATAATTGGTTCTTTCATTCCTTGTCCATGTTTTCCCAAACCTGTGTCTTTGTATCCCATTTTATTTAACAATTTTGAACCAATGCCTTTAGTACACCTTTCAATATAACCAAAAATATTAACAGACTGATATTTATCAATATCAACACAACTTTGAGCATTAATATCTTTGTCATCATTTGAATCCATTTCAACATCAATTCTAATAGCATAATATTTTTTTGAACAATTATGAATTGTATTCAAATCCTTTGTTTCACATATAGCATCTAATTTTGTAACGGGTTATTCTATCTTTGTCATAAAATCTAAGTCATAGGTATCATTGCTTGCATCACAATATTTATTTTTATTTTTATGAGAATCACAACTTGCATATTTTTCCTTTTGATAAATATCACTAGTATCACAACATGCATCTATCATCATGGGCTTTAAATCATTTGTATCACAAGAAACATCTTTCACAATTATCTTATTCCCTAATTCTTCAACATTTTCTTGCTTTATTATCTTAGAAACATTTAGAGTAATTATTCCCTTGTAGATTTTTCTCCATATATTAGTAGGTATAGTAATAAAATTTTCATAACAATCATTAGCATCATTAAGTATACTTTGCATGCATTGTTGAAGTATTGAAAATTCTCCTTTTTCTACTTCATTAATAATATCAACAAGCTTATTTTCTAAATCTGAAGTCATTTCCTCTTGCTTTCTATTCTTTCCTATGAGATTAGAAAATAATGCCACATTCATTATAATTCCTATATCATTAGGTAATGTGAAAACAACTTTAAAATCTTCAACTGCTTCTTCAAGCTTTGAATTTAGACAATCTCTAAGCATTGAAAATATTCATCTTGGGCTTCTCTCATGATTAATTGTAGGATTATCTTTCCCTTCATTTATGTATCCTTTTGTCCTTCAATTTTTGCTATCATGTATTTAATACAACATTTTAAATTTTACAAAATTTCCTTAGTATTTTCTAATGATTCATTTTGAATGTATATTTGTTCTTCTTAAAAACACAAGTTTCCTATTTCAATTGTTTTTGACAAATCATGTTTTTGTATTTCTATTTTTTGGTCATTTAATTTTCTTTTCACTTGTTTTTCTTGACATGTTCCTTTGAAGTTGAAAACCTTATAACTCCCTAGATTTATAAACTAATGAATGAATTTTACAAATTTATATTTTTCCTAAATTTTTAGGTTGAAACCCTTTTGTCTCCAAAATCATTAAGTTTACAATAATTCATAATTTTTCTACTTTTAAACTTTCTCAAACAACTATGAATATAACCTTCAAATATCAAATATCAAATTTTCAAAAAATTTATGAGTAGAAACCCTTATGACTCCCTAATCTAATTTTCATATTTTCTAAACTTCAAATGTTTCAATTAAACTTCAAAACATTTAAACTTTAAATTTTCTAAGTAGAATTTCTTATATATCTATAATGTTTAGATATTAGAAAGTAATATTTTTTGCAAATTTAATTATTCCAATATTTAAATTAGACTTCCTTATATCTCCAAAATTAAATAATTGTAAAATATTCTATGTATCTTTAAATCTCAAGAAATATTAAAATAAACCTTTCAAATATTTAAATAAAACCTTTAAAACTTATAGCTCCTAAAAAAAATTATAATAAATGAAACATGTCTTTGTGCTTACTTCCCATGATTTTGTACTTTCTAATTTGGCACTTTGTACTTTTAAAATTCTTCTAAGGTCTAAACTCCCAACTTTGGCACATCTTCCTATTTCAAACTTGGCACCTCACATGAGCTTTCATTATTTACCTCTATGCTTCAAACTTTACGAACTTATTGGAGAAAAAATTTACACCCCACTTGTGCCCAAATGATCCTCATTGTGTCATATGTCATGGAAGTAGTGGAGGCAGGGCGTGCATTATAATTGGTCACTTTAGGTTGAATTAAACCTTATGAAAGAGAAAAAAAAAAAAATTCCTCCATTCACCTACATTGTTTTATGTCTGTGTGACATTGCTTCTGTGTGAATTTGGTGCTAGAAAATTTAATAATGTCTTAATGTGCTTTTTTGACCCATTCATGTGAGAGTGTGTGAGGAAGACCATGCACGAACCAATATTTTAAACCTTTGAGAATGGGTGTTAATAACTCTTCCCTTTGCCTTCCTTGATTCAATATGTCAACTGGACAATTTACATGGAGTTGGTGCTCAATGTTCCATTGCTTCTAGCCATTTCATATCCCTTGGCACTTAAATCATTTTGTTTTCCTTAGGGCTCAATTTATTTGGCTAGCACTTGAGAATGGTGTTTGATTTTCCAATGCTTGGCTTCTTCCATTGTTGAGTTTTTCTTTTGGCTCTTACAATTTTCTTTGGCTATTTTTGTATGATGATTAAATCCTCCTTTAGGACGGAATGCATGCAATTGTTCAGGGAGGATTAGACATTTTTCGCAGGACTGCCCAAACTACCGAACTCGTTTCGGCCATATCTCACTCATCCGAACTCGGATTGAGCTGAAATTTTGAGGGTAGATGCCTGAAAAACCCTAGAACGTCTCCACCAATTTTCATATCATTTGGAGCAACACAGATCCTAGCGCATCCCTATGTGTGAACGATATATTTGGCAAGCGGCTATGCGAGGGTTTCATCTGGGTTGAGTGCAAGCAGCTCCAGAGGTTGGTTTTTAGGGCCTTTGGGCCCTAGCGGCCAATATTTTTGTGGTTTATGCTCAATATTTTAGCAGGAAATGTTGCAGGGGATACAATATGGGTTAGAAATTTGTCTTTCAATAGATCATACTGTGAACTTGAGTGACAACGGCTTCCAATTTGCTGCACAAAAGAAAAGTGAAAACCATACCTTTCCACGACGTCTAGGGCAAGGATTAAAGAGACCACAAAATAAGTTTCAAGCAGTTGATCAAAAAATGGCTCATATCTCAAGTGAATCTGGTGCTAAGGTGCACCCACAAAATAATTCTACTATGAAAACCCCTGTCAAGGGTAAGAATTTTGAAGACTCAGTCCCAAAAATGAATTTTAGGGATGCCCTTCATGGTGGACAGCCTCAACCCAATGCTAATATCAATATTAGGGCTTCTCATAAACCTCTAAGAATGCCTAAGATTGATCCCAGGAAAATGGAGTCAGGATGTCTTAAAGCAACTGATGGAACTCCTATTGTTAAGCTTGATATGGGTAACATTCAGACTGGCATTGAAGATTTGGAAAAAAGAGGACTAATTTGTCGGTTCGTGGGTTTTCGTCCGAGTCTATCTCGCTTTCAAAGTCTGGGCTGCAAAAAGCTGGAAAACTAAAGGTGAGTTACAAATCTCTATTTATCCAAATGGTTATTTTCTTGTTTTATTTGCTAATAATGAAGATAGAGAGAAAACTTTTCAAGGGGGTCCTTGGTTTTTTGGAAGGGCATGGCTTTTCATGAAGCCCTGGCATACTAAATTTAAAGTCGAAGAAGAGATGCCTTCTATAGCTCCCGTGTGGGTTAGACTCTTTGGCCTCCCTATTGAATTTTGGAATCCTACTATTTTTTCTTCAATTGGAAACTCTTTAGGAACTTTTATGATGACTCGCTGATTGTACTCAAAATTTTGAACATATTATTTATGCTCGAATTTGTGTTTTAATGGATTTTGACAAACCCCTACCTAAAAAGATCACATTACAATTTGGGGAAGACACTTGGGAGCAAGTAGTGGACTATGAGAACATTCCTTTTCGTTGTAGAATTTGCCATGAATATGGTCATTTGGCCAGTGCTTGCCCAAATAAAATTCCTGATCAAAAGAAAGAAGATATAAACTCAACAGGTTTCCAAATACCTAAGAAGAAGAACACTCAAAAAAAACTAGTAATGAAGGATCAATCAAAGTCATTTGCTAATATGTTTGAAATCCTTTCCACAAATGATGTCCCAAGTGAGGAAGAGGAAATAATGGAAACTAAAATCTTAGAAACACAATTTAAATATGAAGGAAAGAACTCAGAGACAAACCAACAAATCAAAGGTTTTCAACAAAAAAAAAGGAGAAAATTTACACAAGAAAAACAATATTTCAAATGTCAAAACTTCAAATAATGCAGGTCCCAATATAGACTCCATTGAACCATCTAGTAAAATTTTGGCTGTGTATGAGCATTCTTCAAGGTTAGAAGCCATCTCAGATTCAATTGGAATAAGTCAAGAAACAGGGAAAAAAAATTGAAGATGGATTCTAATCAAAAAGTAGGTCGCAAGACCAATCAATATCATATGGTAAAAGAAGGTGAAAAGCTTGTAGAGGAAGGTAAGATTAATGCCCTTCCCAACATTTTTAGCCCTGGTATTAATGAAGATCATCACTTGGAATATTAGAGGACTCAAAGGGAGTCTTTCAAAACAAAATGAAATTAGAAGAATGATTCAGATAAATCATCCACATCTTGTTTTCCTTCAAGAAACAAAGATGTCAATGGAGGATATGGACTTAATTGCCAGTAAAATTTGGCCAACAAGGGACTTCGGGTGGCATTGCTTGTCTTTGGGACCCAAAAGAGGTAGTTATTCACCATATGGTTGGCAGTTGGGGTTTGTTGGCTATAGCTATTCAAAGTAGACATTCCAACCAGATTATGCTCTGCATTACCGTTTATGCCCCGACTTCTTTGGAGGAAAAAAGAAGACAATGGAAGGATATTACTCATATTATCTCTCATTTTCCTAAAGCTTGGATCTTGATCGGAGGAGATTTCAATACCATCCTCTCTCTGGATGAGAAAATGGGGGGAAATAGAAATTTGGACAAAAGTATCGACCTCATGAGCGAATATATTGCAAACCTCCATCTTGTGGATATCCAACCAGATAATGGCCTTATGACTTGGTCTAACAGAAGGCAAGGCTTAGCTTGTATAATGGAGAGATTGGATAGGTTTTTGCTCTCTAAAAATTTCTTAATCCATGGTCACATTCCTAAAGTGAAGACTCTTAATAATGTTGGTTCGGATCATTGGCCCATGGTGGAAATGTGGAAAACCAATGTGAGTTTCTCTCCTTTTCGTTTTCAATTAATGTGGCTTAGAGACATTTCCTTCAGACCTCGTGTGCAACAATGGTGGAAGGAAGGTAAACCTAGGCATGGGACTAAGATGTTCTGTTTTGCCAAAAGACTGCAATACATTAAATCCAAAATCAAGACTTGGAACTGGAAAGAGTTTGGGGATGTTCATAAAAAAAAACATGAAGTTATTGCTCATCTTGAAAATTTGAATAAGAAAATCCGTTTAGATGGCCTCACAGAGAAGAGAAGTGCAGATGAAATTAAACTCACAACTCAGCTAAGAGGAATGGGAAAAAGAGAAGAAATCTTATGGAAGCAAAAATCTAGAATTCAATGGCTCAAAGAAGGAGATCGAAACACAAATTTCTTCCACAAATCTCTTCTAGCTCGAAGATCTCACAACTTTATTTCTTCCTTAAAATCAGATTCTGGAGATGTTGTTTATACTTGGGATGGCATGAACTCTATTGTTGTTGATTACTTTTCCAATATTTTTGTCGCTACTCCTCTTGACTCAGCTTCACAACAAAATGTTCTTCAAGCAATCCCTTCTCTTATCACTTCCGAGGAGAACTCTATTTTGACTCGCTCCTATTACTATCAATGAGCTTCAACAAGTAGTTTTTAAAATGCAAAAATGGAAAACCCCAGGTCCTGATGGTTTTCCTATTGAGTTCTACCAAGAGTTCTGGGATATCCTTCATGTTGATTTATTAGAGGTGGTGGAAGAAGCCAGGAAATCCAAAGAAATTTTGAAGGTTATCAATAAAACTTATATTACTCTTGTTCCAAAAGCTCAAGAGGTTGATCATATCTCAGCTTTTAGACCTATTGCTTTATGTAATGTTCTTCTCAAAATTATTACTAAAATCATGGCATAAAGGTTGAAGCCTCTTTTGCATAAGATTATTTCCCCAGAGCAAGGGGGATATGTGGAAGGACGTCAAATAGTAGATGAGATAGTTCTTGCTCAGGAAGCCATCCATTCCATGGATATGCAAAATTCTCCTTCTATGTTCATCCGGTTAGACTTATCCAAAGCTTATGACAGAGTGGATTGGCACTTCCTTATCAAAGTTTTGAGGCAATTTGGTTTCTCTAAGGATTGGATGGATTGGATTATGGGATGTATCTCTTCAGTTTCCTACTTAGTTCTTATCAATGGCAGGCCTTCTCAGTATTTCCCAGCTTCCAGAGGTATTAGGCAAGGTGACCCGCTATCCCCTTATTTATTCATCATTCTTGCTGAATGCTTGGGTAGGACTATAACCAAAAAGAGGGAAAACAAAACCCTTGAGGGAGTTACCATTGCTCATGGAGCTAGACCTATCTCTCATCTTCAATTTGTGGATGACTCTACCCTTTTAGGTAAAGCTACAGCTTAAGGAAGCTTCTAATATTAAGCAAATCATTAGCTATTTTTCTAAGGCTACTAGGCAGTTGATCAATGAAGACAAATCTAAAGTTATTTTCTTTCACTGCTCTGCTAGACAGGAATCCATGGTCTTGGATAAATTAAGATATAAGAAGACCTCTCTTCCAATCACTTATTTAGGTATTCCCATAAATATTCAAAGGCAGAAAAATAAATATTGGAATTGGTTGTTGGACAAAGTCAAGAAGAAAATTGGAAAGTGGACCAACAAGTGGCTTTCTTCCGGGGTAGAATCACCTTGGTAAAATCAGTCCTTCAAGCTATTCCTATTTATGTTTCTTCCATTTTGAATATCCCAAAGGTTGTTCTTCGAGAATTGGATCAAATCAGTCATCGTTTCCTTTGGAGTGGTACTAAGGAGAAAAGAAAATGGGCCTTGGTGAAATGGGATACTTTATGTCTTCCTAAGAGTGAAGGGGGGTTAGGATTCCGGTCTTCAATTAATAACAACAAAGCTTTAGCTGCTAAATTATATTGGAGGATGTTGCATAACCCCAATGCTCTTTGGGCCAATAATCTCCATGCTAAATATGTCGAGAACAAAAGTCCTGAAGACCTTGTTCGCTATCAACTTCCTACCAAAGGTTCTCCCATTTTAGCAGTTCTTAAGACTCGGTGAGGATTTGATAAAGAAAAAATTATTTTGGATCATTCATAATGGTCAACATGCAAATTTTTGGACAGATTCTTGGGATGGTCACAAGCCTTTGATAACTCGGCTTCCTGATTGGAGGCCTTGGATGGAGGAGCTTCACCGAGCTAATTGGATAAAGGTGGCTAATTACCGTCGATACCATACCGGTAATTCAAAGGTTGGTAGATATTGGATCCCTATTGAGGACTGGCCTATTCAAATCCTAGAAAGGCAAAGACAAGATATCCAAGGCATCCTTCATATGAGATCCCTCTCTTGGTCCCATGAAAAAGATTGTTTTGGATGGAACAACACTACTAAGGGTGAGTATTCAGTTGCTCAAGGTTATTTGACCTTATGCCATAATAATCCCAACCATTCTTTCGACATATTTTCTCAATTGTGGGCTCAAAAGCTCTGGCCTAAGGTGAGGTTCTTTAATTGGCTTTTATTGCATCGTAGGGTGCTTACCGGTGAGCAACTTATGAAGCGTGGTTTTCATGGCCCTTTTAGATGTGAAATGTGTGAAGAGAATGTAGAAAATATCAACCATATTTTTATTGAGTGTACTTTAGCCTCTGAGCTATGGAGGAGAATGGCAACTTTACTTGGCTTACAAGTGGTCCAATTTTTTCACTTTTGAACAGACTTTGGAGGGATTGGCCTAATCAAGAGGGTGTTGATCATTTTATTAGGCAGTTAGTTTGGATGGGTTCTACCATTCTTCTTTGGAATATTTGGAATGAAAGGAACAACCAAATTTTTAATCAAGATAGGAAGGATATTCACTATATTTGGCAAAAGACCATAGCCAACTTAGTTGAATCAGTCCATCAACTCCTTAATCACCCCCAAAACTCCCACCAAAGATGGGATCAAGTGATGCAAAGATTGAAGATTAAACCTTCTAAGGGCAACCAACTTAAAGGGAATGTGAGTATTAGTAAGATGGATAGGACTAGAAATTGGCAACCTCCTCCTAAGGATTTTGGAAAAGTCAATACCGATGGAGCCTCTAGAGGGAACCCTGGAAAAGCCAATGTGGGAGGAATTGGTAGACTTTCAGATGGCTCCCTGGTTTTTACTTTTGCTGAGAATTTGGGTATTCTTTCCAATAACCTTGCTGAGGGGTATGGTATCCTTAGAGGCCTTCAGGAGGCTACTAAGGTTGGATGGGAAAAGGTGTTAGTTGAGTCTGACTCTCAACTTATGATTAATCTCTTGAAGACTCCTTCTAAGAATCATAAGGTGGATTGGAGAATAAAAAGAATTATTGAGAAGATTCAGTTAATCCAGATGGGATTTTTGAAAGTTGATTACAATCATGTGGTCATAGATCAAAACAAGAGTGTTGATGCTTTAGCTAATTGGGCTTTGGACAAAGGTGATCTTACTTGTTATGGCCACCCTCCTATATGGTGGGCTTCTCAAATTAGGGAAGCTCTTCTTTCTATCATTTCTTTGGATGGCTCCAGCTTCAAGGTACCTAGTTTCTTCTTGTTTTTTTTTTTTCTCTTTGGTTCATTCAGTTTTTTTAGTTCCCTAGCTCATTCTATTCTTTATTTTGTTTCCTCTGTTGATTCTTGCATTAATAGTCTTCTGGTCTAGATAGGTCATTGTTTTGTTCATTTTTTTTCTTTTGTCTTCTTTGTTTTTTTGTTTAGTTTTTTAAGGTGGGTGGGTTCTTTTGTTTTGTTTTGTTTTTGTGTTCTTTGTGTTGTTTTTTGTTGTTCTTGTGTTTTTGTTGTTTTGTTTTTTTTTTATGTTTTTTGTTATTGTTCTTGTGTTTTTTTTTGTTCTTGTTCTTGGGTTTCTCTTTGTTTGTGTTATTTCATTTTTTTATGTGTGAGTGTTTTCTATGTTTTTTGTTTTTGTTTATTGTCCGTTGTTGGTTGTTTTTATTTTTATTTTATTTATTTTATTTTTTAGGTTTTGGTTGTGTTTATTTTTCATGTTTTTTTGGGTTATGTCTTTGTAGTGTTCTGTTGTTTTTGTCTTGTTTGTGTTTTGTTATGTGGTTCTTGTGTTTTTCTATGTGGTTTGTGTTGTGGTTTCTTTTATCTTATTGTGCGTGTTTGGTTGTGCTTTTGGTTTTGACACACTCAAGGAGCATGTTTTTTATTTTATTTTATTATTTTTGTTGTTATTTACTTTTTTTAATTTGGTTTTGTGTGTTTGTTTGCTCCTTGAGTATGTCAAAGGTGGTAGGCCAGGTCCGAGTCCTAGGAATTTTTGGCGGAATGGATATCCTTGCCTCCTTGGGTCTTACCCGAAAGTGGCATCCCTTTTGGGATGTTTTCCACAAATAAAAAAAAAAATCCTCCTTTAGGACTAAAAGTACAATGTTTGAATGCTCTTTTCTAGACTATAAGTGTGGCACTTGGATATTAGTTTCACACTCTTCTTTTTGCCTGCAAATAGTGACATTTGGATACCCCTTGTTAATGTTATTATTGGCTATGATGAGGATGCTTCTCTACTGGTGTTTTATTAGGGATACATAGGATTACTATGCACTAAATCTCACTATGCTCAACTTGAAGGATGAACCTATCTTTGTCTTGGAGGATATATTTATTTCACTCCAATGTTCTCCTACAAATACTGCATTACTTCATGACTAATATGCTTGTTATTCTAATCTTCTTTTCTCCCTTATTATTGTAGGTGTAGACTTCTAGATTTTTCACTATAGTGTAGGAGATTTAAATATTTCTAAAGACACATTTTCTCCTTGCAAGGACAACACTCTAATAACAAATTAATCATTAATTTCTTATTTTTCTAATGCTTCCATTAGACTTTCTTTGGTATGCTCAAACTAAGGTTGATTTTCTTCCAACCTTGCTACTTCAATGATGTATACTTTCAATGCTATTTTTCTACCCTGAATCTACAAAATTTAATTACTAATATGTTGTCTTCTTGAATACTTAATTCTCCTTCAAGTCATAAACTTGTTGCCTTACCAAATATATTCTAGTAACATAGCTCTATCCTTGATTGAAGTTACTTCTTCAATATCTATCTATGCTTATCTTTTGCCTTGGTCTTATTACTTGCTTTCTCTTCTATAATAATGGTCTCTTTCACTAAGGACCAATATTATCACTTATGATGTACCTCTTTTAAATAAACTCTAATGGAACCTTCTCCAATGGGTCTCCTTAATTTTTACCTTCAATTTCAATATCAAGATTAGTCTTGAAGACCTGGATCTTATATGGGTCTATCATCAGATGGTGATGATTGTATTAATACTTTCTTTCAAATTATCTCTCTATATCTTTGATACCACTATTAGATTTCTAAGTAAACTAATTTACAAATATATTTATCTAGGATCAAGTATAAATCAAATATACATCACTAATAAAAAGTAACAATGAATCTCAATATTGGAATTACAACAATATCTCATGAGTAAACTTGAATGAACACAATATCACAAGATTACATGAATGGTATAGATAGATTATATTTTATGGATCTTTACCTCGAATATATAATTTTACATGACTTTTTAGTACTTTAAATATTTCTCTCCTCAAAAATTTAGGATATGCAGCCTTTCATATTCCTCTCATAAAGACAAGACTCTCATCTTGCCATATATCATGTGACTCTTCATTCTCTATCCTGATACTTTGCACTTTCTCTTATATTGACACATACATTATATAAAATATAAATAATCTACCAAAATAATATTACAAGGGGGCCAAATAATATAATATCTCCAAAAGTTAATATTAATTATTAACATTGACATTAATATTTCATGTATTAATATTACATATTAATACTTTATTAGATTAATCCACCAAATTTATGCTTTCAAAACTTAAGCAAAACAAGGAGTTTTCAATCCATACCACACCATGTTGTTTTTTTTCTTAAGTAGATGGATTTTTAAGATAACCAAAAAACTATCTCATACCTACCAAGGATGAATCCTTTATCAAAGCAATCTCATGGTCTAACATGTATTCAAACAACAAGCACACATACAATGCATCTATTTACCCATGAGCTATCAATGAACAAGATATCTACCATTTCCTAAAAAATCCCTCATCTTTGGTGGTTGTTCCATACTAATCCACCTAATATAGTACCTGGTATTTTTTCCATAAAATTCATCAGTAGTACCATATTCTCCATATACATAAACAAAACATAAAATGTAGCTATCTATACATCATAATAATAACAACTAATATTATGCATTAGATATCCACACATCAATACATAAATCAAGTGTCAAGATCAAGTCTTGCCAACATACTCCCTTTTGGAATAAACATAGTCCCCCATATTTTCTAAAAATGAAACATGTATATTTCATTCAAATAAATATGGGAATTCTCATTTCAATAGCATCTTCCCAAGTTGCATAGTTTTTATAATACTAGTCCCATTGGACCTTACATTTTTTTTTTTAAGCAAAAAACCCTTTGCAGGGCCGCCTTGGTCTAAGAGACCATGAATAGAGAGATATACACTGTCAAAGTCTCCTGGGAGTCACATCCGACCCTGCCCGCACCAACATTATCAATTGGATTTTGGATACCCAATTCAGCTTTTTGGTAGGGTGGAGATTTGAACCTGGGACCTCCCTTGGAGGATTACCCTCTCCTCTCCAACTCATCTACAACACCTGGGTAGGACCTTACATTAATCTAAGGTTTTTTTCCTCAATATCTTGAAATAAAACAATAGAATTTTTATTGGTCTCACCTCAATGACTAAGGGATCTACCATCTAAAATTTAGAAATATTCCAAACATGATAAGGATCAACAACATATTTCCTAAGTGGGGATATGTGGAAAGTATCATGGATATTTTATAGGCCGGGTAGCAAGGCAAGCCTATAGGCTAGTGGACTAATTCTATCAATGACATCAAAAGACCCAACAAAGTGAGGATCTAACTTAATTTACTTGATGGCACTTTTCATTGGATATTACCCTTAAGAAGACTCTATCTCGCATAGAGAATTATCTTGGTGATATTTTCAAATAAATATAGCTCTTTTGTAAATCAAAAACTTCCTTAAGCCTTTGCCAAATTTCTTTGAGCTATTCCTCCATCTCTTTGACAATGTATAGTTTGATCACCATTCGATCCTCTAGATTATCCCATGATAGATTTGTTCTAGATATTTTTCCATGCAAATTTTCAAACAAAGACATTTCCAAGGATGCATGGTATCCATTATTATATGTAAATTCAACTAGATGCAAAAAGTATTCCCACTTAGAATTTTGATCTATGTTGTACATGCAAAGCATATCCTTCAAAACTTGGTTCACCCTCTCTATCTATCCATATGTTTTTGTATGATATACAGAATTGATGTTTAGCTTAGCGCCTATTACATGATGAAGAGCTTGCTATAATTTTGAAGTGAACCTAGAATCCCTATTTGATATGATCACCTTAGTAAAACCATGTAACCTAAAACTTTCTTTAGAAAACTTATTTGTCACTACCAATGCATCATCCTTGATTTTTCCTAGTATAAAATATGCAACCTTGATCAACTTATCAACCAACACTAGAATTGCATCATGTTGATACCTAGTCTTACAAGAACCTACAATAAAGTCCATAGATATAACTTGCCATTTTTGAGTAGGTATATCATGTGGGTATAATTTTCTTATTGGGTGTCAATGTTCTACCTTAACCTTTTGGTACTCTAAACATCTTGCAATTAAACTAGTGATATCATGTTTCATCCCTACCTAATAGAAGGATTTTTCATGTTTTCTCTTGTTTTTTATACTTCTAATGAGAAGAATATGGAAAACTATGCAACTCTTGCATAATCATTGTCATTAATTCACCAATTTTGGGTATGAAAACCCTATCCTTGAATCATAAATGTATATATTTTATGTTGAAATCCTTATTTTATTCAGTTTTTCTTCAATTTTAGCTTGTATTTCAATGCAATGCTGATCCTATAACTACATTTACCTAAATTTGTCCATCAAGTCTATATGACCCTAGGTTAATGTTGCTATGTGCCTTCTCCTATTTAAGGCTTCTAAAAATTTATTTTCTTTCCCTTTAATATACTCAATACCAAAGTCATATTCTAAAATATTTACGATAAAAGGTAATTTGACATTATTTTTGTAATAACCCATCCCTGTTTGGCACTAAAAAATTTTCCTTTGCTTCACAATGACAATAGAAACCCAATAGATGTAAACTTAAACTATGTATTGTTGTTATCAAATCTAAAGTCAAGAATTATCAAAGAACATTTCTGATTGTATAATTGAGTAATAGATTTTTGAAGTGATATTTCAATTCACAGTCTGAGAGACATTCATAGTCAAATGTAATGACAAATACTATGATGAACTGAGAGCAGTGATGAGTTACAGGTCTACTATTAATGACAGTCATTAAAATATTTCATATACATTTTTATTGAATTTACAAACATGTTTCATACAACACATAGCCTTGATCCTTTCCTCTTCATAAAACATAAATCATTATCATTTAAGAATTGCTCAACACACAATATAACAATTTTTATACTTGATATGAAGATCCAAAGTGCTAGCACAACTACACAGCCTTCAACCACTAACCTAGAATAGTATTCAAAATTGCCAAGTTCTTATATCATGTACACTCCACTACTGGAATCACTGTTAGATGCCATCAAAGAAGGATATTCTGCCATCCAACCTCAGCATCCAATCAACACCACATACCCCCAAGATGGTACAGCCTAAAAATATTTGTATGACCTCTTAATAAAATAATCTTCAACTTCAAATACCTAGAATATGTTGAAAGGTAGGTTGCCCAGCTTACAAGAGTCTTTTTTAAAGTTACCCAAAATCATATAATTACCACTTCAAGAGATATGATCTTAAATATGGTATGACAACTTGAGGGTTTAGAAATGTATGACTACCTTTAACAAATTTAAATCACATCGAAAATACCATTTAACATGATATAATGCATAACCAATATTGTATAAGACTATTTAGCTAATACCTATAACCATTTTTCAATACTTTATTTGCAACTTCTGAAAATGTGGTATGGTTTTCCTTTTTTGGAGTGTACGGCTTCTCAAAATGTATGGCTTCATTCTCAATATATCTTTGAAAAAAAGAGGTACAACCAATAATGAAGGAATTGTACGACCAAGTTAGAAGCAGCTTCCAACACAACCAAAACACTTCAAACTCCTAAAATAAATCTGTTAATCAATCCAAAGTACTAATACCCTTATCAAAGTTGTGATACCTCTATGATTCTCCATTGTAGCATAAATCCTAGCTCCTATTTGAAACTAGCTTATGAATATCCAGGGATGATCTTTCACACCCAAATATATTATTCCTTGTGAAGGTTTTCATCCTCGTAAAACTTTGAAGTCTGCTCCCAGATCTTCTATCTCATCATAGAAAAAAATCAAAATACCTAAATGCTCAAATGAGCTCCAAAACCCACCTTTTATCCTCCTCCAAACTCAATGCCCTTTTTAGGGTTTTGCACAATAAAATATAATTTAAAATTCACCTTTTATGAAATGGCCCCCTTATTTCACCTTTTTCCTAAGTCATAAAATAATATTTCATTTCACTTTACAAACTGGGTCACTTTATCATTTTAATATTTGATTTCCCGAACTTAGGAAAAATAACTTTATTATTATTATTTAATATAACGCCAATATAACATTAATATTAAATAATAAACATTAGGCCCATATAATCGACCAACTGAAAGAAATAATAATTTCGATGCACCTTGGACAACCCAACTGCTCAACCTTAATCACTCCTCGTTCGTTGCACTAACTTACTAAAAATAGTAAGTACTACCAAAAATAGCAAGTAACCGCTCTAATCTCCAAACCACACTAAAATGGTCACTCGGAACGAGAAACACATCTCAAAGCACAAACCCAGAAAACCCATCACCACTGACTGGTCAACCCTAACTTACTAAAAGTAGTAAGTTACTATAAATAGTAAGTGATGGAAAAATGCTTTGAAATACCTCTAGAAAGAGGTAGAGGAAATCTGGCAAAGCACCGAACACCAGGGAACAACCCAATTAGGGTTCCCAATCACCTTCTCTTAGCCTATGGGAACCCAAGAATAGGCTAAACCACAACACTATGACAAATAGCTTAGAAAGGGGACATTACAGTCCACCCTTCCCAAAGATTGCTTGTCCTCAAGCAATGCCAATACATCCTCCAATCAGCTACCTGATCCTGTAAGCAGTCCTCTGAGATCCTAGGGTCCCATAGCAATCTCAAGAAGGGGCCACCATGCTGACGCTACACCACTCTAATCACAACTAAAAACCCACTATGCCCATACTGCACTATCCTCAAAATTAAGATTGAGATACCTGTAAGGTCTAAGCTTTGTGTTGTGAAACAACTCATGCATAATCAACTCAACATGGACTACTCCCGCACTCCCATTGTCCAACATGATCCGATGCACCCGAGAATTCAATATGCTCAACAAGGTCACATAATACTCAACAAATCTCACCACGGTGATCCAATAAAGGTGTTGATCAATCTCCAACAAGTGGATGATATAGAAGAGGACAACAATATCAACTCTAAAATCTATCATCCTAGGAATGCTTCCACTGTCAAAATCTAAAAATACCCTGTTGACACTTAATCTCCAAGTATCCATATAATCATCCCAAAAATACCAACACACCCGAACAACAGTGAATCTCAAAGCAAAATCAGAAAATAGGTAATCTAACAGCATGAATTGACTGTTAAAATTCTGATTCGATGCCCAAAAATCAATCCAACACTGATCCTAGTTAGCTGCAATATTAATTTTCTACATGTAGAACCAATAACTAACCTTTCCCGATGGTTGTATGGCCCAAAAATGTTCATAACTAAAGCTGTCCAAGTCTGAAAAAATTATCACAAGGTCTGATTTTTGAAATAACAGAGTTCCACATGAAACACCACTGCTGCAAGTTAGAAATCTATCCACATGAATGCAAAATCTGACCATAACATCGACTGAGATGACCTCCCAAAAGGTCACCAACTCAACAAGTCTCTAGTACTTGTTCAAAATCTCCCTCCAATCCACTTGTATGAACACAAATGGATTCATAACATGGTTGTTCAATAGAGGAACAACAACACTTATTTCACTCCCTAGGTTTACCATCTCCCAAGGAACGCCTCTCTCATCATCTAGCAACATATATCTCTGATCCTGGGTGTAGCAACTCAACTCCCAAGTGGCTATGCCATGTTGTAGCAGCTCTGTACTGGTCATCAAATGATCATCACCATTAGAGGATTTAGTGATGTCTGAAAGCTCCACACTAGGCTGCTCCACCTCAATAATACTAAGAGTATCAAAGAACTCCTCTCCTTGTGGTGTGCTCATAATGCCAATCCCCATGCCATAATGCTTGGAATCATCATGATATGACATAGAGAATAAATCATCACACGGGTTGTCATCATGCATCTCAAATGGAAGGTTAGGATATGAAAGCTCTATATCCATACTATGTAGATCATTTTCAACACATCCATACATAGGATTATAAAATTATGTACAACTAGGCCCCAAATGAGAATATTTATGGATCTCTTCAATGTCCTCAACTAATTGCTTGATCTCCAAAAATATTGCATCTGCTTCTTGCTCCTTGTTCTTGGTTGCATTTGATGACTGACCTTTAGTTTGATACAAAGAGTAATGAGCAAATCTAAGATCCAAGTGAATCTTATCAACCTCATTCTCCTTCTCATGGTATGCATCCAAGGTCTCTTCTACAATTTTAATAGCAAGATTCCAATCAACAAGCAAAAGCAAATATTCAGATTTCATTGATTCCATTACCTCTTTGATAGCGTGCAAATTAGAAAGAGTGACTCCTTCCCAAAAACCCTGTTGTCTCTCTTCCTTTTGAGCCTTCCAATAGAGTTCATCAATGAAACAATGAGTGCTATCAAGGTGCGTTAGGGCTGCCACAACCCTGTCTTCATTGACTCTTATCTGATTCTTCAAATCATGAAGCTTACTAGGCCCATAATCATAATCAGCCATATGCAATAAATTTTCTGATTTGCTTTCAAGATTTAATCTCTCGAAATCAGCTCCCTCAATGCCATATTTTGTGCATAACTCTTTGTATGTAGTTGAAGCAGCAATGTCATCAGGAGGAAAATCATCCCATATGGTTTCTTGATCATCATTAGGCACCAACACTCCTGGATCCCAAGGAAATATGAGTTGATTGCTTAATCCTAACCCATCATGCATGACTGAATCTGTACATAAATAAGTTTGCAACCCAAAGGAAGTAAAATTATCTGGAATACACACCTCCATAGGTTCAGTTTGGAAACCAAACCCAAAACCCTCTGTGCTATCATCGCTAGACTCTGATAAGAAAATATCACTACATGCTGATTGCAAATCTGCATCATTTTCAACATGCTTAACATCTAAAAAAACATTGGTGAATTCATCGGTAGGGGCTGCTTTGAAATCTGCAACAAACTCATCATGCTCTTTTTCTACAATGGCATTAGCGAACTCAATAGTTTTGTTATCACTTGCATCATTTCCATTAATATCATCAAAGCAACTGGCAAACTTAGAAATTCCATTTGATAGGTCTACATCTGAAAACAAATCTGTTGTTTTGTTTTTTCCCTCATGCATAGTTTCATCAAACAAAGTTGCATGCATGTCTATGAAGTTATTTTGGTATTCTGTTACACATACCTCATGAGATGTGTCATTGTCTTCACATGAATTTTTTGTTATGAACTCCTCTTCTTTCTCAACCTCCTCGCTGTCCAAGAAAGGTCTCAGCTTCTTCTCACACCTTTTCACAATATTGTTAACCAAATCAAGGGTTGTAGTAGAAAAAAGTAGATTTTGTCTCCAAACAGCCAATAAAAAGGTTAAGAGTGGCTGAGGGATGGTATCATATTCATTAATAATCAAGGACATAATGTTTTCCATGCAATCAAAAATTGATTCTTCATGATCCTCATTAATAGAAGTTATGAGATGATAGAACATTTGAAAAATATAATCATCACATCCAAAATCAATCAACAAAACACTTGTATGGACTCCTGCCATCAACTCCAAAATCTTAACCCTCTTACCAAAAAAAAGGCTCCTGTTATCATCCATACCTTGAAAGTTATCAATGATCAGATGTAGAATCTCCTTCATTTTGTTTTCATCATATGGAATCTCTGGAGCTGTAATTTGAATAAGTTCACTGTAACAACAAGCAACAACAAGTCTTACCTTTCCAACTGAGTTTTTTAACCATCTATCATATCCCAAGGAAACCAATGCAGGAGTTAATGCAATCCACCACTCCTTAGAAGGTTGTTGTTCCACCATGGACAAACATTCTTCTATCTCTTTCATAATATCCATAACAATATCACTCATTTGAGATATTTGATTAAGTTTCTTACCTGCATCATAAATTTTACTGGCCAACTCTATTCCATCACTATCTAAAGCCATGCTTCACTACCCTAACAGGCTGGCAGGATGATTTGTGCTCTGATACCACTGTAATAACCCACCCTTGTTTGGCACTAAATTTTTTCCTTTGCTTCGCAATGATAATAGCAACCCAATAGATGCAAACTTAAACTATATATTTCTGTTATCAAATCTGAAGTCAAGAATTATCAAGGAACACTGTTGATTGCATAATTGAGTAATATATTTCTGAAGTGATATTTCAATTCACATATTGAGAGATATTCATAGTCAAATGTAATGACAAATACTATGATGAACTAAGAGCAGTGATGAGTTACAGCTTTGTTGTTAATGACAGTCATTAAAATCTTTCATATGCATTTTTCTTGAGTTTACAAACATGTTTCATACAACATATAGCCCCGATCCTTCCCTCTTCATGAAACATAAATCATAATCATTTAAGAATTGATCAACACATAATTTAATAGTTTCTAGACCTGATATGAAGATCCAAAGTGCTGGCATAGTTGCACAACCTTCAACCACTAACCTGGAATAGTATTCAAAATTACCAAATTCTTATATCATGTACACTCCACTACTAGAATCACTGTTAGACGCCATCAAATAAGGATATTCTGCCATCCAACCTCAGTGCCCAATCAACACCACATACCCCCAAGATGGTATGGCCTGAAAATATTTGTATGACCTCTTAATAAAATAATCTTCAACTTCAAATGTCTGGAATATGCTGAAAGGTGGGTCACCCAACTTACAAGAGTCTTTTTGAAAGTTACCTAAAATCATATACTTACCACTTCAAGAGATATGATCTTAAATATGGTACGACAACATGTGGGTTTAGAAATGTATGACTACCTTTAATAAATTTAAATCACATCAAAAATACCATTTAACATGATAGAATGCATCACCAAGTTTGGAGAAGACTATTTAGCTAATACCCAAAACCTTTTTTTAATACTTTGTTTACAATTCTGAAAATGTGGTATGGTTGTCCTTGTTTGGAGTGTATGGCTTCTCAAAATGTATAGCTTCATTCTCAATATGTCTTCAAAACAAAGGGGTACGACCAATAATGAAGGAAGGGTACGACCAAGTAAGAAGAAACTTCCAACACAACCAAAACACTTCAAACTCCTGCAATGAATCTGTCAATCAATCCAAAGTACTAATACCCTGATCAAAGTTGTGATACCTCTGTGATTCTTCATTGTAGCACAAATCCTAGCTCTTGGTTGAAATTGGCTGATGAATATCCAGGGATGATCTTTCACACCCGAAGATATTGTTCCCTGTGAAGGTTTTCATTCTCACTAAGCTTTGAAGTCTGTTGCCAGAGCTTCTATCTCATCAGAGAAAAAAATCAAAATACCTGAATGCTCAAATGAGCTCCAAAACCCACCTTTTATCCTCCTCCAAACTCAACACCCTTTTTAGGGTTTTGCACAATAAAATATAATTTAAAATTCACCTTTTATGAAATGGCCCCCTTATTTCACCTTTTTCCTAAGTCATAAAATAATATTTCATTTCACTTTATAAACTGGGTCACTTTATCATTTTAATATTTGATTTCTCGAACTTAGGAAAAATAACTTTATTATTATTATTTAATATAACGCCAATATAATGTTAATATTAAATAATAAACATTAGGCCCATATAATCGACCAACTGAAAGAAATAATAATTCTGATGCACCTTGGACAACCCAACTGCTCAACCCTAATCACTCCTCGTCCGCTACACTAACTTACTAAAAATAGTATTACTACCAAAAATAGAAAGTAACCACTCTGATCTCCAAACCACATTGAAATGGTCACTCATAATGAGAAACACATCTCAAAGCACAAACCTAAAAAAAACCATCACCACTGACTGGTCAACCCTAACTTACTAAAAGTAGTAAGTTACTATAAATAGTAAGTGATGGAAAAATGCTCTAAAATACCTCTAGAAAGAGGCAGAGGAAATCTGGCGAAGCATCGAACACCAGGGAACAACCCAATTAGGGTTTCCAATCACCTTTGCTTAGCCTATGGGAACCCAGGAATAGACTAAACCACAACACCTGGCTGACAGCTTAGAAAGGGGACATTACAATTTTTCACCACCTATTTTTGTAGTCCATAATTGGCTCATCATTGAATTGACGTAGGTTCGATAAGTTAGCTAATTTATCCTTATTTTTGACTCCAAAGGAGAAGAATTCTAGGAAGTCATTGGCTAGTTATTAAAATCTAGTGATTTTATGCCACGATAATTGATTATATCACTCTAAAGCTGAGATAAAGAGTGTTATCAAGAAGGTTCTCAACAACAAAGCATCATCATCCTGCAATTGGAAACATAAGTTAATAAAACTCATCACATGCTCTTGAGAATCATCATCTCCTCTAAATTCATCTAATTTAGGTATTTCAAAATTCTTTTGATAAGCAAGATAAGGAACAGATGGGTGGAGAGGTTGATTGCATAATTTACACAATGTCAGCTTTTGGTAACCCATTCCTTGATTTTCTAGCGATTTTATTCACTCTATAAGGAGCTTGTATACTTGAGATGATATGATATCATTTTTCTAAATTGGTCTCTTAGGAGGTGGAGGTGGTAAATTCTTGTTATATCGAGGTGGTAGAATGTGATCCTTCACCATGTCTTCACCAAGTGACTCAAGATAAGCTTGATCCTGGTACTCAGGTTCTATCTCTCCATATATTTCATATTTTTTATGATTTACCACTTGATGCTATCATGGCCGAGAATGATGAATAGATGTGGGATGAGGATGATTATCCATCTACCTAGGAGGAAACTCCTAATGTTGCACAGTGTACCTTAGGTTAGCCTATTTCCTATATGTTCTAAATGTTGGGATTTCATCGTAGGTTATCCTATGTGATTGCTCCTCACACAATATTTGTTCAAGAATTCTTTCTTCACGTAGTCTATGCTCATACAACCTTTTATGGTTTAGCCTTTTTTTCTCTGTGTGTTTAATGTCTAGGTGCTCTCTTTCTCTACGTAAGTCATCCAATTATTATTGGAGTAACTACTCACTTTGACTGGTATTAGACCTAGATAACTGGTCTATGCAATAATTTGTATGAGATCTATGGGTTCTCATCTCAATACGAGGGTATTTGGTTGTTTTTTTGTGTGTATTAGGGATAGCTACCCTTTTTCCTCTATCAATATAAGTTATGTTGACTCAATGCTCAACCCTAGGAGTTTGATCCTCATGTAAAGATAGTATAGGAGTATGACGTGTCCATGTAGAACACTCTCCATGCGTAAGGATAGGATACACTAAATCTTTATCTCACTCATCCTCAGAGTGAATATGAATAGAATAAGATTCTCTATGAGTAGCACTAGGATCGTATCTATCTAGGTGACTAAGATTTTGACTCAACCAAGGATGATCAAGAGGAGTAGCTTGCTCATCTAATCCAAGCAATGGCATTTATTCTGCTCCATGTTCATATGGTTTTGTAGATTGATTACGGACACAAATTTGTGCTACCCCTCTTCTAGGCCCTATAATGGGTAGATCATATCTAGATATAGCATGAGATGGAAAAATTTTGAGAATATCATCTCTTCTCTATCATGTGGATATCCCATAGGTGGCCTCCTATTAGGGGTACATTGATGCTCGGATCCCCCATGAGTTGAATTATTGTCATGACATCTACTAGGCCACTGTACAGGCATAAGTAGGTCAGTTGGACTATAGTGAAGGTGCTCTAGGCCTCCCTATACATTTTTTGTAGCTTCAGTCTATGACTTAACATGACTATGTGTGGTGACCATTATGTTTTTATTATGCATATAGTAAAGGAAGTAGATAAAGTATATAAATGATTGTCATACTTAAATATTCCTTTGTGATTCCCAAATTGGTTTGTGTGTTTTGATTTGTTGATAGTATAGATTGCTTATTCATGTTTTTCTTTTGTTGGTGAAATACTCAGTTAAATAGATTTCATCTGTATCCTCTCATACACAGGTCTGGTGATGAAGTCTAGGTTGTGAAACCCAAAGATATTTGGTGATGAAGTCCAAATCTAGCGATGGAGTTTTAAGTCCTACTATTTCTCATCCAGTTCACCTCAGTCAATAATATACCTCTTTGAAAAGAGATACATGATATATTCTTTATCTATGATGGTTATTGGACTGGCCTTGGCAAAAATAGGGTGTGAAGTACTCACAAACAAGCCAACAAGGTGGTAATTAAGGCCATTTTCATTAGTCTTGATCAGTGGTTGGGTGTGAATCCAACTCACTGATGTTTAATATGATTTGTGGTGTGTGTGAGTTCATTTTATTTTATGCAAAAATAAAAATTTCAAAATAGAGCAATCAATGATTTTTTGCTAATGTATGAAATGACATTTTAAATTTCAAATTCATAGATAAGAACGTTTCAACTTTAGAAAATTCAAAATTGTAAACCCTAGAATGACATCAACCTTTGTACAAGCAATAAGCATGCAATCCATAAAATCATAAAATAGAGGCCATATTTATGTAATACAGTTTTTAGTAGATATCTTTTGACATTAAAGCAATTAGAAATAGGGGCCACTTGACCCACTAGTAGCCAGCAACAGAGATCATTGGACCCAAGATCGGTCACAAGCAGAGTGTTTCGGATTTAAAGTTATATATTTTTTTTTTAAAAGCATGAAATTCTAATTTTCACTATGAAAAGCAAGAAAATTGAGCATGGAAGAACTTATAGGGGAATCCCACATCTGATGAGTTTGTTGCTAATATGGTTTTTTTATTCTGTTCTAAGGTCATAAGGGGGTAGAGCGGTGGGGTCTGCTAGCCATAACAAGGTAGGATGATGGCTCTTACAAGCCATTCCAGTCTAGAGTGGTGGTACTTGCAATTCAAGAAAACAAGAAAATAGGTAATTAGCCATATATTGTGAAATTTTAGCCAAGTTTTGACCATGATCACCACTGTAGATAAGAAAAAATAGTACACTTAAATAATTATGAAATCAAATTAACAAATGCAAATTATGTAACCATCAAATGAAAAATAAATATAGAAAATGGTGCCCTTCTTATTAATATTGAGATATTCATTCATATGGTAGTTACAAAGATATCCCTATTAGGGATTATACCAATTTGATACAAATTACAATATCGAACCCAAAAGTAGATGTATCTCATAGAGTCTTTACACTCTCAAAATTGATTGAGGGTTTCTTTGTGACCTCCACATGGTGAGATAAATATTTATGGATCTTTGTGTTGAAGATCTCCTCCTAAGACCTAAAACCTGCACACAAGAACACTTACAAGACATTAATAGCAAACGAGAAACCTCTCATGATGAGTCCCATATCCATGATAAGAAATTGAAAGAAAGATGTTGAAAACAATAAACAAATGCATAAAAATTGAAACAATCCAAGCTAGAGCAAAAATAAACTATTGCTAAAACTACTGTAACTATAAAATATAGTAAAATCAAATTTCACTGAGAGGCCATCATAGGGTAAAGCAGCCACTAAATAGAAGATTTATCCTTCATCATCGATGTGGGAAATTGCTTGGGTTGGTCTGTTGTATTGATGGTTCAAGGGTCATGCACTTGAAGTACAATTGAATTATGAAAAATAGTACAAAACAAGGTCACTTGATGGAAAAATATGTTTGAATATGGTCTTAAATCTCCAAAGGACTCCATTGATGTAATTGCAAGCTCCATGGCCAAATTTTGGTAGCACTCCATTGCTTATGAGAGTATGTTCTCTCTATTACACAAAATGATAGCACTTTTTTTCATTAGACTCAGAAATACTTTCATGAAGGCTTAAGCTCTTCTTATATATTTCCAGAATAACAATATTGTCTTGCAATAGAAGATAAGAACCAAAAGGACAATCTTGGTCTTGAAGGAGAAGCCAACAACCAAATGTTTCTTCTAGAACCTTATCCTACTTAATCGTTAAAGCTCAACTTCCCTGTAAATAATTTGGCTCAGCTTGAGAGCTTGAGTTTATTATAAGCATGGTTGTCCCAGAGTGGAGCGGCCATTATTGCTCACCATCATAGGGTCCAGTGGTGGTTGGAGGCCACTCTTGGGTATGATGGTCCAGGATACAAAAGATAGGTTGCCCTTGTTTGAGTGGTAAGAACCACTGCTAAGCCTTGAGGATGCCCAAGGTGAGTCATATGGCCTGAAAAGGTGTCCATATAGGTAGCCTCCTCAACATGAAGTATTTTAGGTGTCTATATTTTGCTAATAACTCTATCCATCTCCTCTATCCTACATTCAACATAGGTTGGGTAAAAATATACCATAAAATTTGATGGTCTATCCTTAGCTCAAAATATTTACCCAACAAATAGTTCCTTTAGACCTTTAGTGTGTGTACAACTACTATCAATTCTAGGTCATGTGTATCATAATTTAACTCATACGTATTAAGTTTTCTATACTCGTATGCTACTATAGCCTCATTATGGGATAACACCCCATCCAAACCTTCTAAGAAAGCATTTGTACATATTATAAAATTCCTAAGAGGATCTAATATCTTGATAATTGGTGCTATAGTCAACTTATTCTTCAAATTTTCAAAGGTATTTTCACATTTGTTTGGCCTTTTGAACTCCTCTTTTCTTTGAAGGTTGGTGATAGAGTAGGAAATATTTAAAAATACTTCACAAAATGCCTATAATAACTAGTGAGTCCCATGAAGCTTATTACTTCAAACATATTTGTTGGTGCAGGCCAACTTAAGATAGCCTCAATTTTCTTAGGACCTACAACAATTTCTTTTGTTGAGATGATATGTCCCAAATACTAAACTTGTGAGGTATAAAACTCACATTTAGAAAACTTTCCATAAAGTTGGTTTTTCCTCAGCACCTCTAAGACTAACCTTAAATGTTGGTCATGTTCCTCTTTGGGTTGATAATATATCAAGATATCATCTAAAAATACCAAAACAAACCAATCTAGCTACTTCCTAAGCACACTATTTATCATATTCATAAAATTTGATTGTAGAAACAAAAAATTGATCCACTTTAGTGGGCAATCTTCCCTGAGCCCTTTGGGGGACCCCTTAGACTTTCTTAGGGAAAGGGTAAGGCTCCTTCCTCTTTTTTTTCATTTTTTACCTTTCTATGTGAAGTCATGCCCAGTCCTTTATGGGGTGCAACTTCGCATTGCAAACTCACAGTCGGCCCTAACGGGACACAATTTTGCCTTTTTAGGGTTTGACACATTAAAACCCTAATTTTTTGGGCTTGGCATATTTTATGTCGGCCCTCCTTAGTTTTCTCCTCTTTTTTCCTTAAAATCCACTATATAATGAGGGTTTGAATTCACTTTCACACACACAATTTATCACGATTTCATATGCACGATTACTAACAATTTTATTTCTCATAAAGTGTTTTATTCGGTCTGCATCCTTCTTTTCTTCTTTCACAAGTAACTTAGAAGTGTGGAGTTTGATTGAGTATTTTTTGCACTGGATTATTGTTTCTCACTCTTGGTGGAATGTTGTTGAAGCCCTAAGGAGAGATTGACTACTTGGGAGATCTCAAACCTTTCTGCTTGCTTCCTCACACTCTAAAAAGTGAAAGCATTTTGTTGTATTTTTGATTTTATTCATTGCATCATAATTTCATTATTTTGCTTTAGTCTGAGATGTTTCATCTCACTTATGCAAAATATTTCCTGATCTTCTACGGGGCACAATTTCACATTGCATTATCACAGTCACTTGTTACGGGGTATGATTTTTCCTAAGCTAAATTTGGGGGCAACCTATTGTTCCATTTTTCATCGTTGCATCTAGACTGCATTTAGAACATAGTGGTGTATTCTGTTTTTGAGATTTCATAATTCTTTTTTGCTATACTATATTATGTTTTTTTTCCTCCAAAGGTCAATTTCTACTTTTAATTATCAAAGGTAAACTAAAAGGACCTAGGGGGCTTGACTGTTGCACCTCCAAGTATTTTTATACAATGACCTAAGTAGGCTCCCTAACGCTAATCAAGTTATCTTATAGGAACAAGAATTACTAATAACATTGGATAAAAATATAAAAGTAAGGATAAATCATCATATAAGCTAAGTATTTTGATTAATATTTAGGTTGTTTTTTGGGTGCCTTATATTTCTATTGTAAACCCTAGATCTAATTTTATAGAAATATATTTAATTAATTCTAGGTATTTGAAATATAAAAAGCATATAGTGTGCACTTAGGGTTAATTTTGTTTGTGCATCTCTTCTTGAGCCCTTTCTTAAAGATTGTTTGTTTATAACCCTAGGTTAGAAAGCATTCAAATAAAGAATCATACTAGGGTTAGCTCTTGTATTCTTACATTCTATATTTTTGCATTGTCCTTTATATTTTATAGCATAGATCTAGAAAGGCCAAATCTAGGTGTTTGTCTTGAATCGAATACATCAAAAATTCCTAAAAATTCATATGGACTTGGATTGAGTCTTTAAAGCCATTCTTAGTGAACCTTTCCCCCTAGCACTGAGTATAGAGAACAACATAGCCCCCATGGTTTATCCCAAATGCTTCTCTCTTATGGATTTAGTATTTGGGAATTGTACATGGTAGGGCAGTTTTCCCCCTCTACATGTTTGGTGAACCCGACGTGAACACCTCCTTTATTTTTACAATTTCTTTAAGCAAGATAATTAAATTTGTTTGTGTGGTTGAAAAATATTAATAATATCTTTTAAAATATTTTTTATTAGCATTCTCTTCTATCCTTTCACTTTTCTAATGGCTCCCGTCATTAGAAATTAACTAAAGCATCTTGAATTATATTGTATTCATTCGGAAGATGATCATATTGATAGAGAGGATCCTAACATAGATCTAGAAGAATAAGACAACATGGATATTGATATAATTTTTTATCCTTATGAGGGACCAAATGGTAGCTTTATATTTTCATAATTTGAAAATATTTGGGGTTTTATGAAAGCTAATAGGGATAGGATATTGGGAGGTATGGAATGATAAGCTCACCTTGAAAGTGATGAGACTCCTCCACCTCCTCCAATAAGATCCCCTATGCTTAATCAATAAAAAACCTTGCCTAAATAAGTGTATATTGATAATTTGAACCTAGTTGTTGATTCTATTACATCCACCAATATTGGAAGAAATATGCAAGCTCCTCCAATTAGTAGTGTCACTCAAAAGTGTTTTCAATTTCTTCCTCTATCTTATAATGTCAACACTTTTTCTTTTGTTCTACCCAATTATAGTTGTCCATTTTCACAAAATGCCACATATAACAATAATGTCCATACCTCCAACCTAAATCAAGTATTGGTTCCTCAACACAAATATGGGAATTTGGGAATAACACAACAGTAATCTAGAAGTGAAGAATTTAACAAATATGGTGAAGCAGTTGGTTTCAAAATTTGAGATGATTCAGCCTTCAAGTTTTACATACAGTTATAAGGAAATGTGTAATAAGCCATTGGATCCTATTATTGCTGATAGGTATTATCCTAAGAATTTTTCTATTCTAGTTTTACCAATTTATAAGGAGACAGAATATCCAGTTGAGCATTTAAGAAGATTTAGAATAGTTTGCTATGATATAATTTATGATGATATGTTGCTACTCAAAAAATTTCCTAAGAGTCTTAGTGGCATGGCATTAGAGTGGTACTATCGGTTGCCTAATTATTCTTGAAATATTTTGAAGAAATAGTAGAATTATTTGTTCAACAATTTGGTGCTTACATTGAGAAAGAAGTGATAATAAAATATGTCTATAATTTAAAACAAAATAAAGAAGAAATATTTTCATACTTTTAGGCTCGTTGAAGACGTTTAGTTGGATGTTTGAGATATACTTTACCTCATAAATACATGCTTGAGATATTTATTGGTAATTTACAAGAATAGTTATCTTATGCATTAGAGACTACTACTATTACATCTTTTGATAAAGCAATTGATTTAGAAAGAAAAGTAGAACATGCTCTCATCAGGAGAGGCTAGCTCAAGATTAAGGAAGATAAACCTACTAAGTTTCAACACAAGAATAAGCACATATGAGGTGATAGTGGAATGGATAGTAGGCATGTTAATAATGTTACTAACAACATATAAAATATAGTACTTTAGAAAACTCCACAAAGAAATTTTACAAGACTTAATATGTCTATGGAAGCAGTTTTGAAATAACTTTTAGAAGCTAAGACCATTGAGTTACCTCCTATTAGGCAACCATATAGCAAAACTCATTTCTATAAGGTAGGTTAGAATTGTGCATATCATAGAGTGGAAGTACATTGGATAATTTTTTTCAAGAAGTTAAAACATGTGGTTCAAGATTTGATTAATGCAAGATGTATTTATATAGGAAATTCTCAATCAGTAAATAATTAGGTTCCTACTCAACAAACTTCAACTACCAATCAAGATATGGGACTATTCAAATATCCATTGCCAAACTATAATCAGCAAGCAGTAAATCAAATGACTCATAAAAATGAGCCCGTCCCTATGGTAATATGGTTAGCATGGTTGGAATAGCTACAAAAATACAAGCTTGGACTTAGCATACTTAGCAAGGATAGAATTCTATATTACAACCCATTTCAGTATTGGAGAATAATCAAGGAAAAGTTACAGATGTGGGGATTCCATCTATTGTATTGAGACCACAACCTAAGATTTCATTTGATCTTCAAAAGCAATTGGCTAGTACTCTGGCAAAGATATTAGTTATATAACTCTTGCAAGCTTCTCCTAGTCACAGAGAGGCCTTGGTGGAATTTTTAAAGCAACAATCAGTTCCCTCAAATATTTCATCCAATGCTATAGTTGATGTCATAGGTTCTCTTGAGATACATCATATCTCATTTTCGGATGATAATTAACCTTCCTCAAACTTGCAAGAATATTCTTCACTTTACATCACAACACTTATTTAGGATACTTTTATCAAAAGAATTTTTTCTGATAATGGTTCTTCCCTTAATTTATGTACATATCAAATTTTTCAAAAATTTGGATTAAAATAGGAAACAACAAAATCCAATATCACTATAAAATATTTCAACAATGAGTCTCATGAAGCCTGTGGTGTCATATCTCTTCCTCTCAAGGTTGGGCCTATAATATTGGATATTTTATTTTATGTGGTTTATTATCTTACATATTTTAATATTCTTCTCAGACATACTTGGATTCATGCAATTAAGGTTGTCCCTTCTACTCTTCATCAATATCTCAAGTTTGAGTTTAAAAATCAAGTTATCACCATTCTGGGAGACCCTCAACCCTTTGAATTTTTTTCAAATGTAGAGTGATATAAATATGAGTTCAACCTATTTCCCTAAATATATTTAATGGTTTTTCCATGTTTCTCATCTCAAATATAAGAGCAATTTCAATATTTTAAAAATGAGTGAGGAACATATATCAAATTTTTCATCTCAGAATCATGATAATCAGTTTCTTCAAGAACCTCTTCTAGATCTAGCCAAGCTACCACCATCACCTAGAACCATGGTTTTGCCTCATAAGAATGGTGATGTACACATTTGCACATGTACATTTGTCTTTGTAAGAACTACCTTCAAGGAAAATATATGTGGTAGCAACCCCTCTCCCATTGAGCATTCTTTTGCTCATTGTTACCTTTCCAATAAATATCCACTTCCTAAAAAGTCCGATCTAGTATGGGATATGTAGGTAAAGGTCTAGGAACACAACATAAGGGCATTCAAGATCCCTTGGATGCTGATATCTAGCCTAGGATATGTGGCATAGGTTTTATACCTAGTAAAGACCGACCTTTACAATTTGACAATGATGATCATCTTATGACTTATGTTGAATATATGGATTATCAAAAGTCATGAATGGGTGATGAGGATGATGGTCCCCCTTATTCTTCTAATATATTGTTTTACAATATGATTGATTCTATGTGTTCTAAAATTAAACCTTCTATTTTAAAATAGGATCATCCTTCGTTGTCTTTATTGCGATCTTGCAAAGTTAGGAATTGATCCTCCTTATGTTAAAAATAATTGTTATGTTCAAGAATGCATTGATTATTGTGTTATGGCTGCCAAATAAATAGCTATGAAGGAGCCTCTCCATAATTATAATTATCAATAAGGCTTCTCGTTTAGAGATTTCTTTGATAAAACAACCCATGTTACACTTGTTCTTTTTTAAGAAAGGTGATACACTTAGATTTTGTGTTGACTTTCATTCTACTTGTTTAAAGTAATAAATTAAATTAATTAATAATACATCATAAAAATAAATAAAATATTGTATTGAATCAATTAATCATCATTTAGCTATACATTTGCATTTTCGTTGCATTCATCTACTTGTCCATATTGCATTGTTGCTTGTCATCCTTTTGCATTGTTTGCCTAACATTTAATTCAACTTGCATGCTTGAGTGTCATATTTTGCATGACTGCATGTTCATGACTACTTGATCATATATACTTTGGGGATCTTATGAAAATGGCATGTGATGATACCTAGTTAGGTCATATCTCACATGCATTACACTCTCTCTAGGTTTTTGATGCCTAGTAAGATCCCCACCTAGGGCTTTTTTCTTCAGTATTCTTTATTGCTTTTGTTTTCTTCTTCAAGTATTTTCCTTATTTTTTGAAATAGTTAGGGTATCTCTTAGATCAAGGATGATAGTTCGTTAATATTTCCTTGTCACTTTTTCATTGCCTTCTTTTTATTTTTTTTTCTTCTTTTGATTTTGACAAGGAGACACGTGCATTTTATTTCTTCCTTTGTCCTTCTTAAATTATCTTCTCAAGCACAATTGCACACATTCATTTTATTTTTTCTTCTCTAAACCCTTATCGTGGTAGCACTCACCTAATATATATTATGTCCTTATATTACACCCCACATGGGATATCTATACATCCTAGTGAGTATCTTATCAGATATGATCTTCTATCGAGTTATACTCCCTTTTGACTCAGTGGGATCAACATCCCATTATAGGATAAGCTCCTTGGCCATTTTTAGTAGGCCTTGGCATACATCCTAGTGGGTAATCACCCCATAGTAGTTCATTAGTGAGCAATCACCCATAGTGAGTCAGACTCTGACATCTTATCCCTCTTGACAAGCACTACACCCATAGTGGGTTTAGCTCCCTCTTCTTCTAGTATGATTCATAGTATTTAGTCACATTTGTCCCTTGCAACCTACATTGATTTCAATACTATGTTTCACCCATACTTCTCTATTTTTGATGGTTGACCTTTGGATTATCTTCTTCTTTATTTCTCTCTCTTCTTCTTCTCCTTGTTGGTTTTTTTATCTTTATCTCATATTTTATTTCTTTCTTCCATCTATTTCATCCATGCATTTCATATAGCCTTGTATTAAGACATATTGCATGCATAAAATATTAAATTAAATAATATCTACGACAACAATTAAAATCACATGCACACATTCATAAAATATAAAAAAATGTAGCTATGTATTACTTGATGATAAAGAGAGATAAATTAGTGTTTGGTTGGTGTACCATAGTCCAATATTAGTACACTCAACCAATCCCTAGGGGTGCATACCCATAATAAAAATTGGTATGTCATCCTAATCCCTAGCCCTAGCTCTAATATCCTATCTCCTCTGCTCTTCCCGGAGGAGGAGGTGGTCCAGGCAATCGCATACCCATAGACAGTTATGTTGAGAATATATGTGATCAAGATCATGATCTGCTAGCTAACTAGAGGGATGAAGGGAGTGTCACTCTCTACCTTGTTGGTACCACCTAGTAGTACATGGTCTCATAAAAGGTAGCCCATTGAATGGCCACCTCCGGCCTCTCCCCTACCCTCTATAGATCCACCTATAGTAGGTGGAATTCATCGCTAGCCTGGTTGTTCCCAGCGATAACCATCCCCTCTTCTCGAGCCTTCTGGTGCTCTATGTCTAAACATCTCACATCCCCTCAGATATTATTAGCCTCTACTCAAGCCGCATCCCTCTCCCTCTCTACGGTGCTTAGTGAACCTCATAGTCCCTCGATCCTCTTGGACCTATCCTCTTAGAGTAGGTCCACCTGCCTCTGCAAATTTTCCACCTATGCTCATAGTTCCTCTACCTCCTCCCTCAGATACCCTCATTCCAAAGCCTTACCTTATATAGCTACTACTGATGTGGAGGCCTCTCTTGATCCTCCACCTAGTAGTACCTTGGCCTTTGTGGGGGTTGTTGGGGATTTTTCCTGCATCCGTAGGATGAGCTATCACGCTACAGGAAAACCTACTACCAACGAGCTATTACAGGCTCTGGTCGACCTACCTCTTTAACTTGGGAATAGAGTTCTTTAATATTTTCTAGATAGACCAAGTATGGTAAGGATACCCTTGAGGTGAGCTTAAATTCTTTAAGTTCATGCTCTTCCAGATTTATGGTGATGAATTAACAATTATAAAATTTGATCGAGCTAAAATGATAACAGTTCTATTATGCCTTATGTATGACCGGTGCTTTAATCCTTTGGGCTATTGTAGCAAGATTTAATAACATTTCAATGAAAATAGAAAGAAGGAGAGACAAAATAATCGGTGCAATTACGTTCATTCGAATATCGTAATAAACATAACAGTTGACCAATGAAAAGAAGCGTTCATTATGCATTCAAATAATGTAACCCATAACAAAGACACACACAAAGCTAAACAAAGAAATATAATAGGAAAGAAGCCCATAATTGTATTAATATTTGAATGATATTACATGAAGAGTTGGCTTGGAATCACCATTTAACTCTTAGAAATATTAATACAATAAAGATCCTCGTTCGAATATCGTAACAAGGACCTTTCACTCTTCCATTCGAATATCGCAATAATCGAGTCTCTAGACCTCTGGCTCAATAATCTAGAAATATTCTCAGCTTCTTGGGCACTTTCCTATCAAAAACCTGCATAGCAATGGGAGGAATGAGGAGATGAAAAAGGAGAAAGAAAACAAAGGAGATACAACAACAAAGAATGGGCACTCGAGTATACCTCTTAGAAAAAATATGCTATGTCAAAGCTCGATCCTTATTCTAGCTGTAGACATCCTTCTTATAGTCACAAGTACCTTGTAACTACCTAAACTATTTGTATCTGAACCATCCACCTGGTGCCATCTCCTACCTTGTCATCGATCGGGTGTTGTACAGTCTATTTATCTAACTACCTCAAAAATATTTTTAGCAAAATTGGTTGAAGCCCTGCTTAGTTGTCACTGACCTTCTCTTTCCCTTTTCTGCCATCATGGGCCCCATGCTACTTGTTGACTCAGATGCCTTTTGACTCTTTTTAATTACCTCTCGCTCATCTTGACTTGCACAAATGTAATTTGCTATAAGGATCCATATTTCTTCATCGATTTTACTAATTGTGTGAATCCTATCTAATGCTCTGATTCCTTTGCTTTTGTCTTCCCTTATGAATGGTTGTCTACTCTGGAAGAACCTAATGATGTCAAGGGAGTACATGGTTAATGAGATGATTTGGTCGAAGAGCTTATCTTCATCAACCTCTTCACAAGAAAATTCTCTGATATCTTAGATGATTATCTAACAAAAACCTTCTATGCTGAGTAATTTTTGGGGATCAACATTAAGGCACTTCAGCTGGACAACTGTATCTTTTTCTACTTTTTCTAGCTCTTTAACCGAGTTGTTCCATCTGGGTCTTTCTGCCTTGAGACTTGTGACTTTTTCATACTCTCCTAGGTAGCTATGAACCTTCCCATCAATGGTGGTCACTTGCATGGACCTAATCTATTCATATTTGGCCTTGCACCTTTCATAGACCAGGGATATAGTTGCTATCTTCTCATCTACATTTACTAATAGGGATTTTATCTCTTTATTTATCTCCATTATCTTTCCAAAATTCTTGCAACAAGTCTCTATCATTTTTGCTTCTTTCTCAATTATTTTGACCATCTTCTCCTTGAATCTAGCTACAAGCTTTGGAACTTGTAATGAATCTTTGTCAGAAGGCATTTGTTTCTGAGTTTTATTTATTTTAGCTTTTAGCTTCTCATTTTTTGATTGCAATGATTCTACTTTGGATCTCCAAGCCATTACTTCCTTCTCGATGGCTAGAGCAGTTTGTGCATGAACTTGCACTCCATGTTTTAGTAGTGAGACTGAGTCTCCTCCTATCGTTGCATCACCTGTGTTGGGATCTATTTGGAGGGATTGTATCCCATTAGTGGGAATGATGATGGTGGCCTTGGAAGTAGGCTCTAAACTTGATGGAGGTGAAATATGCACTTTACTTTTACTTCGACTTTCTACCACCTTGTCCTCCATTATAGCTTCAATTTGTTCCTCTTCCTCAGTAGTGAATTGTACAAAGTCTTCTTTCTTGATCAGGGTGATGCTCATAGGCTCATTGGTGCTTGATCCAATCCTTGCTCTTTTGAGAGGAGGAGGTCCTATAGTATCAGGTATTACTACCTAATAATTTTTAAAGATATCATTGAATCCTCCTACCTTCTTTATTCTCTCCCATTCTATGGTAGAGATCTTAATTTCTTTATTGTTTGCCATGAAGGTTGTTGGTACTTCTTATGGTGAACCTGTAACTATTTGTTGTAGATGTTGTGAGGCCATTAGAGCTAATGTCAAACTCTTGGTTATGAGTCTCCTTTGGGTAGTAGAAATAGGCACAATATCTTTTCCTCTACTTGTGTTGGGGCATTGAGAGGTAAAATAAGTACCAACCTTTTCTTCCATTGCCTGATCCTGTACCTCAACTATGATTTCGATTTGCTCAGGATTCATGCTCATAACCTCCATAATAGGATCAATGAAATCCTCTGGTGGGATGGCATTTATTTGAGGTACATTTTTATATAATGTATCTTTTCTTACCATCCTTAAGTCTGCAGAGTAGTCCCCAACTGCCTTTGTGTGAGTATGTGCTCTTACTAGGTTTTTGTTATTCCATATTTCTTCGATATCAATTTCTTTGTTTTGTGCCCATAGAATATTTTTCTCATATTCATCTTCCCTGTGCTCCATTGGATTAGATTCTAAAGTAATTTTCTTGTAATGACCCTCGGGATCGTATGGTCTCTAGGTGATTTCTGTAAAATAGAAGGAGTCCATTGTAGGTAAAGATTTTATCATCATTGGATATCCTTTGTATACATATTCCCCTATCTTTCCTAGAGTTGTGAGCCAAGGAACTCTGGTCTTCTTCTTCCTCCATCTTAGTTTGGCTTCTTCTACGAACTGCCTTACTATCTCTAAGGTAGCTAGTAATTTGGGGCAATAAGTGGGTAAGGCTTTCAATGGCAATTTACCTCTGTATGTTCTAATGAAACTAAAATGTTCATCAAGAAAGTAATCTCCAACTTCCATATCTTGGAGATACTTGATTATACTTGGGCTCATTCTAGGTGGTTCTTTCTTGGTGAGCACATGGTACATTGATGCTAAGAACCTTCCATAGAATTTTGAATATGGGGAAGTGCCATCATAGATGCAAGGCAACCTATCTTGGATAATCTCCCCTAGATTCCTCCAAGTTGTTGAATGGCATCATCTTTGAATTACCCGATGATTAGGTGCACCAGGAATGAATAGTGTAAGAAATGGGGCATGATATCCATATCTTTCTTTATGGCATCCTGTAATTCCTTGAATTCTTTATCTATTATGTTGCATATTACATCTTGCCATCTATACATGGGCATCTTCCAGGTCTTGTTGCATTGTACTATCAAATACATTACTTCAAAACTGACCCAATTGAGGTCCTCGACTCCCAACACTACATGAATCATGTCGACGTAGTCCCTCACCCATTTGTGGAACTGATTCTTATGAATTGGAAAATCTATTGACACTGGTTTGTCGTAGTCAAACAACTTCTTGTAGAAAGTGGTGTCGATCATGTGTTGTGCCTGCGTTGAAATCACCTTCGCATCATAGCATTGCTTGGCTATTTCTAACCCAAAAACCTGTTCAATATTTTTTGGTGTAATCCTATAAATGGGCTTGTTTTACCCATTAACAATGGCCCTAGTCCTTGGATCATATGAGATGGCTAGCCATGTCAACAATTTAGGGGAGAAATGCACTCTTGGGCACAAGAGTTTTGCCAGGTTGGTTCTCCATTTGTTGCAATGGGGAGCTCTCTTGTCTTTGTCTTCGTATGCTTGGTTGAAGATGTTCTTCAATAGGTAGTGGAGGCGTCACCACTCTTTGTGCTATGGACTAGAAGCAGAACTCAATGAGTTCATCTTCACCCCATACTTGTTCTCCCATATTTTTGGCATTCACCTTCCTGAATGGCACCTTCTCATCCAATGCTTCAATTCTTATCTTGAGGGCTACCCTATTGGAGGAGGCCATTGCTCTGATCTCTAACACTGGTCTTCTTAGCTCATCGAATAGTTCAAAAAATTTGTTAGCACTGTGAGTTGCTCACTACTATCTTCATGTATTTAAATTGGTTCATGTATGAGGTAATTATTAATGTCGTACCAACCATCATTGTGTTGTTGCTATTTTTGGCTCGCCACCTCAATCTTCTATAATGATCGATCAATTTTGAATCACCACTATCTATTGATTTGCGTAACTAGCCATCAGATTCTATAGGTGTTAGATTTTGGTCCATTTGATCGGTACACATTGCCTTAAGAATCATGCCTAGGGAGATTCAAGGTTGAGGTCTGTAGTTGGCCTGTGTGCCCATAATGCTTGAAGTGGTTTGGCCATGTCAGTAGGATCATCATTGGTTTGAGTGTTGTGTCAGCTTTTCTTGGGTGAGGGTATACTAATGTGGATTTTATGCTTTGGCTATCATCGATGATGTATTGACCGTTCAATGTTTTAATTTGGTCAAAGATATATAGTTTGTTGATTGGATGATCAGTGATTATATATTTTCTTCTATCAGATATCGTTAGTGGATCACTTTGATTTCACATGAATAGAGATTCAGTTGTTGGATGCCATTATTTGATCGATATGGCTTTGGGTACTTATGTGTTCATTTTAAAACTTGAGATAGCTTTTATCGAGGATGTTAGTAAATAATAACTATTTTTAATTAAGATCTTGTGCATGCAAAATTAAATGGTGACATACCTTAATCAATGTTGTTTTACCTTTGATTGGTTGGGTTGATCTCATCCATTGATTTCATTCGATCGATGATATTTTGATGGTGAGGATGTGATCGATCATGGATATTTAATGCTTTTTTTTATCAGCCAAAATATTTTAATGGTAGTACTTTGACCAAATTGTTCGACAGATTTACCATTGTTCGATCGATAAAGCTTTTTTTAGTCAAATGATAACTTTACTTTCATTGAGCGATTGACCTTTGTTTATCGTCATCAAAGAATATTATTGACTTTTGACTTTTTGCTCTCCTTTTTTTTTTTTTTTTACTTTTTTTTTTAATATTTATTATTTTTAAATTATTTTTTTTTTAAATATTTTACCTTGTTGCTTTCTTCTCATCAAAAGGCTTTTTAATGGATTAAATTTTCTTTAAAAATTTGATCTCCTTTTCGGTCGATTTAAAATTTTACTTTTTTTTTTGGCTCTTCTTTAGGTGGTCTAAAAGTTTTCTGTCGATCAAAAAATACTTGCTTGTAAAAATTTCTCTTCTTGATGGCATCGATAAAAATTTTAACAATACTTAGATTTGAGCTCTTTTTTTTGATTGTTTTAAGTTGCGAAAGGTGGCTTAGCTTTTGATAACTTTTGTTTATTGATTGAAACTTTTTGTTAGTCAATCGAAGGGTGAAATATTTGCAAGGAAAACCAAGGGAACCCCTTAAATTTTAATGAAAGGAAAACATTAGTTGCTTAGGGGTTGGAGATGTTTATGAAGATAGAAATTATTTTACTTCAGACTTGAACTCTTCACAAAAGTGTACCTTCTTAGGACCTTCAAAATTTTAAATTATGGGTACATTCATGTTGTATCAATTTTGGCTACAACATAGGCTCTGACTGGGACAGATGGCGAAAACATGAGGTATTTGAGAACTCTAGAATATCTGGTTAATGACAAGACTGTGATGACAAGGATATGACCTTATTTTACTAGATTATTACAAAATAGTAAAGAAAATAAAATCAATCTGATAAGAAAGCAATCTTTAATCAGATAAAATCAGAGATTATGTTTCTTCAAAACAAATGAACCTTTTACTCTTGAAGTTTTAGATGTTCTAGAAATATCCTTAAGGGAGAATCAAACAAAATTAATCAGAAATAACTGCCACATCAAGCCTATGCTCAGTGTGTGTGCTAATGTATTCTTTTATTACTTTCTCAGATCAAGCAGAATTTTCATCAATTTGAAAGGAGTTGGGCCTATTAATGATTTCACTCTTTTAAATATTTTTACCTTGTCATTGCTCCACTGCTAATCAAGCATTTATAGCTTTGGTGGAGGTGACCTTGATCCCTTGGACCTACTCTACTACCAGACATGCATCTATAGCCTCGGTAGAGGTTATCCAGATAGCCCTAAGCACTTGCTCATTTTGCATTATAGAGATTTTTCTTCTTTTAGGAAGAATTTTGATAAATTGTAAATTTTTTTGAGCGTGCTTTCTGGGTTAAAGATCTACAAGGCTATAATATTGAGTGTATTTGTATTTAGCCCAACTACCTTATCAAAGTTGATTATATTCCTTGATTTTTGGAATTACTTTTGAGATCATGATATTATATGAGCTTTGGCTTGATGTGTCAATTCCTAGATTTCTTGTTGTATTCCAATCCTTACAAGATGATCACTAAAACTCTGCTTCCTGAGTTTTGTCAGTTCATCTGTATTCAATCTCAAATTCTCTTCATTCATCGAACTAAAGATAACTCCCTTATAGACAAGAAAAATATAACTAGAGAACTTAACAACTTTCTAAAATGGAAACAATAAATAGATAAGCAAACAAACTTGGCTTAGAAGAGAAACAACATGAAACTTATTTTTTTATTCTTTTTGGGTTCCCCAATAGGGGTGGTATAACTTCAGGTGTAGGCCATTGATTGGGATTTCCATGAGATCTCCTTGCAAGGTTTGCAACCTATAAGTATTAGGGCCAAAAATCTGAATTATTTGGTAAGGACCTACCCAACTAGGCTCAAGCTTACCCTTTTCTCCATGTTTATCATTTTTAGGATCCCAATATAAAACTATGTCTCCTTCAAAGAATGGGGTTCCCTTGGCTTTCTTGTTAAAGAGCTGCATGGTTTTATGAGTCTGTTCAAACATCTTATCCAGTGCATTCCTTCTTTCTTCTTGCAGTTGTGCAATATGATCTAATCTCCTCTGTAAGGCATCAGGACTTTCATGATCTTGTAATAATAAAGATAATGCTATTCTTTCTGTACGAGGAGGTAACAGGGCTTTTTCTCCAAATACCATTTCATAAGGGGTCTTACCTATGTTCCTCTTAATAGATAATCTATCTACCCATAAGGTAAACTTTAACTCACTATCCCATCCCTTTTTATTCTTGCCTAGTGATATTTTAATCCTGGTAATCAGATTTTTGTTTGATGATTCGACAAGACCATTTCCTTGAGGATAGTAGTTTGTTGAATGAGAAAGTTCAATTCCATACTTTGCACAAAACTCTATCATTTCAAATGAGACAAAGTATTTCCCATTGTCTATTACTAACTTCTTTGGGACTCCAAATCTAGTCAATATGTTTTCCTCCAAGAAATTGATGACTACTTCAGTTGTTGAGTTTCTTAGAGGAGTTGCTTCCACCCACTTGGTGAAATAATCTATTGTCATGATGATCCATTTGTGTCGGCCTAAGGAGTTTGGATTTATTTCCCCAATGAGGTCAATTCCCCATTGCATGAAGGGTGCTTCTATGATTACTGATTGGAGAGGCATTGTTGCTAACTTTTTCTTCCCAACAAACACTTGATAGTTATGGCAGCCCCTTACATATTTATGTACATATTTGAATAAGGAAGGCTAGTAATAACCTGCTCTCATAATTTTATTTGTAGTTGCCTTTGGGGTAAAGTGACCTCCATAGAATCCATCATGAAACTCTTTAATGACCTCTAAAGTCTCTTTTTCAAATAAGCACAACAACAAGACACCATCTGGATGTTTCCAATAGAGTTTTCCTTCCTGAACGTAGTATTTCTGAGACTATTGTTTTACTGACCTCATTTTATTTGTAGACATGCCTCTAGGAAATGATAGGGTTTGAAGGTATAATAGAATATCATCATACCATTTGCATTCAACATTGTCTATTCTTCTGATATCATGCATGTCATCAACTATGGCAATGTTCTGCATGTCCTCCCCTTCTTTGTTAGCTAGATATTTAGCTAGACCTTACCCTCTGATTATTTTCACTACTTTAAATTCAACATCATATTGCAGTAACTTGACCATCCATCTAGTAGGACTACCTATTGGCTCAGGTTGGGTGAAAATATCTTTAATAGTAGTGAAAGGGATACAACATATAACTTTATTTGATCCAAAGATGCATTTAAAATGTTCTAGTGCTTGAATCATAACATAAGCCTATTTTTCAATCATTTTGAATCTCAGTTGAGCTCCTTTGAGTCTTGCACTCATGAAAGCTATAGGTATTTCATTCTCTTCATCATCCTTCTGATAAAGGACTATAATAATGGTATGTTCAGAAGTGAATGAATATATATTGAAATTCTTTGAGTAGTTAGGGCAATTCAAGATTGGGGTAGTGGTGATAGCATCTTTGATTTTTTGAAAAGCTTCTAGATTTTCCTCTGTCCATTTGATGTCAACATCCTTTTTAATCATGTTATTGATAGGTTGAGCTATTTTAGCAAAATTTGGCACAAACCTTCTTACAAAATTAATCTTACCAAAGAATGATCTGACTCCTTTCAGATTCTTAGGAGGAGGTATCTTGGCAATAGCTTCAATTCTTGATGGATCAATACTAATCCCTTTTTCAGAAACTATGTGGCCAAGGAGCTTTCCTTGTGTTGCTCCAAATATACACTTCTTTGGATTCAAGGATATCCCAAATTCTTTGCATCTGGCAAAAATTGTAGCTAAATGTTCAAAATGATCTGTAGGGTTTTTTGAGAACACTGTTATGTCATCTAAATAGACAACCACTATTTTAAACATCAAACCTTTAAAATCAAAGTCCATGGCTCTTTGGAAGGTGGCTCCTACATTCATTAATCCAAATGGTATTCTTAGATATTCAAAGGTACCCTAGGGGGTAGTGAAAGTAGTTTTATATCTATCTTTAGGATTTACCTAAATTTGATTATATCCTAAGAATCCATCTAGTAATGACATTCTGGATGAGCCTACTACAACTTGTAGTAGTTGTTCCATGTTGGGCAAGGGATAATTATCCTTGAGAGAACTTTTATTTAGATTTTAAAAATCAACACAAAGTTTGATCTCTCCATTTTTCTTCCTCACTGGTACCAAGTTTGCTATCCAAGAAGAAAATCTCACTTTTTTGACTATCTTGGCATCCAGTAGCTTTTGAACTTCTTTCTGCATGATTGGATGTAGTGTGGAGTTGAATTTTATTTTCTTCTAATTGAAAGGCTTAGTATATTCTTTTAGGGGAATGATGTGAGTCATGACCTCTATTTTAAATGTCTTTAGGTCTTCATAACTCTAGGTAAAATATTCTTTATTTTTCTTCAAAAAGCTCATATATTGCTCTTTTTCCTCTTTTGGCAAAGCCTTATCAATTTTGACAAACCTGGGCTCCTCTTTTGTTCCAATATTTATATCATCAGTTTTTGTTTCTTTGAGGAGTGGTTTGTAAGATTTATCAAAATCATCAAATAAGATTTCTAAAGAGACTAATCCTTTAGGGATCCTATTGGTTTTGAGTTGAATTACTTCAACTGGCTCTCCAATAATGTTTTTCAAATTTTCTTCATCCTCCTCTTCACATATAACATCAAAATACATATTCTGGAGGGTCATGAAGTCTTTGATATCCACATCATCTTGGAAAACTTGTAGATATACAATGTTTTCAGGCATAGAAGGTTTGTATATAGAGATAGTTGGGAACCTATCCATGTACTCAGTGTCTATTTTTGGATAATCTAAACCTGAAGCATTGATAGCTAATAAATCTGCAATGTGATTATGTTCTCTAGGAATGTATGAGATGTTAAAGGCTAGGAACTTGTCAATTTTTGTTAGAACTACAGATTTATATTGTTTTAATCTAGGATGTTTTATCTGATACTTACCTTTGATCTATTGTATAATTAGTTTAACATCTCTAGTAATAGTCAAAAAATTTATTCCTAGTTCTTTAGCTTTTCTCAGACCTAACAGTAAGGCTTCATACTCAGCTACATTATTGGTGCATAAAAATTCTAATCTATAAGGGATTTTGAGATAGTTTCCCTTAATATATATTAAATTGACACCAACACCTACCCTTGTTTGAGACTTAGCCCCATCAAAGGACATGGTCCACATTTCTTGGGTAAGGATCCTATCAGATTTTGCATCTACTAGTTCTCTGGTTTTAGGATCCATATCTTTGGCTTCAGGGACTTTGGCTAGGAAAGGGTTATGCCAGATAGAGTACACTCCTATTTATTTCTCTTCTATAGAGCTAACCAAATTAATCATGGTGTCATCTGATCTAATCAGTTTGACTAAGTATTTGTTAAAAGGTTCTCTCCTTAAGGTTACATTCTCTTTTCCTGAAATAGGGATTATGGCATAAGACCAATCTAATTGTATGGAGCCACCCAACTGTTCTACCCAATGTCTACTCAATAGTAATGAGAAGAAAGGATCTACATCAACTACTATGATATCCATAACTATACCCTTCTTAGGATGTTGGTCTAGGTAGACTAGCAAACCAGTGATAATACCTACATAGGGTATCTACCTACTATCCATTACTGATATAGGGGGAGACTCTCTAGTGCAAATCAACCCTAATTGGTCTGCTATTTGCTTGGGCATGATGTTATGGGATGCACCACTATCTAGCATATAATTGTGAATGACATACCTTTCTCCTTCATCTGAGTTATACCTGAGTGACACATAAAATGGTCTGATAGATGAAGGGGTTCTAGTTTCATGATTGGAAGGTTTGACAACATTACAGGACTGAGTTCCTTTTTGTTCAATTAAGCCAAAAGCCTTACAAACTTGTTCTCTATACTTCTGAATATTCATTAACTCACCAAAGGTAATGTTGACCTTTTGTTTACTCAATTCTGAACCAACATCAAATTCCATTTTCTTTATATCTAAAGTTTTGGAGCATTCTTCATGAGAGGGTGGTTCATTTGTTCCTATATTTTTAGGAACCTTTTTGTTCTGATATTTCTCAATGGACTGTTCTCTAATATCTTTGTTTAAATTCTTATCATTTTTTTTAGGAATAATCATATTCCTTAAATTTAGGGTATTTGCTTCTAGCTCCTCCACCTCTTGAGTTGTTGGAACTAGTTTACCCTGTTTCATTTTGTCATACCTAGTCTCTTGTCCTCTTTGTAGGATATTTGTATTTTCTGCAACTAGGATTTTTGGGTGGTGATTCGAAGCATATAAATCCATATCTTCTTCGAATAACATTTCTCTAGATTCATCCTCAAGGGTCCAACAAGCATTAATTTTGATATCCTCTTCGGATTCTTCTTCTAAGTCTATAGGATGGTGGATACCTAAGTAAATACCACAACAATCTGGATTATGAGGAGCATCACAGGCTAAATAGTAATAAGGGAAATTCTCTCCAAGTTTATAGTAGGAATAGGATTTGGAACCAAGTCCAGGTCCTTCTCTGTTTCTCTCTTTTTCCAATTATTTCCATTATTCCTATCAGGATTATTGTTATTCCAATTTCTATTAAAGTTTCTCCTGAAAGGTGGTCTGTTGTCACCTTGTTGTCTATCAACCTGAGGGTGAGAAGTTTCACCATTACTCTCTTTATTTATTTCCATCCTGGCCAACCTATTGTTCATTGTGTTGAACATTTATGTTACTTGATTGGTCAACTTTTCCATGGGATCATGTTCAGTTCTTTTCTGTAGGTTAAATCCTACTTTCTTAGGCTTCCTATCAGGATGATTATCTTCTAGAGAGTATGGTTTCATTTTCCCACTATCTAACATATTTCTTTCAATATCTATGGCTTTATCCATGCATTCATCTATTGTGTTAACTTGTTCTTGTCTTAATTCATAGTTGAATTCTCTAGGGAAGGCATTTTTATAAAAATAGATGGATTGGATATCATTTGGCCTTAGAGTAGTGGGAATATTATTTTTAGATTTAGAAAACCTTCTATTGAAATCACTTACTGATTCATTTTCTTTCTTTTTCATTGTTGCTAGATCTGTTAGCAATGATTATTCATTCTTCCTTTCACCAAATTTCTTTAAAAAGATAGTCTCCATTTTGGCAAAATTAGCAATGTCATTATTAGGAAGAGTATTAAACCATTCTCTAGCATATTTTTCTAGAGTTTGTAAAAATAATCTCAACACCACATCTTCATGTTCTACCTCTAGACTGTCTAAGGCATACAAGAAGCTTTTGATGTGATCTTCTCTAGTAACTGCATTGTTTCCTTGAAACTTAGGTAAATATTTGTGCGCTTTACTAGGGAGATCATGTAAAGGAGTTGGTAATTGAAAAGGTCTATATCTATTGGTCCTCCATAACTGAACCGGTGGTGGGTTAGCCATGTTAACTATAGGAGGTACTTGAATTATAGTAGGAGGTGTGTTAGTAATTCCACTAGGAATAGTGGGAGGTGTTTCAAATAAACTTCCTAATGTAACAATATCGATATCAAAACTTTTTGGAGATGAATAAGAAGAGTTAGTTCTAAAAAATACCTCTAGATCTGAGAGTTTGGGGTATAGCTCCTGAGTGGTTCTTCTCGTTCGTGCCAACATGTTCTTCTTCTTCTTTTAATATTTATGATATTTTTAGATTTGTCTAGTCAGAGTCACTAACACAATGTGTGTAGAAGGAATAAATGTCTGGTTGAGATTGCTCAACTTAAAACACTCTCGCTCACTCAGGGTATAAACTTTTTCAAGAATTAGAAAATCAAGAAACTCAAGAGAATCAAGAAAATAATATAACTGAATGTTCTTGAAAAAGGAAAATTGGAAACTATGAGCATAGAAGGGAAACAGAAATTGATATTCTGATTCCTTCTTTAAGCTAACTATTGCCAATAAATATTTATCGTTAGGTTCCAAACTGTAATGAAAATTACGCATTTGGTCCTCGACAATGGTGCCAAAAAATTGTTGGGGATTTTTCCTGCATCCGTAGGATGAGCTGTCATGCTATAGGAAAACCTACTACCAATGAGCTATTACAGGCTCTGGTCGACCTACCTCTTTAACTTGGGAATAGAGTTCTTTAATATTTTCTAGATAGACCAAGTATGGTAAGGATACCCTTGAGGTGAGCTTAAATTCTTTAAGTTCATGCTCTTCCAGATTTATGGTGATGAATTAACAATTATAAAATTTGATCGAGCTAAAATGATAATAGTTCTATTATACCTTATGTATGATCGGTGCTTTAATCCTTTGGGCTATTGTAGCAAGATTTAATAACATTTCAATGAAAATAGAAAGAAGGAGAGAAGAAATAATCGATGCAATTACGTTCATTCGAATATCGTAATAAACATAATAGTTGACCAATGAAAGAAGTGTTCATTATGCATTCAAATAATGTAACCCATAACAAAGACACACACAAAGCTAAACAAAGAAATATAATAGGAAAGAAGCCCATAATTGTATTAATATTTGAATGATATTACATGAAGAGTTGGCTTGGAATCACCATTTAACTCTTAGAAATATTAATACAATAAAGATCCTCATTTGAATATCGTAACAAGGACCTTTCACTCTTCCATTTGAATATCACAATAGTCGAGTCTCTAGACCTCTGGCTCAATAATCTAGAAATATTCTCAGCTTCTTGGGCACTTTCCTATCAAAAACCTGCATAGCAATGGGAGGAATGAGGAGATGAAAAAGGAGAAAGAAAACAAAGGAGATACAATAGCAAAGAATGGGCACTCGAGTATACCTCTTAGAAAAAATATGCTATGTCAAAGCTCGATCCTTATTCTAGTTGTAGATGTCCTTCTTATAGTTGTAGTAGCTTTGTAACTACCTAAACTATTTGTATCTGAACCATCCACCTGGTGCCATCTCCTACCTTGTCATCGGTCGGGTGTTGTACAATCTATTTATCTAACTATCTCAAAAATATTTTAGCAAAATTGGTCGAAGCCCTGCTTAGTTATCACTGACCTTCTCTTTCCCTTTTCTACCATCATGGGCCCCATGCTACTTGTTGACTCAGATGCCTTTTGACTCTTTTTAATTGCCTCTCACTCATCTTGACTTGCACCAATGGAATCTACTATAAGGATCTAGATTTCTTCATCGATTTCACTAATTGTGCGAATCCTATCTAATGCTCTGATTCCTTTGCTTTTGTCTTCCCTTATGAATGGTTGTCTACTCTAGAAGAACCTGATGATGTCAAGGGAGTACATGGTTAATGAGATGAGTTGGTCGGAGAGCTTATCTTCGTCAACCTCTTCATAAGAAAATTCTCTGATATCTTAGATGATTATCTGATAGAAACCTTCTGTGTTGAGTAATTTTTGGGGATCAACATTAAGGCGCTTCAGCTGGACAATTGTATATTTTTCTACTTTTTCTAGCTCTTTAATCGAGTTGTTCCATCTGGGTCTTTCTGCCTTGATACTTGCAACTTTTTCATACTCTCCTAGGTAGCTATGAACCTTCCCATCAATGGTGGTCACTTGCATGGACCTAATCTATTCATATTTGGCCTTGCACCTTTTGTAGACTGGGGATATAGCTGCTATCTTCTCATCTACATTTACTAATAGGGATTTTATCTCTTTATTTATCTCCATTATCTTTCCAAAATTCTTGCAACAAGTCTCTATCATTTTTGCTTCTTTCTCAATTATTTTGACCATCTTCTCCTTGAATCTAGTTGCAAGCTTTGGAACTTGTAATGAATCTTTATCAGAAGGTATTTGTTTTTTAGTTTCATTTATTTTAGCTTTTAGCTTCTCATTTTTTGATTGTAATGATTCTGCTTTGGATCTCCAAGCCATTACTTCCTTCTTGATGGCTAGAGTAGTTTGTGCATGAACTTGCACTCCATGTTTTAGTAGTGAGACTGAGTCTCCTCCTATCGTTGCATCACCTATGTTGGGATCTATTTGGAGTGATTGTATCCCATTAGTGGGAATGATGATGGTGGCCTTGGAAGTAGGTTCTGAACTTGATGGAGGTGAATTATGCACTTTACTTTTACTTTAGCTTTCTATCACCCTATCCTCCATTATAGCTTCAATTTTCTTCTTCCTCATAGTGAATTGTATAAAGTCTTCTTTCTTGATTAGGGTGATGCTCATAGGCTCATTGGTGCTTGATCCAATCCTTGCTCTTTTGAGAGGAGGAGGTCCTATGGTATCAGGTATCACTACTTGATAATTTTTGAAGATATCATTGAATCCTTTGACTTTCTTTATTCTCTCCCATGCCATGGTAGAGATCTTAATTTCTTTATTGTTTGCCATGAAGGTTGTTGGTACTGCTTATGGTGAACCTATAGCTATTTATTGTAGATGTTGTGAGGCCATTAGAGCTAATGTCAAACTCTCGATTGTGAGACTCTTTGGGTTAGTAGAAATAGGTACAATATCTTTTCCTCTACTTGTACTAGGGGACTAAGAGAAGAGAAGTACCAACTTTTCTTTCACTTGATCTTGTACTTCAGCTATGATTTTGATTTGCTCAAGATTCATGCTCATAACCTCCATAATAGGATCGATGAAATCCTTTGGTGGGATGGTGGTTATTTGAGGTGCCTTTTTATATAATGTATCTTTTCTTACCATCCTTAGGTCCATAGAGTAGTCACCAACCATCTCTATGTGAGTATGTGCTCTTACTAGGTTTTTGTTATTCCATATTTCTTCTATGTTGATGTCATTGTTTTGTGCCCATAGAATATTTTTCTCATATTCATCCTCCTTGTGCTCCATTGGATTAGATTCCAAAGTGATTTTCTTGTAATGACCCTCGGGATCATATGGTCTCTAGGTAATTTTTGTAAAATAGAAAGAGTCCATTGTGGGTAAGGCTTTTATCATCATTGGATATCCTCTATATACATATTCCCCTATCTTTCTTGGAGCTGTGATCCAAGGAACTCTAGTCTTCTTCTTCCTCCATCTTAGTTTGGCTTCTTCTATTGATTGCCTTACTATCTCTAAGGTAGCCAGTGATTTGGGGCAATAAGTGGGTAAGGCTTTCGATGGCAATTTGCCTCTGTATGTTCTAATGAAATTGAAATGTTCATCAAGAAAGTAATCTCCAACTTCCATATCTTGGAGATATTTGACTATACCTGGGCTCATTCTGGGTGGCTTCTTTCTTGGTGAGCACATGGTACATTGATGCTAAGAACCTTCCATAGAACTCTGAATACGAGGAAGTGCCATCATAGATGCAAGGCAACCTATCTTGGATAATCTCCCCTAGAATTCCTCCAAGTTGCTGAATGGCATCATCTTTGAATTCTCCGATGATCAGGTGCACAAGGAATGAGTAGTGCGAGAAATAGGGCATGATATCCATATCTTTCTTTATGGCATCTTGTAATTCCTTGAATTCTTTGTCTATTGTGTCACATATTATGTCTTGCCATCTATACATGGGCATCTTCCAGGTCTTGTTGCATTGTACTATCAAATACATCACTTCAACGCTGACCCAGTTGAGGTCCTCAACTCCCAACACTACATGAATCATGTTGGCGTAGTCTCTCACCCATTTGTGGAACTGATTCTTGTGAATTGGAAAATATGTTGACACTAGTTTGTCATAGTCAAATAGCTTCTCATAGAAGGTGGTGTCGATCATGTGTCGTGCTTGTCTTGAAATCACCTTTGCATTGTAGCACTATTTGGTAATTTCTAGCCCATACACCTATTCGACCTTTTTTGGTGTAATCCTATAAATGGGCTTGTTTCACCCATTAACGATGGCCCTAGTCCTTGGATCATATGAGATGGCTAGCCATATCAACAATTCAGGGGAGAAATGCACTCTTGGGCACAAGAGTTTTGCTAGGTTGGTTCTCCATTTGTTGCAATAGGGAGCTCTCTTGTCTTTGTCTTCGTATGCTTGGTTGAAGATGTTCTTCAATAGGTAGTGGGGGCATCGCCACTCTTCTATGCTGGACTGGAAGTAGAACTCAGTGAGTTCATCTTCACCCCATACTTGTTCCCTAGTGTTGTGACATCCTTCACAATGACCCCAAATTTTGGGGACCCACTGAGAAAATTTTGAAATTTTATTTTTATGTTGTTGGTTGGTTTTGATTATTTTAGGTATTGGTATGATGTGGAAGAATGGGGTGGTTTATTACCTCTATTTTGTTGGTATTTAGTTTCAAATGTTCTTTTAAAATAAAATTTTAATTAATTAAGTTATAAAATTTTATAATTTAATATAGTTAGAATGGTTATTTTCTAAACTTGTTTTAAATTAATTAAATTATAAATTTTTATAACTTTATAATTTAATATATTTAAAATTGTTATTTTTTTTTTCTTAAAGCAAAAAACCCCTTGTGGTGCTGCCTTGGTCTGAGAGACCACGAACAGGGGGTTCTACACCATCAAAGTCACTCGCACCTAGCCCTTCCCGCACCAACATTATCAATTGGATTTTGGGTACCCAATTCAGCTTTTTGGTAGGGTGGAGATTCAAACCTGGGACCTCCCTTGGAGGATTGCCCTCTCCTCTCCAACTCACCTACAACACCGGGTTAAAATTGTTATTTTATAAACTTGTTTTAAATTAATTATTTTATTTTTTTTTATAAACTTGTTTTAAATTAATTAAATTATAAAGTTTTATAACTTTATAATTTAATTTTTTTTTAAGAAGGTTATTTTATAAATGTTTTATATTCTAATTAATATTTTTCTTGTTGATTAGATTATTAAATTATGTTGAATAGAGGATGTGTTCGTGGGTTTCATGGGCATGTCTTAACTTTAATTTTCAAATGTTAATGAGGAGAAATATTAAATCCTTTGAAAAAGGTATTTAAATGAAAATAATATGGCACCCATGAGATCATTATGAAGGCCAGCCGAATTCAAATAAATGAGTTGAAGATTATATAATTATAATGTATGGTTTAAATGAAACCCATATGTTATAATGTGAAGGTGTTGGTGACATTAGGGTTTCATTAAAAAATTGTTTTTATAACTATATGGAAACCATAATGGAACGGGAAAGAACCAACAATATAATGAATTATTCAAACTATAAATGGAGAATGAAAAGCCAAGAATAAGGTTGAACAATTGTAGGGCAAAGGAAGGAAAAGTTCAAAGCAAAATATCTACAGAGATTTGGATTTACAGAGATTTAGAAAGCTTTATTGTAAGATCCAATAATTATATCAAAATTATTTTTGTTCAGATATGCATGAATACGATATTTGATTTTAATTAAATAATTTGGATATAGTTTTAGTTTAAAATTTCATTGAAGATAGCATCATTTTTATTGTTGTACTGTATGATTGTTGGTTGGCATAAATCTAGTTTCTAAGTTTTTGTTCATTCCATTCTGTAGTGATTTGTCTGAGATTAATTTATTTCCCTGACTTTAAACTTTTGAAATTTATTTCGTATTAAATTTTTAAGCATTTAACATAGTTTGATTTTATAAAGTTGAACTTTATAACTAGGTTTTAAATTTATTTATTATTCAAATATTAAATTTAATTTATTTTTGAATAAATAAATTTACCGAGGATAAATGATTATTTGGGTTCCAACTTTAATTTCATAAAGTTGAGAATTCATAATTGATATCTATTTACATTAAAGAGTTTGGCTTATTATAGTTTTTATTTTAAATTATCAAAGGATCCAAACTTTACATTTGAGATTCATATTTATTCTCAAATATTTAATTCAATAAATATTTGAGAAATAAATTTTACAAAAGAAATTTTTATGAACTTTATTTTAGTATTATAAAATCTAAAAAGTTCATAGACAAAATTTACATTAAATGTTATTTCCATAATTATTAAAGTTCAAAACTTTATAATTAGGGTTTAATTATTTTTACATTTGTTCATTTTTCAAATATTTAAATTTCAATTTCATATTTGGATGAACAGATATATATATTAAACAAAACCTTAATTTTGAATATTAAAAGTTCAAACTTTATAATTAAGGTTTATATTTAATTAATTTTATTAAAGTTTTATAAACTGTGATTTTATTAAAGTTTATTGAATTTTAATGTTAAGTTAAAATATATTTCAAAATCCTTTAAAGCATTTTAATTAACCGTTTTTTTGAAGTTGCAGAATAAGTTTGCAAAGTTTTCAGGATTAAACTCAAAAGACAAATTTATTTATTATTTAGAAAGAGAGTTTGATTAAAGGATGCATAGCACACTATGAAATTAAAGTTAAATATTTGAATTACAGGCCCCTTGTTATCAGTTACTTGCAAACCATTGAAGTAGTTCAAGCACTTATTATAATACATACTCATGATACATAAAAAAATTAAGTGAAAGAACCTTGGAGAAATACATTTTTCTTTGCAAGAGAGGATTTCAATCCTAACTATAGGGTGATTTTGTAATTGGACAAAATCATACCTCAACACCTAGTTTTCCTAGCATTCATTTTCTTGACTATCTCTTTCTCATATAATGCTTCAACCCTTGTCTTGAGGGTTTCCCTGTTGGAGGAGGCCATTGCTCTGATCTCTAACACTGGTCTCTTTAGCTCATCGACAATTCAAAAAAAATTGTTAGCACCATGAGTTGCTCGTTGCTATCTTCATGTATTTAAATCGGTTTGTGTATGAGGCAATTATTAACATCGTACCAATTGTTCATATGTTTTTGCTATTTTTAGGTCGCCACCTCAATCTTCCATAATTATCAACCAATTTTGAATTGCTACTATCTGTTGATTTACGTAATTGGTCGTCAGAATTTACAGGTGTTAGATTTTGGTCCATTTGATCAATATACATTTTCTTAAGAACCATATCTAGGGAGATTCGAGGTTGAGGTTTTTAGTTGACCTATGTAACCGTAATATCTAAAGTGGTTCGACCATGTCAACAGGATCATCATTGGTTTGAGTGTTGTGTCAGCCTTTCTTGGGTGGGTATGCGGATGTGGATTTCATACTTTGGTTGTCGTCGATGATGTACCAGTCACTCAATGGTTTAATTCAATCGAAGACATGTAGTCCATTGATTGGATGATCGACCGATCATATATTTTATTTTATCAGATATCGATTGGTGGATCACTTTTATTTTGCATGAATAGAGATTCAGTTTTTGAATGCTATTATTAAATCAATATGGCTTTGATTACTTTCGTGCTATATTTTAAAATTTTGAGATAGCTTTTATCAAGGATGTCAGCTAACAATAACAATTTTCAATTAAGATCTTGTGCATGCAAAATTAAATGGTGACATACCTTAATCAGTGTTGTTTTACCTTTGATTGGTTGGGTTGATCTCATCCATTGATCTCATTCGACCGATGATATTTTGACAACAAGGATGTGTTTGACCATAGATATTTTAACACCTTTATTTTATTGATCAAAAGATTTTAATGGTAGCAATTTTCTCCAAATTATCAATCGATATTTATCTTTGTTTGGCTGATAAAATCTTTGTTTCGATCTAATGATAACTTTGCTTTCATTGGGTAGTTGACCTTTGTTTCTCATCAATCGAAAGAATATTTTTTTGACCCTTTGAATTTTTGGCTATACCTTTATTTGTTTCGGTCGACAATACTCTTTCGTTGAACAACTTGTTTTATTGTTTGGCTAATAATTTGTTTTGGTCAATTTCTTACTATGGTTGGTCGAGAAAATTTATTATTGTCAATGATTGGTTGATCGGTTGGTCAACCACTATTTACTTTGAGTTGATAGAAAACTTCTTCTACCTTTTTGCTTTCTTTTTATCGGCTAAAAGGGATGCTTTATAAGAGTGAACTTGCTTTGATCAAGAATTTTTTATAGTAATTTTATTTGTTTCAATCGAAATACCTTTTACCTTCAGTTGTTGTTTTCTTCTCGTCGGTCGAAAAGGCTTTTTAATGGACCGAATTTCACTCAACAAAAAAAAATCCTTGGTTCCTCGATCGATCGATTAAAATTTTGTGCTTTTTCTTGTCTTGGTTCCTCGGTTCAAGTAGTCGACTGAAAGTTTCTATTGATTGGCCAAAAAAATACTTGCTTGTAAAAATGTTGACTCTTCTTTTGATGGCATTGACCAAAAACTTTAAACAATATCTATATTAGGTTGATCGTTCATTTATGTCAATCGATTATTTTTTGAGGTGGTCAAAGAGTTTTAGTTTTGATAACTTCTGCTCATCGACCAAAACTTTTTGCCTGTCAGTCGAAGGGTGAAATATTTGCAAGGAAAACCAAGGGAACCCCTTAATTTTTAATGAAAGGAAAACATTATTTTATTAGGGGTTGGAGATGTTTATGAAGACAAAAAATGTTTTACTTCAGACCTGAACTCTTCATAAAAGTGTACCTTTGTAGGACCTTCAAAAATTTCAATTATAGGTATATTCATGTTGTATCAATTTTGGCTACAATAGGGAGAATATTGGATGCCCCTACCTACCTTGTCCCTATAGTGCTAGTGTATTTCATCACTAGCTCAATCCAAACCCAAACCTACCTCTATCTCAAAGATGTTGGTCCCTACTGAGCCCTCTTTGTGGCCCTACGAGCTACCTCTTTAAATGTTCACTACATGTTTGGGCCCATCACCTAATTCCTCTATATCAAAATTGGTGTGGAGATCCTATGGGGCATAACTCCTCTATACCATCATTGATAGTTGAAGGCCACTCCTACATTGTCCATCCTAGGATCCATGTAAGGAGGATCATTTAAGTCCTCCTTGACCCACCTGATCTAGTCTAGTATACCTCTTACCCCTACTAGGTCCTGGTAGAATCTCTGGTACCAGTGATCCCCTAGGTCTAGGATGCCCTACAATATCCTAAAATACCTCATGACTCAGTCAAACCAAAATACCTCTAGCTCCCCCTTGTTTATCATTAGCCACTTGATCCTCATGATCCTCACTAGCTCTATCCTATCCTTAGCCCATACTGGGTGTAGATTCTATGGTTGTAATATTATCTTTGCCTCCCTCAACTCGTCTACTATCCACCTCACTAGTGGTAGATGCCCAACGTAGGTCCTTGTGGCCTTCTCTAGGGATTTATACCATCTATATGTTGGTCACTCCAAAATAGGAAATAGTCTTGGTAGAACATTCGATCTTGACATCGCTATGTGCTCCTAGATCCATACCTAGAGCAAAGTCATGCAAACTATACCTATATGTGATTTGTACACAACATTGTATAACATATTTTACAATAGGCCAAAACATATGGACCTTATGCAAACCTAACTATCTTATCTTGTATGTCTACTACTACACCCACCATCACCCATGGTAGATATCACGTGCTACTAGGGTATATCAACATAATCACAACCATCCTATAGAGCATAAGTGTTAATGGGTCCACCCCATACCACCCCACTAGATTTTCTATGACTATGGTGCTCTCATGCACCTAGTGGGTCCAGCCCCTCAAAAATTGATGCAAGGTTGCTAGTCTTCCTCACACTCTATAAACTATTATCCCTCTAATAGGGATGCATAATATGCACCACACATCCTCCATTGTGATGGTCATATATCCCATGGATAACCAGAAGGCATATGACTTCAGGTACCATCTCTCTGTTAGTGCTATCAACAGAGCCATGTCTACCTCTACCCGAGGTAGTCTAGTCAGGTGGTCTAGCCCCATCGCCTCTAGTGTATCCCTCTTCCCATGTCCGAGTGACTCTAGCTTTACCTCCAGGGAGTTGGATCTCCACTCACGGATCTCGAGTACCCTAAACTACAATAACAACAGAATAATTTTTTTCCATCAATAAATTTAATTAAAAACTTAAAAAATAAAATTTATTAATTAATTAAAAATCAATCAAAATTTTTAAATCATTGCAAAATTAAATTTTACATCTCCAAAGTTGCTTGCTTGTATTCTTCCTTTTCCTTTCCCTTATTTCTTCCTTTCTTTTTTCTCTCTTTTTCTTTATTAGTTTTCTTTTCTTCCCTTTTTTGTTGAAATCGCACCTAGTTTTCCAGGAGCGCAATTTCACCAAAGCGAACTCACACCTCACATCTACGAGATGCTTTTTTACAAAATCATGCCTCATTGTTTTTGCCAAGCATGATTTCATCACTACTACCCAAGGCAAAATTGTGTCAAGCCACAAGATTGCACCTAGGTCATATGTGGCAAACCCACCATTTTTGGTGGAAAACCACCTAAAATTACAAAAAAATTAAAAAAAATCAAATTGCAAGCATGGATTTCAACCCTACCTATGCTCACTTTGCTTTTGTGTTGGCTTCACCCCTCATGATTATTGAACCTCAAAGCCCTTTGGGGGACCTCTTAGACTTTCTTAGAGCAAGGGTAAGGCTCCTTCCCCTCTTTTTTGCCTTTTTTACCTCTCTATGTGAAATCACGCTCGATCCTAACTTCGCATTGCAACATCATGGTCGGCCTTAATGGGGTGTGATTTCACCTTTTTAGGGTTTGACACATTGAAACCCTAATTTTTTAGGCTTGGTTTGTTTTATGTTGACCCTCCTTGGTTTTCCTACTCTTTTAACCTTCAAATCTACTATATAAGGAGGTTTTGAATTCACTTTGACACACAAGTTATCACGATTTCATATGCACAATAACTAATAATTTTATTTATCATAAAGTGTTTTGTTCTCTGTGCATCCTTCTTCCTTTTTTGCAAGCAACTTAGAAGTGTGGAGTTTAATTGATTATTTGCTACATTGAAACTACTGATGCTCACTCTTGGTGGATTTTTGTTGAATCCCTAAGGAGAGATTGACTACCTGGGATATCTCAAACATTTCTACTTGCTTCCTCGCACTCTACCAAGTGAAATCATTTTGTTACATGTTTGATATCATTTGCTACATCATAATTTCATTATTTCACTTTAGTATGAGATGTTTCATATCACTTCAACAAAATCATGCTTGGTCTTCTACAAGATGTGATTTCACCTTGCATTATTGCATTCATCTATTACGGGGTATGATTATTCTTGAGATAAATCTAGGGGCAACCTATTGTTCTATTTTTCATCATTGCATTCTAGACTGTATTTAGAGCATAGTGGTGTATTCTATTTTTGTAATTTTATCATTCTTTTCTACTACATTGTATTATGTTTGTTTTCATCCAAAGGCAAGTTTCCACTTTTAATTATCAAATTTTAGCTAAAATGACCTAGGGGGCTTGAATACTACACCTCCAAGTATTTTTATACAGTAGCCTAAGTAGGCTCCCTAACACTAATCACATTTTTAAGTGTTTATCAAGTTATCTTGTAGGAACAGGAATTACTAATAACATTGGATAAAAAGATAAAAGTAAGGATAAATCACTAGATAAGCTAATAATTCTAACTAATCTTTAGGATATTTTTTGGGTGCCCTATATTTCTATTATAAACCCTAGATATAATTTTATAGAAATATATTTAATTAATTATAGGTATTTGAAATATAAAAAGCATATAGTGTGCACTTAGAGTTAATTTTGTTTGTGCATATCTTCTTGAGCCCTTTTTTAAAGGTTATTTGTTTAGAACCCTATGTTAGAAAGCATTCAAAGAAATAATCATACTAGTGTTAGCTCTTGTATTCCTGCATTTTGTATTTTTTCATTGTCCTTTATCTTTTATAGCATAGATCTAGAAAGGCCAAATCTAGGTGTTTGTCTTGAATTGAATACATCAAGAATTCTTAAAAATTTTGTGGACTTGGAGTGAGTCCTTAAAGTTGTTCTTGGTGAATCCTTCCTCCCCTAGCACTGAGTATAGAGAAAAACATATCCCCCGTGATTCACCCTAAAGGCTTCTATCTTATGGATCCAAATTTTGGGAATTGTATGTGATAGGGTAGTTTTCCTCCTCTACATTGGTGTATTCATCAACCCAAACGAAAACACTATGAACTCACATTATACATATCTAGTCTTAAAGGTTGTTTTATGAGTATCCTCCTCTCAAATCCTCAACTTATGATATCTCAATCTTAATTCAATCTTTGAAAATATTATGGTATCCTTTAGTTGATCAAATAGATCATCAATCCTTAGCAAATGATACATATTTTTGATGGTCACTTTATTTAGCACCATTCTAAAATCAGTGCACAATCTCAAGGAACCATCCTTCTTTTTCACAAATAGTACTAGAGTGCCCAAGGGTGACACACTAGATTTAATCAGACATTTTTCTAACAAATCTTGAAGTTGCACCTTTAACTACTACAACTTAATAGGGTTTATTTTGTAAGGTTTCCTTGCAATGGGTTCTATCCCAAGCATTATTTCAATGGTGAAATAAAATTTACATCAAGGTGGTAGACCTTGGATATTTTATGGAAATACATCCTTAAATTCATGCAAAATGGGATATTTCTTAAATATTTTCTCATCCCCTATTTTTCTATCTTTCCATTAATCTTGACTACATACAACATACCACCTATTTTAATGAATTCCTTCAGCTACATATTTGATAAAAAATATGGTCAAAATACCCTTTCCTACTTTGAACTCTTTCTCTCTTCTTATCCTTATCAATGTAATCCATACACCTCTCTTGTAAATTTATTAAGGCTCCATGAGCCTTCAACCAATTCATACCTAGGATAATATCAAAGTTATTTAGTTGTGCTACATACAAGTGCTATATAGTAGATCCATTGGGTAAGGTTATCTCAATCATAGGTAGACATTGATCCACTAAGTAGGTCTATCTCGACCCATACTCAACTTTCCACCCTTGTGCCAAAATTCTAGGTATTTATGGCATATCCCTAATAATATTAGTAGAAATGAAACTATATATAGCTTTATTATCTATTAAAACTTTAACATCCTTGTTAAACAACTTACCATTCAATAATATAAATATTTCTTGTCCATATAGGTTCTTATTCTTGATAGAGACATAGATTTGGTGTGGCTACTCCTCTACTCTATTAATTGACTCTATCCATTGGAGACACATATTAGCATAATGATGACCCCTATATATGAAGAAACCTATATTTGGTTCTTGATATATTTCTTTCCTTCTCTCCCATGTTCTCTCTTTATCCATTAAATCATTTTGTTTCTAAAATTAAGGGTTGTAAAAATTCTATTTTTGAAATTTCTTCTTATTTTTTCCTTGGTTCCTATTGTTCTTATTACAAAAATTTGGATTCTATTTACTCTTCTTGGTTTACTCCTTATACCATTTCATAAATATTACACTCTTTATTTTCTTGAGCTCCTACCTCTCTTCCTTATTCAACCTTGAATAGTTGAAGGACTTTTTGGTTTGAAGATTGATCTCTTCATATTTGACCAAGTCATAAGTCTTTTGCAGAGTTTTAGGTTTGAGAAAATTAATTATTGTCCTAACATTAGGATCCACTACTAAGATGAACTTATGCACCTTTAGTTACTCATTATTATTGTACTTTAGAATACACTTCAATATTTTAATGAATCTTTGAAGGTATACCTATACTATCAGTGAACCTTGTAGGAGTGTTGATAATTCCTCAAACTTATCTACATAAAACTGATTAGGTAGAAATATTTTCTTAAATTCCTTGATGAAATATTTTTGCGAAGGCTTACCTTTTAGATATTTCTTTGATAAAATAGTCCATGGTACACTTTTTCCTATTGTTAAAAAATGCAGCACACTTAGATTTTGTGTCAACTTTCATTCTGCTTGCTTAAAGTAACCAATTAAATTAATTAATAATTAATCATAAAAAAAATAAAATATTGCATTGAACCAATTAATCATAATTTAGCTATACATTTGTATATTTTTTGCATTCATTTGCTTTTCCATATTACATTATTGATTTTCATCCTTGTACATTGTCTGCATAACATTTAATTCAACTTGCATGCTTGAGTGTCATATCTTGCATGGCTGCCTGTCCATGACTACTTGATTATATAGATTTCGGGGATCTTTCGATAATGGTATGTGATGATATCTAGTTAGATCATATCTCACATGTATTGCACTCTCTCTAGGGTTTTGATGCCTAGTAAGATCCCCACCTAGGGCTTTCTTCTTCAATCTTCTTTCTTGTTTTTATTTTTTTTTCTTCAAGTATTGTCCTTGGTTTTGGAAATAGTGGGGATATCTCTTAGATCAAGGATGATAGTTTGTTAATATTTTCTTATCACTTTTTAATTTCCTTATTTTTCTTTGTCTTATTTTGCTTTTGATAAGGATATATGTGCATTTTGTTTCTTCCTTTTTCCTTCTTAAATTATCTTCTCAAACACAATTGCACACACTCATTATTTATTTTTTTTCTCCCTATCGGGGTAGCACTCACCTATATATATTCTATCCTTACATTAAACCCCACATAGGATATATATACATCCTAGTGGGTATCTTATCAAATATTATCTTCTATCAGGCTCTTTTTTGACTCAACGGGCTCAACACCCCATTACAAGATAAGCTCCTTGGCCATTTTCAGCAAGCCTTGGCATACATCCTAGTGGGTAATCGCCCCATAATAGTTTATTAGCGAGAAACCACCTATAGTGGGTCAGAATCCAACACCTTATCCTTCTTGGTGAGCACTACATCCATAGTGGTTTTAGCTCCCTCTTCTTATGGTACAATTCATAGTATTTAGTCACATTGGTCCCTTGCGACCTACACTAATTTCAATACTATGTTTCGCCCATCGTTCTCTATTTTTGATGGTTAACCTTTGGATTGTCTTCTTCTTTGTCTTCTTCTTCATATTATCTCTCTTCTTCTTCTCCTTGTTGGTTTTATTTTTTATCTTTATATCATATTTTATTTATTTCTTCCATCCATTTCATCCATGCATTTCATATAGCCTTGCATTAAGATAGATTGCATGCATAAAATATCAAATTAAATAACATCTAAGATAACAATTAAAATCACATGCACACATTCACAAAATATAAAAATAAGTAGCTATGTATTACTCAATGAAAAAGAGAGAGATACATTAGTGTATTATTGGTGTACCACAATCCAATCCCGGTACACTCAACCAATCCCTAGGGGTGCATGCCACAATCAAAATTGGTATTTCATCCCAATACCTAGCCCTAGCTCTAAGATCATGTATCCTCTACTTTTCCTAAAGGATAATATGGTCTAGGAAGCTACATACCCATGGATGGTGATGTTGAGAATATTCATGATTGATATCGTGACCTACTAGCTTACTAGAGGTACAGAAGGAGTGTCACTCTCTACCCTGTTGGTACCACCTGGTAGTACATGGTATCATAAAATGGAGCCCACTGAATGGTCATCTCCAACCTCTCCTCTACCCTCTATAGCTCTACATGTAGTAGGTGAACTCCATCACTAGCTTGTCTATTCCTAGTGATAGACATCCCCTCTTCCTGATCCCTTTGGTGCTCTATTTCTAGATGGCTCACCTCCCCTCGAAGATTATCAACCTCTACTAAATATGCATCCCTCTCCCTATTTGTAGTGCTCATCAAGCCTCGTAGTCCCTTTATCCTCTTTTACATGTGCTCCTAGAGTAGGTCCACCTGCTTCTGCAAATTCACCACCTATGCCCATAGCACCTCTACCTCCTCCTTCAGATCTCCTCATATTGAAGCCTTACCCTGGCTAGCTACTACTGATGTGGAGGTCTCTCTCAATCCTCCACCTAGTAGTACCTTAGCCTCTATGGGGGCAACTCTAGATGTCCCTACCTCCCTGGTCCCTACATTGCTAGTGTCCTCCATCACTATCTAAATCTTAACCTGAGCCTACCTTTATCTTGAAGTTATTGGTCCCTATTGAGCCCTCTCTATAGCCCTATGAGCTACCTCTTAAATGACTCATTGTATGTCTGGGTCCATCACTTGGTGCATTTATATCAAAACTAGTGAGGAGACCCTATGGGGCATGACTCATCTATACCACTATAGGTAGCCAAAGGCCACTCTCACATCATCCACCTTGGGATCCATGTAATGAGGATTTTCTTAAGTTCTCATCACACATAATCAGGCTTGGTTCACATCTTACCCCTACTAGATCCTGGTAGACTCTCTAGTACCAGTGATCCTCCAGGTCCAGGATGCCCTGTAAGATCCCAAAATACCTTAGGATTCAGTCAAATCAAAAGACCTCTTGCTTCCTCTTCTCTGTCCTGATCCTCTTGATCCTCACTAGATTTGTCCTATTCTCATCCCATATTGGGTGTTGACACCAGGGTCATAATACTATCTTAGCATCCCTTAGATTATCTACTATCCACCTCACTAATGGAAGATGCCTGGCTCTAGGTATTTGGACCATCTATATGTTGTTGGTCACTCCAGAATGGGTAATGGTCCTGGTAGTGCATCCGATATTTGCACAACCATGTGCTCCTATATCCATACCTAGAGTAAAGTTGTGCACACTATACCTATATACTGCTTGTACATGATGTTGTACAACATCATGTACAAATAGGTCAATACATATGGACCCCATGCAAACCTAACTCTCTGGTCTTGTATGTCTGCCACTACAACCACCATCACCCATGGTAGATTTCACCTACTAGTATGGCACATCAGCATACCCACAAACACCTCCTAGAGCACAATCATCAATGGGTCTACCCCATACCACCCCACCAGGTCATCTATGACTATTGTGCTCTCACACACCTATGGGTCTAGCCCCTCAGTAATTGTTGCAAGATTTTTGGTCTCCATAATGCTCTATAAACTATTTTCCTTTTGATAGGTATGCATAAGATGCACCACACATCCTCCAGTGTGATGGTCATCTCTCCCATGGATATCTAGAAGGTATATGACTTTGAGTACCATCTTGCTACTAGTGTTGTTAGTAGAGCCATGTCTGCCTCTACTCGAGGTAGTCTATCCAGGTGGTCTATCCCCATCACCTCAAAGTGTATCCCTCTCCACCTATTTTATTACCTCTAGCTACACCTATAGGTATCTATCTCTCCACTCACATATATTAAGTACCCTAAGCTACAATAACAATAAAATAAAAAAAATTCCATCAATATATTTAAAAAAAAACTTAAAAATTAAAATTAATTAATTAATTAAAAATCAATCAAAAATTTTAAATCATTGCATAATTAGATTTTACATCTCAAATTTTGCTTTCTTGTATTCTTCCTTTTTCATTTCCCTTCTTCCTTTCCTTTTCTCTCTTTTTTCCTTTTCTTCCCTTTTTCGGTGAAATCGTGCCTGGTTTTCCAAGAGCGCGATTTCGCTAAAGCGAAGTCATGCCCTGCATCCGCGAGATGTAATCTTGGGAATCATGCCTAGTTATTTTTCTAGGAATTATTTTGCTACTACTACCCAGGGTGAAATCGCAACTAGGCTGTGAGATTGCGCATTGGTCATACGTAGAAAACCCATAGTTTTTAGCATAAAACCACCCTAAAATTGCAAACAAAATGAAAATTTTTAAATTGCAAGCGTGGTTTTTGAGCGTACCTATGCTCACTCTCTTTTTTGTTGGCTTTTCCCCTCACATTATTGAATGATATATTGGTAGCACCCATCTCCCCTGTTTCTCTAGAGATCCTTTTCAACTTTCTCGCATGGTTAAAATGAATTACGATTTTGCTCCCTTTTCACTTTTAACCTTATTTTCATGTATTTTTTCTTTTTTTATTTCTTCTCACTTCTTCTTCTGAGTTTACCTTTTTAATTTTTTATGAGAAATGTATTCCTCACAAAACTCAAAGGTTTACCCTATCCTTAGAGGTATTAATGTCCCTAATGCCTCGATTTATGTACAAAACTTGAAACTATTCAAAATAATATCATTTTCACACCATCCCTTTCTTATAAAATATCCACCCCATTTATGCTTATCATTTTTTATTTGCGAGTGTTTACATATTTTCTTTAACACATTTATTAGGCCATAAATGCATCAAAGAGGGGGTAAAATTTAGACATGAAAAATTGACCTAGCTTAGTGGGTAATCTTCTCTAAGCTCTTTGGCAAACCCCTTAGACTTGCTTAGGGAAAGGGTATGTCTCCTTCCCCTCTTTTCTACCTTTTTTACCTCTATGTGAAATCATACCCATTTTTTTATGGAGCATGACTTCGCATTGTGAAATCACAGTCGGTCCTAATGGGGCATGATTTTGCCTTTTTAAGGTTTGACACATTGAAACCCTAATTTTTCATGGTTGGCATGTTTTACGTTAGCCTTCCTTGGTTTTCCCACTCTTTTCACCTTCAACTCCAATTTATAAGGAGGGTTTGAATTCACTTTCACACACACAAGCTATCACAATTTCATACACATGATTACAAATGATTTTATTTCTCACAAAGTGTTTTGTTCGATCTGCATCCTCCTTCTTTCATAAGCAACTTAGAAGTGTGGAGTTTGATTTATTATTTACTGCATTGAATTACTTTTGCTCACTCTTGGTGGATTGTTGTTGAATGCCTAAAGAGATATTGACTACCTAGGAGATATCAAACCTTTCTTCTTGCTTCCTCATACTTTGCTAGGTGAAAGCATTTTGTTGCATGTTTAATTTCATTTTTTGCATCATAATTTCATTATTTTGCTTCAATCTGAGATGTTTCATCTTACTTTTGTAAAATTGTGTCTGGTATTCTATGGGGTGTTATTTTACCTTGCGATATCATAGTCACCTATTACGGGGCACGATTTTTCCTGAGCTAAATCTGGGAGCAACCTACTTTTTCAATTTTCATCATTGCATTCTAGACTGCATTTAGAGCATAGTGGTGTGTTTTATTTTTGTTATTTCATCATTCTTTTTTGCTATATTGTGTTATGTTTGTTTTCCTCCAAATGTCAATTTCCACTTTTAATTATCAAAGTTCAACTAAAAGGACCTAGAGGGCTTAACTACTACACCTCCAAGTATTTTTATACAATGGCCTAAGCAGGCCCCCTAATGCTAATCACATTTTTAAGTGTTTGTCAAGTTATCTTACAGGAACATGAATTACTAATAGCATTGCATAAAAATATAAAATCAAGGATAAATCATCGGATAAGATAAGTATTCTAATTAATCTTTAGGCTATTTTTTTGGTGCCTTATATTTTTGTTGTAAAATCTAGATCTGATTTTATAGAAATATATTTTATTAATTCTAGGTATTTGAAAGAAAAAGCATATAGTGTGCACTTAGATTTAATTTTATTTGTGCATCTCTTCTTGAGCCCTTTCTTAAAGGTTGTTTGTTTAGAAACCCAGTTTAAAAAGCATTCAAAGAAATAATCACACTAGGGTTAGCTCTTCTATTCCTACACTCCATATTTTTGTATTATCCTTTATCTTTTATAGCATAGATCTAGAAATGCCAAATCTAGGTGTTTGTCTTGAATCGAATACATCAAAAATTCCTAAAATTTTTGTGGACTTGGAGCGATTCCTTAAAGTTATTCCTGGTGAACCCTTCCCTTCCCTAGAACTGAGTGTAGAGAACAACATAACCCCATGTGGTTCACCTTAAAGGCTTATCTCTTATAGATCTAGCTTTTTGTAATTATACGTGGTAGGATAGTTTTCCCCCTCTACATTGGTGTATTCATCAACCCAAATGGAAATACTATGATATCATAGTATCCATATCTAGTCTTAAAGGTTGTTTTGTGAGTATCCTCCTCCTAAATTCTCAACTGATGATATCTCGATCTTAAGTCAATTTTTGAAAATATTATGGTATCATTTAGTTGATCAGAGATATCATCAATACTTAGAAAATGATATATATTCCTGATGGTCACTTTATTTAGCACCATCCTAATCAATGCACAATCTCAAGGAACCATATTTCTTTTTCATAAATAGTACTAGATTTCCCAATGGTGACACACTATATTTAATCATATATTTTTCTAATAAATCTTGAAGTTGCACCTTTAACTACTACAACTTAATAGGGTTTATTTTGTAAGGTTTCCTTGCAATGGGTTCTATCCCAAGCATTATTTCAATGGTGAAATCAAATTCACATCAAGGTGCTAGACCTAGGAGATTTTATGGAAATACATATTTAAATTCATACAAAATGGGATATTTCTTAAATATTTTCTCATCCCCTATTTGCCTATATTTCCATTAATCTTGACTACATACAACATGCCACATCTTTTAATAAATTTCTTTAGCTAAGTACTTGATAACAAATATGTTCAAAAATATCCTTGCCTACTTTGAACTCTTACTTTGTTCTTATCCTTATAAATTTAACCCATACACCTCTCTTGGAAATTTATTAAGGCTCCATGAGCCTTCAACCAATCCATCCCTAGTATAATATCAAAGGTATGTAGTGGCGCTACATATAAGTGCTATACAGTAGATACATTGGGTAAGTTTATCTCAATCATAGGTAGACATTGCTCCACTAAGTAGGTCTATCTCGACCCATACTCAACTTTCCACCCTTGTGCCAAAAGTCTAGGTCTTTATGGCATATCCCTAATAATATTAGTAGAAATGAAATTATCTATAACTTCATTATCTATTAAAACTTTAACATCATTTTTAAACAATTTACCATTCAGTAATATAAGGATTGCTTGTCCATCTAGGTTCTTATTCTTGATAGATACATATATTTGGTGTGGCTACTCCTCTACTCTATTACTTAACTCTATCCATTGGGGACACATATTAGCATAATGAGGACCCCCATAGATGAAGCAACCTATCTTGGGTTCTTGAGATATTTCTTGCCTTCTCTCCATGTTCCCTCTTTATACACTGAATCATTTTATTTCTAAAATTAAGGGTTGTAACTATTTTATTTTTGAAATTTCTTCTTATTTTGTCCTTGGTTCCTATTATTCTTATTACCAAAATTTGGGTTCTCTTTACTCTTATTTTTTTTCTCCTTATCCTATTTCATAAACCTTACACTCTTTCTTTTCTTGAGCTCCTACCTCTCTTCCTTAGTCAACCTTGAATAGTTGAAGGAATTTTTGGTTTGAATATTTATATCTTCCTATTTGACCAAGATATAAGTCTTTTGTAGAGTTTTAGGTTTGAGCAAATTAATTATTGTCCTAACCTCAGCGTCCACTCCTAAGATGAACTTATGCACCTTTAGTTCCTCATTTTTATCATACTTTAGAACATACTTCAAGAGTTTAATGATTATTTGAATGTATACGTCTACTATGAGTGAACCTTGCAGGAGTGTAGAGAATTCCTCAAAATTCTCTACATAAAACTGATTAGATAGAAATATTTTCTTAAATGCCTTGATGAAATTATCCCACTTAAGATATATAGCTTGGATCCTTTTACATATCTTGAATGTGTTCTATAATTCTAAGTTTACATTGTGAAGATGAAGGCTAGCCTATATGGTTTGGGTTTTAGAAGAATAATTCTTCATGGAAAATAAGATTTCCAACTCATTCAACCATGAATTTGCTACATCACCAACTTTATTTCTATTAAATTTATCTACCTTAACATTCTTAAGTACTTTAGCTAGATCAACCTATATTCAAGCTTTTCCCTCATGGCTTCTTCTAATAATATTCTCTACCTATATACCCTCTAAATACCTAGTACTAGTTTCTTTATTGATTAGGATTTCTAGAAATTTTTGTTGATCCATTTGTTCTTGAATCAACTTAGCTACCTAAGATAGATCTTCCACTATTTTATTGGAATCTACTATCCTTCCAATTTTCTTTCTAGACTTCTCATCGAGGTCCATTGTTCTCCCAGTTCTTACTAGATTCCATTGTTCATCCAAACTTCTTTTGAGGATGTACTATAGTTTCCTCTTGTACAATTGATCTCACTTTCTTAGATGATCCTCCTCTTAAAATAATTTCCATCTCCTATCCATACAAAGGAGTTGGGTAAGTAACAATTTCCCTTAATTTTACTTACAATTAGTTAGTTTCATTTTCCACATGAACAAACTTAGACCATTATCACTCCATGATAATAATCATGGTCACACTTGCCTTTGCAAGGTGCCATCCCCAATAAGAATTTTACTCTAGAATTTTTACTCCTTGGTCTGATTGGTCTTTTCAGTGTGCAATACATGGATTTGATCATGTTAAGGTCCCTAGTAGTGTAAGTCTTCCCAAAGTAGCACATCAGTCAAGGCTCATCCTAGGCACAATTCATGGAAGTTTCTAGTCTTATGATCTAGAGCTCTAAAACCAACCAAAATATATATATATATATATATATATACATACCAAAATACAAGTAGGGTTCACAAGGGTCCTAATATTATTTTCAGCATTTACAAGGCTTCAACACTTTTGAGTTCAATACCGCTATAGATGACACTCAAATGGATAGGACTGGCTAACATCCTATATTGTTGGGGTTCACCTTACTAAACCTCACCATTTAGAAGGATTCCAAAATGGTCCTCCCACCTTTCCTAAATTGTCATCAGTATAGTATAATTTGACCATAGTGTAGGGAATTAATCTCTAAGGCCCATAACAATTAAATGGGAATGCCTATTTCCTAACCCTTCCATAAGTTTAACTATATAGGTTATTCTAGCATAAAGCCTTCATGCCTAGTTACCACACCTCCATGATATAAGTAAGGTCATTACCACTCACCTAATATTGATCATGGTTACCTAAACCTCACCATTCAAGATACCACCACTGCTACTTCATGAATGATTCCATTAACTACATAGTTAGGAAACACCCAAGCCTCACCATTCAAGGTGTATCAATAATGCATATTTGGCTATTACATCATCAAAACTCCTTCCAAGACTCATAACTACCTAGGTATTGCATCACTACAACTCCTTCCAAGACTCACAAATACCTAGGTATTGCATCACCACAACTCCTCCTAGGATTGGGTTGACTCTTTGGGTTAGGGATCCTAAAAATTATTTCTAGATCCAAACCCAAGAACCCCTACCAATATAAGATTTACATAATAAAATAAACATCTATAACATCTTTTCTATAGAAATAATTAAAGTCTTATAATGAAATTAACATGGTTAGTTATAACACAGAGCTAGATTCTTAAATTTATATAGGTCCTTCTAGCCCATATTTAATTAAACATAAGTTCCAACATGATACTTAGTGAAAGCACCACAATTTACACCATATAAAAAGATAAATATGAAATGAAACAAGGTAACACAATGCAAAAAGAAACCAAATGGCAAAAAATCTGGCTATATTAATTTCTATTGATTTCTTCAAAAATGTTTTACATAGAGTCCACTTCAGTGATTTTACTGATAATACAATATTATAATAAGGATCATAATATTCTTTTCATCGAACAAAGTTTTCTTAGGTGCAATATGAAAGGTTCTCACACTAGCAACAATGTTTTGCAGAATAGGTTTTCAGTGACTGTCACATGAGATTTGGATCCAAGGGTCCTTCACAATACCTGATCCTGTAACCTACACACAATGAAATAAAAGAGATATTATTAGTGTCTATGGGGCCAACTAAATTTGGACCCATATTGATCAAGAAATAAAGCAAAATAAAGTGAATGCATGCATGAAATAATGAGAACCTATGCTACTGCAAAAGGATAATATGCATAAAATGAAATATTTAATGTTGAAATGAACATGTAACATTCAAATCTAAGCTAATAGGCAAAAAATTGTAAAAATTGGTCACCTAAATAGGATCATTTTGGATCGATATGGTCTCTATCTGTGGACTATTTTTAGGTAAATGGTCATTGTTTTAGACCTATAACTTTGTGAAACCAAGCTTGGGTAGTTTTGGGGTGATCCAAGGGGTTTTTCAATAGATTTTCTCATGTGCATGGATGCAAGTTGGATGGTTTGGATGATCCAGAGTAATAATGTTGATCAAATGAGGTTATGGAAGGTGGATTCAATATTTGCATGGCAATATGGTAGTATGGCAGTAGTGAGAAAGCTTTGACAAATGATTTGGGTAGTACTTCATGGAGGCAAAATTTTAAAATTTAGATTACCAGACAGAGGGGGGTGCCTCCATTTTATAGCCTTCTTGGCACGTGGTCAAAGAGGCAAGTGGCAATCAAGGGCAACCTGATTACTAGTTAGTAGGTGTTATAGGTGATTGTAGGTCATCTAGCATAGTGAGAAATTAGCCACCAAGCTGACAGGCAGTCTCGTTTCCTGATTATTATTTTTGTTTTTGCATGTGCATGACTGTCTCAAGTTGATATGGTCCTAACTTAAAGACCATCTCAGGTTGAGACGATCATGCTTCCCATAGGGGAAAAGTGCCTTTTGCTGTAGAAAGACACAAAATTAGCCCTGAGGCTACCCTATATATGTTTAATGGGTTAGAAGGATATCTTTTGGAGAGTCTCCTTGTGATTATGTATTTTAGGTGTCTACAAATACATATTTTTGGGATGCTTTATGCATAAGCATAATGCGGAGCAAAAATAGATGATCTAAAATGGTTGAATTGATGATGGATGGTGTTAGTTGATGAAAATTACCTTGAAGGGGGGTGATGTAGGATGGTCACAAAAATATTTGTATGAGATCCGGGAGAGAGGTTGACATGACCTAGGATGTAGCTTCCTTATTTAGGTTTAGGGTTAGGAGCACTTAAGCATGGATCGACCTATTGGGTTATCATGGGCTACACAAAAATATATGATAGATAGGGAGATTCACTATGCCATGTGATGGCTACATGAGTGGGAGCGAGATAATAGCTACCATTGGTAGGGTGACATAGAGCACTACACAAACTCCTAGACTAGACTACAACTAGGCTAGGTTACATGGAGACCATAGAGGGTAGCACTAGACTAGACTAGGGTAGATGAACATTTGAGGTGGGTGAGACAAAGTAGGTGGCTAATAGGGAAATATGGGGTAGAGCATGAGTACTTTTAATCCTCTCAAGTAACCCATAAATTTGGAGTGAGTTAGGACGTGCCTAATGAGCCCATGGTTTATAGGTGATAGATGATTGAGACTTAGCTTGCATGGTTGTGAGTAGATACTTTGGGAGAAAATATCTAGAGATAGTAGACCCTAGAACCACACCTAAGTATGATGCCTATTTCATATCTTGATAGCTTTAGATAGATGAAGAAACTAGAGGGGATACTGAGGTAGTAATGAAGGGAGCAGTTGATAGAGATGTAGATGTAGTAGGGGACCTATATCAATGATGATTGTATCATTGAGTGGATGAGATTCAATCTTAATGAGCTACTAGCAAGGCTCCTATGATAAGCAAGGAGAGATATGGGACAAGGTACCAAATGAGGATGACCCTCAAGAGAAGATTCCTACTTTAAGAGAGCAGGTTTAGATCCTTCAAGGGTAGTTGACGGACTAGGACATAACCTATGCCACAACATAGAGCTAGTGGGACATAGATAGATAGATATGGTAGGATTAGTTAGAGGAGAGACATATTTTAGGCTTAGGTTGTGAGTCTGTAGGATGAGTTGAGCAGAGTAATGGTAGAGTGATATGCTCTGCAAATTCAATGTAGTGGGGGTCTAGTTGGATAAGGGATAGAAGTGGCTCAACTATAAGTGATAATGAGCCTAGAGTAGGCTCATTATCAAGTCAATAAAATGTACATACGTAGCTTAAAGGATGAGGTGGATAGTTACCCTCACAATGATCAGGGCCATATCAGTCTTAGTCATAGCAGAGCCACTAGATCAAGATCTTAGGGGAGCCATCTATGAGATATATAGTGCCACTATTTAGAGCATTAAATACATCAAATGTTAACAGATCTAGGTGGCCTCATAGAGATGATTCCAAGGGCAGTGGTGAGAGCAATGGTGCAGGGCTAGCTTGAGGATGAATCCTCCTCATTAGCTTACATTTTTTGGATGTGAGGTCTGAGGACCCACTTTTTATTATAGCTTGAGGATATTTTTATACCATGATGTACTTAAGATTTTGATATATATATGATATGATGTTTATTTATGCCTATCCTATTTTTATGGTTCATGCTTTTAATAAATGATGTATGATTATGACTTTATGCCTAGACTTGTAGTTATGATTATGCATATATGTTAAACAGATGCTTTGGGATATAACTTATTTATGCATGGACCTAGCTATGTATGCAATGTACTAATGACATGTGATGATTTTAAATGGTATGAAATATAAATGTATGTTTAAATTATAAAACATAATGAATTAATCTATGATGCAATAAACAACTAAGTGTAAGCACCACAAAATGTATGAAAATCATGAATAAAGATTAAAATAATTTCATCTAAGGCATACACTGAAACATATACTGAGTGAAATAAAATATGAACTGATAATATATGAATGTATTGTATGGTGATCAATGAGAAGTCACAAGGCAACAATAAGACTTTTAGGAGACTCAAACACCCTAGTTGACCAGCCAAAAGTTGTATACTAACCGTGCAAGAACCTGAAAAATAAGAATATGCTCGAAATACCAAGATATTCAATATCCTTGTGGGTGTATAGTGAATTTCATTACTTTGACTTTGTACTTGGTTGGACTCAACTACTTGGTAATGCAATCAATCGAAAGCTAGCTCATCTACAAGCTAACATTGGTATATAAAACATAAGGTTGCTAATGTAATAGATATGTCACCATGTGTAAGGCTACTCCACTGCCAGTCTGGTATATATAGCCCATTGCTGGTGATGGAGATTACCCCATGGTTTTTGAAAAACTAAGAATTCCAAGGATTCAAGCTCTTTGTCCTCCTTTTTTTTTAGGATGCTCATTTTGAATGGGAGCAAGGGATTTTATTGTTTTTTGAGGGTTTTGTTCATTTTGGAAAGGAGAAAAAAGTTTTTTTTAAGGGCTTGCTCATTTTAGAGAAGATCAAGGGATTTTATTTCTTTTGGAACTTGCTCATTTTGTAGAAGAGCAAGGATTTTTTTGGGGGGGAAGATGAGGGGCTTGTTCTTTTGTCAATTCCTAAATTTCTAGACCATGCATATAATAGGAGATCAAGGAAAATAGTTTGCTTTTGACGTAAGAACTACTTTATAGTTTCATATTTCCTTGTTCAAAAATCATGATTAAGAGTGTGAAGATATGTTAGAATTTTGAGATAAGCAAGGTACAATCAAAGCAATACCCTACCACCAAAAATCAATATGGTGTTCCACAAAATTAGAAAGAAAACTAGGAACAACTGAATGACCAAAATACCTTATTGGATGCCCTATGATAACTACTTAGAGTAAAATTAGGAGAGGATAAAACAAATAGGAGAGAAAATGTGGTAGGAAATGAACAATGAAATAAGTGTTTTCCTTATGAAATTTCAAAAATTAAAAGGTGCGCGTAAGATAGTCAGTGGCCATATGAACATCATTATTGATGGTCATATGCTATCTATCATATCTTACTCAAATTGTTTAATAGTCGAAATACCACAAGAAAAATTGTAAGCAATGACAGGAGAAAAAGCTTGATCAAGATGAATGATAATCATACAAATGTGGTGTTATGTTTATTTGTAAGAACCAATATGGACTAATTTTGGTGTAATGAAATATATGCCTAATGCAACTAGACAACAAATATTGCTAGATATCATGAGATGCAAAAATGAAAACATCAAAATGCATGGTGTAATAAATGATGATATGTAATGCTATGGTAATGTGCAATGATAGGTAATATAGGATGAAATGAGAAGATGCTCTATTTTTGTTCTTTGTGATTTTTATTTGTTGTTTTTTATGTATAAAACACCTACAGGTGGAGAATATTAAGGATTTTAGGCTCCTCAACACCCTCAAGTGAAGCTAACCGATAAGTTCTTGGTCCCACATTCTACTTTATTATGAATGGGCCAAACCAATTTATGGTAAATTTGTCATGCAAATGGCTAGACAAGTTAGAGTTCTATTGATTCTCCTTGAGCACAAGGTCACCAAATTGGAATTCCCTAGGATGAACCCTTGTATCATAAGCTCATTTAATACAATATTGATAAACATGAAAATTCTCAAGAGCATTAATTCATATTTCATCAAGAAGCATAATTTGATCAAGGTGAGCCTATCGCACAACATCATAATCGATGAATTCTTATAATGAGATGCACAACAAGGGAATTTTAAGCTCCAAGGATATAATGGCCTAGGTACCATATACCAACAAGAATAGGTTTGCCCCTGTTGGCATCCTAATACTCATTCTGTAATCCCAAAGTGCTAGATGCAATTGAATATGCCAATTCTTGTGATGATTATTGACTATTTTCTTTAGGATGATGATAACCATTTTGTTTGATGCCTTCACTTAACATTAGTCTATGGATAATAAGAAATTGAATATTTGTGTTGTATACGATACTTGTTGCATAAATATCAAACATCCTTATTTTTGAATGGTGGCCCATTATCCAAGATGATTTTGGATGAGATACCAAAATGACATATGATATTATGGAGTAAGAACTTTGTGATGTGTGCACCTATCATAGTGGTAAGTGGGATAGCTTCAACCCACTTTGTAAAATACTTAGTGGCTATTAGAATAAACATGTGTTGGCCTAAGGATGGGGGCAATATTTTTCTAATTAGATCAAAGCCCCATTACAAAAAATGTCACAATGAGTATATCGACTATAGTTCTTACAAAGGTATGTGGGACAAATTAGTATGATGTTGATATTTGATGCATCTTTTGATATAAGCACAACAATCATACTCCACCATAGGCTAGTAATAGCCCATGTGAAGGATGCACTTTGTGATGGCCATACCGCTAAAATGGCCACCAAATGTACCATCATGAGATTTTGAAATGGCCTAAGTAGATTCTTAGGGCTCTACACATTGAAGGAGGACACCATAATAACTTTGATGGTACATTATATATCTCCTAGAAAGACATATTTGGTTTATTTTTTATTGAATTTTCATTTGGCAACATACACCAATTTTGGTTCGATCAAACCCCATAAGGGCGGCAGAGGTCCAAGTTTCAAATCTTGAGACTTTCCAGACTAAATTCTTGTCCCTTTCCTAGTGTTTTTAGTGGTGTAAAAGGTTTAAAATGGTTGTGACATGGTGGTTATAGGGGTGGACTACACGAATATTTGTGTCGTGGCTTTTGGGGTGAACAACACAGAATACTATGGTGGCTATAAAAATTTGGACAACCTACCTAGATTCATGGTGGCTATCAATTCCACCATGTAAATTAAAAAAAACATGCAATAAGCCCGTAGGAGGGCTACCAATATTTAAGAAATCTTTGGTCTATGAGAACCAGTCTTGATATTGCTTAGCTTGAACTAAATGAACAACTTGCTCCTCTCTAGAAGTATATCACAAGAATGTTGATTGAGAGAGGGCCTTAAGATAAATGGTTATGGAATTATCATAGGAACCTATAGTATTAAGGATCCCAAATAAGCAAGTTTCAAGAAATCTTTAGTTTGTAAGAACCAATCTTGATGTGGTTCAATTTGTACCATGTGGATGCTCTACTCCGTTGTAGAAGAATCTCGTGAAATTGTGGATTGTAAGAGCATTTTGACATGGATAGTGGTGACATCATCTAATTGATTTTGTAGAATTAGGGATCCCAAAGAAGATATGATATCTATAAAATTATTGGAGGAACAAGGGATTGCCTCAATGTCATACCATTCAAACTTTACAAGCAACTTGTCCATGATAATTTTGTATGATTTCAATACTAAGCATTTGCATTGGTAGATTTATTTTACTTGGTTAACTATGAGCAAGGAGTCACAAAATATTTTGATTCTCTTGATATTCATAGTGATATTTTTTTGAATACCCAAGAGAAGGGATTTGTATTTATTATTATTGTTAGTGCATGGGAAATCAAGTTTGAATGAAAGGGGAATAGGAGCCCCTTATAGTGTGAAATATGATTCTTGCACCACCTCCTTGGTCACACTTAGAACCATAAAAGAATAACATGAGATCCTCTTTGTGTTTTAATTCTTCTAGTTCTTCTGAGCTAGATAATGTGGAAATTGCATCATCAAGTAGCTCAATTATAATAGTAGTATCATCATGAAGAGGCACTTCTACTAGATGGTCTACGATGACCTGATCCTTGATAGAATTTTGTCCAATAAATTTTATGTTGAACTCTATCAAAAGCATGATCCACTTTGTAGGATGACTATTATGATAAGTACAACTCATCATGTATCATAAAGGGTTCTCTTTAAAGATGATATATGTTGTTTTATTAATATTGTAGTGACAAACTTTCTTGGTGGCAAAAACCACAGCTAGATAAAGTTTCTTGACATAAGTGTACTTGATTTTGTATGATACCAAGGTGTAATTGATGTAATAAATAGCTTGTTCTTTATTTACCTCATTCTTTTGGGCCAAAATTGTCCCTAAGGCAAATTTAGTGGTTGAGATGTATAGTAGAAAAGGCACACCAGGTCTTGGAGGGGATAATACTAGTGTAGAAGACAAGTATTTCTTGATATCTTTGAATGCTGCTTGGCAATATTTATTCCAATGAAAATTCATCCCCTTATAGATAATATGATTGAATGGTCAACACTTATCTTATAGTTGTGCAATAAAACATCGTATGACCTATATCTTCCCTTGCAAGCTATGAAGCTACTTAATTTTGGTGGGTTGAGACATGATTGTGATTACTTCAACCTTATTTGGATCAACCTCGATGCCCTATTTAGATGTAATGAAACCTAAAAGCTTTCTATATGTCACACCAAAAACATAATTTTTAGGATTCAAGTGTATGTTATGCTCTAGGAGGTGATTGAAGATCTTTTCTAAAACATTGATATGGTCTTTGATGTAATAAATATTTAGCCAAAAGATCATCAACGTAGTCTTCAATAATCTTGTGCATGTAGTTGTGAAAATATACATCATTTCCTACTAATAGGTAGCACCAACATTCTTTAGGCCTGTAGACACCTAAAATGCGTCATGTCGAGGCGACTACTCATATGGGACATGCTAGAAGACCATATGAAAGATCTTGGATAGATTCCAAGGTGAAGCAGTGGTTCTAACCACTCAATTTAGGCATTTTGGCCTAGTCAGTGTTGGTCATGGCTGACACCCATGGTTAATAGGTCTGACCACACCTCAGAGCCATGGTTAGCCTTCAAATTAAGTTTGATCTCAACCGACCCAAAATCGGTTACAACGGCCAAGTTGTTCGAGATCCAAATGGTTTGAGGGCAGGAAGCCTCTAGAAGTTTCCCTCCAACTGCCCTAACTGTCCCTTCTTGATCTTGGCTTCTCCATGAAGCTAAGACAAGGCCTTCCCAAGTGCTATAAAACCCCCTCCAAATTGGGGATAATTCTAGAAGAATCTCGAGTTGAAGCGTAGCGAAGCCCTATCAAATTGCATACTCACTTGCATCCATTGAGAGGAACACTTTTGCTACCCAATTGGAGATCAAATGGCATTTGGAACCAAGAAGGCTATGGAGGGCTAGGAGAAATCAAGAAACTCAATTGAGCCCATTCCATCACCAATCTGAGCAATTCAACCACCAAATCTATTAGAGGACATCAAGGTGACCCTTGATCATCAATTCATCAAGGGGAATTGGAGATCTAAGATCGACATTTGAGAGCAACTTTTTTTTTAGCTCAATCATAGCTAATAGTGCTATCATGACCCACGATCAGGTTTAATCCCCTTTTCCTTGGTTTTAGTAGTAGATTTATCTTTATTTGTATTATATTAGATACATTTAATCTAGATTTACTTTATTAGAGATAATTGTTTGGTAGAAATAGGGATTTAAGACTTATTTCCTTCATTTCTTGTCATTTGATAGCTAGATTAGTTGTAGCTATTTCTTATGTTTTCATACTTTCAATTGCTTAATTAGGATATTAGATGGATTGATCTATATTTCCTTTACATTTCTTGATGGTCAATTATCATGTTTAGTGTAGATTACTATGCTTCTTGCACTTTCTTGATTTCAATATTTCATGACAATCTTTTGTATAATTTCCTCTAAAAGCCTCATTAAGAGAGGCCTCCTTTGCTTTTAATTGTTTCTTGTTGTTTCTTGAATGTAGGGTTAATAGGGTCTTGTCATTCAAAGCAACAAATGCCTCTAATCATGGAGAAGAAGGCCATATTTGCCTTGGAGCAGTTCGTGTCAACCTAGGAAGCCTATGGATTACACCTACCCTTGCATGGGGATTTTCTATGATTGTAATAATTGTATCACATTGGGTATCCCTAAGAGGGATGGATTTGTAATCACATTTTGATGGAAATTTAATAAAAGAAACCCTTATTTTTGGTTATTTCCAAATTCATCTATTCTTTTATGCTTTATGTGATTTTCAATTATTATTAGCTTAGGTGTATGCTTCCTAGGATTGCTATAGAAGGTGATCATGGTGGAACTCCATAATTTAAGTGATATGAATACTGACTTACTATGTTTTGTGATGATAGGTCTTAGCCATGATTGACAACCATGGTGAACAGTTGTCACCTAGCCATGGGCAACAGTTGCAGCCATGCCTGATAGACATGATCAGTAGAAAATAGAACATACAATAGGTAGCCAGATCTCCATCAGACTTGGATCTGAGGTAGGACCATTTTCCTATCTCTGTATTTTTATGTCTATGTTTTTTTTAGAATGCAAAAAAATGTTAGATTAATTAGAAAACTTAGTGAAAGGTAGAAATGGGAAAATCCTAGTTCATTTTTAGTTTTCTACTAGTCGTTTCTAGGAATAGTGGATCTCTGATTGCAGTCCGCCCTAGTCTCCAGCGGTCTAGGCCATTTCATGTTTAGAGTTTGCATGTATGAGGCCCAATTAGTGGCCATTTTCCTCATAGATAGTTGCATTCTCTAAAAATCATCTAGCATAGTCGTGCATTCTCTTAAAATCAAACGTTCTTTTGCAAAGCATGTAGGGAAAATCATTTGAATGTTGTTTGATGCATTTTATATTTCATGCAAAGTAAAAAGAACCACACACACCATGACACACTTTAAATGCTAGTGAGTTGGAAGTCATATCCAACCACTAGTAGGGTTCAATGATGGTGGTAGTGATTTCCATCCATTGGCCCAACTCCCTCGATCCTTTTGTTACTAGACCAATACCGATGCCAAGAACCATCATAGCCCATGCAAAATAGCATGTATTCCTCTTCGAAGGGGTGTATCACTACACGGGTGAACTGGGTGAGGACCGAGAGGACCTGTGCTCCCTACTCGAGTGTGGGTTTCATCTCCACATTTTAGGGGGTTTACGTGATCATGACTTTCATTTCTAGTTGTCGAGCTACGAGTATATAGGTGAAAGCCCTTAAAAATTTGAGTATATCATCAACATTTTGAAAACATGATGAGAGTTACTTTCTGATACAACAAATCTGAAAAATCATCAAATAGTTTAGGGCTCACAAAAAAAATTTAAAAGAGATAATCATCATTGTTTACTTTGTGTGCCTATAAAATTTACATACGAGATAATATAATATCATGGTGGTTACATGGAGAGGCCGATCTAGGCATAGATCTAAGGTCAAGGCCCAAGCTCCACCTAATGCACAACAAGACATGTAGGACCCTCAACCATAGAATCCTCCTAAACATCGTTCGATGAGTATTAGAGGGGATAATTCTATGCGTGGGGATCCTATTGAGAATACCCCAGTTAGAGGAGGTACTAGACACTCCTCGAGACATAGATCAGAGCATGGGGCTTCCCAGCATGGGGGTCCCAAACATGGTAGCATTTACCATGATCGCACTCCATGTGCATCCATGGGATCTGCTGAAGAGTATGTCATAGAGGGATCCAGGTTGGTACCCCTTCGACCTGTATCTAAGGGAGGCTCAAGGCCCCCACCATCTGAGTATAGATAGGCTCAAGATCCACCCATTCAGGGGTAATTAGAGAGGGCCCCTTTCGAGCGTAGACCCATGCAAACTCCCAATAGAAGTGAACCTTGTAGGATCACCATAGACATGTCTAAAGTGGGAGCAAATGGTATGCCACCTCATGAGCCATGGCATAGTAGATAGTTAGATGGTCTAGATAGAGTCTTAGGATAGCTAGGTTATAAACCTTCACCTACAACCTCTCGTTCTATGAGTGTGCATAGTGGAAGTACAATTAGGACCATCAGGGAACCTAGAGAATGCTCCAAGCATTCTCGTGATATGCATGCCCCTGCATCCCATGCGAGCATAGAGTATAGGTGATAGCTAGATGCAAATGTCATCTTCATAGACAAGGGCAAGAGTATAGCAAATCAGTCTATTGGGGGACACACCCACAAAGCCACTCGAATAGAGTGCACACACTAGAGGCCTCATACGACTGATCACATAGATAGATCTCACAAGCTGGTGTCAGAGTAGAGATGTCAGATCTTCCAAGACTAATTGGAAGATGTTCGTGTAGAGTAGGAATGCCTCAAAAATGAGGACACTCAGAGGCAAAGGTTCATAAGACAATGCTTATATGAATAATGCATGCGCGAGCAATACATCCTTGATCAAAAGGAGTGTGTTGAGATGGAGGACCGATTGGCCAGTGTCGGTTTACCTCCCCATAGTGAGTACAAGGAGCACATTGATAGATGAGCTACTTCATAGCCCGAGTTGCACCCTAAGTATATAGACACCCATACTCACCATACGACCCAACATAGAGATCGATGTCCTACATCCGAACATCATGGGCATAGGTAGTATGAAGAAGAAGTGGGAGATGAATTAGATCAAGAATATCCTAAAATCTCCCAAGTCAAAGTGGATGATGAGCCTAGTCCTCCACCTTGATCGAAGAGGAATCTTCCTCCAAAGGTGCCTCAAAGGCAATCCAGAGAAGAGGAGTTCCTATCTTCGCAGGCCTATAAGGCCTTGGCAGAAAAGGTTAAAGCTATCGAGAAGCAAGGAATGACTTATCAAAAGCCTACCTTGAATAAGATTCATAATGAACCTTTATGCCCATCAGTGCCTATTTCGGCCTATCCTGAACATTTTGAGATGCCTAGGCTAGAAAAGTTTAAAGGAGAGGAGGATGCTCAGGAGCACGTCATGAGTTTTCTAGACATGTGCTTTCATATTGAGAGCAATGATGCCTTGCTCCTATGGACCTTCATTACAACCCTCTCAGGCCCAGCCTAGGAGTGGTTTAATCAACTCAAAAGGCACAGCATCACCAACTTTGAGCAATTGGTCGATGCATTTCTTGAACGCTTCTCCTTTGGCATCAAGAAAAAGGTGAACTTATCCGATCTGGCTACTTTAATGCAACATGATGATGAGCCAGTTATGGATTATGGGAAATGATGGAGAAATATGATGGCAAAGCTACCATTCTCCATCCCTACCTCTGAATTAACTTAGATGTTTATGAAAAGTTGCGCAAAGCACATTTCATTATTGTTGTAGTTGCAGCAATATCAAACATTTGAAGAGGCTTTGGTGCAAGCCAAAGTGATAGAGGATATCAAGTTATAGGAGGGTAACTTGAAACTCAGAAACAAGAAGGAATGGAATAAGAAGAGCACCAAGAAACAATAGGCCAAGCCGGCCCACGTTAATCAGGTGGTTTTAAACCTTCAAAAAGGGGATAAGGGGCAGCAACAATGAAATTATCAAGCCCAACCTCCTCCTACGCAATATGAGCAGTGCAACAACAACCAGAAGGGTAAGGATAAAGAAAGATGCCCTCCTCGCATATTCACTCAATTATCAGAATCATTGACATCGATTTTCCATCAATTATGCGAGGCAAAGGCAATAAACTTACCAAAAATCAAATTAGTGGACCCTAATCAACCCAAGCCTAAGGGATATAAGGATGATCAATATTGCATATTTCATCGAATGAAAGGTCATGACATAGAGGTATGTTGGTCTTTCAAACATTTAGTGCAAAATATGATTGAAAGAGGTACGCTTCTTGTGGACAATCCACAAGCACCAGATAATCAGAATATGGGGATTTACAAAAATCCTCTACCCAACCATGAGGTACCAAGGAACAATGTTGGCCAAGTCAATCAAGTACGCATCGAACCACCAACCCATGGGTTCATCAGAATGGTCAACATCATCACAAGACATGCGAGGTATGAAAGACCAAATCAACCTCTAGTGCCTATTAGGGTCCAAGTTGCACCTCCTCCAAGGCCAACCTAGAATGTGCCAGGCCCACCAACTAGACCGGTGGTAACAATCAGGAGTAGGTTAGTTCAAAATCTATAGATGACTCCAACAAAGTTGTCAATTTATGAGCTGATTCAGTAGTCTCCCAAGCATAGGGAGATGCTTATGGACATTCTAAGGTCCATAGAAGTGTAGTCCTAGGATCTCAAAGCATTCACACACTTTATGGGACATGTGCAATAGTGTCAGGAACCAATCATACAATTTTATGATCATGAAATCAAGATGGTTTCCACTATCATAGTGGACCCATCGCTCCACATCATTGCATGTGTAAATCACATACCTTTCAAGCAGGTTTTGATTGATACGGGATCATCAATCAATATAATCATGACCAAGGCATTGACATACCTAAAGTTGCCAAAGATGCATATCATACCTTCTGCCTTCACGTTGAGAGCTTTTAACGATGCATTATGCTCAATTGTCGGTATGATAGTCTTACCTATTCAGGTGGGACTAAAGACCATCCCAATGATGTGTCATGTGATTGAAGGTGCTATGCAATACAATATCCTTCTAGGGAGGCCTTGGATAAGAGAAATGCATTGTGTCCCTTCCATTCTCCATCAATGTATTAAATATGTTCATGAGGGATAGGTTCACATGGTACCTTCAGATGAAGAACCATTCAAATACATGAATTTAGCAGATTTTCGGGGACTTCATGCTCCCCTCAATGCACCTAGACATATGACCAGCATCATCGATCAAAGAGCTAGGAGGTAAAATGAAGGAAGTGTGTGCCAAACCTACAATATTCACATCTCAATGATCGGAGCACATGACAACTGCTTCTACTAGATCGTCTGCATCCATAATGCATCATGATGATAGGAAGCTAAAAGTAAATATGGGTGAAAAAGAGATAAAATAAGCACCCAAACCAGTTGTCATCGAGGTCCCTACTCCCATGGAAGTAGAGGATGCTCAAGGAGAAGTCGAAGAGGCACCTCAACCTACTTCACTTGCATCTTCAGTAGGGTCATCTGCACCGTAGGTGACCATTCATTTGGTTAATCCTAGATTAGAGGAGTATATCATGTAGAATGTGACATTTATGCTGATCATCGAGACTGCATAGGATATGGGCTGACCACAAGCCCATCACCTTCCCATAGGGATGGTGGTACCACTGGGGGTACCTCCTAATCAAACCAATTTCATCTATGGAGGGCTTGACTAGCTTGCATCTCGCACTCCCATGGATGAGGATGATGATGAACCATTCATTATGAATGTTCATTATCTCTCTAACCTAGAATACACCTTATAATATTTTAAGCATTACCATTGGTATGGTTACGATCTCAGATTATTCGAGCAGGGGCGTAGGAGGCCTTACGAACCATAATATCAGTTGCCAACTGATAGGTTTGGGTTAGGGTATTATATTAGAGGATAGGATGAACTCCTCATGACATCTTTAGACCACCTATACCTTAGTCTGGGGGTGAAGTAGATTTCAATCCTTATCACCCCAATCCCTCCTCCTTTCGAAGGGATAATCGGTTAGTGTCTTACATCACTATAGAACCACCTGAGATATATCATGAGAACATCTTGGTGGAGACCGGTTCAGAACACATACCAAGAGATAACTTGGATGAACAAATCCATGGGGTAGCCGATGACATAGGCCTACAAGTTTAGAATGCTAGCATAGAAGAATATTTTGAGTCAGATGATCATTCTGATGAGGATAAAGTAGAGTCCATATCTGAGAGAGAGGGACCGAGTTGCATGTATGAGAGTGATGATGATGGTGAGTCCTCAAACAATGAGCAATCTGAGGATGAAATTGAGTTGGCTTACCTGGGCCCTCTAAATTTATGTCATTTGTTACCCTTGGAGATAGTCGTAGAGGATGAGCAATCCTCCATTGATGATAGTGGCTATCAAGAGTGGGCTTACATGGGGCCCCATCTTCCTAATCTCCCAGTTCTAGTAGGTAGTGGTGAGGGTTTTTATTATGATAGTGATAATGAAGATGAAATAAAGAGAGCCTATTTGGGGCCTCCCTACTTGCATCATCGTAATGCACCATACACTATAGAGGATATGTACAGAGATATCAATCTCCACCCTCACCTCAGGGGAAGACCATCGAATCTCAAAGTGATTTATCATATGGTGAATCCTGATCCATCGATATACATGGAGCTCCTTGAGCCTAACGATCCTATTTTCGAGTCTATCCATAGATCGGATCTAGAGATCCCCATACCCCCTGAACCACATCTCGAGGATGGAAGTTATATCAATGTAGAGTCACATGCACGTGGTCCTGGAGACATAATCCATTCCATAAATATGATCTCCATTGATTTGACCACTCCACTTCACAATCTAACCGATCCCTCCAAACCATTGTATCTTAATGTAGATGCTATTGATTGGGATCACGTTGACTCACCACTAGAGCCTGAAGATTTCTTCCCCAATGAAGAAATGTTGCAACCTTTTCATTTTGTGCTAGGCTATGCACATGATGTTTATCATGCTGAGGATGCTTCCAATATGGAACCCATAAACCCAGTAGATGACATCCACTTGATCCCTATGCCTCACCAACTTGAGGAGGGATCTCACATGTCAGTAGAGGAAACCTTTGAAGTGGATATCAGCAATGATCCCATAATTCCTAAGAAGGTTAAATTTGGAGAAATTTTATCTCTTGATGAGCGTGCCAACCTCATCCCTCTACTGAAAGAGAGACCTGATCTCTTTGCTTGGACTTATAAAGACATGTCGGGTCTAGATCCAAAATTGGTTACTCATAACCTTTCACTAGATCTCTCAAAAAATCCAATCAAGCAGAAATTTAGGAAGATGCATCCAATAGTAGCCTTAATGGTTAAGGATGAATTGCAAAAGCTATTGGATGTAGAGTTTGTCATTTCCATCGACTATCTAGAATGGGTATCAAATATGGTGCCTATAGGAAAACCTGATGGAAGGATCCATATCTATATGGATTTTAGAGACCTCAATAGGGCAACACCAAAGGATTCATTTTCATTGCCAAACATAGATGCTCTCGTAGATGCAACTATGGGTCATGAGATGCTCTCCCTAATGGATGGTTTTTTTGGTTACAATCAAATTTGGATTAAGCTTAAAGACCAGCATAAAACCACATTCATAATGCCATGGGGGACATTTTGTTATAAGGTTATGCCATTCAGCCTTAAGAATGTTGGTGCTACATATCAATGGGCTATGACATACATCTTTCATGACTACATGCATAAGATCTTGGAAGATTATATCGATGACTTGTTGGCAAAGTCATTGCTACATTCAGAGCATGTAGAGGTCTTGAGAAAGGTCTTCGATCACTTGATAGAGCATAATGTTAGGTTGAATCCTAAGAAGTGTGTATTTGGCGTGACTTCAGGAAAGCTCTTGGGATTCATCATTTCAAAATGAGGGATCGAAGTTGACCTAGTAAATGTCAAGGCCATTTTAGAAATGCATCCTCCAATAAATATCAAGGAATTAAGGAGCCTATAGGGAAAAGTAGCATCCATAAAGTGATTTATCACACAATTATTAGATAAATATCGACCCATGAATTGATTGCTACACAAGGGGGTCCCATTCAATTGGGATGAGGACTGTCAAGCAACCTTTGTTGAGATTAAGCACTACCTAGCGATGCCGCCAGTACTAGCTCCACCAAGACTAGATGTACCATTCTTGCTATATATATTGGCAACTAACTTTGCATTGGGGACCATGTTAGCCCAAAAGAATGTGTAAGACAAAGAGCAAGCCATATATTACATTAGTCGAACCTTGGTGAGTTATGAGCTAGGATATGCCTACATGGAAAAGTTATGTTTAGCAGTAGTGTTTGCAATAAAGAAATTGTGGCATTATATGTTAATTCATACGATGTATGTCATATCAAAACAAAATCCTTTGTAGTATATGATGAGCAAGACATATCATAATACACGTACTACAAAGTGGATCATGCTATTGATAAAATTTAATTTGGAATTCATTAGCCAAAATTCCATCAAGGGATAGGTCATAGCTGATCAACTAGTTGAGGCACCTCTAGAGAATAGTAGGCCTCTCACCATTGAGCTTCCTGATGATGCAGTCTTTGCATTATCAGAAGCACCCAAACCTGAAGAACTGGATAACAAAGTTGATATGACCTTGTTCTTCGATGGTTCAAAGTGTGAGCAAGGGGGTGGTGCAGGAATAGTGTTGTTCACACCACAAGGTGCTCCCATGCCCTTGTCTTTTAAGTTGGACTTTCCTTGCACCAACAATAATGCTGAATATGAAGCCCTAATCTTGGGCCTCCAAATAACTATCACCATGAAGATCAAAAGGTTAAATATCTTTGGTGATTCCCTTCTCATTGTCAACCAAGTGAAGGGACTTTTTCAATGTAGGTGTCCTATCCTGAAGGCCTACAAAGATCTTGTTGACTCTTATCTAGCTCAGTTGGAGTGGTACGACATCGAGGCAATCCCTCATTCATCAAATATATTTGTAGACACTATGGCATATTTGGGATCCTTAATTCCTTAGAATCCATCTACCAATTTTACTACCATCCATGTAAAAATATTATCACACTTTATCATACAACATGAGGCTTTGGATAATAAAGAATCATTCAACATGATTCATATAGAACCAAACCATGAATGGTTCTATAGAGCCAAAGACTTTCTCAAGAGGGCACCCTAGGGGTCATTGATCTCGTAAGGTCCTATGGGGAATGGTACTACCATTCACCATAAGGTTGTTTCCTAGTCTACATTTGTGAATGTTAAACCATAGGGGGAACATGTTGTCTTGTCAGTTGAGGTTGAGGTCTATCAGAATTGGATGTCACAAATATATGACTTCCTAAAACTTGGTGTAATCCCCTAAGGATTATCGCATGCTACAAAATGCACATTTAAATAGAAAGTGATAAAGTATGTCTTGTTAGGAGATATTTTGTATCGTCGAAGCTATGATGGAGTGCTCCTTCATTGTCTTGAGCCCCAAGAATCAGCTTGGGTGATTTCGCAAGCTCATGATGGTACATGCGGTGGCCATTTTAGTGGCATGGCTATCATCAAGTGCATCCTTCGCATGGGCTATTATTGGCCTACTATGGAGAAGGATTACAATGTGTATGTCAGGAAATGCGTTAAATGTCAGCATCATGCTAATCTTGCGCACTTGCCATCATAGGCCTTACAACCCATTCAAGCGACTTGGCCATTTGCTCAGTGGGGCTTGGATCTCATTGAAAAGATCTCTCCTCCATCATCGGGCTAGCATACATTCATTATTATGGCTACTGAGTACTTTACTAAGTGGGTGGAAGCAATCCCATTAACAATGACAACTAGAGCACGTATTATGGAGTTCATACTCACCAATATCATAAGTCATTTTGGGATACCATCCAAGATAATCTTGGATAATGGAACATCATTCAAGAACAAAATTGTGAGGGCTTTAACTTCCAAGTATAGGATCAAACATAGTTTTGTGACTCCATATTATCCGTAGGCAAATGGGTAAGTTGAGGCTTCAAATAAGATAATGGTATCCATCTTGAAAAATATGGTACAAGAGCACCACAAAGATTGGCACATCCAGCTACCCCTTGCATTATGGGCTTATAGGACTAGCATTCGGACACCCATTAGGGCAACTCTATTTTCACTAGTATATGGTATTGAGGCCATTATGCCCTTAGAGTTGGAGATTCCAATGTTGCACTGTCGCATTGAAAGAGTTCATTGATGATGACACCACATGACAAGCTCACCTTGATCAATTGATGCTACTTGATGAACATCATGTGAATGCCCTTGAGCATCTTCACGTTTATCAAGAGCGCTTAAAATGAGCTTACAATAACAAATTCCATCTGAGAGACTTTGAGGTTGGTGATCTTATGTTGAAAGAGAACCAACAGAACTCAAATATACCACCAAAATTATGAGATAAATTTATGGCTAATTAGTTAGGTCCTTATATCATCTCTAAGAAGATTGGACCTGGGACATATCGCTTAACATCGCTTGAAGGTGTTGAAGAGCTTGAACCTCTCAATATCCTTCATCTTAAAGTGTTCTATGCCTAAAACCATTAAAAGGCTCCAAAGGCATCTGTAAGCCCTTTGGTCATCCCATAAAAGGCTCCAAAGGAATCTAAACCCTTTGGTCAAATCAAAATTTCAAAAATCCATAAAAATTAAAAATCAATAAAATCTAAAAACATTGCATTGCATTTTGCATTATTGCATTTCATTTGCATCATGCATTTCATTTTGCACTTGCATTCATTTAATTGCATTGCATTAGGCATTTCCATCCATCGCACTTGCATTAGGATAGGTTGTGTTTACAATCTTACAAATGACACCATATTTGTATTTCAATCATGCATCTATGCATTATCATCATCATCCATCACCCTTGTGAGTAATTATGTTTCTCAACACAACCCCTCCTATTGCTATGAAGAATATACTAGGGTTTTTCGGTCATTCAACCATACCTAGTGGTCTTCTCAAGAGTTTGGTAGAAAGCTTGCTTTGCTTTTGTATATGAGGTCTAGTTTTGATAGCACTTAGTATATCAGAATCCTATCACTAATCAAACACATTTAAACAATCCTAATTAGGGTAAGGAAGGACGAAAACTACAAAAGTGGTCCGGGTCACCTTAGGTGAAAGGTTTTATTACTTGCTCATCTATGAGGAGTAGTGGTCTAGAGTAGAGGTCATTGGAAAAATGACAAGTTCACCCCCTACCCGAAGAGATCCCTTGCTTAAATCAAAAAGAGAAAAATCCTAGAGTCAAATCCTATCCCTTGCAAAAAAAAAGTATATACAAAATAAATAGTGATTTTTATCACTATATATGAGCAAGTATCCCAATAAATTTAAGAAAATAAAGGGGTGAACTTGAATCCCTAGAATGGTCAATACTCAAAGCCATGGAGTGATCCCCAATACAACAATGGGCTGAATGAATCCCTCTTGACATTGGGGTAGGTCTAGCAAGTCACAAGTGAGCTAGCTTTAGGTGGCCTGGATTGCCTAGTGGTCTAGTCTAACTAAATTCAAACCTAGGATCGGATAGACATTTGAGGATCCCCAATACAACAATGGGCTGAATGAATCCCGCTGCACTAGGGTATGCTTATGCCTTATCTAATATATTCATTTGCACACATAGGGGTAATGAATAGCTTGGTCTTTCATAGTGAAAACTTTATTTTTTAGAAGTCTAGTATAGTCATTATACAACTTTTGATAAGTCAACTAGGGTGTTTGAGTTTCATGGAAAACCTCAAAATTTCCCAAATAGCAACAACCAATTTTCAAGCAATCATCAAATATCAATTTCTTCTTATAAGATTTATTTATTAGAATATTCATAATATAGGTTAGATACCGGATAGATATCAGAAATGATATTTAAATGACCACTGACTATGTTATCCATATTCTTTTAATTTACAAAAGCTTATGAATAGAAATAATACATCATTACATCTCACATATGGGTGTCCAATTGATTAATTCTTATAATAAGATATAGCAATTATAGTTCATGATTGTTATACATTATGTGGTGTCATCCATTAGATTTTTAAACTCATATTGCATTCATACATTATGTTTTAAGTGATTAAAGCATACATGTCCATTTATAGTAAATCATCATCATGAAAATTATGCAGTACATACATGGCATGAAGCATGTCATAACATCATAAATTAAATGTATACAAGTATAGTAAATTAAACATGCATTTAACATCAAACATTGCATCTATATGCATACATCACATTAGTCCATCTATACATCTAGATCATAATATCTAGTCATACATCTATCGTTTATCTAGTGCATGTCATCCATACATCACATCATATAGCATCAAATCAATATAACATATAAGCATTGCATCCATATGCATCTCATACACATAAAATAAATAAAATCTACACATATAATGAGTCTCATAAAATTTTGATCATATATATGTGTGTATCAAAAATAAAGAGTACATCGACATATGTCAAAAATACCCGTAGGCTACAACTATGTAGGTCCTCGACCTTACACTCAAAAATGGTACAACATCTAGCATATATCTATACTAAGTAGTGCCTATACCCCTAGTCTATGAGGCTCCATCATCACCTCCACCCTCCCTATGAGTCCGCCTAGAGCTGGTCCCAGTCGACCTCTCTGATCTGTGCATCCTGTGGCTAGGTCTAGCTGAAGACTACCCTGTCTCCCTAGTATGAGTCCTCTGAGATCCTAGATCTATGGTCCTCTCAGGAACCTCACCCCCAAGTAGCTCAATCTATCCCGCTAAGGTATATATGTAAGCAGCATCTGATGATCACTCATTCATGTGTCACTGCACTAGAGCCCGTAGTCTTTTGATCTCTACCATCAGGTTTGTTATTGCTAATCCCTGTACTACTAGAATTGTTGGAGTAGCTAGAGCCACTAGAATAACCTATGAAGATGAGGGGTCTCCCCTCATAAGGCTTGAGTGAGTCACACTCTATGGTTATAGCATCTATATAGGACTGTAGGAGGATACACTACCCTGTGACCCTCTAGATCTCTGTCTCTACCATGGTAAGCTATTCCTAGAAAGTTGTCTTCTCCTCCTCATAGCCACAGCACTAAGACTACCCTGCTATGATCTATTATTGTAGTTCACTAATCCATGCTTGCAAGGTAGGTATGGAGGTGTCTCTCCCTAGCATCTACATTTGAAGCATACCTACATGAGTCTGTAGGCTAGCAACCTTAGCCCTAAGCTGCCAAATATTGTTATCAGGAGTTACCTCAACCTAGATGGCCTCCTATGGAGCCCCTCCTTCACCCCATCCACCCTCGGTCCTCTGATAGAATCAGCATCCATGAGGATCGACCTCTACTCCCTTTATGCCCTTTGTTTATGTACCCTTTGTTGGTCTACCCAGTGGGCCCTCCAAGCCCCATTATAGCATGTTCATCCACCAAGTGTCATAGTCAGCTTGTATCGCTCCAAATTTTTTACAACCTTACCTTCAGGCTATAGGATCTGTGCTCGAAAGGAGGATGGGAAAAGGATGGCATGGTACCTTGGACTGAGAGGCCTTGTGAAGGTCCTGCCTCTCAGGGGAGGTGTATTATGATGATTTTTTGATGGATGGTGGGTTCACTAGGAAATTTTTGAATGGCAGTTTCCACGCCTAGGTTGGGAATGTGTTTAATGTGTTCAGTTTTATCTTTAAACATTCGAGTCCTAGGTTTGGCAAAATGAATCTAAGTTTTTTTATTATGAAAATGCAGACTAACTGAAATACAGCAAACAGATTTGAATAGAAAATAGAGATAAAAAGCTAAATTACAGAGCCATACCTGATTCGAATGTCTGATGGAGGTTCTAATTCTTGAAGCAGATAGGATTGTCTAGAATTTTACGGGATCGTCTTCGACCTGAAGGATCGTCTGATATCTGACGAATTCGTCAGACAAATTCGTCAGAGACCTGCAAACAGAGAAATAGACACAAAATACAAAAAATGCAGCAATGCTAATAGAGGATAATGATGTAAAATAACAATAAGGATGTTAACAGATAATCTCAAATAGAAATGCAAGTAAGTTGCAACACTTTAATAGCTAATCATGACCTTATTATGCAATTAAACTACATGGGTGAACTCCAAGATGCAGAATAGCATAAAATAATAAATAAACTGACTAGATGTAGAATAAAACAACAGATGAGAAGAGAAAAACACAAACTCTGGGCACTGATTGCCCCCAATGTTGATTGCAGTCGAGATCATCTTAGATTGGTACGAAATCATCTCGAATTGAATAGGATCGTCCACAAAGAACTGAGCTTGCTCCGACTGAAGAATGACAATGTTCCTACAACAAAATTTGGATAGGACAAGTGCAGATGGTAATTCAGGATGTTTTAGTGCATGTAAAGTCAAGTTACAGGAAATTTCAGCCAGGGGGATGCCAAGGGGGAGTCCTAAGTTTAAATAGGCTTAGGAGGGAGGTTAGGAGGTTGGAGATCATCCCAATTTGGGAGATCTCCAATGGGGAGGGTCTCTAATGGCGCAGACATGCTTCTGCCCAGATTAGAGACATCGTTGGAATAGAGGCTAATTGGGAAAAATCAGTTTTGGGACAAGATTGTCTGGACATCCTACCCAGACGAAATCGTCTGATCTGAGGTGATATCGTCTGATCGGTGACGATATCATCAAATGGTCAAAAAAAACTCTAAAAATGGCACGGGAAAGGAGGAAATGGGTTAAACGGCGGTTTAGGAGCGGTTTTGGGGGTTGAAATTTGAATTTGAATATTTACTAGAGTAATTGTAATTTATTTAAGATTTTACTGCACCAATTTTAGGGTGCTACATTTTTCCCCCTCTTTAGCGAATTTCTGAAGAAAATGTGTTAAATATGAGTTCTTCTCGATCTACAAGAAAGCAAAAAAAATATTCCCAGTTTTAGGCGATGATTCTAAGTCGAATCGTACGACAGCTTACTATGGTGCCCCCTCCGTGTTTTTACCCAAATCGAACATTTGAGGTAAAAATGCGAAAAAGAAAAAATTTAAAAAAATTTGTTAAGTTTTTTTGAATAAAATTAAGAAAAATATGGTAAAACCCTAATTCATTATTACTGTTCATTTTCCTAGTTTTTAGAGCTCTGGAGACAAGATGGTCGAGACAGCACACAGATCAACAGAGGTCCAACACGGGCTACGGGTAAGGGTCTAAACTTAGTTTAGAATGCTTTACTTTAGAATTTCATGCTTTTTATATTAAATTTGATTGATTTTTGAGCATCGTAGCCATTTTTGGGCCATCGATGTCATCGAGACGAAATCGTCTCGATTTCATCGAAATCGTCTTGATATCGTCGATTTTGTCTAATGGCGAAATCGGCGATATGGGGATGATTTCGTCCAATAAGGGATGATTTTCTCATGCAAAATCGGAGACGAATTTGCTCAAATTGGGGAAGATATCGTCCAATTGTGGACGATATCATCATTTATAAAATTGAACTTATTTTGACTTGCATTTTTAATTAATGATTTATTAATGATTTTTATTGTTGATTTTGTTTATGTTGTAGAGAGGATTACTAAAGAGCAGAGAATGGAAATACGGCGGACTAAGGGATGACTTGGCTGCCCTATCTCAGGAAGAGCAAGATCAGCTGGCTCAGGTCGTCTTACATCATGTGGCAGAGATGCCATAGATTTCTATAGATATGGGGCTATTGACAGCCCTAGCAGAGAGGTGGTATCTAGGTTCTTCCTATTTTTGGTTACCAATAGGGGAGATGACTCCCACACTGGAGGATGTATGGAGTATTTTGAGGATCCCCATACAAGGACGGTTGATCACTCCCACGGCCAATCAGGGCCACGTGATGATGCGACTGTGTGGTGATCCGAGCTTCGCCCTGGAGAAGGGCGAAGTGAACATCGAGTTGCTACGCCAGATTCCTGGGGCATCTAGACTCACACGGGTTTTGGCTGGGGTGGTAGGTGGTCTTCTATTGTGCCACCAGAGTGGATGCAGGGTACCATGGGTTCTGATAGATGTGGTCTGTGACATGAGAGACCATAGATACAGGTTTGCTTGGGGGAGCTTTGTACTTTTCTAGTTGTATAGGATCCTTCATGGGATTATATACAAGAGCAGTTGATGTCTGGTTATGACATCACTACTATAGGTTTGGTGTTAGGAGCACATTGTAGTGTGAAGGTTGGTAGGGCTTCCACTGACAAGGATTTATGGGGAGAGGCCCCGAGTTTTCTACTGGTGGCTCCGGAGAGGGTCACAACGACGGATAGATCTGCCAGCATCCTAGAGACTACTAGATGACCTTGTCTCCGACCAGATCACCTGGAGGCCTTGGAGAGATCATCCAGGGTGGGCCAAGGATGGACAGGAGCTAGCTCGCATCAGGCAAGTCTGTTGGCTGAGGATGGAGAGGGGAGAGGTGGAGCTCCATTGGTATGATCGAGTTTTGAGGCAGTTCGGTCTACAATAGGGGATCCCATCTTTGAGAGACTACAAGTTTTCCTAAACTTTCCGGGATAACACTATAGTTAGTGGGGCTCTAGATATGCAATGATTCTAGAGTTAGGACACAGATGATGCCCCCATCCAGCCAGTGGATGGGGACAATGCTGGGGTAGCTGATGGCTATGATGCCTGGTACACAGGCATCCACCCTCCTTGAATGACGAGGGCTTAGGGTCCGATTCATGCAGTTGTGCATCGGATGGGGAGGTAGTGCTAGGCAGCCATTGAGGTAGCACAGGGTCACGACAGGAGAGAGCAGAGGAGGCCATAGGCTTAGTAGAGGCCACGGCAATGGGAGAGGAGGGAGGAGAGACCCCTTTCTCCATAGAGAGAGATACCACCATCGCCCGATAAGGGCAAGGGTGTGGACACAGGAGAGAGTAGTGAGATGGCTACTCTCCAAGTGAATATTGTCCGTCTCTAGGCATAGGTGCAGACTTTGTAGGAGGAGGCTGCACGACATCAAGCGAAGGCTACACAGCTTAGAGATGAGGTTGCACATCTCAGAGCATGGAGCGTAGGAGTGAGCACTTAGGAGCTGGCATGGTTGATTGCTCAGACCACATTCTACCAGGGTATCTACTTCCATATGGTGCCATAGGGTCAGAGGGTACAACTGCCAGTCGGCATTGCCAACCCGATCAGGATTGGGTCATCGAGGACTTCATCTTGATCGACGACTAGGACTCATAGTACCACACATACTACGATGGGGCCACCTCATCCACCTCAGAGCGGGGGAGGAGATGAGGCTGAGAGCTCGAGGGGTTCTCGAGACACTACACAGAGGATATATGATTAAGAGGATTGAGTATGCCAAGATGTAGATTGTGGCATACCAATCTATTTTTGATATGATGTACATATATTTGATATATATATATAGATGAGATATTTTTTGATCATATGACTTGTCTTATGCATTTGTATGATGCTTTTAATGTTTGAAGTGTGATTGATTTGATGATTCATGTAATTATGTCATTGGAAAATATTATGGTTGAAATGTCATGCTTTTAAAAATTTAAATGAAATAATCTGATGTAACAAATTGGTTGTTGTGATGATAATTTGATAAAAAATAAAAGGGACTTTTAACAATAATTTCAAAGGACATTGTCGCTGTTATAGACCATTTCATGGAGTCACCGCTCACTCGGTCGTCAAGCTAATCCCAGTATAGAAATATTGTTAAAAGTAAAAGAGTGCTTAAGAGACTGTCTTAAGACTTTGGTGTGATGATGCAAATGATGATGATGATGATTTTGTTTTCAGACTTTTCATGAAAATATTATGCATGAAATATTTTAAAATGATTTTTGCTAGGCATAAATTCCTAAGTGTGATAAAATTTTTGGATAATTCCTTAGGAATTATACCATCATTGCAAATTTGCATATTGACATAATGACATGAAATAGTGATAATGTGCATGCTTTTTAAAAACATAATTGTATAACAAAATTATTTAAGTCATATGTTTTTATGATTTTAAATAAATGGGGAAATAAAAATTGGTACAATGGTTTGCGCTAGGCATAGAATATGTAGGTATAGACTTATACCATCATCGCGAAATCCAAAGAAAAAGTTGATATAATAGTTTTATTGTATGGTTGATTTTTAATTGTTGAAAATAAATAGAAAATATGAAGAGGAGGACTTGCGCTAGGCATAAGACTCCCATTTAAGTTCTGGAACTATACCATCGTCACGAAAGTCGACAATATATATATATATATATGTGTGTGTGTGTGTGTGTGTGTGTGTGTGTGTGTGTGTTTTTATTGTATGGTTTGAAAGAAATTTTGATTTTTGATTATGCATGTAGTTGTCTAAACAACTGTTCTTCAAAGAAGAAAATGAATTTATTCCAAACGATTTGCAAAAATATGTCAAAGTATCTTAAAGACAAAAGTAAGATTTATAAGGAATCCCATGTGCGTATGTGAGTTCATTACCAATCGTGATTTATCATAATGATACACAAAATCTCTCAAATACAAATGTGTGTGCAATTGCTTTGTGCATTTACCAGTTTTGAGCAAGATAATTTGATACAAGTGATTTGAATGAACCAAATAAGTGTTCATTAACCATGATTTAGATGCATATAACCATACCAGACTACTATGTAAGTCGGATTATCGAGAGATAGCTAATCCATAAGCGGACATAGGTCTATACAAAAGAAGGTCGCTAATGTGACAGACATATCGCCACGCTAGGAGTTACCCAAGGCCAAGCGGGTTGGGCACAAACCACCTGTTATGGGGCTTACCTCACAGTTTTCGAATAATTGAGAATTCCAGGGATTCAAGCTCATCAACCCTTCTTTTCTTTTCAAAGGGTAGGGAGAGGGATTTTATTGCTTTTTCTTTTGCTTTCTTTTGCTTTCTTTTGCTTTCCTTTGCTTTTATTTTGTATTTCTTTTGTATTTTTGAGATAATGCTTGAAACATTGTTGTAATGATATAAAATAACTTTTTTATTTTTCTCTTTTTCTTGAACTTTGCTTTTCTTCCTATGCTAGGGATACTTGCTCGGATTAGTTGTAGAGCAAGGGATTTTTATTCTGGGTAGGGGTGAGCTTGTCCTTTTGCCAATTCTCAAAGATTTTAGACCATGTGCATGATAGGATAGCAGGGGAAAATTTTCACTCAAGAAAACACTTCTACTATGTAGCATAGCATGGAAATTACAAATATAATAATTTTATTGTGAAAGGATATGCTTGGTTTAAGTAAATAACAATATCAATTCTCTGTGCTCAAACTTTATTTAATTGAATTTGTGGACTTTGATATAAGAGAGATTAGTAATCATGCCAGATAAAATCAAGATATTTATTTTTGTGTTTGCAAAAGTGAGGGATTCCAAATAAATGCTAATTTATCCAAAATAATTTGAAAATATAACTGCAATACTTCAAGAATAAATATATACAACAAATATTTTTTTTTTTTGAAAATTTTGATAATTTTGACTCTCTTTCTCTTGCTTTTTTTTTTTGTTTCGAAAGAGTAAATAATATTGTTGTTTTGTTTATATATATATATATATATATATATATATATATATATATATATATATATATATATATATATATATATATGTTTTGAAAGAATTAACAAGTGCCATAAATAAATACAACAAATATTTTTGAAGATTTTGATGATTTTGATTTTTTTTATATTTTGATTTTAATTTATGAATTGAATTGGTGGTATATACAAATGATCTATATACACTATACAAGGTTATTTGAATATATGATGTCTACTTCAAAATCAAAGGCGGTTTTGAAGGATAATTTGGTTGTGGTGAAAGTAAGAACAAAAGGTGATGAATAAAAGGTAGCGATAACACAAGCTTTGTTATAATGTAAAATAATGTAGCAAAATATTTGACTTTTATATGTGTAAAATTGATCATGTTACAAAATAAAATGTCAGAAGGATAAGAAAGTTCTTCATTCTTATTACTATATTCCAAGTTTTGATAATATGGAGAAAGTATATGTGAAAGATATGCATGAGTGTTATTTGGTAAACAAGGATGATCATATATGGATGAAGAAAAATGATGGATAGAAGGTAATTGTGACAATGGAGAATGTATAGAACTTGATGTTTCTTGAATTTCATTATTAAAAGACTTTATAATAACATTTGATTCATTAAGATCTTCTTCCTTTAATTTGAGTTTTTGGAATAATTGATAAGTGCATAAATTAAGAGAGGAGACATTATCTACCATGATAGTTTTAATAGGTATTTCTTTACTAGATCCTGTAATGTAAAGAGATGAGTCTTCTTGTGGAGTAGAGGAAGGAATATCCTCATCATAGAATGAAATATGATTAACCTCAAGAGGGTTTACACCATTAATTATGTCCTTAGGGAAAATATCATGAAGGACAAATTGTTGGCTAGGTATTTTGAACAATGTTTCCTTATGAGAACTTTGTAATACTTCTAAAAGGGATATCTTTGCTTGAGGGTTAATCAGTTGTTGTTGGCTATCAAAGTGGACTTAAAATTGAAATTTTGATTCTAAAGATGAGATTTCTATGCTTACATTCCATTTTGGATCATTCTCTAGAGCCAAAGATAGTTTTGAAGGTTGGTCAAATGAGGAATCCATCTCTTGAATATCAGATTGAGTTGATTGAACTTGAGGTTGCTCATTTGTAGTTTCTATTACTATATTAATAATATCATCATGATGGGACACATTAACATGCAATATTTGATTGGTTTCTTGTTGTTGATAATTGAATAGGGGTTCTTGGGAGATCCCCATGTCTTGATTGATTATTGGCATTTGTTGTGTAGGAGTTTGATTGTTTACTAGAGATTTATAATCAATTGTAGATTGTAATTCCTTTATATTAAAAAGACCCTCATCGATAAAATATTGAATTGCACATATGAAATCTTTACATTTTTGTGTCATATGTCCATCCACTCTATGATATTCACAATGTAGCTCAGGTTTAAACCAATCTGATGTGGTATCAAGTTGTCTTATGGAAGGAAGTTCAATAATATTTGTGTCAAGTAAATACTTGAGAATTATATCCATTGGTTGATTGAGCTTAGTAAATTTACGTGATGAAGGTTTTCAAGAAGTTTTTGATAAGTGCCTTAGGAATTCAGTCATAAAAGGACCTAATGGTTTCTCACCTCTACTTTCTTTATTATGGGTTGAATGATGATAGGAAGATTGCGAAGTATGAGGTGAGTGCATGGTAGAATTGGAAGAATAAGTATTTTCTTGTTGAAATGGATGTGTTGTATTGAAAGAAGAATATTGAAAGGGTGGAGGAGGATTGTATGTGGATCGATAGACATAATATGGATATATGGGAGAATAGATAATATCTTTATGAAGAGGATTGGCAAAGGGATTGTCCTGTTGGGGTAAGGATGAAAAATGAGAAAAGTGTGATGGAGGTGGTGTTGAATAGGGATGAGGTTGGTCATAATCAACAAATGTATTTAGCTGAATTCTTCCAACATTACTGATGGGCTCATATTGATTTGAGTAAAAACTCATGGTTTCTTTAGTACTTATAAAAGTAATATTTAGTATCTATTATTTAAAATCGAATCTAAAACATGCAAACTTGAAATGATGATTTTGCTACTTTTTTTTTTGCATACATATATATTTTTTTTTGTTTTTTTATATTTTTGAATCAGAAAAATGCCTATGTTACTCACGTCGGGTTCACCAAAATGTATCGCTCCAAATTTTTCGCATCCTTACCTTCAGGCTATAGGATCTATGCCCGGAAGGAGGATGGGAAAAGGATGGCACGGTACCTCGGACTGAGAGGCCTTGCGAAGGTCTCGCCTCTCGGGGGAGGTGTATTATGGTGATTTTTTGATAGATGGTGGGTTCACCAGAAAACGTTTGAATGGCAGTTTCCATGCCTAGGTTGGGAATGTGTTTAATGTGTTTAGTTTTATCTTTAAACATTTGAGTCCTAGGTTTGGCCAAATGAATCTAAGTTGTTCTATTATGAAAATGCAGACTAAATGAAATACAGTAAATAGATTTGAACAAAAAACAAAGAGAAAAAGCTAAATTACAGAGCCATACCTGATCCGGATGTCTGATGGAGGTTCTGATTCTTGAAGCAGATAGGATCGTCTGGAATTTTACGGGATCATCTTCGACCTGCAGTATCATCTGAGATCTGACGAATTTGTCAGACGAATTCGTCGAGACACCGCAAACAGAGAAATAGACACAAAATACAAAAAATGCAGCAATGCTAATAGAGGATAATGATGTAAAATGACAATAAGGATGTTAACAAATAATCCCGAATAGAAATGCAAGTAAGTTGCAACACTTTAATAGCTAATCATGACCTTATTATGCAATTAAACTACATGGGTGAACTCCAAGATGCAGAATAGCAGAAAATAATAAATAAACTGACTAGATGTAGAATAAAATAGCAGATGAGAAGAGAAAAATGCAAACTCTGGGCACTGATTGCCCCCAATGTTGATTGCAGTTGAGATCATCTCGGGTTGGTACAAAATCGTCTTGAATTGAACAGGATCATCCACGATGAACTAAGCTTACTCTGGCTGAAGAATGACAAGGTTCCTATAACAAAATTTGGATAGGACAAGTGCAGATGGTAATTCAGGATGTTTTAGTGCGTGTAAAGTCAAGTTACAAGAAATTTCAGCTAGGGGGATGCCAAGGGGGAGTCCTAAGTTTAAATAGGCTTAGGAGGGAGGTTAGGAGGTTGGAGATCATCCCAATTTGGGATATATCCAATGGGGAGGGTCTCTAATGGTGCAGACACGCTTCTGCCCGGATTAGAGACACCGTTGGAATAGAGGCTAATTGAGAAAAATTAGTTTTGGGACAAGATTTTCTGGACGTCCTAGCCTAGATGAAATCGTCCAATCTGAGGCGATATCGTCTAATCGACGACGATATCATCAAATGGTCAAAAAAAACTCTAAAAATGGCGTGGGAAATGAGGAAACGGGTTAAACGACAATTTAGGAGTGATTTTGGGGGTTGAAATTTGAATTTGAATATTTACTAGAGTAATTGTAATTTATTTAAGATTTTACTGTGCCAATTTTAGGGTGCTACACAGCTATCATCCCTAAGTTTGATAGGCCTAGCTCCTATAAATCATCATCATTGTTGCCTAGTGAATTCACCTAGGGCCATGTCAAATCCCTCTCTAGAGTGATATGGTGATAGATGGCGGGCAACTCAGGGACATCCTATAAAATCCTAAATTTCTTGGTGACATGGGAGAAGTAGAACTCACATACCTCAAACTTGCATTCGAGGAGCCATCTGTATCTTTGTGTCCATCATAGGTAGTCATTAGCCTCTGGCCATGCAGGGTAGCCTAGGTATGGCTGCCACTCAACCTGGCCTGGCTGAAATTGTGCAAACTACTCAATGTAGTAGCTTAGGTCCCCTACATGAGATATGCTCCTAAAGCCCTCCTGCTCTCAAGGCTAGCACACTACATAGCACTTCCACTCCACTGCAATATCTACAATATCTAGAGGTAGTCCTAAGGGGTGCTCTATGGTGATGTGATATCAATCCCAGATCTATAGTAGAATTTTGCAACCAATATCAACTATGCTCCACTGTGTAATATGATACAACTCATTATAGAGTTGTACAAGTAGGGCACTCCCCCAAGACAAGATCAGTGGCTGACGAGTAGTGCTAGCGAGGACATCGAATATCCTAGCTAGGAGGTTCCAAGGGAACATTGCTCTAAAAGTTTCAGGGAGCATGATCTAGATGATCAGGTGCATAAGCACAACTACCCATTGATAGAAGACCCACTTAGTATACCAATTTTTAATGTATACCCCTTTGTGGTTTGAGTGCAGTTGTGCCTCATCACTATGGTCACCAAATATCATGGTAAATACTGCATATTTCACCTCCATCAGTAAATATGTGATGGCCTCACCATCTAGAGGAAGTCTAAATATGCAGTATACATCCTCAAGAGTCACATTCATCTCACCTATCGATAGGTGAAAGGTGTTGGTTCATGCATCCCAGCGTCGGGCCAATGCAGTCATGTAGGCCTGGTCATCCTGGATGGTAGGCAAATGCAATATATAGCTGAATCCTATAGTCATGAACCATGCTCACTCGGTGCCATCAAGGTTACTATGTAGGTTATGAAGGATATTTGATTGCCTCACCCTCACAGTAAAATTTTGATTGGTGAAAAAATAAATAATTAAAAATTAACCAAAAATAAAAATAAAAAACAACCCTAAAAAGTCAAACAAAGTCAAAAAATATTTAAAAATATAAAAACATACATGAATACATGCAACACATTCCAAGAAAATCAAATTTGCAATTCAAAATTTCAATTCAAATAGTTAAAAATCAAAAAAAAAATTAAAAAAATTTCCTAAAGTCAGTTGACCGCGCTTCAGACCCGTGGTCAGAGAGGCGATCAAATTTTATGACTATTGAGATTTAAATCTTGTCACGGTTGATATCCGTGGTCCTCAATTTGCCAATTGGGCACCACGTTTGCCACCCATGGATAAGGAAAACACCCTTTTTTAGGTCATTTCCCATTCTAAGGCACCCCAAAAAATTAAACCCACCCCTTCTAATCTAATCTAGACTAATCCTAAGCTAGCGTGTGGTTCTTTGCTAGTAGTTTAGTTTGTTCATTTAACCCATTACTTAATGAGGTTCAATTTTATTTAGTAATTACAGAAATAAGGTTTTGTGTGCTTCTACCTTAATAGCACTGGCACCTCAAGGTTGGTATGCCATTAGTGCAGGTGGTAGTGAGGTCAAGTTTGTAGTAGCATTCCATGTCAAATTTGATAACTCACCTCTCAAAGCATTCAGGTTTGCAAAGCTAACAATTGGAAATAATGACATTGAAAATGATATATTTTTCTTAAATATTTTCCATTTTTTTGCTTAATGTGGCTGACACCCACGGACACAGGATTAGGATTTTTCAACTGTGGTACGGAGCCATAGCTAGGAAATTTTTAAAAATTGGTTGTGTTTGACAAGCACGGCTAGCAACCTGCAATAAATGCTCCAAAACCCCATCATGAGGAGTTTCAAAATGCCAAATTAAAAATATCTACCAAACCAAATAATGTCAAAAATGTAAAAATAACAAAAAAAATAGATATATCAAAAGTCAAATGTGCCTTGTATCTAGTTATTTACCCTATACACTTGGTGGTTGTAGCGACTGGCACTCCATGTAATCTAGAAAGATGAGTAAATTACCATAAGGACATATGGGGTAAATTCATTATCACTGAATTGATATGCTTCATTTCAATTTTGAAGAAGGCCTTTGAGGCTAGACCACCCCATGGGAATGAACCAATCATGTCAATTCTTCTATGACATTTTTAGTAGATCATCGACCAATATGATTCAACACATGCCTAATTGGAATTGTTATCATTTTGATTGTCTAAGAAGGCTTTTTTGGGTGGACCGCTCCATGGGATAGAAATATACATTTACTATTAACAGTTGTAATCATAGCTGATTAGGCATATTCAAGTATCAAGTGCTAAACTTTAAATTGTTCAAGTCATTCATAATGGTCAAGTGACTTGTCACTACATTTAATTGGCATTACCCTCATTGAATCATCGCTTGAGGGGGTAGTCATAATATCATAATCATAATAAAAATCAATAGAAGATCTCTTGATCGTAGATCCCTTGATCTTGTCAAAATTATGTTCATCTTACGAATCATTGCCAATGACTATCATAAGCTTACCCTTTGCTAGGGCAAAAAGCAAATATGATAGTTGAGTTTGTGTTCTCCGCCTTTCGGATCTATAGGTTTAGACAACCTGTAGTAGTGACAAAAGCTACCCGATTGAGACAAGACGAGTACAAGTTCTTTCAATTTAAGCCTTCCATCCAGTTGGAAGCAATGATTCTAGGATGCACATCATTTTGCAAGATTTGGGTATCTAATGTTGATCAGACTAATGATCATGATGCAACCTATTGCATCATTTTAGGAGCTCTATTTTTTCTTAGTATTTTTCTATCTCACAATGCATCTCAAAATGGGCATCTGTAGACACCTAAAATACATCATGTCAAGGCGACTACTCATATGGGACATGCTAGAAGACCATATGAAAGATCTTGGATAGATTCCAAGGTGAAGCAGTGGTTCTAACCACTAAATTTAGGCATTTTGACCTAGTCAGTGTTAGTCACAGCTGACACTTGTGGCTAATAGGTTTGATCACACCTCAGAGCCGTGATTAGCCTTCAAGTTAAGTTTGATCTCAACCAACCCAAAATCAGTTACAACGGCCAAGTTGTTCGAGTTTCAAATAGTTTGGGCATGGAAGCCTCTAGAAATTTACCTCCAACTACCCTAACTTAAGGTTCTTGATATTTGCTTCTCCATGAAGCTAATACAAGGCCTTCTCATGTGCTATAAAACCCCCTCCAAATTAGGGATAAGCCTAGAAGAATCTCAAGTTGAAGCATAGTGAAGCCCTGTCAAATTTCCTACTCACTTGCATCCATTGAGAGAAACACTTTTGCTACCTATTTGGAGATCAAAATGGTTCTTGGAAAAAATAAGGCTATGGAGGGCTAGGAGAAATCAAGAAACTCAATTGAGCCCATTACATCACCAATCTGAGCAATTCAACTACCAAATATATCATATGACATCGAGGCAACCCTTGATCATCAATTCATAAAGGGGAATTAGAGATCTAAGATTGGTATTAGAGAGCAACTCTATTTTTAGCTCAACTATGGCTAACAGTGCTAGTTGTTCTGCAGATCTATGGTCAGGTTTAATTCCCTTTTTTTCCTTGTTTTAGCAGTAGTTTTATTTTTATTTGTAGCAAACTATATGCATTTAATATAGATTTATTCTATTAAAGATAATTGTGTAGTAGAAGTAGGAATTCAAGACTTATTTCCTTCATTTATTGTCATTTGGTAGTTGTTGGTCCAGGTCTAGGGTGCATACACCTATCCAAATCCTTTCCTAGGCAGATTTGATGTTGAAAGGCCGAAGGGAAGAGATTCCCCTTGTGCCAATCTTCGGAGAAAGGCCGGCTCCTGTACTAATCTACTTTGGTGTTTGGAGATAAAGGTGCAGGAAAGAGATAAAAGGAGTTAGGGTTAGAGAAAGAAATAAAAAAGGGGTAAGGGAAGAGAGATTGATGATTCTAAGTGGGAGAGAACAGGAAGCACGATCACTAACAGGTAACTCGAATGGAAGCAAAGAATACCAAGAATAAACAAAGGAAACGTAATATCAATCTTCCTATGTATCCTCCAGGTGAGTTTCAAGGTACAATCTTCGATCGCACATCGGATGCAAGGTTTAGCTTTCTCAGTACACAAACAAAGAGAGACAAAAGAATCAAGCATAGAAGGTAGCATAAAAGAAAACCAGTATTAAGCTGTTCCACTCTTATGTATCCTTCAAAACGAGTTTTAGGGTACAGTCCCCGATCACACATTGGACGCAAGGTTCAGCTTTCTCAGTATGCGAACGAAGACAGACAAAAGAATCAAGCAAATAAGGCAGCATAAAAGAGAGAAATTGAGCCCAAAGATCTTTAGTATTAATCGCTGAACATCAAGTTACAGTAGCTTTCTAGCAGAAAGTTCCCCCCTATTACATTACAATGCCTAGGTTTTTATAGAGGACCCGACCCTCTGAGTCATTATTACATAGAATGGTGAAGTATACTCTTGAGATCTAAGAATTCGACACCTCGTGGCCCTCGTGACTGAGCTTTCAAATCCATTACCAAAACTGGCAACTGTGACCCAGTCAACCTTGGAAACATGCATTGATGAGCGGTCTGAGTGTCCTTGGTTTCTGGGTGCAATGCTCGAGTGGATGCCATGCTTGTTGGGCTCTCCTTTCAGGGACTGATACTTCACTTCCAATTGCCAAAAATGAGCAACGAGCTTACTGGGCAAGTAAGAATGCATTTATGAGGCACTTGATTATCTCAAGAAAATACCCGACTTGAAGTGCGTGCCCCATCACAAAAAAGCAACATGTCACGATATCGCAACACTTCTATGTCTTCAACTTGGTTCTCCCTCTTGCATCACGAAAATATGACATGTCGCGATATCATGACATTTCTATGTCTTTGCCCTCTTTTGTTGCTTTTGGTCATGAAAATGCAACATGTCACGATATCGCGACACTTTTCCTTTTTTGGTCGTGAGGATGCAACATGTCACGATATCGTGAAACTTTTTCTTTTTTGGTCGTGAGGATGCAACATGTCACGATATCGTGACACTTTTTCTTTCTTGTGCTTCCTCGCTTTGAGTCACGAAAATGTGACATGTCACGATATCACGACACTTTCTCCTTCTTGCTCTTGCTTGTCACTTTTGGTCGTGAAAACGTGACATGTCACGATATCGCGAAACTTTTTCCTTTTGGCTCTGTCTCCTTGATCTCGGTCACGAAAACATGACATGTCGCGATATCACAACACTTTTTCTTGTTGGCTCTGCCTTCTTGCTTTCAACCATGAAAACGTGACATGTCACGATATCATGACACTTTTATTTGCTTGCATTTTCTCCTTGTTGTCGTCCGTGAAAACATGACATGTCGTGATATCATGACACTTTTCTTTGCTTGCCTTTTCTCCTTGCTGTCATACATGAAAATGTGACATGTCGCGATATCATGACACTTTTTCCTTTTGGTCCTCCTTGTCGCTTTGAGTCACGAAAACGTGACATGTCGCGATATCATGACACTTTTTCCTTTTGGCTCTGCCTCCTTGCTCTTGGTCGTGAAAATGTGACATGTCACGATATCACAACACTTTTTCTTGTTGGCTCTGCCTTCTTGATTTCGAACACGAAAATGCGACATGTCGTGATATCGTGACACTTTTCTTTGCTTACCTTTTCTCCTTGTTGTTGGTCGTGAAAATGCGACATGTCGCGATATCGTGACACTTTTCTTTGCTTGCCTTTTCTCCTTTCTATCGTCCATGAAAATGTGACATGTTGCGATATCGCGACACTTTTTCCTTTTGGTCCTCCTTGTCGCTTTGAGTCACGAAAACGCAACATGTCGCGATATCGCGACACCTTTTCTTGTTGGCTCTGCCTTCTTGCTTTCGGCTACGAAAACGTGACATGTCGCGATATCGCGACACTTTTCTTTTGCTCTGGCAAGGCTGTCTTCTTTGGCCTGTTTGGTAGCGAAGCTCTTCTTCTTCATTCTATGTACAAGGGGATGGCATTGAAAGCCAAAATTGCTGCAACACTTACAACTACTTTTGAAAACAAAAGGAACACTTTACAAAGAGAAATTTTTTGATTTTTTTCTACCCCTCTATGCAATGTGACAAAATTGTCAACATTCTTGGTGGCTCATGGGGCATTTAGCTCGTCTGAATGCAAAGATCCCAGGCCTTTATCCATTGGGCAATAGAGTCATTCTCAGGCCTTTATCCATTGGGCAACAGAGTTATTCCCATTCTTCTCTGACTATCCACTGACAGCATTTTTTTTTTTTGTGCCTAAGCTCCTAAGGAACGCTTAGCGCCTTCGGCACTTATCTACTAGCCGAGCTATTTACAGTATTTACACCAAAATTTGTGGTATGATATGCATACCGCCACCATAAACCCAGCTTCGGGTGCTTATCCGGTGAACCTGCAATGTTCAAACCAGATCTGATTGAACTTCAGTTGATCTTTGAAGTCCGGTTGGCTTCTTCCCGAAGTTGTCCATGTTGCAAATAGGGAGCAACACAATGAGTTGTCGCTCCTACCAGTACCCGTGCTATTGATAAAAAATATGGCAAAGAAGTTCATCGCATGAGGGGCCTCTTGGGGTACTGGTTGTAATGATGGCTGGAACCAATACCAGAATTTTGATGAATCTATTAACCGTGGGCTGGGTACAGGTTCCTCCATCCTCCTGATAGGGTAACAGGGCTCCTCCGAAAAGAGTAATCTTCCAGGATCTCTTTAGGTTCAGCTTGATGAGGCATGCTTAATGGATCCTGGCTGAACACTTGCGTGCCATCCACTAGGATACAAAAAGGGTGCAAAAAAGTGCCCTCTTTGTTCTCGGGTTCTACCACTTGAGCCTGCTCTTGTTCTTGGCCCATCTCCTGATGGAGACTGCAAGCAACCGTATTGTTCATCGCTGGGGCAAAGCTTGCATATTCCCATCATTGGACTTGGATGAAACCCGCCTCTTGAGCTTCAAATGACTGCATCTCAGGCCTCTGCTCAGTATGAGGAGTCTACCATGATGAATACTGCATTGGATAGACAGGAGCAGTAATTATTGGAGAAAGTGATGGAGTTTCCCCCCACTGCCACTTCCCCGATAGGAGCAGAAGCTGCTCTGCTCATACTACTTCCTCAAAAATTTGAGGGAATCTTCATTCACCTGATTGCAGTAAGAGGAGGCCTATGTCCGGGTGAAGAGCCCGAACATAGAAGAGGTGGGCTAGGGTGGGCATCGGTTGGATCTCCACTGGAATTCTCTTCCAACTTCTATAGAATCAGACATTGAAGTCCACGATGCTCTCCAAATATGCTCTCTTGATGGTGGAGAGGTTTGTGAAAAGCTGGAAGGGGTCTTGAGAGCCATCAAATGCTTTGAATAGTGCTCTCGCTAAGTCATCCCATGAGCAGATGCTTTTATGCCCGAGCAGTCTGTACCACTGCAGTGCTCTTCCTTCCAAAGATAGGACCAAAAGTTTGATCATGACATCTTCATGGATTATGTCATAGAGGGGTGCTAGAGCAGCAACATCTTCAAGGTGCTCTCGGGCCATTCCCTTAGTGCCATTGTATTTTGTCACTGTCTTCAAGGCACCTTCATTTCATGGTAACTTTGAAGATTCAGAGGGCCACGATCATCCCAGCTGGGATAGCATACCCTCTCCATTATAGCAGTGGCCTATAGATATCACGGTTCTCGCCACTAAGTCAGAGTCACCAGGTGAACATTCTTCTCCGCTTTGTGAGGTCGAGGCTGCTCATCGAACCTTGATTCCTCTGGGATGTTCTTCTTTCAGTTTTAAAAGGTGCCTACGATTAAGAAATTTGGATCTTCAGCTCAGTCAGAGTCGCCAGGTGATTTTTCTAGATGGAGGCAAGCCAGAGATTCACCAACTCGGGCTTCCTTAAAACATGGGGACTTTTACCATGAAGGCACAGGTTTAGGTACTGGTCTTTATGACTTAAATATTTTCGGGTTGAACAGAGTTGCTAGATGCTAAGAGTCTTTTGGCAATGAGAGCATCAATTTTCACTACCACTCAGAAGGTGAGACTGATCGGGTCACACCGAGAACTGGTTAGAACTATTGGCCCCGGTGTAGATGGGTTTTGCATTTAAAATATGGGACCTTGACTGGTTATGGATCTTACTAAGACAAACACAGTCGGTCCCACCGGGCGTGCCAAAAACTGTTGGTCATCAAATCTACCTAGGAAAGGATTTGGATAGGTGTATGTGCCCTAGACCTAGACCAACATTGAAAGGCCGAAGGGAAGAGATGCCCCTCGTGCCAATATTTAGAGAAAGGCTGGCTCCTGTACTAATCTACTTTGGTGTTTGGAGATAAACATGCAGGAAAGAGATAAAAGGAGTTAGGGTTAGAGAAAGAAATAAAAAAGGGGTAAGGGAAGAGAGATTGATGATTCTAAATGGGAGAGAACAAGAAGCATGATCACTAATAGGTAACTCGAATGGAAGCAAATAATACCAAGAATAAATGAAGGAAACGTAATATCAATCTTCCTATGTATCCTCCATGCGAGTTTCATGGTACAGTCCTCGATCGCACATCGAACGCAAGGTTTAGCTTTCTCAATACGCAAACAAAGAGAGACAAAAGAATCAAGCATAGAAGGCATCATAAAATAAAACTAGTATTAAGCTATTCCACTCCTATGTATCCTTCAGAACGAGTTTTAGGGTACAGTCCCTGATCACACACTGGATGCAAGGTTCAGCTTTCTCAGTATGCAAACAAAGACAGAAAAAAGAATCAAGCAAAGAAGGCAGCATAAAAGAGAGAAATTGAGCCCAAATATCTTTAGTATTAATCACAGGACATCAAGTTATAGTAGCTTTCTAGCAGAAATTTCCCCCCCTATTACATTACAATGCCTGGGTTTTTATAGAGGACCTAACCCTCTGAGTCATTATTACATAGAATGGTGAAGTATACTCTTGAGATCTAAGAATTTTGCACCTCGTGGCCCTCATGACTGAGCTTTCAAATCCATTACCATAACTGGCAACTGTGACCCAGTCAACCTTGGAAACATGCATTGATGAGCGGTCTGAGTGTCCTTGGTTTCTGGGTGCAATGCTCGAGTGGCCGCCATGCTTGTCGGGCTCTCCTTTTAGGGACTGATACTTTGCTTCCAATTGCCAAAAATGAGCAGCAAGCTTACTGGGCAAGAATGCATTTATGAGGCACTTGATTGTCTCGGGAAAATACCTAGCTTGAAGCAACATGTCGCGATATCGCGACACTTCTATGTCTTCAACTTGGTTCTCCCTCTTGCATCACGAAAATATGACATGTCACGATATCATGACATTTCTATTTCTTTGCCCTCTTTTGTTGCTTTTGGTCATGAAAACGCAACATGTCACGATATCGCGTTCATTTTTTGGTCGCGAGGATGCAACATGTCATGATATCGCGACACTTTTTATTTTTTGGTCGTGAGGATGCAACATGTCGCGATATCGTGACACTTTTTCTTTCTTGTGCTTCCTCCTTGCTTTGAGTCACGAAAACATGACATGTCACGATATCGCGACACTTTCTCCTTCTTGCTCTTACTTGTCGCTTTCGGTCGCGAAAATACGACATGTCACGATATCACGACACTTTTTCCTTTTGGCTCTGCCTCCTTGCTCTCGGTCGTGAAAACGCGACATGTCACGATATCGTGACACTTTTTCTTGCTGGCTCTGCCTTCTTGCTTTCGGCCATGAAAACATGACATGTCACGATATCGCGACACTTTTCTTTGCTTGCCTTTTCTCCTTGTTGTCAGCCACAAAAACGTGACATGTCGCGATATCATGACACTTTTCTTTGCTTGCCTTTTCTCCTTGCTGTCGGCTATGAAAATGCGACATGTCACGATATCACGACACTTTTTCCTTTTGGTCCTCCTTGTTTCTTTGAGTCATGAAAACATGACACGTCACGATATCACGACACTTTTTCCTTTTGGCGACACTTTTTCCTTTTGGCTCTGCCTCCTTGCTCTCGGTCACGAAAACGTGACATGTCACGATATCACGACACTTTTTCTTGATGGCTCTGCCTTCTTGCTTTCGGCCGTGAAAATGCGACATGTCGCAATATCGTGACACTTTTCTTTGCTTGCCTTTTCTCCTTGCTATCGGCCATGAAAACGCGACATGTCGGGATATCACGACACTTTTCTTTTCTTGCCTTTTCTCCTTGTTGTCGGCCGCGAAAATGCGACATGTCACGATATCGCGACACTTTTTTCTTTTGGTCCTCCTTATTGCTTTGAGTCACAAAAACATGACATGTCGCGATATCGTGACACCTTTTCTTGCTGGCTCTGCCTTCTTGCTTTCAACCGCAAAAACGTGACATGTCGTGATATCGCGACACTTTTCTTTTGCTCTGGCAAGGTTGTCTTCTTTGGCCTATTTGGTAGCGAAGCTCTTCTTCTTCATTCTATGTACAAGGGGATGGCATTGAAAGCCAAAATTGCTACAACACTTACAACTACTTTTGAAAACAAAAGGAACATTTTACAAAGAGAAAATTTTTGATTTTTTTTCTACCCCTCTATGCAATGTGACAAAATTGTCAACAGTAGCTAGATTAGTTGTATCTATTTCTTATTTTCTCATGCTTCCAATTGTTTAATTAGGAAATTAGATGGATTTATCTATGTTTCCTTTATATTTCTTGATGGCCAATTATCATGTTTAGTGTAGATTATCATGCTTTCTGTATTTTCTTGATTTCAAGCTTTTATGGCATCCTTTTGCATAATTTCCTCTAAAAGCCTCATTAAGAGAGGCCTCCTTTGTTGTTAATATATTTCTTGTTATTTCTTATATGTAGGTTTAATAGGGTCTTGTCATTCAACGCAACAAATGCCTCTAATCATGGATAAGAATGCCACATTTTCCTTGGAGCAGTTCGTGTCAGCCTAGGAAGCCTGTGGATTACACATACCCTTGCGTGGGGATTTTCTATGATTGTAATAATTGTATCGCATTGGGTATCCATAAGAGGGATGTATTTGTAATAAAATTTGAATGGAAATTTTTTAAAAGAATCCCTTCTTTGTGGTTATTTGCAAATTTTTCTATTCTTTTATGCTTTATGTGATTTTTCAGTTATTATTAGCTTAGGTGTATGCATCCTAGATTGCTACAAGGCCAAAGGGCATGCCTTTATAGAAAAAATTCTCCCATGGTATAGTAAAGGTCATTTTGGCCTGATATTCAAGATAGACATAGATTTGATTGTATCCTAAGAAGCCATCCATAAGGGATAGCATTTCATGACCTACAACTACATCTACCAATGTATCAATGTTCAAGAGTAAAAATTCATCCTTGGGGCTCGCTTTATTAATATTGCAAAAATCGGTGCGTATGCACACCCCCCCATTAAATTTTCTAATAGGTACCATGTTGGACACCCTCTAGAGATAATAGATAGGTTGGATGAATCCCGCATCCAACAATTTTTGTAATTCATCTTTTATCATGATGGCAATTTTTGGATACAATTTTTAGAGTTTTTTCTTGACTGGTTTAATGGTTGGATTTAGTGTCAAGTTGTGGACAACTAGGTTTGGATCCAAGCTATGCATATCTCTACATGACCAAGTAAAAATATTTCTATACTTCTTTAGAAGAATGAAGAATGCCTTGCATTCTACAACTAAAATATCCATGTCTAGCTTGAGAATCTAGGAGTGTTCAAGATCATCACTGACATTGATATCAACCATCTCTTCTATTAATATATGAGATCCCTCTTCTAATTTATGAGGATTAGGGATCAAGTGAATGTCATAAATTGGATTGAATGAGTTAGGTACATCATTAGGGTCAATATTAGCTTGTAAGACATATAAATGAGGATGTGACAAGAAATGGAATGGTTGCAACATATCCTCAAAAGAGAGAAACTTGTGTGGTGATGGTGGAAGGTTAGTGCAATCAAAATCAATAACCTCAATATTGAGAGGCAATGATTGAGAAGGGTTATTGGTATAATGGATTAGAGTGGTGAGATCAATGAAGATCATGTTTATGGTTGGAATATGACCTTCATTCACATGTGGGAAGATATGATAAGATATGGGTGGACACAAATGTACAAGGGGTTGTTGAGGTGGAATGGGGATGATAGGGTGTCCCTATATGGGATTTAAATGATTGGATATTCAAGTGGGAGAAGTTGGCACCAGATGGGTAGTGGTAATCTCAGGAAGATATGAATATAGAATTCATCTAGATTCATGAGAGCATTTATGGGAGAGTGTTGATAAGCAACACACCCCCACTGAAAAATGAGATTCCATCCTTAGAAAATTCTGAACTTTCATTTTTTGCAGTAGGGACCCTCTTGATCTTTTCAGGTTTTAAATCCATATTTTGCTTGCCTCCTTTTTAAAGTTGTGCTTTTTCTTGCATTCTAGCTGTGTTATCCAAGAATTCACTTTTTACATGCTAGAATCATTCATGCACAAGCAAAATCTTGCACCATTACCGAGAAAAATCCAGAAAACAGTTGCATAAATTCACTGAAAAATCAAACTTTCCATTTTTGGTAGTGTCGCGATATCGCGACACTTCCTTTTTCGGAAATGTCGCGATATCGCGACAGGTAAGTCAAAATGCGGCTAAGTGGCAGAAAGGTCGCGATTTCGCGACATGTCGCGAAATCGCGACAGTTTTTGGGAGAGAGACGCAGGCTGTACGGAGGGCGCGATTTTGCGACATGTCGCGAAATCGCGACATGTCGCATTTTCGCGGAAGGAGAGAGAAAATGGGCTGCAGGATGAAAAATCGGTTAAGTCAGAAACATGTTCCAAAATCGCGGTCAACGCGGTCAACGCATGCAGGTAAGGGAACTGTCGCGATATCGCGACGTGTTCTAAAATCGCGGCTGAAAATCAAGAAGCGTACGGAGGCCAGGAAGGGTCGCGATTTCGCGACATGTCGCGAAATCGCGACATGTCGCGTTTTCGCGGCCGACGAGGGAGGAAGTTGCCGATGCTCTGGCAGGGTCGCGATTTCGCGACATGTCGCGAAATCGCGACATGTCGCAGAATCGCGGCAGGAGAGAGAAAGTCATAGTTGACCTGAAAGTGCATTCCGGCGGGAAACGAAGGCTTCCCGGGGTAGCGACACGTGTCAAAGCGTGAATGGGACAAACAGAAGCCGACATGCAAGCTTATTTTGCGGATTTAATCTGTTTTTAATGTTTTAAGCTTCTGATTTAATTAAAATGCTAATCTAATGCATCTTTTTGTCTTTCATGCAGGATTCCACCTGGCACTTACGGGACAACCGGGAAAGACCATAAAGGCGAAGATAAAGTGCGGATTTAGTCAAGGACCGCCATGCTAGGAGAGAAGCTGCCGGTGAGAGCATTCAACAACAAATTTATTGCAGACTTGATAGCATGAAGACCATTTCAACTTCGGGATGGATTTGCGGAGATCGAATTGATGGAGAAGTGGTGACTCATCCGGCTCACCAGCAGAATTAATGAAAGCATTTATTTGCAGCTGCGAATGAATGCAAGTTGCATTTTATTTTATCTTCTCCATTTATGGCAGCTGACTGCACAGATTTGCCGAAGGGTTAAGTTCTATCCGGACTTTGATTTTTAAATGGATTTTTATTGTAAATCCCCGGTCCTAGGGTTTAAGTGCGATAAGATTTAGGGTTTGAGCAAGATATTTTGGAAAAGATCAGGGTCTGTCCTGAGTCTATAAATACAAATTCTAAATGTAATCGCAGGAGGCGGAGACTTAGAAATAAAGGCTTATAAGCAATTTCTTGCAAATTTTGTGAAATCCTTTGTTTCTGGACTTGGAGTTGATGTGCTTTAGCTTTTCTGTGATAGCATGGCCAGGAGCCTAATCTTTTGCAGAGTGTGATAAGTGTATTTTCTTTTGTTATCCGTTCCATTTAAAGTTTGTTAGATATATGTCGTAAATCCGCCATTGTCAAGATTAAATATGTCGTTAGGGCTTCAGCTTGTTCTATTGTCTCGCTAGGGGAAATTACAGATTTCGGTGTAAGTTTGTTCTAATTGCTCTGTCTTCATCGTGCGAGCTAGGCTTCCGGTGAAAGATACCGCTTTAACCACTCGCCCTTGGATTTATAATTTTCTCGCTAGATCCGTTTCACTCGCCTTGTGCTCTTAGTTGAAAGTGATCTTAGACCGACCGGACACTTTCTTCTCGGGATTTGTTCTCGTTGTGAAGTCGATAGCATAGATAAGATTGATAGTTTAGAGTTTTACAGTTTAAAGTCCGATAAACTTCTCTTTCTCGCCTTACCCTACCCTCTCTTTGCTTACCGTTAATGATCCATTTTTATTTTCTTTATTTGCCTTCTATTTAAATCACGACCCATGAGAGCTAGATCTAGAATTCAAGTTAAATCTGATTGTCAACAACTTTTGCAACTACCGAACAAGTTCAGAACCCCCCGTAAGGTAACGAGAGCAGTCCATATCGAAATCTATTCCCGAAGTGGAAAAGAGTGAATTGCCATTCGACCCAACTCTGTAACTCGCACCTTGGATAACCAGCTAGATCCTAAAGATGAGTGGGATCAGTCCCGTGGGTGTCTCCGGAGCTTTTCTTTGCCTTCATCCCTTTTTTCCCGGGGTGTGCATGAAAGCCGGACCAACACCTAATTGGCGCTAGAAGGAGGGCCACGTAACATCTGTTCTTAGTGCACTTGAGTTGAGAAATCCGACTGTATGTGGAACTGTAAAACTGTATTTTATCCAAAGTCTGGTAGCCAATTTTCCCCTCCTCCTCAGCCAACACCTAATTGGCGCTAGAAGGAGGGCCACAGAACATCTGTTCTTAGTGCACTTGAGTTGAGAAATCCGACTGTATGTGGAACTGTAAAACTGTATTTTATCCAAAGTCGTGAGCCAATTTTCCCTCCTCCTCAACCCAACACCTAATTGGCGCTAGAAGGAGGGCCATAACATCTGTTCTTAGTGCACTTGAGTTGAGAAATCCGACCGTATGTGGAACTCGTAAACCGTATTTTATCCAAAGTCCGGTAGCTAATTTTCCCTCCTCCTCGCCCAACACCTAATTGGCGCTAGAAGGAGGGCCGAACTCGGCTCAAGTATTGTAAGGGCATAACAAAGAACATTTGAAGGACCCACAGTGAACTCCTGACGCTTTTTAAATTGTCGCATGCAGCTTTTATAAATTGTCGAGATGTTGTTTCAACTTTCTAAATGCGTAACCCGTTGGATCGTAAAGTTGTTAATGCAGCTTTTTTAAATTGTCGGTGCAGTTTTTAAATTGTCGATGCGCTTTTAAATTGTCGTGCGCTTTTGAAAGTTGTCGATGCAGCTTTTGAAATTGCCGGAGAAGGCCTTAAGTTCGGTGGTTTGTTAAGAACAGCTTCTATCATCACTTGCGCTTATCCAATTACAAATCGTAACATCACCGTCACCCAAGTATTAATGGCAAATTGGTTGGGCCCCACCGCTTTGAACATTCCGGTATAGCCCATGACTCGCCCGTAAGTCCGTAAAGGTATCTCCCTAGGTACAAACATGATGGGACAAGAACCGCAGAAGAACATCTCGCTAGCTTTTAAAAATGCTTTAAGATTATTAAATATACAAAGATGAAGATGTTGCCCTGCAGATTGTTCCCGCTTCACTCTCCAGGAGGGAGCTTATGACTCGGTTTTTAAACCTCACCAAGGAATTCCATTACTAGTTGGGATGATCTAGAGAAAGCTTTTATATCACGAGCTCGGTGAAGTGATAGATCCCAACATTTTATATCAGCAATTTTCCAAGGATCAAGAGAGAGTCGGGAGAAACCGTCGTGTCTTTCAATATGAGGTTCCAAAGAGCTTACGGTAGAATGACCGGCCATTACATCCCAAATGCAAATCCGGCCTTAGAAATCTACAAGAATGCATTGGATTCGGTGACCTCTATTTTCCTCAAGAGAGACATTAATATTACAACCTCGGCAGGGGCTTATAAAGAAGCCTTAATTCTTGAAAGACAACTAGGACCTCAAATTCTGAGCAAATCCTTTGATATCCTATGTTACACGTAACATGCCTGTTCCTGCACCCCATTCCACATCATGAGTTAATGCCAACATGTCATGCTCTACCCAAGGAGACTCCGTTAATCGTGACATCCACTCAACATGTGCAAAATACAGAGAAAAGTTCTGACAAGTTCAAAGTGCAGTGCTTGAACCGAACAGCTAGTGATCCGGCACCACCCAAATCAAGTTTTTCCCCGGTGAGTTAAATTTTCCTAGAGATCAAAGAAATATTGATATTTCTAGTTCACCCAAAAATAGTACAACCAGGGTTTCGATTCTCGTCACTTTTCCCGAAGAGATAGAAAGTCTTGTACGGACTTCCGTGGATGAAATGCAAGATTTTCAACAGCTCAAAATGGACAGCTATGACTTGAAATGTGAGAGTCCATAACTTAATAATGATCCTTCCTCATCGTAGGATGATGAAAGTGAGATTCAATCTCACTATGCGTAAGTAATCGAGGAGGATAGCATCATTGAGGATATGAGGGAACTTAAATCCGACATCACCCTCTATGAACCGCCTCGCATTGTTGGACAAAACATTAACTTGATTGAGGCTTACTTTGGACCACCTGTTGAATTTCAAGAAAAGGAGGAAAAGATGGTAAATATGAATGTGGTCACCAACTTGGAATTGATGAACTGTCTCAACATAAGCCTCGCAACTTCCGAACATAATGTCAAAGATAAGGCTATAAACTGTGTTGATGCAGATATTGGAGTTTATGATTTGACAACTGAAAATGTGGGAACAGTTACAACTCTAATCAATCACAACAATGATGTTTGGACATTGCACATTGATGAGGTTAAGTCTAAGCAAGGCTCAGGTGAAAAGGAAAATTGTAAGCATTCTCGCTAGAGGGATAAAAATTGAAGTCCCGGATATTGAAGTAGTGCAAAGAACCACAAAATGTTCAAGTTGTTAAGAACCAGGGCATACAGATAAAACATGATTTCTTTCAGCTTGTCACATCAATTTGAAAATGTGGTGGTCTCGGGTCTCGTCAAGGTTTTAAAGTATTTGATCCTCGGGGGTTTTTTACATTCAAATCCTTTTGAAAGAACTCGCAAACCCTTTAATTAGAAGCATAAACATGTTATCATATGATTTGTTATTATATGATTTGTTTAATTTGAAGGAGTTGCAGATTTGTTTTTCAAATGGGACAGGGAAGACAGTAAACCCAAGTCTTTCCTAGATAGCAAATTTTTGAAGCACAGTCTGGAGTGCATTTCGTCAACAGGACTCGAAAGGTAATTTTTTTTTAAATTACTTGCATGGTCAAAATTTTTTAAAGCACCATTTCTCTGCTCTCCCAACTCGCCGCATTTTTTGAGTATGAAGGGAAGTTGTAACATATGTATGCATTGTAAATAAGCTTTGAAGTTTTTCAGTTTTTATTTCAATGTCCTGGGTTTTAACTGTTTTTAATTTTAATGCCTCCAGCTTTAATTTATTTGTTTTTCGTTTATTTCTTTGTCGGTGCGTTTATTTTTAAATGTCTCGTATGGTTTTTCGCTTTTCTTTAGTTGTTTTTCAGTTTTAGCTTGTGCAGTTTATTTCTTTTTATTTTAGCTTGCTTTTATTTTAGTCTGTACACTCTTTTCTTTATTGCATTTCTTTTTCTTTGTCGTTCGTACATTGCAGTTTAATTTATTTCATTGCGCTTTTATTTTTTATTTTTGCTTCGCTTCTTTTAGTTTATTTCTTTTATTGCCTCGTACGCTTTTATTTTCTTCCCCGCTTTTCCTTTTCTTTGTCTGTCTTTCGCTTTATTTGTTTTTCCCTTGCTCGTACGCTTCGTGCTTTAGTCTCGTGCGCTTTTATTTTGTTTTTGCTTTAAAGCTCGTGCTCGTCCTTGGAAGCCTCGTACAAAGTCCTTTGGCTTCTAAAATTTCTCGTCCTTTGACCTCTCGCCTCGAGCAATCAATGAAAAGTCACCGCTGAAAAATTGTTTTATTCTAAGTCGATAAATCCTCAATCCAAAGGCCTCCCCATTCTCGCTCATTATTCTAATTGAGATAGTCTCGCTTGCACTAAACTCGTGGAACTATTTTGTTATCCAGGATGAAGGTAGAGAGATGATTGGATCTTGTGTCTTACTTGCCACGCTTGTTTTAATGATAGAAAAACTGTTATGTCGTTTTGTTGGAGGAACTCCTGGGAATCCAAGAAAAGTCAGGTTATAAGAGGGGACTATGGTTCATGCAATTATTTGGGTGTCACTAGAGGCTATCAATGCCTAGACTGAAACAGTTCCAGATTGATCAAATATTAAAAGAAAATTGTAATTTCTCTAAGGTCTTCCAGATAGTGATATATTTCAAAAAGAAGAGAGATAAAAAAAAGAGAGATAAGAAAAAAAAAGAAAAAAGGAAAAAAAAAAGAGTTATATGATCAAAAGAGGCAGCCAATATTAGATTCTGCCCTACAGTTGTAAATTGGGTCGTGTAAATCTAAAGGGTAACTCTGTCTAGGCTGTAAAAGGCTAAACTAGTAAACAGAGCTCTACTCGGTTTCCCCTTTTACAATCTAGAAAAGTTGATTAATCCAAGTTTATCATTCAATTCAGTCATCCTTGAAGAAAGTTCTATACCTTTGTAATTGCACATCAGAAATCTTCCTTGAAGTAATCCACCCTAGTATGTCCTTGGGAAATTTTAACAGCTGGCAGTTAGTAGTCAATTTATTGTGAAGAATGCCTGTGGCAAGGCATGATGCATGGTCTTTTTGTTTTGAAACCAGAGTCTTGGGTTCTAAAATAGTGCTACTATTTTACCCGCAGATATCGCCATTTGTTGATAAGCAACACACCCCCACTGAAAAATGAGATTCCATCCTTAGAAAATTCTGAACTTTCATTTTTTGCAAGCAGGACCCTCTTGATCTTTTCAGGTTTTAAATCCATATTTTGCTTGCCTCCTTTTTAAAGTTGTGCTTTTTCTTGCATTCTAGCTGTGTTATCCAAGAATTCACTTTTTACATGCTAGAATCATTCATGCACAAGCAAAATCTTGCACCAGTACCGAGAAAAATCCATAAAACAGTTGCATAAATTCACTGAAAAATCAAACTTTCCATTTTTGGTAGTGTCGCGATATCGCGACACTTCCATTTTCGGAAATGTCGCGATATCGCGACAGGTAAGTCAAAATGCGGCTAAGTGCCAGAAAGGTCGCGATTTCGCGACATGTCGCGAAATCGCGACAGTTTTTGGGAGAGAGACGCAAGCTGTACGGAGGGCGCGATTTTGCGACATGTCGCGAAATCGCGACATGTCGCATTTTCGCGGCAGGAGAGAGAAAATGGGCTGCAGGATGAAAAATCGGTTAAGTCAGAAACATGTTCCAAAATCGCGGTCAACGCGGTCAACGCATGCAGGTAAGGGAACTGTCGCGATATCGCGACGTGTTCTAAAATCGCGGCTGAAAATCAAGAAGCGTACGGAGGCCGGGAAGGGTCGCGATTTCGCGACATGTCGCGAAATCGCGACATGTCGCGTTTTCGCGGCCGACGAGGGAGGAAGTTGCCGATGCTCTGGCAGGGTCGCGATTTCGCGACATGTCGCGAAATCGCGACATGTCGCAGAATCGCGGCAGGAGAGAGAAAGTCATAGTTGACCTGAAAGTGCATTCCGGCGGGAAACAGAAGGCTTCCTGGGGTAGCGACACGTGTCAAAGCGTGAATGGGACAAACAGAAGCCGACATGCAAGCTTATTTTGCGGATTTAATCTGTTTTTAATGTTTTAAGCTTCTGATTTAATTAAAATGCTAATCTAATGCATCTTTTTGTCTTTCATGCAGGATTCCACCTGGCACTTACGGGACAACCGGGAAAGACCATAAAGGCGAAGATAAAGTGCGGATTTAGTCAAGGACCGCCATGCTAGGAGAGAAGCTGCCGGTGAGAGCATTCAACAACAAATTTATTGCAGACTTGATAGCATGAAGACCATTTCAACTTCGGGATGGATTTACGGAGATCGAATTGATGGAGAAGTGGTGACTCATCCGGCTCACCAGCAGAATTAATGAAAGCATTTATTTGCAGCTGCGAATGAATGCAAGTTGCATTTTATTTTATCTTCTCCATTTATGGCAGTTGACTGCACAGATTTGCCGAAGGGTTAAGTTCTATCCGGACTTTGATTTTTAAATGGATTTTTATTGTAAATCCCCGGTCCTAGGGTTTAAGTGCGATAAGATTTAGGGTTTGAGCAAGATATTTTGGAAAAGATCGTGGTCTGTCCCGAGTCTATAAATACAAATTCTAAATGTAATCGCAGGAGGCTGAGACTTAGAAATAAAGGCTTATAAGCAATTTCTTGCAAATTTTGTGAAATCCTTTGTTTCCGGACTTGGAGTTGATGTGCTTTAGCTTTTCTCGTGATAGCATGGCCAGGAGCCTAATCTTTTGCAGAGTGTGATAAGTGTATTTTCTTTTGTTATCCGTTCCATTTAAAGTTTGTTAGATATATGTCGTAGAATCGCCATTGTCAAGATTAAATATGTCGTTAGGGCTTCAGCTTGTTCTATTGTCTCGCTAGGGGAAATTACAGATTTCGTGTGTAAGTTTGTTCTAATTGCTCTGTCTTCATCGTGCGAGCTAGGCTTCCGGTGAAAGATACCGCTTTAACCAACTGCCCCTTGGATTTATAATTTTCTCGCTAGATCCGTTTCACTCGCCTTGTGCTCTTAGTTGAAAGTGATCTTAGACCGACCGGACACTTTCTTCTCGGGATTTGTTCTGTTGTGAAGCCGATAGCATAGATAAGATTGATAGTTTAGAGTTTTACAGCTTTAAAGTCCGATAAACTTCTCTTTCTCGCCTTACCCTACCCTCTCTTTTCTTACCGTTAATGATCCATTTTTATTTTCTTTATTTGCCTTTTATTTAAATCATCGACCCATGAGAGCTAGATCTAGAATTCAAGTTAAATCCGATTGTCAACAACTTTTGCAACTACCGAACAAGTTCAGAACCCCCCGTAAGGTAACGAGAGCAGTCCATATCGAAATCTATTCCGTAAGTGGAAAAGAGTGAATTGCCATTCGACCCAACTCTGTAACTCGCACCTTGGATAACCAGCTAGATCCTAAAGATGAGTGGGATCAGTCCCGTGGGTGTCTCCGGAGCTTTTCTTTGCCTTCATCTTTTTTCCCGGGGTGTGCATGAAAGCCGGACCAACAGAGAGGACTCTTTTTCTAAGCTAAACAAGGTTATGGATAATATCTCACAATCATATTCTGACCCCCAATCATGTTTTGGTTGTTGATCATCTTCTAACTCATCATTTGACCTGTCAAAGTCAGTAATAGATAATGTAATGATATACAAATGGTCACTAAGCAAATGACTATTACTAGGATTAGTGTACTCATTACCATTAATGTCTCCCTCTAAGCCAAAGTTAATGCATTAAAGAGAATTAGCAAGAAGCTCATCAAGCATGCATATATGGTATCCCAAGCCTGATTTAACTATTGAAAGTTGATAATAAGATTCTAGAGGGATATGGTGGCCTTGCTCGTATCACCCTAATTTATTTTTGTGCTAATTATGATGATATATTACCACATATTAAATATAGGTTTGAGAGATAATTAATATTTGCCTAAAGTGGCTCTTCCTCCTCTAGTATAGGAGGGATGTCTATGGAGGCATCAATACCACCATAAACAAAAAAAATTTGGCTTGGGTAGGACGCAATGGGTACTATAGTACCTATGGGTAATGGTGTGCTACGTGGGTGACCAAAATATCTAATTAAATCTACGATCAGGGGGAATGTAACATCTTGCACTAGATATTCATCAATACTTAGATTTATCATGTAAATTATGACTTATGGTGATTGTTTTGGGGAAGGTGATGATGAAGATGTCATTTTTGATGAGATCTATGTGGTGATGGGTAGTTCTTCCTCTATGAGTGAAGCATAGAATAAATTTATGGAGATGGTTGAAATCGAAGGTGTAGGAGGTGTGATGGATGGTTTAGGTGTAAATGATTTTGTTGATGATGGTGGTGATAAAGGTGATGGCATAGGTGCCTTTTCTAGATTTTGAGAAGGATGTTATGATGATGATGAAGGAATTTCTAAAGAAACAAATAATGAGGGTTGAGTTGGAGGTGGTGGTGGTGGAGTGATAGATGGTCATGGTGTGAAATTTTTGGTTTGAATGGGGTTGTTGGACCAAATTTCTAAATGTGTGGAAGACAAGGTGGACTCCTAGGGATGCAAAACCATATTGTAAAATTTGAAGGGCTCCAAGTCTACAGGGATGCAGTGAACTTGGCCTTCATGTATATACTTTATGCACTGATGCAATATAGAAGGTATGCATTTCATGTCTTGAATCCAAGGCTTGCCAAGCAATATGTTGTATTGCATGGCACCTTTCAAGATATGACACAAAACATGAATAGTATTTTGTCCAACCTGAATAGGAAGAACTACTGTGCCAATGGTGGAACATAGGGCATCATTGAAAGCTCAAAGGGTGAAAGTGAATGATGTGATGCATGATAGCGGAATGTTGAGATGTTGGAGGGTGGTAGAGGTGATGATGTTAATTTATGATCTTGTGTTAATCAATACATGTTTTAAGGGGATCCTATACACATTGGAAATAATATGCAATGGTGGATTAGGTACCTTAGTGGGTATCATATGAATTTCATGATCCTAAAATCTAATATTGGGATCTTGACAATTTTGAACATGCCCTACAAAATCTATGAAAGAATTAAGGTCTTGTGGCTGCAGTTCAATAGATATTAAGATCTCCATCAGAGCTTCTTGATGTGGGGTTGATTATTGAATTAGCTCATAGATGTAGAGCCTCATCGATGAAATTTTTAGACTTAAATTTTTTTCCTTAGTTTGAGCACTAGGTGAGGCAGAGTAGGCATGATCAAACTAGTACTAGTGGTACTTGTGATGTTGATGGAATATTAGCAAGATCCAAAGATTATGTGGGTTGCATTGGGTATCATCTATTCCTCATCACATTGTTGATCATTCCCATGAAACCTTGATTAGGTGGGATGGTATGCACTTGATTAACCTACTTAGGTTATTTTATTTTTATAGTAGGTATTGTGTTTGCTCCATGTTAACGTAAAGGGTCTTGGAAGACACCTATATTTTGGTTTTTAAAGGCAAGAGGATTATCGATTTGAATCTCTTATCTCTTGATCATGTCCTATACTATATTCTTAAATGTGTAGCATGACTGAATGTCATGGTCCTTTTATCAATGATAGGTGTAGTACTAATCCTCCCTAAAAGACTTAGGTTTAATATTATTCAGATTCAGTTTTTAGATCTCAGGGAGAGTAATTTTTTTTTTTTTTTAAGCGAAAAACCCCTTGTGGGGCCGCCTTGGTCTGAGAGACCATGAACAGGGGGTTCTACACCGTCAAATTCACCGTCATAGTAATCACTTGCACCTTGCATAATCAATTAAAATTTGATTCCAAAGACTAGAAATGGTGTATATTGGTGAGGTGATCAATGAGGTTGAGCTTGAAGTTTTTGTTATGGTGTATTGGTTGTTTGAGTGTTGTACTACACTAGTGGAGGTTGGGCCTGTAGGCAGTTTCGTTAGAGCTTAGTTTGTGGGCCCAAGGGCACTTAAGATAACTTAGTTTATCGAAGATATCTTTGGTTGGTTTTGGCCACCCTTTGCATTTTTATTGGATAATTCCTTCTTATAGAGTTTGATTTCTCCTTCTGGGACCTTGATGTCCATAATTACCTTTGCCTAGGCCAAGACCTCCTTGAAAGTTCTATACTTCTAAAGTTGCAATAATAATGAGATTTATTTGGTGCAACTCCTAGTAAACATTTGAATGAGTTCTATGATGGGTAGGTTGAAGGGTAATTTGGCTATGACAACCTTCAACCTATTTCCATTTTCCATTATTGGTTCATACTCAAATTGGAAAATATTATATAGATAATTTGAGGTGGCATTTTTCTTGACACTAAAGATAAATCATTCTAGGAAATCATCCACCAATTATTCAAAGGTTAAAATATTATGGCATGGAAAATGGTTATACCACTCCAAAACACACTTAGTAAATGTTATAAGAAATATTTCTAGAATGAGGGGATCATTGTCCTAAATATGGAAGCAAGTATTCATGAATCTCATCACATGTTCCTATGCATCTTCATCACCCTTTAATTTATCCAAATTTGGCATCTCAAAGTGCTCAAGATAGGGTAGTGATAGACGAATGGACGTGGAGCCTGGTTGGTGAGCTATTGTAGGGTAGGTTTTTGGTAACCTAAACCTGAGGCTTGCTTTTCTAAATATTTGAGGTGCTTTATCAATAATTTATAGGCCTTTTATGAGATGATGGCATCTGCTCACATTTGACCTTGATGAGTTTGAAAGTTTTATTGTTGAGAAGGTGGTTGGTGAGTGTTGTCAATAGGCATGTTGTCATATGTTACCTTAGAGTATGTATCAATTAGTTTTTGATACTCTAGTTGTTGCTCCTCATAGGCTTCATGGTCCTGTTGGTATGGGTATGCTTAATAGTATTATGGTGAATGAGGTTGATGATGATGGATGGATGGCAGTCTATGATGTTGATTATGCATTTGATTTAGGCATGAATGAGGTGGAAGATTCTAATTTGGGCATGATGGAAGGTTGTGATGTGGTGCTTGGTGCCCTTGGTTTTTTGGACTAGTTGCCTTTTCTGCATAGATGTGGGTAATCTCTAATGTATTATCCATTGCAACTAATGGTCCAAGGTTGTTCTGGGAACTTGGTTTTAGTTTACCATGTCAATGGTGTGTGGTCTATTCACACATGTGTGAGTGGTATGAATAGAGATGTTTTGCATTTCACACCATCCTTGACCATACTACCTATCAAAAGGTGTAGTGGGAGGATTAATATCACCATCCTTGGATCCAGGAGTTTATATGACAAATGCATAAGCTAACGTGGTAGCATTATTATGACCTTAAGTAATGTACATGTTCTAATGATCATACTTATATATCATCCATGGACAATCAACTAGGGTAGCTTGAACATCCTTATATTATTATGGGGTGCCCTCCTAATTTTGATCTATAGGAGTCATAGTTTGAGTTGAGATATGAATGCATGATAGGGATCTCCTAGATATTTTATCTTGGATGTAGTTATCCCTATAAAAGGTATGCAAGATGTCTTGATTTGGATAATCAATATCTTAATCATAGTCAAGACTTTTGGGTGAATTGTGAATTGGGAATCCCAATGTGTTAGGGTCAATGGATTGATGGATGACATTTGTGTCAGGATGATCGCATATCCACTTAAATATGATAAGATCATATGGATCAATTCAAAAATGATCCATGGATCTAGGTGATGGATTATTAGCATAAGCTCGTGAATGATCCTAGCTATGTGTTACGACCATATTCTAGGTAAATTATGAATAAAGAACCACAAAAATGCTATCAAGCACTTTTAAACCATGTAAATAAAACAAAAAAAACAATCAATAAAACACTCTTTTTGTTATGATATTTATTTTTTTTATTTTTTAGATTTTTGTGTGCTTTTATTTTGTAATTCAACTCTTAATAAACTAAGGAAGATTAAATGATCTCTATAGAAAGGTAGTTTTTGTGCAATATCTATCAAGAAATACAACACAAATGATAAAAATAGATTCCTATAGGTAATATATGGGTGATAGGTGATTTTATAAGAATAATGCCCCATTTAGGACGGACCATGCTATCTAAATCCTGCTACTTGCCCAACCAGGATTTTGATTCACACTCAGGCATGCTTGGATACAAATGACAACTATGTTTCCTAGATTATTAAGCCCTATGGTTAAGGGGGATATAAACCTAACCTACTTTGGGATACACCCAAAATAGGGGGCTCCTTGATGATGAAGTCCAAGAAACCACTCATGGGGGCTACTATGGTGTTTAAATGGGCGAGCTAGTGAAAAGAGGTGAAATCCTACATTGGTAGTCTTGATTGGGGATTGGTGATGAAGGTCAAGCTTACCAATGTTTAAGTGATATGTTCATGTATGATGTTTTTTTATTTCTGAAAAGGAAAATAAATAGCACACAAATAATTCTAACTAATGCAAATCATGAAGCAAAATGTATGTATTTTCACTACATGATGATTCATATTTTTATCGAACAACAATGCAAGAAAAGAGTGGAAGCATAAAGACCATCTTGATATAATATGACTACATAATATGGACCACCTTGATCTAAGACAATCAAAGAATAGAGACCATATCAACCTGAGATGGTCACAGTTTGATAGTTTTAAAAATAAAAATAAAGAAACATGCATGTAACAAGACTATGTGTTTTTCTTATTTTTAGTTTTTTTTCTATCAAAACATGAAATAAAACTATTCGAAGGTATGAAATTGTAATATAGAATCCTTTTTTTTTATGTATATTTTTTAGATGAGCATTGTTTTGTCTTTGTTTAGAGATTTTCACATCCTAAGATGGTTGTAGAACAAAGGCCATTTTGAGCTGAGATGATTACAACAAAGGGGTTGTCTTGACCTAAAATGATTGACTGTGTACTTGTAAATCACCAAATCAAACAAAAATTAGTCATGATTTATCAAAACAATAAATTATGAAAAAAGGAGACCCACAAGGGGTCCCACTGTGATTTCCATTTGAAAGTGTGAAAACTTGCACCATATAAAAGATAAATATAAAATGAAACAAGGTAACACAATGCAAAAATAAACCGCAACAAATCTAGCTATGTTGAATTGTATAAATTTCTTTAAAAAGGTGTTACATAGAGTCCCCTTCAAGGATTTTATCGATGATACAATATTACAATAAGGATCGTAATATCTTTTTTCATTGGATAGAGTTTTCTTAGGTGTAATCTAAAAGGTTCTCGCACCAACAACAATATTTTGGAGAGTGATTTTTTAGTGATCATCGCATGAGAGTTGAATCCAAGGGTATTTCACAATACCTGATCCTATAACCTACACATAACGAAACAAAAGAGATATTAGTAGCATCTACAGGGCCCATCAAGGTTGGATCCATATTTATCAATAAATAAATCAAAATAAAGCAAATGCATGAATGAAATAATAAGAATCTATGCTATTGCAACAAGATAAGATGCATAAAATAAAATATCTAATATTGAAATAAGAATGCAACATGTAAATCTAAGCTAACAGGTAGAAGACTATAAAAATTGATGACCTAAATGGGACCATCTTGGGTAGAGATAGTCTTTATCTATGGACCATATCAAGGTGATATGGTCGTTGTTACAAACTTGTAACTTTGTGAAACTAAATCTAGGTGACATTAGGGTGATCCAATGGGTTTTATCAATAGATTGTCTCATAAGTGTGGATGCAAGTTGGTTGGTTTAGACAATATAAAGTAGTTATGTTTATCAAATGAGGTGATGGAAGGTGGCTTTTAGTTTTGAATGGTAATCCAACAACATGGTGATAGTGAGAAAGCTTTGGTAAATGATTTGGGTAGCACTTCATGGAGGCAACGCTAAAAAATTTGGATTAGAAAATAGAGGGGGGTGCATCCAATTTATAGCCCCCTTAGCACACAACCAAAGAGACAAGTGGAAATCAAGGGTAACCTGATTTCCAATCAACGGGTGGTAGGGGTGACTGTAGATTAGTTGGCATGATGGGAAATTAGCCACCACACTGACAGGCAGTCCTACTGTTTGATTATTCTTTTTGTTTTTATGTGCACATGACCATATTAGTTCAAGTTTGTCCCAACCTAGAGACCATCTTGGATCAATATGATCATGCTTCCCATGGGATAAAATTGCTTTTTATTGGAGAAAAACACCAAATTAGCCCTAAAAATACCCTATATGGATTGAATGGGTTAGAAGGAGGTCTTTTGGATAGTCTCCTTGTGTTTACGTATTTTAGGTATCTACACTTAGCATTAAAGAAGCATCTCCCTAAATTAAATTATAATGCTAACATCTAAGAATAAAGTTAGCATTAAACATCTATTTAACTAAAAACAAGTAAACAAGTTTGGAATATAATATAATGCTAACTTATAAATCTTTTCTCTTTTATTTTGCAAAGAAAAACATCATCAAAATAGAATACTACTATCTCATTGTTTCATTTGCTAAAAAACCAATTATTTCACACATTTACATGGAGACTTCCAAGCCTTTTCAATTTAGGTAATAACCAAGTTTTACACAATAGAGTTTCCATATACATAACAACATTTCATTCCCAAATGCATTAGAGCGATTCCACCCAAGTAGTCCATGCACCACCTTCTTTTCACAATCATCTTTATGAAAACTTAAAGGATGAATACAACTCAATGCAATGCAATTTAACATGTTGTATGTATAAATGCAAGCAACCATGCAAATATACATCTTAAAAAATTAAGGAGATAATTCCATACTTCTATCTATAATGGTTTCCCTACCTACTCAAGTCTTAGGAAACCATTATATATTAAACAACACCCAAGTTCTTTTCTTTATAAACCCATACCAATTTTTCAACCTAGCAACATAATAAAATAGTTTTCTATCTTATTCTTATATATATATATATATATATCAAATAAAAGAATTATATAACTTAAAAATTATTTTTAAACACAATAAAATTTCTTTTTCATAAAATATTCCAATCTCTTTTAAGTAAAATAACTCATAAATTAATCTATATCTTCTTTTCTTTATAAAAATAGGGCACATAAATAGTTTTCCTTTAACTAAATGATCTCATAAAACATAGTTATTATTACCATGGTAATAATGTTTTACCAAAAGGTAACGAGCACAAAGTGGCTAATTTTTTAAGGATGGAGGAGTGAGTGAGCGAAAAGGAAGTAGGAGCAGCGGTGCATGGAAAGGAAATAGGAGCAAAAATTAATGGAAATAAGAATCACAACACAAGAAAACCCGGTGCAGGTAGCAGAGAAAATCCTGGCCACATCAGTGAGGGCAATAACAACTGGGTGGGAGCTAGGGTCTGTTGAGTAATTTGAACAAGGACAGGCCACACCACAATGCAGAAAGTGGACTCCTTCCTTCCCAGACCACCCGGATCAGCTGGGAAGACATCTATGTGGCCCAAGCGGAGGACCCAGGACCAACAACCGTGTCCACCATAGGATCCCGATACTAGGGGTCAAAATATGATCCCGAACCACAGACCCATGGACCTTCTAGTCAGAAAGAGGGAGCCTCGAGAGTGGCAGGTGGACCACCAAATTCCTCCTGATCCTTCGTGGAGATAGTAAACCCAAACCCTAATCCGAAGATATAGGCCTAGGATCGAGTTGCTCCCTTCCAACGATAACCTCGAGATCCCCTATGAAATCATGACCAACATGATCGACCGAAACTCCAACTCATTGATCAAAAAATTCCTCGGATCCTGGCCTGACATGGAGTCCATTCACAAATGGGCCAACACCTCCTAGCGCCCGATCGGATCCATGGAGCTAGTTGCCCTCCCCAGAGGATTCTTCCTAATTTGGCTGAACAATCCTATAGACTCTCGATGGATTCTCACTAGTGGGCCTTGGTTCTTCGATCGGAGAGGCCTCTTCCTCCAAAAGTGGGAGGTGGATTTCAACCTAGTGACCTAGAGCATTAACTTTGCTCCGATCTGGATCCACCTTCCCGACCTTCTAGTCCAATTTTGGCATGAAGACATCCTCCATGACATAGCGAGAAGCATTGGAGAACTGATCTCTTTCGACCCTCCAACACGCTCTAGGACTCGAATGACCCAGGCTCGCATGTGTGTCAATGCCAACTTGGATGCAGACCTCCCATCCTCGATCAACCTCATTTCCAAGGTTTGTACTTTTTCTCAAGCTATTGAATACGAAAATAAACCTACATTTTGTAGTCTGTGTTGCAAACAAGGCCATCTTAACTCCTAGTGCCCTTCTCAACCCCCAACCACCTCCTCTCGGAGGAATCATCATGTTTCCAAAACCAGTCATCCCCCTGGCCTCGATCCCATCCCCAACCCTCATGTCTCCCCTCCTGCGACCCCCTATCGGGAGAAGGATCCTTTGGAACCCCCCCAATCGGGCCCCTCCCCCTACAGCCCATCCATCTCGATGTCAAACCACTTCTCCCCCATGTCCTCCGATGACCCTCCCTCTGATCCCTCTGAACTAGATTTCAACTACCCGTTATGCCCTCCACCCTCCCCTCTCTCCCTCCTTCGAGCCTTGGCATCCCCAAATAGCCTCCCCTCCCCTAACATCTTCCTCCTATTACTTCCCCATCCTGCTCTCTAAGGAAACCATTTGCGGATGTGGGCTGAGTTAAGAAGAGGGGTCACCCCTCACTACAGGACATTAGAAATAGGGAAGCCTCAGATGAAGTCACAAATGGCACCCAACTCACTCTCAGAGGGTCCTCCCAGATTTCGGAGACCTAGGAATAGAATAAAAACAACCTTCCCCCCCACCCAGGAGAGGGAAGTGCACATCATCAAGAGTTACCAAATGAAGATCCTCTCATGGAACGTGAGAGGCCTCAATGGATGAAATAAGCAACGCTTAGTAAAGTCCATGAGGAGAGAACATAGACCCACCATTCTTCTTCTCCAAGAAACCAAGCTTGATTCTCAGGATGTTTCTTGCATTTCAAATTACATTTGGAAAGACTCTGCCTCCTATTTTAGTCCAGCCAATGGAGCTTCAGGGGGCCTTTTGTGTTTATGGGATCCATCCAAGGTCGATGGGATGGTGTTGTCTATGATTGAGAGCTACATTAATATTTTGTTCTTCAACAAATATGATGGGTTCCTATGGGTCCTATCAAATTTTTATGCCCCAAATGCTCCTTCTCGGAGGAACTCATTATGGAACTCCCTCAGTCAGCTGAGAGATATTTTTTCTATAGAAGCTTGGATGTTGGCCGGAGACTTCAACTCCCCCCTCTTTCCTTCCGACAAGAGAGGAGGGACTCCAATAATTGAGAGATTCTATGAGCGCTTCATGAGCTTCGTAGACAACAATGAACTAATGGATATCAGTCTTAGAGGGCCAAAGTTCACTTGGAGCAACCGTAGGAAGGGTGACCAGCTGATCCAGATGCGCCTTGATCGTGTCCTCATTTTTGTCAATGCCATCCCAAAATTTGGTGATGCAACCATGCGCTCTCTACCTAGGATCGGATCCAACCACAATCCCCTCTTACTAGATTGTCATCCTCATGCCTCCTCTTTCAAATCTCCCTTCAGATTTGAATCAATGTGGCTCCACGATCCAAACATCAGATCCTTAATTGCTCAATGGTGGGCCCACCCTTTCCATGGATCCAAAATTTCTCAGGTGAGCAACAAATTACGACATGTAAAATACAATCTGAAATGTTAGAACAAAGAAGTGTTCGGGAACATTTTCCAGAAGAAGCAACAAATTCAATCCCAACTCCGAGATATCGAAATCACTCTTCAGGATGGTGATCCTGACCCCACACTTCAAGACTCTGAAAGAATCCTCCTCTCTGACTATCACAACATTCTCAAAAGTGAGGAAGTATTTTGGAAACAAAAATCCAGAGTAACATGGCTCAAAGAAGGTGATTCGAATACCAAGTTTTTCCATGCCACAATAGTGAGGCACAAGGGAAGCAACAAGATCAAGGAACTAGTTCAACAAGATGGCCAGGTAGTCTCGAACATTCAAGAAATCAGATCCAAGGTAGTTCTTTTCTTTGAGGAGCTTCTCGACCCATCTCCCAGTTGTGACCACCAAAATTTTGAGGACCTCCTCCAGAACATCCCCAGGTTAGTCACTACCGACTAGAACCGAATGTTACTTAAAACCCTTTCTGCTGAAGAAATTAGGTCTGCTATTTTTTCTATGCAAGGAGGGAAAGCTCCAGGTCCGGATGGCTTCCCCCCCATTTTTTCTAGCACTTCTGGGATATCCTAGGCCTAGATGTGGTCTCGACCATCCAACAGATGCAGAAAGATAGGGAGATCCCAGGGGACATCAACTCCACCTTCTTAGCACTCATCCCCAAAGTCAACCAGGCCCACACCCTCTCTGACTTCTACCCCATCAGTCTGTGTAATGTCCTATACAAGATCCTCACCAAGGCCCTGGCCACTAGGCTCAAGCTCATCCTTCCTTGCATCATTACCCCAAATCAAGGCAGTTCTATCCATGGTAGGCAAATCATCGATAGCATTATCACCATCCATGAGCTCATCCATTCCATCTCCTCGAGTGGCCAAGCAGGCTTCCTCCTGAAGCTTAATATGAACAAAGCCTTCGATAGAGTCTCCTGGGATTTCCTATTTGTGGTACTCCAAATATTTGGTTTCCACCTAAACTGGATCGATCTGATCAAAGGTTGTGTTACCTCGATAAATTTTTTTGTCCTGGTCAATGGATCCCCAGCAGGTTACTTCAAGAATTTTAAAGGCCTCAGGCAAGGAGACCCCATTCCCCCTTTCTATTCATCATTGTTGTGGAAGCTCTCGGGAGGGCTCTTACCCATGCTTACCTCGAAGGGTCTATCTCTGGCATCAAACCTACTTCCTCTCTCCAGGTCGTGTCCCACCAATAGTTTGTCGATGACACTATTCTGGCTACTCGTGCCTCGGTTCCCCAAGCTCAGTGCATCAAATCCATCCTCCACTCCTTTGAGGCTATGGTAGGTCAAAAGGTAAATTTTGACAAGAGTAAGATCTACTTCATCAATACTCTAGTGAGGCACCAAGCCCACATTGTTGCCATCCTTGGATGCTCCATTGGTGCCTTCCCTACCACTTACCTTGGGTTCCCTCTCTTCGAAGGCTAGTCCAGAAGATCCTTATGGAACCCCATCATTGAGCGCATCCAAAAAAAGTTGGCCAGCTAGAAAGGAAGCCTCCTCAGTCAAGCAGGCAAAGCCACCTTAGTCAAAGCCACCCTTCAGAGCATCCTCATCTTCTTCCTATCCATTTTCTAGATCCCTACTAAAGTTTACAACCGCATTGAGCAACTACAAAGGAATTTTCTTTGGTCAAGATCAGAGAACAAGCAGTAGATTCACCTGGTGGCTTGGAATTAGGTATGCTCTAGGAAGGAATATGGTGGCATTGGGCTCTGGAAGGTCCACAATATGAACCTAGCTCTCATTGCCAAGCAAGGTTGGTGGATCCTCACCAATGAAAACTCTCTGTGGGTTTCCATCATCAAGGCAAAATACCTCTGGCATAACTAGAACTTGTTGGATGATCCTAACCCCATCCATGGATCTATAGTTTGGAATTCAATCCTTAGGACTAAGCATATCCTTCAGAAGGGCATCATATGGAAGCTAGGAAATGGATCCAGGATCAACTTATGGAGTGACCTCTGGCTGGGCAACTATCCATTGCAGGACCATGAGGATCTTGTGTGCCTCAGACTAGTGATTGATGCCCTATTTGGGCCAAAGGTAAGAAACTTCTTCCTCTCAGAGAGCCCTTCCTGGAAGCCCTTTCCAGTTGATGCCCTCTCAATAGAGCAGAAGCTTACCTCTATCATTCTCTCTGATCTTCTCCACCTTTGTGTCATCCCCTCCTCCTTGGTGGAAGATTCCATCCTTTGGGCTCCCACCACTTTTGGCCTCTTCTCTATCAAGTCAGCCTATGCCCTATCCGAGAACCCTGGCCCTCCCTGGTTTCCCTCCAAGCTCATCTGGAAGCCCCATCTTATCCCTAAGGTCAATTTTTTCCTTTGGTTATCTGTCCAGGATAAGATTCTCACCATCCCAAACCTCCATCATCGTGGCCTATCTCTCCCCAATCATTGCTACCTATGCCTCTCAGATTGTGAGTCTACCCAACACATCTTCACTTCCTACCCCTTCTCCCAATCCATTCTTTCTTCCCTATTCTCCTCGATTGGTATCTCCTGGGTCCCGCCCTTCTGGCTTAGTGATCTTTGTGTCCAGTGGTCGAATCCATTTAAGGGCCACCGCTTGAAAACATTTTGGTCCTTCTACCTCCCCCACTTTCCTATGGGAGGTCTGGCAGGAGTGCAATGCCCGTGCCTTCAAATATTCTTCCCATAATGAGAATCATGTCCTCTCTAGGATCATAGTTGCTACTACTAAAAATGTGTCTATCACCCAGGGCAAAAGTGATCCAAAGCCTCAATATGAAGATCTCCTGGCTTCCTCTCTCAGAATCCCTGAAGGCATCCACAAGCAGGCCTCTCCCAAGGCTGATCGCTCCCTCATCAGGTGGACTCCTCCCCCTCCAGGCTTCCTCAAGCTAAATTTCAATGGTGCAGCCAAAGGAAATCTAGGAGCTACAAGAGTAGGAGGCATCATCCGATATCACAAGGGAAACATCATCCTGGCCTACGTCGAGAATCTGGGGTTTAACTCCAGTCACTTCACCGAAGCTAGGGCTCTCTATCAAGGTGTTATCCTTATTCACAGCTTGTAGGTTCCCAATGTCATGGTGGAAGGTGACTCCAAAAACATCATCACCTACCTTACTTTTGGATCTTCCCCCACTTCGTGGAACATCTCCAGTATGATCACAGAAGTCAATCATATGATGCTCTCCTTCTCGAGCATAAGGTTGACCCACACCTACAGGGAGGGAAATCATGTGGCTGATCAGTTAGCCAATATCAAAATCTCAGAGTCTGGCCTCACTATGTGGAAAGACTCCTTCCCCCAAATGATCATCGATACCAATGCTGCTGATGTCATCATTCAGTAAGTTGATGTGGGCCAGAGTTAGAAACCAACTTCTTCGATTTCAAGCCCACCACCACCTAAGCATGTTGAATATTCAGCCTAGAGCCAACGTGGCAAGTCTTCATCATGGCACCATGAGTTCTGGTTTTGATCATCTCTCACATGTGGGTCTTTTTCAAATCAACCTCCCCAGGTGGAACCCCCAATCATTGCAAGAATAGGAGTCTTCACAGCATCAACCAGTTGTCAGCCTAGCCTTGGTGGCACACTTATAAGTCCTTGTTCACATGGAACTAGGAGAACATCAACATCGAGAGCATTCACCTTGAGAACAACATCACCCCTCTATCCGGCTTTGGTAGGGGTACCCGAACCTTGGGAATGTTTGCCCCCCTCACCCGTGTCCTTGATTGGTTCAATGCAATTGTCCCAATGCTCAATGGCCATTCCATTCACTTCCTCATTTTTAGTCGATCCTCACTGACTTGTCGCTACCTCTCTAGTGCCTTTTGGGCAAGGTGCATTTTCAACGTCGACCCGATGGTGTGTTTCCTTTTTAACATCCCCATGGTGGTTGCTTTCGTCACCCCCATCACGTGTCTCTGCCACATCTACCTATCCAGCAAGGATGTTCATCCCCCTCATCATGTCCCATACTGGCCCACCCATTTAGTCAGACTTGGTGCCACCTTCGCTCCCCTCCACCTGGCCCTCCCCCTTGTTTGGTGTGCCATTTCACCCGTGTCCCTTGATTTTCATCTCAATTTGGTTGATTTGGAGCACGAGCCACCTTGGGTGGTGGATTCTTCTAGAGTTTTCTTGTAGCTTTATTTCCACCCCCACCACCCTTCCTCCTTATCATTTTCCCCCCCCTCGATCATTGTCTATCGCATCATTTCTATTTTCTTGCCATGGCCGAAATCGAACCTGCATCCCTCCAACTAACTCCCCTAGTCGAAGACATCTTCAGAGACCATGGCCTCCTCAACTTTCTACAATGGTTTAGCAAGACCGAGCTAGATTTGTCCATGGATTTCATTCACTCATGGAATGGAGGGCACGTCATCATCAGAGGGATGGACTTCACAGTCACAATGGACCTATTTGGAGGAAGTCATTGGCCTCCCCAATGATGGGGAAATTATTAACCATGAAAAACACTCCCTCCAAGGGGAATTGGCCCTATTCAGGGACAAAGGGGAGTCCCTCGGCAAAGAAAAAGGTGGTATAGTGAGGGAAACACTGTCAAAACCATGGGACATGGTGATGGTAATGATGCTACAGTATTTTACCCTCGACAACCCGAACGTTGTCCTCCAAAGCTTTCATCTCGCATTCTTGAATCACCTTCGAGGGAAAAAATCAATTAACATTCTTGAGTATATGTTTTGGTCTATGGAGAGATTATTCTTGAGTGTGAAGAGAGGAGTCTCCTCCTCCCCCCTCCACCAGGGCCTCCATCTTGTGTTGTTCAACTTCATGGTGGTGGAGCAGAACCGTAGGGTAGATGTGCCTACTGTACCTGCTCTCATTATCGAAGGACCTACTAACACCGAAGGAGAGGTTGGGGGAGATGTCCTGGTCTCCCCTCCTCCCAATTGCACTCCGAGCTCTGTATCCAGGGTGGATGATACCCCAAGCTCCCAAAAATCTGAACCCCATTGGTATCCCCTTTGAGCCAAGGTGGGTATAGCAAATAGAAGGCCCCGCTCATCATCGATGATGCTTCGAATGATTCCCTCTCCTTCTAGGCCAAGAAAGACAAGCCGACGAGGAGATCGATCCATAATGAAGGGACCTCTGCTCAGGCTCCCTTACTGGCCTCTCGAGTGATGCACTTCCCAAACCTTTTTTACTATGGGCACATCTAGGAGATCCAGGACCTCCTCAAAGCTCTTGGTCGGGCGGCCAGGACTATCTCCTCCCTCCTGGTTCAGGTGGACTCCCTCCTCAAGGAATACAAGGATCAGTATGAAGTCCTCAAGGAATTCAAAAGCTTGGTTGGAGAGAGCCCTATGGGTAATGGTCCGGGACCAAATGTTTAATTTGTGTTGCAGGTGGTTTCTCGGTCGTGGGGGTCTCCCCTTGGTGTTTTTTGTTGTTCTTGCTCTGGTGTGGGTTTCTTTTTTTTTGTGGTCTACTCCTATGTGGGCCTTTTTTATTTATTGGTTCTCAAGCCATGCCCCTGCATGGGCATTTTTTGGTTGTATGTTGTTGCCCCTATGTGGGCCCTTTTCAGTGTTCAGGCCCTCCCCTGCGTGGGACTCAGGGATGATTTTGTACCTCGGCAGTAGTTTCTCTAGGGTAATGGTAGGATTACCTGCATGTTGGTTGTTTGTCTCTTCGGAGCTTCTAGTTATTTCTCAGCTATTGTAAAAGGTTACGAGACCCTTTCAAAACCCCTTTTCACCAATCAAAAAAATAATTATTTACAAAAGAAGAAAAGAATACCCTACTATCCAAAAATTATTAAATTTTCTATAACTTAAATTAAATCAAAGGATATTTCTAACCTTAATCTCAATTTAAAAATACAAGCTTTTGTGACCATACTGAACAACCAAATAATGTACAAAGAGCCTATAAATTAAATCCATACACCTACACAAGCTATACATTAAAAGCAATGCTTGACATTAACGAAAGCAAGCAATAGACACCAGCTAGATTCTAATGCAAGTCAATGGTTCTCTAACCACTATGGAACCTCATAGGCAAACAACTCTAAGGTACTAGAAGAAATGCTAGGTTGAAGCCTCACATGCCTAGCTCTAATGAAACCACCTCTTGAAGTTGAAGTCTAACACGTCACCAAAGTAAGAGATCCAACAATAGATAACATCAACAAAATGAGATCAAACTAGCAAGGAAGTAAATCAAAATAGCCAACCACCTTTTGGGAAAAACATTGGTTATATCTACTATTGATTTATTGCCTCCATTTAAATTTTCAAACCTGGGAAGCTCGTAAAATTATGAAATACCATGCACAGTTTATGCCTGTAACACTTGAATAAATTAATTGTAGCTTCAAAAATTTATTACATGTAAAAAATGTCTAGGATCCCTTTTTAGGGGTGGTCTATGCATTTATGGTAGGGTACCTAGGAATAGATATTTGGGGATATATTATTATATTGTATAAGGGTTGGCATGGGCCACACATAACCCAAGGTTGATTGTATTATAATATTATATTATATTATAATATAATATTATATTAGTAGTAGGCTCCCCAAAGTAGAATAAGAATATGGATATATAAAGAAGAGATATTTGTCATTGTAATCATCATTGAAGAAGAATCTTATGTAATCATCGTGCCCACGAAGTGGCTTATGGGACTTTGCCCTCCTTGAGTGGCTCTCTCATCTTGGGAGATCTTGTGGAGTGATTCCTTCCTTAAGGAGTATTATTGGTGTTTCCCTACCTTAAGGGTATTATCTATCTCTCTCTCATTTGTGGATTGTTATTGTGGATAATGTATTGTGGATGAATGATTTGATATTTTTGCATATTGGTGAATGGTTTATGTTAATAATAATAAAGTTATGCAACAAGTGGTATCAGAGCAACGATTTTGGCAAAGTGGGGATTTTTGTGAAATTGCAAAATTAGGGCAATTTTTTTTTGGAAAAATGTCTCATCTTTCAAGAGCCATATCTTTGCACAAGTTTATCCGATTCAAGCGATTCTTGGATCAGATTGTGCAGAATTTGAAGAGCTTTAAAATGAGTGGTCATATGAAGGAATATAAGTAGTATTGAGGGAGATACGACCTTTTGAAGTTAGTCATCCGAAACAAGGATAGTGACGAATTTCGTAGATTTTTTTTGGAAAAACATCTCATCTTTCAAAAGCTATATCTCTGCGAGATTTTATCCGATTCAGGCGATTCTTGGACCAGTTTGTGCAGAATTTGAAGAGCTTTAAAATGAGTGGTCATATGAAGGAATCTGAGTAGTATTGAGGGAGATACAACCTTCTAAAGTCAGCCATCTAGAACAAGGGTAGTGACAAATTTTCAAGTCATGAATTTTTTAAAAGATAAAATTTGTTTAGTTCGGGTAAGCAAATCAGTTGCACTTTATTTTGTTTGGAAGAAAAATTGTAGATCTAGTTGTCTATGTGGATTTTTAGCTTCAAATCAGTGGGAAGTTATTTATTTCCATAAAACCCTAGTTTGCATTAGGGCATGAACAATGGCACTCCAAAGTTTTTTTGGAGAAGATGATATTGATGCTAGAGAATGGTGGAAAAAGTTTAGATCTCTACATTGTAATAATTATCAATGGAAAATCAGCCTTCAATTGAGTCTTGAAGGAAAAGCTTGGTATTGGTTGAAAAATTTTTGTAAAGAAAGGAATAATGATTACACTTGGGATGAAATAGAGCATGAATTCTTGGGTAGATGGGATCCATATTATATAGATAGACTAATGGATGTCATCAAAGACCTTGAAAAGAAACTACAGGGAACTCAAAATGAGTGGAATGCAATAAAAGGTGAATGGGAAGTTTTCAAGAAACAGAATGAAGACTATGAAAAAGAAATAAAATTACTCAAGAAGAAAGAGGAAAAGGTCAGGGAAGATAAAAAAGATGTCAGTATGCAAATAGAGGAAACCATACCTTTGGTAGAAGATAAATTAGAAAATGGACAAAGGAATTTGTTTGAATCTAAAAAGTCTATTTTGCAGGTTCATGGAAGCATTCAAAAGGAACAGGTTATTATTTCCATTGACCCTAGTAGCAGATATAATTTTATTAATATTGCTTTGGCTAAGAAGTTGCAAGTTCAAGCAACAAAAATTAAGGACATACAGCTAGAGGGTGAGAATGTTCAGATTTTTGAAGATTTGAAGATCACCATGGATAAATATGTTTTACATTCATATTTTCATGCTATTCAGATGGATGATGAGGATATTGTTCTTGGTTATCCTTGGTTAGATTCTTTGGGTACTATTAACATTAATGTGCAAAAGAAGTTTATGAAGTTATGGTACAGGAAAAAGAAGATAACATTGCAGGATATTTCTCAGCTTAAGGAGCAAGGATCCAAGGAAAATCAAGAAGTGGTTGTAGAGGAACAAATTGAAGAACCTAAAATAGAATCCAAGAAGGCAATAGCAGCAATAGAGTCCATGGAAGAAGTAGCAACAATTGAGTCCATGGAAACAATAGTAACAGAGTCCAAGGAAGCTTTGATAGAAGAGCACAAGGACACACCAAACAAAGAGAACATGAAAGAACAATGTGTAGAAGAATTTAAAACAATGGAGCCAAATGTTGAGAAGTCAAAGAAGGTAGAACATCAAGTTAAGGTTGCACCATATCACCATCCACACCACCATGAGCATCAACAATCTTGGAGGTATGGTTCAAGGCAACAATATTATGGTTCTACATGGAATCATAAGGGCACCAACTATGGCAGTGTTTGGCAGTGAAAGCATAGTGATCCTGGTTTTCAGAGTGGATCATCAACATCAAGGAAAAAGTGGACCCATCATTCAAGTTATCAAAATACATCAACAGAAGCATGGAGCCAACGAAGCAGATTTGGATACTCAAGTAACAAAATGGCATACCAACATCAACGTGTTTCACTTGGATGGATGGATGATCGAGATTGGTACCAGTTGCTAACATTGCTTAGCAAATCATATTATCATGTTTCTTCATATGTTTCGAGGATGAAACATTTGTAAGGAGGGTGGCATGGTAGGGTACCTAGGAATAGATATTTGGGGATATATTATTATATTGTATAAGGGTTGGCATGGGCCACACATAACCCAAGGTTGATTGTATTATAATATTATATTATATTATAATATAATATTATATTAGTAGTAGGCTCCCCAAAGTAGAATAAGAATATGGATATATAAAGAAGAGATATTTGTCATTGTAATCATCATTGAAGAATAATCTTATGTAATCGTCATGCCCACGAAGTGGCTTATGGGACTTTGCCCTCCTTGAGTGGCCTCTCATCTTGGGAGAACTTGTGGAGTGATTCCTTCCTTAAGGAGTATTATTGGTGTTTCCCTACCTTAAGGGTATTATCTATCTCTCTCTCATTTGTGGATTGTTATTGTGGATAATGTATTGTGGATGAATGATTTGATATTTTTGCATATTGGTGAATGGTTTATGTTTAATAATAATAAAGTTATGCAACAATTTATATAGCTCACGACCATCCCTGATTAAAATCTCAAGCAAGTCTATTTCAAACTTTGTTGTTACAAAAAATGAGCGTAAAATAATCACAGACAATGAACACACGCTAATTTTATCCTTCACAAGATAAATTAGGCTTTTTCTATTTATTGATATAATATACCTATAATTATACTACAAATCGATATCAGTCAATTTTGTATAATCAATTTGCGTGTTTGCTCCATTTACATGTTTGTTTAACCATTAATGAGAAATGCATAATATTTTTTGGTTCATCTTGTTGTCTTTTATCCGTATATATTGCTGTAAACTGACATTCTATTTCTTCTAAAAATATGGTTCTTGTTGTACTTCTACTTCATAGGAGTTAGACATCATCCAGCCTATCACTAGAAATCAAGCATTGTTGACTTTGAAGTTAGAAGTCAGGCACGATTGACACCAAGGCTAGGAATCAGGTGCCTTTGATCTTGAAGTTAGGAGTTAGGCACCTTTGATCTTGAAGTTGAGAGTCAAGCACCATCGACCCTGAAGTTGGGATTCAGGCACCTTTGATCCCAAAGTAGGGAATTAGGCATTGTTGACTCAGCATACATATCCTTTGTTATGGTCATTGTTGTCCTTATATTTCCACCATAAAACATGAAGTGTTAGGTCCACATGGGGCCTTGACATAAATATGTAGAAAATGTAGCAAAATCATCGAATCTACATACAAATCACATTAAAAACACATTAGAGAATATACATATTTTTCTATTAAATATATATAAAACCTTCATTAAAAAGTACATTCTATCAAAATAATGTTGCACTATATGTTATGAATCCATACAAAAATATGAGTATTTTTTGTGCTCATCATCCCCCCATGCCTAGATGTTGCCACACCCTTGTGGCACTTTCTATTGGTAATTCCTTGTTCTGTCAAAATCCTTCCAATATGCCATGTTTCTTTGTTTTCTTTCCTAGGTGATGACTTTATCTCATTCCTTATCATGTTTTTGTTTGCCACCCTATTTTGACTGACTAGGACCTACTATTATTTTAGGTACCTTCTTGCATGGACTACATCGTAGGGGTTGACTAGGTCCTACTTCTGTGTGACCTTATTTTTCTCCACCTCTTTTTACATACTACTTCATTTATATAAAATACTATAAACATAGTGGCATATTTCTAGAATGCAAGCTCAGTCTGCTTCTAGTATTGATGGTTTGGGGGTAGCTAGACTACCACTAGAAAATCAAGCTTATCCCATGGTGGATAATGGGATGTGTCATGTACTCAAGCCTTTGGAAAATTTACCACCTTAGGATCAAGCATTACATCCTTTGCAACATTTTTCTCATCATCATTTTCCTCTATAGCATTATCCTTGGAATATTTAGGGGGTAGATACTCAAACATTCTAACCAGTGGTGGCATCATAGGCTCTTTTTCTAATATGCCCATCTTGTCCAGATATTCCCTCATCCTTGAGTGGTTGCCATATTTTGAACAATATAGGTTCAATAAGTGTTTTGGCCTAGCAGGGTTAACAAAAATTTCTGGCTCTTGAGCCATTTTCTTGTAAGTCTTCCTCTCCTTTTTGGCCTCCTTTACATTATTTTGATCCTTCAATGTCTGCACTTATGTCTACAGATATCCTTCTTGGACTTCTAGGTGAGAAGGTTCACCACCATCCATGTTTTGTAGCACCTGAGTAGCAAATTCATCCTCAGTTATTCCCAAAATGCATTTATCACTGGACATACTAAGGGTAACCAAGGATACTTTCTTTGTCCTACTTTTGGTCCTTGGATATTTCATTATATGAATAGTGCTTTATAAGCTTGGTCCTATTTCCTCATTAAAATGTTGTAAACCAGGAGACAAAATTTACCATACCTCCCTTGTTTATCGATTATGATGAGAGGTAGGCACTGATTATGTTGGCCCTAATGCCCCTATAGCTGATTGAACATGGGAGTTATGCATATTTGTCATATCTTGGTGTTCTATAAAAATAATGTCTTCTTCAATTGGCACCTCCTTATGTGCATCTACATGCTTTATTAGGGTTGAAATCAACCCATGATGTTCCAGGGCAGTGGTTGTCTTAGTCTGATACCACCTAGTTTCATCTCTTAGGGCACATGCTAAATAATAAAGGACATTGATTTTATCCCCATGTAATAGATGATTAAGAAAATAGAAATTATTTACATTGAGCCATGAGTATCTACCATTGCATGTGAAGAATATAGTGATCTGCTCAAAACGTTGGCTCCAAATATCTTGGAGGTACTACCTCGACAGACCATAATGCATAAAGTATGTCGTCAGCTTCCTGAAAAATCTCTCTGCACAATTTTTAGAGTTATCATTTTTTTTATACATGGTCCCCTGTTTGAGGGAGACCAGTGACCACAATGATGTGGGATTCTGTGACTAGAATTTCTAGTCCTCTCATTTAGACAACCTCATCCCTCAAAGATTCTACGAATTCCTTGGCTATCTTAGCATCCTAGTTCTGACTAACTAGGTGGTAGTAATCCATCCAATCGACCACTTCAAATTGCCTTTGAACATCTTCATTAATGTTTGAAATGCCTTTGGGTTCATTTTTTTTAAGCAGGTGATTTATGGATTTTCATCCCATGACAAATTACTCTCTATTTTTATCCGTAATTTTTTTATTTTTCTGGTTTTTCTCTACAACTTACCCTGGCTCAGAGGTTTGTTTTAACATATCATTTCAATGCAATTGTATCCATGCAATCAAGCACATTTTCACCATAATTAGAAATAATTACGATGATTTGTGCAAAAATCATAAAATCATGTGCCAAATTTTTAATGGACGATTTTTATAAATTTTTACCTAACTGCTTGCTGGCACGTGGACAAATGTAGAGTTGGGTACAATGATTAGATGGATATTTTTCAAACAATGTGATGGCACTATTTATAGGAATGCATTTCTAATGAAAATTATATACATATAAAATGGAAAATTGAGTACAAACCTAATTAGTATTTTTCGCATGCATGATATGTAGACACTCGTGGCACAAATGGATTGGTTGTCTCACGATGATTGTGATTACTGGATCAACAATGGCATGTGTATTTCCTATGTGAGGAAATGCTTTTCTAAACAATTCATTCTTGGGTGCTACAATTTATTTCATTCAAGATTCTATGCTAAAAAAAACAATGCAAGAAAATATTAAATTAATATTTTTTTGTGGTACGACACACATCCCTCCTTGGAAGTTGTTTGTTGATTGTCTTGGAATGTGCACAAATCTCCAACGGGAAAAAAATATTTTTATCCATAAGAAGTTTGACTTTTTATCATGTGGATAAAATGTTGACTTGGCTTCGGCCACTTCTTGATGCTGAAGGTTTATTTCTTATACTAGAAATCAAGTGCTTAGTAGAATGTATGTCAGGCACCTTACTTTAATATTTGAAACACAAGGACCTGTTAGAACGGGAGTCAGGTGCCTTTTTTTGCTGAAAATCAGGTGCCTTACTCCCATACAAGATACAAGCATCTGTTAGAACTGAATCCAGAAACCTTTTTGCTAGAAATCATACACCTTACTAAAGCATAAAATAGAAACCTTAAATAGAATATAGATACCTTGTCGCTATAAATCAAGTGCCCTTAGAAACAAAATGCAGGCACCTTTTCACTAGAAATCAGGTGTCTTTTTTTACATTAGTTTAATAACGAGACTGAGGCACCTTTATGATATGTTGGATTCAAGTGCCTCTCCATAATTTTAACATCCAATGTTGTTGGTGTGTCCATATTTTAGCACTTTTGGTTTATCAAACTATCAACGTTCATCATTCAAGGACAACATTATCATCCATTGTGTAAACTAGTATTTGGGTGTTTTTCTCCATGAATACAAAAACACCCACACACCTGTCCAAGTATGGTTATCCCCCTCTATATGGGTATGAGTGTACTTCTACTAGAATTAACCTCCTAGAAAGTTGAAAATGCACAGGTTCATGGATCATGTGCTTAATAGGCCTAGGTTTCCCAAGCTGCCTATAGATTGCATTCAGTGCATCATTCCTGTAAAATAAAAATACAACTAAAGAAAGAAAAATGCAGGTTTAAAATAATAAATTGTTTTTGGGTCATGTGGACAAACATGTGTCCACATATTACTAAAAATATTTCAAAAATTCAATCAAATGGGGTAATCCCATGCCTATTTTGGCCTCAATCACATAATTTTAGATGCATGATATGGTCACAATCTGTGTCCATGGACTATCAACACAATGTTGATCCCATCAATAGTTCTGATACAAACAACACCATTGTTGATTATTTTAATCACCTCATATGGCCTCATCTAGCATTGCATGATATTTTCCTTCCTCTCCTAGAATTGGAAATAATACAATAATGCTCATTCTTCCACCTTGAATTGTTTTGGCTTAATGTGATGATCATGCCATTAGGTTCTTTTTTTTTGAAAGACTTATGTTCAATGCAAGACATCACATCAGTACTCATCCAACTAGTTAAGCTGTTGAATCCATTTTTTATGTGCTTCATCCAGACTCAGATTCAGTTCTGCTATGGTTTTGAGAGTTCTTATTTCAAACTCTATAGGCATCATAGCATTCTTCCCATATACCAACTCGAATGGTGTAAAAATAGTGGTAGTTTTCCACGTAGTTTTGTAAGCTTAAGACTAATTTTGGCAATCTCATAGCCTAGTATTTCCTTTATTGTTGCACTATTTTTATCAAAATGTTTTCCAACTCATAGTTAGTGACTTCTACTTGCCTGTTTTCCTAAGGATGGTAAGGAGTTGTCTTATTGTGCCTAATTTTGTACTGCTACATTGTTTCTTAGATTAGATTCAAAGTGAATTGAGGTCCCTGATTAGTAGTGATCTCTATTGGAACACCAAATTATGTGAATATGGATGCAAATAGGAACTTTGCTACAATTTTCTCCTTGGAAGCATGTAATGCCTGCACTTCAATTCATTTATTCACATAGTCAGTGTAAACTAAGATATATCTCTTACCTGTTGACTGTGGATTAATACAAAATCCATTCCCCATTTATCAAATTGATAAATGTGCACATGTGGATGAAGGGGCATTTCATCTCAAAGAGTTTGTCTACCCATCCTATGAAACTAGTCACATTGACTCACATGTTTGGTTGTATCCTTGAATAGTGTAGACCAAAAATAACCAGCCTACAATACTTTAAATGTAGTCCTTTTACCAACAAAATGGTCACCACAAGGTTCATCATGGTAAGCTTTAATAATTGCTACAATGTCATTTTTAGCAACACACCTTCTCATGATTTGATCTAACCCAGTTTTAAATAGGCAACCATAAATTCATGAAAAGCCTATACTCTTATCTATTAATGTCTATTTTTCATGCGATGAGAGTGCAGGGGATACTTTACCAATGGCTAAGTAATTAGCCATATCTGCATACCACAATATTTTTTCATCAAGAGCAAACAAATGCTCATCTAGAAATTGATCTTTCATGGATGTATGATCTGGAGGCATTAATCTGGAAAGAAAATTTGCAACCACATTGTCTTTACCTGGTTTATCAACAATTATAATATCAAATTATTGCAAAATTAAAAGCCATCTAATAATTTTGCCACTAATTGTAGGTTTTTTCATTAGATATCTGATTGTTGCATGATCAATATGCACAAAAATCTTGTAACCTATAATATAATGGTGAAATTTATTAATAGCATGAACAACTGCAACAAATTCTTTCTTTGTGATAGTGTAATTAAACTCAACATCTGTAAGATGTTTACTGAAATAATAAATAGCATAGAATTCTTCATCGTCTTTCTATCCCAGTACTACCCTTATCATATTATTAGATGCATCTGTATATATGTGAAAGGAAATGGTCCAATTAGGACCTCTTAGTACTGGATTAGTGGTTTGTCTTTCTTTAAAAGTTTGAAATGCTTGTACATGTTTCTTTGTCCAGACAAATTCTACATATTTTGATAACAATGTGTTCAAAGGTTTAGCAATATTGCTAAAATCTGATATAAATATCCTGTAGTATCCAGTAGAGCCAAGGAAACTTTGGACATATCTTTGAGTTTTAGGAGTGGGCAGATTTCTTATTACCTCAATTTTCTTTTTACCTACCTTTATCCCATCTACAAAAATATGATGTCCTAATACTATATCCTCCTGCATTAGCATAAAATATTTTCATTACTCAAGAACCGATTAGTTTCTTCACACCATTGAAGTACTTTTTCCAAATTTGTTGTGGTTTCCTCAAAAGTCTCACCATAAATGGTGGATTCGTCCATATATACTTCCACAATTTCTCCAATCATAGCAAAAAAAATACTCAATACTGCCCTCTAAAAAGTGGTAGGTGCATTGCATAAACTAAAGGATAAGACTCGATAAGCAAAGGTTCACCATGGATAAGGGAACGTTATTTTATCTTGATCCTCTTCCTCAATTTGTATCTTATTGTATCCACTAAACCCATAAAAGAAAGAAAAGTATTGTCTTCCTACTAAGGTATCAAGGACCTGATCTATAAAGGATAGGAGGAAGTAGTCTTTCTTTGTTGTTGTGTTAAGTATTCAGTAATCAACATAGATACACCACTTTCCATTTTTCTTGGGCACCACCACCAAAGGTTATACCCACTCACTATAAAATATAGGGTAGATAAATAAAACTATTATGAGTTTTTGCAATTCAGTTTTAACAATCTCCTTCATGGTTGTGTTCATCCTACATTGTGGTTGTCTTACCAGTCTTACTTTTTCTTCCAGATATATACAAGAAGTACAAACTTCAGAAGCAATTCCCCTCATGTATGAATAATCCCAATCAAAAGCATTTTGATGGTTGACTAGTATCTCTTTTAGGGTATCCTATTGAACAAGTGTCAACTCATTATTTACATTCAATATTCTTTGAGGTTCAACCTCAATTTGTTTAATGTGGTGATATTTATTTCCAACAACTGGCGATTCTAGAGGAGGACAGGAGGATTTTCCTTGGAAAAAATTTGTTATAACTTTCTCCTCATTATTTTAATCCTCAAGCTCATTCAATGCCATTATGGAATGAATCACTGATAAATCACTAGCATATTTATTTTCATAGTCAATTTTTCCCAAAAAATCAACATATTGGGTAGGTGGAGAAATAATCAAATTTTAAACATTCTTACCATTAGAAATGATCATATGTACCTTCCTGCACCTTATGTAGGTATCAAATGTTGTTAGCTAGGGTCTATCTAAGATGAGTGGATAACCACCCAATCCAAATTTTGATTGCAATACCAAGAAATTTGTGGGATATTCCCATGCATCTATTGTAACTACAATGTCTTCCAACATTCCTTCAGGGAGCATTGTAGACATGTCAACCAACTGAAGAACAATTTTTGTTGGTTTCAGGTTTGTGAGTTTTATTTTTAGCATGGTATCCTTGGTCATGACATTAATGGCTACCCACAGATCCACTAGTGTATTAGGTAATGGATAGCCTTCAATTTTAACAGTTAAAACAAGGCTTCCTGGGTCTAGATATTTTTTGTGGTAAGTGTTTTCTAGCATGAGATCATCTAACTGACCTACCACATTAATTTCTTTTGATGGTTTCCAACTTGGTTTCCTCATATATAATTCTTGTATGGCCTTTGTGTAAATTGGGACATCTTAGATATAAAAGAGGAATTGTGACTGTTAGATTTTTTAGGTTGGATAAAATGTCAAACTCTGGGTGTACTAGCTTTCTTGGTTCCTATAACCTTTGAGGAAAATATGGAACCTCATCTATGATATTTTTAGTAATTTTTTCTTCTACTTCTTCTACACTAGGCTATTTCTCACTTTCTACTTCTACGTTTTCTGTACTAACCCCAAATTACCCAACCAAAAACCAACCATTACACTCATCTTTTTTTTCCTTACATTTTCATGAGAGTCATTTATATAGTTTCCATTGAGCAAGTAATCACATGAGTTTTCAAGGCTATGCACAACATAGGAATCAAATTTATCATAGTCTATCCATGTGCATGGGAGTGGCTAGTGTCCCATAATGATCAACGAGAATTTTCCTATCTATTTCAACCAAAATACTCTTTTCCCTTATTGTTTAACCCAATGTTAAACTAGTTTCAACCATAGGTGTATTTCAACCTAACCTTAAGTGTGTGCCTTGTTGATTACTCATTTTTTTCCAATAAGGTACTCTTTTAGGTGCAATGCTTAACCAACTAACCATACTACATATGGTTTGTTAAGGAAATAATCCAACATATTCTCATAGGCATATTTTTGCCTACCACTATAACTCATTGACTACTACTCTTTAGATCTCTCATTTATGTATTATTTGATATGTTTATGTATATTCTATGTTTCCACATTTCTACTTATCAAAAGTAAAGATCTAATTTAACCATTTATAAATAAATCATCCACTTGAGAATTCAAGTAACATGTTAGATCATGTAAACAACTTGTTTTTCAAGAACATAAAACTTCAAAGAGATGACATTGTTCATATCCAATACAATCGAATACTTGGGATTTACACTTTTGATACTTCCATAAATAAATCATAAACTCCTACAAGCTATTACATTATTTATTTCGCAAGAAATATATTTAAGTTACAACAATAGTCTCATAAATATGAATACAACATCACTTTCTTTAATCTTCAACTCTCTTTTAGGTTCAATAGGTACTTTAGGTACTAGTTGTCTCAGTTCCACCAGTACTAAGTGAATGGTTACTCAAGATCAGGACAATCCAATTTATGAACATGCATAACTAATTACATAATGCCATGCAGTAGTAATCCATAGAATGCAAAATAGTTTTCCAACAAACACCTTACGCATTTGTAAACAAACAAGCATTCAACTCAATTCAAGAGTAGGAAATCCCATACTTTTCTAAGAATGAAAATTTTCCCATTCCTTTCATCCCATAACCCATCACACAGGAAATAATCTATTGAATCTATACTACTTGCATCCAATGACATAGCCACAGAGAACCCCCATAAGTTCCTAATACATGCAACCCAGTTACCCTTTCTCCCACATTAGATTATGCCATCATAATATTTCATTTCTCATTTTAGCATACCTGATTGCATACACATGATTCTATTTGTTCAATGCATTGTAATCACAACATTGCAAATATGTTATTCTTTTCTTCTTCTAGGTTATCAAAACTTTAAGATAAAAGCACCCAAAAATAGCATTTAAACAAACTTGTACACAGCTCAAAATCACAATATCAAAGGAGAACATTCATCTTAACAACCAAATCCTTCTATGAATGGGCTATTCTACTTTTTCCTTGTACACATATAATCAAACCTATAATAGTCTATATCATTTAGAAGGCTTTCTTTTTCTTTTTTTTTTTTTTTGTTTAACCCTTTTCGCCTCTCTTTTTTTTACCTTTGTAACTTTAAATTTTGCTCCTTAATTTTTTTTTTATTACCATTTAGACCCTCTTACCCTTTTTATATTTATTTCAATATAAATTTAAGACCCAAATTTGTTATCACGAGATAACTTATTAATCAAACCATAAAACCTAGATCTATGATTTCTATCCATAAACCCTATCATACCCCTTTATTTTATTTCACCATCCATACCTACATCTAACTTAAACCTTTTCATACTTTCATTAAATAAAAGCAACATGGTAGCATTATAATTAGGGAATTCTTCCCTAACATTTTGAATATCACAAGTGAGGCCTACGTTAGGTGTTAGTGCCTTAGCCTAATGGCTAAGCACTTAGCATGTCATTCAATGCAATTGCCTCCCTATACCCCACAGGCATCTTGGACCCTAGCCCCTTTACTCTTCGTGAAACGAAAATCACACCCTATGCGTGTTTCATCGCATGTGGGCTATTCAAACCCTGAGCATCTAACTAGATTGAGACACATCACATGATCTATGCAACTGATGGGTTTCATCGATGGTTATTATGGATGTTTTTAAAACATTAGATAAATTAACCCTAAATTAATTTATCAAAATCAAATGTCATCTTGGGCCTTCACAGAGCAACGTCTGCGCTTCTCACTGAATGTGATCTACATTGTGTAGATTATTTTTTTGATGACCTAAGGCTTATTAGAGGTCTCCTGCACTCATCGAAGAGGACCATGGTTTTGATGTATGCCCAATGAACGTATTATTTCACCTTCAGAAGATAGCGACCAAGATTAGTCATTGCAAATGTCAAACCATAACTCTATTTTGAGGGCTCAAGGATGTATATATTTTTGTGACATGCCTCCTAGATAGTAAACAATGTTAAATAACATCAAAACATAATACATATACTATAAAGACCTTCACATCTACAAGTAGAGAGGTATCCATCCTACCTCTCATAGAAATATCATTTGATCTATACATTGGTCACCACCGTCTATCCAGATCGTTCTTCACTTGACACAAGGACCCTATAATGGAGTCTTGAGTGCTCTTACTAAAGGTAAACCTACACTCAAGATCATATAGCAAGGCTTCATCTATAGAAATATTGAGATCATTCTGACTCTAATAAATTCAAGGGTCACTCTATTTTTTTTAATCTCTAAACATAGCCCTTATACCAAATATACGTAAACTTCTACCTTGCCCATGCAAGCTCACAACAAGCCATACTAGTTTACATAAGTTTCTCATAAAATGATCCATCAAATTTGAGACCTACAACTTACTTTAAAAGGGCTTTTCTACATATTGCTATTGCAAGCAAGGGTTTCCAAGGGAAGAACCTTACAAATTGTAGATCATTAATTTTCTAATACACAGAGCTTTTCTTTATACCACATTAAAACATTTAACCTTAACAACAAGAAAGGCTATTACTATAATAATAACTCAATCACCAAACAAGCATACTCATCATTCATACTATAGTTGGGATCTTAACCCTAACCTGAATTTTTTGCAGACTTTCTCCGATCCAAGCTCTAGAAAGTCTTCCAATACTTTGACTTATACGTGACTCTTTTTTTTTAGCAAAGCAACGAGGTGAGGAAAAACTATGGAAAATCACAAGGCCCGTCTAGTTTCTAATCCGAGCAAATCCTAGAGAGCATACTCCCTAGGAACCTCTAGATTTCCAATGCCAACTTGCGAAGAATGCAAGATTTCTGGTTTCTGATCCAACTCAGTTGGAGAGCATAATCCCTGATCTCACTCCACAAAATATCGCTCTCTATTTGCCTTCCCAAATACCTCTATTTATAATGGAACTCACCCTCCCCCCATAACCATTTTTTTATTATTAAAAATTGTTGGAGATGAGCCCATCATAAATGCTATCTAGAAATTGGAGTTATCTTTGACTTTGTACCCGGGGTGGTCCAATCACAATCAAACACATACCAGCTCTTCAACTAATCTTTACTTCATTGCTAAGCAACTAATTAATTAACCTAGTTAATCACAATTAACTTGTAACTAATCTAGGGACAAAATAGCACTAGATTTAATGCTTCTTCAATGTTGTCCACTAATCAAGCTTAACACAAGTTAAAGACCTTGGTTAACCAAATAAACCAATCTTAGCAATTAATTTCCCAACTAACTAAGGAGACAAAGAAACATTCCAAGTAAATGCCTTAAATGCCACTAACAATTCATGTTTAGCAACAAATTCTCCTAATTTAGCAAAGCATACTTAACCATTTCTATTTCATAATCACCTCTATGAAATCAAACCTTAAGCTATATAATGCAAACACAAAGTAGGGTAAAAATTGGGATGTTACATACTCCCCCCATAGGCTAAACACAGTCCCCTGTGTTTCATTCCCAAGGTTAGTCAAATGCATTTCCATTCATCATAAAGAACAAATCAAGCATTGAGCTAATATTTTGCAACCACATTCAAATCATGCAATCTATTATGCAATATGATCATGCAAACCCCATTTCCACACTATTGTTTTTCCTGTGGTTGGCATTTTTAAGATAGTCAACTATCACCATCCCACTAGGAGACTAGTCTAGGACATCACGGTCCAATAGTGTAGTCATGGAGATGTGAGGGTAAATTTTCCCTGCCTTTTTTTACCCTCTGGATTGTCTTTGTCATCCTTTCCCTTTTGCTAGTTCCCCATTCCTGGTGGTTGAGCAACTCCTTCTTTCAAATGAGAATAACAACCTCTTCCACCTAACGAGAATATCTGGACCTGAAATGTAGTAAACAAACATCAGTAGTACCATATTCTAAAAATATAAAGCACTTATACTGCATAATCATGTTTCAGTTTTACATAATAATGATCATTACTTCATCAAGCATCATCAAAATTTAACTAGTCCATGCATAACATAATAAAATCCATCAGTCTACTTAGTTTGCATAAGTATCCATCATGCTAAACCAAAGTCTTAACCAAAATCAGACACTACATAGTGTCCTCAAATAAGTACGAAAAGTATTTTTTCATGTCTTCCACCTTTTCCCAGGTGGCATTTTTCTCAGAATAAAGATCCCATTGGACCTTACATTGCTCCAGGTTCTATTTCCTCATCTTTTTAGTGCAAAACTCAAGAATCTTCATGGGATTGACCTCGATGTACGTTCGGATCCATCATCTGCAACTTAGAAACATCCACAACATGAGTAGGATCAAATATGTATTTCCTAAGCAAGGACACATGGAAAGAATTGTGGATCTTTGCCAAGTTAGGTGGCAAGTCGAGTCTGTAAGCAATAGGACTGATCTTTTCCAGTATGGTAAATGGTCCTACATATCTGGGATCCAACTTAGTGGACTTAATTGCACTTTTCATAGGTTTGAATCTTAGGAACACCTTGTCTCCCATGGAAAATTCCAAAGGAGTCCTTCTCAAGTCTGCATATTTCTTCTGGTGGTCCGAAGCTTCTCTGAGCCTCTAACGGATTATCTTTAGTTTCTCTTCCATATCCTTCAAATATTCTGGTCCAACATTGACCCGATCTTCAGGATTATCCCATGATAATGGAGTTTTGCACCTACGACCATACAAAGCCTCAAAAGGAGCCATTTTTAGAGAGGCATGGTACCCATTATTATATGCAAACTCAACTAGATGCAAGAAGTCTTCCCAATGAGACTTATGGTCCATGTAGTACATGTGAAGCATGTCCTCTAACACTTGATTGACTCTCTCAGTCTGTCCATCCATCTCAGGATGATATGCAGAACTTATGTTTAGTGAAGTACCAATTTCTCGATGGAGAGCTTGCTAGAACTCTGATGTAAACCTTGAGTCTCTATCTGAGATGATCATTTTTGGAAATCCATATAATCTGAATATGTCCCTAGAGAACCTGTTAGCAACAACTACTGCATCATCAGTAGTACTACCAGGAATGAAGTGTGCGACTTTGGTCAATTTGTCAACTATTACCATTATGGCATCATGTTGATATCTAGTCTTTGGTAGTCCCACAATAAAGTCCATAGATATCACTTGCCATTTTTCTGTGGGCACATCATGAGGATATAGTAGACCAGTAGGATGCTTATGTTCTACTTTCACCTTTTGACATTCTAGACACTTAGCCACAAAATTAGTAATATCTTTCTTCATTCTAGGCCAATAAAATATTTTCTTCATATTCTCCCTCATCTTAGCTCCTCCAGGATGAGCATAATAAGGAGATCTATGAGCTTCTCTCATGATAAGTCTATGCAAATCATTTGTTTTTATGAATCACAACCCACTCTTTGAAACATAAGAAGCCATATTTGAAGCCAAAATCTTGAGCTATCTTTGGATCCTTCCTTATTTTCTCTTGCACTTCCCTACAATATGGATCCTGAAGTTGAGCTCTTTTAACCTGATCCATCAGGTCCACATGACTTCTAGTTAAAGTAGTGATATGCCTTCTTCTACTTAGTGCATCTACCACCTTATTCTCTTTACCCTTTATGTATTCTATCCCAAATTCATACTCTGCTAAAAATTCGATCCACCTCCTTTGACGTGCATTTAGCAATGGTTGAGTGAAGATATACTTCAAACTTTGGTGATCTATTCTTAGTTCAAAGGGTCTTCCTAGCAAGTAATGCCACCAAAATTTCAAGGCATGCATGACTACGGCCAATTCTAAGTCATGTGTGGCGTAGTTTACTTCATGCCTCTTTAGTTTCCTGGACTCATAAGCCACCACTGCTCCATCTTGTGATAAAACACCTCCCAAACCTTCTAAGGAAGCATCGGTACAGACTAAAAAGTCACCTTGAGGATCTAGAATCCTTAACATGGGAGTGGTAGTCAATATTTGTTTTAGCATTTGGAACGCAGTTTCACATTTTTCCGTCCATTTGAATGACTTCCCTTTTCTTTGAAGATTGGTTATAGGACAAGCTATTTTGGCATAATCTTTCGCAAACCTCCTATAATACCCAGATAGACCCATAAAGCTTCGAACCTCTATTACATTTGTAGGGGTTGGCCAATCTAAAATAGCTTCTATCTTCTTAGGGTCAACTACAATTCCATCTACAGAGATGACATGTCCCAAGTAATGTACTTGTGACACATAGAATTCATATTTTGACAAATTTCCATATAGCTGATTTTCCCTCAACACCCTTAGTACTATCCTCAGATGTTTGTCATGCTCCTCCTTGTTGCGATAATAGACCAAGATATCATCTAAAAATACCAAGATAAACTTGTCCAACTACTTTCTGAACACACTATTCATTAAGTTCATGAAGGTTATGGGTGCATTTGTTAACCCAAATGGTAAAACTATGAACTCATAGTGTCCATATCAAGTTTTGAATGTTGTCTTATGTGTATCCTCTTCTTTGATTCTCAATTGATGGTAACTAGACTTCAAGTCTATCTTTGAGAAAATAGTAGCCCCTTTCAGTTGATCAAACAAATCCTCTATCCGTGGTAAAGGATATATATTTTTAACTGTTGCTTTATTCAACATCCTATAATCGATGCATAATCTCAAGGATCCATCCTTCTTCTTGACAAACAAAACTGGTGCACCCCAAGGAGACACACTCGGCTTAATTAGCCCTTTATCCAACAACTCTTGTAGTTGCACTTTCAGCTCTTGCATCTCTATAGAGTTCATCCTATATGGTGCTCTATGTATAGGTTCTGTACCGGGTATTAGATCGATAGTAAAATCGAATTCTCGCTTAGGGGGCATTTTTGGTATTTCAGATGTAAAGACATCCTTGAATTCTTGAAGGATGGGAAATTTCTCAAATATTTCCTCCTTTTTATCATCCTTAACCTCCTTTACCTTGACCACATATACCATCCCTTTTTTCCTAATCACCTTCTTAAGTTGCATAGCAGAGATTAATATAGGTTCGAACGTCCCTTGCTCACTATACAACCTAATCCTCTTCTCATTTTCATCAGTGAATTCGACCCATCTCTCCTGAAATTTGATCAAGGCCTTGTGGTCCTTCAACCAATCAACCCCTAAAATTATGTCAAAGGCATGTAATGGAGCTACATAGAGTTGCCAAGTGATAGAATTTGTGGGTAGGGAGATTTCTATCAAGGGGTAATATTGGTCTACAGAGTAGGTCTATCCAGACCCATACTCGACTTTCCACCCTTTTGCCAAAGACTTTGGATTCTCTGGCATGTCCCTGACCAAGCTACTAGAGATAAAACTATCAGTAGCACCACTGTCTATCAAAACTCTAACATTTTTATCAAAAACCTTACCTTGTAAAAGCATAGGGGTTGCCTGTCCATCAAGATTCTGATTTCTAGTAGCAGCATAAATCTTGTGTCCTTTATCTCTTACCTTCTGGTTAGCTCCTATACGACGTGGATAATTTCTTGCATAGTGAGGACCCCCACACTCATAGCACCCAACCTTCAAATTCTGAGTCAAACCTTGAACTAATTTTTCCTTACCTTCAGCAGGATTTGGTTCTACTTGATTCACGGGTTTGGCCTTCTCCGCATTAGTAGAGTTTCTATCCTTAGACTGAAACTTCTTCTTAAATATTTTTGTCGACCCATCGTTTCTCTTACCAAACTTAAACCCTTATTTATTCTTTTGAGTTGGCTCATTATTCCACTTTCTCTTCTATGGATTTTGGTAGTTCTTCTTGGGTCCTTGGATGGGATTGTTGCTCTTTTTGTGATTATACTCTGCTTGACAAGCTAGATCATATGCAACTTCTAAATTGGTGGGTTTGAACATGTTGATAGAGATCCTGAGCTGATGATCTAACCCTAAAAGGAATTGATGCACCTTCATTTTATCATCATTTTCATAAGCCAGAATGTACTTAAGAAGTCTAGTGAAATTCCTATAGTATACATCCACTGACTGCTCCCTTTGCTTTAGCTGAGTAAACTCATCTAGCTTCCTGGCGTAGTATTGCTCAGTAAGGAATCTCTTTCTAAATGCCTTTTCAAACACGTCCCACTCACAATGAATTATGTTTATCTTTTTATCCTTGCAGTAAGTTTCCCACCATTCCAACCCAACTTCTATCAAAAGCCCTGTGACAAAGACTATCTTTGTGGTTGAGGAGTAATTTCTCATAGAGAAGTAAATTGCTAGTTCATTTAGCCATGACTCGGTAGAATCTCCACTTTCCTTTCCTAAAAATTTTCTAACCTTAACATGCTTCAGGTCTTTCTCTAATTCAGCATTAATACGAGCTTTAACTACCTGATCAGGGTCATTTGGTTCTTCCATAACTACTTCAGCAGGAGCTTCGGGTGCCCTATTATTATTTCTCTGAATTTCCTCCCTAAGAGCTTCCAATAAATTATTCTGTTGTGTCAACTACTCTCTATAGGTTGACATCTCACCTTGCATATTCTGAACCAAATTTGTGAGATTCTCCATCCCCTCAAGGTTTCCTGAACTCTCTCCCACATGACCCTCTCCAAAATTATCAATACTAGCTAGCCGAGTTCTTCGAGGAGGCATCTTTGCTCCACTACCAAGTTTTGGTGGCATATTCCCTGGTTAAAGAAATGTGTTAGTTCACAATCTTATACCAAAGGCTTTTACTAACTATGCACCTACTCTCATCTAACTAACTAAATTTTTTGATGGTTCTACTAAATTTGCTAAAATGTTTCATTTTTTCTCCTTTCTATATGATGACTTCAGTTGAGTGCAAACACAATGACTAAATAAGGAAGAGTCTTGACTTGGAGCTTCAAATGGCAAGTACGATCCCCAAAAGAGCATCAAGTACATCGCTTAAAACCCACAAAGGTGGAGGGTTCATCTAGCTCTTCCAATCTGATTCACCAGGGGTTCAACATGGAGGGCAAGACTTGCTCATTTTCCACATCTGTACCATTTCTCTTTCCTTACTTGCTTGTATTTGCTTTAGAGTCATCAAATTTAGAGTTTTATGCCTATCTAACCTAGGCTCTGATACCAACTATAATAACCCCAAATTACCCAACCAAAACTAACCATCACATCCATCATTTTTTTTACTTACATATTTATGAGAGTCTTTTTATATAGTTTTCCATTGAGCAAGTAGTCCCATGAGTTTCCAAGGCTATGCACCACACAGGAATCAACTTGATCAGAGTTTATCCATGTGCATGGGAGTGGCCAGTGTCCCATAATGATCAATGAGAATTTTCTAGTCTGTTTCAACCAGAATGCACATTTCCCTTATTGTTTAACCCCATGTTAAACTAGTTCCAACCATAGGTGTCTTTCAACCTAACCTTAAGCGTGTGCCTTGTTGACTACTCATTGTTTTCCAATGAGATAATATTTTTAGGTGCAATGCTTAACCAACTAACCATACCACATATGGTTTGTTAAGGGAATCATCCAATAGATTCTCATAGGCATATTGTTGCCTACCACTATATCTCATTGACTACTACTCTTTAGATCTCTCATTTATATATTCTTTGATATGTTTATGTTCATCCTATGTTTCCACATTTTTACTTATAGAATGTAAAGATCTAATTTAGCCATTTATAAACAAAGCATCCACTTGAGAATTCAAGTAACATATTAGATCATGTAAACAACTTGTTTTTCAGAACATAAAACTTCAAAGAGATTACATTGTTCATATCCAATACAATCAGATACTTGGGAGTTACATTTTTTATACTTCCATCAATAAATCATAAACTCCTACAAGCTATTACATCATTTCTTCCGCAAGAAAGCTTTTTATGTTACAACAATAGTCTCATACAGATGAATACAACATCAACTTCCTCTGATCTTCAACTCTCTTTCAGGTTCAGCAAGTACTTCAGGTACTAGTTGTCTCAGTTCCACCAGTACTAAGTGAATGGTTACTCGGGATCAAGACAATCCAATTTATGAACATGCATAACTAATTACACAATGCCATGCAATAGTAATCCATAGAATGCAAAACAATTTTCTAACAAACACCTTACGCATTTGTAAATAAACATGCATTCAACTCAATTCAAGAGTAGGAAATCCCATACTTTCCTAAGGATGAAACTTTTCCCATTCCTTTCATCCCATATCCCATCATATAGGAAACATGCTCTCAAATCTATACTAACTGCATCCATTGACATGGCCATAGAGAACCCCCATAAGTTCCTAAGAAATGCAACCTAGTTACCCTTTCTCCCACATTAGTTTATGCCATCATAATATTTCATTCCTCATTTTAGCATGCATGATTGCATATACATGATTCTATTTGTTCAATGCATTGTAATCACAATATTGCAAATATGCTATTCTTTTCTTCTCCTAGGTTATCAAAACTTTAAGATAAAAGCACCCAAAAATAGCATTCAAACAAACTTGTGCACAACTCAAAATCACAATATCAAAGGAGAACATTCATCTTAACAACCAAAACCTTCTATGAATAGGTTAATCTATTTTTGCCTTGTACACATATAATCAAACCTATAATATTCTACACTATTTAGAACAAGTCAATCTAAGTTTCCACTATAGATTTAACTTCTTCATTGAGACATATAGCATTAGATTCCCTCAAACAAGTTTGAGTCATAACATTATTGTACTAGGCTAGGGATATTTATAACCCCTTAAATATTTCAAGCCCTATTCAATAGGTGGATATGGTTCAGATACAAATTTTCCTTTGTTGGACTTTAACTTTTAGCTAAAGTCTAAATCTGAGTTTTTTTTAGGATAATTATCTAATATCACTATTTAGACCCTTTTACCCTTTTATATTTATTTCAATATAAATTTAAGACCCAAAGTTGTTATTGTGAGATAACTTATTAATCCAAACCATAAAACCTAGATCTATGATTTCTATCCATAAACCCTGTCATACCCCTTTATTTTATTTCACCATCCATACCTATGTCTGACTTAAACCTTTTCATACTTCCATTAAATAAAAGCAACATGGTAACAATATAATTAGGGAATTTTTCTCTAACATTTTGAATATCACAAGCGAGGCCTACGTTAGGTGTTAGTGCCTTAGCCTAATGGCTAAGCACTTAGCACGTCATTCAAGGCAATTGCCTCCCTATACCCTGTAGGAATCTTGGACCCTAGTGAAGAACACAAGCTTATACTGAGAGGGGGGGTGAACATTATAAGACCACTTTTTACTTTTCCTTTATACTTCAAAACAGTAAAGCAACATATCCAAAGCAATATCAAAACAATGCATAAGATCATCCACAAAGTGACACCAATTTTAATGTGGTTCATCCACAAAAATTTTCTCTAAAATTTATCTCAAAGTTCTTTGGGAAACCTTCCCAATTACAATGTTTATGAGCCTCGGCTCAAAGGAGATACCTTCCCCCAATCTAAATTTATGAGCCTCTGCTCAAAGGAGATACCTTCCCCTACCTCTGCTCTGGCTAGTGATCCTCTAGAAGACCTCTACCTCCGCTGCCCTTAGCAAATGGAACTCTATCCATAGAAGACACCTGTCTTCCCTGCTCTATCTTGAGACCTCTATCCTCAACTCTATCACCTCCAAAGCTAGTCCTTGAATTTGCACTAAACACAGTCCTTCGGTCTAGCACAAAAGTCCTCAGGTTCTTCTCATAGAACCAATGCACCTCTGTCCTCAAGTTATCTGATAGAACTATCAAACTTAGCTTCACCTGCTAGGACTTGTCCAAATCTGCTCACAAGTCCCCAAAGGAACCTGTCCAAATCCTGCTTACAAGTCCCCAACGGAACCTATCCAAAACCTGCTCACAAGTTCATCAAGAAAACTTGCTTGGCATGAACCCACAAAGAGAATTGTTAGAGACCCAATGTGATTCATCAACCTCATAGAAGCATAAAGAGAATTGTTAGAGACTCAATATGTTCTATACTTAACTCCCAATCTCAATCTCAAATCTTAAAAGAATAATATAGATGTAGTATGCTTTTCTCAAGAACATGAAACACAACCCAACAATTGCCAAACATGCAATATCTCATATAACAATGCTACTCATGTTCTTTCCACAACCAATATCTTTTATCAACCAATTAGGGCTTCAACACCAATGCTCATAGACAAGGTTTAACCAACAACATTCAACTCAAAATCAACCTTGAAGAATTCAACCAATCATCACAAGAAAAGGAAACAAGTAGAAATCCTTTTCCCTCCAAAGATATTTGAACAAAACAGCCACCAACACAATATCACCAAATGCAAAGAATAACTTTCTCAAATCAACTCAATGGAGTAAGCCCAATATCATGAATCAAGTAAAGCACTAACTTGATCAAAACAACCTCTATGGAAGCAACTCATCCATTAATATCAAAACAGCCAACTAAGGGTTTCACCAACTCAATGCAAGTAGCAAGACTTACAAACATAAACCCTAGTGCACAATGCTTCCACTACCTTAAACCAGAATTATGCATTCACCAAAACTCTCATCAAGGATAACAATGCATAAGTAGTCTTCAACAAACTAGAAAATAGGATTTACACCCAACCAAAGGAAACCTAGTTGAATACCTTTTCACTCCAATCTTATTTTAGGAAAACATACACCAATCATACTTATAAGAAGAATGTGCCCATACCTTATTGAAGATGAAGAAGATCTCACAAATTTGTCATAACAATAACCACCTTTTTTCCAAACTCAAGAAGGTTAGTAGACAACATATTTCTTTAATATTTCCTCAAGAATATTCCTTGGTTCAAATATAATCAAGGTTCTATGTCTTCTTCATTCAACCTCATTCAACAAATCATACATAACATATTTCTTATATTCACCCAAATAATTTTATGCACTTCCTTATAACTTGAAACTTTAATATATAGTCTTCACAATTTTTCAAACTCTTTTTCCCATAATCATTATATTATCATTTTGCAACCCCGACTACTTTTTCAATGCAATATTCAACCCTTTAAAATAATGAACTTTAACCTTATGACTCCCATGGCAAAAATACTATGCAAAAGAATTGTGCCCTTACCACATTTGCTGCCAAGGAGTTTCGAACACACGACTTAGGCCTCCACTCTTAAAAATCAACCATGTCGTATATTTCGAAAACGAGATTTATCATCCACTCCAGAGAAAAATGCGATTCGATCTCGCGACCTTTGTTAGCCTGGTGCCCTTGACCGCACCGCAGTTACCACATGGGCTACACGCCCACTTGCTTCTAAGGGAGCACGAAATCCCAGATTAATCTTTGATCGGTGCCAAGACCTCGACACCAGTGTGTCGCACGAAACACGGACTTCACTTTTCTACGTTCCTCGAATATCGTGTGAATCCAAAATTTTAATGTCGCAGGGGTTAAATAAAAATTTTGTAGCGTGTTCATATTTTTCTTGAGTCCCTCGTCGATCGCGCCTTATTGCATATGTTGATTTCAACCTTTCGTCACTTCTTCAAAATAAACCGCTATACATCCTTTTTAATAATCCTCACACCTTTGACCACACAGCGCTTGTCTTCCTCCTTCGCTGGCGCAGGGGCTTTGATGTCGAAATCGAATTGCTCAGCGATTAATGTCGAACACCATTCCAAAACCTTAAAGAAATTAATTGCCTCATTTAATATGCACTTTGATGCATTTCCAAACACGTCAGCCCTTTTAATTTAATTTAAAATTTTTAATTTAAATTTTAAATAAATAAAATTTAAACTATATATTTAAAATTAAATATCTTCATCACCGGGGCACCTTTTTCAACGAAACGAAGAGCCAACTTGGGTTTTAATAAAAACCCATTTCAAATCTGTTGTCCATGTTTTTAAATAAAACCTGTTATTTTTTCTGCTTTGGTTTTCACAAAAACCCTTCCTAGAACTTAGATCCTTTTGACAACAAATCAAATTCCTTCAAAAGCTTCTTGACATCAATGACAACATAAAAACTTGAGCAAAGGCAATGTACCCAAGGTACCCAAAAATTGCCAACACCTAGCCCCTTTACTCTTTGTGAAACAAAAATCACACCCTATGCGTGTTTCATCGCATATGGGCTATTCAAACCCTAAGCATCTAACTAGATTGAGACACATCGCATGATCTATGCAACTAACGGGTTTCATCAACGGTTATTATGGATTTTTTTTAAACATTAGAGAAATTAATCCTAAATTAACAAGGGAGACCTACATTAGGCGTTAGTTGAAGAACACAAGATTATATTGAGAGGGGGGTGAACAGTATAAGACCACTTTTTACTTTTCTTTCCCAAATAGTATTATCCAATATAATCAATAGCAATGTCAATAGCAATAACCAAAGCTATGTACAAATCATCACACACAATAGAGAAACCAAATTTACGTGGTTCACCCAAAATGGGCTACTCTACGAAGAAAAATTTTTACTAAAAACTTTCTCAATCAATTTTTTGGGAATCCTTTCCCTATTACAATATGTATGGACCTCTAACCAAAAGAGACATAAATCCCCTAAATCAATTTTGTGGATATCTATCCATAGGAGACACCAATCTCCTAACTCTACTCTGGATGGTGATCCTATAGAAGACCTCTGCCTCCACTACCCTTAGCAAATGGAACTCTATCTACAGAAGACACCTATCCTCCTTGCTCTAGCTGGAGATATCTACCCTCAAATCTGTCACCTCAAAATATCTATCTCAAATATATACTAAACATAGTTCTTCATTCTAGCATAAATCTATCCTCAAACTTTGTCTCTAGTCTGGCACAAACTTGTCCTCAAATTTGCACCAAACTCTATCCTCAAATCTGTACTAAACACAGTCCTTCGGTCTAGCACAAATCTATTTGCAATATCTATCCTCAAGCCTTAACTCAAGGCTTTACTCAATCTCAAGTCAACTCTACTGGATCTGCCCCAAACCTTAATTCAAGGTTTTATAAAATCAATCAATCAACTCTGCTCTCAAGTCTTCTTCAAATACTTGTCTCAAATCTACCTTGTAAGATTCCATAAAATCTCACACCAATCTATCCTCAAGTCCTCTCTATAACTTATCCAAATTTGCTCAATAATTCCTCACAAGAACTTAACCAAATCTGCTCTCAATATGTATTGTAAGCTTCCACAAAATCTTACCCAAAATTGTCCACAAGTCTTCTCAAAGACTTACCTCAAATCTGCTCAACAAGTCCACACTAGAACTTGTCCAATCTCATATAAACATAAAGAGAATTGTTAGAGACTCAATATGCTCTATACTCATCACAATGCTTAATCACTTTCAATCACTATTTCAGAAACATACAGATAATTTTTAGAGACTCAATATGCTTCACATTCACCTCAATGCTCAATCACTTTCACTCACTCTTTTAGAAACATATAGAGAATTTTTAGAGACTCAATATGCTTCACATTCACCTCAATGCTCAATAACTTTCACTCACTCTTTTAGAACAATATAAAGAATTTTTATAGACTCAATATACTTCACATTCACCTCAATACTCAATCACTTTCAATCCTCTATTATCATAGAAACATATAGAGAATTGTTAGAGACTCAATATGTTTCACACTCATAAACTCTCAATCTCTTTCTCAAATCAATTCAGAATATAGAATAATTTGTTTCCCAAAACTGGAACAATCATTTCACACATTCACTTGACTAGGCTCAACCAACTATACTCAATCAATCACTCAATTAAATGATCCTTGCTCACATACCCTAGTCCAAGTATATTATAACTCACTCAAATATTTCCAACAATGCTCTATCAACCAATCTCACATAACAATGATACTCATGTTCTTTCCAAACCCTAGTTCAAGTTCTTCACTCAACAACTCACTTCAACAAAAATGCTTATAAAACAATCTTCACATAACAATGATACTCATGTTCTTTTCAACCTCTAGTTCAAGTTCTTCACTCAACCAATGTCTTCAACAATAATGCTTATAAAACAAGGTTTTAACAAATCTTTATTCTAGAAAACCTTGAAGCATTAACTCAACACACTCAATAAGTAAACCCTAATTAAGTCCTTTTCACTCCAAACTTATTTTCTATAAAACCAACCAATCAACTCAACTATGGAAAAATGTGCTCATACATTTTTCATGATGATGAAGGAACCTCAAACATCTACCACAACCAAAAACACTTCTTTTCTAAGCTCAAAGAAGTTAGATAACAATACAAAGCATATAATAACTCACAATTACACCTTATTACTCCATTCTTAAAATAATATCCAACACCACAATAGTTTAAATATTCACTTCTCAAAATCCTAACTCATCACAATTTAATCTCAACCATTTAAATTTGACATAAGCTACTTCAAAAAAATATCCTCAAAAATTAACCCAATTTCTACTTATAACTCCCTACTTTAATATTGCATTTAAAAATAATTCTTTTGAAAAATAATGCAATAAATAATTTCCCTTTCCTCTAAGGTAAAAATATTTTTACCCACAAATTAATCTCAGTAAACACCTCTCATCAAACTCATAAAAATTCTCTTTAACTTAGGCTAAACTCCAAAAAATAAAATATTCCCCTTATTTCTCCTAAGACAAACTTTACCCTAAGCAAGAATTAAATTTAATAATTAAAAAGCTTTACCACTTTGGCATGCAAGTAAGTCGAACCGAGCGCATCTCTCCCACTAGCACCTTGACCATGGCTTCCATGCCATGGATTTATGTTCTCCTCTTGGAGCCTCCAAGCGCCTTCATTGCTTTGACCTTCTAAAAAACATGAGCCAAAATATGGCTCCTTCACCTACACTCTGTGAAACGTGTTGCACAAAGTTACTACCACGAGGAATGCGCATGAAAAAGCATGTGATAGTCTTTAGCTAATCGGGTGGATAATTTTTGCCTTTGTAAATGCTATGGTATATATGTCGTATGCCTTCCAATGTGCTCCCACGTCGATGGAGGAAGACGTCGACAATGCACGCGATGAAGTCAGCGCCCGACATTAGACTTTGGCCATTATTTATTAAATATAATAAATTAAATTCTTTTGAGAATTTAATTATTATGATTTAATAATTAAATGGACTTTGGCCTTTAAAACCAAAATTTAGGGCCTTCTTGGTTTTTAGAAAAACCTTACAACTTGCCCACATGGTTTAATGAAAAAACCTTTTATTTTTGTCATCATTGGTTTTAAGGAAAACCTTTTATTTTTCCAAAACATGATTTAATAAAAACCTTTAAATTTATGCTTCCACATAATATTAAAAATTATGAAGCTCTTTTGCCATTAACCTTTGCATTGTTCCTTTTGACCTTTTTACATCAATGGTAGCTTATTCCTTGACATCAATGACAACTTCGTTTCTTGACATCAATGACAAATTTGACTCAAAATGTCCAAAAATCTCCCCCTTTGTCATTGATGGCAACCCAAATTATTTTTACTAGAAACTTAACCTTTTATTTGTTATGCTCCCCTAGGACATTGCTCCCCCTAGATCAATGCTCTTTATGAATCTCTCCTCTTTAATAAACTACCAAATCTCTCCCCCTTACTCAAATCTCTCCCCCTTTGACATCAATATCAAAGGGTCACCTTTGGGGCTCGAGGCTAAGAATAATTCTCTTAGCTTAGCCCCTCCCCCACCTATTCTTGAGGTGGTTAATTCTAAGGTGGGAATATTTCTACTCCCAACAAGCACTGGTCTTTATCTTTATCTTCTTTTCTTCTTATATGATCCTTCTAATTCCTTTGACTATTCCTTTCCATTACATGCCCCTGTCCATGTCCATATTCTTGTTCTTGTTTATGTTCCTGTTCCTGTTCCTATTCTTGTTCATGTTCATATCCATGTTCCTATTCCTATTCTTGTTCATATCCATATCCCTTTTCCTATTCCTATTCATGTTCATGTTCATACTTGATTATGGAATGTCTGCTCTACACCACTTTGTTGTGTGTCCATCATTATTGCACTTATAACATTTAATGTTATTATTCCTTGGAGGTGCAACTATCTTAGGATTTCTCCTAGTGAAGCCATATCCTTTTCTGTCATGAACCCTGTAATTCATTGTGACCAAAATGATTACATGAGTAGAAATACCCATGGAAAAGCTATTTGTTCCCATATTCCTATCTTTCATGTGTCTTGCACTGTGAAGCCATATTCCCAAATCTGTGACATGAAAAACATCATCCATTGAAGAAACCTTGCCTTGACCCCATTGGTCTCTTAGTCTCTTCTATCCTATCATGTTTCCTATTCAATCTATTCCTAATATGTGCATTGTTCATTTCCTTGTTGATATTTCTATTTTTCAACTTATCCTTAGAGGTCTCACTTTCTCTTTCATTCTTCTTTTTTGAAGATTCTTCCATTTTGGTGTTTGAGCTTGACTCTCCTTTTTCTGCTTCTTGTTTCCCTTGTTCTTCTTCAGAACTAAATCCTATTTTGGTGACTGATGATCTTTATGCATTGATAATCTTGTCCAAAGTCTTTGAATTTTCCTCAAACTTGTGTAGCTTGTCCTTAGAACCTTTTACTTCCATACTTAGTGAAACTATCTTGTTGGGCATTTTGAGTCAAAGTTGTCATTGATGTCAAGGAACAAAGTTGTCATTGATGTCAAAAGTGCAAGGCAGAAGTATATTGAGATTAAAGGTACATGGTCAATATTCTATGGAAGCAAGGAAAGGACAATGGAACCTAAGTTGATAAGTAAAAGGTTTGATTTAAAGGATTTAAATTATTTAATACTTAAATTATTTAAATTAAATATTTAAATAATTTAAATTTAAATATTTTAATTAATTTTCCCTTATAAAGTTTTAAAGTTCTAAAATATTGAGAGTCAATTCATTTAAGGTTCAAATGGTTTATTTAAAAGACTAAATGTTTAAGTCCTCTAAGTGTATAGTGGGCCAGCCACTATACTCCCAACGTCATGAATAGCTTCCCCATCGATGTCATCAAATTTTGTGGAGCGTTGATGTCTAAGTCAAATTAAGGATTTCGTGAATAAATGCTATGCCAAGGGGCATTCAAACCTTACCTTCCTTGAGTGATTTTTAGCGATCAAGCAAAGTTTATTTCGTGCAAATCATTGAGGAAGAAGATAAAAAATTGTTTTTGTCTTTTAGCGCCAGGAAGAAGACTAGTGGGGAGGCCTTAAGTCCTCACTCCCATTGGACAATGTGGTCCATTGGTAGTGTGCATTTTACGATAACAATTTGGAGCGGGAGTGACCATGATAGACTCACATGGAGGTTGTTGGCATGTTTGTCTTGAGCTCTAAGGTGGAAATATGTTTGGCACACACTTTTTAAGAACCATGCTTGGGAAGAAAGAGCACGTGGTGCTCTTAGCCTCCCAAGCACATGCCTAGTGCACATGGTGTCCAAGACGACAACTAGGGCGCATGAGGAGGCGGTGGTTGTGGGTTCGAATCCCACAAGTGGCAAAGGTACTTTTAATTAAATATTTTTTATTTACCTAATATTTTTCCTAAGGTGAAAAAGGGAGTTATAAGGGTAAATGAAAGGTTACTTGCTTGGTAATTAATTTATGTTATTGGAGTTATAAGAAAAGTGGATTTGATTTTTGCCAAAGTTCTTTTTGCCATTAAATTTAACTAAGGAGGTTTTTGAGTTAATTTTTGTGGATGTTAAATTTATTTTAATAGGGAGATATAAGGTGTTATTGGAAAAATATTTTATGTATGTTGATGGTTGTTTTAAAATATGGAGTGATAAGGTGTAATTGAGTTTTTGTATTACATTGTGAGAGAGATTTATCTTCTAACCTCTTTGAGTTTGGCATAGAAGTGTTTGTGGTTGTGGCAGATATTTGAGGTTCCTTCATCATCAAGAAAAGGTATGAGCACATTCTTCCATAGTTAAATTGATTGGTTGGTTTGCTGAAAAATAATTTTGGAGTGAAAAGGAATTGATTAGGGTTTCCTTATTGAGAGTATTGAGCTATTACTTCAAGGTTTTTTGGAATAAGGAGTTGTTGTTAAAACATTGTCTTATAAGCATTGTTGTTGAATCCATTGATTGTGTGAATAACTTGATCTAGGGTTTGAAAATAACATGAGTATCATTGTTATGTGAGAATTGTTTTATAAGCATTGTTGTTGAAGTGAGTTGTTGAGTGAAGAACTTGAACTAGGATTTGGAAAGAACATGAGTATTATTGTTATGTGAGAGTTGTTTTATAAGCATTGTTGTTGAAGTAATTTGTTGAGTGAAGAACTTGAACTAGGGTTTGGAAAGAACATGAGTATCATTGGTATGTAATATTGGTTGATAAGTATTTTTGGAAACATTTTGAGTGAGTGTTCATATGCTTGGACTAGGGTTTGTAAGCAAGGATTATTTCATTGAGTTATTGATTGAATAGATTTTGTTGAGCCTAGTCAAGTGGATGTGTGAAGTGATTATTCAAGTTCCATAAAACAAACTATTCTATATTCTAAATTGAATTGAGAAAGTGATTGAGTTGAAGCATATTGAGTCTCTAAAAATTCTCTTTATGTTTATATGATATTGGACAAGTTCTAGTGTGGATTTGTTGAGCATATTTGAGGTAAGTCTTAGAGAAGACTTGTGGACAAATTTGAGTAAGATTTTGTGGAAGCTTATAATACAGATTGATAGCAGATTTGGATAATTTCTTGAGGGGACTTATTGAGAAAATTTGGATAAGTTCTTGAGAGGACTTATTGATCAGATTTGGTTAAGTTCTTAAGAGGACTTATTGAGCAGATTTGGTTAAGTTCTTGAGAAGAGTTATTGAGAAGATTTGACAAATTTCTTGAGATGGCTTTTTGAACAGATTGGAAAAATTTCTTTAAAGGACTTATTGAGTAGATTGGACAAAGTTCTTGAGAGGACTTATTGAGCAGATTGGACAAAGTTCTTGAAAGGACTTATTGAGAAGATTGGACAAAGTTCTAGATAGGACTTGTGGACATATTTGTGTGAGTTATTTTTTTTTGTATAAGGTAGAGGTGGTTATAAGGTCCACAAACCTTTTACATAGTCAAAATGGGTTGGTTCTAGCATCAAGCCCATATAATCAAAACACAAAATGGATCTTTCTAAGACCCACATTAAGCCATACTTAGAGTCCATAGTCCTATACTTGTTGCTTGACTATTCAGGATAAAACAAAAACCAAACAACACCTAGCACTTACTAATACCACTAGGTTGTCGTATCGTACACTTGTCACCTCCCAGTGCCCCAAAGAAATGGGATGCCTTTTCTGCCTAATTCCATCTATTGGATTACTCATCATCAACCCCTCTGATCTCCTGATGCTCTAACAGGTTTGATCTTAGCTCTTCTCTAGAAGCCAACACCAATAGTTCTTGAGGGAAGTTACCTTCCAAATTTGCATCTCCCCAACAAAAACTATAATATTTGCCATTATATCCACCACCTGGTTCCCTTCTATGAAGGTGTGTTGGATTCGGGCATTAACCAAATGAGATTTATGAATCTTTGCTTCTAGGATAAGCTCCAATATGGTCTAGATGGGGTCTTTATCCTCCTTAATTGCCTTGATTATATTAAGTGAATCCCCTTCAAATATAACTTCCTTATAACCCTCAAGTTTGGCAATTCTCATTGCCTGCATGCAGGCTCGGGCTTTTGCAAAATGATTTGTTTGAGTTCCCAAAGGCTCTGCAAAGGCAAGGACTACTTTTCCTTCCACATTTCTCAGAACTCCTCCTGCTCCTACAGCCCCTAGATTTCCTTTAGCTGCCCCGTCAAAATTAAACTTAACCCACTTTTGTGTGGGGGGTATCCACTTGACACCATCCCGTGGTTGGTTGTAATGTCTAGGTCTGGAAGTTCCTCTCCCCAGTTCCACAAAATCCTCCTTTCCCTTAGAGACATGGTCTCATTTTTGAAGAAGAAATTTTTCCAGTTTTCTTTCAAAGATCTGATTATTTTATTACCACATAACCTGGGATCTTTATTACGTCCTTTAAATACTCTCTTATTTATCTCATTCCATATCCCCCATAAAAAATGGGGTAAGCTAAGCTTCCAGAGCCAAGTCAAAAGTTTCGCCTGAAAGGGGGAAGCCCACTATATGCAGAAGTCAGACATGCTATTTGGATAGACCCAATATATATGAAATTTGAACAGGATCATTTGGAAGACTGTACAAGAAAATTCACAAGTTAGAAATATATGCCTTATAGATTCTATCGCTTTCTCACACAAGATACAGCGATTGATGAATTAGAAACCTCTCCTTTGCAGATTATCTGTTGTCAGAATCTTATTTTGAACTACCAACCAAAAGAAGAAAGCTATTTTTGGGGTTAAATTATTTAACCAAATAATAGAAGTCGGAGTCCAGCCATTGAATCCTAAGTGGATTAACTTATAGGCAGTTTTTACTGAATAGATCCCACTTGTAGTTTTGCCCCAAATCGCCTTGTCTCTTCCTTCCCTAGGAATGATCGGGAACACCCTTAAAGCATCATTGAGTTTGGTTAGGGCCACCTTGTCTTGCTCTGACAGATTATGAACTGTGATTTTCTTCCAAGAGGAAGTTTCCTATGCTATAGCAATAAAATCCCCTACTTTTCCTCCCATTTCCTCTGAAATTTTATGTTGGAGGACCTAAAGGTCTAAGTTATCTTTCAGAGGGGCCTCTTCCAACCACGGGTCTTTCCAAAAGTCCACTTGTCTTCCATTACCAATTATCCATCTGATGCCTTTCCTAACTACCTCCCGACATTCGAGCAAAAAATTCTAGAAATAGGATCCTCTAGGGAGATTATCAGCTTTCAGGAAGTCCTGATTATTTCTGATATATTTTGCCTTAAGAAGTTTTACCCATCCCAATTGATCATTATTGATAAATATCCAAACCTGCTTGCCAATCAGAGCTTGATTCATTTCTTTCATTCTCTTTAGCCCCAAGCCTCCCTGATCCTTGCTTGCACACACCTGATTCCATGCTACCAACGAAATTCTCTTTCTCTCCTCTGAACCTGACCACAAGAAGTTGCGTTGAATTTGCTCCAATGTAGCTTGAACCTTTGCAAGCATTCTAAATAGAAACATTTAGTAAATTGGAATGCTCTGTAAAGTAGTTTGAACTAATAAGGCTTTTCCTGCGGAGCTGAGAAGGCTACCCTTCCACCCTACTAACTTTTTGGAGATCCTGTCAATGACTGAGTTCCATAATGTAGCCTTCATTCTTCCTTCGAACATAGGCATGCCTAGATAAGTTGCTGGTAGAAGCTCATTTCCACAACTAAATAGGTTAGCTATTCTTTCCTCCCTCCCACCAGGCGTGTTAAAGAAATAGATGCTACTCTTCTTATAGTTTATGTACTATCCTGCTTCTATCTCATACTTGGTTAGAATTCTCTTCAGCTTCCTAGCCTGAGGCACCGAGGCTTTGGACACAATGATTGTATCATCCACAAACTGTTGGTGAGACACTGGCTTTGCTGTTGAGGCTAGTTTGAAACCTTCCAATCGACCATCTGCCATCGTTGTTGAAATGTTTCTACCCAATGCTTCCGCTAAAATAATAAACAAGTATGGAGACAAAGGATCTCCTTGTCGCAACCCCCTTTCACTCTTAAAGTAACCGGAGGGTGACCCATTCACCATGAAAAAAAATCTTGTAGTAGAGATACAACTAAAAATCAACTTAATCCACTGGGGACAAAAACCAAACTTACCCAAAATCTTGGTGAGGAACCGCCATGAGATCCGGTCATAGGCTTTATTCATATCAAGCTTTAGTAACATACCAGCTTCCTTACTAGCCACCATTGAATGAATAACCTCATGAATTGTGATGATACCATCCATTATTTTTCACCCTTTCACAAAGCCTCCTTGGTTCATATCAATGATGAAATGAAGGATAACCTTCAGCCTATTGGCGATTGTTTTTATGAGAATCTTCATCAGAGTGTTACATAAACTGATAGGGCAAAAACTAGAAAATTCCATTGCTCCCACTAGTTTAGGTATGAGGACTAAAAATGTAGCATTAACTCCTTCTAGGATTTCCATGTCCTTTTGAGCCTCAATTATAGCTTCCACTACATCATTGCCTAGGATATTCCAAAACTTCTGGAAGAAAGTTGCAGGGAAGCCATCCAGTCCTGGGGAGCTGTTACCATCCATGTCAAAAACCACCTTCTTGATTTCCTCCTTTGTGAAAGGACTAAGTAAGAATCCATTAAGATTCTCAGTTACGATGGGTAGAATGGCTACCAACAGAGATTCATCTTCTTCAATAGTCGGATTTACATCTTCTAGCAACGATTTAAAGTACTCAACCACTTCCCTCCTTATGACTTCCATATCTTTGGTGTTAGACCCATCGGCCATCTTGATCTCCTTAATTTTTTTAGTACTCTTGTGGAAAAGAGTAGAGACATGGAAGAACTTTGTATTTATGTCACCCTCATTTAACCAACACAGTCTGGATTTTTACCTCCAAAAGGTTTCTTCAAATCCTAGCATCATGTGGTATTCGGCTAACAGCTCCCTCTCCTAGTTTCTCAGATCCTCTGTAAGCTGCTCTGACTTCAGCTTCTCCTATAGTTCATTGATCTTGTCTTTTATTTCTGCCTTTTTAACAAAAATATTGCCAAAGGAAGTTTTGTTCCACTCTCTAATGTTAGCCTTCACATTCCTTAGTTTACATGCCACTTGGGCCAGTTTCGAACCATTATACTTTTTGTCCCACCATTGGGCAACCAGATCCTTGAGATCCTGATGTTGGAACCACATAAGTTCGAATTGAAAGGGTCTGATGTATCTTTTCTTAGAGTCCTCCCCTATTTCCCATAGAATTGGGTTGTGATCAGACCCGATTCTTGGGAGTTTCATTAATGAAGAGTCCCCAAACCTCTCCAGGAATTCTTGAGAAATAAGAAACCTATCTAATCTGATCTGAATTTGGTTTTCCTTCAATATTTTGTTAGACCATGTATAGGAGAATCTACACAGGTCCACATCCATCATCTCATGTTGCTCAACAAAATCTCTAAACTCATATATATTAGCAGTTATTCTTTGAGAGCCCCCCAATTTATCTATAGGATTAAGGTAGCAATTGAAATCCCCCGCCACAATCCAAGGGTAGTTGGGGACTGTCTCCCTCAATTCAGCTAGCTGATTCCAAAGAACCCTTCTCAGTCCCTGTCTAATTGGAGCATATACATTCATTAAGATCCACTCTTCCTACGTGGTTTTATCCACACATAAGAGATAAATAAACCAATTAGACATCAGAATCACTCTACTATCAATCACATTCTTGTTCCACATAACTAGCAACCCTCCTGCTGTTCCAATGGCCTCTTGGCCTACTACTTCAGCTTCTCACAAAGTCTTATTCTTAAAAGGAATAACTCTACTCTCCTCCATTTTAGTTTCTTGAAGTAAAATCATATCTGGTTTGTGTTCTTGTCTAAGAGCATACAAAGCTCTTATTTTTGCAGGATTACTCCCACGAATATTCCATGAAAGAATCTTCATTTATGGGCTTTGGATCCCCGAGCCTTCGCCCCAAAGAGCAATACTACTTGAGTGCCATTAGCCACTCCTTGCTTTGCTTCTTTCTGCCTTAAGGCAGCATTGCTAGGTTTCCCTCTTCCTACTGAACCATATCCCCATACATCCGCTCTAGGCTGGGGTTCCTTGGGATTCACTTGGCTTCTAGTAACCATCTTGGATAGGTCAATCTTGGTCTTTGGGGTAACAATCTGGCTTTCCATGTTAACCGGTCTTTCTGACAGTGGAGATGATTTCGTGCTCTTAGCTTCTTGATTAGTAGATTCTTTTTTCCTTACTTTGGGGTTACACTGATCTTGGTGGTTCACCTCTTCCTCCTGAGTATCCTTGCCTGTATTATTAGTTTCCTGCTCCTTCCTCTAATTTTTCTCCTCTAAATCCTTCTCTTGAGTCTCCTCTACCTCAGATTCCACTTCTTGGCTATCCATCTGATCTCCCTTCAGATGATTTAATGCATCAAAACGGTTCTCCACTAGGATGTTGATCTCCTTGGAATTTCTTCCCATAAATTCCTCTGCAGTACATGGGACCACTTCCAATGAGCCTTCATAGGCCTCCCGTATTACCCAATAAAACTTACTTTCCCCAGGGCATTGATCTATGGGGTTCTTTCCTTTGTAATTTGGCTCTGAGGCTTGCTATATCATCTTAGGAGCAGGTTGAGCTTAAGGGTTCCCATAAAAGGGACTAGCTCCCCTGTGAGAGGGTTTCGAGGCATAGGTATTTTTGGGAGGATGGTTATAACGTTGCCTCTTGCTTACAATAGGGCGAAAAGGGTCTCTAATATTCAAATTTTGAGCTCCACGTCCTTGAGGCCCATGTTGGGTAGGAATGGAGATCTGCGGGGGAGGGATATTATTCTGGGTTTGAGGAGCAGTATTTTGGAGTGGGGGCTGTTTCTTGGAAATGCAGTGGATACCTTGGTGCCCTACCTTCCCGCAAACACTACACTTAAAAGACATATTTTCATATTCAAAGACCTGAGTATAAAGGCCAAACATAGACGATAATATAATGGATTTAGGGAGTTCTTTACTCAGGTCCGCCAACACACACATGCTAGCAGAAAGGAGTCTTGTTTTGCTCAAGGTTGCAGGATCAATAGCTATTAGTTCTCCAATCTCTGTAGCTATCCCAGCCAAGATTTGTTCATTCCAAAAAAGTAGAGGTAATCCCAACATCTTAACCCAAATAGGAGCCAAATCTAGCACCTGAGTTTGGGGGTTGAAATTGGGGGACCAATGCTTCAGATACAAGCCCCTCCCAAAAAACCAAGGACCTCCTTGGAGAGTCCTTTCCATGTCCTATTCACATTGAAATGTCACCAAAAGAAAACTCTTGGTAAGCCTTAATCATCATACCGGCCCTTGGCTACCATTTTTGGATGGCCCGTCTCCTTATGACTTCCAATTTTGGCCTCACCGCCATAAATTTTGCCACCAAAGATGTTCTGCCCTCCATAGCCACATGCTGAGCTAAGGTATCCGGGATGTGCAACCTACCATTGATAGATTTTAGATTAAAACAAGAGTCGGATAATTTTTTCTAACCATGAAGAGCATTAATATATGAAGGTCTCCAGTTGCTAGGTTTCTCTTTGTCTCCTTCTTGGGTCTTCCTTTGATCCTGACGCACAGAGTCCTAGTCCCCCTCAGATATATCTTCAACCACATCTGCCCAATGCCCTTGGACCGGTTCCAATAGAACTTCCTTGTCCACATCCTCCGCCTGGGGGCCTGCTATCTCACTAGAGCCCCCACCTACCGCATCTACTGATCTACCCTCCGAAGCCCCACACCTAGGTTTTATTGCCCCAAACCTCCCGCTCCTCCTCCTTGCTGCTTCATCCATAACAACTTGTTGCCTCCTATTTGTGTGAGCTTTTGTGGAAGCTTACAAGGCAGATTTAAGACAAGTCTTTGAGAATACTTATGAGAAAATGTGATTGATTGATTTTTTTCAAACCTTGAGTTAAGGTTTGGGGCATATCTAGCAGATTTGATTTTATATTAAGTCAGGCTTTGTATTAAGGCTTGAGGATAGGGATTGAGGATATATTTTGGTGCAGATTTGAGGATAGGTTTATGCCAGACCAAAGACAGAGATTGAGCATATTTATGCTAGATCGATGGATTGTGTTTAGTTATTGCTTTGGTTATTGCTAGGGCGCACGAGGAGGCAGTGGTTATGGGTTCGAATCCCATAAGTGGAAAAGGTGATGAGCACCAGAAATGCTCATATTTTGTACATATTTCTTTGATCAATATGCGACTGTATAATAAGGATTGCGTACTTTTATGAATGATTATATAGATATTTGATATAATTATGCGTGTTATCTAATTTGTGTGTTTTTAGTATGTTTTGTGGAATTGCAGTTGATTTAGTTAGATTTGGAACGGTCGAGGTCCTTTTGATGGACCTGGCACTTTATTTCATCGGGGGTCAATGTAGAGAACATAGGCGCCTCCCTGCAACCGAAAGGCGCCAAGGGAACAAGCGCCTCCCTGCAATCGAAAGGCGCCAAACCAAAGACGAGCGCCTCCCTACAGTCGGAAGGCACCAACTGAATGCGAGCGCCTCCTGTAGTTGGAAGGCGCCAACTGAATGTGAGTGCCTCCCTACAGTTGAAAGGCACCAACTGAATACGAGCGCCTCCCTACAGTCGGAAGGCACCAATTGAATGCGAGCGCCTCCCTACAACTAGAAGGTGCCAACCAAAGACAAGCACCTCCCTACAACTGGAAGGCGCCAACAGAAGGCAAGTGCCTCCCCATAGCTGAAAGGTGCTAATAGAAGGCAAGCACCTCCCCATAGTCGAAAGGTGCTAATAGAAGGCAAGCGCCTCCCTACAACTAGAAGGCATCGTGATAACAAGGTACCTTCCTCATAAGGAAGGCGCCATTGATTCTTTGCCCGTTGACCAGATTTGAATGACGTGGACGACAATGGCTGGTGCAGTTCTAGCTCTACATCATGCAGAGCTAAATTGGAGATAGCACCAATGTATCAAAATGTCTTACTGATGCTAGGCAAAGCATGAACCAAAATGAACATGCCACCATCAAAATAGAATGCCAGACGTCGATTGCATTCGCCAGACTATTCTAATTTAGTCTGGGAAGAATCGACTATTGTAACCACTTCTATAATAGAAGTTCTATGGGTGTGTTATATAAACACACGTAGATCATTCTAAGAAATATATAGAAATAATTAATAAAGATCCATTTAGAGTTACAGAAGATAGATTGTAATACGTTGATAAATATATTACAGTTCCAGAAGTTCTAAAGCGCGTGTTCGATCGGGAAGAAGCTACTGGAGCCTGGGCCCACTCCAAGCCAGTATTTCTTCCCCATTTCCTTTTTGTTTATTTATTTTAATTAGTTTATTGCTTTCATAAGAATGTTCATTAGTTTGCTAGTTCTAGTATTTGCAGTAGATTTATTTTCAGGAATGTGTACATGATTTATTTCTGTAGATTTAATTATGTTCTTCTTACGTAATTTATTGAGGAGTGCGGGAATGATTGACAACCATTTCAAGAACACCCCCCAAATGTAGGATTAGCAGATTCACCTCCAGTGGTATTGTAGTAACCTAATTCTGACTCTTCGCAAGTTTACGAAGCTCCCTGGGTTGATAATTAAATGCACGGGCATGTGACAAAAATAGGAAACCATTCACCTTGTTTGGCCCGCAACATTTTGGCACCGTTGCTGGGGAAGCGTCTTAATTAGATTACTTACAATACCCTGAAACCTTCCATCTGACCTTGTATGAGTTCTTCGAGAAGAAGAGGACTTGACGGTCACTTTATAAGAACTAATCCATCAGGACTTGAGTCAGCCGAGCATTTTGGATTTGAGTTAGACTCGCCCGACCTACCAGCAGTCCATTGGAGTGAGGAACCACACTTTGTGCAAAGTGCCACCTCATCCCATCAACAAGGGGATGAACGAATCATCATAAATCCCCTATTTAATAGGACTCCTCTAGAGGAAGCCCTATTGTGGAAGGTTATGGAGGATCAGACGATCTCGCCAGACAACCTTAGAGCATTGACTCAAAAAGTTTTAAATGATCGGAAGGCCATAAACGTTGCATTAGAAACCACATTTCTCGAAAAAATGGTAGATAATGATGAAGTCTCATCTGGCTTTAGTTTCCCAATAGAGGAGGGAGTAGGAGATACCAAGATGAAAAACATATCCCCTGCTCACCTTTCGTCCTTTAGAGGACACCCGACTGAGGACCCTGACCTATTTTTATTCAAGTTTGATGTTTTGTGTAGGTCTGTGGATTACAAATCAAACACGCAAAAGTTGAAATTATTTCCTTCTACATTAGACGATGCAGCTCTACGATGGTTCATCGGTCTGGGAGACAAACACATCACCACCTAGGACCGGATGAAGAAGCTCTTTCTAGAGCAATATCAAGATTTTGGGAGAGCAAGAGACTCAGGGAGGAGGTCCTGAGCATGACACAAAGAGAAGATGAGTCTCTCGAGGAGTATTGGGAGAGATTCAACTTTAATCTTCAATGGTCCCCTCACTCGAAGCTATCTGATAAGTCCCTCAAAAGCATCTTCTTGAGGGGACTTACCAATGAGTCACTGGAGGCTCTCAACATGATCTCTAGAGGTGATGTCTATCAGCATGCTATGGACGACATCCAGAAATTATGCCGGAACTACTCGAGAAGGCGAGGCAAAATCACCGCCAGGACCATGAAGGCGACTGCTTCAGTCACCAAAATAGAAATAGGCAACATGCTGGAGGATTTGAAGAGCGAAATGCTCTCATCTCTAGCACTGTAGATGGATACGCTGCTGTTAGAAAAGAAGAAACAAGAAAATGATGCAGCATTAGCCTATTTCTGCCCAAAATGTAGAGGAAGGCATGCAAAGAATGCATGTCCAAAAAACAAGGTCAGAGTATGCGCAGTTTGTAGGCTGAATCATAAAACTCGATTGTGCCCACAACTGCCCAGTAACCGGAAGCGGTTGAGAGCACGGAGGCCTACTTCATAGGCAATAGGAAGAGTTGGCCACAGCCCCCATGGGGAATATACCAACCGGAATGCCATCATATGGGGGAGGGCCATACATGCACCAAGGACCCCCTCAACCACCTAATATGGGGTGGTGGGGACCATCACCCTGGACTAACGCACCCCCAACAGCATTTCTGAATCAGCAACCATGGATGCCATATCCATATCCTGGGCAGCAGTGGAGAGGCCACAATGCATGGAATCAGACTCCATAGAGTGCAGCGCCTGCTCACATCCAACAGAACTTACCAGCATTGCCAGTAGCGAGACCTACGTAGCTACCAACACAACCGACAGCAAACCCGAACAACAGAGTAAATCAGTCGACATACAACGTAGAAGGTGAGATGTATCATATGTACAATATTCAGCTTAGATCAGGTAGGCAGCTAGGAGTAGAGACACCCCCTCTGGTAGAAGAGGAGGAAGAGATAGTAGAGACACCTCCACTGGTAGAGGAGGAGGAAGAAATAGAGGAGACACCTCTGGTAGAAGAGGGAAAAGCACTTGAGAGAGCGGAGGCTCCATTTCCTAGCCGGTTGTAGGAACAAAGAAAAACAACACAGCCAAAATTTGACATCTTGTCGAGCTTGAAGAATCTCACGGTGACAATCCCATTATTTCAAGCAATTCGAGATGTCCCCATTTACACCAAGGCAATCAGAGAAATGTGTCTAAGGAGACCGGGATGAAAAGCTACCCAGACTATCAACGTCATGGGTAAACTGGCAGATCTAATGATGGGTAGAACACGTCATCCGAAGTATGCAGATCCAGGCAGCCCAGTGCTGACCATAAAAATTGGAGGACATTCCCTGTCCAACACATTGGTTGACCTCGGGGCAGCCATCAACGTGATGCCTCAAGAGACCATGCAGAGGCTGCAGCTCACGAACCTGAAGCCAACCATGACAGTGCTATAGTTAGCCGATCGATCAACCGTGTCACCGGAAGGGATGTTGGAAGATGTGATCGTAACAGTCAGTGCATGGGAATATCCAACCGATTTTTTAGTTTTGCAAACCAAGACCAGGCTGGGCGGTTACCCGCTCATTTTGGGGAGGCCATGGTTGGCAATAGCTGACGCTTACATCAGCTATCGGGATGGGCTAATGACCATCTCCAATGGGCAAAACATCAAAAGGCTGACCATTTCACCGCCATCTCAGTCTATGGACTCGATAGAAGAACCCAGGATCACCGAGCATGGAACTACGGAGTTGTCCATAATCCAGCCGGTGATGACCTTGGAGGAGGTGGCAGAAGAGGATGAGGATGGTGCTATCATGGAGTTTCTCCATGGAGAATCGTCCACCCCCACACCTGGATCACCGTTGACTGGCGCCCAAGATCAGCACATCCGACAAATACACGTTGGGCCAGGGAGGATATTAAACGTCAACAGCAGGTTGATGCCCACACAGCTAGAAAAATTGGAAGAGCTTCTGGTAAAACACCAGCAAGCATTTGCATGGGACTACGCAGATATGCATGGCATCAGCCCAAAAATATGTACCCATCGGATTTATTTAGATGACCAGGCAACTCCTAGTCGGCAGCTAGAGAGAAGGATGAACCCAGCAATGAAAGACATTGTCAGAGAAGAACTGCACAAACTTCTGGCTATCGAACTCATATATCCAATTTTTGATAGTGAATGGGTATCACCATTAGTGGTGGTCCCCAAAAAGAATGGGAAATGGTGGATCTACGTGGACTACCGGGCGTTGAACAAGGTGACTAAGAAAGACCACTTCCCACTCCCGTTCATCGATCAGGTCTTGGACACACTCTCAGGAAGAAAATACTTCTCCTTTCTGGATGGTTTCAGTGGTTACAACCAGATCCGAGATAGGGGAAGAAGATCAAGATAAAACAACGTTCACCTGTCCATGGGGAACGTTTGCCTATAAGGTATTGCCTTTTGGACTGTGCAACGCACCGGCCACCTTTCAAAGGGTGGTGCTTAGCATATTCTCTGATATGATAGGAGACGGGGTGGAAGTATACATGGATGACTTCACCACCTATGGAGAAACCTTCGAGGAGGCAATGACAAATCTGGAAAGAGTGCTCGACAGGAGCAAGGAAAATCATTTGTCCTTAAGTAATGAAAAATGTTTTATGATGATGCAGGAAGGCATCGTGTTGGGACACCACCTCTCTACGGAAGGAATAAAAGTAGACAAGAGGAAGATCGAGGTCATCAGAGACCTACCTAGCCCCAGAACGTAGAAGGAGGTAAGAAGTTTCCTTGGATCAGTCGGGTACTACCGACGATTTATCATCGAATTTAGTAAGATTGCCAAACCACTGCACACCCTACTTTCTAAGGACGTAGAGTTCAATTGGATGGGAGATTGCGAAGAAGCGTTCCAATTGTTGAAAGAAAAATTGATATCTGCACCGGTCTTGAGAGGACCGAATTGGGCCATACCATTCCATATTTACTGCGATGCATCTAACGGTGCGATCGGAGCAGTCCTCGGGTAGAAAGATGATGAAGAATTTTATGCCATCTATTATGTCAGTAAAAACTTGGCGGGAGCAGAGCTCAACTATACAGTGACAGAAAAAGAATTCCTCACAGTTGTCCATGCAATAAACAAATTCTGCCACTATATAATGGGATACAAGGTCTTCATCCATATGGACCATGCGGCTATCAGGTATCTGATGAGCAAGCCGGCCATTGGTGGCAGAATTATCAGATGGTTATTGCTATTGCAGGAATTCGACATCACTATAGTCGATAAACCGGGCAAGGACAACGTCGTGGTAGATTTTCTATCCAGATTGATACCAGCAGATCATCAAGCAGTGGAAGATCAGTTTTTGGATGAACATCTATTCGCTATTAGTGAACAAACCCCATGGTATGCAGACATAGCCAATTACTTGGCCATCGAAAGGACCTCACCTGCTCTCTCCTACCAAGAAAAGCAGGCGGTCATAGAGAAGAGCGCATCATTCCTTTGGATGGATGGTCTCCTATTTAAAATAGGATGGGACCAAATTATAAGAAGATGCGTAGCAGAACAGGAGTTTTTAGAAGTGCTCAAGGCATGTCACGATGAGCCATGCGGAGGACACTTTGTAGGGAAATGAACTACCTACAAAATCCTGTAGGCTGGGTATTTTTGGCCCACTCTGTTCAAGGATGCAGCAGCGTATACCAGCAAGTGTGACGAGTGCCAGAGGATGGGTAGACCAACCCACCGAGATGAAATGCCCCTGCAGCCCCGGGTACACCTGGAACCTTTCGATAAATGGGGCATGGACTTCGTGGGACCATTTAATCCACCTTCGATGGGAAGGAGGTTTATTCTGGTCTGCACGGATTACGTCACCAAATGGGTGGAAGTGCAGGCATTAAGGGACTCAAAGGAAAGAACGGTCACCGATTTCTTATTTGCCCATATTTTCACATGATTTGGGGTTCCTCGGGAGATAACAACAGACCAAGGGCCCCAATTCACCTCCAAATTGATTGAGGAGCTGATGGAGCAGTATAGAGTTTGGCACAATAAAACCATGCCCTACCATCCGCAGGCGAACGGGCAAGTAGAAGTGACAAACAGGGAGATAGAAAACATCCTGACCAAAACCGTGCAGCAACACAAGAAATATTGGGCCACACGGTTGTCGGAGGCAGTTTGGGCATACAACACCACGTGGAAATCCACCACAGGATGCACACCTTTCCAACTGGTCTATGGAAAAAATGCGATGATGCCCATCGAGTTCGAAATCAAAACTCTGAGGACGGCTTCAGAATTAAATTTGAGCTTGGACGAAGCTCAAAAATAGAGGATTCGCCAGCTAGATCAGCTGGACGAAATCCGACTGGATGCTTTGCAGAGGACAGAGATTATACAGAAGCAGAGAAAGAAGTGGCATGATAACCACATCAAGCTGAAGAAGTTCTAGGTAGGGGAATGGGTACTGTTGTACGATTCCCGGTTCCAGGAAAGGAAGGGCAAACTTATGCAGAGGTGGATGGGGCCGTATGAGGTGGCAGAGCTCATTAGGAATGGGGCGGTGCACGTTAAGACAATTGACGGCAGCAACACCATGTTCACAGTCAATGGCCACCGACTACGCCCCTATAATACGTCCGAAATGTTACAGGTGGAATCCAGAGTAGGCGTGGGGGAGACCCCATCTTGCTAGATCTGGACCGAACTCTCACAGGTGAAATGGTGGGCACGAAAGTGCTCACCCAAAATTTTTTAGTTAATATAGTTTTTTTTGTAATGTGTGTTTTTGCAGGGACGACGCCCGCATGCAAGCTATAGGCATCCTAATCCAGGGCCTAACAAGCATGGAACGCATCTAACTGCCTTTATTTTCCTTTCTTTTTTTGTTTCTTTTTGCAGGTGGAGGACCTGACAGCACGAGGGATAGGTATCTGGGAAACCAGGCCTGATTCGGCTCAGCATTCCGACACCGGCTCGTAGGTAGAATCTGGGCAGCATGAAAAAACTAGGAAGGCTTGATCACCCTTTTTCCAGTCAAATCGCCATCCAGAAGAAGGCGCCTTACTACATCCAGAAGGCGCCAAGTCCAGAAGAAGGCGCCTTACTACTCCAGAAGGCGCCAAGTCCAGAAGAAGGTGCCTTACTAAAGGGCCAATCCAAGAAAAGGGCCTCGAAGAAGGTGCCTTACTCTAGAAGGTGCCAAGTCCAGAAGAAGGTGCCTTACTACACCCGAAAGGTGCCCATCTAGAAGAAGGCACCTTACTGCATCCGAAAGGTGCCAAATCGGAAGACAACGCCTTCCATCCATTCAAAAGTTCTAAAAAAAAATACATATGTAGGCGCCTTCCATGGCAGGAAGGCACCAAGATGTAAAAAAAAAAATCCAGCTGAATACGCCTTCCAACATCAAGAAGGCACATTCATCAAGACGAATGCCTTCCAACATCGGGAAGGCACGAACTAGAAGGAGGCGCCTCCCACATTGGGAAGACGCATGCAGGCAAAAGTGCCTCCCACCAATCAGAGCACCGACAACGTCGAAAAGGTGCTACAAGGACACCATCCACATGGGAAAGGTACCAAAGAATGCCTCCCATGTGCAACATTTACATCTATCGGATGCCTCGAGCGGAATGAAGCATCACACGAATGAGCAGCATCAAAGGACCATACCCCTCCCTCATGTCACAAGTCAGCAAATCAGCGGCTACCACGATGACTGGAATGACGAATCAGGTACGCGCATACTAAATCAAATCATTTATATAATTATTTATAAATACGTAGTACCAAAAAAATACCGTCGTCATAGAGATCGTATCCCCCCATAGCCAGAATCACGTGCCAATGATAGGGCACCTTCCATAACTGCTAGGGTTAGGCATCTTTTCTATAAGAAGGTGCCTTCTTGAAGAAGGAAGGACAGAAAAAATATATACAATAGTAGAAGGCGCCATGGGAGGAAGGTCCAAGAACCACGCGATCAAGAAGAATGAACCCAGTGATACTGATGGGATCAGAGGGGCAATGAAGACCCAATTCGAAGCCGAGGGGTGGCTCGAATACTGCACCCTGGTCAGTCAGGGCCAGGACGTGGAGGCAGCTAGAGAATTCATCACCTCTTTGAGGGGTGATGCGGCCCAAGTACGAGGGGTGGAAATTCTAGTCACCCCTGAGTTCATCTCACAGGCGACTGGATTGCCTCTCACGGGGGAATGTACATACAAGGGTGGAGTGTTAAAACTATACGCCGAAATACTACTGCCAGGAGGAAATGTGTAGATAGACAGGGAGGGGTTACTCAAAAATAGTCTCCCCATGAATATGCGAAAGATGTTCGAGCAGATTGCTCGATTTTTCACATGCACAGGAAAGTATACCCATCTGCACATTAATCATGTGCACTTCCTCAATCACCTAGTGCATGGGAGGAAATTAAATATACCTTTCTACCTGGCGAATGCTCTGAAATATGAAGCGGCTCGGTACTAGAAAGGGGCACCGTCCGCCTTAGCCCACCATGGGCTGATATCGGCATTGGTCCACCATGCAGAAGCACAAGGATAGAACCATGACACAGAGGGAGATGGCGGCCAAATAGAGCAACACAATGCGGTTGCCGAATTAGGGCAAGACGAAGCATCCCTTGTAGAGGAGATAACAAACATCGAGCAATTGGCATTGCCCTATTTTCTAGGAGGAGCAAAGCAGTCACCGGTGCCCGAAGACATAGAGGATAGAGGGCATTCCCCAGTGCCCAAGTATGAGGAGGAAGGAGCGCCACTCACTGGTGGTGAGGATGAACCAATCCCCAGGAGGAAACATCTACGGTGATTCCTCTCGATAGAGGAAGGACAAAGTGACCCAGAGATAGACGTTGCCACCCAAACCCTCCAAGAATTAACGAACCGGAGCCCATGGAATGAAGGAACTTTCGGGAGTAATGACCAGATCGATGCGGCCTTGGAGGAGGCGCTCGAATGGCAAACCGATTGTTGGATGGCACAACAGATTCTGGAAGATTGCTAGAACTAGCATAAAAGAGAATTGGAGGAAAGGGATAGACGAATCGCTCAGCTCGAGCAGCTGGTCCGACAGTTGCAGGAGGAAAATCAAATACTTCAGGATAGAGGAACAACAAGACAGGAGGCATCCACTCAGACTGATTGGGCAGAAGAAGTGCCGACGAACTCTCCCACATCCGTCGAATGAGTATTCTCTTCGGGGGAGATTCGATCGGATGCCCGATAGAGCAGCCCGGAGGCAGGGGAGGATTCCTCTATTTTTAGGGGTGAAAAGGAAAGAAGTCCTACGATGCCCCCTGTCATTGTCTTGAGTGACACAGAGCAGGACGAAGGTCTCCAGCAATAGATAAGACCAGAGGATAAGGAGGACCTCCCCAGGCCTGAAGAAGGAGAAGAGCCTGAGGGGTCGACACCAGGTAGACAGGAGAATGAAGGATCACCCCCGGAGATAGCAGCATAGCCGATCCTTCGGAGTAAAGAGAAGTCCCCAAAGGAGAAAGAAGAGACCCCGGTCCGAGCCACCACATTTCCTGTAGAGGCCAAGGCAAAGAGGCCCAGGACGGCTCGACAGAAGGCGAAAGTGACCTTCGTCGAGTCAGAGGAGGATGAATGGGACATGCAGCTATTCATCGAAAGGCAAAAATATTTTGAGCAGCTGTGCAACGAAATGAAAGCAGCCAAGGAGGCCAGGAAGGCATCCTCGAGGGTAAAAGGAGATTCTGGCATCTGCGTCAATCCGATAGAAGACAACCAGTTTTGGGACATCTATGGTTCATCCCGAGGGTGGCCTTCCATGATGAGGAGGTACTTGGAATGGTGGGGAGTATATGGCCCACAATTGGAGGCCACTGCGATTGCAAAGGAGAATGCAGGGCTTACCCCTGAAGCGGCCGGATTATACAAGGCCCAAGTAGTGCCTTCCAGAGGGGATAACTCGGATATCCCTCTAGCAGTGGTCAGACCTCCAGACGCCGACCTCTAGCAAGCTGTCGAAGCTGCATTTCAATCGGCAGGAACAACGCTGGCTAGACCACCACCAGTAGCGGCCAGAACAAGAAGAGGACAATTGACAGCCGCAGTTTCCCATAGGCAAAGGCGAACCACACCTTCAAATGCCGGCATGAAAAGATAGACTCGGGCCGTAGGGGCAGCAGAATCCTCCAAGAGATGGCGACGATGAAAAGTCAGAGGGCTACCTACAGCTTGGATGCCACGAGGGCGTGGCATATGTTAGGCGTGGGGGGATGATGAGCACCAGAAATGCTCATATTTTGTACATATTTCTTTGATCAATATGCGGTCGTATAATAAGGATTGCGTACTTTTATGAATGATTATATAGATATTTGATATAATTATGCGTGTTATCTAATTTGTGTGTTTTTAGTATGTTTTGTGGAATTGCAGTTGATTTAGTTAGATTTGGAATGGTCGAGGTCCTTTTGATGGACCTGGCACTTTATTTCATCGGGGGTCAATGTAGAGAACATAGGCGCCTCCCTGCAACCGAAAGGCGCCAAGGGAACAAGCGCCTCCCTACAATCGAAAGGCGCCAAACCAAATATGAGCGCCTCCCTACAGTCGAAAGGTGCCAACTGAATGCGAGCGCCTCCCTGCAGTCGAAAGGCGCCAACTGAATGTGAGTGCCTCCCTGCAGTCGAAAGGCACCAACTGAATGCGAGCGCCTCCCTGCAGTCGAAAGGTGCCAACTGAATGCGAGCGCCTCCCTGCAATCGAAAGGCACCAACCAAAGACAAGCGCCTCCCTACAATCGGAAGGCACCAACAAAAGGCAAGCGCCTCCCCATAGCCGAAAGGCGCTAATAGAAGGCAAGCGCCTCCCCATAGCCGGAAGGCGCTAATAGAAGGCAAGCGCCTCCCTACAACCAGAAGGCACCACGATAACAAGGTACCTTCCTCATAAGGAAGGTGCCACTGATTCTTTGCCCGTTGACCAGATTTGAACGACGTGGACGGCAGCGGCTGGTGCAGTTCTAGCTCTGCATCATGCAGAGCTAAATTGGAGATAGCACCAACGTATCAAAATGTCTTACTGATGCCAGGCAAAGCATGAACCGAAATGAACATGCCGCCATCAAAATAGAATGCCAGACGTCGATTGCATTCGCTAGACTATTCTAATTTAGTCTGGGAAGAATCGACTGTTGTAACCACTTCTGTAATAGAAGTTCTACGGGTGTGTTATATAAACACACGTAGATCGTTCTGAAAGATATATAGAAATAATTAATAAAGATCCATTTAGAGTTACAGAAGATAGATTGTAATACGTTGATAAATATATTACAGTTCCAGAAGTTCTAAAGCGCGTGTTCGATCGGGAAGAAGTCGCTGGAGCCTGGGCCCACTCCAAGCCAGTATTTCTTCCCCATTTCCTTTTTGTTTATTTATTTTAATTAGTTTATTGCTTTCATAAGAATGTTCATTAGTTTGCTAGTTCCAGTATTTGCAGTAGATTTATTTTTAGGAATGTGTACATGATTTATTTCTGTAGATTTAATTATGTTCTTCTTACGTAATTTATTGAGGAGTGCGGGAATGATTGACAACCATTTCAAGAACACCCCCAAAATGTAGGATTAGCAGATTCACCTCCAGTGGTATTGTAGTAACCTAATTCTGACTCTTCGCAAGTTTACGAAGCTCCCTGGGTTGATAATTAAATGCACGGGCATGTGACAAAAATAGGAAACCATTCACCTTGTTTGGCCCGCAACATTTTGGCACCGTTGTCGGGGAAGCATCTTAATTAGATTACTTACAATACCCTGAAACCTTCCATCTGACCTTGTATGAGTTCTTCGAGAAGAAGAGGACCTGACGGTCGCTTTATAAGAACTAATCCATCAGGACTTGAGTCAGCCGAGCATTTTGGATTTGAGTTAGACTCGCCCGACCTACAAGCAGTCCATTGGAGTGAGGAACCACACTTTGTGCAAAGTGCCGCCTCATCCCATCAACAAGGGGATGAACGAATCATCATAAATCCCCTATTTAATAGGACTCCTCTAGAGGAAGCCCTGTTGTGGAAGGTTGTGGAGGATCAGACGATCTCGCCAGACAACCTTAGAGCATTGACTCAGAAAGTTTTAAATGATCGAAAGGCCATAAACGCTGCATTAGAAACCACATTTCCTAAAAAAATGGTAGATAACGATGAAGTCTCATCTGGATTTAGTTTCCCAATAGAGGAGGGAGTAGGAGATACCAAAATGAAAAACATATCCCCTGCTCACCTTCCGTCCTTCAGAGGACACCCGACTGAGGACCCTGACCTATTTTTATTCAAGTTTGATGTTTTGTGCAGGTCTATGGATTACAAATCAAACACGCAGAAGTTGAAATTATTTCCTTCTACATTAGACGATGCAGCTCTGCGATGGTTCATCGGTCTGGGAGACAAACACATCACCACCTGGGACCAGATGAAGAAGCTCTTTCTAGAGCAATATCAAGATTTCGGGAGAGCAAGAGACTCCAGGGAGGAGGTCCTGAGCATGACACAAAGAGAAGATGAGTCTCTCGAGGAGTATTGGGAGAGATTCAGCTTTAATCTTCAACGGTCCCCTCACTCGAAGCTATCTGATAAGTCCCTCAAAAGCATCTTCTTGAGGGGACTTACCAATGAGTCACTGGAGGCTCTCAACATGATCTCTGGAGGTGATGTCTATCAACATGCTATGGACGACATCCAGAAATTATGCCGAAACTACTCGAGAAGGCGAGGCAAAATCATCGCCAGAACCATGAAGGCGACTGCTTCAGTCACCAAAATAGAAATAGGCAACATGTTGGAGGATTTGAAGAGCGAAATGCTCTCATCTCTAGCACTGTAGATGGATACGCTGCTGTTAGAAAAGAAGAAACAAGAAAATGATGTAGCATTAGCCTATTTCTGCCCAAAATGCAGAGGAAGGCACGCAAAGAATGCATGTCCAAAAAACAAGGTCAGAGTATGCATAGTTTGTAGGCTGAATCATAAAACTCGATTGTGCCCACAACTGCCCAGTAACCAGGAAGCGGCTGAGAGCACGGAGGCCTACTTCATAGGCAATAGGAAGAGTTGGCCACAGCCCCCATGGGGAATATACCAACCAGAATGCCATCATATGGGGGAGGGCCATACATGCACCAAGGACCCCCTCAACCACCTAATATGGGGTGGTGGGGACCATCACCCTGGACTAACGCACCCCCAGCAACATTTCTGAATCAGCAGCCATGGATGCCATATCCATATCCTGGGCAACAGTGGAGAGGCCACAATGCATGGAATCAGACTCCACAGAGTGCAGCGCCTACTCACATCCAACAGAACTTACCAACATTGCCAGCAGTGAGACCTACGTAGCTACCAACACAACCGATAGCAAACCCGAACAATAGAGTAAATCAGTCGGCATACAACGTAGAAGGTGAGATGTATCATATGTACAATATTCAGCTTAGATCAGGTAGGCAGCTAGGAGTAGAGACACCGCCTCTGGTAGAAGAGGAGGAAGAAATAGTAGAGACACCTCCACTGGTAGAAGAGGAGGAAGAAATAGAGGAGACACCTCCGGTAGAAGAGGGAAAAGCACTTGAGAGAGCAGAGGCTCCATTTCCTAGCCGGTCGTAGGAACAAAGAAAAACAACACAGCCAAAATTTGACATCTTGTCGAGCTTGAAGAATCTCACGGTGACAATCCCATTATTTCAAGCAATTCGAGATGTCCCCATTTACACCAAGGCAATTAGAGAAATGTGTCTAAGGAGACCGGGATGAAAAGCTACCCAGACTATCAATGTCATGGGTAAACTAGCAGATCTAATGATGGGTGGAACACGTCATCCGAAGTATGCAGATCCAGGCAGCCTAGTGCTGACCATAAAAATTGGAGGACATTCCCTGTCCAACACATTGGTTGACCTCGGGGCAGCCATCAACGTGATGCCTCAAGAGACCATGCAGAGGCTACAGCTCACGAACCTGAAGCCAACCATGACAGTGCTATAGTTAGCCGATCGATCAACCGTGTCACCGAAAGGGATGCTGGAAGATGTGATCGTAATAGTCAGTGCATGGGAATATCCAGCCGATTTTTTAGTTTTGCAAACCAAGACCAGGCTAGGTGGTTACCCGCTCATTTTGGGGAGGCCATGGCTGGCAACAGCTGACGCTTACATCAGCTACCGGGATGGGCTAATGACCATCTCCAATGGGCAAAACATCAAAAGGCTGACCATTTCACCGCCAGCTCAGTCTATGGACTCGACAGAAGAACCCAGGATCACCGAGCATGGAACTACGGAGTTGTCCATAATCCAGCCGGTGATGACCTTGGAGGAGGTGGCAGAAGAGGACGAGGATGGTGCTATCATGGAGTTTCTCCATGGAGAATCATCCACCCCCACACCTGGATCGCCGTTGACTGGCGCCCAAGATCAGCACATCCGACAAATACACGTTGGGCCAGGGAGGATATTAAACGTCAACAGCAGGTTGACGCCCACACAGCTAGAAAAATTGGAAGAGCTTCTGGTAAAACACCAGCAAGCATTTGCATGGGACTACGTAGATATGCATGGCATCAGCCCAAAAATATGTACCCATCGGATTTATTTAGATGACCAGGCAACTCCTAGTCGGCAGCCACAGAGAAGGATGAACCCAGCAATGAAAGACATTGTCAGAGAAGAACTGCACAAACTTCTGGCTGCCGAATTCATATATCCAATTTTTGATAGTGAATGGGTATCACCATTAGTGGTGGTCCCCAAAAAGAATGAGAAATGGCGGATCTACGTGGACTACCGGGCGTTGAACAAGGCGACTAAGAAAGACCACTTCCCACTCCCGTTCATCGATCAGGTCTTGGACACACTCTCAGGAAGAAAATACTTCTCCTTTCTGGATGGTTTCAGTGGTTACAACCAGATCCAGATAGGGGAAGAAGATCAAGATAAAACAACGTTCACCTGTCCATGGGGAACGTTTGCCTATAAGGTATTGCCTTTTGGACTATGCAACGCACCGGCCACCTTTCAAAGGGCGGTGCTTAGCATATTCTCTGATATGATAGGAGACGGGGTGGAAGTATACATGGACGACTTCACCGCCTATGGAGAAACCTTCGAGGAGGCAATGACAAATCTGGAAAGAGTGCTCGACAGGAGCAAGGAAAATCATTTGTCCCTAAGTAATGAAAAATGTTTTATGATGATGCAGGAAGGCATCGTGTTGGGACACCACCTCTCTGCGGAAGGAATAAAAGTAGACAAGAGGAAGATCGAGGTCATCAGAGACCTACCTAGCCCCAGAACGTAGAAGGAGGTAAGAAGTTTCCTTGGATCATTCGGGTACTACCGGTGATTTATCGCCAAATTTAGTAAGATTGCCAAACCACTGCACACCCTACTTTCTAAGGACGTAGAGTTCAATTGGATGGGAGATTGCGAAGAAGCGTTCCAATTGCTGAAAGAAAAATTGATATCTGCACCGGTCTTGAGAGGACCGAATTGGGCCATACCGTTCCATATTTACTGTGATGCATCTAACGGTGCGATCGGAGCAGTCCTCGGGCAGAAATATGACGAAGAATTTTATGCCATCTATTATGTCAGTAAAAACTTGGCGGGAGCAGAGCTCAACTATACAGTGACAGAAAAATAATTCCTCGTAGTTGTCCATGCAATAAACAAATTCCGCCACTATATAACGGGATACAAGGTCTTCATCCATACGGACCACGTGGCTATCAGGTATCTGATGAGCAAGCCGGCCATTGGTGGTAGAATTATCAGATGGCTGTTGCTATTGCAGGAATTCGACATCACTATAGTCGATAAACCGGGCAAGGACAACGTCGTGGCAGATTTTCTGTCCAGATTGATACCAGCAGATCATCAAGCAATGGAAGATCAGTTTTTGGATGAACATCTGTTCGCTATTAGTGAACAAACTCCGTGGTATGCAGACATAGCCAATTACTTGGCCACCGGAAGGACCTCACCTGCTCTCTCCTACCAAGAAAAGCAGGCGGTCATAGAGAAGAGCGCATCATTCCTTTGGATGGATGGTCTCCTATTTAAAATAGGACGGGACCAAATTATAAGAAGATGCGTAGCAGAACAGGAGTTTTCAGAAGTGCTCAAGGCATGTCACGATGAGCCATGCGGAGGACACTTTGCAGGGAAATGAACTGCCTACAAAATCCTACAGGCTGGGTATTTTTGGCCCACTCTGTTCAAGGACGCGGCAACGATATACCAGCAAGTGTGACGAGTGCCAGAGGATGGGTAGACCAACCCACCGAGATGAAATGCCCTCGCAGCCCTGGGTACACCTGGAACCTTTCGATAAATGGGGCATGGACTTCGTGGGACCATTTAATCCACCTTCGATGGGAAGGAGGTTTATTCTGGTCTGCACGGATTACGTCACCAAATGGGTGGAAGTGCAGGCATTAAGGGACTCAAAGGAAAGAACGGTCGCCGATTTCTTATTTGCCCATATTTTCACACGATTTGGGGTTCCTCGGGAGATAACAACATACCAAGGGCCCCAATTCACCTCCAAATTGATTGAGGAGCTGATGGAGCAGTATAGAGTTTGGCACAATAAAACCATGCCCTACCATCCGCAGGCGAACGGGCAAGTAGAAGTGACAAACAGGGAGATAGAAAACATCCTGACCAAAACCGTGCAGCAACACAAGAAATATTGGGCCACACGGTTGTCAGAGGTAGTTTGGGCATACAACACCACGTGGAAATCCACCATAGGATGCACACCTTTCCAACTGGTCTATGGAAAAAATGCGATGATGCCCATCGAGTTCGAAATCAAAACTCTGAGGACGGCTTCAGAATTAAATTTGAGCTTGGACGAAGCTCAAAAATAGAGGATTCGCCAGCTAGATCAGCTGGACGAAATCCGACTGGATGCTTTGCAGAGGACAGATATTATACAAAAGTAGAGAAAGAAGTGGCATGATAACCACATCAAGCTGAAGAAGTTCCAGGTAGGGGAATGGGTACTATTGTACGATTCCCGGTTCCAGGAAAGGAAGGGCAAACTTATGCAGAGGTGGATGGGGCCGTATGAGGTGGCAGAGCTCATTAGGAATGGGGCGGTGCACGTTAAGACAATTGACGGCAGCAACACCATGTTCACAGTCAATGGCCACCGACTACGCCCCTATAATACGTCCAAAACGTTACAGGTGGAATCCAGAGTAGGCATGGGGGAGACCCCATCTTGCTAGATCCGGACCGAACTCTCACAGGTGAAATGGTGGGCACGAAAGTGCTCACCCAAAATTTTTTAGTTAATATAGTTTTTTTTGTAATGTGTGTTTTTGTAGGGATGACGCCCGCATGCAAGCTCGCAGGCATCCTAATCCAGGGCCTAACAGGCACGGAACGCATCTAACCGCCTTTATTTTCCTTTCTTTTTTTTGCTTTTTTTTTAGGTGGAGGACCCGACAAAGACGAGGGATAGGTATCCGGGAAACTAGGCCTGATTTGGCTCAAGCATTTCGACACCATCTCATAGGTAGAATCTGGGCAACGTAAAAAAACTGGGAAGGCTTGATCACCCTTTTTCCAATCAAATCGCCAATCCATAATAAGGTGCCTTACCGCATCCAGAAGGCGCCAAGTCCGAAGAAGGCACCTTACTGCATCTAGAAGGCACCAAGTCCAGAAGAAGGCGCCTTACTACATCCAGAAGGCGCCAAGTCTAGAAGAAGGCAAGTCAAGGCGCCTTACGGCATCCAGAAGGTGCCAAGTCCGTAAGAAGGTGCCTTACTACATCTAGAAGGCGCCAAGTCCATAAGAAGGCGCCTTACCGCACCCGAAAGGCGCCCATCTAGAAGAAGGCACCTTATCGCATCCGAAAGGCACCAAATCGAAGACAAGCCTTCCATCCATTAAAAGTTCTAAAAAAATACATATGTAGGCGCCTTCCATGGCAGGAAGGCACCAAGTCTTAAAAAAAAATCCAGCCAAATACGCCTTCCAACATCAAGAAGGCACATTCATCCAACCGAGACGCCTTCCAACATCAAGAAGGCACGAACCAGAAGGAGGCGCCTCCCACATTGGGAAGACGCATACAGGCAAAAGCGCCTCCCACCAATCAGAGCACCGACAACGTCGGTAAGGCGCTACAAGGACACCATCCACATGGGAAAGGTACCAAAGAATGCCTCTCGCGTGCAACATTTGCATATACCAGATGCCTCGAGCAGAATGAAGCATCGCACAAATGAGCAACATCAAAGGACCATACCCCTCCCTCATGTCACAAGTTAGCAAATCAGGCTACCATGATGACTAGAATGACGAATCAGGTATGTGCATACTAAATCAAATTGTTTATATAATTATTTATAAATACATAGTACTAAAAATATATCGCCGTCATAGAGATCGTATCCCCCATAGCCAGAATCACGTGCCAATGATAGGGCATCTTCCATAACTGCTAGGGTTAGGCGTCTTTTCTATAAGAAGGCACCTTCCTAAAGAAGGAAGGACAAAAAATATATATAGAAAAGGCGCCATGGGAGGAAGGTCCAAGAACCACGCGATCAAGAAGAATGAACCTAGTGATACTGATGGGATCAGAGGGCCAGTGAAGACCCAATTCGAGCCGAGGGTGGCTCGAAATCGCCCCGGTCGCTGGAGGCGAGATCCCATCTACGGGAAGTAAACCCATCTGCACATTAATCATGTGCACTTCCTCAATCACCTAGTGCATGGGAGGAAATTAAATATACCTTTCTACCTGGTGAATGCTCTAAAAGATGAAGCGTGGTAAAAAGGGGCATCATCTGCCTTAGCCCACCATGGGCTGATATCGGCATTGGTCCACCATGTAGAAGCACAAGGACAGAACCGTGACACAGAGGGAGATGGTGGCCAAATAGAGCAACACAATGTGGTTGCCGAATTAGGGCAAGACGAAGCATCCCTTGTAGAGGAGATAACAAACATCGTGCAATTGGTGTTGCCCTATTTTCCAGGAGGAGCAGAGCAGTCACCGATGCCCGAAGACATAGAGGACAGAGGGCATTCCCCAGTGCCCAAGTATGAGGAGGAAGGAGCGCCACTCAGTGGTGGTGAGGACGAACCAATCCCCAGGAGGAAACGTCTATGATGATTCCTCTCGATAGAGGAAGGACAGAGTGACCCGGAGATAGACGTTGCTGCCCAAACCCTCCGAGAATTAACGAACCAGAGCCCACGGAATGAAGGAACTTTCGGGAGTAACGACCAGATCGATGCGGCCTTGGAGGAGGCGCTCGAATGGCAAACCGATTGTTGGATGGCACAAGCAGATTCTGGAAGATTGCCAGAACCAGCATAAAAGGGAATTGGAGGAAAGGGATAGACGAATCGCTCAACTCGAGCAGCTGGTCCGACAGTTGCAGGAGGAAAATCAAATGCTCCAGGATAGAGGAACAGCAAGACAAGAGGCGTCCACTCAGACTGATTGGGTAGAAGAAGTGCCGACGAACTCTCCCACATCCGCCGAATGAGTATTCTCTTCGGGGAGATTCGATCGGATGCCCGATAGAGCAGCCCGGAGGCAGGGGAGGATTCCTCTATTTTTAGGGGTGAAAAGGAAAGAAGTCCTACGATGCCCCCTGTCATTGTCCTGAGTGACACAGAGTAGGACGAAGGTCTCCAGCAATAGATAAGACCAGAGGATAAGGAGGACCTCCCCAGGCCTGAAGAAGGAGAAGAGCTTGAGGGGTCGACACCAGGTAGACAGGAGAATGAAGGATCACCCCTAGAGATAGCAGCACAACCGATCCTTCGGAGTAAAGAGAAGTCCCCAAAGGAGAAAGAAGAGACCCCGGTCCGAGCCGCCACATTTTCTACAGAGGCCAAGGCAAAGAGGCCCAGGACGGCTCGACAGAAGGCAAAAGTGACCTTCGTCGAGTCAGAGGAGGACGAATGGGACATGCAACCGTTCGTCGAAAGGCAAAAATATTTTGAGCAGCTGTGCAACAAAATGAAAGCAACCAAGGAGGCCAGGAAGGCATCCTCGAGGGTAAAAGGAGATTCTGGCATCTACGTCAATCCGACAGAAGACAACCAGTTTTGGGACATCTATGGTTCATCCCGAGGGTGGCCTTCCATGATGAGGAGGTACTTGGAATGGTGGGGAGTATATGGCCCACAATTGGAGGCCGCTACGATTGCAAAGGAGAATGCAGGGCTTACCCCTGAAGCGATCGAATTATACAAGGCCCAAGTAGTGCCTTCCAGAGGGGATAACTCGGATATCCCTCTGGCAGTGGTCAAACCTCCAGACGTCGACCTCTGGCAAGCTTCCAAAGCTGCATTTCAATCGACAGGAACAACGTTGGCTAGACCACCACCAGTGGCGGCGTAACAAGAAGAGGACAATTGATAGCCGTAGTTTCCCATAGGCAAAGGCGAACCACACCTTCAAATTCCGACACGAAAAGACAGACTCGGGCCGTAGGGGCAGCAGAATCCTCCAAGAGATGGCGACGATGAAAATTCAGAGGGCTACCTATAGCTTGGATGCCACGAGGGCGTGGCATATGTTAGGCATGGGGGGATGATGAGCACCAAAATGCTCATATTTTGTACATATTTCTTTGATCAATATGCGGCTGTATAATAAGGATTGCGTACTTTTATGAATGATTATATAGATATTTGATATAATTATGCGTGTTATCTAATTTGTGTGTTTTTAGTATGTTTTGTGGAATTGCAGTTGATTTAGTTAGATTTGGAACGGTCGAGGTCCTTTTGATGGACCTGGCACTTTATTTCATCGGGGGTCAATGTAGAGAACATAGGCGCCTCCCTGCAACCGGAAGGCGCCAAGGGAACAAGTGCCTCCCTACAATCGGAAGGCGCCAAACCAAAGACGAGCGCCTCCCTGCAGTCGAAAGGTGCCAACTGAATGCGAGTGCCTCCCTGTAGTCGAAAGGCACCAACTGAATACGAGCGCCTCCCTGTAGTCGAAAGGCGCCAACTAAATGCGAGCGCCTCCCTGTAGTTGAAAGGCGCCAACTGAATGTGAGCGCCTCCCTGCAACCGAAAGGCACCAACCAAAGACAAGTGCCTCCCCACAACCGAAAGGCGCCAACAGAAGGCAAGCGCCTCCCCACAGTCGAAAGGCGCTAATAGAAGGCAAGCACCTCCCCACAGCCGGAAGGCGCTAATAGAAGGCAAGCACCTCCCTACAACCAGAAGGCACCGCGATAACAAGGTACCTTCCTCATAAGGAAGGCGCCACTGATTCTTTGCCCGTTGACCAGATTTGAACGACGTGGATGGCAACGGCTGGTGCAGTTCCAGCTCTGCGTCATGCAGAGCTAAATTGGAGATAGCACCAACGTATCAAAACATCTTACTGATGCCGGGCAAAGCACGAACCGAACAATGAACACACCGCCATTAGAACAGAATGCCAGATGTCGATTGCATTTGCCAAACTATTCTAATTTAGTCTGGGAAGAATCGACTGTTGTAACCACTTCTGTAACAGAAGTTCTACGGGTGTGTTATATAAACACACGCAGATCGTTCTGAAAGATATATAGAAATAATTAATAAAGATCCATTTAGAGTTACAGAAGATAGATTGTAATACGTTGATAAATATATTACAGTTCTAGAAGTTCTAAAGCGCGTGTTCGATCGGGAAGAAGCTGCTGGAGCCCGGGCCCACTCCAAGCCGGTATTTCTTCCCCATTTCCTTTTTGTTTATTTATTTTAATTAGTTTATTGCTTTCATAAGAACGTTCATTAGTTTGCTAGTTCCAGTATTTGCAGTAGATTTATTTTCAGGAATGTGTACATGATTTATTTCTATAGATTTAATTATGTTCTTCTTACGTAATTTATTGAGGAGTGCGGGAATGATTGACAACCATTTCAAGAACACCCCCCAAATGTAGGATTAGCAGATTCACCTCCAGTGGTATTGTAGTAACCTAATTCCGACTCTTCGCAAGTTTACGAAGCTCCCCGGGTTGATAATTAAATGCACGGGCATGTGACAAAAATAGGAAACCATTCACCTTGTTTGGCCCGCAACAAAAGGTACTTTTAATTAAATATTTTTTATTTGCCTAATATTTTTCCTAAGGTGAAAAAGGGAGTTATAAGGGTAAATGGAATGTTACTTGCTTGGTAATTAATTTATGTTATTTGAGTTATAAGGAAAGTGGATTTGATTTTTGACAAAGTTCTTTTTACCATTAAATTTAATTAAGGAGGTTTTTGAGTTAATTTTGGTGGATGTTAAATTTATTTTAATTGGGATATTATAAGGTGTTATTGGACAAATATTTTATGTATGTTGATGGTTGTTTTTAAATATGGGGAGGTAAGGTGTAATTGATTTTTTGCATTACATTATGAGAGAGATTTATCTTCTAACCTCTTTGAGTTTGGCATAGAACTTTTTGTGGTTGTGGTAGATATTTGAGGTTCCAACATCATCAAGAAAAGGTATGAGCACATTATTCCATAGTTGAATTTATTTGTCGGTTTTCTGGAAAATAAGTTTGGAGTGAAAAGGAATTGATTAGGGTTTCCTTATTAAGAGTATTGAGCTATTTCTTCAAGGTTTTTTGGAATAAAGAGTTGTTTTTAAAACTTTGTCTTATAAGCATTGTTGTTGAAGCCATTGATTGTGTGAAGAACTTGATCTAGGGTTTGAAAAGAACATGAGTATCATTATTATATAAGAATTATTTTATAAGCATTGTTGTTGAAGTGAGTTGTTGAGTGAAGAACTTGAACTAGGATTTGGAAAGAACATGAGTATCATTGTTATGTGAGAGTTGTTTTATAAGCATTGTTGTTGAAGTGAGTTGTTGAGTGAAGAACTTGAACTAGGGTTTGAAAAGAACATGAGTATCATTGTTATGTAATATTGGTTGATAATTATTTTTGGAAACATTTTGAGTGAGTTTTCATATGCTTGGACTAGGGTTTGTAAGCAAGGATTATTTCATTGAGTGATTGATTGAGTAGATTTGGTTGAGCCTAGTCAAGTGGATGTGTGAAGTGATTGTTCAAGTTACATAAAATAAACTATTCTATATTCTAAATTGAATTAATAAAGTGATTGAGTTGAAGTATATTGAGTCTCTAACAATTATCTTTATGTTTCTATGATATTGGACAAGTTCTAGTGTGGACTTGTTGAGCATATTTGATGCAAGTCTTAGAGAAGACTTGTGGACAGATTTGAGTAAGCTTTTGTGGAATCTTACAATAGAAATTGAGAGCAGATTTGGATAAGTTCTTGAGAGGATTTATTGAACAAATTTGGATAAGTTCTTGAGAGGACTTATTGAGCAGATTTGGTTAAGTTCTTGAGAGGACTTATTGAGCATATTTGAAAAAGTTCTTGAGAGGACTTATTGAGCATATTGGAAAAAATTCTTGAAAGGACTTATTGAGCAGATTGGACAAAGTTCTTGAGAGGACTTATTGAGTAGATTGGAAAAAGTTCTTGAAAGGACTTATTGAGAATATTGGAAAAAGATCTAGATAGGACTTGTGGACAAATTGGTGTGAGATTTTGTGGAATCTTACAAGGTAGATTTGAGATAAGTCTTTAAGAATACTTGTGAGCAGAGTTGATTAATTTATTTTTTCAAACCTTGAGTTAAGGTTTGGAGCAAATCTAGTAGAGTTGATTTGGTATTAATTCAAACTTTGTGTTAAGGCTTGAGGATAGATATTGAGGATAGAGTTTGGTGCAGATTTAAGGACAGGTTTGTGCCAGACCAGAGATAGATATTGAGCATATTTATGCTAGATCAAAGTATTGTGTTTAGTAAATATTTGAGACAGAGTTGAGTACAATATTTGGATGTGATAGAGTATAGAGGATGAAAGTCTCCAGTGGATAGAGATCCATTAGCCAGGGTATGGAATATAGGCATCTTCTATGGATAGAGTTCCATTTTCTAAGGGCAGTGGAGGGAGAAGTCTTCTAGAGGATCACCAACCATAGCAAATATTAGGATATTGGTGTCTCCTATGGATAGGGATACACAAATTTGATTAGGGGATTGGTGTCTCCTTTGGATAGAGGTCCATAAACATTGTAACAAGGAAAGGATTCCCAAGAGATTTATTAAGAAAATATTAGTGAAATATTTTCTCCGTGGAGTAGCCCACATTGGGAGAACCACGTTAAACTGGTGTCTCTATTGTGTGTGATGATTTGTACATTTATTTGGTTATTTCTATTGATATTGTCATTGATTATATTGGATAATATTGTTTGGGAAAGAAAAGTAAAAAGTGTTCTTATACTGTTCACCCCCCCCCTCTCAGTATAAGCTTGTGTTCTTCATATCTCATGTTCTAATATTTCACTCTAGATATTTTATCTTTAATTTTATGGCCATACCTTCTTCAATTTTTCTTGCCTCTTCAACCTTGATTTTGAAGTTAGTAAGTTCTTGTAGAAACTTTGCTTTTGCTTTCTCATATTCTTGGGCTTGAACCCTTAATACTGAGTTCTCCTTTTTTAATTCTTTGAGATCAACACTAAGTATTTTACATTCTTGCTCGTTTACCTTTGACTGTTTAACCATATCTTTTTTAGATCTCCTTGTATTTTCAACCTTATATCTCAAGTTAGAGAGATCTTGTAGAAGTTTTGTCTTACATTTCTCATCTTCTTGTATTTGAGCCTTCAATTCTAAATTCTCTTTTTTCAATTCAACAATTTTCTTAAGAGTGGCTTCCCCTTTTTCTTTTTATGAATCTTCCTCTTCTTTATTTCTTTTATCTTCTATAGGAGCATCTCATTTTTCTTCTATTATTGAAAGTAGAGTTTCTTCTTCATACCTATTTTGACTATCCCTGTTATCATTTAGATTCATTTCATCTTCACTACTACTAAACCCATGATAATATCTTGCATCATGACCGAGTTGACCACAAACAAAGCATTCTTCACCTTCTTGTGGATAATAATTTGCATGGTGACCTGTATTCCTACATCTGGTACAAAACTTTATCAAACTGATCTTTTCTCCACTACTTGATTCATCTTTTGAATCTATTTCCATTTTTCCTTCCAACACAAAAATATCAAACTCATCTTCCTTTTCTTTCATGACCATGTGTGTTCTTTTCTTCTTGTGTCTCATGGTTTTGCCTTTGCCTTTCTTTGCCATTTGTGTTCTTGTAAGATCTTACTTCAAGCTATTAAACACTTTTCAAAGGAATCAACTCTGATACCAATTGAAGAACACAAACTTATATTGATATGGGGAGGTGAACAGTATAAGACCACTTTTTACTTTTCTTTCCCAAATAGTATTATCCAATATAATCAATGGCAATATCAATAGCAATAACCAGCAACACACAAATCATCACACACAATAGAGACACCAAATTTACGTGGTTCACCCAATGTGGGCTACTCCACGAAGAAAATATTTTACTAAAAACTTTCTTAATCAATATCTTGGGAATCCTTTCCCTATTACAATGTTTATGGACCTCTATCCAAAGGAAACATCAATCCCCTAAATCAATTTCATGGATATCTATCCATAGGAGACACAAATCTCCTAAATTAACCCAATTTCTACTTATACCTCCCTACTTTAATATTGCATTTAAAAATAATTCTTTTGAAAAATAATGCAATAAATAATTTTCCTTTCCTATAAGGTAAAAATATTTTTACCCACAAATTAATCTTAGCAAACACCTCTCATAAAACTCATAAAAATTCTCTTTAACTTAGGCTAAACTCCAAAAAAAAATATTCCGCTTATTTATACTAAGACAAACTTTAGCCTAAGCAAAAATCAAATTTAATAATTAAAAAGCTTTACCACTTTGGCATGCACGTAAGTTGAACCGAGTGCATATCTCCCACTAGCACCTTGACCATGACTTCCATGTCATGGAGCCATGTGCTCCTCTTGGATCCTCCAAGCACCTTTAGTGCTTTTACCTTCTAAAACAAACGAGCCAAAAGATGGATCCTTCACCCACGCTCTACGAAATGCGTTGCACAAAGTTACTATCGCGAGGAATGCGCATGAAATAGCATGTGATAGTATTTAGCAAATTGGGTGGATAATTTTTGCCTTTGGAAAGGCTATGGTATATATATTCTATATGCCTTCCAATGTGCTCCCACGTCGACATAGGAAGACGTCGACAATGCACATGATGAAGTCGACGCCCAACATTAGACTTTGGCCATTATTTATTAAATATAATAAATTAAATTCTTTTAAGAATTTAATTATTATGATTTAATAATTAAATGGACTTTGGCATTTTAAACCAAACTTTAGGGTCTCCTTGGTTTTTAGAAAAACCTTACAACTTGCCCACATGGTTTTAATGAAAAAACCTTTTATTTTTGCCATCATTGGTTTTAAGAAAAACATTTTATTTTTCCAAAACATGGTTTTAATAAAAACCTTTAAATTTATGCTTCCACATAATATTAAAAATATTATGAAGCTCTTTTGCCATTAACCTTTGCATTGTTCCTTTTGACCTTTTTACATCAATGGTAGCTTATTCCTTGACATCAATGACAACTTAGTTTCTTGACATCAATGAAAATTTTGACTCAAAATGTCCAACAATATCCCCCTTTGTCATTGATGGTAACCCAAATTCTTTTTACCAAAAAATTAACCTTTTTTTTGTTTTGCTTCCCCTAGGACATTGCTCCCCCTATCTCAATGCTCTTTTTGAATCTCTCCTCTTTACTCAAATACCAAATCTCTCCCTCTTACTCAAATATCTCCCCCTTTGAAATCAATGGCAAAGGGTCACCTTTGGGGCTTGGGACTAAGAATTATTCTCTTAGCTTAGCCCCTCCCCCACCTCTTCTTGAGGTGGTTAATTATGGGGTGGGAGTATTTATTCTCCCAACAAGCACTGGTCTTTACCTTTATCCTCTTTTCTTCTTATGTGATCCTTCTGATTCCTTTGACTTTTCCTTTCCATGTCCATGCTCCAGTCCATGTCCATATTCTTGTTCATGTTCATATTCATATTCTTGTTCATGTTCATATCCATGTTCCTATTCCTATTCCTGTTCATATCCATATCCCTTTTCCTATTTCTATTCCTTGTTTATAATTGATTCTGGAATATCTGCTCTACACCACTTTGTTGTGTGTCCATCATTATTGCACTTATAACACTTAATGTTATTATTCCTTGGAGGTGCAAATATCTTAGGATTTCTCCTAGTGAAGCCATATCCTTTTTGTCATGAACCCTACAATTCATTGCCTTGTGACCAAACTGATTACATGAGTAGCAATACCCATGGAAAAGCTATTTGTTCCCATATTCCTATCTTTCATTTGTCCTACACTATGAAGCCATGTGCCCAAATTTGTGACATGAAAAACATAATCCATTGAAGAAACCTTGCCTTGACCCCATTGGTCTCTTATTCTCTTCTACCTATTTCCATGTTTCCTATTCTATATGTTCCTTAATTGTGCATTATTCCTTTCCCTATTGATCTTTCTATTTTCCAACTTATCCTTAGAAGTCTCACTTTCTCTTTCATTCTTCTTTTTTGAAGCTTCTTCCCTTTTGGTTCTTGAGCTTGACTCTCCTTTTTTTACTTCTTGTTTCCCTTGTTCTTCTTCAAAACTAAGTCCTATTTTGGTGATTGATGATCTTTGTGCATTGATAATCCTATCCAAAGTCTTTGAATTTTCCTCAAACTTGTGTAGCTTGTCCTTAGAACCTTTTACTTCCATCCTTAGTGAAACTATCTCATGTTCTAATCTTTCACACTCTAGATATTTTGTCTTTAATTTTTTGGCCATACCTTCTTCAATTTTTCTTACCTCTTCAACCTTGATTTTGAAGTTGGTGAGTTCTTGTAGAAACTTTGCTTTTGATTTCTCATCTTCTTGAGATTGAACCCTTAATCCTGAGTTCTCCTTTTTTAATTCTTTGAGATCAACACTAAGTCTTTTACATTCTTGCTCTTTTACCTTTGATTGTTCAACCATATCCTTTTCAGCTCTCCTTGCCTTTTCAACCTTATCTCTCAAGTTAGAGAGATCTTGTAGAATCTTTGTCTTACATTTCTCATCTTCTTGTATTTTAACCTTCAATTCTAAATTCTCTTTTTCAATTCAACAAGTTCCTTAAGAGTGGCTTCCTCTTTTTATTTTTTTGAATCTTCCTCTTATTTCTTTCTTTGATCTTCTATAGGAGCATCTCCTTTTTCTTCTATTATTGAAAGTAGAGTTTCTTCTTCATACCTATTTTGACTGTCCCTATTATCATTTAGATCCATTTCATCTTCACTACTGCTAAACCCATGATAATATCTTGCATCATGACCGAGTTGACCACAAACAAAATATTCTTCACCTTCTTGTGGATAATAAGTTGCATGGTGACCTATATTCCTACATCTGGTACAAAAATTTATCAATCTGATCTTTTCTCCACTATTTGATTCATCTTTTGAATCTATTTCCATTTTTTCTCCCAACACAACAATATCAAACTCATCTTCCTTTTATTTCATGACCATGTGTGTTCTTTTCTTCTTGTATCTCATGGTTTTGCATTTGCCTTTCTTTGCCATTTGTGTTCTTGTAAGATCTTCCTTCAATATGTTAAACCCTTTTCCAAGGAATCAACTCTGATACCAATTGAAGAACACAAGCTTATACTGAGAGGGGGGTGAACAGTATAAGACCACTTTTTACTTTTCTTTTCCAAATAGTATTATCCAATATAATCAATAGAAATATCAATAGCAATAACTAAAGTAATACACAAATCATCACACATAATAGAGACACCAAATTTACATGGTTCACCCAATGTGGGCTACTCCACGAAGAAAATATTTTACTAAAATTTTCTCAATAAATCTCTTGGGAATCCTTTCCCTATTACAATTTTTATGGACCTCTATCCAAAGGAGACACCAATCCCCTAAATCAAGTTCATGGATCTCTATCCACAGGAGACACAAATCTCCTAACTCTGCTCTGGATGGTGATCCTCTAGAAGACCTCTACCTCCACTACCCTTAGAAAATGGAACTCTATCCATAGAAGACACTTGTCCTCCCTACTCTAGCTGGATATCTCTATCCTCAACTCTGTCACCTCCAAAGCTCTATCTCAAATTTGTACTAAACACAGTCCTTCGATCTAGCACAAATCTATCCTCAATCTCTATCTCTGGTCTAGCACAAACCTATCCTCAAATATGCACCAAACTCTATCCTCGAATATATACTAAACATAGTCCTTCGGTCTAGCACAAATCTATCCTCAATATCTATCCTCAAGCCTTAACTCAAGGCTTGACTCAATCTCAAGTCAACTCTATTGGATCTGCCCCAAACCTTAACTCAAGGTTTGAACAAATCAATCAATCAACTCTGATCTCAAGTCTTCTCAAAGACTTGTCTCAAATATGCCTTGTAAGCTTCCACAAAAGATCACACCAATATATCCTTAAGTCCTCTCTAGAACTTGTCCAATCTGCTCAATAAGTCCTCACAAGAACTTATCCAAATCTGCTCTCAATATGTATTGTAAGCTTCCACAAAAGCTTACCCAAATCTATCCACAAGTCTTCTCAAAGACTTACCTCAAATATGCTCAAAAAGTCCACACTAGAACTTGTCCAATCTCATAGAAACATAAAGAGAATTGTTAGAGACTCAATATGCTCTATACTCATCACAATGCTTAATCACTTTCAATCACTCTTTTAGAAACATATAGAGAATTGTTAGAGACTCAATATGCTTCACATTCACCTCAATGCTCAATCACTTTCACTCACTCTTTTAGAAACATATAGAGAATTGTTAGAGACTCAATATGCTTCACATTCACCTCAATGCTCAATCACTTTCAATCACTCTTTTAGAAACATATAGAGAATTGTTATAGACTCAATATGCTTCACATTCACCTCAATACTCAATCACTTTCAATCACTCTCTTATCACATAAACATATAGATAATTTTTAGAGACTCAATATGTTTCACAATCATCAACTCTCAATCTCTTTCTCAAATCAATTTAGAATATAAAATAATTTATTTCATAGAACTTGAACAATCATTTCACACATTCACTTGACTAGGCTCAACCAACTCTACTCAATCAATCACTCAATGAAATGATCCTTGCTCACAAACCCTAGTCCAAGCATATGATAACTCACTCAAATATTTCCAACAATGCTTTATCAACCAATCTCACATAACAATGATACTCATATTCTTTCCAAACCCTAGTTCAAGTTCTTCACTCAACAACTCACTTCAACAACAATGCTTATAAAACAATCTTCACATAACAATGATACTCATGTTCTTTTCAAACCCTAGTTCAAGTTCTTCACTCAACCAATGGCTTCAACAACAATGCTTATAAAACAAGGTTTTAACAACAACTCTTTATTCCAAAAAACCTTGAAGCATTAACTCAACACACTCAATAAGGAAATCAAATTAAGTCCTTTTCACTCCAAACTTGTTTTCTAGAAAACCAACCAATCAACTCAACTATGGAAGAATGTGCTCATACCTTTTTCTTGATGATGAAGGAACCTCAAACATCTGCCACAACCACAAACACTTCTTTGCCAAGCTCAAAGAAGTTAGATAACAATACAAAGCATATAATAACTCACAAATACACCTTATTGCTCCATTCTTAAAATAATATCCAACACCACAATATTTTAAATATTCACTTCTCAAAACCCTAACTCATCACAATTTCATCTCAACCATTCAAATTTGACATAAGCTACTTCAGAAAAATATCCTCAAAAATTAACCCAATTTCTACTTATAACTCCCTACTTTAATATTGCATTTAAAAATAATTCTTTTGAAAAATAATGCAATAAATAATTTTCCTTTCCTCTAAGGTACAAAATATTTTTATCCACAAATTAATCTTAGCAAACACCTCTCATCAAACTCGTAAAATTTTCTTTAACTTAGGCCAAACTCCAAAAAAAATATTCCCCTTATTTCTCCTAAGACAAACTTTAGCCTAAGCAAGAATCAAATTTAATAATTAAAAAGCTTTACCACTTTGGCATGCGCGTGAGTCAAACCAAGCGCATCTCTCCCACTAGCACCTTGACCGTGGCTTCCACACCGTGGAGCCACGTGCTCCTCTTGGAGCCTCCAAGCACCTTCAACACTTTGACCTTCTAAAACACACGAGCCAAAATATGGCTCCTTCACCCATGCTCTACGAAACGTGTTGCACGAAGTTACTATCGTGAGGAATGCGCATGAAATAGCATGTGATACTCTTTAGAGAATTGGGTGGATAATTTTTGCCTTTGGAAAGGCTATGGTATATATATGCCATATGCCTTCCAATGTGCTCCCACGTCGGCGGAGGAAGACGTCGACAATGCACGCGATGAAGTCGGCACCCAACATTAGACTTTGGCCATTATTTATTAAATATAATAAATTAAATTCTTTTAAGAATTTAATTATTATGATTTAATAATTAAATGGACTTTGGCCTTTTAAACCAAACTTTAGGGCCTCCTTGGTTTTTAGAAAAACCTTACAACTTGCCCACATGGTTTTAATGAAAATACCTTTTATTTTTGCCATCATTGGTTTTAAGGAAAACCTTTTATTTTTCCAAAACATGGTTTTAATAAAAACCTTTAAACTTATGCTTCCACATAATATTAAAAATATTATGAAGCACTTTTGCCATTAACCTTTGCATTGTTCCTTTTGACCTTTTTACATCAACGGTAGCTTATTCCTTGACATCAATGACAACTTCATTTCTTGACATCAATGACAACTTTGACTCAAAATGTCCAAAAATCTCCCCCTTTGTCATTGATGGCAACCCAAATTCTTTTTACCAAAAACTTAACCTTTTCTTTGTTCTTCTCCCCTAGGACATTGCTCCCCCTAGCTCAATGCTCTTTTCGAATCTCTCCTCAAAATACCAAATCTCTCCCCCTTACTCAAATCTCTCCCCCTTTGACATTAATGGCAAAGGGTCACCTTTGGGTCTCAGGGCTAAGAATGATTCTCTTAGCTTAGCCCCTCCCCCACCTCTTCTTGAGGTGGTTAATTCTAGGGTGGAATTATTTTTACTCCTAGCAAGCACTGGTCTTTACCTTTATCATATTTTCTTCTTATCTGATCCTTCTAATTCCTCTGACTATTCCTTTCCATGTCCATGTTCTTGTCCATTTCCATATTCTTGTTTATGTTCCTATTCCTATTCTTGTTCATGTTCATATCCATATTCCTGTTCTTGTTCCTGTTCATATCCATATCCCTTTTCTTGTTCCTATTCATGTTCATGTTCATACTTGATTTTGGAATGTCTACTCTACACCACTTTTTTGTGTGTCCATCATTATTACACTTATAACACTTAATGTTATTATTCCTTGGAGGTGCAAATGTCTTAGGATTTCTCCTAGTGAAGCCATATCCTTTTCTATCATGAACCCTACAATTCATTTCCTTGTGACCAAACTGATTACATGAGTAGAAATACCCATGGAAAAGTTATTTGTTCCCATATTCCTGTCTTTCATGTGTCCTACACTGTGAAGCCATGTGCCCAAATATGTGACATGAAAAACATCATCCATTAAAGAAACCTTGCCTTGCCCCCATTGGTCTCTTAGTCTCTTCTATCCTATCATGTTTTCTATTCCATTTGTTCCTTATTTATGCATTGTTCCTTTCCCTGTTGATATTTCTATTTTCCAACTTATCCTTAGAAGTCTCACTTTCTCTTTCATTCTTATTTTCTGAAGCTTCTTCCTTTTTGGTGCTTGAGCTTGACTCTCCTTTTTCTACTTCTTGTTTCCCTTGTTCTTCTTCAGAACTAAGTCCTATTTTGGTGATTGATGATATTTGTGCATTGATAATCCTATCCAAAGTCTTTGAATTTTCCTCAAATTTGTGTAGCTTGTCCTTAGAACCTTTTATTTCCATCCTTAGTGAAACTATCTCAAACCCTATGTGTGTTTCATCATGTATGGGTTATTCAAACCCTAAGCATCTAACCAGATTGAGACACATGGCATGATCTATGCTACTGATGGGTTTCATCAATGGTTATTGTGGATGTTTTTAAAACATTAGAGAAATTAGCCCTAAAATAATTTATAAAAATCAAATTTCATCTTGGGCCTTCATAGAGCAACATCTGCACTTCTCACCGAACATGATTTGCATCGCGTAGATTATTTATTTGATGACCTAAGGCTTATTGGAGGTCTCCTACCCTCATCGAAGTGGACCATGTATTTCTATGTACATCTAGTGAACGTATTGCTTCACCTTCAAAAGACAATGACCAGGATTAGTCATTGCAAATGTCGAACCATAACTCTATTTTGAGGGCTCAAGGATGTCTACCTTTTTTGTGACACACCTCCTAGATAGCAAACGATGCTAAATAACATCAAAACACAATATGTAGACCAGAAAGACCTTCACATATTCAAGTAGATATGTATCCATACTACATCTCATAGCAAGATTGTTTGATCTATGCATTGGTCACCTTCGCCTATCTAGATCGTTATTCACATGACACAAGGATCCTATAATGGAGTCTTGAGTGCTCTTACCGAAGGTAAACCTGCACTCAAGATCATATAGCAAGGCTTCATCTATAGAAATCTTGAGATCATTTTGACTCTAATAAATTCAAGGGTCACTCTATTTTTTTCTCTAAACATAGCCCTTATGCCAAATGTACGTAAACTCCTACCTTAACCATGCAAGCTCACCACAAGCCATACTAGTTTATGTAATTTTCTTATAAAATGATCTATCAAATTCAAGACCTACAACTTAGTTTTAAAGGGTTTTTCTACATATTATTATTGCAAGCAAAGGTTTCCAAGGAAAGAACCTTACAAATTGTAGATCATTAATTTTCTAATACATAGAGCCTTTATTTATACCTCACTAAAACCTTTAACCTTAATAACAAGAAAAGAAAACTATATTAACAACTCAATCACCAAACAAGCATACTCATCATTCATACTATAGTTGGGATCTTAACCCTAACTTGAATCTTTCATAGACTTTCTCCGATCCAAGCTCCCGAAAGTCTTCCACTACTTTGACTTACATGTGACTCTTTTTCTTTTAGCAAAGCAACGAGGCAAGAAAAACTATGGAAAATCACAAGGCCCATCTAGTTTTTGATCTGAGTAAATTTTGGAGAGCATACTCCCTAGGAACCTCAATATTTCCAATGCCAACTTGCGAAGAATGGGAGATTTTTTATTTCTAATCCAACTCAGTCGGAGATTATAGTCCATGATCTCACTCTGCAAATATTGTTGTCTTTGCCTTCCCAAATGCCTCTATTTATAATGGAACTCACCTTCCCCCCATAACCATTTTTTATTCTTAAAATTTTTTGGAGATGAGCCCATCATAAATGCTACATAAAAATTGGAGTTATATTGACTTTGTACCCAGGGTGGTCCAATCACAATCAAACACATACCAACTCTTCAACTAATCTTTACTTCATTGTTAAGCAACTAATTAATTAACCTAGTTAATCACAATCATCTTGTAACTAATATAGGGACAAAATAGCACTATATTTAATGCTTCTTCAATGTTGTCCATTAATCAAGCTTAACACAAGTTAAATACCATGGTGAAGCAAATAAACCAATCTTAACCACCAATTTCCCAACTAACTAAGGAGAGAAAGAAACATTCCAAATAAATGCTTTAAATGCCACTAACAATTCATGTTTAGCATCCAACTTTCCTAATTAGCAAATCATACTAACCATTTCTATTTCATAATTAACTCTATGAAATAAAACCTTAAGCTATATAAAGCAAACACAAAGTAGGGGGTAAAAATTGGGATGTTACGTTTTCCTCCTCTTCTACCAAAGGAGTTACTTCTACTCCTATTTGTCTACCTAATATTAACTATACAAAATTACATCCTACTCTAATATTGTACATTGGAAACATCTAATTTTCCAATTGGTATGCTGGCTAATTAGTTCTATTTATGTAATTTGACGTGGGTTGTGTAGGAAGTTGTACAGGTTTCAAAGAAGGGAGAGCTAGCAAACTTTGTTATAGTGGAACTTGTGTTGCATTCTATGGAGTTGTACTCCAAGAATTATAGTTTCTCTATTGGGGTATAGGTTGCTGATATGGCATCCATGGGTATGGATTATAAGGAGTGTTTCCTTGGGGAGTGTTTGTCCAAGGTGGTGTTAGTCTAAAAAGACTACCTTGATAGATAGCAAAGTTTTACCACATGAGACCAGTGTTTCATTTTTGAGACATAAAGCACAAAAATGACTAAGGCATAAGGAAGGTCATGATTTCATGACATAACGAGTTTTTGTTGGGTCAGAGAAGAAAATGAAGATGTAACACCATAATATCATGATTTCGCGACATGACGGGTTTTCGCCAGAAAGCAGCTCAAAAAGGCTAGAATGCAAGGAGATGTGATTTCACGACATGATGATTTTTCACCATCAAGCAGCTAAAAAGGGCCAAAATGCAAGGAAACATCACGATTTTGTGACATGACAGTTTTTTACCAAAAGGTAGCTAAAAAATGCCAAAATGCAAGGAGATGTGATTTTGTGACATGATGAGTTTTTGTTGACGAGTAATCCCAAAGAGCCAAAGAGTGAAGAAATATCATGATTTCATGACATGAAATGTTTTCACCAATGAAGATATAATTAGTAATAAATAAACATACCTCCAAAATCTCATGTCAGTAACTGATGACAGATGGTGGAAGAAGCATCAAATCCTAGATTTCTGCTATCATATTTTGTTTATTATTAGAAGCCATGTAAAACATATTAAAGCATGATTGTAGTTTGATTGATTGTAATTAATTTTATGTTAGAATGTACTAATTGTAAAGATACTCACCGTAGGATATATATGATAGTAAACACACCCTGAAAAGAGGTCGGCTCTTAGACGTTTACAAGATTGGATGTATGTACTCTGAATACAAGCAATAAAATTACGCTTCTATTGCCTTCTAGTTCATAGTGTGAAAGTGTATGTATTAACATTATTTGCTTCTATTCACATTGTTGAGTTGTATATTGTATTTGTTCTAAAATCTAGACTTATACATAATATAAATCATATTTTTGGAGTTGGAATTCGATACATATGTGTGTTAGGTAGATATCTAAATCACACTTGAAAAACTATGATTTTTATGTGAAGATATAATAAATTCTTAAATAGTAAGAGTATATGCATTTGTCTTAGTTGTCTAATATGTATCGTAAGAAATCTCTAGCTACAACTATATTTCCCTCTATTTTAGTAATTCCCTTTTCTCTTTTCTCTTAAAAATTATTAAGGAACCAACCTCCTCTAGAGATTAGACGGAATATTTTAAGATCAAGTCCGTCTACTCAATGTTGACAAAATCAAGGCACAAATAACAACCATAGGCATATTTTATTCCAATAGGTGGTTGTCCCCACCAACCCATATTGGGTGGCTAAGCTTGACCATGATTTATGTAATTACCTCCTCCATAGGGTGGTATCCCTTCTGGCATGTTGTTTCCCATAGGAGACTGTTGCCAGTTTCTCCTATTTCCCATTAAATATACTTCCTCTACTTCAGGATATTTCCCTAGCTTTTGGAAATTGTGGACACAACTTTATCTTATGATATTTTTGACAAACAACACATACTCTAACCTTGTTTTTTGGACATGCATTTTTTGGGTGTTTCCCTCTACATTTGGGACAAAAATAGGCTAATGTAGCCTCATTCTCCTACTTCTTTTTCTAAAGTAGAAGAGTATTCATCTAAGGCATAAGAGATGACAACATCTCACTTTTTAGTTCTTCTAACATGTTGCATATTTTTGTTTTTGTAATTGTGGTTGTTGGTTTGATATTTTTGGAGGTTGGTTTACCTTTCCTTATTGAATAATTCTAACATAATCATCGGATATCTACCATTTTTTTGGTAAACATCTCCTCCAGATATCAAATTGAGTGCTTCAAGAGACTCATTAGTGAGTCCTTTTAAGAATATACCTCTCAAGGACCTATCACTCAGTCTTACATGGGGAGATCTTTGCAGGTTAAAGCTAAATCTATCCCAGTATTCCTCCAATGACTCGTCTTTCTTTTGAGTCATGTTAGATTTCTTCTCTGGAATCTCGTGCCCTACCAAAGTCTTGGTATTGTTCTAGGAAGAGTCTTTTCATATCTTCATGGGTAGTAATTTTTTTATTTCCTAAACTAATGAACCAGTGCAAGTCTAAATCATCTAAGGTTGAAGGAAACAACTTTAGTTTTTGGACATCGATATTATAATCTACTAACCTGCATAGGACATCAAACTTGAAAAGAAATAGGTTAGGATCTTTAGTCTGAAATCCTCTAAAAATAGGAATATGGGTAGGGGATATGTGTTTCATTCTTGTGTCTCCTATTGCCTCTCCTATTGGAAAGTTAAAACTGGTGGATGTCTCTTCATTATCAGCCATATTTTTAAAATATTGGGTCTCTACACCTGCTACTTCTAAAGTAGTCTCTAAAGCTCTTCTATAATTTAGAGTATTCTATACAAGAAACTCCAACTCAATTTTTTATATGGTTCTATCCTCTATTACCTTCCAATTTTGGTTGTACATCAATTCCTCCTCATATTGGGTTATTCTAAGTATTCTATTATCTCCTACCAACTCTTCAAAATTTGGTTATTTTGGTAGAGGACTCTGCAAAAATTGAATGTTTACTCCAATGCACAGGTGGAGGTGATGGAGGTGAAAAAATTTCACTTCCAGAATCCGGTGCTGCTAATTCAAGGGCTTCTTGTGAAGCAATATTTTTACCCTTAAGGAAACGACTGTTTTGTCCTCTGATTCTTGGTGGACTCATATAAGATTAGGTGGAAATATTCTGGAGATAAGTTAACCTAGAAATGTTTAGATTGACTTGATACATAATTGGTTTTTACATTTGGTACTTCTTTGAAAACGACACCAAAATGTTGGGCAAAACATTGATTATATCTATAGTTGATTTATTACCTCCATTTAAATTGTCAAACCTGGGAAGCTCATAAACTTATGAAGTACCGTGCACAGTTTATACCTATAACACTAGTGAGATGAGTCTAATACTTCTTAAGTTTTGGGAGGTTTGTTGTGGTGTAGCTTCATTTTCTTGTCCAAACAATTAATTTAGCCTATATTCAAACACATGACTGGAAATAGCTATAGAAAACAAAACGTAAACTTTTTGGAAAATACAGAGAAAATAAAGGAAGTGCAAAAACTAAATAATTGTAGCAAAGAATGAAAATAGTAAATCAATAATGCAAAAATTAATTACAAAAAATAGGGGAAAGGGGTGGAATATTGTTGAAAGTGGGCCCAAGCTTCCAACAGATTCTACCCATATCAAATCATGCACACTGGATGCTGATAAATCATAATATAAACACTCGAATAAATTAATTGCATCTTAAAAAATATATTACATGTAAAAAAATGTCCAAGATCCCTTTTTAGGGGTGGTCTATGCATTTATATAGTGCACGACCATCCCTGATTACAAGCTCAAGCAAGTCTATTTCAAACTTTGTCGTTACAACAAACACACACAAAATAATCACAGACAACGAACATGCACTAATTTTATCCTTCGCAAGATAAATTAGGCATGTTCTATTTATCGACATAATTTACCTATAATTACACCACAAATTGATATCAATCAATTTTGTATAATTGATTTGCATGTTTGCTCCAATTACATGTTTATTTAACCATTAATGAGAAACAGATAATATTTTTTGGTTCATTATGTTGTCTTTCATCCGTGTATATCATTGGAAATTACCATTTTGTTTCTTTTGCAAATATGGTTCTTGTTGTACTTTTGCTTCATGGGAGTCAAGCACCATCCAACCTATCACTTGAAATTAGGCACTATTGAATATGAAGTCAGGAGTCAGGCGTCGTTGACCCCAAGGCTGGGAGTTAGGTGCATTTGATTCCAAAGTCAGGAGTCAGGCACCTTTGACCCTGAAGTCAAGAGTTAGGTGTCATCGAACCTAAATTTGGGATTTAGGTGTCTTTGATCCCAAATTTAGGAATCAGACACCATTGAATTAGTGTACGTATCCTTTTTTATGATCATCGTTGTCCTTATGTTTCCACCATAAAATATGAAGTGCTAGGTCCACATGGGACCTTGACGTAAATATGCAGAAAAGATAGCAAAATCATCAAATCTACACACAAATCACACTAAAAACATATATTAGAGAATATACGTAATTTCCTATTAAATATATATAAAAACTTCATTAAAAAATACATTCTATCAAAATAATGTTGCACTATATGTTATGAATCCATACAAAAATATGAGCATTTTTTGTGCTCATCACCACCTGACTAGCTAGGATAGATAACTCTCGAATAATAGAAAGTTCATCCAAAATCACTACCAAATCCAAATGTACCAAACTCATGTCCTTACAATCAAAGCATAAATCAAGAAACTAATAAGCAAAGATCTCAATAAAATGATCATAACATTGAATGTATCAACCAAGGGAAAATACCTTGGCTTGGATGTTATCTTCGGTACTCTTCCCTTCGGCCTACTCCTTCCTTCTACTCCTTATCTAAAACCTTTTTGTTAACCCCTCAAAATTCTAAAAATCACCCTCTTAAATATTTTTCTACCACTACTCCAAGCTTCCAAAGATCTTTCCATGATCTTCAATTGAGTTGGCCACCCTCCATGATGCCCATATTGTAGTGTCCTCTTGGTGAACATTAAAAAGCTCATGAAATTTTATAACTCAAAGCATGACTTAACTTTGAAAATATAATAATTTTATCATTCAACATGTTCTAATATAAGGCAAAAGTATTTCTGACCTCATGGCCAATCTCAGATTGGCCCAGGATTCCTTACGTATCTAGGTGGACAATTTTTCCCAAGATGTCATCAACTTTTGTAATCGTAATGATTCTCCAAATAATCATTAACTCTATGAGGATGTGTTGCAACCCCACTCATCTCTTCCTCCTTTATCCTAGTTCTTTTCCTCTAGTGAGATCGCCACCAAAGCCTATCCCTTTGGTGTTTCCTAAGCCCGATCATAGTGGCAGTTCAATCTACATTGGATGATTCTTCCCTCTAAACTTCTCTGCATCCCATGAGCAATTTGTGTTTGATTTTGAAAGATAATTTTTCAATCTCCATTTGGTCATTCATCTTTTTTTAGTGGTTTATTTTAACCCATGACCCCTTCCAAAACCAAAATTCTTATATCGATGGATTTTTTAGTTTTTTCATACATTGTTATCATTCTCGATAGTGGGATTCCTCCTATCATTGCTCTTTGTTGAGTTCTAAAGATAAAAATACCAAGCTTGGGAGTCTTGAGGTCTTAAGTGGTAAGTCCTTTCCCTCTCTGTGTTGGACGTTAATTAGCTACTCCCCTCTTGACTCTAAGTTGGCATGCGAGGATATGTCATCCTCGATTGAGATCCTCCACCAACAACCCTGTACTATTGATGATTCTAGAATTGGCAGCATGGCAATTCGCATCAACCTTGGTGTTTTAGTTCCCTATACTAGTTTAAATTACTTTAAATAGAAGTCTTCTCCTCATCTGGTTCTATTTGTCTCCATCCTTCATCTATGATCCTGTAATGTGGTCTAGAGAGGTGTTGAGTGGAAGTCTTATCTCTGGTGGTCATTAGCAATGAATTTTCTCAAGACTGACACCCTTCATGTTGATGTAATAGTTGAGGAAATTTTGGGTATACACGTATTTCTCCCTTTCCTTTAGAATTTTACAAGCAATGATCTTGATTTGTTTATGGATCTCATCAATATGTGGGACAATGGTAGGGTGATCCTCAGAGGGGTTACTTTCAAAATCACCATTAATTTGATTGCTAAGGTCATCAAATTAATCAATGATGATGATGTAATCCAGTGAGACAAGCATTCAATTACCAAAAAGCTGGGATATTTAAAGGACAAGGGTAAACACCTTTCTAGAGATAATAGTGGTATAGTAAGGAAGGATCTTCCTAGTTTATGGAACAGAGTACTCATCCTTGTGATGTAGTATTTTATCATAGATGATCCTAATTCCTCTCTACAAAGTTTCCATTTAGAATTTCTCAACCATTTAAGGGACATCAATATGATTAATATCCTTGAGTACCTATTTTTTTTTTATGGAGCTCTTTGTCACTAGTGTCAAGAAAGGGAAATCCTCGCATCCAAATCATGAGGGGCTTCACTTGATGATCTTCAATTATGTGACTTAGCTCCAAGCCCATGGTCATACTCTATCCATTATGGATAGGACTGATGATCAACCCTCTACCTCTACACCAAGCCTGAGATATCCTTAGGGGAATGAACCAAGCGATTACAATATGGAAATAGAAACCATCACTTCTAGGAAAGTAGGTAAAAAGAAGTTGGTTTGTGGCTCATCTAATACCACTCCCTCCCCATGCTGGTGTTCTACTAGAAATAAATCATCTGGTAATAAATGTAAGAATGTCATAATCTTGGACCAAGGCATTCTAATTTTGCTATCACCTCTTTCAATCCATAAGAAGAAGAAACTTAAGGTCAGCCCCAATTGTATTCTTTCCCCTAGCAAAACATGGTTTAGTCACTCTCAGCTGATGACTCAAATTTAATATCCAATCTATATGACCTCATCGTTCTGGCTTCATCCCTACTCCTTCAGGTAGGAAAAGTTATTAACATGATTAAAAACCCAAATATGGTGACCTAGGCCTTGAACATGGTATAGAACATTGACGATGACAAGTAAAACAATCCTGCTACCTCGAGGTGATCTTGTTGCTGGACCTTCCTATTTTTTCTACTTCTATATCTTCTTTTGAGTGGTTGGTTTACCATCCTCTTATCCTTTTTTAATCCTTTGTTTTATTTTTTTATTTAGAGTTCTCCATCTTTGGATCCCTTCTTTTTTTTCTCAAATTGTAAAAGGTATGGGGATCATTTCAAAACCCCCTTTTATCAATAAAAAAAGCATGACTTAAATCAAAGGTTTGCACTTAAATTTGAAATATTTTTTAATAATATTTTCTACTTGTTTCCAAAATTTAGGAATTTCAATTTTTTTTTTTTAACTCTTTCTTAAGTAACTATAAGTAATTAATCTAACTCAACCACCATAATATTACTTTTAGCAGTAAGGTACTTGGATTAATTACTTATTAATTAAGATCGATTATTAATATTAATTATTAACATTGATATTAATATTACATATTAATACTTTATTAGATTAATCCACAAAATATATGCTTCCAAAACTTAAGCAAAACAAGGATTTTCAATCAATACCACATCATATCGTTTTATCCTTGAGTAGATGTCTTTTCAAGATAACAAAAATGCTATCCCCTACCAACCTAGGATGACACCTTCGCTGAAGTAATATTATTGTCCAACGTATATTCAAACAACAAGAATATGTGAAATGCATCTAAATGAATGGTATCTATTTACCCATGAGTTATCAATGAAAAATTCATCCATCATTTCCTAAATGTATCTCTCATATTTGGTGGCTATCCCATACCAATCAACCTGAGAGAGTGTCTGGTACTGCATCCATAAAATTCATCAACAATAACATATTCTCCATATACATAAACAAAGCATAAAATGTAGCTATCAATAAATCATAATAACACCAACCAAGATTATGCATTTGATATCCATACATCAATACATAAATCAAGTATCAAGATCAAGTCCTACTAAGGAGGGTCATTACACTAATAAATAAAGAAGAATAAAATCTTCTAAAAGCTTACCTTCAAAAATTCATCAAGCATCATATCTTAAGAGATTGGAACCTAAATAAGAGCACTCTAAGGAATTTTATTTATTAACGTAGCTAAAATTATTAAATACAAAAATTCATTTACTCCAAGCAGTAAAGGATATAGTGATCTTCAACAAGGTTATCTAAGAAATGTGTGTTAATAATTTTGAAAGGAAACAAAAGGCTTATCCAAATAAAAAACAAGTGGATGGGAAGTTAGCTGATCTCTTAGCAAGAAATCTTATTCCACCCAAACATGGAGATCCCAAAATCCTTGTTATTACTATTTCCATCTATACAACAAATATACCTAATGTATTGGTTGAATTAAGAGTAGATATAAACATCATGAAAATAGAAATGATGAATCAAATATCCTTGACTAGCATACAACCTTCTTCGATACTCTAGCTACCAAATCAATCTATAGCTCAACCTAAAAGAATAGTAGAATATGTGATAATAACCCTAAAAACATGGGAATATCTTTCTAATTTCATGATTCTCTATCCAAGGACCAAAATGAGTGGTTATCCATTAATCCTTGGATGACCTTGGTTGACTACAATAACTACATTCATTGATTATGATTTTGAGGATATGACTATCTCTAATAGATTGAATACCACAAAGATTTTTATATACCCTCTAGCTAGACCTCCTATGGATTTCCATGGAAATATATGGGTGAAAAAACTTGGTGAACAAAATAATCTTGCTTGTCTAGCTATGTTCATAGTAAATGATCATGCAAAAGAGCTAGATCCATTAGAAGGAGATCACTTTGAAGATAAAACTATTTTGTTAGAATATTCAAATGAATCTTGCTTAGATGATGATGGGACTATAGTCCATAATTTTTTATGGAAGGATGAGGATGAAATATATGAACCTTTGTCATGTGTGTCAGTACAATATATTCCATTTAATTTAATACATAGATAAATCCTCTCATATTTTATATCATTCCTACAAGGATGACTTTCAACAAGAACACTAGAATTTTTCATTCCCTGCTACCTCACCATTGTTCTTTAAAAATCATTGGTAAGTAAAGGAATCAAATCAATGCAACCAGAGACTAAGCAATAGAATTACAACTAGGAAAATTCATTAATATCAATAGTTGGTTGTTGTACATAGAAGCAGTTAAGTTATTATATGTTTGAAGCTGACATATCAATGCATTTTTATGGGACTGTAGTGATATAAAGGGAATTCACCCCAACATATGCACTCATAGTATCTATACTACTAAGAAGATTCATGTTTGCCAACCCCAAAGGAGGGTAAATCCTACTTTGAGGAATATGATATTGAGGAGCTATTAGATGCAAGATTTATCTACCTTATCTATAATATCCAATGGGTCTCTCCATTGGTGTTGTTCCCAAAAGAATGAAAATATGTGTGTGTGTTGAATACATAGAACTCAAAAAAGCCACATAAAAATATCATTTGTTTTACCTTTTATAGACCAATTACTCGATACCCTCTTTAAGAAGAAATACTTTTCTTTCCATATCATATTTTTTCTTTCGTTCTCCTTCAACAAGAGGAATGAGTGAGCTAAGGTTTAGCGGGTGCAGTGGGAGTGAGGGTTTGAATTTTCTGTGCAAGAATCTTAGCCAAGGTAGTAGAGGTAGAGTAGGTATGTAAGGGGTGGGTTGGAACCTTGAGCATGGATCAAGCGAGGATCCAGAGGAAGGTGGTCAGGCTACGGTAGATTTTGAGGCAGGCATCACACGGGGGCACGACCCTCCTCAGAAAGACCCCGACAAAAAATATACGAAGGACAATGCGGGGCCCAAGAAGTGGTTGTCTTTTGCTGAGACTCTTAAAGGAAAAAGAAAGGAGGTTCTCTCTCTTCCACCCCTAGTTCCGATAAATAATAAAATTTCAGCCCCGACAAGTTCCATGAGCCCTTTTCTTTTAATGGAATAATTCTCCCTGGTAGGCAAGTTTTGGGGAGGTAGGCCGAACATGGAGACTATCAGGGCTTGGGCGACAGATAAATGGTAACTAGTAGGCAGCTTGGAGTTGGTATCTCTAACTCGAGGTTCCTTCATTATCCATTTTGACAATATAGAGGATGCTAACCGCATTTTAACAGGAGGTCCTTGGTTTCTAGGCAAAAGGAGCCTTTTTATCAGACGATGGGGTGAATATTTCGACCCTGAAAAGCAAAATATTAACATTGCCCCTATTTGGGTTCATCTCCCAAGTCTACCTGCCTAGTTCTTCAATGAATATTAGCTACAGGGCATAGCTAGAACTATAGGGGACCTGATCTCCATTGACCATGTGACCTTGGCCAGGACAAGGATGACTCATGCACGAATCTATGTAAATGCTAATTTGAATAATGAATTGCCAAGGTTTGTGGAGCTAGATTATGGAGAATACTATAGAAAATAGTCGGTATAATATGAGAACAGACTGTCATTCTGTGTAGAATGTAAAAATCAAGGACATATATGCAATCAGTGCCCTAACCTGGCAATGAATAGAGAAAAGCAAAAGTAGGGAATGCTAGACAGAGTAAAATTGAGGATTTTCACTGGCAGAGGCGATTTCAATCAGGCAAACTATGTCTACAAAAAAAATAAAAGAGAGGGTGCAGGGTCCTAGCAAGACAAATGAAAACAATAGGTTGTTGGCAACCAAAATACTCAGGTAAGTTCCAATCCTCTAGTTTCAAATAAATTTTCAATTCTATCCAATATGGGAGTAGGATAATTATTAGAAGACATGGAAGCCCAGAACATTCAGGCTAACCTTTCTAACTCTCTCAAATCCCCATCCAAGTCAGGATCCTCAAACCCTAATGCTAAAATTACTATAAGCCCTGTGGGAATCACAAATCCAAACCCTAATGCATGATCTCTAGAATCCACATCCAAGTCAGGATCCTTAAACCCCAATGCTAGAAATACTTCAAGCCTAGTGGGCATCCCAAAGCCAAACCCTAATGCTGAAGAACTTAGGAAGAAATTTGAGGCATTGGAAAATAAAAAATCTTATCTCCCTAACATCATCACTAGGAGCCAAGTGAATCCTACTGAGGGGTCGTCCCGTAAACCAGGGGAATACAAGAAAAAAGGAGAATATTTGGATGTAGGGGTGGAGATATGTGAAACTCTTCAGACTAAGGAATATGGTAGTCTAGTTCTGCAACAAATTACCTCCCCTTAGTTTAGTCCTAAACAAACCAGGAGCATTATGAAGTCTCCTATAGATTTCATCAAAAAATTAAAACTGATAATGACATTGCCAATGGAAAATAGAGAACCTTGTTTCAACAGGTTATTTCAGGTTCTGAAGACAAAAAATTAGGAAAACCCCCTCAAGGGAGGCGGAGAGGAAGAAATCCCAAACAATCTAAATGAATTTATTCTCATGGAACGTGAGAGGCCTCAATGGCCTGCACAAACATAGGGAAGTCAGTGCAATAAGAAATCAAGTGAATCCAACTATTATCATGTTGCAAGAAACAAAAACTAATGAGATTCAATAAAAAAAATAGCAAAAAAAATTTGGAATCAAGGGGAGATGGTTTGCAAATCATCTAGAGGAGCATCTGGAGGCCTTATGACTTTATGGGATCCTAGGATAGTAGAAGGCACCATTATTCAGAAAGATGATAGGGTTCTTAGTGTTTTATTTAAGGAAATAAACAACAACAGGTCGTAGATCCTTTCAAATATTTATGCCCCAACTTCAATTCAAGGGAGAGCTCTACTATGGGATTACTTAGGCAATCTGAGTGAAATCTTCCATAATATCCCATGGATTCTGGTTGGGGATTTTAACACTCCTCTTTACCCTTCAAACAAAATTGGTGGAAATGGACCACCTATCAAGAGCATGGATGAGTTAAATGACTTTGTGAACTCCAACATGTTGATGGATGTAAAAATTAGAGGAGTGAATTATACCTGGAGCAATCGGCGGATAGGGTGTCATCTCATTCAATAAAGGCTTGATAGGTTTTTTCTATCAAAGGAGGCTACAACTTTTTTTTGTGATTCTACCCTGCAAGCCCTTCCTAAAATTGCCTCTGATCATAATCTCATTTTTTTGGAGATCCCTAACTCTCTGTCCTTCAAGAAACCTTTCAGATTTCAATCTATGTGGATCAAACATTCCAATTTCAAAGTTAACTTAAGTCAGTGGTGGCAACAGCCTGTCAGGGGTAGTGCAGCTTTTAAACTTGTTGGTAAATTAAATTTTGTTAAGGAAAAGCTTCAAACTTGGAACAAAGAGGTCTTTGGTAACCTCTTTGAAAATAAAAAATAGGTTGTTGAAATTTGAATATAATTGATCAGAGGATCCAACATGGTGATGCTGATGAAACTACTAGGCAGGAGGAATGAACAAAACTAGCAGAATTTCATAACATTTTGGCCTGTGAGGAAATCTATTGGAGGCAAAAATCAAGGGCTCTTTGGTTGAAATATGGAGATTCAAATTCCAATTTTTTCACGTCACCACGCTTAGAAATAGAAGCAATAACAAGATAAAATTTTAAAAAAAAAGTAGATGGTTCTATTACTTAAGACTTAACAAAAATCAGAAAGGAGGCAGTAACTTATTTCAATTCTATCCTTGGTCAAGAATCGCAGTGCAATGAGGAGGCCAAAGATATTCTCTTGTAATCCATTCCTAGCATAATAAATGAGGATATAAACCTTAAGCTTCTAGCTCCCTTTTCTAATGAGGAAATTAAGGAAGCCTTGTTTAGCATGGAGCCAGACAAAGCCTTAGGACCTGACGGATTTCCCCCTTGTTTCTATCAAGCTTTTTGGGACATCGTAAGTGAGGATGTAATTTTTGTTGTCAAATAATTCTAAGCAAGTAATCATATCCCAAAATATATCAACTATACCTTTATTTCTCTAATTCCTAAGAATCAAACCCCTGAATCTATGGCTGACTTCAGGCCAATCAGTCTGTGCAATGTTTCTTACAAGATCCTAACTAAAGTCATTGCAAATAGAATGAGAGATATTATGCCCCGCATTATATATCCATGCCAAGGAAGCTTTGTCTAGGGCAGGTCAATCTTGGATGGAGTTATCACAATTCATGAAGCTTTGCACTCTGCTCATAAGACTAATAGGTATATTTTTGCCTTCAAGCTTGATATGAACAAAGCATTTGACAAGCTAAATTGGGAATTTTTTATTATTGTCCTCCTTAAGTTTTGTTTTCACCACCAATGGGTTAATTTTATCAAATAATGTATTTCTAAAGTATGGTTCTCGATTCTAGTTAATGGAACAACTACTGGTTACTTTCAAAGTCGCAAAGGAATTTGGCAGGGGACCCTATCAGCCCTATGTTATTCATCATTGTGGCAGAAGCTTTAGGCAGAACCATCAAAATGCTTGCAGTTCAAGGCTAATATCAAGAATCAAGGCAACATCTCTCACTAGGGTTGTTTCTCACCAAAAATTCATCGATGATACCCTTATATTGACTAAGGCATCAATGGTTGAGGCCAAAATAATTAAATACATCCTGCAACTCTATGAGGATGTTGCTGGTCAAAAAGTTAATTTCAATAAAAGAAAGTTATATTTCTTGAACAACCCCATTCAGAGGTAAGGAAGCATTATAGAAATATTAGGGTGTGATATAGCAAACCTCCCCACTTCGTATCTTGGTCTCCCTCTTTTCATTGGTTCTCCGAGAGACTCAATGTGGGATAGGGTTATTGAAAGAATTCAAAAAAACTTGTTGGATGGAAAGGTCATCTTCTATCTCAAGCAGGAAAGCTAACCCTCACTAAGGCCTCTCTTCAAAGCATTCCAATCTATTTCCTCTTAGTTTTCAAAGCCCTTGTGAAGGTTTTCCAGAAAATTTAGAAACTCCAAAAAGAATTTTTATGGACTGGATCAGAGGAGAAAAAAAGGATACACCTTGTAGGATGGACCAAAGTGTGCAGACCCAGGGAAAATGGGGGCTTAGGTCTGAGGAGAATTGCTCATATAAATTTAGCTTTACTAGCTAAGCAGGCATGGTGTCTCATTTTTGGTGAAGAAAATAAATGGGAAACTATCATCAAATGAAAGTATCTTCAAAATATGGAATTTCTAAGTGACTCAATTCCAATTAGAGGTTTTGCTTTTTGGAAAATAATTCTTAATTGTAAGGAAATCATCAAAAAATGTTTAATATGGGTTTTAGGCAATGGTGAGAGGATAAATTGCTAGAATGATAGGTGGGCTAAGGACGAACCACTGATGCAATATCCTAACTTATCCTAAATCAGAGATATCATAGAATAACTCATTGGTAGAAAAGTCTTCGATTATATGGTTGAGGACAGAGGTAGAATGAATTGGAAACAAATAATAATTCAGGGATTTCAAGCAGAATTAAATGATATTTGTAACATTCTCAGGCAACAGTTGATCCCCATGAAACCCAAGGAAGATCAAGTGACCTGGGCTCCTACGAAAAATGGGCAGTTCACTGTTAAATCAGCTTACAAGCTTATGCTTGATGACGAGGATTTTGTCCTCCAAAAGGACTTAGTTTGGATAAAAAATTTAATTCTAAAAATTATAGTCTTTTCATGGTTGGTTATCCAAGGAAGAATTCTAACCATTGATAATATGATGCGTAAAGGTATTTGTATCACTAATCATTGTTATCTGTGCAAGGCTAATTGGGAGACCATTTATCACATTTTCCTTGAGTGCCCTTTTTCCTTGATTGTCCTAAGTGGGATTTTTTAGGCCTTCAATATTTCATGGGTTAAACCAGCCATCATACTTGATTTTTTTATCCAGTGGCTTTACCCCTTTTCAAGCCAAAGACTTAGATACATGTGGAAAATTTGTCTCAATCACTATCTTTGGCAGGTGTGGTTAGAAAGGAACCATAGAGTCTTTAATGATTCTATTCCTGATCATCAAACTATCATTGCCAGGATCCTATCCTTTGCCAATGAGAATGTGAACCTTATCCCTTTTGATAGCTATAAACCTCATCTGTAGGAGACCATGATTGCTCAATATTTAAGCTTAACCTTGTTAGATGAGTCTGTGCCTAGGGTAGTCAACCCCAGAGCCAATGTTAAGTGGTCTCCACCTCCTACGGGTTAGTTTAAGATTAATTTTTATGGAGCATCTAAGGAAAATCCTGGTAGAGCAGGTGTTGGTGGCATTGTGTGAGATCATAATGGGAATATGATGCTTGTGTTTTCTGAATATTTGGGAACAAGGACGAACAATGAAGTTGAAGCTAGAGCTATATGGAGAGGCCTTCAAATGACTCAAGACTTAGAAGGTAATTTGATCATAGATGGAGACTCTATGCATGTTATAAATCTCCTCAATAATTGGAAAACACCTCCTTGGAGGATTAAAACAATTTTTGAAGAGGCTAGGATCCTTTTCCAGGGAAGACAGGACAGAAAAGCCCAACATTTCTTTTGAGAAGCTAACAAAATTGCTGATAAGCTGGCCAATTTGGGTGTCGATGGTGACAGAATTTTCAAATAGGAACATGGTGTCTCGAATGAAGTAGAGGAGCTTATTCAACAAGAATTCTAAGAATGATAGTCGAATTTACCAACAGGGAAGGCACTGTAAGTTTGAATGCTAGGAGTATTCATGTCTCTTTTTTGAATTGGACTCACAATAAAAATTATCTGAGTTGTCAGTGTTCGTGGATGCTGCTTGGAAATACCACAAAGACTAATGGGGATAGTCACATGTCAGATAACATGGCTCCTAGTCATCTTAGTAATTTTAGGTTGGTTTATAATCATAGGGAATGAAAGAAATGGCAATATAAGACTTCGAACCAAAGCCACGTGGACCACCAGATAGCCATCGCCATAAATCTAGCCAGCAGGTTCACTTCTCCAAGGCTGATTGGCCAAGATAGTATGTGGTACCAAAGCATGTCATATACGAAATAAAGTAATTACCAAAGAATTATTAAGAGTAACTGTCAATACAGAGCTTGTGGGAGTTTTTTTTAGTACTCTGCTATGTGTGTCTACAGACTTTTTTTTCTCCATTGTCTCAAGGAAGGGATCCGTGTCTGTTTCTTTTTTGTAATTATGATGCATGTGTGTTTTCTTAGGGTATACCCAAAATGTTGTATGGGAAGTTTCTTTTTAATAACAGGCTATGTGCCTTACCGGATGTAATGGCTTTGGCGGCATGTATATTTTACATATATAGGATCCTTAGTAAGGATATGTTCATCAACAGCCCTGGGCTGATTTTTGTAAAAGTTTTTGGGTCAACCTGTAAAACCCGGTATTAATGCTATAGTATCTTATCTACCAAAAAAAATACTTTTCTTTCCTAGATAATTTTAGTGGTTACAACCAATTAGAGGTGGTATCAGAATATCAAGATAAAATCACTTCCATATACCCTTAGGCAACATTTGATTATAGATTCTTTCCATTTGAATTGTACAATGCTCCTACAAATTTTCAATGGGTAGTTCTTTTTAGTTTTTTCAATTTTATGAATGAATGCATTAAGGTGTATATGGATGACTTTATGGTATATAAAGAAATCTTTGACAAGGCTATCCATAATCTAAATTTAAGTTATTACCCAAAGTGAAGCCCACAATATATCTCTAAGCAATGAAAAGTGTTTAATGATGATGGATGAAAGGATCATATTAGGGCATCATATCTTAGTTGAAGGCATAAGAGTGGATCCTAAGAAAATAGAAGTTATAATTTAGTTGCCTCTACCTCAAATTCAAATAGATGTTAGGAGCTTCAAAGGATATGTGTTGGACATTTTGAGTAGATAAGTTGTCATTGATGTCAAGAGTGAATGGTCATTGATGTCAATATTTCAACACCTGTCAGTGGCAATTTCAGTGGGCAACATTAGTTTTAGGTTCTCTAGTTTTAGTTGATCAAGACCCGGGTTCAGGAAGTCATATGTGGTCCAAATTCCAAAAGAAGAAGCCCAAGTGAATAATATTATAAAAAAAATTATAATATTATAAAGAGAAGTTTTAAATTAATTATAGAATAATTAATATAATTTTTATTATAAATTAATTTATAATTTAATTTACTTAATTTAAGTTATTTAAATTAATTATTAATTAATTTTGATATTAGTTATAAGTTCATTTATAATAATTTTTAACTAACCCTAAGGAGGGTTATTAAAATTAATTCGAATTTCGAATTTCGAATTTGAATTTCTAGTGCCGACATGGGAATAACATTTATCATATGTATAAAAGGGGGAATACCCACCTTACCAAAATCCCCAATGCTTTCGAATTAAATCCTATGCTATGTGAATTTCATGTGAATCGTGGTGTGCAACGAAAAGTGTTTAATTTATAAAAAGATCTTAGAAGAGGCAAAATAATTTGATCCACCAAGGAGGGAGCCTTGGTCACCAATTATTGGCAGCACAGTTGGCAACTGTGGTAGTGGCAAGATGTGAGGGCAGTGACAGGCACAGGTTCGAATCCCCATGGAGGATCATTTTGTTCTATGTTGGAAAACATGACGGAGCAAGGTTGAAAGGGAAGGAAGTTCACCTTCCTTCATGTGGGAACCTCTAGCCCCTATGGTGGGCTCCAATGTGCAGCGCTAAGGCACTTGGTGCTTGGGGAGATGGCAGATCAAATCATGTCGAAACCCTTTTGGGGTATAACAAGGTATGCATTAAGTTTGAGCGCCAAAATTTTTGAAGAAGTTTGTTGAGGTATTAAAAATTAATTTTTGCATATTTTATTTGGTATATGAGGTTTTTGGGGAGTTATAAGGTTGATGCAAAATAATTTTTTGGTATTATTTGTTTAGGGTTTGAAAAGGAAATAAAGGTGTTTTAAATATTGATTGAGGTTTTTGTGGTGTTGGATATTATTTTAAGTTGGATATTATAATGTGTATCCAAGTAATTATTTTTGTGCATGATTTGATGAATGCTAATTACAAGTAGGAGCAATAAGGTGTATTTGAGCTTTGTTTATTTTTGTCTAAAGAATATTTGAGAAAGTGTTAAGAGTGAGATTTTGTCATATAACCATTGAAATTATAAAGAAGGTAATTGTGATTAAGATAGGTTTGCTAAGGTCATTTCTAAATCAAATAAAAGGTATGGGCATATTCTTCCTAGTGAGTGATTGTTGAATGTTGTGTATGAAAAGTTGGAGTGAAAAGGATTGTTAGGTGAGCATTGTTGAGTGTGTGTTGAATTAATGCTTCAAGGTTTTCTAGAATAAAGAGTTGTTGATAAAACCTTGTTTTATAAGCATTTTTGTTAAAGTGGATGGTTGAGTAAAGAAATTGAACTAGGGTTTGAAAATAACATGAGTATCATTGTTATGTGAGATTGGTTGATAAGTATTGTTGGAAATATTTTAGTGAGTGTTCATATGCTTGGACTAGGGTTTGTGAGCAAGGATTATTTCATTGAGTTATTAGTTGAGTAAAGTTGGTTGAACCTAGTCAAGTGAATGTGTTAAAGTGATTGTTCAAGTTCTATGAAACAAATTGTTCTATATTCTGAATTGAGTGAGTGAAAGTGATTGAGTATTGAGGTGAATGTGAAGCATATTGAGTCTCTAACAATTCTCTATATGTTTCTAAGAGAGTGATTGAGTTTTGTGATAAATGTAAAGCATATTGAGTCTCTAACAATTCTCTTTATGTTTTATGATATTAGACAAGTTCTAGTGTGGACTTGTTGAGCATATTTGAGGCAAGTCTTTGAGAAGACTTGTGGATAGATTTGTGTGAGATTTTGTGGAAGCTTACAATACATATTTGAGGACATATTTTTGAATACAAATTTGAGGATAGAGATTTGAGGATATATTTGAGGACAAATATTGAGGACAGATTTAAGGATAGAATTTGGTACATATTTGAGGATAGGTTTATGCCATATCGGAGATAGAGATTGAGGAAATATTTGTGCTAGATCGAAGGATTGTGTTTAGTATAGATTTGAGATAGATATTTGGGGATGACAGAGTATATAGGATGACAGTCTCTAGTGGATAGAGATCCATTAGCCAAGGTAGTGAGGACAGGTGTATTCAGTGGATAGATATCTATTAGCCAGAGCAGTGGGGGCAACAGTTCTTCTAGAAGATCATCATCTAAAGCAGAGGAGAAAGGAGTTCTCCTGTGGATAGAGATCCACAAACTTGATTAAGGAGATTGGTGTCTCCTTTGGACAGAGGTCCATAAAAATTGTAGGGAAAGGATTCCCAAGAGAATTTATTTGAAAAAAATTATAAGGAATATTTTCTCCGTGGAGTAGCCCACATTGGTTGAACCACGTTAAATCATGTCTCTCATGTGTGTGATGCTTTGTGTGATGTTTACTGATTTAATATTGTTGATGCTATTATTTGGATTAAAAAGAAGAAAGTTTTATCTTATATTGTTCACCCCCCTCTTAATATAAGCACATGTTCTTCAATATGTTGGCTATTATATAAAATTTACTAGAAACTTTATCAAAAATTTTGCTCCATTATTCACTCTCCTTACTAAAAATATTGAGTTTAAATGGACAAAATAATGCTAAGTGGAATTCAAATCCATCAAGGAAAATTTGACCACTGCACTAGTACTGAGAGGACCTGATTGGAAGTTCCCATTTCATATTCATACTAACATTTTCAAAACCATAATAGGTGTTATCCTTGGTCAAAAAAATTAGGAAAATAGTCAAAATTATGGTATTTACTATATCAATAAAAATTTAATGGATGCTAAATCGAACTACAACGTGAATGAAAGAGAGTTTCTAGCAGTAGTCTATGCCATCAATAATTTTTGTCATTATATCATGGGATACCCTATATATGTGCATACTATCCACTTTGTAATTAAATACTTAATGAATAAACTAATGTTAAGTGGAAGAGTGGTGAAATGACTATTTCTACTACATGAATTTGACATCACTATTGTAGAATGACCTAGTAGAGCAAATGTAGTTGCCAATTTTTTGTCGAGATTAAACACTACCAAAGAAAAATAACCAATGGATTATTCTTCTCCCAATAAACATTTTTTTATAATATTAGATCAGTGTCCATGGTTTGCATATATTACCAACTATTTAGAAATTGGAAACATTCCTTCTCACCTTACTACAAATGAAAGATGCCAATTAGTTTGACAAAGTTCATCATTTTATTATTGCTTAAATGTGGATTTGATCACATTTTGCAAAGGTATGTGAGGGAAGATGAATTCTATGACATCCTTCAGGTATATCATGATGAACCTTCTAGATTACACTACTTAGCAAAATAAACCATATAAAATATTCTAGGAATAGGATTTTACTCACCTTCACTTCACAAGGATGTGAAGAAATACATCTCCCATTGTGATCAATGTCAGTGAATGAGGAAACCTACTACAAAAAACAAGATGCCTCTTCAACCTCAAATTATTTTAGATTCATTTTAAAAATAGGGCATAGACTTTATAGAATCCATCAACCCACCATTGCAAGGAAAACGACACATCCTAGCATGCATAGACTATGTGACTAAGTGGGCCAAAGTAATTGATCTTCAATATGCCCATGAGAACAAAGTGGATGAATTCTTATATGAATAAATATTTTAGCACTTTGGTGCTCCTCGTAAATTTGTGTTTGATAAAGGACCTCAATTCACATCAAACATTATTCATTCATTTATGGAACATTATCGAGTCAAACATAAAAATCTTGACCTCATCATTTGTAGGTCAATGGTCAAGTAAAAGTTACCGATAGAGAACTATAAAATATTTTAACAAAAATAATAGCTTCATATAATAAATATTGGACCAATAGATTATCAGAGGCTATGTGGGATTATAATTTTACTTAGAAATCCATGACTAGATTCACGTCTTATAAATTACTTTATAAAATAAACCCATTTTGCCTATTGAATTAGAATTGCAAACATTATGCATTAAACTTGATGTTGGTATTGAGTTGTTGTAAGTATAATAGAAAATAGTTCTACAACTTAATGCACTTGATGAATTATGAAGGGATGCCCTTCACTAGACCAATATTATGCAACAACAATGAAATACATGGCACTATATACACATCAAAAGTAATTGGTACAAGCCAAGTGATTGGGTGATATTGTTTATTTATCTCTAACTTAACTTTAAGGGCAACCTTCAAAATCTATGATGAGGACCATATGATATTGAGCAAGTTTTTGTCAATGGATACATATGACTAGTACCTATTGATGGATCAAGATGAAAGATGGTGGTAAATGGACATCGATTAGAGCTATACCATCAACCAATATGAAAAGAAGATTTTTTTGCCTACTTGTTTTCATAGTCTAATATAGATGTTGTGGTAGAAAAATATTCTCCTATGAAGGACTAAACATATTTGTGTCACTCTATATTGAAAAGAAAAAGAAAAAAAAAATCCAATGAAAACCCCTTTAGGGACGTCATTAGGCCAATACTAGTATGAAAACTGATTTTTAGCATACTAGTCTTGCAAATAAAAACTTGGTTGTGAAAATTCCTTGTGGAAACAACTAGGGTATAAGTAGATTGAAAAATAGAAATGGTGGTCTATTCTATGAGAAAAATAAAAATAAAAAGATGAAAAAAATGAAAAATATGTGTTTTTAGTATGTGCCCTTGTGTATTTCTTATATTTTATTTTAACCCTAAATATTATTTTGGATTAATAATAGGTCCTTACCCTTTTCAAGGCATCATGATTGATATCTTCTAATGAGGTATGTATTTTCTTCTTTTTACTTTGTTTAGTCTCATAACTTTTGCATAATTTTAGCAATGTCATAGTCTATGGTGCATAAAGGGAGGTTTAAAAAGGGACCCTAGTGGATTGGAGTTGGTTTGCATGACACTATATTTTTTTAATACCTATTGGTTGAGCGCCAAACTTGTTTGGGTAACAACAGAAATATTGGAGGAAACCACCATGTTGCTTAGTGCTAGAGAATAAATTTCCAACATAAAATAGTTAAGTACTCCACATGGCAGAAGTTCATTTAAAAATGCAAAGCACTAAAGATATCCAAGTGCCAGCAATATATCGGATATGAAGGGATGAAAATATTATTATTTGCATTCGAAATTTAAAAAGAAATATGGATGTGTCCAATTCTAGAAAAGGAAGGTGTAATCTACATGGGAACCACACCTCAAAAAATTATTTAAAATACCTTTGTGTGTTGTTTGGGCATAATTTTCTAGGTATACAATTAGTTTCCCATTGCACAAGTGGCACACAATGGTTAGAAGGGTATATAGCTCTGTATTTACCCCATTTCAATGCATGATGGCGAGTTGATAAAATTAGTAGACCACATTTTTCCATGCAAGCATAAATAGTTATTTGTCTTCATTGTCCTCCCTCTATAATTAGCGATGCTATTAATCAACATTGTGAACTAGTTAGTCCTTTCAATAGAAAAATGTCATTGGATAAAAGAGTAAATCTAAACCAGAGAGCACAACTAAACTAGTATAAAATCAAGAGGTGGTGCAAATTTTTGATAATGTGGGATGGCTACAATTCTTTTTTTTTTTTTGAGTAATACTTCTTATACACATCCACCATGGGGATTGAACCCCGATCACATCATAGATAATGTAAGTGGTGTCCTTGCCGGTAGACACTAGGATACAACATTGATATTATAGACACTAGGATTTTTCATGATAAATTTGCTAAGGTTAGGGGAATTAAAGTTCCTATAAATCCTATTATACTTAGTGTGATATCTTGTTTGTTGCTTGTTGGTCAAGAATTTTTTAGACCAAGAAAGCCCTCACCATGCTTTTCTCAAAGTTAAATAAGGAATGAAATCTAGAATCAATCTATGATATCTTCCATAATCATTGTGAGGGACTCAAGCACACTTGTTTAACCAAGTCTTGGGATACTATTTCCCTTTGGGTAATTAAATATCTTTACCTATGATGAGTAATTCACTTCTCTATCTAGGCCAAACTTAGATATGCTCATACACTTAAGACATAATGAGAGTAATCCATATATCCAAGTAAATTTATCTTAATATCTAGATATTGTACTTCATGATATCGATTCAAGATTTAAGGAATTCAAATGTCAATTGAAACACCATAGCTTAATTCAACTATTATGTTATCACCAATTCAGGACTGGCAAGGGCAATGAAAATTTATGGTTGAAATTCTTATAGGGTGAGGGATCTAAGTAGAAAGAAAAATAAGATAAATCACCAAAAATAGCTAGTGTTATTGAGGTTCTAGAACAATTTGGTACCCCTTAGAAATTATCAAAGCCCAACGTTTCAAATGGACTGAAACCCCCTAATCCAAAATTGGAAAAACCTAGCAATAAAAGGTATGCATCATATAGGGCCTCAAATAATTCTTATGAATAGAGGAATACTATTGAAGCACCAAATTTTGCACTTAAAAGGAACAAATACAAGAGGGTTATAAAAGAAAATGTGCCTAAGGAATTTTATGTGCAACCACAAAATCATGTGGCACCCCATGAAGCACCTGAATTGCATGCAGAGGAAATAGAAAAATGTGGGCAAAGAAATCTAAGATAGTTGTAATAATAGAAAGATGAAAATCAAAAGGAAAGGAATCCTAAGAGGTTTAAGAAAAGAAGGTCTATAGGAAACTAAGAGAATTATTCTTGAGGATTTAGAACCCCTTAAGGAATTAGAATTTGTTGGTCAAAGTTTTAAATGTAGTACTTATGCAACAACTACCAAACAAAAAGAACAATAGAAACCCTCCATTCGCACATCATAGGCCAAGGTTGAGATTATCCATAATAGTAGAGAGCCATCTCTAGCTGATCAAGACCAAGAAGAAAAATAGAGAAAAAATAAATCCAAGTAACCAAATGTAGTGACCATAGAGGAACTATCACAACCTATATATTTTGAGTTTGTGCCACCTTTAGATTATGGATAAGGCTCTCATGGATATCCTATTTCAAAACCTCACCTATTTAGCTAAAAAATAGGACAACTTAATAGGCCTAATGAATTTTATGAGAATTTAGAGAATATAGACTTATAAGGGGCCAAGATGGTCATTTGGGCTATACGGACTAGATTGAAGATAACTAAGAATTTATTGCAAAACATGAACAAATTAATTAATCAACTCCAAAACCAAATGATGGATACAAGGACCAAGTGGAGGATAGTGAAGACTCCTAATGCTAAAGAAGTGTCTATGTTGATTGGATAACCTCCTAAGGAAATTCCCCTACAAACTTTGGTAAATATGGTAAAGGATGCAGGGCAACAATTGAAATAGAGGATAAGACTCAAGAGTGGGTATTACAAAAGAACTCAATGAGGAATGAGGATATTCCTCCAAATAGTTTGGAAGGAGTGATGAGGCACAAAATGCCTCATTTTTGTTAACCTCTTACCACCTTATTACACTATAATAATATGCTTTTTTTTATTACTACAATAGTTATATGATTAAATAGGGTAATTATGAGGAAATATAGGCTTCTATAGATAGAGTGAATTCATGTCAATAAATTTAAATAAAATAACATTTTGTTAATTTATGATAATATTTTGTAATAAAAATAGGGTTATTAGATTTTTGTATATAGTTGGAGTTCTTTGATAGATTGGTAGTTGGATTTGGATTCATCTTGTGCTAGAGATTATGACTATAATATGCACTAGAATATGTTCACACAACAAAAAGTAGATCTAACTATATTTTCCTAGTACTTGAAGGAGTAGAACTTTGTTATCCATAATAGTTATAGTTTGGCACTAGATGCATCTATAGCATGGCATCAGATTCTGAGTGTACCTATGTTTCTAACATAGCTAAAGTAGGTAGAAAACATGCAACTATAGGAGCCTATGGTTGACATGGAATAAGAGGATAAATAATATGACATGGTCATAAACCAACAACACCAAAAAATTTCAAATTCTACCTTGTTGACTTGCTCAAACAATTTTTTGTCTTGTTGTAACAGTCAACAAAATTTTGTTATAGTTGGTAGTAATTTATGGAAATGGAAAAAAAAGAAAATTTTGTACATTTACTTTGAAAATGATTTTATATTTTAATTATTCCATTTTAGGTCTCCATCATAGCATCTTAGAACGTGTGCAAACTACCATTCCTTGTTTTGACTATTATTGCAACCATTTCTTCTATTTATATGTTGAATATGATATCTATCTCTCTACTTAGTTACTTGATATTATAACATGTATAATTGCTAAGGTAGTATAGGGGTTCGTCCTCTCCATTATAAATAAGTCTAGCATCCTTAGGATATAGCATATAGGGAGAAGAAACATAATGTTATGTTTGTAGGATTTAATTGTAATTTATAGAGTATTTTTATACCTTAAAACCTATAATAATATTGTGTATTAATCTACTACTATTCTCTATTTGTGTAAGTTTATCTTAGTCACTTTACCTTCCACATTGTTGTGAGCAAGGGACCATTCCTAGCAAGGTGTAAGGTACCTTTTCCTTATGTTCTTATTTGCTGCAAATTAGATTAATTTATTGTTATTTTTCTTATAATTTATTTATTTTTAAGCAAAAAATCCCTTGCAGGGCTGCCTTGGTCTCAGAGACCATGACCAGGGTTCTACACCATCAAAGTCACCCGGGAGTCGCGCTCGGCCCTGCCCACACCAACATTATCAATTGGATTTTGGGTTCCCAATTCAACTTTTTGGTAGGTGGAGATTCGAACCTGGGACCTCCCTTGGAGGATTTCCCCTTCCTCTCCAACTCACCTAAAACACCTAGGTTATTACAATTTATAATAGTCAAATAGTTGTGTTATTTTATCTCCCAAGAGGACTAATTAGTTACATTATTTTATGTTGTAGTATCTTAGTGTGAATGATTATTGTTTTAAGCTTAGTTTATTTTATGTTCTTTCTTTTATTTTTAGCTACAATCATTTAATTTCATGTCTAGCAAGTGTGTTGATTAGAATTAATTATTTTATTCTAGTTGTAGTTATTTTCATTTATGCTTTCATAGCATAAATAACCAATACCAACCCATACCTCAAATTATTCCTAACACATATATCCCATGGAACACAACCTCTAGTTTGAAAATTTAAAATTTCCCTTAGAAAATTGTGGTTTTAATGACAACCATCAAATTTTCCATCATGATATACATCATCTCCTATTTGAAGACTTCAAATTACCCATGGGCCACTTGATTTTATTCACCAAAAGATATTTTCCACGAACCTACTTAAAAGAAGATATATAATAAAATTCTAAAAGTACTTGTACAAAATATCATGAAGGATTAGATCTTCATGAACAAAATCAATAAATAACCCAAGGAGGAAGAGGTATTGACTAAAGCACATTCTAAATCCTTTTCCTAGAAGCCTCCAAAATATTCAAAATTTGCCACATCTATCACAAATCCATCTATATCTCCCAAAACATTTAGGCAAAATATTTTGATTAGAAAAAATACTATAATTTCATCAATTAATATGAGTAACTAGTACTTTGTGATCTATATTACATAACCTGACCCTTAACACTATATTTGGACTATGAATTGATGCCACCAATGAGTAGTGCTCAAAAAATATGCAATTAAGAAAACTAGGGGCTCAAAATACCTCCATATGTAAAAGATATGGCCTCTAGAATTTTTCACCTAATGGACCCCAAAAATAAAAAATTGGAGCCCCTAACCTTAAACATGATATCTAACTACTTATACCCCTGCCTCCTTGGGTCTTACCCAAAAGTGGCATCCCTTTTGGGATTTTTTTACACAAATAAAAATATATATATATATCTAAATACTTGCTAGCATGTGTCAAACTCTATCACACTAGTGCAATCCAATTACATTCTTCCACTTTATATATGATTTTCCAATTTAGATGTAACAATTGCATAAATTTTATAGGGAGAGGCCCTTTTAAAATTAAAAATTGGAATGGCATAGCATTAATAGTATCCACCTTAACCTCATAAACATTTCCAATTCTAAAATATGCTAGAAAGAATCAAACTCTAGTATTCGTTGCACCAAATACAATATGTTAGTCATCTTGTCAAGGAAAATGGGAAATAGTAGCCACAAGTTTCCTCCTATTCTTCCTCTCCATTACAAAAACTAAAAAAAAAATGTAAGAGTTTGAACATGATACTTTTCTCCCATAGAACCATTTCAAGAACCACTAAGCCACTATAGCATGATGTAATAGTAGGATGCTACCATGGATTAATGACCTGTCGATCTTCCATGATAATGAAAAACTAGTATCAATTCACATTAAACTAGTGCCCTTCAAATGTTAACCAGATATAACAACAATCAAGCAAGGAAAATAGGCTTTAAACATAATATGACCCAATATGTATATCCAAGGAATATTTTCACCAAGCAAAAAGAGAAAATGGTGGATCAAACCTACCTAAAACTTCCTACCAAATGCTTACACACTACACCCTACCTATAGTGGTGTCCATCCCACATGGATGAGGGCATGTCCCTTCCTTGTGGAGAAGAGCTTCACATACCCATAATAGTTCCAAGCCAAAGTAGGGCTTGTATGCAAATAGAACCTCAATTTCAAGTTCAAAGTATCCCACCTTTTCTACAAATCACTATTTAGCCTCTTAAAAATTTTATTCTATGATTGAGAAACTATGATCTAAAGTGAATCTTTGAAGAAGCAAAACCTTTCTTCATTTATGGATTTAAAAAAATGGGTATTCTATATTTCAAAGAACACTTATCATACATAGAAGGAATATATGCCCAAGCACTTGAAAGAAATATTAGAGGTATTAAACAATATTCATACATGACCAAGTGAGGTAGCTTCATACCCGCTTTGATGTGATTATGAAATTCATAATATTTTCCAGAAATGAATGGAAACAAACCATTCACCCAATGTTATATAGAAATCATAAAGGAATAGAAGAAGAAGAAATACACAAAGAATTGGAGGTACATGTAGGGACCATAAATATCACTATGCAACTCATAGATTAGATTACACAACACTCCAATAATCAAGTGAGAGTGAGGGGATTTTATTGCAATACCAAAATCATAATTACATCATAATGTTTAACCTAATCTAAAATAACAAGGATATAGATTAATTACATGTCACAAAATAATTTAATAATAAAAAGGTTAACCATGGCCCATAAAGCTTACATAATATAGTAAAAATAAAAAATTAATAAATTGTATAATGAAATTCCCTTAGCTCCATCAAATGCATCACACAATGTCATATTTTAGCCATGAATTAGAATATAATTTCAACATATATAGGGATGTATTGGTCAAAATTTTGAGTGAATGAAAATTTTCTTAAGGGGTTGAGCCAAGTGAATTTACCTTCATCGTAATATTGATAGAGGAAAACCATACATACATATATATATATATATATATATTCCTTATTTGAGAATGATATCTCAAATCAATCAAACATAATAAGTACTCCTACTTATATCACAATAAAAATTAGTGATAAATTAATCAAGAGAATATTTAATCTATAATGGATCAAGGCTCAATGTCTACACTCTTAATTTTTGTAGTAATTTTGGTCTAACAAAAAATAATTTTAAGATATTTGACTTTACCACCAGGCATTTTTGACAATGGGAAATATGAGGCTATTGGAATTATATTTTTGTCCATCAATGTTAACCCTATAACCCTAAACACTTCTTTGTATATCATGTCTTATGAACTATCATATAGCATCCTTATAGGTGTATGCTAGATCCATGACATGTAATAAGTTAAATATACTTTACATCAATATCTCATATATGAATACAAGGGTCATTCCTATAGTATTCTAATTAATATCAAGTGTATTAAATGTTATAAATGGGTAAAATCATGATATTCTACCATAGTTCTAGCCTATTTTATGATATGAGTTTTTTTTATTAAAGTAGCATGCTCAACTTCATCAAGGAATAAGTGTCACTTTGATTTAAAATTAAAGGTATGAGTTGAGAATACATTGTAATTGTGGTATGGAATAGAAGCATATTTTTTATTTTTAAAATTAAATGTATAGATATATTAAATAATATAATTTAGTAGAGATTGTATTTATCTTTAAAGTCTTATTAGAATATACTAAATGATATTGACAAAAAGTTCCATATAACATGAATATTTTGAAAATTATTTGTTGGAGAATATTACATTATTTGGTACATGCTAATGTACCCCCATGGTACTATTGTAAATATTATAAATACTATATTAGTGTGTAAGTATATAGTTTAGGGTGTGTGATTTATATTTCCCTAAAAGTATGTGTCTATGTGTAGGATGATCCTAAGTGTTATAAAGTATGCAAGTGTGTAATGTGTGAGAATGTAAAAGTGTCAAGTATGCAAGTGAAGAGTCACATATATTTAGCAAGATGTAAAGTCAAGAGACATGAGAGGTTTGTCTTATGTGTAGAATAGGAAAGAATGCATCTTCTAGATATGTGAGGAGAGCAATATTCAAGTATTGAAGAGTCAAATTCCAAATTTATATTATTGACATAAAGATGCATGTATTGTATCAAGCATTGAGTATTTGATTATCAAAGAGAAATTGTAAAAGTGATCTTGTATATTTGATTCATCAATAATACATTGAGTTTGTTCATTGTGTTATATTATTATTATATTTCATGAATATTATGTTCATTTATATTGTGTGATTTTATATTGAGTCTACTTAAGGTCCTATATAATAGGATCATTGATCAAATATGGCTAAAAATCCATTAGTGGTATCAGAACTACATTCAAGCCAAACAACTTGGAGAATTTTCTATAAGTGACATTTAATCCAAGAAAGAATCTTGGATAATTGATCTATCAAAACCACATTTATTTTCACCTTGAGTGAGAAGGATTTGAAGTTAAAAGCTAGCATCAAAAAAAAAAATGGGTGTGAATTTGAATAGGCAGAATTGATTATTGATAAATTATTGAAGAAAAGAGTTGAATGCTTATTGTCTAACATATTTATTGAAGGAAAAATATTTGATCTGGTGAAGAATAGAAAAAAATTCTACATTGATAGATATCAAAATTTAGAGAGCTTATGAACCAAGATAATGTTACTACGAACCAGTAGAATAAATAAAAAAAGGCTAAAGAACCAAGGAAGAATTTTGCTTGTGAGAACCACCTATGTCAAGAAGACGACCAAAAATATACTAAGACAACAAATTTATAGCAAAATTTTATTGTTAAAGAGAATAAAAAATTTAGTAGACAATTGATAGCTAATCTGCTAGAAGAGTAAATAAATTCTTGAGAGCATAGAGTAGCTAGAGAGTGAAGAATAGAGAAGATAATTTGCCTAATTGGTTGATGTCACCAAAATAAGAATAAACATAGATTCAAGGACACAATTTGAAGTCCATAAAGCATTGTTCAAAGTTGATATCAAGAAGAATCTTGAGTTCCTTAGCATTGAAGAAGTGCTTGAAAGCATTATCAGTAAAGAGCCTATGCACCTTAGGAAGCTTGAGCATCAAAGAAATTAGAGCCCAAAATAGAATATTTTCTTGAAGGAATTTGAAACACCAAACGTTAGAATAGAATCGTTTGAAGACACAAATGAGCACACAAACTAGAAAAGTAGAGAAAATGGTTCATAAAACCAATTGCAATTCATCAACACTATGACAAACTTGAGCTAGTTTGACATGATTGATATATTTTGACAAAAAAGAGTAGTGAACTTTAAGGTATGGTCTTAGAAAAAATATTTTGATTCAATGCTTAAGTCAACTAATTTGAAATTTAATTTTTTGAATAAGGAGTTTAAAGTCTTAGTGAAATTAATTTTTTGAAAAATAAAAATGGAGCTTTAAGGATAAAATGAAATGAATTATTGATTATTGAAATTACAAATTTGATTATTGAATTGATTGATTTGAGAAATTAAAAAAATTGAATTGTTTGAAAATTTAAAAATTATAATATTGAAGAAATATGAAATTGATAATTAAATAATTTTAAAAAAATTGTAAATTTAAAATTATTTATTGCTTAGTTTGGGAGTCGTAAAGAATTCTACTCCAAAAGAATTGATTTTGTAAATTTGAAAAAAATTGAAAGTGATTGGTTGCTTGAGTTTAAACTTTGGATAAATAAGGATTTCTACTCCAAAGTAATTAAAGTGGATGGGTGGAAAAGAATAATGAATGCATCAAGACAATTTAAAGTGTATACATAAAGAAGAACACCATTGAATTGAAAATGAAATATTGCTTTATATTTCGTATAATGAGTTTTGTGATACAATAAACCCCTTTGTAGGGTGCTTTCACAATACAAATGCTCAAAGGGGGTGATCTCCTTTTACAATAAAAATGGTGTTTTATTCTTCTTCATGCCACAATAAATGCTGGAATAGTGGGTTTGGCGTGACCACCATGCTAGATTTGAACTTGTGTAATCTGGAGCTTGCACACATGCAAATAGGTAAGGGTTTAGTAGCACCTGTCACAATGAATATGATAAATGTAAATGAAAAATGGAAATAGAAGGAAATGAATAATAAATATGGCTTATATAATTCATGATTTGGATAACATAACATTAGCTTTTCCTCTCCTCTTTTTATTCATGTGGTGGTACCTTTATAGGCCTTTGAGGGTTTTGGAGGGAAGGATAGATGGCAAGCCAAGGTTGCCAAGTGGCGGGGACTAGGAAACCACATATCTTGGGCAGTTGCAATGAGTCACTATAAGTGTCTCACTTAACTGGGGATATGTGGTAGGGGGTAGGTGCAAGTGGAGTGATGTGTGGAGTGAGGTGTGAGATGTGGTAAGTGGGTAGGTGGAAGTGGAGTGAAGTGTGGAGTGATGTCCCATGTGAAGGGACAAGGGTGAAATGGGTGTGTGAGAGGTGGCAAAGGGGTGATGGTGATGTGTCCAAGACACATGTCAAGTGAGGAGAGAGGGTATCCTAGGAGGATATTTCCCAGATTTAATAAAATCTAGAAAATATAATTATGTGCAAGATTTTATGCCTAAGTCAAAACTTAGGCACATAATGTTATGTAGAACTAAAATGTGCAATGTGAATGAATGATGTGCAAGAATTATATGCCTAAGTTTAGACTTGGGTATATATTATTATGTAGAATTATGATGTGCAATGCAAATGAATAATTAGCAAGAATTATATGCCTAAGTTTAGACTTAGGCATATATTATTATACAGAATTGTGATGTGCAATGCAAATGCCTAGATATTTGTCTACAATGTCCATTATTATAGGTAAAATCTACAAGATGTAGATAGTATCCCCAACGAGACTTGTGGTCCATGCAGTACATGCGAAGCATGTCCTCTAGTACTTGGTTTATCCATTTCATCTAACTATCTATTTCAAGGTGGTATGCTAAGCTCATATTCAATTTTGTGCCCACTGCACGATGTAGAGATTTCCAAAATTCAAAAGTGAACTTGGAATCCCTATCTGAAATAATCACCTTGAGAAATCCATGTAATTGGAATACCTCCCTGGCAAATCTATTAGCCACTACTTGAGCATCATCATTGATGTTCCTAGGTATAAAGTGTGTAACCTTAGTCAATCTATTGACTATTACCAATATTGCATCATGTTGGTACCAGGTTTTGGGTAAACCTATTATAAAATCCATAGATATGACTTGCCATTTTTGCATAGGTATATCATGTGGATACAACTTTCTTGCAGTATGCTTGCCTTCTGCCTTTACTTTTTGACATTCAAGGCATTGAGCAACAAAATTGGTGATGTCCTTCTTCATTCCTACCCAAAAGAAGGTTCTTTTCATATTTTTTTCACATTTTGGCTCCTTCTGGATGAGCAAAATAGGGAGATCTATGGGCTTCTTGCATTATTAATTTCCTTAAATTATCTATTTTTTGTATGATGACTCTACCTTTGTAGCACAAAAGGTCATATTTCATACCAAATTCCTCACTCCCTTTAGGGTATCTGTTCATCCTAACTCAAATTTCTTGGCAATACTCATCTTGAGATTGCTCTCATATCACTTGATCCATCAGATCTATGTGACCTCTAGTTATTATTGTTATGCGTTTCCTTCTACTTAAGGCATCAAAAACCTTATTCTATTTCCCTTTTATATACTCAATTTTAAAGTCATACTCAACGAGAAAATCAACCCATCTTCTCTGTCTCACATTAAGTATAGGTAGGTTGAGTAAATATAGATCTTAGAAGTTTATGGTTAGTTTTTAACTCAAAGGACCTTCCCACCAAGTAGTGGTGCCAGACCTTTAGAGCATGCACCACTGCAGCTAGATCTAAATCTTGTGTGGCATAATTAACCTCATGCTTCTTGAGTTTCCTTGAAGTATATGCCACCACTAACTCTTCTTGAGAGATTACTCCTCCTAACCCTTCCAATGATGCATCTATGCATACTAAAAAGTTCCCTTGAGGATCAAGAATATTTAGTATTGGTGTGGTAGTGAGCTTATTTTTTAGCAATGCAAAAGCAACTTCACTTATTTTCGACCACTTGAATTCCTTTCCCTTCTTATGAAGGTTAGTTATTGCCACAACAATATTGGAGTAGTCCTTTATGTAATTTTTATAGTATCCTGCTAACCCCATGAAGCTTCACACTTTTGTCACATTAGTAAGGGGTGGCCAATTCAATATTACCTCTATCTTCTCTAAATCCACAATAATTCCTTTTGCTAATATGATATACCCAAGATATCATACCTTTGAGACATAGAAATCACTTTTAGCTAGATTTCCATAGAGTTGATTCTTCCTCAAAAACTCCAACATGATCTCAATATGTTTACCGTGCTCTTCTTTGTTTCGATAGTATATTAGGATATCATTTAGGAATACAAGAAAAAACCAGTCTAGGTGTCTCATAAACACACTATTCATTAGATTTATGAACGTTGTTGGGAAATTAGTCAGTCCAAAGGGTAGAACTGTAAACTCATAATACCCATACCTAGTCTTAAATATCGCTTTGAGAGTGTTCTCCTCATGTATTCTTAACTAGTGATACCCTGATTTTAGATCATTCTTAGTGAACACCGTGGCATATCTTAGTTGATCGAACAAATATTTTTTTATAGGTAGGAGATATTGGTTCTTTATTGTGGCCATATTTAGCATCCTGTAATCAATACATAACCTCAATACCGTCTTTCTTTTCACAAATAAAACCGGTGCACCCCATGGTGACACACTTGGTTTTATCAAACCCTTTTCCAATAACCCTTACAATTGGGCCTTTCGTTCTTGCATCTCAAAAGGGTTTATCCTATATGGTGATCTATGAATAGGTTCTGATCCTAGCATGAGATTGATTGTAAAATCAAATTCTTGCATAGGAGGAAGTCTAGGTAAATCCTCTAGGAATACATCCTTAAACTCCTATAAAATTGGGTGCTTTCCTAGAACTTCTCTTTTTTTATCATCACCTACTTCACTAAGTTTTACAACATACACTATTCCTTCTCTCTTGAGGACTTTCTTTAATTGCATAGTTGACAACATCTAGGACTTAAACACCCCTTGTTCGCTATAAATCCTTAGTCTCTCCTTGCCTTTCTCTGAATACTCGATCCATCTATCTTGGAAATTAATCAAGGCTTTATGGGCCTGTAACCAATCCATCTCTAGGATCACATCAAAGGCATGAAGTGGAGCTATACAGCATTCCATAGTCCCACTAGATAAGGAAATTTTTGCCATTGGATCACACTAGTTTACCGAGTAGGTTTATCTAGAACCATACTCTGCCTTCCATTTGTGGGTCAAATATACTACTGTTTTTGGCATAGTCCTTGCTAGACTAGAAGAAATAAAGTTATTTGTGGCACCATTATCAATTAAAAATTTTACTTGTTTATTAAAAATATTACCTTTCACAAGTAATGGGGTAACTTGCCCCTCTAACTTTGGCTTTCCAATTGCAGTGTAGATTTGATGCTCAGGTTCCTTTCCCTTTGTGTTGGATGAACTCGGTCCTGGTTGGTGTGGACATTTATTAGCATAATCCAAGCCTTTACAATGATAGCACACCTCCTTTGGCCCTTGCCTCTTTTTTTATTTTTGCTCCTCCGCTTTAATTGGTGGAGTTGAAACTCGTGATTTCTGAGGGTGAGGTTTTGCATTGTTGAAATTATTGTTGGTTTTCTTTTGGAAATTTCTTTTGAACTTTCCCATTTTTCTATCATTGCTCTTCTCAAAATTTTGAGGGTTCTTAGCCTTTCGATCCTATTCCTCTTCCCATTTCAAGAATCCTTGACTATTCCTCTTCCTCAATGGTTGTTGATCTTCCTCGGATAGGGTAGCATAGTTAAATTGGAAGTGCAACTCTACTTTATCTGCTAAATCATACACCTTTTGTAGCGATTTAGGCTCATGCATGTTTACATCATGCTTTATTCTAGATTCCAATCCATGTATAAAATTATGAATCCTAATTTTCTCATCATAGGCAGGTACATACTTAAATAGCCATACTAGTTTCTTATAGTATATCTCCACTACTTTGGTTCCTTGATGTAGGCTAGAAAATTCTTCAAATTTCAATGTATAAAAATGCTCTGCTAGGAATATTTTCTTGAAGATAACTATGAATTCCTTACATGGAATTTCAATAGGTTCAATCTTAGTCTTCTCATAGTGGGTTTCCCACCAATCTAGAGTAGCCCCTTCTAAATTGATCATGGCCCAAACTATTAGAATTCCTGAGGAGTAGCCTTTTACCATGAAGTAAACCTCTAATTCTCTCACCCATGCTTCAGTTGAATCCCATTCTCCTTCTCCATAAAACTTGGATATACAAACATTTTTAAAATCCCTAATTGTTTCCTTTTCTATGAGAGCTCTAGCTTGCAACTTCTCTACAATTAACCCATTGTCTTGGCCAATCTTTGAGCCTCTAGCTTGCGAGTTCTGGTTTGCAATTGTTTCCAACACTTATCTCAATTAATCCTGCATGGTAGCAACTGTAGTAGTGAGGTCTTCTACCCCTTTGTTGGAACTCTCTAGATCCTCCCTGTGTATTTCTTCTTTGACACAGACCTCTTATTTGATATTATTTTATCGAGTTCGTCTAGGTGGATGCCTCTCTTTTTTTGCCTTCGATGGCATTTTTCATCCTGGTTACAACCAAGAAAATATTAGGTTATAACTTCACCTTAAACTGTATCACTAATCCAATTCATAATACAAATTTATTTTTCTAAAAGCATCAAGAATTTAACTAGGGTAATATTCCAAGTCTATGGAATTGAGGATGAGACGAGGGTTTTTTAGGGAGTGGGAGATGGCAAACGAATATTTGGGCAGCAATGCAGAAACAAGCAAGAAGTAGAAGGTCGAAAACAAGTGTTCGGGGAGCAATGCGCAATCACATGGCAAAACCACTTCCCACCCAACAAAGAGTGAAGTAGCAGGTAATCCACTCACTAGCACAGGGATTAGTCAAAATGGAAACATCAAGGGGAAAGATCCCCCAGACAAACTAGATGACAGTAGCAAGAAGAATGACCAAATCTCCTTCGTGCAACTTCTCCAAGGGAAGCCTAGTTTGTCTACTACCACTCTAAGCAACTTTGTGGTCCAAGGTTGTGATGTATTTTACCCTGAACAAGTCATGGATGGATACACCACACGAGACTCATTTTACCTGGTAGGGAAGTTTGTTGGAGGACGCCCGGATATGGATTTAATCTAATGCTAGACGGTGACCAAATGGAAGACTCTAGGTATCTACAATGTCCAGGGATTTTTTATGATACAATTCAATACAAGGGAGGACGTAGACTGCATTCATTCAAGGGGCCCCTGGTTCTTTGAAATAATAAGCCTCTTCCTCTGCAAATGGGAACCAAAGTTTGGTCTAGAGTCCTAGAGCATAAACTATGCTCCCATTTTGTTTCGACTCCTAAACCTTCCTGCCCACTTTTTTTATGAAGATGCACTCCAAGGAATAGCCCAAGCAATCGAGGAATTGGTTGCCATCGACCTAGATACATGTGCCAAGACACGCCTCACACAAGCATGAATTTGTGTCAATGTAAACCTGGAATCGTAGCTTCTAGATCACCTAAACCTAATTTACAGAGAGTACCAATGAAGGCAACCATTGAAATTCAAGAACAAACTCGTATTTTATTTGGAGTGTCAAACTTAAGGGCATATTTTGTCCTAGTGCCCAAAATACAAAGATGTGAAAACTTATATCCATACCATGGCCCACCTAGCCAAAGGAGAAGTCTAGAAGCCAAATACCATAATAGGGCAGAGCCTGAACCACAAGAGCAAGCAACACACATGTCCCCCTTCAAGTGGAGATGCGCAAAAGGCAAGTAGTTTGTTCTCTATCTCAAATAAGTTCAATTTACTTAGCAGCTTTGGTCCCTTCGAGGTGATAGAGGAAGAGGAGCTCCTTGGTGAGGTCCTCCCTATTCCAAATCTTGTCCCCCTACCCTAACCTAACGCTAGCTCTCCCTTGGTTAACACCTTCCCCCACCCCCTTTCATGCCCCTTGCCCCCCCTCCACCAACACCGCTCCTCGAAACTCTCCTCCAAAACCCCCTCTGTCCCCCACCCCCCCATCCTCATCATCCCCACCCCTAGGGAATGAATCACCCACCTCCCCGGCTAAACCCTACAATGCCGAAATTGACAATGATGATTCTTCTCAAGAGTCCCCTGAACCATGGAGCCCAAAACAAACCCGAAGCTTCAAAAAGTTCCAGATTGATGTAGGAGGTGAAAGTAATAAAGGTGGGTTGTCTGGTATAGAATGAATAAGTCAGGACACAGTCAAGGACATAGCCAATGACACCCAAAAAAACCTATTTTAGGAACTTTAAAGTGCTAACAAAGAAGAAAGAAAAAAACCCAAACCTCCCGTGCAATAAGGCAAAGGGGGCAGAAAACCCTCCAAGAGTTCAAATGAAATTCCTCTACTGGAATGCGAGAGGACTAAATGGGGCAGCCAAACAAAGACTGGTTTTTTCCATGAGAAAGGAGGAAGGTGTTGCCTCTAATCAGAAATATGCTGCCAAAGAGGAAGGTCAAGCGGAATCCTAGTAGAAGTGGGAAGGTGACAGCAGGTAGTTGGACTACCTTTGGTTGTTATGGCTTCAGTTTGGTTCTGTTTTTACTATTTTTGTTTATGATTTGTCTAGTCTGGAGGGTGATGGGCTCCCAAACTGTAATTTTCAAACTATGTCAATTTTGTACTATTGGCACTGACTATGCCCAATGTAACAGGGACGGGACCCTTCAACCCGAATAGTCAATAAAAAAAAATTACCTACCAAAAAAAACATTCCAAGTCTATGATGTATCATTAATACCAAATCCCATACTAAGGTATTATAACATCCATTCTTGCTTGGGATAATTTCCCATTAGATTTTAGCAAAAGGGTATTCTAGGTCATCCCAGCTTTAGCTTACACTTTAAGCAAGACTTCATTGGAGATATCCAAATCCCTTTAGAACACATAAGAATCTTTATACCCTCATACCTAGATATCTAATACCAAATGTAATGACACAAAAACAAGCAATCATAAAACACACAAAAAAAGAGAGAATTTTTATTTTCTATGGAGAGGGATTCATAAACCCCTTTCCTGTCTAACTTTTACCTATTTTTTAAATACCCTAATTTTTCTCGAAGAGCTACATCTCACAAAGTACCCTCACACAAGTACCATCTGTGTAGGGTATCATGTGTCACTACAAATAAGCCTATATATCTCATCATTCTTGATGAGTTAGACTTATCACCTTCATTAAATCAAAGGCGTACCCACATCACCATACCATACACAAATTATTTTGTGTAGGTATGCTATGAGTATTGTGATTTAAGCTATCCATCTCATCTTCATGACGAGCTATCTTAACTCAAATGTAGACTTCCTACAACTTAGTTTCCATTCTTCCTAAGGGGTCTTAATCCCTTAGGTCTTCCTATGTTCACCCTAAGGGGTCTCAATCCCTTAGGTCATCCTCTAAGTTCACCCTAGAACTTGTTACTTAGGTTTTGTTTATTAGTAAGAAAACAGGTCCATTTTTAGATACTAAATCTAACAAAAAGCAATCAAAAGCATTAGGAGAGAAACAACATACATAAGAAGCTAACATTAATTGAAAGAAAGCTAATACAAAACAAAAATTATTGAGTAAATAATTAAAGGTGCATAACTCATCCCATCATCATATTATTACATGCAAGTTGGTATGGTATACCTTCATACCCTTAAAGAATAATATGTTACATCATTTTAATTCAGGGATATCTCCCTACAAATCTAGTCTATTTGAGCATAAGTAAATAAATGGTAAGTAGAGAACAAACTAGTGCATTAGTACCATTTGTCATGTCAGATCTCCTTCTCCATCCATTGATCATTTGAGGATAATAGGGGATCAGGGCACTCATGGTTCAGGATAGGCATACCTCTAAATGCATCTAACATTTACTTTACCAAATTGCAACTATACAATTTTGATCAAGTCTCTAACCATCTAATGCATAACTGATATCATAAAAGAATCATTACTTTTATTTCCACCTCTCAAATACCTTTAGAGAGTCATTCCATATGCACACTTAGATCATGGTTTTACTCTAATCAAATCTTGTCTTTGTTCAAAATTAAAGTCCCATAACCTTTAATTCATAAAACAATCCTTTCATTTATTTTCTAAATTAAAGTATCCTTACTTCAATCTACAAATAACCATTTTATTTGATTTCATAAACTAAAGTCCCATAACCTTTAATTCATAAAACAATCCTTTCATTTATTTTCTAAATTAAAGTATCCTTACTTCAATCTATAAATACCATTTCCTTTCATTTCACAAACTAAAGTCCCACAAACTTTAATTCATAAAACAATCCTTTCAATTATTTGCTAAATTAAAGTATCCTTACTTCAATCTACAAATACCATTTCCTTTTATTTCACAAAATAAAGTCCCATTACCTTTAATTCATAAATAAATCATAATTTCTTATTTCCTTAATCTAAAGTTCACAACTTTAATTAAAGGACAATTACAATTTCTTCTTTTCTCAATCTAAAGTTCGCAACTAAAAGACAATTATAATTTATTTTTTCCTTAATCTAAAGTTCACAACTTTAATTAAAATACAATTATAATTTCTTTCTTTCCTTAATCTAAAGTTCACAAATTTAATTAAAATATAATTATAATTTCTTTCTTTCCTTAATCTAAAGTTCACAACTTTAATTAAAAGACAATTATAATTTCTTTCTTTCCTTAATCTAAAGTTCACAACTTTAATTAAAATACAATTATAATTTCTTCTTTCCTTAATCTAAAGTTCATAACTTTAATTAAAATATAATTATAATTTCTTTACCCGCAAAGCGTATAGCAAGAGCAGCAATGCTCACGTAGCTTGGTCGAAGAGGGAGAGTCGACACACAAAACCACCATGAGGGGCCATAGAGATAAGCCACAATGGCTTCTCTTGGATGGACAATACAATCCTCCTAGATGACCATCGACTACCTTTGGTACAACCACGACCCGACAAAGGATTGACCTCATACCTGGACTCACTCCAGGGGGTTTCTACGAATGGACAATTCCCTTACACAACAACCAATGATGACCCACAGGCAGAGAGAATCATACATGAAAGGAGCAACATAGATGAAAGTAAAATAGGTACGGTATCAATTAACGCACACACCTAGTTTTAAAACTCCTAGTGATAGCCACCATGACAACAACAACAACCTTACTAAGCCTACAACATCCCATTCATAGATAGCGAATATGAGTATTAACCCATTAACATACAATGAACACTAGGAGCTTCTATAGTCCTAAGGTTGATAAAGGGTTATTTGCACACAGCGAATATGATGCCAACAGAGGTATTTCTCTCATAGCAAATACAATGATTCCATTATCTCACTGTGAGTACAACAATACCAATAGAGTCCATTTGCTCACAGTGAATACATAACATCAACAAAGGGATATTTGCTAATAGTGAATATATTGGACACCAACAAAGGGTCATTCACTCTCAACAAATGCATGACACCAACAAAGGGTCATTTGCTCACAGTGAATACATTGGATGCCAACAAAGGCCATACGCTCTTAGGGAATACACGATGCCAACAAAGGACCATTCACTCACAGTGAGTATAGCAATGCCAACAAAGGCCATTAGCTAATAGCGAATATATGATGCCAACAAAGGGTCATTCTCTCAAAGCAAATACACTAGATGCCAACAAAGGGTCATTCTCTCAAAGCAAATACACTAGATGCCAACAAAGGGCCATTCGCTTTCAGTGAATACATGATGCCAACAAAGGGTCATTCACTCACAATGAATACATTGGATGCCAAAAAAGGGCCATTCATTCTCAATGAATACATGATGCCAACAAAGGGCCATTTGCTCATAGTGAATACACTAGACACCAATAGAGGGCCATTCGCTCATTGTGAATACATGATGCCAACAGAGGGCCATTCACTCACTGTGAATACATGATGCCAACAGAGGGCCATTCGCTCACAACAAATACTACAACACCAACAAATGTCATTCGCTCACAACGAATACACTGGACGTATAATACAAATGACTACCAAAGGATTTCTATAAATAAAAGAAAGGTGAATTCATTTTAACCAACCTACAAGTTTAAGCTTCCAACTCGATGAGCTCAATGGTTCAGAGTTCTAGTCCTCCTTCTCTATCTCCCACATCGATTTTCATTTTCTATCCTTTGCTTTTGTCCCCCTCCTCTACCCATAGTCTATCATATCTCATGAGGAGTGAAGTCCTAAGGATTTCATCCACCGTCCTCCTTCCTCATTACTTACTTACCTATCTACATTCAATTATTCTTATCTTCTTCATGGAAAGTAAGACATTATTCAAATTTAAAATCATTTTTCACATATTTTGAAATATCCTCTTAAAGAAGTTACGGTCGGAAGCTTCTCTTCACAACACATACTTCATCTACTTTCCAAATGAAATCTTATTTTGTTGAAAGTAGATTTTGAATTAACTAAAGGATAGGAAAGGTGTTTCAAAATATTTTTATACAATTTAAAATCTCTTTTGAAAATCAGTTGTCTTTAAAAATAGAAACTCCATTAAAATAAAAGGTCCCTAGTTATTTAAAATGAATATCTATTATCATTTAAAAATAAAACATCTTCTTATTTATTTAAAATGAATATCTATTATCATTTCAAAATAAAACATCTTCTTATTTATTTTAAATGAATATCCATTATCATTTCAAAATAAAACATCTTCTTATTTGTTTTAAATGAATATCCATTATCATTTCAAAATAAAGCATCTTCTTATTTGTTTTAAATGAATATATATTATCATTTCAAAATAAAACATCTTCTATTTATTTTAAATGAATATTATTATCATTTCAAAATAAAATATCTTCTATTTATTTTAAGATGTAGAGAGTAAGAGGTTTTTAATCAAAACAAGAAGCTTTCTAAGACATCCTACTCATTCATGCTTTTATTTCCTAAACCACTAATACAAATAGTGTTGAAGTAAAAGATAATCAAACTTATGCAACTAACAAATAGGGAGTCTTTCCACCAACCAAATCACCCGTCTTAGCCAGATAATTCATGATAGTTGCTAGGCTATCTATTGAGGCTCAAGGTGACTAGTTATTGATGATTATCCCTTTCGATAATGCATGCCTATATGAAGGTATCCATCCATGTTACCCTCAAGTTGCCTTAATCATCATTTCTCCAACCTCAAGTACCCTCGCTTCTGGTGGATGATTCTTCTTCTTCCACCTACGAGTGCACCCGATCTTGCAAATATTGGCAATGTTACCAGTACCATGCTCTTTCAAAACAACTAAACATTACATAGTTGGTTCAATTGCTCAAGTTAGGTATTAAAGTATCATAGATTAATACATTGTTTATTTTTGCAAAAAAAACTGTCAAGGAGGGTCATGACACGTAGTCATCACTTCCCCAACCTCTAGTACCCCATTCTTGGTGGATGACTCTACTTATTCCACCCACAAGTGTCCTTGAGCCCGCTTAACAATATGTCAACAGTACCATGTTCTTCCAAAAGAATCAAACTAAACATCGCATAGTTGGTCATTTACACAAAACTAAGCATTAAAATATCATTAGTCAATACATAGTTTTTCATGTCCAAAAGCCTGCTTGCGAGGGTCATGACATAGCCAACCTTGAGCCTTTTACCTACTGCCAAGTGATTGAGGCCATAAATCTTAAAGCTCATCTTTGTACTTCTATAAATTCATCTTCTAAGTCGTCTTCTTCTTTTTCTTCTCCACTTTCAATCATTGATGAATTAAGGCCTCTCACCTTAAGTAATCAACCAAATAACAAATTAAAAGCTCAAATATCTAATATGAAAAACATTAATATTATTAATCAATCTAACAATCAACCGTTTATGGACCTAGCCAAGCTTCCTCTATCTCCTTGAACCTTGAACTTGCCTTCTATAAGCAAGGGTAAAATGGTGTAAATTGAATGTTGCTCTTTTATTTGCATCGATATTACTAGTGATGACTAAATTTATGGTAGTAATCCTCTCTTGACTTAATATCAATATGCTTCATGATTCTTTTTAAACTCGTATCCCATTCCAAAACATATGCTTTTTAATATGGGATGTCAGGGCAAAGAACTAGGCCTACATGAGCAAGGCATCAAAGAGCCCTTGTAGACCAAATCTTGGTCGAGACATTGTGGGATAGGTTACATCCCGAACCATAGTTAGCCTCTTCCCTCAACTTCTTCATCTAATACCAAAGATAAATCCAACCTTCCCTCCAGGTTATCCCATGATGACACCATTTCCTTAAACATATTGGATTGGGACAAGGAGGATAACAATGGGTCATCACTCCTCATAGATCCTAGCTCCTTTTAATTTACACACTTTGCTAGTATAAATATCCTGAATCTAGCCTATCTTAAGCTATTTTTTTATGAAGATCACTATGAGATGAAGGATGTTCCACACGATCCTCCTCAAGATGGTCCCTCAAACTATCTAATCCAATACAACTTATATTTTGGTGGATCTTTTCCCAAATTGTGAATGTTGTTATCTTATAACCAATCAATCACACTCAACTATCCATATATCATACAAATATTTAGAGCATGGAATGTTACTTGCTCCTTCTCAATTGGAAGACATGTCTTATACTCTAATTGAGGAAACTATGAATATTGATATTGGAACTTCTAAAAATCCTAAGATCCTTAAGGTAGGAAAAATCTTGATCTTAACTGAGCATGAACCCCTCAAAAACTTATCTCTTTGTCCTTTAATCTTAAGTTTTCTTGTACCAACAACACTATTTAATACAATGTGTTTATCTTAGGGATCTACACATATTTAGCCTTTTAAGTTAGATCCCTCTCCATTTTTAAAGACTTCCATTTTGTTTCAACCAAGTCGATGGTGTTTATAAAATGAAAAATAAAAAAATAAGTCATACAAATACATTGTTGATAAGCTAATGTATTTCTTTAATAAATTCACTACTAAATTTATTCCTCAATCTAGCAATTACCATGTTGATGTAATGGTAGCAACTACATCCCTTATCCCTTTAAAGTTGGATGACAAACAAGTTATGATCATCATTTGATAAAGTAGAGAACCCCTAACTTTAGAGTATAGACAACTTCCTATAGGATTCTTTTTCATAGAAGCATCTTTCAATCCTTGCTTCAAGGATATCTTTACCTTCCATAGGTATTGCACATTGCCTAATAGTTTGAATTGTAACAAGCACAATAGCCTTAAGAAACACACCTATTGACACATCATCATGGTGGTATCTTATACCATCATTCTATTGATGGTATTCTCCTTAGATGCCTCACCTCATTTAAAGCTCAAGCAATCATCAAAGAGGCTCATGATGGATCATGCAATGGCCACTTTGGTGGTGTCACCATTGCCAAGAAACTCCTACATATGGGTTATTATTGATCCATCATGAAAATAGACTATTGTAACTATGTTAGAAGATGTGATAAGTGTTAGAAGCATGATAACCTTATCCATTCCCCATACCAAGCTCTTCAAACCATGACTTTACCTTGACCTTTTTTCATTTGGGGCTTAGACATCACTAGGAATATCAACCTAGTGTCGTCTGATAAGCACAAGTTCCTCATCATGGCTATCGAGTACTTCACTAAGTGGGTCAAAGTCATACCTTTAGCCTCAATCATTGGAGTCCAAGTATCCAAGTTTATCCTTAGTCACTATGATGTCCCTAACATGCTAATATTTTACAATGGAACACCCTTTAAGAACAAGGATGTAAAAAAAATTGCTAAATACAAGACTCAACACAAATGGTCAATACCTTACTATCCTTAAGTCAATGGCCAAGTTGAATCTTCCAACAAGACTTGTTAATATGCTTAATAAGCCTATTATCAAAACTTGTTAAGATTGGCATATTCAACATTATCCCACCCTATGGGCCTATTGCACTAATGTTTGAACTCCTACTGATGCGGTGCCCTATGCTTTGGTTTATGGAACTAAATTCATCTTCCCTTTTGATCTTGAGGGTCCTTCCTTGTGCATATTGTTATAGGACTTCTATGTTATAGATGAATGTCGTCTTGCCCATATTAACCAGTTGAAATTATTTAACAAAAATCAAATCCATACCTTAGAGCACCTACAAGTCTACCAGCAAAGACTAAAACATACCTATAACAAAAAGGTATGATCTCACTCCTTTGAGGTTGAAGATCTCGTTCTTAAAGAGAATCAAAAGAACACTAATTCCAAAATCAAGCTCAAAGGTAATTTTGAGCTAAATTGGCTAGGTTCATTCATCATAAGCACTATGTTTGGTTTAGAAGCATATCTCTTTACCATGCTTTATAAAAGATAACTTAAAGAATCAATTAACATAATGCATCTTAAATGGTATTACATTTAAGTTTGCATTAGCTACTTATCATTGCCTAATTGCATTATACATGACTTTATACCTTATTATATGCATGTGCTTGTCCATGTTTGCATTACCTATTGCATCTTGGGTTAGGGATCCACAGTGATGCAAATGTTGATCCTAGTAAATATAGTTAATTATTTCATTGCAATAGATGAATAATGTGAGTGGATCCTCTTAATTCCACATTTGTGAGTCAAATCAATTTTGTACAACCATCAATCTAAATCATCAATTTCTATCTCTTTCATCAATATCTACCTTCTCAATTTGATTTGTCCTAAATTGTATCCATCAATTCTTCCAAACTATAACTCTCCCTTGTCACATGATGAATACTATGAGTTTCATAGGTGTTGATGGCAAAATAAAATCAAATTATTTTATCTCATCAATCATTACATGATGTATACCATAATTTTTTACAAATGTCGATAGCCCCTATGAATATCATAATTTGTTTTTTTCCCATATAACACCTATTGTGGGTGTAACTGGTCAACAATAAAACTATCTTTCCAATTGCGAAATCACTCATTGCCACACCAATCAATCATAAGTTCTCTATGGTAATTTTTTACAAATAAAATCAATATAATCAAAAGTTTTTTAAGTATTTGTCTAAAAGACAAGGAAATAGGCACCTGCTTAAAGGTAAGTCTCAAATCAATCTAACCAAAATTTCTTTAAGTATTTGTCTAAATTCTAAGCAAACGAGCATCTACTTAAAGGTAAGTCTCAAATCAAAATGCTCAAAGGCTAATGGGTAAAGCAAATCAAAATGTCTTAAGGCTAAAATATGAGGCTATATCAAAAGTCCTTTAAGCATGAGGCTTTGCTTAAAGATAAATTTAAAATCAAAATGTCCTAAGGCTAATGGACAATGTTATATCAATAGTCCTTTGAGCATGAGGATTTTCTTAAAGGCAAATATTAGATTAAAAATACTTTAGGCATGAGGCTTTATCTATAGGTAAATCTTTTGTACATATATGTATATAGTTGTACATACCTTGTATCATAGAAAATTAACTAGAAGTCCTATGGGTAAAGCTGACTAAAGTCTTCCTAGAGAAATCTCAAATCTAATAAAAAGTACTCTAGATAAATCTAAATCAAATGTCCTTTAAGCATTTTTCTAAAGGCTAGACAAACAAGCATTTGCTTAAAGGTAAATATCAAATCAAGAAGACCTTCAGGCAAGTCAAAATCTAATTAAAGTACCCTTGGACAAATATCTTTGTATATAGTTTTGAATATTGTATATATTTTTAAAAAATGCTTTTGTACCCCATCTCACCTTGTTAGAGTCTCTCATCATCTCTTTTCATATTTCCTCTCTCATCATTTTAATATTTCATCTTTAACATCTTTTTAATCATCATTAATAACACATCTAATATTAATATGTGCAACTCTATCCTAAATCAAACCAACCCTCATCATCTAATCTACAAATCTATTTTCCAACCTTAATTCAAATCACATCTTAACCACTTTCATTAACATCTATTTTGACCTTTCATCACAACATTGGTATGGATCATAATCAAGTCAAATTTCCTTGATCCAAATTGATTTTTTCTCTGAAGATCGAGGAGGAATACCAAGGCACAACAACATTTAATGTTGCCCAAAACATAATTTTTAACATCACTTCTAAGCAAACCATCTCAGCATCATTTTTTTAGCATCATTGACCATAAGCAACATAAAATCTCTTTGTCTTAAAATTAGGTGAATTTTTTACGTATTTTCTTTCATCAATAAGCCTTTTAACCATCCTAAAATGAATCTACCTCTCTTATGCCCAAATTTGGAGTAATTATTGCTCCAAAAGTAATATCATATGAGGCATGAGCAATAGCATCAATGATGTTTTTAATATCTTTTAAAAATTTCCTTTCTAGTCCATTTTGACCTCTAATGGTCATGAGTTGATAGGACATCAATGTTATTGCCTCTCAACACTTTTGAAATATCATGCACTATAACCATGAATTTTGAACTTTTGCCTCCTTCAAGTTACCTATCATTACTGTACTTGATCACGCCCATATAATATACCACTTTATTTATGCCTTAATTGACAATCCAAATCTCAAACTTGCCTATCATATCCCCTCTTCTTGGTTGTAGATCAAGATTAAACTTACCTTCAATTAGATACGCCAACTCCATGCAACCATACCACCTCTCTAGCTTGCCAATCCTAATAGATACTCCAAAGGATCTTCCAAGGGATCCATGGCTTCCTATAAATCCAACCCTTGGGGTGACTATTGGATGATTAATTTTTTGCAATAAAACTCTATCAAAATATCTCTAGAATTGCAGGCATTCTATCATTCTACATGATAATATTTTACCAAAATCTCAACATAATTTTGTAAGCATTCAATCTTATTCTCTACAAGCTCTCTTCAATAACTCTTACAAGTATCTAAGTATCCAAGCAATTTTTCAAGTCAATCACATCTTTAAGCAATCATGATCAATCAAGCATCATCAAGAAACTTCCAAGCTAAAGCATCAAGGACCACAAATAAGCAATAAGTCAAATTTCAACAAGCTCCCAAAGAGGGGGGAACAACCTACTATCTTGGGTTGTGCTCTTTCTCCTTTATCTTTGCTTATTGGTTTTTTCGTTGAAGCTTGTAGCTCTTAAATCTTGTTGCATTTTAGCCAATCTTGCATCTCACATTTGCATTTAGCTAGTCTTTTACTTTTTTCAATTAATATTTTTTTCAAGCAAGCAATTATCTATTGTCTAATAGGGCCTCTATCCTCCCAATTTATATCCCTTCATCATTGTTATCATTATCTTCATCTAGCTTACACTTAAACTTGTTATTTTGTTCATAGAAGTAGTAGCCTCGCCAGATTGTAGGTCAGTGGCACTAAGCTCTTTATTTTACATGGAGTATAAGCATAGGCGACAATAGCATTGGCAATGTTATTGACCAATGGTAGTTCTATCATGCTAGCATTTATTTTAGGATTTCTATTCATTTATCATTTTTGTCTTATCTAAACAAGGGATCACTATGTCAAGAAAGCTAATTGTCTTACACAAGTTTAGACAGGCCCCTCTACACTGGCTACCATCATTTTCTCTTTGTTTTGCAAGTTTTGGCAATAATGCTAGAAAAATATGATAGTATTGACAACTCTTCTATGAGCAGATGATGATTTTGTCACTAGAAACAAATCATTCTACCCTTGATCTTTGTATTTTCAATATTTAGAACTTGGAATCTATTTTTTGTGTGCTTAGATTAGTTTATATTTTTTGTTTATCATTAATTTAAACAAAGGAAATCATGGAACTACTTTATCTTAATTATATAGGGGACAATATAATAATTTTGACTTAGGCATTAAACCAAAGTTGCATGTAGACTATATATTAGGCAAGATTTTAGTTGTTGCATATCTGTTGAACCCTAGCTCCTCAAAAGAAAAGAAAAAAATCATTGTTTACCTTATCATCAAATTGAAATAGCATTTTAGTTATAGGTCTTATATTTTGCATTCTTGTATGTGCATCTATATTAGATTAATGTTAGGCTTAAAAAAGGAGGAATCTTAGGAGAAACATAGTTTATTATGAAATGTAGGTGTTCTTCAATCAACCAAAGAAACTAGACTTTAGCTCAATATTCCCTAGTATCAAGGTGAGAAGAGGGAGAGACGTAGTGGATCTCCTAAGTGGCCCTTCACAATCCTTTCCTCTTATCATAGTATTTGATTTCAGTAAGTGGAGTGAGCAATTGACAAATAAAGTTTTTAGACATATATTTAAAGTAATGTCAATTATAGAATACATATGGAACATTAAAAAGCAGAAGGGACATAATAAGATATTCTAGTACAATGCTCAATGCTTTTATCTCCAATATTTAGCTCATGTACCATCCAGGACACTAAAAAATCTAGAGGAGGGGATAGATGTAGGTAGATAATTGACATATTTATACAATAAATGAATGAAGTTTTGTCTTTTTATGTTATTTTGTAGTTTATACGCAAAGTGTTTGACAAAATATGCATACATATATTTAGAATGTTCATGTAATTTATATGCCATGTAATTATGATATCGAGTAATTGATGAGTGTCGTTGAGTCTCATCATTTAATCTCAATGATTTATCAATCCAAGGTGGTGTCCAAGGCTGTCTACGATAGAAGGCTATGACAGAGTACAATTCAGGCATTCAGATTTCAAGCATTTATTGGTGAAGCAGATTTGGTTTAGCCTTTTGGTGTCACACTAAACCTAGTCTAAAGAATGGAAACTGAAATAAATTACAGGAATTGAAAACTAAATCTAAATTGCAAGAATTTAACAATCTAACTACAATTGCATGAATTGAAATCTAATCTACTTTTGCAGAATTGAAATTGCTAAATTGAAATCTAATCTACTTTTGCAGAATTGAAATAACAGAATTGAAATTGCTAAATTGAAATCTAATCTACTTTTGCAGAATTGAAATCTATTCTAAAACACCTGTCAATGCCCTGCCACAAAAGGTCGTCAAGCTTCTGCTATAGGAATTGACAGCAAAATGAAATATGCTGAAAATGGAAAGTTGCTAAAATAGAAAGCAGGAAAAACATAAAGGAAAATGCTTAATATGATTTGTCAGCTGACATACACACAAATTCTGTACACAAACATAATAGGAAACATAAATCACACAATACAAAATAAAAACAAGAAAATGAAATCTGGCAAGCAATCTATTAATTCTCATTGCAGACAAAATTACAGATTAAAACCTGCCATAAAATCCCTCCTTCTAGATCTGAAAGTGGGCCCATACTTCCTGATCTAGAAGGAGGTGAAAAGCACTCCTTAACTAATTAACACTCAGAACATAAAATGATAAAATACTGCACTTTTATTGATGACAAAACATGCTGAAAACTATTACATAAAATCACTGTACAATCCTAATTGTTGCTACTGAAAACTCTCCTCTATTCTAATTCCTAACTGGCTCAACCAAGGAGGGAGCTATGTTATTTATATAAATATTTACAATATATCCCATGCTCAAATCAGCCTATGTGCTATTTTACAGTCATTTGCCAATAATTCTGGATCTGAAATAAATGCAAATCTGGACAGTTTGTGTTGCAACAGTAGTCATTGGCCCTTAGAAAGCATCTTCAGTGGTGGGAGTACATGGGAGGAGTCTAGAAATATCTCACACATATTTCTCCACTTCATAATATTCCATTTCTATCTTTGCAAACAACTTCCTATTATGTTGCAGTTATTTCTGTGTTAATCCTAGAAGAGGATCAAAGTTGATCTTTTCCATAAATGGTGGCTTTGGACGGCAAGGACGACAAAATCATATGGGAGATATTTTCCTTTACCTTTTCCAACCTTTATTTCCCTTTTTCCAGCTTCAAAAATCGGTCAATAAGTCAAAAAGCACATTCTGTTTTCATTCCAAAGATAAGTGGCTTCATTCCGAAGACAATGCAATTCTCATTCCGAAGATCGCTCATTTCGAAGATACTGCAATTCTCATTTCAAAGATACTGCAATTCTCATTCTGAAGATACTACAATTCTCATTCTGAAGATCCGCTCATTTCGAAGATACTGCATTTCTCATTCCGAAGATGTCTGCTCATTTCGAAGACATTGTGTTTTCTCATTTCGAAGATATCTGTTCATTCCAAAGATACTTTAGAATGAACAAATGTGTACTTTTCAAGTGATTTCTTCTGCATCTCTCAGGTGGGTTATCTCCTAGGATCAGATTCCAATGGTCTTCATCTCTTTTCATATGTGAATTCCATGCCTTGCTGTTTATTTGTAGCTTGCTGGAATTTACATGGTAAATTACTGCATTTTCCAGTTCTGCTGCACAGTTGTAAAATATTGGCATTTCTTGCAAATTCAAACAAATTAGAACATGGAAAAATTATTCAAGTATCAACATGAAGGAGTACATCAAGTTGCTACTGAATTTATACACTTCATTCACCAAGTAACCATGTTGAAATAGTGCAACAATGCTGCACAATTGTCCCTGCTCTGTTATACCCTGTTGCTGCCTATTTAGATCATGTGGGAATGCTTCTAAATAGGTCAGATGTCTTCTGTAGTCCTTCTAAACTCATTCCATCCATATTCTCATGCTTTGCTTGACAACTTCAAGGTGTTCCTATAAAGTGACAGCTTGCTGATTTTTATATGGCTGTTTTTCTCAGATTTTCAGATTTATGACAGTCCTAAACTTTTGGCTTAAATGTGGATTTGAAACAAGTTGAAGGGCAGGAAAACATTCAAAAACCATTGAGAAGTTAATGGATATCAGCATACCACATTTGGTTAATTGAAATGCATGTTATTACTTGCTACTTAATCATGCAAAATCAGTCATAAAATGCTGAAAATAGTCAAAAACAGAGATATAGTATTCCTAACATAAAATCATGCAAACACTTAACAAATAGTATATTCTAGTCAACTATTTGGCAATTAACTTATCATATGGTAGTCAAACATTGTGCAATAATGAGGCATTTTTGGGCCTCATCATCCCCCCCAACTTGAACCGATGCATGCCCTCATGCATCTTAGTAGGCCATAGTAATATGCAGGTTTTATTCTTGTGAACAACATCCTTTGCTACCTGCTAACTGAGAAATTCCTCCTTGCTGCACTATATCAAGTATTTTGCAATTAAGCACATGTATGACTTTTTTTCTATTTTTCTACAAGTTTTAGTGCTGCAAGGTACCTCTTAAAGGCTTGATATCATATGATTCATCTTGCAATAGTCTTATTGTGGAACCGTATTTGGCAGATGCACTACTATTGATGGAATTTTCTGTTCTTAACAACATTTCAGCTTGAATGCTTATTTTTGTTGTTTGCACCTTTTGAACAAAATTGATAAAATATTTGATTTGAAATGCTTGAGGGATGTACTTACTTGTGGTAGAGCCTTATAAACCTCAATATTTGATGTACCCTACTCTTTTTGCTATTCTGTAGCATTTTCAACAATTTTGGTACAGTTTCTGCTCATTTCGAAGATATCCTGCTCATTCCGAAGATATCGCATTTCTCATTCTGAAGATGTCTACTCATTCTGAAGAGACTGCATTTCTCATTCCGAAGATGTCTGTTCATTTCGAAGAGACTGCATTTCTCATTCTGAAGATGTCTGTTCATTTCGAAGAGACTGCATTTCTCATTCCGAAGATCTTCAAAAAAATGCAAAAATGACCTCCTATGCAAAAGTTAGCTACAGATTCTATTGTGGGTCCATCTCTAGAGTGTATAAGCCTTCCATAACATCAAAAATCCCTTCTTCATCCTTTTGTTTAGATGTTATTCTTTGTTTTGTATGTTGCTGTTTTATTCTAGTAGTACTAAAATAGAACCTTCGGGTGCATTTTGTTGATTATCCTCCTTCAATTTATCAGACAATTGTGAGATATAAACTTGCAGTTCTCCTTCTAAAATTTGCCCTACAAATTGAAATAGAATTGCTGCCATGTCTGTCCCAAAATCAGGTTTTTGCATAGTTTTGGAATTTCCATGCAATTAAGGGCATAAGGGGGTGTTTCTTGACATCTTGAACATGTTCCTTTTTTTTCAACTTGTCACTATTGTATGAATAGTTTATGCCAAATACCGACTATCATACACTAAATGCTAAATGTTTACTATGAATTATATGCAAGAAACACATACCTTACTGTCCTGAAAATTGGTCATGCACCTTACAAGTTGCTTTTGATGATTGTTAGTAGGCTATCTGAAAACATAAACAAACATAACACATGTGCAGTGTGAGATTTGTACAATGGTGGAACAATGATGGGTAGATCAACAAGGCAATGCATGCCAAAAAATTGGTTTTCATGCAAGCCAACTCAGTAGCGCCTCCAAGAAGGTTTTCACTACTGAATTATTCATTTTTTTATATTTTTTTTTCATTTTTTTTTTTTCATCTCTTTTTTTCATTTTTTTCATCAGAAGAGGCTGCCATTTCTGGTTTTCAACCAACTTCTATCCTCTTTTTTTTTCAAGTGCTTCAATGAGAGAACATATCTCACTCTTATTTGGATAAGACCAATCCTTATTCTGCAAAAACATGTCAATTGTTGTATGAAAACACCATCTCTTTCTGTTGAAACCTACAACATTGATGCAACCTTCCTTACTAGATGACCAATAAGAATCTTCTTACATCATCATTGCCTCCTTATTGCTGGAAATGAAGTATTGGCTCCATTGTTCCTCTTTCTTGCTGAAATTGATGCTTGTCCTCATGTATCCCCATTTTGTGGGACATGCCTTTGCTGCAAATTTTTTCTCTTTTCTTTTTTTTTTTCAAATTTTCTTGTCTTGCTTGTACCCAAAAAGGAAGTTCACAAACAAGACTATTCTTCTTTTTGCTTTTCTTGTATTTTTTTTCTCTTTTTTTGTCAGACTTTTTATCATCACTCTGAATCTGATATTGAAGAGAAATTCTCTTCCATTATGTGTACATCCAATGGAATCTCCTTCAAGAACTCCTCCTTAGTTAATGGTGCATGGTATACCCGAAGGCAATGTCCATTCACCACTAACATCCTCCATGAATTACCAATGGGAGAAAGAAGCACCGCTCCATATCTGAAAACTTCTTCAATCAAGTGTTGTCCATGGCTCCTAGTCTCGCAAAATCTTGTCAATCTATTCTTGAAACAATTAAATACCAATTCCCAAAAGATGTTAAGTGCTTACATCAAGATAAAATCTTGATATACCCTTGTAATTCCATGTAAAGGGATTGAAATATTGTTTCAAAATAGCAACAATTTTGCTTTTTGTTTATAAGTCAGCCAACTAATAATGTTCAAGAATTTTCTTGGCTGCACTTCAATTTGTTTCATTCCTAGGAGGACAAAATTTACCCCTTTGTAAAATGGAAGTAAATTTTCTATGTGCAGTTTTTCTAGTTTTTCTCCTTTATCCAAGGCTAATTTCTGTGTGTTTGGACTAAAGGTTTTCTGTGTATCTCCATTGATTTTTGTCTCTTCAAGCTCAGGTAAGTTCTTGTTTTAGCACAGTTGGATGTTGCTGTAGTCAATAACATTTCCTGCAGGTTTTTTTTTTTTTATACCAGATTCAGCTACATAGACAGGGGTTGCCTATCCTGTATTATTCAGACTGATCACAGGTTGTGCTAAAAAAATATTTTTGGTTTGCACAATAAGACAAGAAGTGTACAACTTTAGCAGATCAACTACTTGTCAGGTAGGATCACCTCTAATGAGATCAACTATTGTCTATGTAGGCTAAGAATTGCTAGGTTGCGGTTTAGCACGGTAAAATCCTAACAATATTTAAGTAATAATGGAAAACTCTAGGATCATCATTAAGTTGTAAACTCCTATTTTGATTGTGCAAAAGTTTTTTTTGTGATTTTTTTTTTTTAGCTTACATAGACAGGGGTTGCCTGTCCTGTATATTGGCCACAGGTTGGGCTGAAGGTGGTGGTTGATTTACTTGCCCTGTTTGTTGTTGTTGGGATCTCTCTTTGAGAAGAATTCAAACTAGGCAATTTAACCCCCAAGTGTGAAGATCACCTCCCTGTGGTTGCTTGTTTTCTAAATGGACTGAAATGCAACTATCAATAATTATTATTTATACCAGCTATTACATTCAGATTTAACTCTGAACTTCATAACTTAGCACAATAATAATTATTTGACTGCTTTTACCCTCTAACAACACCATGTTCCCCGACAACGGCACCAAAATGATGAGTGTCATTGAGTCTCATCATTTAATCTCAATGATTTATCAATCCGGGGTGGTGTCCAAGGCTGTCTACGATAGAAGGCTATGACAGAGTACAATTCAAGCATTCAGATTTCAAGCATTTATTGGTGAAGCAGATTTGGTTTAGCCTTTTGGTGTCACACTAAACCTAGTCTGAAGAATGGAAACTAAAATAAATTACAGGAATTGAAAACTAAATCTAAATTGCAAGAATTTAACAATTAACTACAATTGCATGAATTGAAATCTAATCTACTTTTGTAGAATTGAAATAACATAATTGAAATTGCTAAATTGAAATCTAATCTACTTTTGCAGAATTGAAATAACAGAATTGAAATTGCTAAATTGAAATCTAATCTACTTTTGCAGAATTGAAATCTATTCTAAAACACCTGTCAATGCCCTGCCACAAAAGGTCGTCAAGCTTCTGCTACAGGAATTGACAGCAAAATGAAATATGCTGAAAATGGAAAGTTGCTAAAATAGAAAGCAGGAAAAACATAAAGGAAAATGCTTAATATGATTTGTCAGCTGACATACACACAAATGCTGTACACAAACATAATAGGAAACATAAATCACACAATACAAAATAAAAACAAGAAAATGAAATCGGCAAGCAATCTATTAATTCTGCTGTAGCAAAATTATAGATTAAAACCTGCCATAAAATCCCTCCTTCTAGATCTAAAAGTGGGCCCATACTTCCCGATCTAGAAGGAGGTGAAAAGCACTCCTTAACTAATTAACACTCAGAACATAAAATGATAAAATACTGCACTTTTATTGATGACAAAACATGTTGAAAACTGTTACAAAAAATCACTGTACAGTCCTAATTGCTGCTACTGAAAACTCTCCTCTATTCTAATTCCTAACCGGCTCAACCAAGGAGGGAGCTGTGTTATTTATATAAATATTTACAATATATCCCATGCTCAAATCAGCCTATGTGCTATTTTACAGTCATTTGCCAATAATTCTGGATCTAAAATAAATGCAAATCTGGACAGTTTGTGTTGCAGCAGTAGTCATTGGCCCTTAGAAAGCATCTTCAGTGGTGGGAGTACGTGGGAGGAGTCTAGAAATATCTCACACATATTTCTCCACTTCATAATATTCCATTTCTATCTTTGCAAACAACTTCCTATTATGCTGTAGTTATTTCTGTGTTAATCCTAGAAGAGGATCAAAGTTGATCTTTTCCATAAATGGTGGCTTTGGACGGCAATGACGGAAAATCCAGGTGGAAGATATTTTCCTTTACCTTTTCCAACCTTTATTTCCCTTTTTCCAGCTTCAAAAATCGGTCAATAAGTCAAAAAGCACATTCTGTTTTCATTCCAAAGATAAGTGGCTTCATTCCGAAGACAATGCAATTCTCATTCCGAAGATCGCTCATTTCAAAGATACTGCAATTCTCATTTCGAAGATACTACAATTCTCATTCCGAAGATACTACAATTCTCATTCTGAAGATCCACTCATTTCGAAGATACTGCATTTCTCATTCCGAAGATGTCTGCTCATTCCAAAGACACTGTGTTTTCTCATTTCGAAGATATCTGTTCATTCCGAAGATACTTCGAAATGAACAAATGTGTACTTTTCAAGTGATTTCTTCTGCATCTCTCAGGTGGGTTATCTCCTAGGATCAGATTCCAATGGTCTTCATCTCTTTTCATATGTGAATTCCATGCCTTGTTGTTTATTTGTAGCTTGCTAGAATTTACATGGTAAATTACTGCATTTTCCAGTTCTGCTGCACAGTTGTAAAATATTGGCATTTCTTGCAAATTCAAACAAATTAGAACATGGAAAAATTATTCAAGTATCAACATGAAGGAGTACATCAAGTTGCTACTGAATTTATACACTTCATTCACCAAGTAACCATGTTGAAATAGTGCAACAGTGCTTGCACAATTGTCCCCGCTCTGTTATACCTCGTTGTCGCCTATTTAGATCATGTGGGAATGCTTCTAAATAGGTCAGATGTCTTCTGTAGTCCTTCTAAACTCATTCCATCCATATTCTCATGCTTTGCTTGACAACTTCAAGGTGTTCCTATAAAGTGACAGCTTGCTGATTTTTATATGGTTGTTTTTCTCAGATTTTCAGATTTATGACAGTCCTAAACTTTTGGCTTAAATGTGGATTTGAAACAAGTTGAAGGGCAGGAAAACATTCAAAAACCATTGAGAAGTTAATGGATATCAGCATACCACATTTGGTTAATTGAAATGCATGTTATTACTTGCTACTTAATCACGCAAAATCAGTCATAAAATGCTAAAAATAGTCAAAAACAGAGATATAGTATTCCTAACATAAAATCATGCAAACACTTAACAAATAGTATATTCTAGTCAACTATTTGGCAATTAACTTATCATATGGTAGTCAAACATTGTGCAATAATGAGTCAAACATTGTGTAATAATGAGGCATTTTTGGGCCTCATCAGTAATTAGAAGTATCGTGTTAAGGTAGTTAGGGTTAGGTACGAGCAAGTTGAGAAATTTGGCAACTACCTTCTTATTCCCAATAGAAGTATAAGTAATCTCCTTACATTTATTGAATACATGATAATTTATCATCCATCTATTTGTCTATATTTGGGATGTGTGTTGATAAGAATTTTGAATCCAAATCCTAGATTGTATTTCTATTAAACATCATACATTTATTTTTTGATAATTAAGGGTCATTTCATTACTACTGGGTTTTAAAGGTTAACCCAAAATCTATTACAAAATATAGCCTTAATATTGTGTGGATCCTTGCCTTGTTAAGGACTACCTGTCCTTTACTATTCCTTGTCTTTCTAATCCCGAGAAATGAGTGGGCTTGATACCCCTTACCCATACTAATAGCCCAACCATCAAGCTGGCAGCATACCGTAAGAACACTATAGACCCCCAGACATATTTCAAGAAAATCTACAGAGCTATTAAGAATGATATCCCCATGAAGGACCCTTTTCTCAATACAGGCAAAAAACCAAAATTTGTCACGGATTGGAACAGAACAGGGCTGACAAGCCAAAATTCCTCTGTATCAGGTGGTTGGATGGAGGAAGCTAAGTTTCCTCCTCTTAATCATCCTCGAGCTCCTCAACCATCTCATCCTCCTTGTCTTCATCTAAGTCTTGGACAAGTTTAGCCAGCTTTCCACCCTGATATCCTTCATTAAAAAATAGATTAGTGAGGGTTCCATGGAGCTCATTCATGTGTTGAATTATGTTACCCGTAGTGTCCCCACCTTAGGCTTCATTGGCGGTCATTTTGTATTACTTCTTCCATATCACTGGGGACCCCTTGCTCCCATGTGACAAGTCCATCAATGTCCACACCTAAGTTGGCCAGCTTATCTACATTTTTATTGCCTTCTCGAAACACGTGTTGTGCCAGCCTATCATTCCTAGCTTCAAAAAGGATCATTGCCTCTTCTATGACTGATTTGATCCACCACAGAGGTTTTTCCCATTGGTTAGGAGGTTTATAATGTTCATTGAATCCCCTTCAACTATTAGTTTGCCTTCGGTCTCCTAGGACATCTGCAACCCTCTCCATAGGGCTCTTGCTTTCACCTCATTGTTGGTCTTTTTTTCAAGCTATTCAGAAAACACCAGCACCAAGTTTCCTTGGTGGTTGCAAACAACACCTCTAGCACCTGCTCTTCCAGGATTGTCCTTAGCTGCATCATCAAAATTAAGCTTGAACCAACCAACCGGGTGTGGGGTCCACTTCACACCTATTCTAGTATTAGGCTTAATGACCAAGGGCTCCTCTTCCAAGGTAATATGTAGGGATTGAGCAAGCTATTTTTCCCAAGGATGGTTATACTAAGCTTCATAGGGGATGATACTAACATTTTCATGAGCAAAGGCAAGGATCTTGTTGGTAATGGTTATGGGATCATGGATAGAACCCTTAAAGGCTCTGTGGTTTCTTTCTAACCAGACCTGCCATAGGAAATGGTGAAGGGAAATCTTCCACATGAACCTGAGCCTAAGGTTAGTAAAGGGGTTAGGCCATTGCTGGAAGAGATCAATGATGGAGATTGGTCTATGTTGGTCCGGCTTTCATACACACCCCGTGAAGGATGAGCATAAACACCGGTAACACCCACGGGATGAATCCCACTCACTTTAGGATCTAGCTGGTTATCCAAGGTGTGAGTTACATAGTCGGGTCAAATTTCTATTCACTCTTTTCTGCTTCTGGAATAGATTTCAATATGGACTGTCTGTTACCTTACAGGGGGTTCTTGAACTTGTTCAGTAGTTGCAGAAGTTGTTACTTGTTAACAATCGATTTAACTTGATTCTTGATCTAGCTCTCATGGGTCAGTAAATTCAAATAAAAGACAAATAAAGAAAGTAAAAATGGATCATTCACGGTAAGCAAAGAGAGGGTAGGGTAAGGCGAAAGGGAATTTTATCAAACTTTAAACTCGTAAAACTTAAACTCGTCAATTTCATCTATACTATCGACTTCACAACAGAACAAATCAAAGAGGAAAGCGTCCAGATTTCTATGATCACTTTCAACCAAGAGCACAAGGCAAAATGGAACAGGTCTAACAGAAAATTATAAACCGAAGAGAAACTGGTTAAAACTGATATCTTTCATCGGTAGCCTAGCTCACACAGTGAAGACAGAAGCAATTAGAACAAGCTTACACCGAAAATCTGTAATTTCCCAAGCAAACAATGGAACAACCGAAGCCTAACAAAGATATTTAAACTTGATAATGGCAGATTTACAGACATATATCTAACAAACTTTAATGGAACGGATAACAAAAGAAGATACACTTATCACAGATCCGTAAAATATTAGGCTCCCGGCCATGCTACCACGTAAAACAAGCAAAAGCACATCAACTCCCGATCCAGAAAACAAAGGATTTCACGAAATTTGCAAGAAATTGCTTATAAGCCTTTTATTTCTAAGTCTTCGCCCCGCGATTACATTTTGCAGCTTGTATTTATAGACTCGTGACAGATCCCGATCTTTACGAAAAATATCTTTTCTTAACTGCAAATCTTATCATCTTAAACCCTAGGACCGGGTTTTACAATAAAAGCCATTTTAAAACAAAGACTAGATAAAACCTAACCCTTCTGCAAATCAAGGTGGTCAGCTGTCATAAATGGAGAAGATAGAATCAAATGCAGCTTGCATTCACCCGCAACTACAAATAAATGCCTTCATTCATTTTCGTTGGTGAGCCAGATGAGTCACTACTTCTCTGCTATTCCATCTCTGCAAATCCATCTCGAAGTTGAAAATATCTCGCTCGCTATTAACTCGCCATAAATCCTCATTGAATGCCTTCACCGGTAAAATCTGGCATCGCTTAGTCATTTGTGGACAGATCTGTAAATACTGGAATGAAACATCAACTCTCGGCACCTTCCTTTTCAACATGGCCGCCTTTAATTAAATTGCATTTGACTTTGTCTTTATGGCCATTTTCCCGCTATCCCGCAAGTGACAGATGGATTCCTTCTCTCTTCTCTGTACCAATCGTCGACTTTTATCACGAAGATGCCACATTCCTTTGCTTTGGAAGACCTTTTCAAAAGGTGCAACGCATCGCTGCAGTTTTGCCCCTTAGACTTTCTTTGCACTAGCCATGCAGCACATCGCTGCAACATTTGTATTTAGTCCTTTTTTGCAACCAACACCCGCAACTTTGCAACATTGCAACGCATCGCTGCCACTTTGAACACTTACACGCTTTACCTTCTCCTCAATCAACGTCTTGTGCCTTTGCAACTTTAAAACTTGCAACGCGTCGCTGCAACCCTTTAACCCTCAAGCCTTTGAACCGCCTGCGTCGCGAAAATGCGACGTGTAGCGCATCGCTGCAAGTTTTACTTTGGAGTGCCTTCTTGACCAGTATGCAGCGAATCGCTGCAACTTTGAAACTCAGGCTCCTCTTTGGCCAACTTGCAGCACGATTTTGAAACATGTTAGCGACACGCTGCACTTTTTGTACTTAAGCGTTTTTCCATCAACAACCCACGAAAATAGAACACGTCGCGATATCGCGACAGTTCCCGACTGCATGCGTTGACCGTGTTGACCGTGATTTTGCGACACATTTGCGACTTAGTCGATTTTCATTTTGCAACCCACTTTCTCTCTCCTATCATGAAAATGCGACATGTCGCGATTTCGCAACATGTCACAAAATCGCTCCTTTTCGTACAACTTTCTTCTCTCTCCTCTGGTCGGTAGCGATTTTGCGACGCTTTCCAAAAATGGAAATGTCGCGATTTCGCTACGCAAAACCGACTTGGCGGGTTTTCTATTTTCCTGTCACGATTTCACGACATTTTCATAAATGGAAGTGTCGCGATTTCGTGGCTTTGCCAAAAATGGAAAGTTTTGGATTTTCATGAAATTTTCTATCTGTTTCTCGCATTCTTTTGCATCGGTGCAAGGTTTTCTTTGCCCATGAAGGACTCTAGCATGCACAAAATGAAATCTGAAAGGCAACAAAACCAGAATGCAAGGAAAAGGACAACTTAATCAAGGAGGCAAGCAAATTTGGATTTAAACCCGAAAATTATCAAGAGGGTCCTTGCTGCAAAATGGGAAGCTTGAGGTTTTCTAAGGATGGACTCTCATTTTTCAGTGGGGGGTGTGTTGCTTCTCAACAAATGGCGATATCTGTGGGTAAAATAGTAGCATTATTTTAGAACCCAAGACTCTGGTTTCAAAACAAAAAGACCATGCATCATGCCTTGCCACAGACATTCTTCACAATAAATTGACTTCCAACTGCTAGCTGTTAAAATTTCCCAAGGACATACTGGTCTGAATTACTTCAAGGAAGATTTCTGATGTGCAATTACAAAGGGTATAAAACTTTCTTCAAGGATGACTCGGATTGAATGATGAACTTTGGATCGATCAGCTTTTCTAGATTGTAAAAGGGGAAACCGAGTAGAGCTATGTTTACTAGTTTAGCCTTTTACAGCCTAGACGGAGTTACCCTTTAGATTTACACGACCCAAATTTACAACTATAAGGTAGAATCTGCAACTTGGTAAAAGAAAAATAGCTTTTGGAATCTGGCTGCCTCTCTCTCATATAACTCTTTTTTTTTTTTTTTCTTTTTTTTTATCTCTCTCCTTTTTTTATCTCTCTTATTTTTGAAATGCATCAATATCTGAAAGGCTTTAAAGAAATCACAATTTTCTTTTATCATTTGATCAATTTGGAACCTGCTTCTGGTCTAGGCACCGATAGCCTCCGTGGATACCCAAATAATTGCATGAACCATAGTCCCCTCTTATAACCGACTTTTCTTGGATTCCCGGGAGTTCCTCCAACTAAACAGCATAGCAGTTTTTCTATCATTAAAACAACTGTGGCAAGCAAGACACAAGATCCAATCACCTCTCTACCGTTGTCCTGACTAACAAAATAGTTCCACTGTTCAATTTAAGCAGACTATCTCAATTAGAATTATAAACAATGGGTGGAGACTGGATTGATCAGCTAGGAATAAAACAATTTTTTTTTTTTTTTTTTTAGCAGGCTGACTTTTCATTGATTGCGCAGGCAAAGGTTAAAGGACAGATTTCAAAAGTTGAAGAACTTTGGACAGACCTCCAAGGACAGACACAGGCCTCAAGAACAAAACAAAAATAAAACCGCACAGACTTTTTAAAATTAAAACTGAAGCAAATAAAAAATAAAAACTGCACAGGCAATAAAAGAAATAAAATAAAAGAACTGAAAAACTTCAAAGCTTACTTACAATGTATACATATGTTACAAATTCTTTATGACTCATTCAAATGATAGATTGGATGGAACAGCCAAGAAATAATGTTTCAAGTATTGACCATTAACAGGGAGGTCCAGAAAATTACCATCCAGATCTTGTAAACGGAATGCATTGTTACCCAATATCTAAGCAATTTGGTAGGGGCCTATCCACGATGGTCTGCAACTTTGTATGCTTACCCTTCTTCTCATGAGCCTTGTCCCATAGGAGCACCAATTCCGCCAATCGAAAGCTTTCACCTTGGCCCTCTTGTCAAACCACCTTTTGACAGTTTCTTGATGTCTACTGAAGTGCTCCAGGGCTTGGAGTCTTTCATCCCGCAAGTTAGTGAGATCTAAAACACGGGCTTCAGCATCATCATGATCCTCAAAATAATCTAAGGCAAATTGGTAGGTAGGCAGCTTGAGAGAGATGGGAACAATTGGCTAGGTACCATACAGCAAAGCAAAGGGAGAAGTCTTAAGAGCAACCTTATGTTTTATCCTGTCAGCCCACAGTGCATATTTCAACAATGTATGCCATTGCCTGGGTTTATCTGTCGCAGACTTCTTGATGGCATTCATTAAATTCTTGTTTGTTGACTCGACCGATCCATTGCCTTGGGGATAGTAGTTGGATGAGAATCTGATAACTATCCCCATCTGGTATGCCCAATCTGCAAACTCCAATGATTGAAAGGTTGGCCCATTATCACATACCAAATTTAGGGGAACCCCAAATCTAGTTATGACATTTGATTCAAGAAAATCAATCACTTCTTGGGCTGTACTTCTTGTGGTGGCTGCTACTTCAACCCACCTTGTGCAATAGTCAGTAGCTATCAGAACATATTTATGCCCTGCTGAAGAATTTGGGTTAATGACTCCCACAAAATCAAGCCCCCATTGCATGAAAGGTTTACTGATCACAACATGTTGCAATGGCAGGGCCCGGTTGGCCTCTTTGGCTGTAAATGTCTGGCACTAATGGCAGGTTCTGACATACTGATGTGCATCTTTAAAAATTGTAGGCCAATAATAGCCTGCTCTTAGTATTTTATGTCCAGTGGTAGATCCTGATGGATGCCCTACCCCTAGTTTTTCATGAAAACTAGCCATGACTTCACTGACTTACTGGGAGAAATGCATCTTAGGAAAATGCCAGAGATAATTCTCCCTGTAGAGAGTACCTGCCTTGAGGAGATAATGAGCAGCTTTTAACTTTAATGCTCTCCTTTGAGTTCTGTTCAAATGGGATGGGCAAATTCCAAACTATAGCAGATGAATGATATCTCCATACCAATCATCAGATTCAGAATTTAACTGATTAACTTCTTCCCGTAGAGGCACTTCAGCAATGTGTCTGGACAAACCAAGCCCCCTGATCAGTTTTGCAGGCCTAATATCCAAGTCATACTCTTGCAACCTTGTGACCCAATTTCCCCTCAGTTCACCCAACTCATTCTGATTTAAAAGGTATTTAATAGCTGGGTCTGGCACTATGGCATGAATTTTGCTCCTCAGTATATAGTGTCTGAACTGTTTCACTGCTTTTACCAAAGCATAAGCTTGTTTGTCTAAACAGGAATATTTCAGCTCAGCTCCCTTCAAATTGGTGCTCTTAAAAGCAATTGGATGTTCCCGCTTCTCTCGTTGGGTCGAACTGCAGCAAGTGTATGTTCGTAAGAGAAGGTGTACGAGATAAAAATCTGCACCGAAGTCCGGGCTTACCGAACCGGTGCCTGTTTAATGGTCGTCTTGATTTCTTGGAAGGCAGTCTTAGCTTCGGGGTCCAAACAATCTGGGCGATGCTGCTTTAACATGTCATTCATTGGCTTAACTATCTCTCGCAAAGCCCGAGATAAACTTCCCGACAAAGTTAATCTTTCCAAAGAATGACCTCAACTCTTTCTTGGAGTTGGGAAATGGTATGCAAGATATGGCTTCAACTCTGCTCGGATCCATAGAAATGCCATATTTTGTGACCAAGTGTCCCAAGCAATTTGCCTTCGTTACACCAAAAATGCACTTCTTTGGATTCAAGGAAATGCCAAACTCCCTGCACTTGTTAAACACAGACTCTAAGTGCTTTACATGGTCAAATCTGGATTTGGAGAAGACCGTTAGATCATCCATGTAAACTACAATGCATTTGCCCATAAGCCCCTTGAAGGCATGATCCATTGCTCTTTGAAATGTTGCTCCAGCATTTATTAACCCAAATGGCATCCTTTTGTAAGCAAAATTCCCCCACTTAGTTGTAAAAGCAGTCTTCATTCTATCTTCCTTCTCAACCAAAATTTGGTTGTACCCTGAGAAGCCATCCAGGAAAGACATCATCTCTGACCCATTAACAATTTGCAAGACTTCATCCATAGAAGGCAGGGGATAGTTGTCCTTTTCAGAAGCCTTGTTTAAATTCCTAAAATCCACACACGAGCGGATCTCCCCATTTTTCTTCCCTGATCGGCACCGCATTGGCCACCCGGGTAGAATGCCCGATGGGAAAAATAATTGCCGCACTCAAGAGCTTTTCCACTTCCGTTTGGATTAGGGGTTCTAACAGAGCATTAACATGCCTCTGTTTCTGTCTGAAAGGCTTGCAAAATTCTTTCAAAGGTATGATGTGAGTGTAAACTTTTGGGTCAAATACCTTTAAATCTTTGTATGACCAAGCCATTACATCCTTGGACCTGTGCAGAAAATCAACCAGACTTTTCTTTATTTTTGGATCACAGTCCTTTGCCAACTTGATGTTCTTTGGATCCTCCTCAGTGCCTATGTTCAAGTCTTCAGTCCCATTGTCTATGGCAGCTACAAAATCCTCAGAATTCACCCTTTGCCTGATCTTGTCAACATCAAATAGCCTTTCTAGCTCCACCATTCCTTTTGGGATCCTATTGTCCTTCAACCTCATTATTCCTCTGTCATCATCCAACTGTTCCAGCAGGGTGTCTCTTTGGCCTTCATCAATTATAGCACTCTCAAAGGTGTTAGTACTCTACAAAAAGTTTACAATCTGTTGATCATCTGAGAAAACTTGAAAGTTGTCTATATTGTTTGGAACTGAAGGACAGGGGACTAACTCAATTGAGAACTTATCCCACTTAAAATCTTCCAATGGCTTTAAACTTGCAGATGAAGATGCCAGGACATCGACATGTGAATTTTGTTCCCCGGGTATGTGTGTCGGATTGAATGCATCAAAGCCTTCTACAAGATCCCATGCCCTGTGTTTGTATCCCTTCAAATAGGACGCTTTACACCGGAATTTACCCCCGACTTGACTTGCCACTAATTTCGAATCGGTGAAAACTTGAATGTTTTTCACATTTTTATCCAAAGCAAACTTTAAACCTAAAATCGTAGCTTCATACTTGCTAAATTATTAGTACATGGAAACTGCAGGCGGTAAGACATAAAAAATGTCTAACTTTGAGGCCCTTTGAGAACTGCCCCTGTTCCAGAACCCTGCTTACATCTTGCTCCATCCACATGAAGTGTCCAAACTTCATTAGTATGTACAGGATGAGCTTTATTAAACTTGTTACTCTGCCTAGTTGTTAAATTGTAGACTCCAATGTCTACCTCTGCAACATTGACAGTCTCATTTGTTGCATTGTACTCTGTAATGGTGTGCTTGTACCTGGGTTCTCTGTCAACCCGTAATTGATTTGCCACTCCTTTCCATGGCAACCACATGTGTGAAAAATCTATTGCCAGATATCCATTCAAGGACCTAGACCAATCCCTACTCAACAGCATCCCATATCCCACTGGGATATCCACAACCTGGATTTCAATTTTATGTTGAGCCCTTGGCTCAGATGCTAATTGTATGTGAATATTTTGAAGCTCTCCAACAACTTTAACTTCCGACTTGTCCAATTGGACAACTCTCCTTTCAGACTTCATTGGGGTCAGTCCCAACTGCTGACAAATGGCCAGTGGCATAACATTAGCAGATGCACCTGAATCTACCAAACAATTATGTAAGTTCTTCCCAAAAATTTTGACAGTCAGTAAAAAGGGGGGAACTTCAATTTTTTCTTTGTACATGGCTAGATTGGCATTTGCTATTTTCTTTCCCTTGTCTACAGGTTTAGCAGCAGGGCCAGAGTATGTCTTTATCAGGTTGTCTCTCTGCTCTGAAATCTGTGCCAGCTCATGCAGAGTAATGTTGGCCTTAATATTTTTCATATCCTCCACTATGTTATATCCTTTGTTAAGTGGAGGAACAGCAACATCTGGTACTCTTTGAGCCCCTCCCTTTGGTGGAGGTGGATTATTTCTTGGAGAGGGGTTCGGAGGAACATTATGAGAGTTATCCAGAGGAGTTGATGTAGTGTTGGGATCTGGATTCCTGTTTCTCAGGTTGTAGTTATCTCTTCTGTACTGTTGGAAAGCCTGTACTTCATCTATAGGCATTTCAACTACATTCTCAGATTCATCCAGGAAAGAAAAGGAATCCAGGACCATGGCTGCACTGTGGCCAGATGAACTTGGGCCATCAGCAGTTCTTTGATTTTCGGGGAGATCGGATCACCGGACAAGGCTTCAAATGCATTGCAAAATTCCAGATAGTCCAACTCCCCATGCTAAGAAGTGGCATGTATTCTCGCAGCTTGGGCAGTAGCTAAATCACGGATGTTCACATCATGAGTTTTACCCTTGTAATCTTTATTAGGTTCATATGGGGGCTCGTTAAATCTGTTTGGTCGATATGAGTATCTCGTTGGGGTTGTCACCGGTAGAAGTTTGCCTTTTAAAACTCAAAAAATCATTGGCCGACTCTCGAACAATCTTTGAGACTTCTTCAATCCTTGCATTGTCAACCTCTTTCATTGGGTTCTGTACATTCTCAACAAGTGCAGCGATTGATGGACTCGTCGATGGTAGAGTCTCGACTGATCGGTAGCATCATCTGATGTGGAATGGGATTAAACACAGGAGCAGATTGTGTGATCGGAGGAACTTCTTTGAGCATTTAAAGGTCGGGGTCCCAACTGTATTTCCAAAATCAAAGCTTCTTTGTAGGCTTTTGTCAAATTGGTAATAGTGGCATCTCTCTTCAAGAAGACAGAGGTCATGGGATCCAGGGAATTTCTAAAAATCTCTAATGCCAATTCAGCATTAGGTACATAATACCCGATAAGTCTACCATAGGCTCTCCGGAATCCGACATTATAGGATCCGATAGATTCACTTAATTCCCTTTTGATGCTAGAAAACCGTCGATATAAAATATCGGGGTCTATCACTCCCCTGAACTGTGACACAAAAACTTTCTCTAAATCATTCCAGCTGGTGATAGAATTGTGAGGTTTAAAAACCAGTCATATGCTCCCTCCTGGAGAGTGAACGGGAAGAGTCTACAGGCAACATCTTCATTCTGTACATTTAATAACTTCAGTGCATTCTTGAATGCAACCAAGTTTTCTTCTGTGGTTCTTGTCCCATCATGTTTGTACCTGGGGAGATATCTTTCTAGATTTCTGGGTAGGTCATGGGCTATACCCAAAATGTTCAAAGCTGTGGAGCCCAACCAATTTGCCATAGCTAATGGATTGACAGGAATATTCTGAGCTCTGGTTGGAGTGACTATCAATGGTGATAAAACTGTTCGTGATAGAGATGTGGCCCTTCCGTGGCTACTTCTTCTCGAAGTTTCTAATTCAGTAACAAGGAGCTCTCCGACTCGGGGTGGGACCTTGTTACCCCGTATGTAGAATCCATTTTCACAAGCACTTATAACTTTGCAGTTCTCAACAAGTTCTGTATTTGGCAATTTAAAACACTACACTGACAACTTACAAAAATTGTACTGACAATTTATAAAACTGAGCCACTTTTAAATGTTAAAATGCCAGACTCTGGATAAAATACAGTATTTGTCAAGCACCACATACAGTCAGATTTCCCAACTCAAGTGCACTAAGAACAGATGTTCTCGGGCCCTCCTTCTAGAGCCAATTAAATGTTGGTCCGGCTTTCATACACACCCCGTGAAGGATGAGCATAAACACCGATAACACCCACGGGATGAATCCCACTCACTTTAGGATCTAGCTGGTTATCCAAGGTGTGAGTTACAGAGTCGAGTCGAATGTCTATTCACTCTTTTTCGCTTCTGAAATAGATTTCAATATGGACTGTCTGTTACCTTACAGGGGGTTCTTGAACTTGTTCAGTAGTTGTAGAAGTTGTTACTTGTTAACAATCAGATTTAACTTGATTCTTGATCTAGCTCTCATGAGTCAGCAGATTCAAATAAAAGACAAACAAAGAAAGTAAAAATGGATCATTCACGGTAAGCAAAGAGAGGGTAGGGTAAGGCATAAAGGGAAGTTTATCAAACTTTAAACTCGTAAAACTTAAACTATCAATTTCATCTATACTATCAGCTTCACAATAGAACAAATCAAAGAGGAAAGCGTCCAGATTTCTAAGATCACTTTCAACCAAGAGCACAAGGCAAAATGGAACAGGTCTAACAGAAAATTATAAACCGAAGAGAAACTGGTTAAAACTGATATCTTTCACCGGTAGCCTAGCTCACACAGTGAAGACAGAGCAATTAGAACAAGCTTACACCTGAAATCTATAATTTCCCAAGAAAACAATGGAACAACTGAAGCCTAACAGCATATTTAAACTTGATAATGGCAGATTTACAACATATATCTAACAAACTTTAATGGAACGGATAATAGAAGAAGATACACTTATCATAGATCTGTAAAATATTAGGCTCCTCGGCCATGCTACCACAGAAAACAGCAAAAGCACATCAACTCCCAGTCCAGAAAACAAAGGATTTCACAAAATTTGCAAGAAATTGCTTATAAGCCTTTTATTTCTAAGTCTCCGCCCCCCACGATTACATTTTGCAGTTGTATTTATAGACTCAGGACAGATCCTGATCTTTACAAAAAATATCTTTTCTTAACTGCAAATCTTATCATCTTAAACCCTAGGACCGGGTTTTACAATAAAAGCCATTTTAAAACAAAGACTGGATAAAACCTAACCCTTCTACAAATCAGGGCGGTCAGCTGTCATAAATGGAGAAGATAGAATCAAATGTAGCTTGCATTCACCCGCAACTACAAATAAATGCCTTCATTAATTTTCGTTGGTGAGCCGGATGAGTCACCACTTCTCTGCTATTCCATCTCTGCAAATCTATCCCGGAGTTCAAAATATTTGCCTGGTATTAACTCTACCATAAATCCTCATTGAATGCCTTCACCGGTAAAATCTGGCAGCTGCTTAGTCATTTGTGGACAGATCTGTAAATACTGGAATGAAACATCAACTCTCTGCACCTTCCTTTTCAACATGGCAGCCTTTAATTAAATTGCATTTGACTTTGTCTTTATGGCCATTTTCCCGCTATCCTGCAAGTGACAGATGGATTCCTTCTCTCTTCTCCGTACCAATCACCGAATTTTATCGCGAAGATGCCACATTCCTTTGCTTTGGAAGACCCTTTCAAAAGGTGCAGCGCATCGCTGTAGTTTTTTCCCCTTAGACTTTCTTTGCACTAGCCATGCAGCACATCGTTGCAACATTTGTATTTAGTCCTTTTTTGCAACCAGCACCCGCGACTTTGCAACATTGCAGTGCATCGCTGCCACTTTGAACACTTAGACGCTTTACCTTCTCCTCAATCAATGTCTTGCGCCTTTGCAACTTTAAAACTTGCAGCGCGTCGTTGCAACCCTTTAACCCTCAAGCCTTTGAACCGCCCGCGTCGTGAAAATGCGACATGTAGCGCATCGCTGCAAGTTTTACTTTGGAGTGCCTTCTTGACCAGTATGCAGCGAATCGTTGCAACTTTGAAACTCAGGCTCCCCTTCGGCCAACCTGCAGCGCGATTTTGAAACATGTTAGCGACGTGCTGCACTTTTTGTACTTAAGCATTTTTCCATCAACAACCCACGAAAATAGAACACGTCGCGATATCGCGACAGTTCCCGACTACATGCATTGACCGCGTTGACCGCGATTTTGTGACACATTTACGACTTAGCCGATTTTCATTCTACAGCCTACTTTCTCTCTCCTATCGCGAAAATGCGACATGTCACGAAATCGCTCCTTTCCGTACAACTTTCTTCTCTCTCCTCTGGTCGGTAGCGATTTTGCGACACTTTCCAAAAATGGAAATGTCGCAATATCGTGACATTTCCAAAAATGGAAATGTCGCAAAGTGTCGCGATTTCGCTACGCAAAACTGACTTGGCGGGTTTTCTATTTTCCTGTCGCGATTTCGCGACATTTCCATAAATGGAAGTGTCACGATTTCACGGCTTTGCCGAAAAGGGAAAGTTTTGGATTTTCATGAAATTTTCTATCTGTTTTTTGCATTCTTTTGCATCGGTGCAAGGTTTTCTTTGCCCATGAAGGACTCTAGCATGCACAAAATGAAATATGAAAGGCAACAAAACCAGAATGCAAGGAAAAGGACAACTTAATCAAGGAGGCAAGCAAATTTGGATTTGAACCTAAAAATTATCAAGAGGGTCCCTGCTGCAAAATGGGAAGCTTGAGGTTTTCTAAGGATGGACTCTCATTTTTCAGTGGGGGGTGTGTTGCTTCTCAACAGTATGATCCATGAAATGCTAAAATATTGGAAAACCCCACCTAGAATATTATCTACAATCGGACATTCAAGGAAGATATGGAGGGTGGATTCCCAGTTAGCCCTACATAGATAACAATGATTAGCAATTATCATACCTTTCCTTAACATATTATCAATGGTGAGTATCCTCCCTTGGATCACTAGCCACGAAAAAATGAGATTTTGGGGATGATATTTTTGACCCATGTCAACTGGGTCTAGAGGATGGGATCTTCAGGATCAATCATAAGCTTATAGGTATATTTGACATTGAATTACCCACTCTCGGTTGTAGCCCACGTTACATGGTCCTCTCCACTTCTCATGGGAATGAATTGTTGGTGCAGGATATTTTGGATTTATTTTGACTCGGATTCAAATCCTGGTATCCTGATTTGTTTCCATCTAAACCTTCCCCTATTCTGCATCATAAAATTAACCACTTTCCTTCCTATGAACTGATCAGTATAATCCTTGACCCTGGCTAGGTGTGGAAATTGAGATAGAGCCTCCTCCCTATCCCACCTATCATCCCAAAAGTTAATCTTTTGCCCATTCCCTAAGATCCATCTCAGCCCTTTATTGATGATATTTCTACTGGTCAATATTACCTTCCAAAAAGCTGATCCTCTATTTAGGATACTATCCTTTAGAAAATCAATACCTTAAAGGTATTTTATTTTAATAATGGTAGTCCATTGGTTCTCCTCGTTGGTTATGAGATGCCACGCTTGCTTAGTTAGCAGTGTTGTGTTCAACTGAGATACTCTTCTCAGGCCTAACCCCCCATTTTGCTTAGGTCTGCATACCTTACTCCACCCAACTAGGTGTATTCTTTGTTTTTCCTCCGACCCTAACTAGAGGAAGTTCTTTTGGAGATGTTCAATATTTTGGTATACCTTAGTTGGGGCCTTAAAAATGGATAAAAAATACATGGGGATGCTCTAAATGGAGGCCATAGTGAGGGTAGCTTTACCTACCTAAGACAGAAAAAGCCCTTTCCAACCAGTCAGTTTCTTTTGAATTATTTCTACCACATTGTCCCACATTGATTTTTTTGGGGATCATGTAAATAGGGGAAGACCTAGGTAAGAATTAGGTAGAGAAGCAATTGAACATCCCAAAATCCCAGCTATCCTAACCTACCTTGGAATGAGCATGTTGAGAAAGTAAATTTTGCTCTTGAAGAATTTCACCTTCTTCCCAGTCGTCTCCTCGTAAAGCTTTAGAATATGCTTTATCCTTCTAGCTTCAACTACTGATGCCTGGGTCAACATAAGGGTATCATAAACAAACTATTGGTGGGTTACCATATTGGTAAGGGAGGTGGCTTTAATCCCAAAAATCAGACCTGTGTTGCGGGCCGATTTGATAGTTCTTCCTAGAGACTCCGCCACAATAATGAACAACATTGGACTGATCGGATCCCCTTGTCTGAGGCCTCTAAGGCTTTGGAAATACCTTGCTATAATACCATTTACAAGGATATAGAATCAAGTCTAGAGAATACATCCTTTGATAAGTCTTACCCATTGAGGATGGAAACCAAATTTTAGAAGAACTGCAATCAAGAAATCCCAGTTGATGCGATCAAAGGTTTTATTCATGTCAAGCTTTAGGGCAAAGGTTGCATTCTTAGTTTGGCTTGCAGTGTGAAGGGCTTCATGGACTGTAATCAGCCCATCAAGAATAGATCTTCCCTAAATTGATCTCCCTTGACAAGGATCAATCATAAGGGGTAAGATTCATTTCATCCTATTAGCTATGACTTTAGTAAGGATTTTGTAGGACACATTTCATAGACTGATTGGTCTAAAATCTACCATCATTTTTGGGGTCGTGCCCTTAGGAATAAATGCAATTAAAGTAGAATTAAACCCTCTAGGGATGTGTTTTGAATCCTATAACTCCTTGACCACCAATATTACATCCTCCCCAACAATGTCCTAGAAAACCTAGTAGAAATGAGGAGGGAATCCATCAGGACCTGGGGCCTTATTAGGTTCCATGCTGAACAAAGCATTTCTGATTTCCTCCTCTATGAAGGGAGCTAGAAGTTTGGAATTAGTGGCCCCATATATAACACTAGGTATGAATTGAAGGAGAGTCTCCTTGGCTTCCTCTCGGCATTGGGTTTCATCCTTGAGGAGGGATTTGAAATAACTAATAGCTTCTTCTCTGATCTCAATTAAATCCTGAGTTTTGGATCCATCATCTCTATTCAGTTCTCTAATATTATTATTACTTCTATTTCTCAGGGTAGTGATATGAAAAAATTTGGAATTCGAGTCACCATCCTTCAACCATAAAGCCTTGGATTTTTGCCTCCAATAGGTTTCCTCACAAGCCAAAATATTATGATATTCTGAAAGCTTAATTTGCTCCTCTATTCTTATTGTTTCATCATAAGTACCATTTTGAATCCTATTGTCAATAGCCTTCAGAATTTCTCCCACTTGTTTCTGGTTCTCAAACAGGTTCCCAAAAACATCCTTATTCTAAAATCTCAGGTTTTCCTTCACTGATTTCAACTTTTGGGCTAACTTAAAAGTTGAGTTGCCCCGAATGGGTTGTTACCACCAACTTTTTATTCTTTCCTTAAGGTTTGGATGTTTGATCCACATTGACTGAAATTGAAATGGTTTCTTAAAGGAGTTAGCTTGTGGGACCTCCAATAAAATGGGGTTATGATCTGACGTAATTTTGGGAAGAGCTTGCAGAGTGGATTCTCCAAAAACTATGACAACTTCTTTTGATAGAAAGAACCTGTCTAACCTTTCCTGAATAAGTTGGCTTATTATCCTACGGTTTCTTCAAGTAAACTTAGCCCCTCTTAGCCTCACATCCATCAACTCGTTAGAATTGAAAAACTCATTAAATTCTTCCATGCTCCTTTTTGGGAGCCTAGCCCAATCCTTTTTGTCTGAAGGGTATAAGGGAGTATTGAAATCTCCTGCTACCATCCAAGGAATATCATGAAATACTATGTTCAAATGATTCATATATTCCCATAATGAGGTTCTTCCTTAAAATGAATTGGGTGCATACACATTTGACACAATCCATGATCTATTCTTGTCAATGTCATGAAAAACACACTTAACACCCTATCATCATCCTGAATAATGCTGCCTTCCACACTCCTAGAATTCCATAGCACCATGAGTCCTCCTAAAGCTCCCCTTGCCTGCTTGAAAACCAAATATCCTTGACTCCATATTTTTTTTGCTGCTATTTTTGACTGGGCTTCATCTGTTTTTGTTTCTTGTAAGAGAATAATGGTTGGGTTGTATTGCCTTCTTATTGAACTGACCACCCTATGGGTTGGTGGGCCATTTAGGCCTCTCACATTCCATGAGAGTACCTTCATTTAGACTGTTTGGGATTTTTTCCCCTCCCCCTTCCTTGGGGAGGGTTGCCTAATTTGTTATCTTGAACTGGGATAACCTGTTATATCAGTGTTTTTTGTTTTCCACTTGCCACTTCGTTGTCAGTCCTCAATCTATTTTGTTTAGCGTTAGACATCCTTCCCCTCTTTTTCTCACTGTCGTAATCAATTAGGGATTTTGTTGTGCTTCTGGTCTATTTTGGGCTAAAATGAGGAGGTACAATCTGTTGAAGGATTGGACTAGAACACTCTTATGGCCTGTTTGTTCCTACCATTTTAGTCCTTGATTCTAACTCTTTCATCCTTATCCTATATTCTCCATAATTCTACTGTGAACCTTCCTAAAAAATTTCAAGACTTTTGGTTATGATATTGGAAGGACCCGATTCCTTTGATCCTATCTCCTCCATACTTTTCCTATATTCCTTAGGGGTGTGTTTTAATACTTCCTGATGGTTTGGGAGTATTTTAGTTTTGATGTTGTAAGGACCCTATATGGATGGGGATTATAAATTTTCTGGTAATTCAACCTGAAGGATTCCATCCTCACCCATCTCCCCTTCTACCGTCAGGTCAGTAAGAACTTTAAACTTATTTTAACTCAGGATTCTAGAGCTTACCTAATTTTCCTGCTCGTTGGTGATTTGTTGCTTTCCTTTTTCCTGGGGTTGAGCTTGGTTGTCTTGCTCCTGGTAAATATTATTGTTCTTGGTCAGACTGAACCCTCCTCTACCTACTGATCCTCCCGTGGATTGGATCTTGGGGAATACTTTGTCATTTGTCCTTTTACCTTCTTTCATCTGAGCTTCTCTACTAGCTGCTAGACTTGGACATTGATTTTGCAGGTGACCTTGAGTTTTGCATTCTATGCAAAATTTTGGCTTATTTTCATATTCCATCGGCTATTTTCTCAGATAATCTCCATAGCCCAGTTCTACGAAGTTTGGCAGTTCAGAATCTAAGTTTGCGTTGACACAGATCCTTGCATGCATCATCCTTTTCCTTGCCAGGGTTGAATGTTCAATGGAAACCAACTCCCCAATGGCTCTAGAAATCCCTTGCAACCAGTACTCATTAAAAAATTGAGCGGGAAGGTTTGGTAGGCAGACCCAAATGGGAGCTATATTAATATTTTGTTTTTTGGTGTCAAATTCCTCCCCCCATTTTCTAAGAAACAAACTGTGTTTTCCTAAAAACCATGACCCGCCTGTTTGAATGATATTTGCATCCTCCTTGTTATTAAATATTAAGATAAAAAATCCCTTGGACAAAGCAACAATCTCCAGGTTCCCAGTTGTTCTCCATTTGGATAGCACCCAGGAGCGTATAGTTTCTATATCTGGTCTTCCGCCCAGAAACTTGCCTACTAGTGAAAACTCCTCCAGGGATAAAAATAGACCCATATCATTCGTAGGTGCCATAATCTGGTTGTTCTTAGGTATGAGGGGTGGGGTGAATGAAAATCACTCTTTTTGCCTTTTAGGGTTTCTACAAAGAATAGACCTCTTCTAGGACCTGCAGTACTCTATTGGGTCTATTTATCTGAGTCTTTGTCAAGGGGTTTGGGTCCTCGTACCTTGTCAACTTGCTCATGGATAGGCCCCTAACCCCTTCTAGAGACAGTCAACCTGCCTGCCTCTGGATCCTCACCTGCCTCTTGCTCGAGGTTCTCGCCAAAAACCTTCAAACCTCCTTCTCTACCTTCATTGTTCCCGCTGCTTTGCTACTCCATCTTCGAACTTTTTTTTTTAAGCGAAAAACACCTTGCGAGGTCGCCTTGGTCTGAGAGACCACAAACAGGGGGTTCTACACCATCAAATTCACCCGAGAGTCGCACCTGACCCTGCTCGCACCAACATTATCAATTGGATTTTGGATACCCAATTCAGCTTTTTGGTAGGGTGGAGATTCGAACCTGGGACCTCTCTTGGAGGATTTCCCTCTCCTCTCCAACTCACCTACAACACCTGGGTACTCCATCTCCGAACTTATCAAATATTATATTTGCCATGATATAATGTTACTTATGTAACCATTCTATTAAACATCATACATATTTGTAAGCATCATAAGCCTAATATAAAATTGTTCTTGGTGTAAAAAACCATTGGCCATTTCCATGTGCAACTAACTAACCTTTTTAATGCTAATTCTAGAAGGTGACTTATGATTCATGTGTTGGCCAACCATGTATTTACAACATGTGTTTTTTAGGAAGATTATTATTTATTATTATTTACTTTGTGGATAGTGTTCCTTATCATTCCTCCCAACAACAAAAGCATTAGACCCCAGTGTTTAAAAAAATAGGAGGAAGAAAAGGTTTGAGATAGCCAGTAAGGCTATAGAACTTTGATGCTTGATTAGCTTGAGTAGATCTTCACAAAATTATAAAAAAATTGTTCAACTAGATTGGCTTCAAAAAATTCTTTCCAACAAGTATATATAAGCCTATGCTCAAAAAAGATAGATACCTCAATTTGTGAGGAAGTAGTGACTTGCTAGGTAGCAAAAAGATTGGTGGAATGTTTTTCCCTCCTCGTGGAATCTTTAAATAAAAAATTTTATACGGGTGTCTAGTTTCTTACATGCATTTAGTAAAGGTAAAATGAGAAGAAATAAAGGTTAGAGTGATCTTTCCTATGATGAATGTGGGATATGTAGTTTGGAATACATGTCTACATAGAAATCATGGTTGCATTTAGGACCTTGAGCTCATCATTGGGGGTAACTTAGAGAGGCAAATGGGATAGTTGATGCTAATTTTAGTGAGGACGGTGGTCATGATGTATGCCATAATGGATAGCACTTAGATAGACCTCTATGGTGATCCCTTGTTTGTTAATCGGATTGTTGCATCATCCGTTGACTCGAACACCATGCATTGACTACACTAGAAAATTAGTTGTTTCGTAGTGCACAAATGAGCAAACACAGGAGCTTTGGATTGCATTTGTAAAAACTACCTCCATGTTGCTCACAAGTAGCACATGGGAATTTTCTACAAGCTCCACTACATACACCAGGTAGTGTGTTAGGACCCCATCCTAACACTATGATCCTTGTTGAACGTGGGGAACACCCATGTTAATATTTTGTAATGTTTTGTAAATGTGGGGGAACACCCATGATAATATTTTGTAATAGTTGTGGATCTAGAAGTACCTAGACAAGTGGCACCATTTTATGTAACTATTATCAAGAATGTAACCACTTGTAGGTAGGAGATTCTAGCCCGGGTGGCATTTTGCATGTAAGCCAACCTTGGGAGTTAGGTGGTTGATGAAATCCTTAAAACTATGAGGGGTAGTATTGTATGTATCTTTTTGCATAATTGAATGAAAGTATTGAAGGAGGTTGCCCCCTCGAAGAGGCCTATGATTTAGTGTTATTTGTGAGATTGTTCTATTTGCATTTATATTTCCATAGTTGTGTTTTGAGCTTTAATGTTATTTTTAGCAATATTTGTGTGTGTGTTTATTTTTAATAGTAGGTTCCTAACAAGTGGTATTAGAGCACTTTCTAGGGCCATGTTCTGTTGTGACTGCGACAGTTTCTACCATTTTGACTGTTAGGTATAAGATTTTTGTGTTTCTATTTTTTTCACCAGTTTTTCCTTATTAAAAAAACTAGCAAAAACAACAAAAAATATAGTCCTTTATTTTTTCTATAGTAGTTGTGTAGGTTAGAAACCTTGTGTTGAGGGTTTTAAAATATCATGGAGGAGTTGTCGTTATTGGCTAAGCTAGATAGCCCATAAAGCATCTAGTGAAGTGAGGGGCGATCAGGCTCCAATACCCAAGCCTTAGACAACACCCACACATAGAATTGAGCTCCCACGTATCTTTGGGTATTTAGGGAGACCACCTAGGATTAAACAAACCTTTATCCCTAGGAAGTATTTTTGACCTTGTATTATCCATAGTACATCGGACACAACATCCTGAAAGATTACCCTCCCGTACTGTCAGAGAGGTAGGTAGTGTGCTCAAGGGTATGTGTGGAATCCTCCTTGGGTAGTGGCCTAAAATATTGGTCTGAGCACTATTGTTCATCATTGCGGTATAACAAAGGGCCTATGGGTATTACATACACCTTTGCCTAGCATACCTTGGTTCTATCAAAATATTATCCTACAACAAACATCTTATTCTATGAATTTTGAACTTGTTACCATACCCTTGTCATATAAATTGAGCATACAAAGAAGACATCCCTATTCCAGAGTTCCTGCATGCAAAATAGTAAAAAATAAATAGTACAAAAGGATATAACAGGTGGACAAAAAACCAACAGAGTAAAAAAAATGGATATGAGGATCAATATCAGTTACAATCCAAAAAATTTATCAATAACAATTAGTACAATGTTGTCAAGTTGTCAGGTTAGAACAATTACTTGTGATAGTAGAATTCAAAGATAGGAATATCTGATAGTGAATGTAGGTTATCAGTGTCAGGATAGTTACCTGTGATAGTCATAATTTAAATAGATAGGGAATATTTGTGATAGAGTCAGACTAGATAGGTGATAGTATAGTGTTAGGAGTGGTCAGTAGTCAAAATATATAAGGCAGAGGTCAGAAAGGGGTGACCAACTCAAAACCTAACTTTTGAACCAAGACTCTAGAGGAAAAATCGACCACACTAGTAGACTTGTCAAAATAGCAATATAAAAAGGGTAAAAAGTGTTGTGGATATATTTTGTGATTTTTTTATTTGATTATACAACCCTTTTGGTCCTTACTAAAAATAGTAACTAGGGTGTCCAAAATCATTGTTGTGGTATATAGCTCATTGTGATCATCTTCTCGAGTTGATCATTTTGATATATAGCACCCAAAATATTTTTTGGGCTCCTTACTAAAAATAGTAACCCTTGAAACCACCTTTCTATTTTTAGTAAGTTTCACAAACAAGATAAATCTTTGAACATGGTTGGTGGAACTCGACAACAAGAATTAGATCAACAAATTCAACACAAAGGTGGATCATATGGGAAAACAAATATGGACCTCACTCAACCATAGCTTAGAGGACATAACGGCACAACTCAAAATATTTTAAGACACTATGAGTGTAGTCACTAATGCACACAAGGAATTGAAGGTAGAGTGGGATAGTCGTATCTCTTCCAATTTGGGTCATCAGGAGCAACAAGATACTGGTACAAGTAGTCACCAATGCCATGTCCCCGATAACAATGGATTTAAGTTACCAAAACTAGACTTTCCAAAATTTGATGGAAAAGATCTTGAGGGGTGGATTTGTAAGGCTGAACAATATTTCACTCTTCATAATGTCCCACGCTACATGTGGTTGACCATTGCTTCCTTCAATTTTGAATCTGATGCACTCCATTGGTTTTTGTGGCTTAGAAAGGTCGAGCCTAAACTTGTTTGGTAAGATTTTGAACAATGCTTACTCACTCGCTTTGGTCCTAGTGAGTTTGAAGATTTTATAGGAGCTCTTTTCAAACTTAGACAAACATCCACCATTAGAGAGTATCAAACTCAATTTGAAAAGCTTTCCAATCACACTACTGGTCTAACTATCGACTCTTTCCAAAGTTGTTTTGTGAGTGGGTTGAAGGATGACATTCGGGCTGAGGTAAAACTATTGAGACCCCAATCATTACCACAGGCAATACAATTGGCTAAATTGGTAGAAGATAAATTTAAGGCTCTAGGATGCACATCTAAATTTCCTCAATCTCGACCATCCTTTCCATCCAAGCCGATGACAAGCCCTACCACTAAATCTCCCACTATAAAAAAATTGACTCGTGAAGAGATGGAGAGTAGAAGGGCACAAGGGCTATGTTTTAATTGTGATGAAAAGTATTCTCGAGGGCATAAGTGTGTGCAACAAAAATTATTTTTGCTCGATCTGGATGAAACACCAATCGCAGAATCGTCAGAGGATGAGGAGGATCCTCCAGAGGGGGAAACATCAGAATAGGCAACAGATTCAGAGGACTCCCCACCAAAAATCTCGGTGCATGCCTTAGCAGGAGTTTCCACGCCCCAAACAATGAAAGTGATTGGCCACTTCAAAGGACAATGGGTCATCATTCTTATCGACTCGGGTAGTACCCATAATTTTATTGATCCCCGTGTAGCCAAATAGGGAAATTGTTACATTACTACATGTAATTCCTTTGAGGTCATGATTGCTAATGGAGGCACCCTTCCATGCAAAGGAAAATATCGTAATGTCAAACTTCAGGTTGGGGACTATAATATCAAGATAGACATGTTTGCATTACCCCTTGGGGGTGTGATATAGTTTTGGGAGCACAATGGTTGCGAATGTTAGGACCAATTTTGTGGGATTTTGTCGAATTGTGGATGAAATTCAGTCAAGAGGGGAAGGAATATACTTTACATGGCATGAAAGCCGGTGCAGCACAGTTTATTTCCACTCATAAGATGGAAAAGTTGTTGAAAAAGTCCTCCCATGGAGTGGTGGCACAAATTTTTGCTATAATCGGCCCTGAGGAAACAGAATAAAATTATTCACTGCAATTACAGGGATTATTAGACACATATGCTCCAGTTTTTGAGGAACCCAAGGGGCTACCTCCTCATCGCTCCCATGACCATGCCATACAACTTTTTCCTAGTAGTCTTCCTCCTAATGTCCATCCATATAGGTATGCTCATGCTCAAAAGTCAAAAATTGAGAAAATAGTGCAGGAGCTTCGTGTTGCGGGGATTATCCATTCTAGCATTAGTCCCTATTCTTCCCCAGTGTTATTAGTAAGGAAAAATGATGGCACTTGGCGCTTGTGTGTGGATTATCGAGACCTCAATAAAATCACTATTAAGGATAAATTCCCAATTCCTATGATTGATGAACTCCTTGATGAGTTGCATGGGGCCCAATATTTTTCCAAGTTGGATTTGCGGTCAGGATATCATCAAATTCGCATCAAGGATGAGGATATTCCAAAAATAACTTTTCGAACTCATGAAGGGCATTATGAGTTCCTTGTTATGCCATTTGGGTTAACCAATGCACCTTCTACCTTTCAGAGTTTGATGAATTCCATTTTTACCCTTTCCTTCACAAATTCATTCTAGTATTTTTTGATGACATATTGATCTATAGTCATTCATGGGAAGAGCATCTTCAACACTTAGATCAAACACTCAAACTTTTGTCTGACCATCAACTTTATGCCAAGATGTCCAAATGTTCCTTTGGCTAGCAAGAGGTTGAATACTTGGGTCACATTGTCACTAAGGATGGCGTTCAGGTGGATCCCAAAAAAATTCAGGCTGTCCAAGATTGGCCTAAACCTCGTACCCTAAAGGGCCTTCATGGTTTTTTGGGCCTCACAGGCTATTATAGGAAATTTGTGAAGAATTATGGCAAGATAGCAACCCCCTTGACCGCCATGTTGAGGAAGAATTTGTTTATGTGGTCAGAACCAACCGAAAAGGCTTTTGTTGATTTGAAATATGCCATGACCACTACTCTTGTGTTAGCAATGCCATATTTCTCTAAACCGTTTGTCATTGAAAGTGATGCTTCAGGCACTAGCATTGGGGTCATTCTCATGCAAGAAGGTAGACCCTTGGCCTTTACTAGCAAGGCACTATCAGGCCAAAATTTGGGTAAGTCTACCTATGAGAAGGAAATGCTTGCCATTTTACATGTCATCAATCATTGGCAATTGTATCTTATTGGGAGATATTTTTCCATCAAGACTGATCATCAGAGTCTCAAATATTTTTTAGAACAATGGGTGGCCACTCTAGAACAACAAAAGTGGGTTTCCAAATTGTTGGGCTATGACTATGATATCACATATAAGAAGGGTAAGGAAAATGTGGTGGTGGATGCTTTGTCCCGATTACATGAAGAACAAGTTATGCTCCATGCATTGTCCACACCACATCCTTAGTGGATTCATCAACTACGTGAGGAACTACTCAAGGATTCTTCTTTGGAAACTCTCATTCACCAACTTCAAGAAAATCCTCATTCATGTCCTGGGTATACTTGGGATGGCCATGATTTATGGTACCATGACCGTATTGTCGTACCCACTCAATCATAGATAAAGGACCACATTCTTCAAGAAATGCATGCTTCCCCAATAGTTGGTCATTCAGGGTTCCTCAAGACTTATACCAGGACCAAGCGTACCTTTTTTGGCATGGCATGAAAAAATATATTCATACTTTTGTGGTTGAATGTGATCATTGCCAACGTATGAAAGGTGAAACTATGAGTTCCCCTGGTACCCTTCAGCCTTTGTCGATTCCTGAGCAGGTTTGGACAGATATTTCTATGGATTTCATTGAAGGGTTGCCTAAGTCCGAAGGCAAATCAGTTATTCTGGTGATAGTGGATCGTCTTTCGAAGTATGCTCATTTATGTTCCCTATCCCATCCATATACTACCTCCATTATCACTCAAATTTTCCTCGACTCTATCTTTCACCTCCATGGAATGCCAAAATCCATTGTCTCTGATAGGGATCCTACCTTTACTAGTCAATTTTGGTAGGAATTGTTCAAGTTGTAGGGAACACAACTCAAGATGAGTTCGGCCTATCATCCTCAAACTGATGGCCAAACAAAAATTGTGAATAAATGCTTGGAAACATACCTTCGATGCTTCACCTCTAAGCATCCTACACATTGGGTCAAGTGGCTTCCTTTGGTCGAATGGTGGTACAACACCACATATCACACTACCACTAAGGTGACTCCATTTGAAGTAGTCTATGGCCAGCCTCCACCAACACCAACTTCGTACATACCAGGTAGTTCCAAGGTTCAAGTTGTGGATTCCACTCTCTACCAGCGTGATTCCATTCTTCGTCAACTCAAGGTCAATCTGGACGTGGCTCAAAACCGTATGAAACAACAAGCTGATCAACACCGTACTGAACGTAGTTTTGTCATGGGTGACATGGTTTTCCTTCGCTTGCAGTCGTACAAACAATCCTCTCTCCAGATTCATGGTTGTCAAAAGCTTACCACCAAATACTATGGTCCTTATCAGGTGTTGCAATGGATCGGGTCAACAACATACAAGTTAGCCCTTTCGGCTAGCTCCAAACTTCATCTAGTCTTCCATGTATCATCTCTCAAGCAAGTTGTTGGCAACAAGGTGCAGGTGCAGTCTACACTTCTAGAGTTGGATGAGGAAGGTTCCATCATTCTTGAACCTGAGTGCATTCTAGACCATCACTCCCATAACCTTCATCGACGTGTTATTACCGATGTTTTGGTCCAATGGCATGGCTTACAACTAGAAGATGTGACATGGGAACCTCTTCACCAACTTTAGCAATAGTTTCCTCATCTTCAGCTTTGAGGACAAAGCTTTTCGAAGGGGTAGGGCATGTTAGGACCCCATCCTAACACTATGATGTAATAGTCCTTGTTGAACGTGGGGAACACCCATGTTAATATTTTGTAATGTTTTGTAAACGTGGGGGAACACCCATGATAATATTTTGTAATAGTTGTGGATCTAGAAGCACCTAGACAAGTGGCGCCATTTTATGTAATTGTTATCAAGAATGTAACCGCTTGTAGGTAGGAGATTCTAGCCCGGGTGGCATTTTGCATGTAAGCCAACCTTGGGAGTTAGGTGGTTGATGAAATCCTTAAAACTATGAGGGGCAGTATTGTATGTATCTTTTTGCATAATTGAATGAAAGTATTGAAGGAGGTTGCCCCCTCGAAGAGGCCTACGATTCTATGTTATTTGTGAGATTGTTCTTTTCTGCATTTATATTTCCATAGTTGTGTTGTGAGCATTAATGTTATTTTGCAATATTTGTGTGAGTGTGTTTATTTTTAATAGTAGGTTCCTAACATAGTGGGCCTATACCAAAACTGACTTGGAAGTAAAATTATGTGCAACATCCTCATGTACTACCTTGACTAGGGATGCCAAAACACATGTAGGTCATCTTTGAGCTCCTCGTGGCAAAGTAATACAATGACACCGCATAGATAGGTCTAAGAAATGGTGGAGAGGAAACAAAATACTAGTTTAGCATTGGTGATATGAGCTTCATGAGACATGATACAAGCTCTTTGGTTAGTAGAATCTCGAGCTTCAAAATACAAGTGATAGAGATGACAATGATAAGGGGGATGGACACATATTACTTCTGTCATTATTAACTATGGCTTTCATAATATTTTACTTGGGGTATTGTATTATTTTTGGGTTAAGAATGATCATACCAATGATGATGATGACTTTTCACAAATGGACCTCGAGATTTTTTATCTTTTGGAGCTTGCAGTCATTCGCCTTAACAATAAAATAGGTATTAATGCATATATTCTTAGGTGTGGAGCATCCATTGGATTCATGGTTTAGATGGGTGAAATATGCTTTATAAAACGTGAGAGTAATCTTGCTAGTAGGTACAACATTATACCACAACTTATGTTGCAGTTTAATCTTGAGAGCAATCTTGGTATAATATTTACTACAACATTATACCACAACATTTAAGAATCTAGCTTTTATTGCTATATGTTCTTAAAGTCATATATTTAATAAGTACAAGTAGACTTCATTGTCCATATTGGTGTAATAAAGAGGTAGGGGCCATACTAGGAGGATCGTGAATAGGTTTACTATAGGTTGTGCAACATCGAAGCTCATAGCGACTAGTGGTTGGGTGAAAAGGGTTGTGGGGGCAATAAACGTGGAAGTCCCCTTTATAGTTGTTGAATCCAAAAAACTTGTCATTTTTGTCAAAGGATGTAGGCCCATGGCATCCAAAAAGCATCCGAGAGGTGGCCATGAAGGTGTATGCATGATTGGAGATATCGACAACAAATAGGAGCAGTGGTCAAGGTCGAGCATAGATGGAGCTAAGTAAAGTGACATTGAGGTCTTGAAAGAAGAAAAATATGCAATCATGGCAAGTCATATGTTAAGTCAGACCTTTCTTCCATATCCAAATGGTATATGCATGAAATCATCAAGTATATTGGCATTCGTAGGACAATGATTCTCTAAAAATAATTTAGGCTCAAATTCAAGGGGGCTCCCAAGCATCGAGATCCTTGTGAATCGCCCTTACATTTACAAGAAGGCACCCCAAGTATAGGAATGAAGTAGTCCCAAAGGAGATGGTGCTTTGGATATCCGCACACTTGATGATAACCTAACTCTCTAGTCCATAAGAGCACTCTCCACTAGTAGCATAACACAACGCAGTTCTCTTATCAAATCCACCAAAGTGGTTAACGTTGACAATGATGCTAATAGGGCTAAAGTCAACATCTTCAATTCTAGTCTTGGGATCCTTAACATTAAGGCCCTCATCCAAGTCCAATTTTGTGTCTTGCATTTTTGATACGTTTAAAACAAGCTCTACACAAAGTTATTTGGCCATTTACGCTAGAGCCTACACCAATAGAGTCTGAAGGTTCTCTTGGTTAGGCAACATGGTGGATGTAAGCAACCCACTATAGGGTTGAAATGCTTTGATACCAAATTGATAAGATTTTTGAATCCAAATTCTAAATTACATTTCCATTAAACATCATACATATTTATAGGCATCATATACCTTTTACAAAGTCATTGTTGGGGTAAAAAACCATTGACCATTTCCATGTGTGGCCAAAAAACCTTTTTAATGATAATTCTAGAAGGTAACTTACAATTCATGTGCTGGTCAACCATGTATTTACAATATGTGGTTTTTAGAATACTTTTTATTATTATTTACTTTGTGGATAACATTCCTTATCATGAGCCACTGAGGGCTAGGTGGATTGGTAAGTGCTTGTCTGATCAGGCATTTACCAAGAAGACACCCACGTTCAAACCTTGAGGGTAGCCTATTTGCAAAGGTAGTGGTCTGATCTAAATCCTCTGAGTGCGCACCATACTAACAATGATGGTATGAATCCCAAGCGACCAGTGGTCCCCTTCACGCCAGGTCAACAATAACGAAGCGAAATAGTTTTGGTGGAAGCAGACCCTATGGTTTGAACTCTGCACTTGTCAGTTACTAAAAATAGTATGGTTGTTGGTGAGCAGAAATTCATGTCCCGAAAAACATTCATTTCTCTTCCATAAATTATCAATCCGGTAAGTTCGTAAACTTATGAGTGTCACGCACAGTATATGCCTGCAGTGTTGGGGAACAAATCTGGTTGTACCTTATTTAGTTTGGTGGGGAGGTTTGTGTAATTGGATTCCAGCCAAACCAAATAAACTAAGTGCGAGAGAATTTAAATAAATAAAATACAATGCTGGAAATAAAATGCTGAAAATAAAAGCACACACCTAAATTAAATAAAGCAAGAACTAAAGCAATAAAATAATCTACGAGAAGATAAAGAACAGAAATAAATAGGGGAGGACTACTGCAAGGAGTGGGCCCAAGCTCCCACAGATAGTCCGCCCGGCTAGCTACGTAGAGCTTGCTCGAATAAGAGGAGTTGCACTCTTAATTAATTAAACAATAAAATAAAATAAGTTGTGTAAAATTAATCATTGATCTCCGATCTCCCTCTGTTCATCTGGCCTGCGTCTTTATATAAAGCGTAGCCAGATCTCATTACAATAACAAATCGGTCTATTTTAATCACGTGATGTGATTTAGTTACAATTGATTCTACACATATTTTATTCTTCTATTTTAAAGTATGTTCGTTCACCAGAAGGATAAATATAAATATCCTTAGGTGTACGTAACAACAAATCCTAAACTAATGCATCCTAAAAATAATAATATGCTTTAACAGCTTTACAAGGTCAACCGGCCAATCGGTTGATAATAATAACAAACACTTTATTCTATTTAATAAATGCATGATAAAAATAGATCTCCTTTGTCTTCACGTGCAACCTCCTCCATAGTCCTTGGTCACCCAGTCAAAGTTGACTTGGTAAATCTTGCAAAGTATGAAGGCATGGAGGCGCCTTCCGGTTGTAGGGAGGCGCTCTTCTTCCGTTGGCGCCTTCCGGTTGCAGGGAGGCGCTCTTCTTCCATTGGTGCCTTCCGGTTGTAGGGAGGCGCTCGTCTTCTGTGGGTGCCTTCCGGTTGTAGGGAGGCGCTCGTTTTCTATCGGCGCCTTCCGGTTGTAGGGAGGTGCTCTTCTTTCATTGGCGCCTTTCGGTTGCAGGGAGGCGCTCGTCTTCCGTTGGCGCCTTCCGGTTGTAGGGAGGCGCTCGTCTTCTGTGGGCGCCTTCCGGTTGTAGGAAGGTGCCTACTTCTATTGGGCGCCTTCCTTGAAGAGGAAGGTGCCTACTCTCTTGCCTTAGTCTCTGTAAGTAGAAGTATGTCGGGTCCAAGTGGATGTAGACTGGAAAACACCATATTAGTACCAATACCTGCATTTATACACATTTCCCACTAAAAACACCAATCAAGCATAATACCGGATTTTCTATCAATTATATGCATAAGTTATATAAAATACATTTCATATGCTAATTGAACCAGTGATAATTCTCCTTAACCGTGTATATAAAATGAGCATTTTTGGTGCTCATCATCCCCCCATGCCTAACATGTGCCACGCCCTCGTGGCACCAAAATGTGAAGTTATCCCTCTCGCAGGCTGACCATGCCAAAAAGTTTGTCATGTCTTCGTGACAACAACCCCTGGGATATATATTTTTTTCCCTCTTTTTTTTTTTTTTTTTTAATGGCCTTCAGCATCTCTGTTTCTCTGCCGCTGAGTGCTGCTATTTTTTTTCCATTCAGCGCTACTATTTTTTTTTTCTTAGTACTATTTTTTTTTTTATTCAGCACTGTGTTTTTTTTTTCATTGAGTGTTGCTATTCTTCATCCATAGAGTGATGCGGCACCAGCAGAAGTCAGAAACACATCCTGACTAATCATTGCGAACAAATAGTTAAATTGTGACCACAATGTTTAGGGCCAATGACCATTGCACTTTTTTATATAAATGTTGGCATCTTCCAATGTTGCTCATTGGTCATATTTGGTGAGACCAAATTGGTTTAAAATAAGTGCAGTCACCAGCTACTACTTTTACCCACATCTGAAACATATTTGGCATCTCCAGAACCTCCTTTGTGGTATAGAGTAGCATCATTTATATGTGTTCGCTCAAGCCGACTGCCATTGTCATGAGGCGGCAATGAAAATGATGCCAAATTTATTCATGTAGATGCCATAGCCTCTCTCTCTCTTCTTTTTTTTTTCAAGGCACATCATGTGTTTGAATTCTAATGGGAGATTTTGAAAAACTATGGAGGCGTCGACTGGTATTAGCATAGAAATGATTTTAAAATAACTATACACATAATTAATAAGAAAATCAGTACATACCCGGTTGAATTTCGTAGAATCTGATATATATGATGCCGGTGGTGTGAGACGTCTTCACGTTGGTGCTCCTGGAGATTTTATTTATTTATTTATATGTATCTTTATCTGTTCTGCCATGAACAGAATAGATCTTGACTCTCTCTTTTTTCTTTTTTTCTTTTTTTTTTCTTTTTTTTTTTTTTTTTTTTTTTTTTTTTCATCCTCTGCATCAAAGAACAGAGTCAATCCGCAACAACTGAGTTGGTGACTCTAAACTTTGAAATACCCAGCTTTTTCTCAATAGCACACAAAATATTTTAATCCTGCATTGACGTATCTCTCTCCGAATGCATTTACAGGATGAATATTAAAATTTATACCTGACACGTGTGCGTCCAAAATGATCTCCCCTCTGAATTATTTCTTTTGCATGCATAATTGGAACAACACTGCATTCCTTTGTTTTTTGGAGTGAGGAAAAATAGTATTTCTTTCATTATTCATGGCATCTGTCAGGTGCATTGCTGAGATGTATGTGTTGTATGTGCTGGCGTTGGTAGGATGTTCTCATCCGTTGGTGCGATCCCCAAATTAACCTACATGTCGTAGAGTTGGAACTGCACCAATTTTTGTTGCCCACATCATGCTTGTCTAGTCAACGGGCGAAGAACAGGGGCGCCTTCCCTCTGAGGAAGGCGCTTGCCTTCTAGTGGCACCTTCCTGTTGGTGCCTTCCTGTGGCACCTTCCTGTTGGTGCCTTCCTGTGGCGCCTTCCTGTGGGCCTTCCTATCAGCGCCTTCCTGTGAGAGGAAGGCGCTTGCCTTCCTGTGGGCGCCTTCTAGTGGCGCCTTCCTATTGGTGCCTTCCTGTGGCACCTTCCTGTCGATGCCTTCCTGTGGCGCCTTCCTATTGGTGCCTTCCTGTGGCACCTTCCTGTCGGCGCCTTCCTGTGGCGCCTTCCTGTGGCGCCTTCCTGTCGATGCCTTTCGGTGAGAGGAAGGCGCTTGCATTCTTTTGGTGCCTTCCTGGAAGAGGAAGGCGCTGGCCTCCTATTGGCGCCTTCCTGGAAAAGGAAGGCACTTATCTTTTCTTGGTGCCTTCCTGGAAGAGGAAGGCGCTGGCCTTCTATTGGCGCCTTCCTAGAAGAGGAAGGTGCCTACTTACCATGCGTTGATTTCGAAGGAAACAGATATTTGACATCTATTTTTTTTTCAAACTCCTCCCCCATTTTATTTAGCTACCAGTTGGAGATTTCTCATTTCCCTTCGGGACCAGGCTAGTCCTCGGGAAAGAGGATACTCTCTTCCAACGGGCAGTGAAAATAAAACTTTGCTTCTGATTTGCATTTCATCGTGGAGCTATTTCAACACAAGGTGGTTTTTTTTTTTTTTTCATAGGAGTAAGTTAGGCACCGACAATAAGGCGTCTTTCCCCCCATGTCTAAAAATTGTCACGTCCTCGTGACAACAGCCTTCCGAACTCCCCTTTTTTTTTTTTTTTTTTTTACGAGAGGTTCTGATTCACCCGCATCTTCCCCCACTTAAATTGGTGATGCCCTTATCGCCAGCAATAGGTCCCTCTGCACAATAGGTCTGCAGCCCTCCAAACGTCAGGTCCCACACTGAACAACAGGTACCCCCATCCAAGGGAGAAGAAAATTGCTTATTGGTGCCTTCCTCCAGGTGGAAAAAGGCACTGTTGTATTGGGCTGATTGTAGGCACTCTCTTCCTAGTGGGAAGTAAGTGCCTTTTCCACTTTGCCACACTCCTAATTGCAGGGCACAAAATGTCACATCTGTTAGGCCTAGTTTAAGCCGACTCCGCCTACAGATCATGCTCATGGTTGTGTACTGTGAAACTACACCTACAAAAACTGCACACACGAAAGCAGTAAAATAGGAGTCATGACTCCGTGCCTGTTAGGCCCTGGCTCTCAGGATGCCTGCAGCTTGCATTCGGTTCATGATTTCCTGCAAAGCAATAAGAAAGCAATTTTTATGCTAAGCAGGACATGTTCTATGCATTTTTTTTTTTTCATTGGGAGATTTGCTTTTTTTTTTTTTTGTGGAAGGCGCCTTCAATGTATGGTGCCTTCTTGATGCGGAGCCTCTAATGTATGGCGCCTTCTTCCGTGGAAGGCACCTCCAATGTATGGCGCCTTCTCTTGGCTGCTCCAATGTATGGGCCTTCTTGTGGAAGGCTTGGCTTTTTCCTTTCTCTCTTTTCCCTTCTTGAACATTCGCTCTTTCCTTCTTTTTTTTTTTTGACGAATGTTTGAACATTCGTCCAAGCTACTGGTATGGTATGGGGTCTCCCCCATGCCGATGTCTGATCCACTCTTGCGAATGTGAGGCAGTGGTTAATGGAGCTCGTTGACCGTTACTCGAACGTTGTCTCGACACTCTTCTCTTGCACTTGGTGTAGCATATCTGACTTTGTTTATCATCCAGGCTATAACAATCATGCACTTTCCAGCAAAATTTTCCCCCAAATTCCACAAGCACCTTGGGCTGGAAGCCTTTCGCTTGATCAGGGTTACTTAGCCTGCCTTCAAGTGCCAATGTTTCCAAGGCAAAACTCTGTTGGCTTTCACTTGTTAGATTGGATGCTATACGATCAGGTACCCGAGACAGTTCGTATAGTGCTATTACGAACTCCATGTATGACTCTCAATTCATGAGATCTTCAGAGACACCTCCTTATTTTTCTACTTCGCACTTCACGTTGTCCTGCAAAACATAAAAGAAAAATCTAAACTAAAGACGTTAAAATAAAATTCTAACTAATTTTTTTTTCTCTTTTTTTTTTTTTTTTTTCGGTCTATTCTGCCTTGACCAGAACAGATCTTGGATTATCATTTTTTTTTCATCATCTGCATCAAAGAATAGGATGTCTACTTCAACCATTTGAGTTGGTGATTTTCACATCTGGAGGTTTGTCAATGATCCATCCTAAGAATTTGGCAAAATGTACCATGTACTGAAACATCTTTGCCCTCACACTTTTTGTGAAAAGCAGATTTCTCCATGGTTTGAGATCCTCTCAAAGTTGATGTTATCTTCCACCATAGTGAGATTCTGCCTCTCTTTTGTATATTTTTTTCATATGACAACCAACAACTCACATTTTTGAAACACCAAGCTCCTCCTCAATTAGCACATAAAAAAAAAATGTTAATCCTGTGGCCTTTGTGCAGACATTTGAAATCTGATCTCCTCCAAGATTTTTCCTTGTTTTATTTAGCTACCGGTTGGAGATTTCTCATTTCCCTTCTGGACCAAGCTGGTCCTCGGGAAAGAGGATACTCTCTTTCAACAAGCAGCAAAATAAAACTCTATTTTTGAATTGCTTCATTAACTTGGAGCCTTTTCAACAGATGATTTATTTTTTTCTCTTTTTTTCTTTTTTTTTTCATGAACACTATAAATAGCGTTCATTGTGCTGTTGGCGGCATTTGATGAAGGTGGGGTCTCCCCCATGCCTACATCTGAACTAGTCTTCTCAAAATCTTTTTTTTTTTTTCAACTAGTCTGATATGTTGTAGCATGAGAAGAGTATTTTCCTTCATGGCCTCGCAACCAAACTTCTTTCAACGTAATGGCAAAGTGTGCAGGCCAGAAAATGACTATCCGCGAGTTAGCAACCTGAAGAAAACATGGCATAGCAGTCTGTTAAAAACACATGCTAGTTTCTGATTCACCAGGTCGTCGTAAGCGCAAGTGAAGAGCATACTCCATAACAAGGCGTTCTCTTTAAATTATGCTCTGTCATTTTCCCTGCATTATTAATTTCATCATAAAAAAACATTTACCAATACGTTGCAAAAATTTCAAGCCTGTAAAAATTTTTAATTTAAAACCAAGCTTCTAGAGGCACAATTTTTCAATGGTTTCCATATAAAAACATGTCCCTAAAAATTTTCAATCAGACTTGGGTTGTGCTTTTTCTTTTGATTTCTTGAAACCATTTAGAACATGATGGAAATCCTTCAATGCCAGATTTTTTTCTAATTTTTTTCAACAACACATTTTATTTCTACTTCTACACTTAATTATGGTACATCAAGTTCATTCCCGCGTTTACCTGAGAAGCTAAAAAATATAAATAATTGCCTATGGGATTTGGCTCTGACTGTGCCGACAACTATTTTTGGCCTTTATAAAAAGCTCCTTGGTGGACTCATGCTTCTCAGATAAAATATTTACAGGTAATTTCAAATAAGCTTTTTATCTGACTTGTAAATCAGAACACTACAGTTTAGACACTCCCCGACAACGGCGCCAAAATGGTGAGCAGAAATTCATGTCCCAAAAAACATTCATTTCTCTTCCATAAATTATCAATCCGGTAAGTTCGTAAACTTATGAGTGTCACGCACAGTATATGCCTGCAGTGTTGGGGAACAAATCTGGTTGTACCTTATTTAGTTTGGTGGGGAGGTTTGTGTAATTGGATTCCGGCCAAACCAAATAAACTAAGTGCGGAGAATTTAAATAAATAAAATACAATGCTAGAAATAAAATGCTGAAAATAAAAGCACACACCTAAATTAAATAAAGCAAGAACTAAAGCAATAAAATAATCTACAGAAGATAAAGAACAAAAATAAATAGGGGAGGACTACTGCAGGGAGTGGGCCCAAGCTCCCACAGATAGTCCGCCCGGCTAGCTACGTAGAGCTTGCTCGAATAAGAGGAGTTGCACTCTTAATTAATTAAACAATAAAATAAAATAAGTTGTGTAAAATTAATCATTGATCTCCGATCTCCTCTGTTCATCTGGCCTGCGTCTTTATATAAAGCGCAGCCAGATCTCATTACAATAACAAATCGGTCTATTTTAATCACGTGATGTGATTTAGTTACAATTGATTCTACACATATTTTATTCTTCTATTTTAAAGTATGTTTGTTCACCGGAAGGATAAATATAAATATCCTTAGGTGTACGTAACAACAAATCCTAAACTAATGCATCCTAAAAATAATAATATGCTTTAACAGCTTTACAAGGTCAACCGGCCAATCGGTTGATAATAATAACAAACACTTTATTCTATTTAATAAATGCAAAAAAATAGATCTCCTTTGTCTTCACGTGCAACCTCCTCCATAGTCCTTGGTCAACCAGTCAAAGTTGACTTGGTAAATCTTGCAAAGTATGAAGGCATGGAGGCGCCTTCCGGTTGTAGGGAGGCGCTCTTCTTCCGTTGGCGCCTTTCGGTTGCAGGGAGGCGCTCTTCTTCCATTGGCGCCTTTCGGTTGTAGGGAGGCGCTCGTCTTCTGTGGGCGCCTTCCGGTTGTAGGAAGGCGCTCGTTTCTATCGGCGCCTTTCGGTTGTAGGGAGGCGCTCTTCTTTCGTTGGCGCCTTTCGGTTGCAGGGAGGCGCTCATCTTCCGTTGGCGCCTTTCGGTTGTAGGGAGGCGCTCGTCTTCCGTGGGTGCCTTCCGGTTGTAGGAAGGCGCCTACTTCTATTGGGCGCCTTCCTTGAAGAGGAAGGTGCCTACTCTCTTGCCTTAGTCTCTGTAAGTAGAAGTATGCCGGGTCCAAGTGGATGTAGACTGGAAAACACCATATTAGTACCAATACCTGCATTTATACACATTTCCCACTAAAAACACCAATCAAGCATAATACCAGATTTTCTATCAATTATATGCATAAGTTATATAAAATACATTTCATATGCTAATTGAACCAGTGATAATTCTCCTTAACCGTGTATATAAAATGAGCATTTTTGGTGCTCATCGGTTGTGACCAACTCTCCTATGTAATCAAAAAAACATTCAGTATCATATGTGCATGTTAAGCGTGTTGTTGATTGTTCATCAAAGTATAGTATATTACAAATAGTTATGCAGAATATATATGTATATAATGTATCCATTTGTAATTGTAAGTAAAATAGTAGTAAAATTATGTTTTAATATGTTGTATTCCATTTTTACAACACGCTTCTCAAAACCTTCTTTATAAAATTATATTTTTTAATTTATAAACTAATATATGCATCATGAATTACTTATTTTTCATCACTATATAAAATATAAATATTTTTTATTTTTTTTATTCTATTTTTATATATTCAATAAATGTGTACATATTTACAATATTATCCCTATTGGGATACCATAGTGGTATGCCTTCCAGGATATCCAAGTTCAAACCACTACACAAGAGATTGGGACCCTTTCAAAAACCCATGCTTTACCCTAAAATTTTAAGTCCCATTGGGACAACGTAGTGGTATGTCTTTGGGTTCTCATCTAGGAGACCCAAGTTCAAACCATTGCACAAGGACTGAGACCCTTTCAAAAACCTACACTTTACCCTAAAATTTGTCCCTAAGCAAATATATATATATATATATATATATATATATATATATATATATATATATATATATATATATATATATATATTAAAAGGTGAAAATCTTATTAATAAGATAGGTCCAAAGTTACAATAATTGACTTGCCACTTTTGGCCAGTCCCAAAATTGTAACTTTGGACCTATCTTATTAATAATATTTTCACCTTTTAATATCTATATATATATATAGATATTAAAAGGTGAAAATCTTATTAATAAGATAGGTCCAAAGTTACAATAATTGACTTGCCACTTTTGGCCAGTCCCAAAATCCTAATAAAACTAATTCTAACATCTTCTTGGACCACAAATTCCTTAGTGATATCCAAATAGCATAAACTCCTATCCTGATTAGAGTTTTGGTTAATACTATTCCAGAGAGTCAGGATTAGATTCTCTCTCATACAATGACTTTGGGGGCTATCCCAAATTGGAACTAAGATATTGGACTAGAGGCTAATCATCATAATCATATAACCTGGTCCTACATACTTCATTGCCTGAATTCCTGTTGGCTAGTAATAAAACCTATCGGTTCACCTCCATCCAATCTACATTATCCCTATTATAATCATATTTCAACAAGACTAGCAAGATGCTCGCTTCTCATTTTAGCTAAAAAGTTAGTCATAACATTTTTTCCTCTACCTACATGAACTAGGATGGCATCCTCAAATTGCTACCAGATGGCTTTGATTTGATTTGCTATGTTCTTAATTTGCCACACACTTGGTCTAAAATTCCTAATCTCATCTAGTGACCCCACCAAAAATTATGAGTTAGACTCCACTATGATCCTTCGAACCCCATTCTCCCAAGCATTGAGAGAGCTTTACCTGATTGTCAAAGCCTTTGCTTCATTATTTATTTCTACTCCTAGGCCTTCTAATTTCAAATGAAGGACCTTCCCCTTGCAGTCTCTTCTAAGAAAACCAATGCCCACTACCCCTGGGTTATCTTTGGTTGCTCCATCCATGTTGATTTTTTTCCAACCTAGGAGTGGGGATTGCCAAGCCCCATGAGTCTTCCACCTAGCAATGTTGTCTCACTCCAAATTTTTCTACTCCCCCACATGAGATTTTACTATTTTTGTAACCTCATTTAATATTTCCTACCAAACGAGCTCTATTGCAATATATTCCTCTATAAAATAAAATAGCATTTCTTTCCAACCATATGTACCACTAAATAAATCTTGGACCTAGATACCAACACAACTAAACTTATTTAATTTTTAACCTTCTTCAGTTCTAGACCTCCTATATATTAGTAAGTGTTAATTGTTGGTTGAGATAGGCCTTAAAGAGATCAACCCATCTGCTCCATAACTCCAGGGTAAAGTCACATTGAAAGATAAAATGATCTATGGTTTCCTCTTGGGTGTTGCACATTATCCTTTTAGAGGGACCATGAAAAAGCTATTCTATAAATTATTGTAGGCGAGGAAGCTTCAATGCATAACTTGCCAAGTAAAGAAATTAATATTTGGTTAGCCCTTTGACAACCATACTCTATCCCATGGAACATCCAAAAACACCAATGGGGATGGATCAATTCATTATAACCTTCTTGACCTATATAGATGGCTAAATTCCCATGACCCCTAGCTATATTGTCCTCTTTCTCCTCTCCTGTATGGTGGTGTTGCTTTAATATCCTCTTTAACATTGGCACCAAATTTGGGGAGATTGGGACTGACTACTCTTTCCACCACTTTAGTTGCATAAGGGAGAAGGTACCAATCAACCTTGTATGTAGATGACATGTTGTCTTGATCCAACCTCTAGCCTCAAGGCTCTATTGAAGGGGCTACAACTCTAGTAATTATGAAATTAATGGGGGTATTGTTCCTAACAATCGATCCAATAATTTGATTTATCCCCTTTACACACTTTCCAAAATAGTTTTGGTTTTACCACTTTCTCTCCTAATTTTAGCACCTTTCAAACAATAGAGCCTTGACCACCCATACGGATGTGACCTTCTTCCTCATGGGAAATGTTACACAAGTACTTACTAGTAAAGACTTTGCTAAACAATGCTTATTGATTGAAGATCCATCTCCAATACAACTTGCCTGTTAGATCTTGGTTATATAATATTGCTTTTTAAATTCCTAATCCTCCACTTCTTTTAGGTTGGCATATTTTTTCCAAATTATTAAAGTCGCCCATCACTTACCCATCCTTGGGCCATCCCAAAGGAATTTTTGCATGAGCAAGTCTAGATCCTCCAAGATTCCAATTGGAGCAACAAGGATAGAGAACTTGTAAACTAGCATTACTTGAACCATTGATTGAAAAAGAGTCACTTTTTCTCCAAAAGAAAGCCAACAGTGCATCCAATGATTTATCTTAGTACCAATAATGTCCACTAGTGTTTTCCATTCCACCACCTTCAACTTCTTCTAGTGGAGTGAAAACCCTAGGTAGTCTAGTATAAGGGAGCCCTGGGAGAAGCCTAAGATTAGAATATGATATTGGATCCCCCTTTCGGTATTAAATAATAGTACCTTAGACTTGGTTGCATTCACTTCCTTGCTTGTGGTTTTAGATTTGTATTTAGGGCAGCTTTGAGTGCTCTTGCGTCCCTAACATTGACCACTCAAAGCAATCTTATGCATCCACAAATTGTAAATGGGTTAGATTCATTGCTCCCACTTGCACTCCTAAGATAACTCCTTGTTGCTTGTTCCTTTGAGAAAATCTACCCAATCCTTCATAAAAAATAATAAAGAGGTACAAAGATATATGACCTTGTTGAATTTCTCTAGAGGCTTGAAAGGGGTTCGAAGGAATAATATTAATGAGGATTGAGAAAGAGGCTAAAGAGACACAACAAATGATTCACTCTCTCTAACCCCGAGAGAAACCAATTTTTTATAATATTCAATCCACAAACTACCAAGGGACTCTATCATAGGCCTTAGACATGTCTAATTAGATAAACGTACCTTTTCGACCTTTATGATGCATTATGTGAACTATTTCTTATGCCAAGATTACTCCATCCAGAATTTGTCGGCCCTCCACAAATCCTCCTTGCTCTGAAGAGATAATACTATCCAGTACCTTCTTGAGCCTTTCAACCATTAGTTTGGTAATGATCTTGTAGACTACATTACAAAGTGCAATTGGATGAAAGTCTCCAAGGTTGGAAGCCTCTCCCACTTTAGGAATCAAAGCAAGGAAAGTATGGTTCATAGCTTGTAATATGCTTTTGTTTGCACGTGATTCCTCCACTGCCATGTTTACATCCTCCCCTATCTCATCCCAAAAATCCTAGGAAAATTCAATTGGGAACTCATCAAGGTTTGGGGACTTTCCAATTCTCATGTTGAAAACTATGTCTCTCACCTGCCTAAGATCCATAGTTTTGAAGAAGACCTCATTTTTTTTAGTTGATATAATTTATGGGATATAGTTAAGTATCTCTTATTGTGTTGCAAGACTAGGATGCATAAAAGCAGAGAAAATATTTTCAAAATAGATATATGCAACTTATTGCATACTTGGGATAATGTCCATCACATTATTGTGAAGGTCTTTTAGGTTGTGCAATGTGTTGGAGTTTCTTCATGCTGAGGTTGAGCGATGGAAGAAATTAGTGTTTCGATGCCCCTATAGCAAACAAAAATTTTTGGATCTTTGTTTCTAATAGATCTCCTCTTGTTTGTCTATACTCTCTAACTCTTTTTTGACTAGCTGATCTTCTTGTTTCAAGTCTTTTGTGTTTGTTTCAGTCCAGAAGAGTGTGGCTAGCTCCTCAATCCTAACAACCAATTGAACCCTCAAGTTGAAAGTCTGATTTATTATTTATTTTCCATATTTTGAGTTGGGATTTAATGTGTTGGAGTTGTTTAAAGACTCCAAATTATGTTGCCCCATACCACTAAATCAAGATTTTATCCCTAATCTCCTCCTTTTCTAGCAAAAAATTCTCAAACCTAAATGGTCTCTAGAGATATTTATGGTCCATATCCCATTCCAATAGAATTAGAAAGTGATTTGATTTTGTACGATTGAGGATTTTCAGCCTAAGTGACCAACTCAAAAAGCCTCTTCGGACACCAAGAATCTATCCAACTTTACCTTCCTGTTTGCCAACCCCACTTGTTTGTTTTTCCAAGTATGAGAAGGCCTTACTGGACATCAATCAAATTGAGCTTATGTACTTTAGGGATCACAAATATGTCCCCTTGATCCAAATATGGGATGTCCCCATTCCTCATCCCTAGCTGAAAGCTTAGGATTGAAGTCGCCTGCCACTATCCAATTCACCTCTTCCTTTTCTATCCTACTTTTTTGTAAAACTACCCATTGGAGGCATTGCTCCCCAGTTTTATTTGAACTGTAGAAATTTGAAATCAACAAAAATTCTTCCAAACGGTTACTCTTGAAAAAATATGTGAGAACCTCCCTTCCTGCAACATGATTAATTGTTATCTAGTTTAGAGAGTTCCACAAAATCACCATACCCCCTAAAGCACCCTAGGATACAATTGCCATATGCTTTGTCTATCTCCATATTTTCTTGGCTATTATATCCATCACTTGTATTGAAGATTTTATCTCTTGAAGGAGAATGAAATCTAAATGATGACTTTCAATTAAACTATGAACAACAATTTGATGAGACTTGCTATTTAAGATTCTAACATTCCATAATTGTACAATCATTGGGAACTTGGAATCCAGTAATATCAATTTGCTTTACACTCCCATGGTTTACTAGCTGGTCACCCTCCATTGCCAATTTTTTTTATTTTGATTTTCCTCCAACACTCTTGGCTTGGGTATTTTTTAATATTTTCTATTGCTTATAGAATTCCAAGAGCAAGCTTTCCTTTGAATTTATCTATCTCTTTCATTGAGACAACCCTATCAACCATGACCATAGCTAGATTGAGGTTCTCTAAAGTTATTATGGCAACATGGTTCGGGATTGGTTGGATATTGGTCTCCAATGTTGGTTGAGTTATCCTCTATTGGACTACTGCATTTTTAGAGGGCAAATTTTCTCCTTGGGGTTCCCCCATTACAAATCTCATTCTCACTGTCCATTAGGTATTTAGAATTTCATACTTGTTTATATTTCTCTCTTCTGTATGGTTTGATCATGTCTTCTTATTTTGTTTCTTCTTCCTCTTAGGTGCTTCAAAACCCTCTTTTGGTGGGCTCAAGGTTGTGGGTTGAGCTTTTTCTTTCTTCTCAGACATCTTGTCATTGTTGTCATTGGTCTCTGTTGGAACAATTTCTTGCATCCATAGGATTCGATTGTCACACTGCAAGAAACTGTTTGAAACCAACGAGCTATTATAGGCTCTGGTCAACCTACGTCTTTGTTCTGATAAACACAAGTATTGCTAAAGAAAATCTATAGAACTGGTAAGGAAACCCCAGCGGTAATTTTATGATAAAATGATGATTACACGCTCCATATTAATACAACACTATATGTATTAAAAATGACCAAGCAAGAAAATAACCATTGGTTATGCCTTATGTAGATCGGTGCCTAGATTCATTGGGCTATTATAGCAATTTAACAATAATTTTAACATGAACAGAGAGAATGGGGAAAATAAAATTGGTGCTCTTAGACTTATTCGAATATCATAATAAAACTAAAATTTGACCAACAACAGAAACATATATAATGCATTCAAATAATGTAATCCATTACATAGTAACACACCAACATGATACAAAGAAATGATAGGAAAAAGACCAAGAATTGTATTGATTTAAAATGTCATTACATTCAGAGTAAGCAAGATGCTTTTAAACTCTATTTTCTCTCATAAATTATGAATACAATGAAGATATTATGTTCAAATAATGTAACAGAAATATCCTACTCTCCTTGTTCCAATCTGGTAACAGAAGAGTCTCCAAATATTTGACTCAATAGTCTGGAAATATTCTTAGTTTCTTGGGTACTTTCCTATCAAAACCCTGCACATAAAAGGGAAGAAGAAAGAATGAATAAGAAAAAAGACACAGTAAGGAGATACAATAGCACAACTATAAAGGGCACTCAAGTATACCTCTTAGCAAAAATGTTATTCTCTAATTGCTTGATGATGATTCTGAACCTGAACACTCCTTCTTATAGGTTGGGTTCTTTAATCTATTATTCTAGATTTGTCTTGGGCCCTACACTTGTCAGAATCTGATTGAATATCTTATGTATGCTATCTAGCAAGTGCAGTTGTGAATCGACTGTTACAACTCACTCTTGGTTTAAAGGGAGTTCTTCCACTGAAACTAGTTGGCATACTTGTTTCTCTTCTTTAGCTCATTTAACAAAGGATTTATACTTATACGTAAAATATTTTATTTTGCTTGTCCTTGTCACTATGATAAACTGTTGGGGATTGACCGGACTAATGTCGTAAAATCTTGACAAAATATGGAGGGGAACTGACATGATGGTGAAGACAAGGGGTGGTGTGCTAGTGGCAAATGGATGGAATGGCACTGATCACACGATAGAGTGAAGGGAGAAGAGAGGAAAGGGGATGGCTTCACACGATGGATGGAGGTGAGATGGCGTAATGTTGGGAAAAATGTTAGGATGGTCAGGAAAGAATGCCTAGGAAGAGGGAGGCAGTGATAAGTAGGAGGAAGGCGAGAATGGAAAACAAGATCTTTTAGCATCTATAAGTTGCTACCATAACTAACCCATGTGTTGTAGGTGAGTTGGAGAGGAGAGGGCAATCCTACAAGGGAGGTCCCAGGTTCAAATCTCCACCCTAACAAAAAGCTAAATTGGGTATCCAAAATCCAATTGATAATGTTGGTGCAGGCAGGGTCGGGTGCGACCCCTGGGTGACTTTGACGGTGTAGAACCCCCTATTCGTGGTCTCTCAGACCAAGGCAACTCCGCAAGGGGTTTTTCGCTTTAAAAAAAAAAAAAAGTTGCTACCATAACTATATTTCGTCGGAGTGTTCCCCTTGTAACTATGTTCTGTCGAAGCATAGATTGAATGACTTTCGGTAAGTCAAAACCATTTTTTATTCTTCACGCGTTTTCTTCACCTTAAGTATTTGCATAATAGAAAATTAATACATTCATACTTATTGTACTCCATTATTTTTCTCACTGATGTCTTCCATCTCTCTTTCACTATATCTATTTATAATCCATGAGCTTCAGGCATGAGCATGTTTAGAGAGATTATTTTAGTCTTTCACAAAGTATGTTATCATTTTTAGTGGATATGTATGATCTGATTTCACACTTGAGTGTCAAGATTTATCTTTTGATCAATCTACATTACCCTTATCTGGGTACTGTCCATGGGATTTATTCTTATTGCTCGAATCTCTCCTTCCTTGAGTATCATCTGGATTTACAGTGCTTATGCGTACTAATCTACTTGGCTTCATATTAGCTATTGATCTTCATAGTGCCCTTCAATATGCCTTATTGTGAATGAGTTACATCCATATTTTTTACCTCGATATTTGTTTTGAGTGTTTTGTGAAGCGATCATCCTTTTCTTGGGAGCTAAAATGTCAAATCTTCTCTTCAAAACATGAGTCTGTCGATTCTATTGGTTTGTGATCATCATAGGTTCTATCATAGCTGATTTTGGTATTCTTTAAACCTGTGAGGACATTAGCTTCCAAAATTCTAAAGACATGGATCAGTGGTGATTACGTCCCCTTTTAAAGTTTTCCATAGCCTATCAGTCGAAGCAAAGACCTTTAATTTATACTGGTTAAAATTAGTTTAGAATTTAGCGCCCATGTGGAAAGCATGACCTTTGTTTTTTTGAGTTACCTCATCGGTGGTTTAATGCTAGATCAATTGTTCGACCAAGTGTAGTTGTTCGATCACTTTGACTTTGAGAATCATGTGGAAATCCTTTATCAGTTGTCCCTCTTGTGGCTCGCGGTACCTTTGATTCATCTTTTAGGGATGTCATGTCCGTCGCTATAATTAAATCTATGAATGCTTTAAATTAAAAGATACGATTAACCTTCATTGTCAAACCTTTGTATCTCATGGTTGCACCACCGTCGTTGCATTATTTCGAGAGGGAGTGCATTTGTTAGATTTGTCATAAGATATCCATTATATTAGCCCTACTTGTATCTTATCATTTTGACTTTGACTCGATCACTATCATTGGATCTTGAGGAGGATTAGCACAATAGTTGATTTCTTTTATCCTTTGTATTGGTCAACTTATATTTTGATTGGATGATCAAAGAGCCACTGCCCGATTAAGTAAGAACATAGTGCTACCCTTAGATTTAGATCAATGTGCTAGATTGTTAATGAATGAGGGTGCATACCCTCAGGCCTTCGTTTGATATTATCATTATAGTCTAAGGTATTTTTATGACCACTAGATAAAGCGCATCCGTTTGATTTTACTTTGATGGAACGTAGTCATCAGATCCTCAAGCCATGTTTATCCTTGGTAATTCATGATGAACGCGCATCGTTGGATCAAATTTTTGATCAAGCATAGCCATCAGATCTTTGTGACCATCGTACTCAAGCTTTCAAACTTTATATCGGGGTTCTTTATTAAGTCGATCGCATCCATCCAATTTCCCCTTGATGAGGCGTTGTCGTTAGATATCTTGTAATTTGCATACTCGATAACCGAAATGGGCACATCATTGTATTTGATTAATCTCATATTAAGCCCAAAGAGGGATAATTAGTAACGTATTTTTAGACACCAAAATCTAGCACCCTTCAGTTCACATTCACCACCTCACCATCAAATCCTGCATAATAAATATATATGCCTAAGTTCTAACATAGGGATATAAAATCCTACACATCACTATACTTTTCTAATTTATTTAATTAGGAAAATCACCCTAGGATACCATGTCTACCCATTGGACATGTGTCCTGGACACTTCATCCAACATCCATGCCACATCTTACCCACTCTTGTCCCCTTTGTCCTTGCACCTGGGACAGATTCCCAACACCCATGCCGCAACTCCTTCGTTGTTGTCCCCTTGTCCCTTCACATAAAATAGCATCCCACATCCCACTCCACTTGGGGCTACATCACCCCAGTTAAGTGAGCCACACTGAGTGACTCACTGTAACTACCCCTTCCACCTGGCAGTCCAGATTTGCCACTTGGCAAATCAGGCTTGCCACCTCACATTCTCCTCCAAAGCCCCATCCAATCTATAAAGACACCTTCAATCCACCAAACAGAGGGGGATGAATTTGCATACTGACAGGCTACCAAATTAGATCTAGATCCGATGAGAAGTTGAGGGTGCAAGCTGGACTTTGACTGTCGACTCAGATTTTGAGGCAATCTTACGTTCAGCAGAAACCGCCCGTCCACGATTCCACGATGGTTTCACAACTGTAGGTCCACGATTTCAGCCTGCAACCACGATTCTACGGTTCCACAGTCTCGAGAATAAAAATGGGTTCCATCGACAAATATTAGCGATCCGAGAAGTAAGCAAGGTTTAATTTGTTAATTATTTTGCATTGTCTATTTTACATCCTTATCGATAATAGGTTTTTATGTGTAGCATTGGATTTATTTGTTTGAATATGCGGGTGCTACTAATCCCCTTTGCTGGTTTGCATGTGCGTAGGTAACAGGTATCCTGGATAGGCTATTGAAGCTAGAGTGGTCCCGTAGTGGATACCAAAGCCCACTCACCCCTTGAAGCTGTAGCTGAGGAACAGAGAACACACAAGCTCCTTAAAGATATGGAAGACCCATTTCCTATCAAAGTTATTGTATTTAAGAAGAGAGGTAGATAAAGCATTGTTACATTGCTCCCAACACATTTGGGGCAATTCAAAATCTTTGTAAAAATTGTATCAAACATCAATATAAAGATTCATTTGTGGCAATCTCTCTCTTTTATATTGTATCTTTGTTTGTGTTTAGTTCTTTTGGTTACAAAAATGGCGATCATGGTGGGACCCCCCAAAGGTTTCATTTTGTTTTACCTTGCTTTATTTTGATCTTACTAATCTCTGTTTGCATGTACAGGTGCTAATAATCGGAAGCGCGTGAGGATTTAATCTCGGGTTGGCGAGTCTGGAACTGTCACTGTGAAACCGTGCATCTGCAGTTTCTAATTTGTGAAATCGCACATCTGCGGTTCCTAATTTGTGAAACCGTGCATTTGTGGTTGCTGCACTATTGAAACATGGATCGGCGGTTCAAAGTAGGAAGGAGCAGTGAAAGGAACACAGGTATGTACCCTGTGTCATCTTTTTAATTTCTCCTTTAGTTTTGGGTTTAGGTTGCATTTAAGTAGATTAAGGGTTTTAGTTTTGTATGTCAATGCTTGCATTTAGGTCTTAGGATAGAAAAATCTACTTAAATATTGCATTCATAAACACAATAACAAAGCAAAATAAATGAAAATCTACATATGCATAGTAGAGAATAATCATATTGCATGTACCAGGTTAGAAATAACCCAGGTATTCATATTTCAGGGTTTAGGCTTATATTCGGTTTCTATTCTGTTGACAGAAAGGACCTGCACACCCACGGTTGGGATCTCCCAAACGCGCATGTGTGGTTGGCAAACCGCGTACCCACGGTTTACCAAAACTAACCGCCCACCCGTGGTTAGCCCTGTTAAACAGAATTGGGCCGAGTCTTACTTGAATTTGCAATTTTGCCCTTGATATGATTTTGTCTGCTATTCTATGTCTTTCCTGCTTTCTGCATTAGGCATAAAAACATAATTGCATGTTAGATTTGCATCGCACAATCAAAAACAAAACATTCACACACACACATATAATTAAAATATTGGTCCGATTGGATTTCATCACCAACCCCCAATTCAGACCAGTGACTTGGAATTCATCTCCTTCCATCGGCTTGCCCCCTAGATCATTTGTAGATAGGATAAAAGTGCTCTCTAAGCTGGTATAAGTCATTGGTATTCAAGTTGTCTCCCACTATTGGAACGATTGTTGAATCATAGTGGAAGAGCTAGGTGAACCCCCCACTAGGATTTAAGCGGTGTACCCTAGCCTCTTTTGAGAAATTACGCTTGGTGTTATTGTTCTTAATCACCATATTCATCGAGTTCTATTATTCTATTCCAAAAAAAAACAAAATCTCTCCAAAAACTTCAAAAAAAAAAAAACACACTTAAAAAAATAGATTCAAAAACTTAGTGCAAACTAGGGTCAAATATTTTGTATGTTTATTTTCTTGGCATGTTGTATTGCATTGTACTTTCTTTTTCATTCATATAGATAGCATATTAGCGCATGGTAGTGACACGTAATCAAGCTAAGAAATTAGTGTCAAGCCGAATTCAATGGCCATCCCCTATGGCCTCTCAGTCTGGCAATGTCCCTCACACTTCGGTGGTGGGACAAGTAGAGGTGCCCCTTTCTATGTCCCCGAGTCTTGATATAGGGCCTTCTAGTAATGCCCCCAACATGAACATAGACGTTATGCATAGAGCTACTCACACAGCTATACCTGAGACACCTACGAGTGAACCTATTTCAACAGTAGACAATCAAGCCACCATGATAGATATGGACAGTTTTAGAATGTACTTGAATGCAGTTATTCCCATCATTACCACCACTCTCCATCCCATCACATGTTGTACCCTCATCACAACAAGAATCCATATTCGCCTATCCACAATAGTCACAACGTATTTTCATGAATCCTCTCTTTGAGTTGGCCGTTGTAGCATTAGCCAATCAACCATTGTCATCCGACCAAATTCCCCCCACATTATCACAACAAATGACCATTACCACTAATTCCTTGTATGAAACAATTTCTATTGTTTCACAAGCCCTAACATTCATTCCTCCCTCCACACTTGTAGGACATACGTCTCATACCATTCTATAGTCAGTGGTGATACCCTTCACTACTTACCCACCATCCACATCCACCACCATGGTTGTTCCACAACCAACTCAGTCCACCACATCACAGGTAGCAGTCCCTATATCAAATGCAACTGATATGCAACAAGCTTTCTTACAGTTGCAGCAAATGATTTTCTATAATGCTAACCATAGCATAAACCTTGACCCGAACTGACATTTGTAAGGGATTGAACAAAATCTTCCACCTACATCTCATCAACCTAATGCCTTTATCCAAGATCCATCTTGGGTAATGCATCCTCCCTCTACCATTGTTGTTCACAATCAACCACCACACCCATATGCTAATGCAGTAGGTCAGCATAATACCATACCTTCATCACCCCATCCATATCATAACATCCCTCAACATCCATACCATAACACATTTCCACCAAACACATCTTATCATCCCCAACCTACATACAATCCACACCCCATTACCAGCAGCATCAAGTACATTCGAGTGTCAGTCCTGTAGATGATCCTAGATACCAATTTTTACAGAGTCAAAATGATAGTCTTGCCATCCAAACCCTAGGCTTGCAATACCAAAAACCAAATTTAATGCAACTACCCAATCACCCTATTCACGCTTCGGTACCAGAACCACCATATCCACATGATTTCTAAATATCGAAGCTTGATTTTAAAGGAGAAGAGGATCCTAGAGAGCATGTAACGAGATTTCTGAATGCATGCTTCAGAATCAAAAACAGTGATGCATTGCTATTAAATACATTTACTCAAACATTAGGGGGGGAAGCCCAAGACTGGTACAATCATCTCCCTCATCAAAGTATTTTCACCTTTGAACAACTAGCGGACCAGTTTCTGGAAAGATTCGCCCTAAATGTTAGAAAATAAACAACATTGACTGTTTTAATTTATCTAAAACAATGTGACGATGAATCAGTATATGACTTTGGCAACATATGGAGATCAATCATGATCAAGTTACCATTTTTACTTCTCATGCCATAGATAATACGAATGTTCACAAAGAGTTTTGGTAGACCCATCTCTTCATTACTACAACTACAACAGTATAGAACATTTGATGAGGCACTCGCCCAAGCAAAACTGATTGAAGAAATCAAAATTCAAGAAGGCGAGATTAAGCCTAAGAAGAAAGAGTGGCATAATAAGAATCAAAATGGGAATAACCACGGTTAGTCCAAGACCACACAGGTTAATCAGATAGTTTTGAGCCAACCACAGTCAAATCAACCGGTTCAAACATAGATCCAACAACCCCAACAACAACGGCAACCACATCAACCGAATTATCAAGCAGTTCCACCCCCACAACAGACACAAAATTAGACACAACATGGGGAAAGGCAACAACGTCATTTCAAACCAAAAAGAAACTACACGCCAGTACAAGAGTCATATTCATTAGTATTTCAGAAGTTGTATGCGACAAAACTTTTTAATTTACCAAAAATGAAACCTGTTGATCCTAACAAACCAAAGACAAAAGGTTACAAATAAATCCTCTTTTGTGTCTATCATAGACAAAGAGGACATGATATTAAAGGTTGTCATGGATTTAAAGGAATTGTGCAAGATTTATTGGAAGCGAGTACAATCAAAATTGACAACCCACTAGCCCAAAATAACCAAAACCTAGGCATATATCAGACACGTTTGCCACATCGAGAGGCGAATCAACAACCGATGGAAGCATCAACTTCTACAGTTCCTCCTAATCAGGTTAATTATGTGTCTCAATTACCACAAGTTTTTGTAGGGGCTATTAGTATAGTTACCCATGGACAAAGGTAAGCTAATCGCACAACCCAAGCTCCGGTAACATCACCAACTAATGTGCCCATACAACTCGAATCGAGTGGGCCACCACTACCACTTCACAACCGCCCTGTTGTTACATTGAACAGCCGGTTGACACATAGTTTGAAGATGGCTTCAACAAAATTGTCAATTTATGAACTAATACAACAATCAACACCTCACAAGGAAGCATTGATGGAAATTTTAAAGTCTATTCAGGTATAATCAGAAGACCCAAATGTGTTCAATTCCTTTATGGGTAGTGTGCAAAAGTGTACGAAATCCTCGATAATATTCTGACTTCAAGGAAAAACAAATATCAGTAGATTCACCTGACCCACCATTGCACATAGTAGCTCACATTGATAGGAAACCCTTCAAGAGAGTGCTTATTGATACAGGTTCTTCAATCAATCTCATTACCACACCTACCATGATGAAGCTCAACGTCCCATCATCTCACATCACGACATCCACATTCACTCTTAGGGCCTTTAATGACGCTTTATGCTCAACTGTAGGGAATTTTGTCCTTCCCGTCACAGTGGGGGTGAAAACAATACATGTTCTCTTTCACATCTTGGAAGGGGAAATGCAATATAACATACTTCTTGGATGCCCTTGGATTAGGGAAATGAAATGTGTGCCTTCAATATTGCATCAATGTTTAAAATATGTGCATGAAGGCAAAGTACATTGCATACCAGCAGACACTGAACCTTTCAAATACTACAACTTTAATTCAAATCCTTATGAGCCTTTACTCCCATCGGCACATCTAACCATCCAACCACTAGTCGTTAGAACAATTCCATCAAACACCACATAATCAAAAGCACCCATTCCAGAAGAGTTGCCTATAGTTGATCCAGATTTCGCATCCAAAAGTGTCAGCTCAGCGCATCCTTCAAACACTACATTCCATTCTCAAATTACACCCACTCAACCTGCTAACCAATGGTCAGTTCCACCTAGCACACTTCCAGATTCAAAGCCACCTTTCACATTCAAAGCACAACCCACATCATCAGCCACTACTTTACAGTCATTAAAACCCGTAGTCTCACAAATAGGGCCACCTATTAGAGATAATATAACGTCGCCAGCAGAGCCAAGAGCTAAGGCTCAAGAACCCTCTTCATTCATCGAGTCATTAGTCACACAACCATATAGAGTTGAAGTACACCTCACCAGTCCAAGTATTAGCGAGTACATCATTGAGAGTGTCACAGTTACACCATCTATAGAGTCAGTCAAAGATTACGGTCGCCCTCGCGACCCACCTTTAGCTATTGGTGATATATATAGAATGGATTCTCAAAAAAATGCAATCAATTTTATATATGGAGGGATAGATTCTTCATCGGATCCATCCCCTCAAAATGACAACTCTTTACAAGAGTTTAATGAAAACATTGATTATCTATCAAACCCAAGTTTCCCAGTAAGATATTTTTGAAGGGTTAGTTGGCAAGGATATGGACTTGGAAGACATGAACAAGGTCCTCACCACATCATTGAACCAGAATATAGAGATCCAAGTGACCGCTTCGGTCTAGGCTATAAACCTTCCATCGCAAGCTCTTTGTTTAATCAAGCTTTCCAAGAACTAGACATAGAATGCGAACAAGACGAGGAGAAAATGCTAATGTTATGCTGCCCATATTGTGCTGTGTAATCTATACTCATTGTTTGTTTTCTTTTATCCATATTCATTTACATTAGTCATTTTTATTTACATTTATCATTATCATTGTGACAGGTGCTACTAAACCCTCGTCCATTTTCATGTGTGCAGATTTTAGGTTCAACAAGCTCAAGCTCATCACGGTGGTCACGACAAACCCACCTTCCACATTGTTGTAGCATGAAGAGACAAAGACACCATCCTTGATCTATAAAAGGGATTCCCATTTAGCACATTTCTTTGTAAAATGCACCCTAAAAGGGTCAAAGTGTATCCAAAGGGACTTTCCCAAACTTAATAAAATATTTTGTTTTATTGCAATGGTGTTGTGTTGTGTTTTTATGATGATGAGGATGAACTTAATGATGAGGATGAACATAATGATGAGGGTGAACAACTAGAAAGTAGATACCACACATACAATTTTTACCCTCGATAGCAAGCTTTACAACGAGAGGCAGATTATGAAGATCCTACTGCGATAGCATACCTTAGGCAAGACCTTGAGCCACTAATGCTAGTACCTCATACAAACGCTAATGGATTCTGGATAAGTGACAATGATGATGATGAAACTGAAATGATGTTTATCAACCATGCTCTTGAGATACGAGCAAGGAGAATGCTCCAAGATGAAGAACATCCCGAATGGTTTAATCAAGAAGAAGAACCTCAAGAAGAGATAATATATGGAGAAACCATGCAACAACGTAACTAGTATCAACAGAAATTTCCAATAAACCGTACGCTTTTTCGGTTAAACAAAGAGCGTGAGGGTCCTAAACCAGAACCTCCTCCATCACATTTGCAAAGCATACAGCAAAACCAATCACACACTTTAGGTCAGTTGCAACCTAGAGAATACAAGTCATCAATTCTTAAATTGCAACCACCTCATTTCCATCAAGTGAACATGATTTCTGTTGATTTGCTCACCCCACTTCACAATCCATATAATGAGACAAAACCGATCTATATCGACACTAGTCTCATAGCTATGGACATGATTTCATCCCCACCATCCACTGATGACTTCATCCTGTCTGAAGAGTTGTTACGCGCTTCAAACGCTTATATTTTACAACAACCTTCATCATCGAACAATTCAATTTTTCAAACTAAGATAGGAGGGGACACCCCGGACACATTTGAAAATGTGGCAGACGATATCCACCTCATCCCAACTCTGCATTAGCTAGAAGAAGGTTCTCACATGCTAATAGAAGAGTCTATAGATGTGAACCTTAGTGAAGATGTGGATAATCCCCAGATTGCCAAGATAGCAAAAGAATTATCTGCAAAATAAAAAGATAACCTCATAAACATGCTTATTAAAAATAAGGAAGTGTTTGCATAGTCCTACAAAGACATGTCTGGCTTAGATCCAGACTTGGTAGTATACAATCTTACGCTAGCACGTGATGCCAAGCCATTCAAGCAGAAGCTTAGGAAAGTTCATCTAACAGTCACATTAATTGTAAAAGAAGAGCTACAAAAGTTATTGGATGTACACTTCATAGTATCAATCTATTATCTTGAGTGGCTTTCGAACACGATACCCGTTTGTAAACCGAATGGGGGGATACGATTATGCACTGATTTTTGAGATTTAAATAAGGCATGTCTCAAGGATTATTTTCCTTTGCTAAACATTGATCAATTAGTAGACTCTTATGCTAGTCATGAAATGCTCTCTTTAATGGACGGTTTCTCCGGATACAACCAAATTCGGATTAATCCAGAAGATCAACATAAAACAACGTTTACAACGCCTTGGGGGATATTATGCTACAGAGTGATGCCTTTTGGATTAAAGAACGCAGGAGCTACATATCAGTGTGCCATGACGTACATATTTCATGATTATATGCATAAGATAATCGAAGATTATGTAGATGATCTCATTGCTAAATCAAAAACGTGTCTAGAACACATAGATGTGCTAGAAAGAGCATTTGATCAATTAATGGAACATAAGGTAAGGTTAAATCCTAAGAAGTGTGTATTCGATGTAACATCAGGAAAACTTCTAGGATTCATTGTCTCCAAGAGAGGCATTGAAGTAGACCCAATCAAGGTAAAAGAAATTTTAGAAATGTCACCTCCCAAAAACTTGAAAGAGTTGCAAAGTTTACAAGTAAAAGTCCAATCTATTCATCGATTCATTGCGCAACTCTCAGATAAATGCAGGCCTTTTAATCGCCTATTACAAAAAGGAGTGATATTTTCTTGGACAACTTAATGTCAGGAGGCATTGATGATATAAAGAAATATCTAGCCTCACCATCGGTTCTTACGCCACCAAAAATAGGAGTCTCATTTCACCTATACATTTTTGCAATAGATTTTGCCTTGGGAATAATGCTTGCACAAAAGAACGAGAAAAATAAAGAGCAAGCGGTTTATTACATCAATTGAACACTGGTAACTTACGAAGCAAGGTATGCTTATGTCAAAAAATTATGCTTAGTCGTGGTTTTTGCCACCAAGAAACTTAGACATTATATGCTAAGAAATACCACCTGTGTTATAGCTAGAGAAAACCCTTTGCGATACATGATGAATTGCACTTACAACAACACCTGCACTATTAAATGGATAATGCTTTTGATAGAATTCGACCTCGAATTCACAAGTTAAAAATCCATAAAAGGGCAAGTAATAGCTGATCAATTAGTGAAAGCTCCACTACACAATGATACACCATTAATGATTAAACTTCTCGATGATTCAGTGTTTTCTATCATAGAACAAGAAGAAATGGTTTCACCTGAGGATGAAGCAGATATGACAATGTTCTTTGATGGATCAAAGTGCGAAAAAGGGTAAGGTGCGGGAGTTGTGTTTTACACACCTGAAGGAATACCCATTCCTTTATCATTCAAACTCGACTTCACATGCACTAACAATAATGTAGAATATGAAGCCTTAATACTAGGTCTTAAATCAGCTGTAGCAATGGGAATAAAAAGAATAAGCATTTTTTGTGATTCTCAATTAGTTGTCTACCAAATAAAAGGAGAATACCAATGTAAAGAGTCAGTCTTAAAGAGATATCATGAAGAAGCAATACAGTTGCTAGGAAAATTTGATTGGTATAAAATTAGTAACTTGCCACGATCAACAAATAGATTTGCGAACGCAATGGCTTCCTTGGGATCTCTCATTCCTAAAAATGAACATGGAGAAATGCAATTGCTAATCATAACAACAGTGTCTAAACCATCAATTCAAAAAGCAAAATTTGTGGGTGAGAAAAATGTTTGTTTGATACATGTCGAACCTTACAATTCTTACCTTGATGAGATAAAATATTTTCTCAAAACAGGCACACTACCAATGGACATGACACGAGCTACAAAAAGAACATTCAAACAAAGAGCCATTCATTTCACTTTACTTGGAGATGTGTTATATAAACGTAGTTATGATGGAATACTACTATGATGTTTAAATCCAATTGAAGTAGAAAAAGCAATATCATAAGCCCATGATGGTACTTGCGGTGGTCACTTTAGTGGAATGGCAATTGCAAAAAGAATATTGCGCATGGGATACTACTGGCCGAAAATGGAAAACAACTGTTGCAAATATGTAAAAAGATGCTAAAAATATCAACATCATGCAAACTTGACCCATGTGCCATCAAAAAATTTGCAACCCATTCAAATTTTGTGGCCCTTTTCACAATGGGGCCTTGACTTGATCGGTAAAATAACACCTACTTCATCAAGACAACATAAATTTATCATAACTGCTACATAATACTTCACAAAATGGGTGGAAGCAATTCCAATGACAACTATGACTGGACCTCAAATAGCGGAGTTTATACTTCAGCATATTATCTATCATTTTGGAATACCCTCAAAAATAATTTTAGATAATGGGAAGTTATTTAAGAATAAGGATGTTAGAGCATTGTGCAATAAATTCAAAATACTACACAACTTCTCAACACCTTATTTCCCGCAAGCAAACGGGCAAGCTGAAGCAACAAATAAAATAGTCATATCCATTCTCAAGAAAGTGGTAAAAGATAATCATCGAGATTGGCATACTCGCCTCCCTTTAACACTATGGGCTTACAAAAAAAGCATAACACCAACGGGAGCAACACCATTTTCACTAGTTTACGGTGCAGAAGCAATATTACCATTGGAGCTCGAGATACCATCCTTGCGAATCGAGATACAGGAATTCATGAACGATGATACAACTAGACAGGAGCGTCTTGACCAATTGACAATTACTGATGAGAAACGTATAAATGCTCTAAAACATTTACGAGTATATCAAGATAGAGTCAAGCGTGCTTACAACGTAAAAGTCCATCCTCATGAATTTCAAGTGGGGGACCTAGTTCTCAAATAAAATCAACAAAATACCAATGCTTTACCACACTTAAGGGATAAATTTGCAGCAAATTGGTTGGGCCCATACATAGTAAAGCAAAAATTGGGACAAGGAACGTATAGACTCTCCAATTTAGAAGGGAAATTGGAGCCAGAACCACTGAACATTATGCACCTAAAGGCATTTTATGCATAAAACAACTTGAAATATATGTATATATATATATATATATATATATATATATATATATATATATATATATATATATATATTGTACATGGCAAAAAATAAAAAAAATAAACTAAAATAAACAAAAAAAATCATTTTAAAATTTTGCATGCATTTCACAGTGTAAATAGACATATTTCAAATTGCATTTTTCATATGGCATTTGCATTTCAATTATATGTTCATACACAAAAAAATAAAAAAATAAAATAATAGTTGCATCCATCCCATCCCTTGCTCAGTAATCTTTAATAGTGGTGATGATAAGACCAAGAAAACAAATTCCATAATTGGGGGTATTCAACTAAGATTCTTTACAACTCACAAATCATACACATCATATATGATATATCATACAATTTTTCAATCACTCAAACATGTCTAGTGAAAAACAAAACGTCATGAAGTGCCCAATTTTCTTTAGGACCAAAGCACTTTCATCACATTAAGAAAATCTTGAGTATGGTAGATTGATCCAAAAGCAATATGGAACCAAATACACTTTTACAAATCTTAAAACACTTGAATAATAGAAAGATAACACCAATTTGGGTAAACCTCAAAGCGAAAAAAAAAGTCAAATTCTTCGCTTACCCTATCACGCAACATAGTCCAAAAACAAAAATAGTGGTTATCACCACTACCACAGTGAAACAACAAATATAAATAAATGTAGAGTAGTAAGGATAGGGTAAAATTCTCATCATACTTCGGTTGAGAATCGGATTCCCCAACACTCTACACAAAAACAATTAACAACACACACCACAGATCCCTAAAGCTGAAAAGATAGTACTATGTTCCCCTCAGAAAGCTATGTAGTCATCAAAAAGGCTTAAAGATCAAAACCATTGGACTATGGAGTGAGCCTCCACCAGGGCTATAGACGCTTGACTGGCAGTGGAGTAAACTCATGCAGGGCGACATGTCTCTTTGTTAAGAGGGAGACCTCTGAACGCACACACGGGTAAGCTAGCCAAAAAGAAAAACCCAGAAAGGTACCATCCAAAAATTACTCAATATGGGGCATTAAACATCATAATCACATGCACTGGTTCTAGATTGCCTAGGGTCATCGACACACAATATTTAGAAAATGAACTTCACTTGCACACAATATGGTCCTAAAGAAAGTGAGACAACATTCAAGAAAAATGGTTAACATTACTAGCTTCTTTGAGTATTTGAGAATATTTCTAGTTACATACCAAAAACAAAATCATTATCCATATCACCATCCGCATACCATTTATACATACCACATACATCACAACAAAGAATAATCAAGTGGGAACCCCCAATTGCAAATATGAATGAGTAAAGGTCAACTACTCTAAGCTAAATAAGATTACATGAGCACCATGCATACCTTCATTTAGTTACATTACAATAAATCGAAATAAATTTTACATGTTCACTTGCATTCATTATCATAGCATTAACATACAAATATAAGATTGCATTATATAAGCATTGCAAAAAGCATAAACAGGAAGAATACATATACAAATAATGCATGTGAATACCAAAATAAAAGCCATGTATATATATATAAATATGAAAGTCTACAAAGTACAAAATACCCAAAGGCAGTATACATCGGAGCACTGAGGCTCATACTGAAATATACAAAAAAAACAAAGATAAGGCAAATACAAAATCTAGCTAGTGCCAGCAGGATCCCTCCGCGGACCCTACACAGTAGAAGCCCCGTGAGAGCTAGAAGCACGATGAGTCCTACGACTCGTCTCAGTCCCTCGGTTAGTAGTGGTAGTAGATGATGAAGGAGGAACAGGTAAAGGAATATGATGCTCATGAAGAATATTTTCCAACATCTTGATATAGACAGACTGCTTATGCAAGCTCCTCAAATCAGCACCCTAGCAAGCGACCCTTTGAGAAATCATTGCTCATAGAGAAGCAATAGTCAAAGCTGAATCATCACCTCCAGCACCTGACTGCAACCGAGAAAGCTCACCTTGTAAACGAGTAATCTCACCACCGAGTCTGGTGATCTCTGCATCCTTAGCAGCCACAATAGTGCTACTAGGTCCAACCCGTAGCCCATCCACCTTAGCCTAAAGACGAGCAACCTCACCCTGATATCATGCTAGCTCGAACTTCACTCGACCTAGCTTCAAATTTAGGCTATTTCGCTCAGCCTCTAGAATCCCCCACTCCTCCTCGAACCATCGAGGAGGTAAACCCTCATCACCACCACCCTCCTCAGGTGGTTGAACGTATGTCTCAGTGTTAACTCTCGTAGAGCTACCACGTCGGTGCTTCATCGACCAAGGAACCCATCCACCCGTATCAGCATCATCATCGCTCCCATCGTCATCTACAATGATGCTAGGAGTCCATAGAGTCTGACTCGCAAACCAAGCATAATACTCAGTAGTCGTACCAACATCATCCAAGTCAAGCAACTCCAAGTCTGAGTTGTCAGCAGGATCGTCGACTCACCAAAAATTAGGAGCAACAGGCAACCCCAACTCATCACCGCATCGCCTGTACGTAACAAGCGTATTAGGAACATCCTAAACAAGACCAAACTATCGCAGTACACGAGAGAACTGGATAAACTCCATATCCCTCAAATGGGCACCAATAACCCATCGCCCCCGCCTAATGCGACGAAGCTCCACTACATTCATCGCCCAATCCAAACCCCTCCATGGTCGCTAACACATCAAGTCCCTAGTCAGAGAACTCAAGGTATCTCTGAACTCTGATGCGCTCAAAGTAGATCGACTGACCTCCTCACTGAGTAACCACCTATAAGCATGGGGAGAGGTGGCATCCACACCGCACGGTAAACTGATAGGGCGACCAATGATGATATGCTCCCAACACCAAATTTGGAGCAACACACTATAGCCCAGGCCCTTGCACCTGTGCCTCTTCACCTCATAAAGCTTGTTGTAAACCTCGTAGAGAAGAGCAGGAGCCCAGGCTAATCGACGAGGATCAGCTATCAATTCGAGAACAATAGACACCTGATTCCATGGGATCCTCAATCCCATGGAATTGAGCAACATGTTGCTCAAAATGTACATCATGAAGGCAGGCAATGCACCCAAGCTGCCAGCTGCAAAGAGATCCAGGTATGCAATGCCCCCCTGCTACAATCGATGTCCCACATCTCACCAAACAAAGGGAAAAGGACCTCCTAATCAAGGCCAACACGAACGATAGGACCCTCAATAGGGACGCAAAAGATGTGGTAGATATCCTCGAGAGTGATAGTCAAATCCCTTGTTGGGAGCTGAAATGTGCCCCTGTCTACATCCCAACGCTCAACAAGCATCGAAAGAAGATCCTCATCAGCTCGAACAATGCCTAATCGCTCGCAACCATCCAAACCGATAGTCTGAAGTACAACCCAATCATCGTCAGAAAGTGCTTTCCGCACTTTCCAAATGGTCCTCGACCACCTATGTTGAGCATCAAGAAGCTTAACCTGAAAAGAAAACATATAAAAAAATGAAAGTTAGCACAACATGCTAAAAATAAAGCAAAAAAAAAAACGAAAATATTTACCTACCCTAGGTAATAAAAGCAAAAAACAAAAAAAATTTACCTACCCTAGGTAATAAAAGCAAAAAACAAAAATGTTTTACCTATCCTAGGTAATAAAAGCAAAAAATCAAAAAAAAATTACCTACCCTAGGTAATAAAAGCAAAAAACAAAAAAAAAAACCTATCCTAGGTAATAAAAGCAAAAAAACAAAAAAAAATTACCTACACTAGGTAATAAAAGCAAAAAACATATCGTGATATCGCGACATATTTTTTCCTTTTGCCGAGATGATGCAACTTGTCGCGATTTCGTGACACTTTTTTTCCTCTGGCCACGATGCTGCAACATGTCACGATATCGCGACACTTCTTTTCCTCTGGCCACGATGGCGCAACATGTTGCGATATCGCGACACTTTTTCTCTTGGGCCGCGATGATGCAACATGTCGCGATATCGCGACACATTTTCCTTCTTTGGCCGCGGCAATGCAACATGTCGCGATATCGCAACATTTTTTATCTTTTGGCCGAGACGATGCATCACGTCATGATATCGCGACATTTTTTCTCCTTAGGCCGCGATGATACAACATGTCGCGATATCACGACACTTTTTCTCTTTTGGCCAATATCACGACACTTTTCCTCCTTTGGCCGTGATAATTCAACATGTCACGATATCGCGACACCTTTTCTCTTATAGTCGCGATGGTGCAGCATGTCGCGATATCGCGACACTTTTTCTCCTGTGGCCGCGTCAATGCAACATGTTGCGATATCACGACATATTTTCTTCTTTGGCCTCGACGATACAACTTGTCGCGATATCACGACACCTTTCCTCCTCTGGCCACGATGACGCAACTTGTCACGATATCGCGACACTTCTTCTATTCTGGCAGCGACGTTGCAACATGTCACGATTTCGCGACACTTTCTCTCCTTCGATCGCGATTCTGCATCTTGTCGCGATATCGCGACACCTTTTCCTCCCTTGGTCGCGACAGCGCAACATGTCGCGATATCGCGACACCTTTTCCTCCTTGTTTTTTCTCTATGCTTGGGACTGCGAAAATGCAACATGTCGCGATATCGCGACACCTTTTCCTCCTTGCTTTTTCTCTATGCTTGGGACCGCAAAAATGCAACATGTCGCGATATCGCGACACCTTTCTTCTTGTGGTGCTTGGCTTTTTCTCTGATCTTTAGCTCTTGGGCTTCTTCGGTCGGTTTGGATAACATGTAAAAAATACTTATTCAAGGTTCAGGGACCTTTCAACACCCTTTCAACCAATCAAAAAAAAATAAAAGCAAAAAACAAAAAAATTTACCTATCCTAGGTAATAAAAGCAAAAATAAAAATAAACAAAACCCTAGGTAATAAAAGCAAAAAACAAAAAAATTTACCTATCCTAGGTAATAAAAGCAAAAAAAAAATTACCTACCCTAGGTAATAAAAGCAAAAAACAAAAAATGTTTTACCTATCCTAGGTAATAAAAGCAAAAAACAAAAAAAAATTACCTACCCTAGGTAATAAAAGCAAAAAAAAAACAAATTTTTTTTACCTACCCTAGGTAATAAAAGCAAAAAACAAAAAAATTTACCTATCCTAGGTAATAAAAGCAAAAAAAACAAAAAAAAATTACCTACCCTAGGTAATAAAAGCAAAAAACAAAAAAAAAATTACCTATCCTAGGTAATAAAAACAAAAAAAAAAAATTTTTTACCTACCCTAGGTAATAAAAGCAAAAAAAACAATTTTTTTTTACCTACCCTAGGTAATAAAGCAAAAATAAAAAAATTTACCTATCCTAGGTAATAAAAGCTAAAAAAAAAAAACAATTTTTTTTTTTTACCTACCCTAGGTAATAAAGCAAAAAACAAAAATTTTCTTTACCTACCCTAGGTAATACAAGCAAAAAACAATAATAATTTACCAGCCCCGCTTAATGAGAAAACAATAATAATTTACCAGCCCCGCTTAGTTTTCAAACAAGCAAAAACAAAACCAAAACAAAAGAGGCCAAATCGCCTACCTCTGCAAACCGACCGCCAACTTCCGCTCCAGCCGAGCCACCACCACCGCTCCCCTCGCCAACCTCCATCTCACTCATCACTTCAACCAATAAAACAAATAACAACTGGTAAAATGATTTTGAAAATGACACGAGCCTATAAATAACCGCTTTTCACAATGAAAAACGTGTGCTCGAGTTTTCTGCAGCGGCAAAAAATACGCACCCGCGTTTTTCGTAGCGGCAAAAAAAGTGCACCCGCATTTTCCATAGCGGCGAAAAATGCAAACGCGTGTTTTCCATAGCACACGAAAACGCAAACTCGCATTTTGAGGCAAAAAAAAACAAAAAATAATAATATTGAAAAACCCCACAAAATCATCATCTCGCATCATCATGATCTCAAGTGAACCTTGTATCTAATGGATTACCCTATATACCTAGCGGTTGTAGCGACTAGCAATCCATGCAAACCGGTCGGATGGGTAGCTCACCATAAGGAAACTCATTCAAACATTCAACATCAAATCACTATGACATTAAATCAGCTAGATCTCTAAATCTTTGAGCTTAAATGTGCCCAAAATAGATTTGCACAAGGTTATCCTTCAACCCCTTCTGTTGGGTCAAAAGTGGAAAACAACCAAAAACAACTTGGTAATAATCAGAAATCACTCGAGTATCAAATTCTCGAATTACTGGTTCCTTGAACCCATAATTTGGAAGGAATTCCTAAATTCAAAGTGGAACAAAAACTCCAAATGTGGTTAAAGATTTTACCATAAACATCAACGAAACCAAAGGCAAATTTGCAAGAACACACAAAAACCCAAAACTTGGGGCATCAAGTTGGTCAAAGTGACATACATTTGAATCACATCCATATAATTCAAACAACCACATTCGTTCAGCAACCGCATGTGGTCAATCGGCTCATGAGTTTCATACTTTACCCATTCTCCAATTGAGGGGGTAAGCAAATAAGCAGAAATCAAAATGAAAATCAAAATGAAAAACAATTCATTCATTCTGAATGTCAAAAAGGAGTTAACCCATTCGTCCAATAAAGTTAGATGTCATTAGTTTTTGCATCGCATTGTGTTGCACACAACACAGTAACAAAAAGGGGCAACTGTAGACACCAAAATCTACAACCCTTCAGTTCACATTCCCCACCTCACCATCAAATCCTGCATAATAAAGATATATGCCTAAGTTCTAACTTAGGGATATAAAATCCTGCACATCATTATACTTTCCTAATTTATTTAATTAGGAAAATCATCCTAGGATACCCTATCTACCCATTGGACATGTGTCCTGGACACTTCATCCAACATCCATGCCACATCTTACCCACTCATGTCCCCTTTGTCCTTCCACCTGGGACAGATTCCCAACACCCATGCCACAACTCCTTCGTTGTTGTTCCCTTGTCCCTTCAAATAAAAAAACATCCCACATCCCACTCCACTTGGGGCCACTTCACCCCAGTTAAGTGAGTCACACTGAGTGACTCACTGTAACTACCACTTCCACTTGGCAATCCAAATTTGCCACTTGGTAAATCAGGCTTGCCACCTCACATTCCCCTCCAAAGCCCCAGCCAATCTATAAAGACACCTTCAATCCACCAAATAGAGGGGGTTAAATTTGCATATCGATAAGCTACCGAATTAGATCTAGATCCGACGAGAAGTTGAGGGTGCAAGCCGGATTCTGACCATCGGATCGGATTTCGAGGCAATCTTACGTTCAATAGAAACCACTTGTCTACGGTTCCACAGTCGAGAACGCGCATCCACAGTTTTGCAATCACAGGTCCGTACTTGCCAGCCCACAACCGTGCTTTCACGGTTCCATAGTCCCGAGAACAGAAACGAGTTCCATCGATAGAGATTAGCGATCCGAGAAGTAAGCAAGGTTTAATTTGTTAATTGTTTTGCGTTGTCTGTTTTACATCCTTATCTATAATAGGTTTTTATGTGTAGCGTTGGATTTATTTGTTTGAATATGCGAGTGCTACTAATCCCCTTTGTTGGTTTGCATGTGCTTAGGTAACAGGTATCCTGGATAGGCTGTTGAAGCTGGAGTGGTCCCATAGTGGATACCAAAGCCCACTCACCCCTTGAAGCTATAGCTGAGGAACGAAGAACACACAAGCTCCTTAAAGATCTGGAAGACCCATTTCTTATCAAAGTCATTGTATTTCAGAAGAGAGGCAGATAAAGCATTGTTACATTGCTCCCAACACATTTGGGGGAATTCAAAATATTTTTAAAAATTGTATCAAACATCAATATAAAGATTCATTTGTGGCAATCTCTCTCTTTTGTATTGTATCTTTGTTTGTGTTTAGTTCTTTTGGTTACAGTATTATACCCTTACTAATGTGTGTTTAATATTAGCTTTACCTTCACGTTACCTGATATATTACCATTTCATCTTTTAGGTTTTGATTTTGGCGCGGTCATTGGATCTTGATCAATGTTGGCGCAACCATTGATTTCTTTCAACCTGCAGGGTTAGTTACCAAAGGGGCTCATGATTTTGACCTCTAATTAAACCGAAATGAGGATGATTATCTGATGCGTTTAGACCCTCGCTAATCCCATTTAATAGTTTTAATTAATCTTGTAGATTTTTACAGTTTTGATGCACCTTTATGAGAGCGCCACCGTCCGATCAGATTTTTATTGAGCGCTATCATCGGATTCGTCCAATTAGCTTGATGCTTAATCAAAGGGGGTGTATACCCTTAATGTTTTGATTATTTTTTCTTTCGAAACTTTTAGACTTTAATGCTTTTGACCATAGTATTTTAAAAGGTTTTTTAATCAAATCAAGCACGTATATTGGATTCTTCTTTGATGAAGCGCTACCCTTGGATTTGTTTTAAGGTGCTCAATTTTTAACAAAACGAGGCGCATGCCATCATTGTTTTAATTAAGACCTTTGTTCAAACCTTATGTTTCGGACTTTAATATTGTGCTTAGATTTTTGGATTTTTAGACCATGGCCCTTGATTAAATCCTTTTAATACCTTAGGACTTTAATGATTTAAAAATTGACTTAGGTCCAAATATGATTATTGATTTGGGAGACTAAACCTTTGTCTTTTTAATGGTCATGTTTTATTAAAAGGGATTGACTTTTGTAACCTTTTTAAGATATAACAATTTTTTTTTTAAAAGGTGCACATAATAGCAATGTTTAAGGTTAAACTTATGGAAAACCAACTTCTCTAATAAGATGCAAAGAGACCAGCAATGCTTGCTTCTTTTGATGAAACCAAAAATTTAAATTTGGGGGTTTCAAAGTTTGAGTCAAATTTGGCTCCAACATAGGCTCTGACTGGGACAATGTGTTGAAAACATGAGGCACTTGAGAACCACAAAATCTCCTTGTTTTATTGCAATTTGGACAAAAATTCAAATCATCAAGACTGATAAACAAAACTTTGAAAAACAAAACATAACAATTTTTAAACTGAAAAACTGTACAAACAACATAGTATCAAAGTAATAGAGCATTAAAAATTGTGATCCCTTTTATTCAATTTGGAAATTAGGGTCAAAATTTTAGAAACATATGAGTTTTTTAGATATATTGTAATGATTGTTTTAGCTAAGTCATAGGATATGATTACACAATTTTTTTCAAATCTATTTGTTCCATCATGCTTTGGCCCATGTGTGTGTTTGTGCATTCATTTTGATTTCTAAGTCTTTCAGAACTTTGCCATATCTGAGCAAAACAGTTAAGCCTAATTTGATTTCACTCTTAAAATTTGTTACCATTCTTCAAGGCTCCACTGCTAGTCAGGCATCTATAGCCTCGATGGAGTTGCTTCTAATCCCATCTGATTTTACCCTACTGTCAATCAGGCGTCTATAGCTTTGGTAAAGGTTTTCCAAGATATCTCAGGCAATGACTCAATTTACTTTGTTTTTTATTTGTCTTTATCGTTTGAGAAGTACTTGGATATATAAGCAAATTGTGCAAAGAGTATATGTGAGTTAAGGATTAGTTTTTGGCTAAAAGGATGAGTGTAATGATTTTTGGCTCAACCACCTTCTCAAAGATAACTCGGTTCCTTGGACCTTTGAAGTCACCTTAAGTACCATTTGTAATGTGAGGCTTTGACATGATGTTTCAATCAGCTCTGTTTTCATCATGTTTTATCTCATATCAGATAACCATTGCATAAAAACTCATATTTGAACAATTGTAAACCTCATCATATTCTAAAATAAATCTCCTTTTTTCTTATTGTTTTGGTGGAATCAATAGTAATGTATACTCATCACGCTAAGAATATCATGTGTACAACAACTCAGAATTATGCTAACAACAAAATAAAAACTTATCTAGTACACAAAATAACAAAATACATCACTCTATTTTTGGGGTTTTTTTGTGTTTTCACTTTTTTTCTATATTTTTTATTTATTTTCACCTTCAAGTACATTTTGAGATGTTGGCCATTAATAGGGATAGCCATTGTTTCTCCCTACAAAGTCTGCAACTTGTAGGCATTCTGCCTTATAACATGGGCTATTTGGTATGGACCAATCCATTTAGGTTCAAATTTACCTTTTTCACCATGCTTATCATTTTTAGGATTCCAATAGATGACTATATCTCCTTGAGAAAAAAGAATACCCTTAGCTTTCTTATTAAACAATTTCATGATTTTCTGGGTTTGTTCCATCAATCTATTAAGGGTTTCTCTTCTTTGCTCTTCTAACAGGACAATTTGGTCAAACCTTATCTGTAAGGGATTGGGGTATTCATGGTCTTGCAATAGGAGGGAAAGTGCCAATTTTTCTATTCTTGAAGGTAATAAGGCCTTCTCTCCATAGACCATCTCATAGGGGGTTCTTCTTGTGTTTCTTTTTATAGACGACCTATCATCCCATAGAGCAAATTTAAGTTCATTGTCCCACCCTCTTTTGTTCTTACCTAATGACATTTTTATTCTAGTTATTACATTCTTATTTGATGACTCAGCTAGACCATTTCCTTGGGGGTAATAATTAGCATAATGGGATAATTCAATTCCATATTCAACATAAAACTCTACCATTTCATATGAAACAAAATATTGTGCATTATCTGTAACCAATTTTTGAGGAACTCCAAACCTGGTCAGAATATTTTCTTCCAAGAATTTGATGATAGCGAAAGTAGTGGATGTTCTCAGAGATGCAACTTCTACCCACTTTGTAAAGTAATATGTTGCAGTTATGATCCACTTGTACTAGCCAGATGAATTAGGCTTGATCTCTCTAATTAAATCAATGCCCCATTGGATGAATGGTGCTTCAATGATTACTGGCTTGAGGCACATAGCTGCTAGTTGCTTCTTTCCTTCAAAAACCTGGCAGTTATGACAGTTTCTAACATATTTATACACATCCTTAAAAATAGAAGGCCAATAATATCTTGCTCTCATAATTTTATTAGTTGTGGCTCTTGGAGAAAAATGTCCTCCACATAAACCATCATGAAATTCATTAATTATTTATGGGATTTCACTTTCATATAAATAGACTAATAATACTCCGTCAGGGTGTTTCCAGTACAACACATCATCCTGTATATAATATTTCTAGGCTTGAAGCTTGACTGACCTCATTCTATTTGTTGACATATCTTTAGGGAAAGAAAGGGTTTGTAGGTATGACAAAAGTTTTCATACCATTTACATTCGATATTATTGATTCTTCTGACATCATATGCCTCATCTATTGTAAAAATACTTTCAAATCCTTCTTCTTCTTTGTTAGCCAATAGTTTAGCCAAACCTTGCCCTTCAACAGTTTTAACTATTTTGAATTCAACATCATACTACAGAAGCTTTACCATCCATCTTGCTGGTCTTCCTAATGGCTTTGATTGAGAAAAAATATTTTTTATTGCTATAAAAGGGATACAACAATAAACTTTATTTGAGTCAAATATACCTTTGAAATGTTCTAAATATTGGATGACTGCATAAGCATGTTTTTATAGCAAGGTGTATTTGAGATGTGCTCCTTTCAGACATGAACTCATGAAGGTTATTGGCCTTTCATTATTTTCATCATCTTTTTGCGAAATAACTACAACAATGGAGTGTTTAGATGCATACGAGTAGATATTAAAATCTTTTGCATAATCAGGGCAGGTTAGGGTTGGAGTGGTTGATATGGCTTCTTTGATCTAGTTAAATGCTTCCATATTTTCTATTGTCCATTTTATTTCTCTGGTTTTCTTAACCATATCATTTATGTTTTTTGTCATCTCTGCAAAATTTGGGACAAATATTCTAATAAATTTTATCTTGCCAAAGAATGACCTAACTCCTTTTAAATTTTTGGGAGGAGGAATTTTGGAAATAACTTCAATTCTGTCTGGATCAATGCTTATTCCTTTTTCTAAAACTATATGTCCTAACAACTTTCCTTGTGTAGTCCCAAATATGCATTTCTTGGGATTTAAAGAAATTCCAAATTCCTTGCACCGAAAAAAAACTACAGTCAAATGTTCTAAATGATCTTCTGGATTTTTAGAGAATACTGTGATATCATCGAGGTAGACAACTACTATTTTGAACATTAATACTTTAAAGACAAAATCCATTGATCTTTAAAATGTAGCATCTGCATTCATCAGTCCAAAAGGTATTCTTAAATATTCAAATGTGCCCCAAGGTGTAGTGAATTTTGTCTTATGTCTATCTTCTGGATTTATCTTAATTTGATTGTACCCTGAAAATCCATCTAATAGAGACAATGTAGTTGAGCCAACTATTGTTTACAATAATTGTTCCATGTTGGGTAATGGGTAATTGTCTTTTAAGAACTCTTGTTTAAATTTCTAAAATCTACATAGAGTCTAATATCTCCATTCTTTTTCCTGACTGGTACCAAATTTGATATCCAAGAAGAAAATCTTACATTTCTGATTATTTTGGAATCTAGCAATTTTTGTACCTCCTTTTGCATTATCGGGTGCAGATTTGGGTTGTACTTCCTCTATTTTTGTCTAAATGGCTTGGAATCTTCCTTCAGGGGTATAATGTGTGTCATTACATCTGTTTTGAAAGTTTTAAGGTCTTCATAAGTCCAAGCAAAATGTTCTTTGTTCTTTTTTAAGAAACTGATATATCCAACTTTTTCTTTAGCAAGTAAGGCCATGTCTACCTTTACTATTCTAGGTTCTTTCATTGAACCAATGTTAATGTCTTCAGATATTACTTCTCTACTTAAAGGCTTATAAGCTTTGTCAAAATCATCAAATAGACTCTCTAGAGAAACCAATCCTTTGGGTATTCTATTATTTTTAAACTAGATTACTTCTACTGGCTCTCATATTTGGTCTTTTTGATTGTCTTCATCCTTTTCATCATATATTACATTTGCATACTGATTTTGCAGAGTCATAAAATCTTTAATATTTATATCATCCTAAAAGACCTATAGATAGACTATGTTATCTGGAACATAAGGCTTATAGAATGAGATAGTTGGAAGTCTATCCATATATTCTGTAGTTATTTAAGGGTGATATAGACCTTAGGCATTTACAACTAAAAGATCTGCAACATGATTTTGTTCTATTAGAATAAATAAGATATTGAAAGCTAAGAATTTATCAATTTCTTTCAATACTGCATTTTTATATTGCTTAAGCCTAGGGTGCTTGGTCTGATATTTACCTTTGACCTGTTGTATAATAAACTTTGCATCCCCTATTATAGTCAATTAATTAATACCTAACTCTTTTGCTTTTCTTAACCCTAATAGTAAGGCTTCATACTCAGCTACATTGTTTGTGCAAGGGAATTCTAGTCTGTAAGGAATGCCAAGGTAATTTCCTTTTATATCAATCAAATTAACACTTGCACCTACTCTAGATTGGGATTTAGCTCCATCTAAAGACATGGTCCACATTTCTTGGGTTAATACTCTATCTGATTCAGCATCTACCATTTTCATAACTTTTGAATCCATGTTCTTTGCTTCTGGTACTTCCACCAGGAATGGGTTGTGTCATATGGAGTAAACTCCCATCCCTTTTTCTTCCATAGAGTTTACTAATTTTATCATGGTTTTATCAGTTTGAATTAACCCTATGGAGTGTTTGTTAAATGGTTCTCTTTGTAAAATTATATTATCCTTATCTGATATGGAAATTGTAGCATAGGATCAGTCTAGCTGAATTGAACCTCCTAGTTGTTCTGCTCAATGTCTACTGAGTAATAATGAGAAAATGGGTCAACATCAACTACTGCAACATCCATGACTATGCCATTTTTGGGGTGTTGATCTAAGAAAACCAACAATCCAGTTATCACCCCTACACAAGGGATTTGTCTATTGTCCATTACATAAACAAGGGCAGAATCTCTAGTATAGATTAATCCCATTTGATCAACTATTAGTTTGGGCATGATATTGTGTGAAGCTCCACTGTCTAGCATGCAATTATGAATGACATATCTTTCTCCTTCATGTGATTTGTATCTTAATGATACATAAAAGGGTTTAACAGAGGATGTTGATCTTGTATCATGTTCATTTTGTCTAGCAGCATGGCAAGTTGGGTCTTCTTTTTGTTCCACTAATCCAAATGCTCTATAGACTTGCTCTCTGTATTGTTGAACTTTTATAAGTTCTCCAAATGTGATGTTAACCTTTTGCTTACTGAGTTCTGACCCAACATCAAATTCTATCTTCTTTATATCTAGTGGTTTATTACTTTCTTCTTTGAGAATCTCTTCCTCTAATTCTATTACTTCAGGAGTAATCTTTTTGAGGATTCTATCAGTTTTCTCTTTATTGATATTCTTATTTGTGAAAGTTGGTTTTCTTGTTTCACTTGTAGAGTATTTCTTTGTCCTATCTGGGACAATCTTGTTTCTTAAATTCAAAGTATGGGTAGCCTCTAACTCTTCAACTTCTTGAGCAGTGGGGATTAATTTCTCTTGTTTCATCTTATCATATCTTTTTTTTTTTATAATTATGTGTTTGTATTTATAGCGGGTTTTAACAAGGATCCCAAAACCTGATTACATAAGCAATGGGCCTAGGGCATCAATCCCTTGAAACTGAACACCAAAACAGAAATCCCGCCCCGCGGTAACAGTAAGCATGAAACAATCCCTTTCGGCGGGAAACAAACAAATAAGAAAAAAAGTAGTTTTGGAGATCCCGCTCAGCGGGGAGTAGCCAAAAACCACCATCGAGAAGATCTCGCCCAACAGGAAGCAAAGAAAAACCGTTACAATAAAATCCTGCCTCGTGGGAAGCAGTCAAAACCACCACAAACAGTCCCGCCTAGCGGGAAGCAACAGGGAAATCCCGCCATCCAGGAAACCAGCGAAAAAGAAAGGATCCCGCCTCGCGGGAAAACCGGCGGATTTGGCGGATCCCGCCCTATGGAGAAACCATCCCGCCCATCGGGAAAACATTCAGTTCAGCGAGAGCCATTCTGTAGGAAGCCGACAGCCAGCACAGAGAGGATCCAGTCCATCAGGAAGTGACCAGAGAGTTGCACCACAAGGAACCCGCCCCGGGAAAATCGAAGAGGATCCCAGCAGCAGGGACCAAGAATCCCGTCCAAGCACAGAGCCTATCGAGGATTCATAAGAAAAAGGGGGAAGCTGTCCAAACCCTAAACCGTCACCTCCACCGCACTGAGAAACGCAGGGGACCAGATCCACGCGAATCACCTGCAAAAAACCCCAGGGGGAAGCCTGAGGGAAAAAGGGAAGGGATCCCCAACCAAACAGAGATCCCTAGGAAGCACCAGTCCGAAAAAACAACCAAGGAAACCCTAGCCGACCGCGAGGGGCGCAGATAGTGGAGAAGGATCTCCCCCTAGGAGATCATCTGCAAACAACCACTCCTCGGGAGGGATGACCTAGGTTGAGCCAGGGACTGGGCAGAAACCAGGAGCCATTTCATCTTATCATATCTTGACTCATGTGATTTTTGCAATATTTTAGTTCCTTCAACTACTAAGATTTGAGGATGATGATTTGAAGCATATTTATCCATATCTTCTTCAAACAACCTTTCTCTGGATTCATCTTCAACAGACCAACAAGCATTGATTCTTATATATTCTTCTAATTCAGCATGTAAATCTACATTGCGCTGATCACTTAGGTGAATTCCACATGCATCAGGGTTATGAGGTGCGTCACATGTAGAGCAAAAATAGGGAAAACCTTATGCTACATTGGCAGATGGTATGGGGTTAGGAACACTGTTCTGATCTCTGTCAAAATCTCTATTTTTCTAGTTATTATTCTCATTGTTCTTATTCCTACTTCTTTCTTCGAAGCCATTGTTGTTTCCCCAATTCATGTTGAAGTTCTTCTTAAAGGGAGGATGATTCTCAACATGAGGTCACTTTATTTGTGGAGTTTCACCATTATTACCGTTGTTTATTTTGATTCTTGTTATCCTATTGTTCATGTTATTGAGCATCTCAATCATTTGACTAGTCAATTTCTCCATTGGATCAATTTTAGTTTTTCTTTGTATATCAAATGCTACTCTTTTAGGTTTTCTATCAGGTAGGTTGACTTCCAGAGAATAAGGCTTCATATTACCATTGTCAAACATGTTTCTTTCTATATCCATTGCCTTTTCCATACAACCATCAATGGTAGTGGCTTGTTCTTGCCTAAGCTCATAGTTAAACTCTCCTTGAAAAGCATTCTTATAAAAACAAATAGACTGAATATCACTAGGCCTAAGGTTGGCATGAATTTTATTCTTAGTATTTGAAAATATTTTGTTAAAGTCACTAACAACCTCATTCTCTTTTTTCCTCATAGTGGCTAACTTAGTTAACAGAGATTGTTCATTTTTTCTTTTACCATATTTCTTTAGAAACACAACTTCCATTTTGGTGAAGTTTGGGATATCATTGTCAGGAAGGGAATTGAACCGCTCTCTAGCATATTTTTCTAAATTCTGTAAAAACAGTCTTAAGACTACATCTTCATGTTCAACCTCTAGACTATCCATCGCATACAAGAAACTCTTGATATGATCTTCTCTAGTTATTGCACTATTTCCTAAGAATTTTGGAAGGTATTTGTGAGCTTTACTAGGCAAGGCATTTAAATTTGTAGGTAACACAAAAGGCCTATATCTATTAGTTCTCCATAAATGAACATTAGTCTGGGTCATTGTTACTGTGGAATTCAAATTCACAGCAGCAATACCTACAGTAATATGGGTCTAGGTAGCCTAAATACTATTAATTGGACAATGAGAATAATCACATGTATCTTTTATAACATAATTCAAATTTTCATCTACAATGATATCAATAGTAAAAGTATTCTGATATTTATTTTTCTTTACGTACTTTTTACAGTTATAATTCGATTGACTATTATAAGTAGTATTCTTGAAAAGTGGAGTTTTTTGATTATGTATAAATACCTCTGGATTCTCGAGTTTCGAGAATATCTCCTTACCGCTTCTCCTGGTGTTCGCCAACATATTCTACTCTTTCCTTTTTTATTTTAATCTTTTGGTTTTGTTCAAACAGAGTTACTAGCACAGAGGTGCAGAAAGAACAACGTATACTTTATCAAGAATGCTTGATATTATCACTCATCCTCATGGGAGTCGGTTCTTGGGATAATTCAAGAAAATCAAGAAACGCATAAACTCACTTTAAAAGCAATTGAAAAACACGGGCAAGAAAGAAAATAAAGAACATGAAAGACGTGAAAAATACAGGTTCTTTATTCCAATTGGCCACTCGTTTGATTAAAAAGTGTCGTGAAATCCAGGTCTAAACTTGTGAAGAATCTATCCCCGGCAACGATGCCAAAAAACTGTTGGAATAATTTCTTGCATCTATAGGATTCGATTCACACTGCAAGAAATTGTTTGAAACCAACGAGCTATTACAGACTCTGGTCAACCTGCCTCTTTGTTCTGATAAACACGAGTATTGCTAAAGAAAATCTACATAATGGGTAAGGAAACCCCAGTGATAATTTTATGATAAAACGATGATTACACGCTTCAGATTAATATAACACTATATGTATTAAAAATGACCAAGTAAGAAAACAACCATTTGTTATGCCTTATGTAGACTGATGCCTAGATTCATTGGGTTGTTATAGTAATTTAACAATGATTTTAACATGAACAGAGAGAATGGGGAAAATAAAATTGATGCTCTTAGACTTATTCGAATATCGTAATAAAACTAAAAGTTGACCAACAATAGAAACGTATATAATGCATTCAAATAATATAATCTATTACACAGTAATACACCAACATGATACAAAGAAATGATAGGAAAAAGACCAAGAATTATATTGATTTAAAATGTCATTACATTACCCAGGTATTGTAGGTGAGTTGGAGAGGAGAGGGCAATCCTCCAAGGGAGGTCCCAGGTTCAAATCTCCACCCTACCAAAAAGTTGAATTGGGTATCTCAAATCCAATTGATAATGTTGGTGCGGGAAGGGTCGGGTGCGACCCCCGGGTGACTTTGACGGTGTAGAACCCCCTGTTCGTGGTCTCTCAGACCAAGGCGGCTCCACAAGGGGTTTTTTGCTTTAAAAAAAAAAAATGTCATTACATTCAGAGTAAGCAAGAAGCTTTTAAACTCTGTTTTATCTCATAAATTATCAATACAATGAAGATATTATGTTCAAATAATGTAACAAAAATCTCCTACTCTCCTTGTTCCAATCTGGTAACATAAGAGTCTCCAAATATTTGACTCAATAGTCTAGAAATATTCTCAATTTATTGGGTACTTTCCTATCAAAACCTTGCATAGAAAGGGGAAGAAGAAATAATGAATAGAAAAAAGATACAGTAAGGAGATACAACAACACAACTCTAAAGGGCACTCAAGTATACCTCTTAGCAAAAATGCTATTCTCTAATTTCTTGATGGTGATTCTGAACCTGAACACTCCTTATATGCTAGGTTCTTGAATCTGTTATTCGAGATTTGTCTTGGGTCCTACACTTGTTAGCATCTGATTGAATCTCTTATGTATGTTATCCAGCTGGGGTGTTTCTGAATCGACTATTATAGCTCACTCTTGGTTTGAAGGGAGTTCTTCCACTGAAATGAGTTGGCATACTTGTTTCTCTTCTTCTGCTCATTTAACAAAGGATTTATACTTATACATAAAATATTTTCTTCTGCTTGTCCTGGTCACTATGATAAACTATTGGGGATTGATCGGACTAATGTCGTAAAATCTTGACGAAAGATGGAGGGGGACCCGACATGATGGTGAAGATAAGGGGTGGCGTGCCAATGGCAAACGGATGGAATGACACTAATCATGTGATAGAGTGAAGGGAGAAGAGAGGAAAGGTGATGGCTTCACACGATGGATGGAGGTGAGATGGCGTAATGTTGGAAAAAATGTTAGGATGGTCAGGAAAGAATGCCTAGGAAGAGGGAGGCAATGATAAGTAGGAGGAATGCGGGAATGGAAAACAAGATCTGGAAGCATCTATAAGCTACTATCATAATTATATTCCATTGGAGTGTTCCCCTTATAGCTATGTTTCGTTGAAGCGCAGATTGAATGACTTTTGGTAAGTGAAAACCATATTTTATTCTTCACACACTTTCTTTGCCTTAAATATTTGCATAACAGAAAATGAATACATTCATACTTCTTGTACTCCATTGTTTTCCTCACTGATGCCCTTTAGCTCTCTTTCATTGTCTCTATTTATAAGCCATGAGCTTCGGGCATGAGAATGTTTAGAGAGATTATTTTAGTCTTTCACAAAGTATGCTATCATTTTCAGTGGATATGTATGATCTGATTTCACGCTTGAGAGTCAGGATTTGTCTTCTGATCAGTCTACATTACCCTTATCTAGGTACTGTCCAAGGGATTTATTCTGATTGCTCGAATCTTTCCTTCCTTGAGTATCATATGGATTTATAGTGCTTATGCGTACTAATCTACTTGGCTTCATCTCAGCTATTAATCTTCATAGCGCCCTTCAACGTGCCTTATTGTGAATGAGTTACATCCCTATTTTTTACCTTGATATTTGTTTCGAGCATTTTGTGAAGCGATCATACTTTTCTTGGGAGCTAAATTGTCAGATCTTCTCTTCGAAACATGAGTCTGCCGATTTTGCTGGTTTGTGATCATCACAGGTTCTATCATGACTACTTTTGGTATTCTTTAAACTTGTAAGGACGTTAACTTCCAAAATTTCGAAGACATGGGTCATTGGTGATTACGTCCCCTTTTTAAATTTTGCCATAGCCTATCAGTCGAAGCAAAGACCTTTAATTTATAATGGTTAAAATTGGTTTAGAAGTTAGCGCCCATGTGGAAAGCATGACCTTTGTTTTTTGAGTTACCTCATCAGTGGTTTAATGCTAGATCAGTTGTTTGACCAAGTGCAGTTGTTCGATCACTTTGACTTTGGGAATCATGTGGGAATCCTTTATCGGTCGTCCCTCTTGTGGCCCGCGATACCGTTGATTCGTCTTCTAGGGATGTTGCATTCGTCGATATGATTAAACTTGTGAATGCTTTAGATTAAAAGATATGATTAACCTTCATAGTCAAACCTTTATATCTCATGGTCGCACCACTGTCGTTGGATTATTTCGAGAGGGAGCGCATTTGTTAGATTTGTTAGAAGATATCCATTAGATTAGCCCTGCTTGTATCTTATCATTTTGACTTTGAATCGATAGCTGTCATTGGATCTTGAGGAGGATTAGCACAACCATCAATTTATTTTATCCTTTATCTCGATCGACTTATCTTTTGATTGGATCATCAAATCGCCATTGCCCGATTAAGTAAGAACGAAGTGCTACCCTTAGATTTAGATCGATGTGCTCGACTGTTAATGAACGGGGGTGCATACCCTCAAGCCTTCATTCAAAATTATCATTATAGCCTAAGGTATTTTTATGACCACTGGATAAAGCGCATCCGTTTGATTTTACTTTGATGGAGCGCAACCATCGGATCCTCAAGCCTTGTTTATCCTTGGTAATTCGTGATGAACGCACATCGTTGGATCAAATTTTTGATCAAGCACAACTATCAGATCTTTGTGACCATGGTACTCAAGCCTTCAAACTTTATATTAGGGTGCTTTATTAAGTCGGGTGCATCCGTCCGATTTCTCCTTGATGAGGCGTTGTCGTTAGATATCCTGCAATCTGCACACTCGATAACCGAAAGGGGCGCATCATTGTATTTTATTAATCTCGGATTAAGCCCGAAGGGGATAATTAGTAATGTATTATACCCTTACTAATGCATGATTAATCTTAGCTTTACCTTTGTGTTACCCGATATATTACCATTTCATCGTTTGGATTTTGATTTTGGTGCGGCCATTGGATCTTGATCAATGTTGACGCAATCGTTGATTTCTTTCAACTTGCGGGGTTAGTTACCAAAGGGGCTCATGATTTTAACCTCTGATTAAGCCGAAAGGGGAATGATTATCTGATGCGTTAGACCCTCGCTAATCCCATTTAATAGTTTTAATTAATCTTGCAATCTTTTACCTTTTTGATGCACCTTTATGAGAGCGTCGTCGTCCGATCAGATTTTGATCGAGCACTATCGTCGAATTCGTCCAATTATCTCGATGCTTAATCAAAGTGGGTGCATACCCTTAATGTTTTGATTAATTTTTCTTTTGAAACTTTTAGACTTTAATGCTTTTGACCACAATATTTTAAAAGGTTGTTTAATCAAATCAAGCGCGTCCATTGGATTCTTCTTTGATGAAGCGCTACCCTTGGATTTGTTTTAAGGTGCTCGATTTTTAACACAACGGGGCGCATGCCTTCATGGTTTTAATTAAGACCTTTGTTCAAACCTTATGTTTCGGACTTTAATATTGTGCTTAGATTTTTGGGTTTTTAGACCATGGCCCTTGATTAAATCCTTTTAATACCTTAGGACTTTAATGATTTAAAATTTGACTTAGGTCCAAATATGATTATTGATCCGGAAGACTAAACCTTTGTCTTTTTTAATGGTCGGGTTTTATTAAAAGGGATTGACTTTTGTAACCTTTTTAAGATATAACAATTTTGTTTTTAAAAGGTGCACATAATAGCAATGTTTAAGGTTAAACTTATGGAAAACCAACTTATCTAATAAGATGCAAAGAGACCAGCAATGCTTGCTTCTTTTGATGAAACCAAAAATTTAAATTTGGGGGTTTCAAAGTTTGAGTCAAATTTGGCTCCAACAACCTCTAATGGGATGGGCTCCTTTTGGATAGTCTCAGGGTAAAAATGGGCAAGATATCCATGCTTATGAAAAATCCTACATCAAAAGGGAATCACCTCATAGTATACTTGCTAGATATAGGTTAAATCCCCCAAATATTTGTATTTCATTTGGTAGTGGATGATTAAGATCCATCTCAACACATATCGAGCATAAATGGCTAAAGCTCCCATCATCGTATCTTTGGATACTCCTAGATAGCATCCCAAGAAATTTCCTAATCTTTCAAAAGCTAATTTACACCAATATTCCACTGGTAGAGCATATAATCGAACCCATACCACTACAATGGGTTCCATTCATGGATCAAATCCTAGCTTCCAAGGCTGCACAAAAAGACTTGTTGCTCCATAGCTTCTCTTCCCTAATTCAAAAGCTTTGTCCTTGTATGCTCTTGAAAAGAAACTCACTATATAATATCCATTACTAATAAGGCATATTAAAATATCCCCTAAAGACTCCTAATTAATTTGAACCCAAGAGGTCATAAACCCTATAGATGGTGTCATGCTAATAAATTTGCAGATTAGATAATGATTACTCCTATAAAAAATGTTTTTAGCCACCAAAATTTGTTCAATAACAAGCTTGGGATGGTGGCCAACCTGGGGAAGACAATGATTAACTTTGGACTAGAAACCTTTATCCATTGGCTTCTTGGTAGCAGCAACAGAGAACATGGATTTTAAATCATCACTTCTAAAGGATTCATCCTCAGTTGCTTATCTCTCCCTTATTATGTCTGCAAAGGACCACTTGGGAGAAGCGGGTAGAGGGAGGGTCCAAAAGGGCCCTCACATGTAGCCATGGGTAGGTAGAGAGCAGTTTCAAACCCTACTCAAAGAGTTGTGGCAAAACCCTACTTACAATATATTTTTATCACATTTTATATAATATTTAATTACAATTTAAATTGATATTTCTTAATAAGCTATGTGTGGCTTCTATTGGAGGCCACTCCCTTTACACAAACAAAACATTACATTACTTTCATTACACTAACAAGTTAATTAAACCATATCCAACTTGCCTTTCTATAAATATATTCTCCATTTGTCTTTCTATAAAAATATTCTCCATATTCCTCAAATTGTTAAGTTTTCACAATCAACTCCTTTATATCAAATGCCTTCCAAAATTTAAATTTTGCTAAGATGAAATTCAACACCGTGAATGACTAAAATATTTGTTGTCCAATAGCCATATCTATAAATATCTTGTTTATAGCAACCAAACAATTTCTTAATATATTTTTTTAGAGTTCTTATTCGTGTCCCTAATATTCCAATTTGTTTTTATTTGTGGGTTTAGCCTCACTTCTAGTCAAGACTTGTGATATTTGATTTTGTTTTTCATATCAATATCCCTTTGGGTTTCTTTTTCTCTTTGTTTTTGCTTCTTGGGTCTTCCTCTCTTTTTCATTCCCAACAATACTTTCATCTTCATCAATCTCTTCAATATTCTCACATTGCTCATAGTAAGACTTATCATCTTTAGGTTTATCTTGCTTTGAAAATTTTGAAGTGCAAGGAATAACCTCAAAAGCACATTTTTCTTTATGTTGCCCTAAAAAATCTAAAGTGTAAGGATGCTCTTATGTAGCAATTATCTTATTTTTCTGTCTGAAAAACCCTAATTTGTTACGAATTTCCTCCATCCTCATTTCTTTATTATGTTGCTCTTAAAACATTAAAGTACAAGGGATTACATTTACGCCACTTTCACTATAACTCCCAAGAGATGATTCTGTACTACTTGGGGAAAATGACGATGGTTTACCTGAAGAAACTTGACCTCTTATGTCGTCCTTGTTTTAAGTTTTTCCTCCACATATTCCTTTGCACCTTTCATTCCTTCTGAACTTGCCAACTAATGTTGTAGATAGGCTTTCTTTACCTCTTATTTTGGAGTGGGATTTTGATATGAGATAATATTGCCATAATACGTGTTTGATTATATTCATCAACCACAAACATATTTATATACATTTACAAAACCATGGTTGGGTAAACCATTGGCCCAAAACTAGGAGTGAAGTAGAAGATAAGCCTAACATATTTGTTGGATAAGACCTGACAATTTTCAAGAAGTCTAATATTTTTGAACTTTGTAGAATCCTTTAAAGCGTGATGAACTTTAATTTAAAACCTAATTAATTAAACCTAATGTTTAATTAATTAATAATATTTAATTCCCTAACACTCCTTCCAACCATAAAAGCCTTAGACTCCAATGCATTACAAAAGGGGAGGAGAAAAGTTTGAAGAGCATAAGCCCTAGAAGATGGGCCACCTAAACTTTGACACTTTAGTAGCCAAAGGAGGTATCCATAAAACTCAAAAATATTATTGCCACTGGATTGGTCTTAGAAAGAGCTTTTCAACGAGTATATTGATGTCTTGATTTACAAAAATAAGCATGTTGTCGATAGCAAAAGAAAAATATGTTCACTCCAAAAAGAATCTCCAAGGAATATTCCTCAAAAAATTCTAATGTTTTAAAATTTCATACAGACTAACTTTGTTTTTAGTTGCATTACATTACAAAATACCAAATATAAAGGCAATAAAATATTTGTTCATGCTCCATGTGGGATTATTGGAACAAATAGGCATGTGAAAGGTCTCTGAGTTCTTCGAGACATAATTGTGCTAAGCAAACAAGGACAAGAAGCTGGAGCCACATGTGCAAAGTTAGGGCTAGATGGATGCATGCAATGAAATTGGTACATCGAGTGGATGGGTGTGAGGAGGAGATCAAACACATGGTGTACTTTTAAAAAGCCATGCATATTGATAGTGGGAATTTTGTTCCATGGCACAAACAAGATTTGGTGAATCGCTATCATCGTATCGAAGACGACAACAAATTATGTGGAGCTTGACAACGACATGAGGTAAGGCAGTGTGTTCAAGGGCAGTCATGGGACGTGGCTTACTATAAAACAACCATGATATTTTGAGGCAAGGCCACAACCAATGAACAAAAACCCTTCCCATCCACATGGATGACAAAGATTAGTTGTTGCTAAAACAAGTGAATGAAACCATATGTTTAGGAGGTAGCATTACGTGGAGCTCTTAGAAAAACTACTGTGGACTTCAAAGGTTGAATTCATGTTAAAGGATGTCATGGTGTAGTTAACCCAATAGAGAAAGATTGATTATAATGCTAGAATAATAAAAAGGAATCGCTTTTATTAAGGAATCGATGTTGTATTGTATGGGGAACCCAACAATTAATTAATAATTATATTCTTCGATGCCTCAACTATACCAAATGAAAGGCCTATTTCTACGAGTGTGAAGGTGTGATCAAAGGTCACAACCTTTGTGAAAGAGAGAGTGATTAAATAATTAACTAATAATGTGATTAGTATGGTGGTTAGGAGTAGAATCCTAACATGCCACCTTCCTTAAAAAGAGCTTTGTCCTCAAAGCTCAAAGTAAGGAGCTTCGTTGCTTGTTTTCCTAGTTGAATTTGTGCAAGTTCTTGTACTATTTTAATGTCACTTTTTCGAAGGCAAGGATATATTGAAGGTCGAAGCATTAGTGGGGGGTTGCTAGAAAGAATAGTAGAATCTTCCTTAGGAGAATTGTGATGATGGTAGGCTTTCGCTTTAGCCGATTCTTCCTGTGTAGAATGAAGGGAAAATAAAGGTGCACTCACTCTTTTGCCTCCTTTCCGAACCAGGCTGCCTATACGAGGAGAACTCACTATTGGCGATGAACTTGTGTGTAGTTCTTTGAGAGTGTATGTCTTGCCTTCATTGTTTATTGCATGGATGTCTACCTCATCTTTTCATGGTGCATCGAGCACTTCTTGCACATCGACCTCATTTCCTTCATTGTTATGATCTGGTGCTTTGGTCATGTCGTGCACATCTTCCTCACCTTCTTCCTCTATGGAGTGACATGGATCAACTATATTCAATAAATACAATATTTGTGTAGCACAACAATGAAGGGGCCCAAATTGCTCATCACAAGTATAGCAGAGGTCGTTCGCTCGTCGCTCCTCCATTTCTTGTAGGCTAAGGTACTTAAGCGGCAAGGGTTTGTGTTTTGGAATAGTGTGCGTGAATGTCGATTTATCAATAGGTTGCTCCCCATGTTGACGTTGAACATTGAATGTATCATCGGCTAACAAGGCTAATCCAATGGCTTCCTGTAGGGTGCGAGGAGTGTACATCATGATCTTCACTCTAATTTCTTCTTTCAATCCATTGATGAACCCATTTATGAGGACTGATTCGTCCAACCCTGTGATGCGATTGGCGATATCCTGGAACTGAATTTTATATACACTCGTTGATGTGATTTGACGTAGGTGGGCAAGATTAAGTAGCAAAAGTAGGTTAGGGTCGTGAGATATTCTTCCATCGGCCATTTGCATAGTCGTTTGGTGAAAAGGTGTCGCAAAAAGTGTTGAAAGTCGTCAAAAAATTTCTTGAAAAATTATCGTAAAAAATTGCATAAAAGTCATCCTTCGGCCATTGCGGTTAGGTTTTGGAGATTTTATAACCTTCGTAAGTGGTAGAATTAGCGAGAATTTTCAATGCCTTGACAAATTCTAAGATGTTTTTGTAATGTATTTATGACACCGTTTGGACGGATTGATGAGCGTTTTTTTTTTTTTGCTCTGTTATTATGCCTGCGTCTGCGCTGTTATTTGGCAGTCGCTCTGGCGTGATATGCCGCTAGTTGCTCCTACTATAAGGACTCTCACCTGCTGGCTTCTATACGTCCTCGCCTCGCTATCGGTGGTGAGCACTGCATCGGATATGAAGAGCCTTATTTGGAAGTCGCTCTGGCTGGTTGCTCCTTGGACGTGTTTCACTAATTTTGAATTGGTTGTAATCGTTTGGCAGCGTCCCCAGGCTTGTATTCGGAGAACAAGAAAAAGGAAAAAAAAAAATTTCCTTTCGAACTTGGCTCTGATACCAGATGTAGTGAACCCAATAGAGAAAGATTGATTATAATGCTAGAATAATAAAAAGGAATCGCTTTTATTAAGGAATCATTGTTGTATTGTATGGGGAACCCAACAATTAATTAATAATTATATTCTTCGATGCCTCAACTATACCAAATGAAAGGCCTATTTCTACGAGTGTGAAGGTGTGATCAAAGGTCACAACCTTTGTGAAAGAGAGTGTGATTAAATAATTAACTAATAATGTGATTAGTATGGTGGTTAGGAGTAGAATCCTAACACATGGCTAAAAACTAGTCAAACTTAGAAGCCATCAAAGAAGCCCATGTGATGCATAGAAGGAACACCATTCAAAATATAAGATAAGAAAATGTCATTCATGAGTAGATACTTGTATATTTCCTTGCGTTTGTCGCTAGAGGGATTCAAAATTGGGCAAAAATCCAAGCAAATAAAAATGTGATTTCGACTGTTGGGTGGTGTATTATGTCATCAAATTTTCCAACCAGGGCAACCTCGAGAATGTTGTAGCATTGCTAATGCATCATTGCAAAAGCTAACACATAACATGGATTTGAGGCAGATGCAATTTAATTTGAGTTATGGAGCATTGAAAACAAATCGGGTGGGGCTTCAACCACCAACTGAGCCTCATAGATAAAATATATAATATTTAATAAAATTCCATGATCGTGCACTATGATGACACTACTTAGAAAAGCTACTACAGGTGGATGTAAATTGCATTCGGGACCATGACCAAAATTATGTTGGAGGTAAAGTGTAGACGTTTGCAATGAAGACCAAGGTCAAAATATTTTTTTGTTGTAAAGGTGCACCATGCATGTTGAATGACGCCATGATGGATCTAGTGGCCATGGAGGTAGCTAGGATGGAGGAGGCAAGGTGGCACAAACAACCGATATTAATAGACGTTTTTGGTAGCCAGACGAAAAAAAAGGACATCGAATAAAGTGCGAACTTCTTAACTAACAATTGGATATTACACATCCTTCTACCATGTTAGGGTTTTGGAATTTTGGTGGTGACACGAATGCAAGCCATGTGCATGTCATCAAATCTAGCATCATAAGAATGGGGTTTCACAGGCACCATGTGGTCCAAAAATGCTCGACATAGTTGTCAGTTAAAGTTGTCATGGTGTAGACATGATGGACTTGGAGGATAGACTGTGTGCCAACTGGTGCTCAACCTCCAACATTAGGAGCAAACCAAAATATTTCCTCCAAGCATTGAAAGTATACAATCAAGCAAATAATTTCGTGAAACCTTAGATCATTGTATACTTTTCAACACAAGGGGGCCATGGAATCTAGGTGTGCCTATTGTTTCCTGACACAATTACCACACTAGTCATAGCACTAACGGTAGAAACTATGATAGACTTAACAACACAAATGGTTGGGACAACACATTGGCTAGATAAAACATTGGTCAACTAAAACAACATCTATTGGAACAACATCATAAATATTTGCTTTAAGAGGTATTAAATCCTCCTCTTATTTCAAGTCTTCATCAAATAGGCCTCCAAATTCTTCAATATTAGCAATATCGTCTAATGGTAAGATGATGGGCTTTTGGCCCATAGATCTTGGTTTGAATCCAAGTGTTGATTCGTTATAATTTAACGTCTCATTGGTGTGAGGATCATCTTCTTCAACCTCAACAATGAGGTTTTATTTTGTATCTAGTTTTGTGTCATCCATTTATGACACAATCAACATCGACTCAACATAGAGTTCCTTGGCTTGTTGTGCTAACTCTTGTAGAGCCTTGAAAAGATTTTGATTAGGCAACATGGTGCCTTGGACGTAAGAAACCCATAAATGGATCAAAGTGCTCTGATACTAAATGATAAGAGACAAGATTGCCACAATACTTGTATGATTATTTTCATTGATCACAAATATATTTATATACATTTAGAAAACCATGGTTGGTGAAACCTTTGGCCCAAAACCAAATTTTTGTAGGATAAGGCCTGACAACTTTTCAAAAGGCTCGACATTTCAAAACTTGCCATAAACCTTTAAATCTTGACAATTAATTCCCTAACAAGTATCCTTCATTTAATCTAGGTTTTATTACTGTATGGTTTCCTTGCTTCATATTAAAGTTTATCTCATGACCAAAAATTTCTCTCTTTCTTCATAGTTTTCCCTTTGCAAACTCTTGCTATATATCCAATCTCGTAACAATTGTGATATCAAAATGTGATATTTTCATAATCCACTTGTTGATCCCATTCTCTTGATTCATATTTAATCTTAACAGATTATGGCAAAGGTTTTGAAATATCCATAGCAACACATATTCGAGTACATATAACATGCTTTCCCTCCTTACTAGTTAGTAGTTTTTTTGAAAAACCAAAAATCCTAACCTACGTCATAAACTTCTTAATAGTTATGTATCAACAAAAACAATTCATGGTCTCAAATAAAGTGTATCTCTCCCCCTAAACCAAAGGCCGCCACCCATTATTTTATCCCTAATTTCTAAACTAGAAAAGATGATGAGGAAAAAACCTTTAGGAAGAAAAGTCAAAGAGTAATTTGAATTCAATCCCCACTTCTACTTGATCCAATTTTTAATCTCTAGAACCTCTTGGCATGATTTATAGAACCTACATATTAACCCTTTACTTTTAAGAACCATTATATCATGCTCAATCATCTCATCTTTGAATACTCACTTCTAGTGTAACATTTGCTACCTGGATCAAACTTGTCATGTATTTGTTTGTTCTTCCACTTATCTCCAACTTAAGCCTCCATGCTTCCAACTAGAGCATCTTCAAATATTACTTTCCTTCCATACTAGTAAGTAGGGCTCGCTCTTGGTTTGTACTCTCTTTTGACTCATACTCCCTTTCGACTCATACTCGCTCGTGGCTTGTACTCCATCTTGGCTCATATTTGTTCCTATTTCTTTTTTTTCTTGATGTTCTTTCAATTTAACAATTTTTTAGAAATAATGTCTCACGCATTCATAGTAAAAGGTTAAAATCATTAATGCAGTCTTGCTCTTCCACCATAACTGAATCATGACTCACACTCCTTCCAATTTACCCATTCACAATATATATTTTTTATTTGGTTAGTGTGAGAAACCCCTACGACCAATCTAAACTAGAAAAGATGATGAGGAAAAAACCTTTAGGAGGAAAAGTCATAGAGTAATTTGAATTCAATCCCCACTTCCACTTGATCCAATTTTTAATCTCTAGAAACTCTTAGCATGATTTATAGAACCTACATATTAACCCTTTACTTTTAAGAACCATTATATCATGCTCAATCATCTCATATTTGAATACTCACTTCTAGTGTAACATTTGCTACCTGGATCAAACTTGTCATGTATTTGTTCGTTCTTCCACTTATCTCCAACTTAAGCCTCCATGCTTCCAACTAGGGCATCTTCAAATATTACTTTCCTTCCATACTAGTAAGTAGGGCTCGCTCTTGGTTTGTACTCTCTTTTGACTCATACTCCCTTCCGAATCATACTCGCTCGTGGCTTGTACTCCATCTTGGCTCATATTCGTTCCTATTTCTTTTTTTTTCTCGATGTTCTTTCAATTTAACAAATTTTTAGAAATAATGTCTCACACATTCATAGTAAAAGGTTAAAATCATTAATGCAGTCTTGCTCTTCCACCATAACTGAATCACGACTCACACTTCTTCCAATTTATCCATTCACAATATATATATTTTATTTGGTTAGTGTGAGAAACCCCTACAACCAATCTAAACTAGAAAAGATGATGAGGAAAAAACCTTTAAGAAGAAAAGTCAAAGAGTAATTTGAATTCAATCCCTACTTCCACTTGATCCAATTTTTAATCTTTAGAACCTCTTGGCATGATTTATAGAACCTACATATTAACCCTTTACTTTTAAGAACCATTATATCATGCTCAATCATCTCATCTTTGAATACTCACTTCTAGTGTAACATTTGCTACTTGGATTGAACTTGTCATGTATATTTTTGTTCTTCCACTTATCTCTAACTTAAGCCTCCATACTTCCAACTAGGGCATCTTCAAATATTACTTTCCTTCCATACTAGTAAGTAGGGCTCGCTCTTGGTGGTTTGTACTCTCTTTTGACTCATACTCCCTTCCGACTCATACTCGCTCATGGCTTGTACTCCATCTTGGCTCATATTTGTTCCTATTTCTTTTTTTTCTCGATGTTCTTTCACTTTAACAATTTTTTAGAAATAATGTCTCACGCATTCATAGTAAAAGGTTAGAAGCATTAGTGTAGTCTTGCTCTTCCACCATAACTGAATCACGACTCACACTCCCTCCAATTTACCCATTCAAAATATATTTTTTGATTTGGTTAGTGTGAGAAACCCCTACGACCAATCTAAACTATAAAAGATGATGAGGAAAAAACCTTTAAGAAGAAAAGTCAAAGAGTAATTTGAATTCAATCCCCACTTCCACTTGATCCAATTTTTAATCTCTAGAAACTCTTGGCATGATTTATAGAACCTACATAGTAACCCTTTACTTTTAAGAACCATTATATCATGCTCAATCATCTCATCTTTGAACACTCACTTCTAATGTAACATTTGCTACTTGGATCGAACTTGTCATGTATTTGTTTGTTCTTCCACTTATCTCCAACTTAAGCCTCCATACTTCCAACTAGGGCATCTTCAAATATTACTTTCCTTCCATACTAGTAAGTAGGGCTCGCTCTTGGTGGTTTGTACTCTCTTTTGAATTATACTCCCTTCTGACTCATACTCGCTTGTGGCTTGTACTCCATCTTGGCTCATATTCATTCCTATTTCTTTTTTTTTTCTTGATGTTCTTTCACTTTAATATTTTTGTAGAAATAATGTCTCACGCATTCATATTAAAAGGTTAGAAGCATTAATGTAGTCTTGCTCTTCCACCATAACTGGATCACGACTCACACTCCCTCCAATTTATCCATTCACAATATTTTTTTTGATTTGATTAGTGTGAGAAACCCCTACAACCAACACACAAGGCTGAGCAACCATAACCCTTCCTAGAACCTAGAGCTATACTTATCAATAGGAAATTTATCACACAGTCACCACACATTCACCCTTCACACACTCACCCACGTCCCCGTTTGAACCTTGGACCTTCCGAAGAAAAGCCAAAGCCCGTATAGTTCGGAGGAATGCTAATATTATAATAATAATAATGCTTAATTTTAATCAAATGAAAAGAAAATAATAATGCTTAATTTTGTGTGGGAGACAACGCAACTTGTCCCCTCATACACTCGCCCACACCCCAATTTGAACCTTGGACCTCTAAAAAAAAGCCAAAGTCCGTACCGTTCGGAGGAATGCTAATACTATAATAATAATAATAATGCTTAATTTTAATCAATTGAAAAGAAAATAATAATGCTTAATTTTGTGTGGGAGACAACCCAACTTTGTTGGAGATTGACACTTCTTAAAAAGGTTCAAGGTTCAAATCGGCAATCATGGAGATGGCCAGCCTTAAATATAACCAAATATTAAAAAACACTTAATTTTTTTTTTTTTATATAGGCATGTTGAAAACTTAAAATTTACAGGTGCATTTAAAATTTCGATCTTTTGTAAAGTAACCAAGCAATATAAAAACAACATGCCAAAAAGGAATTACGAAACCAGTAGACCTAGTTGATAAGGTAGCAGCCTTCACATTGGGGCACATCATACATGGTTCTGTGAAGGAATGCTCGTGGGAGAACGGCAATCGATGCGATGGAGGCGAAGCCATTCTGCAGCCCTTCGCATTTCTCCTCTTCCAGCAAGCTTATAGCCTTCCGAGGCTCCGCAAATGCCTGTGTCTTTCGGTACAGAACAACTTCAAGACTCGGAGCAACTGATTTCCATGGAAGACAAAGACAAACACGCACGCAATTCGGCATTAAATTGATGGGCTCATACTCTAAGTCCTCCCTTTTTTCTGGAAAAAATCACAACCCTTGCTGGAGTATGAGAAACGTCGACAATCCAAGCACACAGATGGCGAATACGAATAAGTACAATAATAGCTTTAAAGCACATTTCGAAGCTTTGATTGAAGGAATTGAAGGTGGCAATAGAAATAAAATGGCAGTTTTGGTACTTTACTTTTTCCGGAGAATTGCGGCTATAGCAGTAGTGTTATCAGCATTAGGTTTTGTGCCTCATAGAGCTCTTCAGTTCCGTGCACTTGCGGCGTTACCTGCAGCTGCGAGTGTCACATTGTCCACTGGGGACATTATTCAGCACAGAAACGAAGACAAAGGCAAGGAAAATAAGATTTCCGTGTATAAGCAGGAACTGGCGGACGCGGTGACTCTTCTGGAGCAGAGACTTCAGGAGCTTCAAGCGCGGGAGAAGACGAATGAAGAGCTCCAAATTCAAATTGGTAGGGTTAAAGAGGCCTTGGACATCATCAGGGCAAAAAGCAAGGCCTTGAGGAGTAAGACTCTGTTTCACACCGAGGCGACTTTGAGAAGATTGAGAAAAGAAGAGGAGAAATTTATAAAGGAAGCACAGAAGATTGTCGATTCGTACGCGGCGGCAAGAAGAGAGTTGGAGAGAATGCCGTCTCCACAGGAAGCACGTGCGGATGAACGGAGGCAAAAAGCTAAAGAAAAAAAGGAAAACGAGGTAAGAGATGCGGAGAACAAGTTCAGAGATATTTGGTCTGCACTTACGAGACTGGAGGCAGAGATTGTGGCCAAGGAAACTGAGGGATTACGTCTCGCCTTTCAAGACATTCCTGCTGTTGAAAAGGATAGCGAAAATAAGGTGAAAGACTTCTTTCGGCCCACGTCGATAAGGTAGGCGGCCTCAGCCAGTACAATGCTGTCCTTTACCGAGAGTAAGGGAAATTTGAGGGTGTGATATTTGGTGTTTAGCTATTAATATAAGTAATTTGTAAGTGTTTTCCCTCGAATTATGGACAACCCCTAATTTCGATAGACTCCAAATATTGCTGTGAAAATCTGCCAAATGGTGTAAAATGGGAAAGACTTGTGAATTCTTTTGGAATTTAAAAAATTTAAACTTCAGCGTTAAACGAGGATCAGCCAAGATAAGATAAACATTTATTATTTTGAAAATGTGCTATAGACTTTCATATGGAAGGTGTAAAATCTTTAACCAAAGTGGAAGATATTTCTGAACATTTTACAAATTTTGTAGCAACCAGGATTAATTATTAAAGAGGATCGGCTAATTTTCTAAAATTGATATAATTTTATAAGCTTTTATTTATTTATTTATTTTTAACATATGAGAAGTGTAAAATCTGAAATTTTGAATTTTAGAAAATTCGAAATCATATTGACTTACTATATCTCAAAAAGTGCACCAGAATTGCACGTGTAAAACATTGCTGATACATTCTCACATATTTGGAGGAGACTTGCACTTTCGTGCTTGTTTGGCATTAAAATTCCAATGTTAAAAACATTAGCTAAGATTTATAAATTTAAAAGAATATGTGGTTTAGTTCATTATACGCAACTGAAAGATTAGTTCTCTTCAACTTGCTAGTTGTTTACTTTAAAACTGCTAGAACAGCTTACTTATACGCTAATTGATTTTTTTTTTTTTTGCCTTTTCTTTCTTCTAGATGTTATACATTATTATCTTCAGCAAAGGTTTTTGCAATTTGTGCAAGTTGTATGAAAGCAGAAACACACAACACACTTATCATCAAACTACATAATCAGACATCGTTAAAGATAAGCAAAAGAAAATTTTTATTTGTGGAGAATGTAATATATTGTCTTGGTTGAATTGCATTTGCAAAATGAAAAAAGTGTTGCAGTAAATAACTGTTAGAAAGAACGACCAATATTGAAACTTAAGAACATGTGAACTGCTGTAGTTACTCATTTACATCATTCTCAAATTAACATCAAAGAATACTAAAGGTACAGGTAAAGGTGGATTTCATAAAATTTTATCTTTTATATTTATCTAAACTTTTCCAAACCCCTTCCGTTTTCCCTTCCTGAAAAACGGAACCTCCAAAATGTTTCGGCTTTCTGAATCTCTAAACTGAACCATACCTGCTAACTATGGTGGATTTCTAGGTCCCAGCCTAGCCAGCATGAGACTCCCCTGGATTACAAGGAAGTGTTCACTTTATCTTTTATGTATGTGTGTATTATTGTTCAAAATTTTTTACCTCTTTTGGGTTTCAATTTCAACCCTTTGACCAAAGTCATGATAAATTGAGCCTTGTGATTTTGTCTAATCCCTCAATGTTCTGATCAGAGAGAATATCTCATAGTTAAGAAACTGTATAGAAATAAAAAGCTGTGCACAGATTAGCAATTCAAGTAAGATGAAATTCTCAGGCTTCCAAATGAGATAAAAATATGGTTTATAGTTCTCTTTGCGTTAGTCACTGAATCTGGATCAGAGGTATGTGTGAAAGTTATATTGACCTAAGAATATTTGAGCATACATTACTTTAGTTTATATTGATAAGCTGTTAGTTCAAGTCCAATCTAGGAATGAATTAAACTGGTGATCTTGGTCTGTTAAACAGATTAAGTAAAGCTAATGAAAAACAAAGAAAATCAAAATATCCTACCTAAAAAGGCTAATAATATTTCTTAAGACGTTCTGGGCATTGTGGATCAACGGTAAATGGGGAGCATTTGTAAGAGTGCAACCGAAGATCAAATCCCTGCATTGTGATGGGCACTTCCCCACAATAATGTGGCCTTTGATAATATGGTTTGTTGTAATACAATGATAATGTTCTTCATTGAAGTACTGTGATAATGTGGTCTCACGATGTAATACGGGTGGTACTCATTTCAATCCCAGGAAAAAAAAAAAAAACTTCTCAAAGCAATGGCTTTGAATCCGATAAACAGCTCCTGTCCATACTTAAAGGGGACCTCAGTTTAGCTTGTGCACAAAGGACTTGATGTGGCAGCATATATTCTATGTCTACACACACAAATACCTAAACTACATTTATTCAAATCCTACAATTCTCTAAATTTGTCACACCCAAACGTGGTGCTCTTGCATCCTCTTGATCATCCATGTTTTGCCACATTGCTTAATATTTGCCAAAGATCAATTGCTGTAATGCCATCTGAATCTTGATTGACTTCTGATACTTTATAAGATGTGTTAATATGATCTGAGCCATAGTTGAGAAAATCGGAATTGGCATTTTTTAAAATTGGCAAAAATCAGGAATCGGCAAAAAATCGGGGAAAGAATTGGCCAAAAAGAAAAAACTGAAGAAAACAAAAAATTTCATTGATTTTTTTTTTTCATGCATATTACAATGAATTAACGATATGCAAATCAAATATTGCAATAAAAACAATAATTCATGTCAAGACATCATACAAGGCTCAAGCTTTAAGTACACATGAAAGTGACAAAACACATCTTGTATTGCTTATAATATGAAAAGGTACAAAGTTACAAGTAACAAGAAGGAAAAAAAATGTTTCATTTTTTATATGCCTGCACATGGAAACAAGTAACAACAAAGTTACAATCACTTGAAAAAAAGGAAAAAAAACCTAAACCCTAAACCAAAAGGCTAGGGTTTAGGGTTTAAAATTGAAACATTGACAACTGAAATTGCATACATAGTTATCAGGCAGCAATATTTACTTAAAAGAGGAGGAGAAAATAACCCAAAACCCAAAACCCTAGGGCCTAGACTAGGGTTTAGGGTTTAAACTTCAAGTTCAAAGTTCAGAGTTTGAAATTCAAACATTAACAGCTGAAAAATGGGCTTGCATACATAGTTACCAGGTAGCAATATTTACTTAAAAAGAGGAGGAAAAAAAAACAAAACCCTAAACCCAAAACCCAAAACCCTAGGGTTTAAACTTCAAAGTTCAAAGTTTCAAACATTAACAGCTGAAAAATGGGCTTACATACATAGTTATCAGGCAGCAATATTTACTTAAAAAGAGGGTTTCGGGTTTAGGGTTTAAACTTTAAACTTCAAAGTTCAAACATTAACAGCTGAAAATGGGCTTGCATAAAAAAACCCTAAATCGGCTGCAACCTAAAAAAAAAAAGGAAAAAAAATTGCAGATTTTTTGAAAAAATCGGTGAGTTTTAAAAAAATTGGCAAAAAATCTTTGCATCACTGAGAGTTTGCTTATTGCATCGGCATTTTAAAAAATCGGTAAAAATCGGAATTCTCAACTATGATCTGAAATGAATGCATCTCAGATCGGACTGTATGGCAACATTGTGCTTGTACATTAACCTAGATAGCTAATCAAATTGAGAAATAGTAGCACATAAAAACAAGGAATATGACATGAATGGAGATTAATCAACTAAGAATTGAGTCCAGTTTTTTCTATTGATACCTAAATGTTTTCCCCACACGTTTCTCTCCCCTTGTTCCTATGATGCACATCATGATCATGTGATCTTGGAGCCTTATTTCCATCAAAATGATGCCAGAATGAGTGAGAAAAAGGTGTAACTTTTATCCCTTGTAGGATCAAGCCATGTTACCACCCTTATGGTGAATGCTATTAAGTACTGAATGATCATACAATGAGGGGTACAGACCCAATTTATAATATGATCTGGCAACAGTCATCCCTGTTTCAATTTTGCCAATTGATTCAGTTGTTGGCAAGCTTACATACCCTACCTCACTTGTGGCTTTGTTATTGGCATTTAAGGAGATTTCTGACGATCTTCTTGTCACTGCTGCTCCATTGTAACATAATAGCCTGGGTTCCATAAGAACCTGCCCCCAGGCCTTCATATCCACACAGCGGGGGGAAGAATGTGGAAGCTTGTTCCCTAACCATCTCTTTGTGGAGGTTATACTTGGGGTGGGGCATCCCAACCATGTTTCCTCTTTACCCATTCACAGGGAATGTGTAGGGGATGCCTCTGCATCCCCTCCTTGGGTCCCATTTAATGTTTGTGTGGGGGGCTTAAAGCCATTTGAGCCTAGTTTAGCAGCCTTCTAAGAGTTTGTTTAATTTGAGTTTTTTGGCTGGTGTTATTGTGCGATGTAGTAGTTGTAAAAATATAGTCCACAACATGAGAGTGGATGTCTGGGGAATGTACCCTTTGTGCCCACTTTACCGATTTACGCAGGGGTTCGTAGGGATTGTCTAGGGGCACACCTCTACATCCCTTGCGCGGGTCCCATCTAATGAGAAAATTAGAAAACTAAAGTAAAAATTAAATCTAACCAAAGTCATCAGAGCTTAGTTTAGCAGGTTCCCAGGAATTTCTTGTGCTAGTTTTTTCAATATCGTGTGTTTGTGTGATGTAGTAGTTGTAAAAATTTCTATTTTTTTAATTGGTTATATGGGATTCAAATGGGCCCCACCCATACTATGTTATGACCACATAATGGTATTACAACAGCTTCGCAGTTATGCATGTATCGCTTGGCAAGTTTTGAATCTGGGTCTTATTCTTGAAAGTCGAGGAATTTAACTGGTGGAGCTCATGCCATTTGATAGCAGTTGTAAAAATATTGTCCATAGTTGAATTTTGAATTACAAACCATGATTTATTGTTGGATTTTCATTTTGTTTTATCATTAGTAATGAGAAAATCGATGATGAGCATTTTTAAACAAGTGTTATTTGTATTTATAACTTTTTCAATGATTTCTATGTTTTATTTTTTTCATAGAGCCAACCCCTTTTTGGCAAAATTTGGTTTTGTCTTCTAGGCAGCCCCTCTTCACGTCCGTGTTTCCTGTCCCACCAACAAAGGACTCTCTGGAACATAGAATTAATAATATAATTTCAAGGCATCTAGCTAGTTTTCTGGTTTTCAACAACATTTATACTGCTTTTATTCACTTGGAGTTCTCCATGGTTGTTCTTCACATTCCATCTGTTGTCGTAACAAGTGTGTCCTCTAAGGAGTTTCAATATGAAATTCGACGATCCTCATGTATGTGGCTACAAAAAATGGTGGTTAAACCATTAGTACTATTGCTCTTGTTGAAATGTATTTGTATCTTCTGGCTAAATTATCTTCTGCCTTCAGATAAATAGATATAAATTGAGCAAGTGGTTCATTCATACTTGGACTATAATGTCACCAAAGGGCAATGGACTGATTTCTGTTGATGCAAAAGCGACTTAAGTATGGATTCCAATCCCATTTTCATCAGCAAAATATTGCTGTATGGGAAACTAAAATTGCAAAAGTTAAATTGGTAAAGCAGTTTCATTATTATTTTTTTAATATATATATATATATATATATATATATATATATATATATATTTCCCTTTTGTCTTGACTAACTCTCTCCTGAAGCTTGGTTGGGGAATTGATGCTTTACACCTGTAAAGGTAAAAGTGTGGATTTTAGATCCCACATAACCGAGCATGCCTAATTAGTGTATGTAACCCCTTTGTGGATCACAATGGAATTTTTCATTTTACCTTTATTATTCAAAATTTGTAACCCTTTTGAGTTTAGACTATTTGATCAAGCTCATGGTAAATTGTGGGTAAATTGTGCTCGGCAGTGTCTCTAAGTCTAGGGTATTCCTTTTTGCTTGCAACTGTGGTGGAAGACATGATATATTCCCCAAAATTACGTGACATGTGTGTCATAATAAAGAGGGTTTGCAACATGGAATATGGTTTGTCTGGGCTTTGTGTTTCACTTTTGGGCTTCAACTGTTTGCGTGAGGCTTTTATTTGTCTAGGAGATATTTACTATCATAGGGTAGTTTTGGTTTGGAATCAGGAGTTTTTTAGTGCTGTCCTGAATTAAGTCTGCCTATTGTTGCTGTCAATTGCTATGTGTATCTGTGTTCATATTGGTTTGTATGGCTTCTATTCAGAAATGGAGGTATTCAGTTCCCTATGATGATTTGTTTCCTCCATGTCTGTGTAATTTCAGTGAATATCAAGGCTACGCAAAGGAGTCAATTGTGGAAAGGATCAAGAAGGATTTGGAAGGTGCAGACTATAAGACCTGGGAACAATTGTTTTTGCCAATTGCTGTTGATGCAGAGGAACCCCAGGTGCCAGTGAATGAGGAAAAGAGAAAGCTAGTGGAACGCATAAACATAGAGTCACAAAATTCAAGAAAGATGCAGGAACAGTTGGACAGTCTAGTTAGAAGTCAATTCAAAACAGCTGGAAAAGAGAAATTCCTGCTTGTTGAAACACCAGAGGAGGATGTTGCACAAGGTCTTCCTCCAGTGAAATTGCAATGGCTTTTTGGTGATAATGAGGTATATGTTCCTAGAGCTGCAAGTCGTCATATGGCCCAAGGATGGAAAAAATGGCGTGAAGAAGCCAAAGCAAATCTCAAGAAGAAATTGCTCGAAGATGTTCAGCTTGGTAAAGCATATGTTGCTGAAAGACAGGTGATTATGTTAGTCATTGCTTTCATGTTTTTTGGTTTGTGCAACACTAGTAAACTTTATTTTTCATTAGAGATGGAGTATTCTAGAAGTATGATTTTAGAACAGTTATGATGGATGTAGATAAAAATTAAATCAGCCAGTGAGCCCAAAAAATAATTTTTCTTATTGGATGCATAAGTTTACTATGGATTGAGACAGCCTATTTTGATGTTTTGGTTACTTTCAATCATCACACTGTGCCATGGCTTGGATCTCTAAGTCTTGTTGTTTTATGAAGTTGCCAAGATGATGTAGGATCTGTTGTAGACTTGACAATCATTTCCTGTAAATCTTATTATCAATATGGCTTATAGTGGGATTTGGTGTTGACATCATTGAAATATCTTAAACATGCTTAAGAGCCAAATGTTCAAAGAAACTATAACTTAAGTGATCTATTTCAACTGCAGCACATAAATGTCACAAACACAGTCATTGCAGCTATAGAACAGCATAAGTAGAATCTTGAAGAATGACAATGTTTTTATCATTATATCCAGTTCATATATATACAAGACTCAGTTGTATCCAAACCCATTATTACTTTACAACCTTTGGACATAGCCTTTTGAAGAGGCTCATTGATAATTGATGCTTTTATCCAGAACACCATATGCAAAATCTAAGATCTACTACAAAATACACAATTGCACTAAATGCTACCTATGTTATTGGTGGTTACGAATCTGCCACTAAGAAGGAATTTGGTCTATCTATGCGCCCTAGACCCGTCCAACAGATTGAAAGGCCGAAAGAAAGGGATGCCTCTCGTGCCAATCTCTAGAGAAGGCCGGCTCCTATTCTATTCTAACTGGGGTTTTTAGATAAAGGAACTGGAAAGAGATTCAAAAAGTGCAGAAAGAAATGTAAATGGCATTGCAGTAACAGTGGGGAAGAACAAGCAACACAATTACTAACTAATATCCAAACTAACAGCAATCAAAACAAAGCATGTAACAGAAACTAACACTGCGATTCTTCCCTATGTATCCTCCTGTAAGAATTCCAGATTCACTTAATGCCCAATGCTCTAATCTAGAATGCAGAATTACAACAATCAGAAAAATAAATGAATATTTAGCAGAAGGCAGCATACAAGAAAGAGACAAGAGTTAGAACCAAGGATCCTTTGTATTGATGCAAACGTCTGATTACAGTAGCTCTCTAGCAATATGTTCCCCCCCTATTACATTGAAATGAACTCCCTTTTATAGAAGAATTTTCTCCCCATTACATTAATGCTCAAACCCTAAAAGTAGCTGAGATTTGACCTCCCTGCAGATGAGAGTACATCCGTATTTGGCTCACTCGTGTTTAGAGCGGCTCCGGACGGTCCTTGCAGCTGGCGCAACATGCTTCATTAATGCGGTTGGTGTAGCTTGGCCCCTGGAGCCTCTCCGGGACCTGACATGGTCGTCCTGGTGCGTCCTGAATGCTCACCTACCTTCCTTCCTCGGGATGTGTGCGTCTTTTGCTGAAGTTCGCCAAGCCCTGTTGTAGTTTGCCTAAATTGGGTCCGAAGACAAGGTTTGTTGAAGGCTGAGGGCGAACCTGAGGTTCGTTGAAAATGCGAGCGAACCTGGGAAGAAGTTACCTTAGCCGTTTTTTGGACAAGTCATGCTCTTTGGGTGAGGTTCGCCTTCCTTGAGGTCCGAACCTAAGGTTTGCTTGTAATCCTGGCGAACTTGGGAACAGTACTGCCTCGATGAGATTTGGCGACTGAAGCTGGAGTTCGCCGTGAGCAGGGGGCGAACTCGGGGTTCGCTGTAAGTTTGGGCGAACCTTGGACAGATCCTGCCTTAGTCCATTTGGAGTAGCCGAGCCTGAGTTCTGTTGTCGTTCGCTGAAGGAGCCGAACATGGGATTTATGGCCGTCATAAAAGATTCTGGCCGTCATAAAATATTCTGGCCGACGTTGAGTTTTTGGCCGACGCTGAGGTTCGCGGCTGACATTTGCTCCTGGCCGACGTTTGCTCCGGCTGCTGCTCGAACCCGAGGTTTGCTAGGGTTTTGGGTGAACCTGAGAGCATTTTGCCTTAGCATTTTTTGGAGCAAGCTGAGCCTTTAGCCGTGGTTCGCTGAAAATGATGCCAAAGCTGAAGTTCGCTGCAGAATGGGAGCGACGCTGAGAATTGCTCGGCAATGGAGCGAAGCTGGGAGTCGCTCAAGGGGAGGAGCGAGCTCGGGAGTCGCCTTGCAACGGAGCGAACTTGGAAACTTCACCTTGACGCTTGCTCGCTTGAAGTGGTGCCGACGCTGGGGTTCGCTGGCGAGCAAAAGCGATGCTGAGAATCGCTCAGGAACAGAGCGAACTTGGGGGGCTCGGTGTCTTAGTCATTTTCGTCCTCTGGCTGGGCCTCGCTCTGTAGCTGGAGCGAAGCTGAGGTTCGCTCGCTCCTGGAGCGAACTCGAGCCCTCCCTGCCTCCTAATTCTTCATGTTGTAGTTCGCTCGGAGGATGGAGCGAGGCCGGGGTTCGCTTGGAGGATGGAGCGAGGCCGGGGTTCGCTCGGAGGATGGAGCGAACTCAGGCTGAGTCGCTTCTTAGCTTTTTTATCGTCCGGGTTGTAGTTCGCCCGATATCCTCAGCGAGTCCGAGAATCGCTGCGTTTTGGAGCGATATTGGGGGGATTCTTCACTTAAGCATTTTTCATGTGTTGGGTTGCAGATCGCTCCGGGGCTTGGTGAGGCTGCGGTTCGCTGACGAAGGGGAGCGATTCCAAGAATCGTTCAAAATTGGAGCGAATTTGAGGTGACCCTGCCTTAGCAATTTTTGAACGCCCTTCTACCCTGCTCCAGAATAATGCTGAAGTTCGTTGCACCCTCTGTCTGAGGCTAGGTATCGCCAGAGATTTGAGCGAACTTGAGATTTCTAGCCGACATGGAGATTTTGGCCGACATGGAGAATTTGGCTGACATAGGGCATTTTGGCCGACGTTTGTTCTGGAGCGAACTTGAGATTTCTTGGCCGAAGTTCGCTTCTGGATGATGTTCGCATTTTAGCCGACGTTCGTCGGATGGCTAACGTTCGCTCCGAACCCCGCCCAAACCTCATTCTCGCACCATTGTTCGGGCGAACCTTGTCCTTGTCTACTTTGGCCCGAACTTCGGCATACCTACTGCGGTTCGCTTGGGATCTGGGTGATCCCTGTTCTCGCCTTAAACTCTGAGCAAAACCTGTCATTGCCTCAAAGCTGGGTGAACCTGAGCATTGGGCGAACTTGAGCATTGGGCAAACTTGGGCATTCTGGTTGTGCCTTAGCCAATTTTCTGGCCCGAAATTGAGCTTTTGGTTCTGCTTCCCGGGCCATAACTTTTGATCCGCTGCCCCGATCGCCTATTATAATATATAGCCGGAAAGCTTGCGAAAAGATCTGCAATGACGAAATATCCAAAGATCATTTCATCCACTTTATCATCCTCTTTTCGGGCCTGCGAAAACGCCAATACTTTTGCATGCCCTTTGCCACTCCATACTTAGGCAAAATTTTGTCAAAAACTTTAATGTGGAAAAAATGCCAACATTCCTGGCGGCTCGCGGGGCATTTAGCTTGTTTGAATGCAGATCGATTCCAAGCCTTTATCCATTGGGCAACAGAGTCATCCTCGCTGTCCTCCTCTGACCGTCTGCTGCTGACTAGGGGCTCTTCCTCCAACTTCTCCCCTTCTGCCTCTTCCTCCTCTCTTTGGCGCACAAAAAAGCACGAACTAAACTAAAAAAAAACTGAACTTTACTTACTAGCCAGCCTATTTACATTATTTACACAAAAGTTTGCGACATGATTGGCATGTCGCGACCACAAACCTAGCTTCGAGTGTCTATCCGGTGAATCTGCAGTGTCTGGACTAGATCTGATTGTACTTCAGTCGATCTTCGAAGTCCGGCTGGCCTCCCAAAGCTTGCCAGGTTGCGAACAGGGTGCAATGTGATAGGTCATCATGCATGCCAGTACCCATACAGTTGATGAATAATGTGGCAAAGAGGTTTGCCACATGAGAGCCTTCTTCGAGCACTGGTTGTAGTGATGGCTGGAGCCAATACCACCACTTTAGAGAGTCCATTGACTGCGGGCTGTTGAGTACGGGTTCCTCCAACTCCTTGATGCGATAGCAGGACTTTTCCGGCGATAGGCCTTCTGCCAGGATCTCCTCAGGATCAATCTCCTGATGAGGCATGCTTGTTGGGTTTTGGCTAAATACTTGCGTGCTATGCCCCGGGACACAAAAAGGGTGCAAAAATGTGCCCTCTTTGCTCTTAGAATCTGCCACTTGAGCCTGTTCCCCTTCTTGGCCCATTTCCTGATGGAAACTGCAAGCAACCATATTATCCATTGCTTGAGCAGTGCTTGCACATTCCCATCGTTGGCTTTGGACGAGATCCACCTCTTGAGCTCCACATAGCTGCATTCCAGGTCTCTACACAATTTGAGGGATCTGCCATTGTGAATACTGCGTGGGATAGACGGGAGCAACAACTACCGGAGGAAGTGATGGAGTTTTCCCCATGGTATTTTTCCTGAAAGGAGAAGAAGCCGCTTCGCTTGTACTGCTTCCTCAAAGATTTGAGGGAATCTCTGTTCGCCTGATTGCAGTAGGAGGAGGCTTATATCCGGGTGGAAAGCCCGAACATAGAAGAGGTGGGTCTGGGTGGGTGTTAGCTGGATTTCCTATGGAATTCTCCTCCAACTCTTGCAAAATCGGACATTGAATTTTGTGATGCTCTCCAGAGGTGCTCTTGTGATGGTGGAGAGGTGCATCAAAAGTTGGAAGGGATCCTGAGAGTCGTCAAATGTGTTGATGAGTGCTCTCGCTAGGTCCGCCCATGAACAAATGCTCTTACGCCCGAGTATTTTGTACCACTGTAACGCCCTTCCTTCTAAAGACAAAACCAGAAGTCTGATCATGACGTCTTCATGGGTTATGTCATGGAGGGTCGCTAGAGCAACAATATCTTCAAGGTGCTCTCGGGCCATTCCCTCAGTGCCATTGTATTTTGTTAGGGTCTTCAGGGCACTTTTGGGAATCTCATGCCAACTTTGGAGATTCAGAGGGCCAGGATCATCCCAGCCAGGATAACATACCTTTGCCATTATAGTAGTGGTCTACAGAGATCACGGTTCTCGCCACTAAATCGGAGTCGCCAGGTGAACATTCTTCTCTCCGCTTGTGAGGTCAAGGCTACTCACCAAACCTTGATTCTTCCGTGGTGTCTTCTTTCAGCTTAAAAGGCGCCTACTATCAAGAAATTTGGATCTTCAGCTCAGTCAGAGTCGCCAGGTGATTTTTCTAGATGAAGGCAAGCCAGAGATTCACCAAACTCGGGCTTCCTTAAAATATGGAGATTGTTCGTCCCACCGGGCGTGCCAGAAAAACTGTTGGTTACGAATCCGCCACTAGGAAGGGATTTGGTCTATCTACGCGCCCTAGACCCGTCCAACAGATTGAAAGGCCGGAAGAATGGGATGCCTCCTGTGCCAATCTCCGGAGAAGGCCGACTCCTATTCTATTCTAACTGGGGTTTTTAGATAAAGGAACTGGAAAGAGATTCGAAAGTGCAGAAAGAAATGTAAATGGCATTGCAGTAACAGTGGGGAAGAACAAGCAGCATGATTACTAACTAATATCCAAACTAACAACAATCAAAACAAAGCATGTAACAGAAACTAACACTGTGATTCTTCCCTATGTATCCTCCTGTAAGAATTCCAGATTCACTTAATGCCCAATGCTCTAATCTAGAATGCAGAATTACAACAATCAGAAAAATAAATGAATATTTAGCAGAAGGCAGCATACAAGAAAGAGACAAGAGTTAGAACCAAGGATCCTTTGTATTGATGCAAACGTCTGATTACAGTAGCTCTCTAGAAATATGTTCCCCCCACCTATTACATTGAAATGAACTCCCTTTTATAGAAGAATTTTCTCCCCATTACATTAATGCTCAAACCCTAAAAGTAGCTGAGATTTGACCTCCTTGCAGATGAGAGTACATCCGTATTTGGCCCACTCGTGCTTAGAGCGGCTCCAGACGGTCCTTGCAGCTGGCGCCTCTCCGGGACTTGACATGGTCGTCCTGGTGCGTCCTGAATGCTCTACCTTCCTTCCTCGGGATGTGTGCGTCTTTTGATGAAGTTCGCCAAGCCTTGTTGTAGTTTGCCTAAACCGGGTCTGAAGACAAGGTTCGCTGAAGGCTGAGGGCGAACCTGAGGTTCGTTGAAAATGCGAGCGAACCTGGGAAGAAGTTACCTTAGCCGTTTTTCGGACAAGTCATGCTCTTTGGGTGAGGTTCGCCTTCCTTGAGGTCCGAACCTAAGGTTTGCTTGTAATCCTGGCGAACTTGGGAACAGTACTGCCTCGATGAGATTTGGCGACTGAAGCTGGAGTTCGCCGTGAGCAGGAGGTGAACTCGGGGTTCGCTGTAAGTTTGGGTGAACCTTGGACAAATCCTGCCTTAGTCCATTTGGAGTAGCCGAGCCCGAGTTTTGCTGTTGTTCGCTGAAGGAGCCGAACATGGGATTTCTGGCCGTCATAAAATATTCTGGCTGACATTGGGATTCTGGCCGACATTGGGATTCTGGCCGACATTGAGTTTTTGGCCGACGCTGAGGTTCGCGGCCGACATTCGCTCCTGGCCGACGTTCGTTCCGCTTGCTGCCCGAACCTGGGGTTCGCTAGGGTTTTGGGCGAACTTGAGAGCATTTTGCCTTAGCGATTTTTGGAGCCAGCTGAGCCTTTAGCCGTGGTTCGCTGAAAATGATGCCAAAGCTGAAGTTCGCTGCAGAATGGGAGCGACGCTGAGAATTGCTCGGCAATGGAGCGAAGCTGGGAGTCGCGCAAGGGGAGGAGCGAGCGTGGGAGTCGCCTTGCAACGGAGCGAACTTGGGAAACTTCACCTTGACGCTTGCTCGCTCGAAGTGGTGCCGACGCTGGGGTTCGCTGGCGAGCAGGAGCGATGCTGAGAATCGCTCAGGAACGGAGTGAACTTGGGGGGCTCGGTGCCTTAGTCATTTTCGTCCTCTGGCTGGGCCTCGCTCTGGAGCTGGAGCGAAGCTGAGGTTCGCTCGCTCCTGGAGCAAACTCGAGCTCTCCCTGCCTCCTAATTTTTCATGCTGAGGCCGGGGTTCGCTCGATCTTGGAGCGAACTCGGGCTGAATCGCTTCTTAGCTTTTTTACCATTCGGGTTGTAGTTCGCCCGAGATCCTCAGCGAGTCTAAGAATCGCTGCGTTTTGGAGCGATATTGGGGGGGATTCTTCACTTAAGCATTTTTCATGTGTTGGGTTGCAGGTCGCTCCGAGGCCTGGTGAGGCTGGGGTTCGCTGACGAAGGGGAGCGATTCCGAGAATCGCTCAAAATTGGAGCGAACTTGAGGTGACCCTGCCTTAGCAATTTTTAAACGCCCTTCTGCCCTGCTCCAGAATAATGCTGAAGTTCGCTGCGCCCTCTGACCGAGGCTAGGTATCGCCGGAGATTTGAGCGAACTTGAGATTTCTGGCCGACGTGGAGCATTTTGGCTAACATAGGTATTTGGCCGACATGGAGATTTTGGCCGACATAGGGCATTTTGGCCGACGTTGGTTTGGGAGCGAACTTGAGATTTCCTGGCCAACGTTCGCTTCTGGCCGCATTTTAGCCGACGTTCGTCGGATGGTCGACGTTCGCTCCGAACCCCACCTGAACCTCGTTCTCGCACCATTGTTCGGGTGAACCTTGTCCTTGTCTGCTTTGGCCCGAACTTCGGCATACCTACTGCGGTTCGCTCGGGATCTGGGTGATCCCCGTTCTCGCCTTAAACTCTGTGCGAAACCTGTCATCACCTCAAAACCGGGCAAACCTGAGCATCGGGCGAACTTGAGCATTGGGCGAACTTGAGCATTCTGGCTGTGCCTTAGCCAATTTTCTGGCCCGAAATTGAGCTTTCTGGTTCTGCTTCCCGGGGCCATAACTTTTGATCCGCTGCCCCGATCGCCTATTATAATATATCGCCGGAAAGCTTGCAAAAAGATCTGCAATGATAAAATATCCAAAGATCATTTCATCCACTTTATCATCCTCTTTTTGGGCCTGCGAAAATGCCAATACTTTTGCATGCCCTTTGCCGCTCCATACTTGGGCAAAATTTTGTCAAAAAATTTAATGTGGCAAAAATGCCAACAGTTACATCTCCCCTGAATGAAAAAAATTTAATAGCAAGGCTCTTGTCTGGCCTATTATTGCTCCTTGGGGGGTATGTTGCTGTTGTAGCTGTTCCCCCTCTTGTACCTGGGGATGCAATCCAGTGAACACCTGCCAAATCTTGTGCTGTAGTCTGGGCCACCTGTTATTGTTTCTAAGGTGCCTATTGCTTTATTTCGTCACTGCAGCATATAACACCACTTTCCTTTGATCTTACCAACTCTTGAGAACATGCTGGTTTTGCTACCTAAATGCTTTGTTTTTTTTTAAAATCCTCTGTATAAGGCAAATTGATCATATTAGAGTGTCCTGATGGCTTGTTAAAAGTGTATTCAGTAGGCTACTGCAAGTTTAAAACATTCAAATCCTCTGTATAAGGCAAATTGATCATATTAGAGTGTCCTGATGGCTTGTTAAAAGTGTATTCAGTGGGCTACTGCAAGTTTAAAACATTCAATTCTGTTGTCCAATTTGCCAATGCCTTATTTAACCTGTCTGTCCCCAATCTAGCATATTTATTTATTAAAAAAAAAAAAAAATTATAGGCTGAATGACTGCATTTGACCTTTTGGTTATTGCATTCAAATGTGCAATAGGCGTTTGCATTTGCTGTTTCTCAACTGCAGCATTTTCTTACTCTAGTTACCTCACATTAGTTTTTAATGTAGTGATGTATCGCATGTATTGATATGCTTCTGTCACCATTTCCTTCAACTGCAGATGGTTTGAATTTACTTCTTCGTCTTCCTGGTTTTGTAAGTCTGCACCTTGGTACACATACTGGATAGAGGACCATAACTCTTAAGGTGTTCTATACTTATAGCTTCAGTCAAACTTGAGCTATTGACTTGTTTGAATAAATTTTAACAGAATCTAAATTTTGTGCTTTGCTCCTTGCCCAGATTGTCCACTATGTGCTTCAATTTAGTGGCAATGGAGACTCACATGAAGTTCTGCCTTTTATTTTTATCCTCACGTCCTTCGGAATTCCTCTCCTCTAATGGTATGTTTAAACTTGTAGCCTTCCCATTTATCCGTTTTTACTAACGGGGCTTACAGCCTTAGTACATGAGCCTAGCTTAGGAAACTTTTATTTTTCAATTACAATTTGCTAATGCTGCTGCTTATGTACATATTGTTTTAACTGTTTGGTTTTGATAGTGAAAGTTGAAATTGTTTCCACATCAGGTTTATTGAATGAATTAAGAACTACTGCTGACACCTCTGGCTGTGTTGTTTGCCCGGAACTAGTGTTGGATGTGTTGTATCCTTTGCAGAGAAAAGGGAAAAAATTGTACACTGTACACCTCAGAACAAGGGGCAGTCTCCTGAATTATCTGGTATGGGTGGTTTTAGCCCATGGTTTATTCTAATACCACTTGGTGGTTTAGGGTTGTTCGGTGTTGCGAGATACCTATATATATAGTAACTGCTTTGTTAAAAGTAAATAATAATATAAAGAAAGAGGCTTGGCTTTGAGTTTCTGTTGGTTTTCTTGGTCAAGGGTTTCCAGGATAAATATTTGTGTTTATCGTGAATGTATATTATTTTTCCTTCTATTTGACGATTTTGTTTGCATTAATATCTCTAGAATAGTTTTATCAAACTCTTCATTTGGTATCAGAGCCTTTGGTTGGTAAGCCGTGTGCCAAGTAATCCCCTTGGCGTGCCAACTCCCTGGCACGACATGTGCTTGTGTTGTTGAGTGTCGAGCCTTGCAACCCTTTAGTGTTGGATGCACCGCAATTGGACATCTCGAGTGTAGGGAGCGTTTTGCAATCGGGTTCTCGTGTTTGTGTGTGTGTGTTCCGCAATTGGAACCCAACCCCAATCCTTGTGTGTGTCCATCCCACGAGCCATTCAAGATGGTTGAACAAGGAGCGAGCGGTGGCAGGGCCCGTCGGGCCGATTGTTGAGGCATTTCGGTGAGCTCGACCACAATGTGATTGATAGGGTCGATGAGCTTGAAGCGAAAATCAAATTGATGGGCAAGGTCGTGGCTGAACTTCAGGCCAGGTTAGAGGAGGATGTGGTGACCAGGGTGAGGCTTTAGGAGGAGTTAGCCTTGTGCCAAGCAACAACAACATTAGCACTAACCCATGCAACGACTACCATCTCTCCTACCATAACAGGTTGAGCGATGAAGTGCTGATGTGCGAGGGTCCCCATCTTCTAAGGGATTGCTTGAGGGAACGAACAACTGCCAGGCTGATCAACAATAGTAAGGAGAACAAGCAATTACTTGAGAGACCTAAGGCGAGCCAGCAGAAAGAAAGCCTTGTAGAGAAGAAGAAGGCAGGACCTTGGCTGCGTTGTTGGACTTTCCATAGGCCTCACACCTAGAGAGAGTGTCCCCAAAGGCTAAAGGACATGGATGTTCAGTAGGAAGCTGCAGACGATAGACGAGACCAATAAACAGTGAGTGCCATCCAAGGTGTGGATCCTCAGAAGGAGGATAGGTGGGGGACTTCAGACCTTGCTCAAACAATGAACTTTGACAATCAATCTAGTTCAACAAAGAAGACAGGAAAAGTCTTTGTGGAAGCGAGAGAGGTTCAACTGGGCCGATGAAGTGGATCATGAGATGGCGCAACGTGAAGAGAGAGCCCGTGCTAAAAAACGGAAAGGTGTGAAGAGCTTGAAAGAGTATTGGGATGAAAAAACAGAGCACATTGATGAAGGGGCCACCTCTTGGATTGAGGCGGGTAAAGATGATGTTACCAACTGAAGTGAGGACGGATGCCCTCCCCAACACGGCCATAGGCCATGCCAAATTGTTGACAATGACTTTTGTGAAGTGTGAGGAAAATGAAGGGAGTTCGACAACACACAGTTTAAGCCCAAGTGAAGGAGATGCAGCATGGCAAAGGGACGACAAGAAGATTGTTTTCCCATCTAGCAAGCGATGCATAATAGTAGTCGTTAAACGCTGGGGAGGTGCCTCCAAGAAGGACCGACTCTTCTCCAGGGTGTGTGTTTGAACAATCCCATCGCAGTGACTAGCAATTGTGAACAATGAGAAGCAGAGATTGATGTGTTGTGTATTTGAGCTATGAGAAGTGATAGCTGTGTAGAGGGCATGCAGACGGCAAACTGAGTTGGTTCGATATTGGGGGCCCGAATGAAATTCGAACCGAAATAAAGTGAGCTCGAAAGTAGCGGCCACCAGGGAGCACAATCTGAATAGGAGAAGGGTGGAAACCTCAAGGGTCGAGCAGTGTGGAAATTGGTGATCCAAGGGAGCCACGGTAAAGTTCCGACGTCCTGAGTTGGAATTTGAGGCAAAAGCGGATAGGAGAGGCCACACCAACCTAAGAGCAGAAGGGGAACCTAAAGTACTACACTTTGGAGAAGGGCTCCAGAGACTGAGCGGGTTGTAGGAACTAGAGGATGGAGCTCATCGTTGCTCAAGTATGGAGGGAAGTTGTAAGGGAGGGACCCAACACCAGCCACCCCTGGGATGTTGCAGTGTCGAGGATGTCACTAAATTTTAAGTGGGGGAGGATTATGATGGGTGGAGTCGTCTCCTACCCCATCACCAATGTCCACAAGTTGCCTTGAGTTTTTCCGTGCTTAGAGTGGGTGCTAGGCCAAACAGGCAAGGTGTTTGCAAGAGACAAAGATTTGCATGCTGTCCCAGAGTTCATGAGCGTGATGGTGTGCGTTGTGCCGAACAAGCAAGTGAGCAAGCGGACAGACTTGGGGCCGATGTCCCGCCTTCGGGCATAGTCCAAACTGTGGGATCAATCAATAACCCTTGGGGCTTGCGAGCCCATCGAGCACCAAGTCGTGTTGTCTTTGTATAGCCGTCGGGTTGAGTCGACTGGGCAAAGTGTAATGTTGTGAAAGGCCATCGGTCGACTTGTAATAAGGATCTCGAGTCCAACCTTTGCATATAAATAAACGGTACCTGGTTCTCAAATGCGTGTGCTCTCTTGTGTGGATGTATTATGCTTTGTTGTAATGCGAATGTATGATCCTCCTGCTACCACTAACACCTTGAAGTTACAAATTTGTATTGTGGGTCGTTTGTTGTGCTGTGTAGGGATCTTGAAGCATTGGAAGGTGTATTCTGTGGTGTCTTTAGCGAGTCCAAGGTGTGTACGGTGCCGAGTGGCTTAAGGGTCACTACCCTACGACCCTGACTTGGTCAGAACTGGAAGACTCAACAATCCTTGCTGATTGTAACGGATCCATTTACTATTAGCTAAGCTTGGCTGAGTACACTAAACAATCATGCAAGACATATATGAAATTTTCTAGAATTAGTCTACCATTCCATCCAATTACCTTGTTTTCTGTGTTTTGGACAATAAGCAGATACATAGATTTATAAAATACTCAAGTCTTCACATGTTGTACAAATTTTACATGTAGATAGAAGGATAGTGCATGTTGGACACTTGTCTCACATGCAACCCTTGAGGATCACATACACTTGGTAACTTAAATTATCAATAGGTGTTAACAACATTAAGTTGTGACCCTTATATTAAATTATTTATAACTTGTGTTTACCAGGTTCATCTTCTGTGTTGTGTTTGACAACATTGAAATTTGAAATAAATTTGGCATATGATAAAATTTGGAATAAAGATTACCAATAAATTTGGCATACTAAAAATTTAAAATATGTTCATAATTTTGTGAATTTAGATTGAAAATAAAAAGACTAAAATAAAATTATTTTCTTTCCTTAATAGCTTTTGATTTCATTAAATTAAAAATAAAAAAACCTATGTTCTTCAAAGTTCCTAATCCTAACTAATGCTAACTACCTAAGTTCCTAACTAATACTAATAAATTTATTTATTTTTAAACAAGAATCGTGGTGGTCTAGCCCCAAGCCAAATATCTCAAGGAAAAATGAAAATAGATGAAAACATAAATGTGTAGCCTATGTGCTACACTCGACATAAGATAAAAATTAAAAGAATATTAAATTCTTAAACTCTATGTTCTTTGGTTTACTTCTCTTTATTGGATGATGGATGGCATCGACTCCCATTGCATGCATGGTGATCTACCTTTGCTTGATATACAATGAAATTTACTCAATTCATTGACTTGGACATCGATTCATGGTGGCATGAACAGAGATTGATGACGATATTCATTAGATTCATGACAACTGACCCCGATCGTGAATGCCCTGTTAACCTTGCAGAGGAAAATAGACAACAGTTGACAAGGAGGGTTTTTTTTGCAAAGGAAAATGATCATGAGCCTATAGATGTACATCATTGGTGAATATAAACAACAACAATCGGGATAGGTAGAAAATCATCGATTTTTGAACTCCAAAGCTTCAAAGAGAAGGAATTTGGTAACACAACGTATAACATTAAGTGATGAACCTTGTGACCTTCATATTAGATCACTAAATTATATGTCTAAGTATTACAACATTAAGTTGTTACCCTTGTGACTCTCTTAATAGCATAATAACATTAAGTGCTTTAGGTGTATTAATATTTATTTCATTACTCCTAACTCTAAGCCTTTCTTCAAAGTGGTTAAACTTATTTCTACCATTGTATTGATGGTTGACGACATTCATTAATTTCACCTAACTTTGACTATGAATACCAACAATTGGTAGGGAGGGCTTATTTTTTGCGAAAGAAAATAAGCACAAGCCCATGAAGGAACATCATGGAGGACATGTCTTTGAGATGTCTTTGATTGATCAAAAGGAGGGAGTTGAACAGTTGCCTTTTTCAATATAGTTGTTGGGAGAAAGAGAGGTCATTCAAATACCTTTGTTAGAACATAAGAGGTAAACAAAACTAATTAGAAATTCAAAGTGTAAGAAAAGAAACTAGGGTTTAATCATAGACAACTGAAAACTTTATTCTTTCTTCAAAACCTATTTCTGGGTATTTGGTAGATTCTTCTACACTTGAACGATTCATGTGTGGGATTCAAATGGTTATTTGAATGGGCTGCCTTGACCTCCTTTCATCTCTTATAATCACAAGAACGTGCAAAAGTGAGGCCAAGTCTGACCAAGGTCAGCGGAGCGTAGTCTTTTTGTTAAGACTCAGGAGTCTTGGCGAGCTCGGTGAGTCTCGCTAGTTTTTGAAAAAACTCAGTGAGTTTTTGGTGTGAAAAAGTGCGAGTTGATCCAAAAAACTCGTTGGGGCTAACTTGGCCTGGTACCTGGTGAGTAAGAAAAGTACTTGCCGAGTTTTGTATCACTGCTTCTAATTACTAACATTTAATGTGAAGTAATTACTTTTATCTACATTACTTAGGTGATTTGAATAATTGCTTTTCTTCTAGATGATTAGAATAATTGCTTTTCTTCTTATCATTAGTGTCAAATGTGCTATAAGAAATTACAAAAATAAAAATTAGGTTAATGGATCCAATTAATAATGTTGCAGTTTTTTTTTTCTTCTGATAATTTTTTATATGGGATTGAAACGGGTCACACCTATATTATATCATGACCAAATAGTGTTATTACAATAACAATTTTGGCAATTCCATGTATATTGCTTGGCAAGAATTGAACCCTGGTCTCCGCCTTAAAAGTCGATGTATTTAACCTGTTGAGCTCATACCATTCGATTAAAAATGTTGCATGCTGTTTTCTAACACACTGAATATTCTTTCTTAACCTGTCGATATTCCATGCATTTTAGCTATCCCTTTGGACTTACACACCCTTTTTCCAGTATCTCTGCTTCCTTTAGAAGTCTGCCATGTTCCATGTTTTCACCAAATTTTATAAGTTTTATGTGTATACACATTTCTCATTTCTGTAATTTTACATAAGGATCATTGGAAATTTGGAGCATTTTCTTGGTTCTATGTAACATAGAAAGGAATATGTATTAAGTACATTGTGAAGGCTAATGCCTTTTTCCTAATTCTGCCTTTTTAAGCAGTTATGGTTCTCAAATTGGTAGATATTTTAGATAATGTGTTCTTAATTGGTTCCACATGTGGAGTTACATGAAGGATGTTGTGAACTATGCTGCTTTAAGGTCCTATGTGAAGGGTTTAGTCTGTCTTTTACTTATTGTATCAAGACTCTGACTATCTTGTTTGCTATTTGTGATGACAGTCACGCCTTCTATCATATCAGGAAAGAGTCATTGCCAGAACACGGTATAATGAAAATGAAATGAGATGGGAGATAGACCCTGTTGCTGCTTCCTTTGCAGTTTCCAAAGAGTTGGTGAGATGGGCTGGTATTCGACAGGACTGGGCTGTGATGTATATTGGTCTCAAGGGAGATGACAGAATATACCATGTTGATATCCAGGTGTGCATTTTTGGGTTCTGTTGGTGCCTATTTTGTACTTCAAGTTTTATGTATGGAACATTAATTATGGCAAAAAAATTCAACAGTCTGTCTTCCTGTTCATATAAAATTTTGGTTGTGGTTGTTCTAGTATCTGCATGATTTAATTACATATTGAAAGTTCCCTTAATTTAGGATAATTAAAAAGAGAACTTGGAAAAAGTAGAAAGTCATCCCAACTTGGTGTCTTTTGGTGCATAGTTGCATATTTGGAATTTTTTTTTTTGAATTGGTTATATGGGATTGAAATGGGCCCCACCCGTATTACATCATGACCACATGGTGGTATTACAACAAGCTTGGCAATTATGCATGTATCGCTTGGCAAGATTCGAACTTTGGTCTCCTCCTTGAAAGTTGAGGAATCTAACTGGTTGAGCTAATGTCATTTGATGCATATTTGGAAGTTAATCTTATTGCATTTTATCCTTTTCTGGTAGATTACAACGTCTGAAGTATATTTCTTGTTTCCTGTGAATTCAGCAATCTGATCATCTTTTTTGAATGTTTCTGTTGAAGGCATATGATTCTCTTTTTGAGCAAGTTGGAGGATTTGATGGACTTTTTGTAAAAATGGTCACCTCTGGTGTTCCAATCACTGTGAAATTGAATCGTCGACGAAGCCTTAAGCATTTCATTCAGTTCTTTTATATAATAGTGACGGTCCCAGTATGGGACTGGTATCTTGAAAAGTTAAAAGAAGTATTGGATGAATTTATGGTTAGATTTGGTTTCCCCATTATTGAGTTGATTACTCAAAGGCTGGTGAGTAGCACGTAAACATTTGAAGTGTTGTGCTTGTGTATTCTTTCAATTGTTCCTTGAGTTTGAGCAGGAGGTATACTAACTTTGAATTGCTTTGGGTATGGAATGGTCCAAGGTTGGAGAGCTCATTGTTGGATCAACATATTACTTAAATTGGGCGGTAACTGCAGAACAGCGTGCTCAGGAAATGAATGAATACCGTCGTGTACAACTTCGACTTCCATCATGGTTCATATTTACTGTGAAATGCTGCTTATATGGCTATCCTATTCTAGTAGTGCTCCGATATTTGTTTAAATTTCTTCGGAAATTTAAATACAGTAACCCTTTCTTAGTAACATTACCTGAAACTCCTCGTCAGGCGAGGCTAAGCAAAGTGGTAAGTATGTCTGTTCTTATCACAATGTTTTACTTGCACTGTTCATTTCTAACTTTTGATCAATTGTTTTATTGTTCTGATTAGTCAGAATTTTGGCGGAAGTTTTGGTTTTTTTTCTATTTGTTTTTACTGGTTCTGCTTCAATCTTTTAATGTATCCCTTATTTTTTTTTTCCCCTTCAATATAAGCTGTGGAAACTTCCAAGTCTGTTTTGCCCCAGGTCCTAATAGAAACCTTATCTATGGAGTGCTGACTTGAGGGAAAACTAGTTATTATTTACTTATAAATAGTAAATGGTCACCGCAGATATTTGAATGGTAGACATAATTACCAAAACTTATTTAAGAACTTATATTACAACAACCTTCACATAGAAAGACAGATACAGGCCTTAAAATCATGGTTGGACAGCCGCCAGAAACATTTGGTTTTTGCTATTCAGAGGGTATGAAGATTATGGTAATTACCCTTTTTATTTGTAGAGTAATGCTATGTAATATGGTTAGTCTGTCTGGCTTAAAGGTCTAAATTAGCCTGTTGTATCAGTTAGGGTATCAAGTCATTCACCTAATCATATAAAGAAGGAAATAGATAATATAAGAGATGTATGCTTATACAGTTGAATGTTAACGCTTGATGTATAAAATGTAAATTTTATTAGGAAAAAAAATAGGAGCTCATTTTACATTGGTTCTCATCACCTTTGATTTTCAAAATATTGTCAATTGTACAAGTAGAATAATGGTTACACAGTCTATGTTACCTGTCTGAGATCTCTAGCTACTTTTCAACATCAAAGGCAACCATTTCCAACGGTTTATTAATAATGTGTTGATATCATTTATGTCAAATGTGGTAAGTGCATTCTTATACACATGTTGTTATCTACAATGCTTAACGTGAAAGTTCTATTAGGAGTAGATATGATATATTCTGTAGTACATTGACTCTCACCGCCTTTGATCTAAAATGTCACTCCATTTATACAGAGTGGACCAACAGTCACATAGTCTATATCATCTGTGTGACTTGAAGTGATTAATTCATGAGGAATTCATAGACATTGTGGCCATCTACATGATGATCAATGATGACTTGGATTGTTGATGTGTTTTAACTTAATACATTATATGCCAATTATGTGTGTTAGTACATTTATGCATGCAGCATGTTGATCATATTTTCTTATACATTTATACATGGCCAGAATCACCTCCGCACAACACTTGTCTCAAGACATAATGGAGATTCATCAAAATGATGACATAAAACAGTCAGAAATGCTAACTATACATTAATGACGTCAAGCAAACTAGAAAAGGAGAACGAGAGAGACATTCATGCACTATGAAGGATATTGTGAGCCTAAGTGGAAATTGCTATAACTGCTCTGACCCTAGGGTAGAAATCCTGGGTCTGAAGAAATTTGAATCTGAACCGTAAACACAGATCTGAAATTTTGAATGCTGATCATTAGATATCATGGGCTTTATAAAAGGGTTGAAACCGTAGAAGATTTAAAATTTGGACAAAACATGTAATATAAGGTTTTTTATGACCAAATCGGGACAATACTGGAATGTTAGTTCTAGGCAATACATAGGAGAGAAGTTTTCCAAGGAAGTATACGTGCCAAATTAAGCCAAGAAATGCGAAAGAGCATTATGGTTACTGCACAAAGATCATATCTGTGGGCTTTTGAACAGAAATCACTTCCATAGAATATACCATTGCCTATTACCTAAGCAGCTGTTTATAGACAATTTCCTTCTTTATACTTTGCATGTGGGTTAATTAAGTTTTTACTATAATTGCATTCACTACCAAAAGTCTCCTAACTTACATGAACATATAATCTGTCAGCTAATAGAAATTATAAGTGACTATTCTCAACATGATGGATATGATTTACAAATAACTAGTATTGAAATACATTTCTTCAGGCACCTTAACAGTTTTTCCTCCTTGATTTGCATTGCCTTAAGGCAATTGTAGTATCAGGTGTTGTAGTATGTTGGGCCTTTCTCATGTAAAATCCTTCAATGATCAACTAGATATTTCAATTGTGCCTTAGTCATGAACTCCTTCGAAGTTGCTAAAATTATAATTTTACACAAAATCGAGAAGAGCGTTGTCTTTATCATCTATGGGAGGCAAGGTGTTTGAATTTTTAACCTTTTACCTTGCTACACTCTTTAGGTAGGGTACATGAGAGGTGTTATGCACTTCCTACCATGCAAATAGTTCAAGAGTATATGCAACCTATAACACTTTTGCTAGAACCTTCTAAGGCACATGTTTATTGGAAAAATGCATTCAGTTAAAAAGGATATACAAGATGCCCAATGGGCTTGGGGCTACCAGTGGGGAACAAATACTTTCACACCATAGATGAAGGTTTCAATCCCATGGTTGAACCTTAGCATTTATCAAATGGTATCAACTGGTTGAATTCCTCATTTTTCAAGGAGGAGACCCAGTTTGAATTGCCAAGCTGTTGTAATACCACTATGTGGTCACAATGTAATATGGGTAGGGCCTATTTCAATTCCATATAACCAATTGAAAAAGAGGATGTAAAAGATAAAGAGAGGCAAGTCAATATGGTGTTTTTATCGAGTTTGAATCTAGAATATTATAAGACACAAAGTTATTGAAACCATGCATTTAGTTAGAAAGGAGAGACAACATTGAGAGAGGTGAGAACTAGGTATTAAAGTGGGGCGAAATTCCATCATAGGAATATGCCATTAGAAAGAACAACTTGTAGAAAGAAGAGCATCAAAATGGACTAGTTAGAAATCAAGAGTGCCAACTACCTCCCAAACTTGTGGCATGACTCGATGTTAATAGGGGTGAGGAATCTCACATAAGAGAATGAGGTGTATTGATTGAGTTTGAATGCCGTATTTAGAAATCAAAGAGTTATTTATGGCACAATATTGTGATTAGGTGTGTAAACACTTCAATTGCTTGTTATACCTAATTATTATTTTTTTTAAATTTGGTTATATGGGCTGAAATGGGCCCCAACCGTATTACATCATCACTATGTTGTCATGACATTTCACCCAACTACATAAGGGTATTACAACATGTTACTTGGCGAGATTTGAACCTGGGTCTCCTCATTGGAAACCCATATTTTTAAACACTTGAGCTCATGCCATATGATTATAACAAATTTAACTTTTAATCCTTATAATATACATGTTTGGTAAATTTATTAAATATTATAGGCATAAATCAACATGAGCAGAACATTTTTCTTTAATAATAATATCTTGGTCCAAGATTCTCATACTTTGGCCCTAGTTTTCCATCCTTTCTTCTTTTAGGTAAGATAAGATAATTTTATTAATGCCCGTGGATGGCCAAAGTAGGTCAATCAGACTCATTTTGAAAAGAGCTGTTACAATGCACTGTAGTAACCAAAAAATACAATGAAAACAAGCTAAATTTGGACTTAAGAATCTAGTGTAAACGACACTGAAGTTGAACAATTGTATGGCATAAAATCACATCCTTGAGGGTTTACGCAAAATGGATAAACCCCAACATGCTAAGAGAGAGCCAATGGTCGAGGTAGAAGAGAGATAGAAAGGATTTCTAGTGGATCAAAGTGCCAAAACTAACTTGTAGTGGAATGTAAAGTAAAAGCACAATCATCATCATCACTGACTATTCCAAAAGAGCCAAGTGCCAACACATGATTTAATGATGCTCCTAGGAGAATGGCCAAGACTAAGAGGTCCTAGTTGGATAATCTTGGGAAGACATTGAGTTCGAGTCCTCAAGACTCTTTTGACATCTATGGTTGTGGAACCAAGAGAAGAGGATAGGAAACTAGCGAGTTGCATCTATCTACAACTCCTTGGTACGTAAGGGTGGCCAAAACCCAATGTTGGAGAACTATAGTCCTGTCTTGCCACATGCAAGAAAAAAGAAGCAAAGCCCTAGTAGCCACTCTTGTATGCAAAAAGGGTGCGTAGATTTGTCATTAACATTTTAAAGAGCTATAGCTTCAAATGAACATTTATTATTCTTGACTATAGAGAAAGTGCGAAAAAATGAGGTGATTAGTTGAGCAGAAGTTGGTCTCCCTTGTCATAACTCATGTCGAAGAGCGATAGCTACCCTAAGGTATAGAGCCAAGCACCTTTGGTTAGGATAGTTGAAAAATTGGAAAGCAATTCACTTGAGTCTTTATACAAGCAATAGTATGCCTCTCTCAAATCTCATAATAAATAGGACATCAGAAGGTGAAATGTTCTTCAATCTTCACCTCTTGAATAGAACAAAGACAACATACCCTATCCTCTCAAGGAATATGGTCTTTTGTCTAAACTCGCAACTAATGTGAGCACACTCTAAGTTGGCCAAAATAAATCCTAAGGTTGTGTGCCCAATATTGTTGGATATAATCAAGATGAGTGATAAAGCCATTTTCAATCCTCATGTAATGTTTTTTGTAGAAGGCCGACTTAGGACTAAGAGGTTGAGGTGGATTTGTTCAAGTGATCTGAATATATTGTTCATAAACACCTCAGTGGTTACTTTTGGGTTTCTTATTTCAGGCACAAGACACATAGATTAAGTGGTGTTTGTGATTTGGGTGGCGTGCCTTGGTTACTTTTGGGTTTCTTATTTCAGGCACGAGACACATAGATTAAGTGGTGTTTGTGATTTGGGTGGCGTGCCTTGCCTCGTTTGAGACTGCCTTCGTCAACAAGTGTCATTAATTGCATCAATTGAGTGCTCCAGATGTATGTGGTTTCATATCAAGCGGGGCCCACCCCCTCTTAGAGACATCTTCGTACGAGCATACTATTTTCCTCCACCATTGTCATCTTTTGTTATCCACTTTGGTGGTGATCCATACTTGGATCTCTACTCGAAGATATGTACGTAATCATCATTCGGTGATGTCATTCTTTTAGGTGAATTTAGTGCCCACATTGGGATCCATTAGGCACCTTTTATTGATCCCATAGGTGGTGAGTTCGGTCTCTTTAAACTTGACCCCATGGATCTTGCATTCAATAGGACCTCTGCAGATGAAAATCACCTTGTTATCACTTATGGAAAACATTTGATTTAGTTTTGTGAGTCACATAGCATCTATCTTGGTTCTCAATGGAATTCCTCGGTTCCTAACTCCTCCAGGTTCACTTGTTTTCTGCATGCAGGAGGTGTAAGAGTGGTTGACTATGTTATCACGAACAGGGCCTTACTTTTTGCTATTCATAACTTTTAGGTTTCTAGTCAGCTTTCCTTGGTTGATGAGGCAATGTTGGCTTTCTCCTTGGGTTCACCTTCTTTTACCTCTTAGTCTTTTCCTCATGCATCACCAAGTTGTACCAACCATATCATGATTCATTTTGATCCTTGTTTTACCGATGATAATGTTGCTTGTCTCTCCTAGATGATATCCTAATACTACTCTATTAATTTCAACATAACAACCAAATATGAATTTTTGTCTCGCACTTTACGGAATGTAGCCTTTGACTCCTTTCCCACAATTTTCCTTGGCCAAAGCTTATCTGTTGCATTGGTGCTTCCCCTTTGAATAGTTGGTATAATGAAAAATGTTTAGTCCATGCATTGAAAGCTTCGTTTCACGCTTATCCATGAGCCTAGAGCTATATCTCCCACTTGGAGGGAGTATAAATGCCTCATTCAATGTAAGAAGTGAAATTTTCTTGTCAGTACACATTATGAGCTTCTAGATGCTCTTCATCACTCTCCCAAAGCCTTTTGGCACACTCTTCTTCATCGAAGCCCCCTCTTATGTGCATTGATAACAAGTCCTAGGTCTCCCTTGCTAAATCCTTACATGATATCCTAGGACAGCCCACCATCCATATCTCTTCTACCCCCAACTCTAATAACGTAACCTCTTCACTATAGGGGACATCAAAAGAGCTATACATAAATTATGCGCTAGCAAGGCTGCTGATTTTGAGGTATTTCAAGCCAAGTTCTTGAAATATAGTGCTGAAGCTCTTGGCTATCCCATTGCTGAATTATTCAATGAGGTGGTTTGTTTTGGCTTCCTTGCCTCCTGGTTAGAACATGTTACCCACCCCATATTCAAATTCAACTAACTACAAAACTATCATGATTGGACACACATTTGCTAAGCTTCATGTAACAATTTTGAATATGAAACTCCTAGAACAACTAGATCAAGTCAAGCTTATTAAATTATGGATCATGTTTTTACTCTCAAGGGTATTATTGAAGAGGCTCATCAATGGTCTTTTAAAGTATATTGCTTTTTTTTTTGTGGACTTTAGAAAGGCCTTTTACACTATTCCTATACCATCCCAAATCAGCCTCCTATTACTATTCCCTCCCCCCCTTCTTCGTGCCACCTCTTTTCTACTGGTCTTGTCAAGCAGGCTATCTGGAAACTCTGTACGAGCAAAGTAGCAAATTTGGATGGGTTACAGGCAAAATTTTTGAAGCATGGTATTGACCCTCTTGTTAGGCCCCTCACTGATCTCTTCAATCTCTCTGCCTGTTCTGGGTTTCCTGATTCCTGGACTCAGCATATCATGCACCCTATTCATAAGGCAGGTGATCCCCATGAACCCAATAACTACAAGACTATCATGATTGGGCATATCTTTACCAAGCTCAATGCCACAGCATTGGATGTGCTTCTCTCCCGAAAGTTGGAGGAGGGGGTTTCAGGGATCTTGGCCAAGCTGGTTTTCAGCAAGATCACCAGACCACAGATCACATTCTAGTCCTCAGAGCTATTATTGAGGAGGTGCGTTCTAGGTCCTCGAAGGTTTATTGTTGCTTTGTTGACTTCAGGAAAGCCTTCGACACGGTGCCTCGACATTTACTTCTTGAGAGACTTCGGTTAGTTGGCATCTTTGGGCAACTTTTGATAGCGGTTACACGGTTATATGAGACTGTGAAAGGTTGGTTTCGCTCCCCTCAAGGGCTTTCAGACAGTATTCTTAGCACCATAGGAGTGAAACAGGGGTGCCCCCTTTTTCCGACACTTTTTGATATCTTTATCGATGAGCTTGAGAATTTTATTAAGGAGAACGCTAATGCAGAGGATGGTTACCTTCTTCACTATGTGCTGATTTCTATTCTCCTCTTTGCTAATGATGTTGTTCATTTGGCCTCTTCTCCTAAGGGACTTCAGCGCCATCTGGACAAACTTGCTGCTTTTTGTGACTCGAGACAGCCGACGGTGAATCTTTCTAAGACCAAGGTTATGGTATTCAATACTACCAAAGAGGCTCTATCTCATCTCCACTTTTCTTTCCAAGGTCGGGAGGTCGAGATCACCGCATCTTATGTGTACTTGGGGGTTCTTTTCACTGGTCCCACTTTTAGTATTAAACACGCCGCCCAGGCCCGGGTGTGTAAGGGATATGCAACTCTGTCTTTGCTAGAGAGGAATTGCTTCAAAGCACATTTTCGGGATATACCTGTGAAGATGAGGATTTTTGATGCCTTGGTCAAGCCAACTATTACTTATGGGTCAGTGGTTTAGGGTCCAAGCCTTGGCCCGACTAAGTGGTCACGGGTTGAACGAGTCCAGACACTCTTTCTTCGACGATTCATTCGCTGCAAGGGCACAGTCCCCCGCTCTATTATTTAGGCAGAGTTTGGGGCTTCTTCTCTCCAGCTTGAGATTATCTTCTTGATTATCGGTTATCTTCACAGGATCCGTACTTTCGAAGATATCCCTGAGGGTTGTAGGCGGTACCCTTACCTCGCCCTTCGCTCCTCGATGGAACTCTCTCCGAGTTCTTGGGGAGGCTGGAGGAGCTGGTATTTTCAAGTTTCTGCTCTCCTGGCTAGCATTCATATACGGATAGACAGGCTCCCGCCTTATTCCTTGGGGGTTCTCTCCCCCTCTCGGCTTAGTAAAGAGAAGATGCTCCAGGAGATTCGGAAGGAGGTTAGTCTCCAGTACACCAGATGCACATGGATCTCTCCTGTTGCCCCTCTTTCCCCAAGCTGTCTTTCTACCATGAGCACTTCTTACAGTTTCAGGAGGGCAAAATAGTTCCTCCACAATACCTTCAGCAACACACAATGCATAGTCGTCACTATTGGGCAACTCAGGGTGTGTTCTCACCAACTCCGGATTGAGTCAGATCACCATCTTCCGACGAAGGAGTGGATTTGCTTGTTTTGCTCCTTGGGTGAAGTTGAAACCCTTCATCACTTTATTTTTTGTTGTCCCATTTTTTATGAGATCCGAGGTAGGTTCCATTGCCTTTTCAGGGACAACTCTCGATCTGTTTCTACCTTCTTCAGATACTGGACCAGCGTTGTCTCGCACTCTTTCTTAGGGAGATAACTCGGCTTCGACGACATAAAAGTTCTCCAAATGGATCTCACCCTCCTCAACATCGGCTCATCACAATATACTTCACCAACTCCGACGGACCAGGTGACTTCAATCGGAAACGCCCCACATCATCCAGTTCGGACAGAAGTAGGGTCACTAGACAACGCACCAATAGTTTGTCAGGGTTCCGAACTAGCAATAGGCAGAGACATATCATGGACTTCTTTAGCTCCGGTACTTTGGCCTCGACTGTTAGGAGAGATTAGTTTCTGGCGGTTCTTGGAGCTTGCCCCCCCTGGGCTGCTCCCTCCCCCTCCTCTCTCTCTCCGTTCTTCTTGGCGTGCACTCCTCTTTGTTGGATTGCAACCCTCCCCCCTCTGCTCTCCCTTTTCTTTTCTTTTCCCTTTCTCTTTGGCCCGTTTGTCGGGTTTCATCTTGTATTTATCTTAGTTCTTTTCTTTGTTGGGCTTTTTAGCCTGCTAGCTGGCAGTCATTATTGTCCTGCTTGTAGTCCCTTGGGTCTTATTTTGGCCCACCGCGGACATTAATAATATTTCATTGACTACATGACATTGGCATCTTGGGTCTCCTTATCATTGCCATCAAGAGACTATACAAGGTAGTAGTTAGCCATTTTTGGGCACTTTTGGTTTCTCAAAGGATGTCCAGAGTACCATTAGCTTCAAATAAGGCAATCCTCTTTCTCCTTCACTCTTTAGGATCTGCATCGATGAGCTTGAAGAATTTACTTGTCAAAACATACATGTTGATGATGGTCGCCTTCTACATCATATCTTGATAGCTATATTGCTTTTAACAGATGATGTAGTTCTTCTTGCTTATACTCCGAAGGAATTACAAAGGTAGTTGGATGTTCCTGCTTGCTTTTGTGACTTTAACAACTGGTAGTCAATCTTAGCAAGACTAAGGTGATGGTCTTCAACACATCAAAGAGTTGCCTATCTAAGTATCATTTCTTCTATAAGGGCGAGTTGATTGAGATAACCATTGTTTATACCTACTTAGGGGTTCAATTTAGAGGTCCTTCCCTTAATCTTCAGCCAACTTGATAGTCATGACTTTGCAAGGGATATGCATCTTACTCTTGGATTGCCAATATTTCTAGCAGCACTTCCAAGACATACCTACAAAGAGGTGCTTTTGGATTGCATTTTCAAATCCATAGTTCTTTATGGATCTGAGATTTGGGGTCCAAGTCTAGGGTGTGTCGATTGTGCTCACATTCACAAGGTCCATAATATATTGCTTTAGTAATTTATCTAATGTAAAAGGATAGTTCGCCAATGAATTATTCAACTTGAGTTTGACGCTTATTCCTTATGCCTTGAGAGCATCTTCATAACGATTTTCCGGCTTCATTGCCTTAGATTCGTGGGTGACTTCACTTAAGGTTGACAAAGATACCCATATTTGGCACTCTGCTCCTCAAAATGGATTACTCCAAGAGCACTTTTGGTCTTCATTGTGGATGGTCCTCAGAAGTTATTTCTCTTCTTCAGTCAACTGGCATATCCATAGATTGATTACCTGCATTCAAATACTCGTGAAATGCTCCTCCCGACCTTTTTCTACGAGGGTGATTAATCAAGTAGTCAAAGATGATGTCTATTGACAATACATTCAAATTAACTGGGTAGCTTTGTCTTAGCCCCTTAGTCCTATGTTGGCCTTCCACACTAAACATTTCATGAGGATTGAGAATGGCATTATCACTTGTCCTAATTATGTCTAGTGACATTGGATACACAACCTTAGGATTCCTCTTGGTGAACTTAAAGTTTGCTTACATCAGTTGCGAGTGGAGACAAACCAGCACATTCCTCAAGAGGATGGGTTTGTTGTCTTTGCTCTATTAAGGAGGTGGAGACTAAATAATGTTTCATCTTCAATTGTACTATTTATTATGATGTTTGAGGGAGGTTCTATTGCTTGTATAGAGACTTAAGTGGATTGCTTGCCACTTTTTTCAGCTATCTTGACAAAAAATGCTTGGCTTTGTATCTTAGGGAAGTTGTCACTTTTCTTCTTTGCGTGTTCTCCCCCCTTCTCGGCTTAGTAAGGAAAGGATGCTCCATGAGATCCGGAAGGATGTTAGTCTCCAGTACGCCAGATGCACTTGGATCTCTCCTGTTGCCCCTCTTTCTCCCAAGCTGTCTTTCTACCATGAGCACTTCTTACAGATACAGGAGGGTAGAATAGTTCCTCCACAAAACCTTCAGCAGCACACAATGCATAGTCTTCAAATCAGTATTGGGCAACTCAGGGTGTGTTCTCACCAACTTCGGATTGAGTCAGATCACCATCTTCCGACGAAGGAGCGGATTTGCTTGTTTTGCTCCTTGGGTGAAGTTGAAACCCTTCATCACTTTATTTTTTGTTGTCCCTTTTATTATGAGATCCGGAGTAGATTCCATTGCCTTTTTAGGGACAAATCTCGATCTGTTTCTACCTTCTTTAGATACCTGACCAGCGGCATCTCGCACTCTTTCTTAGGGAGATAACTCAACTTTGACGACATAAAAGTTCTCCTCCAGATGGATCTCACCCTCCTCAACATCGTCTCATCACAACATACTTCACTAGCTCCGATGGACCAGGTGACTCCGGATGGAAACGCCTTACGTCATCCAATTCGGACGGAAGCATGCTCACTAGACAACACACCCATAGTTTGTTAGGGTTCCGAACTAGCGGTGGTGAGAGACATACATGGACTTCTTCACTCCAGTACTTCAGCCTCGACTGTTAGGAGAGATTAGTTTCTGGGGGTTCTTGGAGCTTGCCCCTCCTGGGCTGCTTCCTCTCCCCTCCTCTCTCTCTGTTCTTCTTGGCGTGCACTCCTCTCTCTAGAATTGCTGCCCTCCCCCCCTCTGCTCTCCCTTTTCTTTTCCCTTTCTATTTGGCCCGGTTGTCGGGTTTCATCTTTGTATTTATCGTAGTTCTTTTCTTTGTTGGGCTTTTTAGCCTGCTAGCTGGCAGTCATTATTGTCCTCCTTATAGTTCCTTGAGTCTTATTTTGGCCCACCGCGGACATTAATAATATTTCATTTCTTCGACATTTATTACATGGGATATCGACTACTAATCAACTAATCATCTCATTTTTTCACTCTATCTCTACAGTCAAGAGTAGTAAGCATTTGTTTGAAGCTACAACTCTCCAAAATGTTGATTGCAGGTCTATGTGCCCTTGTTTGCACACAAGAGTAGTTATTAGGGCTTCTGTTATTTCTTTTTCTTGCATGAAATGGGAGACGGAGACAACATTGTAATTCTTGGCAGGATTGTAGTTCTTGGCATTAAGTTTCGACCACCCTTCACATACCAAGGAGTTGTAGATAGACAACTTACTAGTTTCCTATCCTCTTCTGTTGGTTCTATGACCATAGATGCTAGAAGAGTCTTGAGGTGTTGAACACCACCTCCTCCCAGGATTATCTAGCCAAACCCTTTTAGTCTTGGCCATTCTCTTGGGAGTGTCATTAGATCTATGTTGTTATTCTTGGGATAGTTGGTGATGACAATGATTGTGCTTCTACTTTACATCCTACTACAAATTAGTGTTGGCACTTGGAACCACTAGAGCTCCTTTCTCTCACTCTTTTACCTCAACTGTTGGCTCTCTCTTCGTTATTACTTTTGGCATGTTAGTGTTTAATCATTCTGGGTAACCCTTGAGGTATGTCAACGACTATTCAAAACTGCTCTAAACCAAATTGTTTACAAGTCATTGTGTATCCCTAATGATATTTGGCTTCATATATTCAAAATTTACTTAGATGAGGATCTCATGCGTCTTGGGATGGAGAAATTGCAGAAAGCATGTGTGCACATGAAAGCTGCTCGAAAAGACAAGTGGGAAGTAATGCATGACAAGAAAGCAGTGATTTGTAATTTCCCTCCTCTAGGGTGGTTTCATTTTTGGCCTATAAAATGAGGGTGATCTCTAGTTGTAGTGGGTGACAATAGCCTCTTTGTGACCAGTTAGAACTGCATCGTCAATGGGGAGTTCAACGTTGGAGCACCTACAAGTTGGCATGCTCGACAGGGCGTGAGAAGTTCGACATAGGTGCAACTATAGGTTGGTGTGTCCAACAACGCGTGTCACGGGAGTTCAACATGTGCAACTATAGTATGGTGTGTTTGACAATGCATGTGACGAGTGTCCCACATTTCATGGTGATGGAATAGAGGTTGGAATTAAGCATCGGAAAATCTGTGTCATGATTTGGAGGGCTAATGGGCAAATAAATGAAGTAGATTGGAGGTGGTTATTCCTTGTGACACCGCATGGAATCGCAATAGATTGGTACTTGGAATTGCTTGAGGGCAAGTACTAGACTTGGGAGTTTTGTGAAGCCTTCATGGATGAATTCAAGTTGTTCCACAGTGGCGATGAGGTCATTGCAGAAGTCTATTGGATAGAGCAAAGTGAGTCAGAGTATGTATGGTCCTACAATTAGAGGTTGAATGTGTTGCTCAACCATTTGGAGGAGTAGGCATCACATGCATTAAAGAAAAGGTGGTTTATGGGGGGCTTTCTTCCTTCATATAGGAAGAAGATTAGCGTGGTCCCCTTGACGTCATATCAAGAGGCCTTTGAGTAGGTGATAAAATAAGAAAGTGATGCAAAGACGTCATTTAAATGTTGGAGTTGGGTATTTAGTGACGAGAGTGACTCAGATGATGGGAATGACTCTAAAGGTGAAGTTGATGACATCAAGAATGCGAGAAACTTGGAGGATGCTTTGAGCTTATAATTCAAATGTTAGGGTTGAGAAGTTAGCAACGAGAATGACATAAGTGACTTCCAAGATGAGAGGGACGACAATATTACTTTCAAGAATGAGCGTGACATGAAGAATGCTCGTGTACAAGTCTTAAAGGGAGGTTGTTACGGGCCAAAGGGGGATTGCTGCGACATAGGACATTGTTCTATCTAGTGGCAGATTTTGTAATGACTTCCAAGACAATGAAAGATGCTGAATTGAGTATGATAATAGGGGTAGACCCATTGTACAGTGCCATACATGTAATATTTGGGGGCACTTGACATGAGATTGTCAGAGTGATGTAGAGCCAATTGAGAAGAGTCAAAGCCCTAGACAAGAAGTAGGGAGAATGTAAAATCGATTGTAGACGAGGAGTTAGAGTGCGATGTGGTGGATGCGTGACTAGTTGTCTAGAGGTTGATGTCAGCACCGACAAAATTAGAGGCATCTACCATTGACTTGAACGTGGAAGTTATAGGGCAAGTATTGGCAACATGGGGATTTTAGTATTTTTTCTAAATATTGTTTGTAGATGGAGGATAGAATAGGAAGGGAACTTGCAACATGTCTAATGGTAAAGGAGAGAAAGGGTGCAATCCAGATGATGTAGGATGCCATCTAGATAGGCAATGTTGTCAACCAAAGGATGCAAATTGCGTAATTGAGGATAATGGACGTTTGGATGAAGAAGGATGCAAGCCAAACAAGAAATCCTGTTGTCTAGATGATGGAGATTGATTTGAAGAGAAGGCAATTGTTGAAGCCAGTTTGGGTGGAAGAAGACGTTAGGCATGTCAAGACGTGGTGTGGAAAAAGAGAACGCAGACGATTGGAAGGAATGGCTCTCATTGTTTTTTGAGAAATTGTAAAATAAGAGGGTGGGAACAAACCTCTTATAAATTAAAAAATAAAATATCTCAAGCTTTTCATTTTGATGGAAGAAGTTAGGAGAGAGGCAACTATTTGTTTGGATGACCATTTCTATAACATAATTCCCCTCGTGAGAAGTTGCAGAGATGGGCATGCATTGATTGAAGTACAAAAGCAGCCAAGGGGAAATTGCAGGTTGATCCAATTGAGACGAGAATGAAGAAAGGAGGAAAGATGAAGTGTTCGATTTATTGATCCCTACAAAGCTTGGCATGTGTGGATTTTAGCCCAAAATATGTTGGCATGATTCTGTAGATTGGACAATAGAAGTTGAACATGGCTTGATCTTTTCGCTCACAACTAGGGTGTTGTCGTCCCCTTTTGTGTCATCGCCCTTGTTGCAGTTGTAGGCTTACATTGGTTGCCATTGCTTTGAGGTCATGGCCTTCAGACAAGTTGCTATTCAAGTTGGAGCTCCAATGATTGTTGATGGTTATCATGCTATTTTTTTACCCATCTGCTAACAACCACCTTGCCGTCAACAAGTATGTCAACGATATCGAGCCACTTGGTCTTCTTGCCAGTTTGTTATTGTAATTTTAGACATCATCCCGACTGTTATTGTCGGCTAGTATCACAATGATGTCTCACTTGCCATTGCTATCATCGTCCACAGGTTTCTCTCCAAAAACTTTGCCATCACTGCCAGAACCCATGTCGTCATCTACCTTATCGTCTATGCCGGATGCTAACACTTAGTCGTCTTTAGCTCACTGAACTGCTTTGTTGTCAACATTCCTCACTTTGTCCTCGTCATTATCTTGCTAGTCATTATTGACGGGTTTCTTGTTTCCATCAATGACACACTCTTCTTTGCTATTTTTGTCCAACTTATTCACGTCATTGGCTAGCCCTTTGCTTTTTGTCCAAACTTCTTCCTCCAACTTATTAATGCCATTGGTTAGCACTTTGCTATTTGTCCAAACACCATCATCCACATCAAAGTCCTTGCTGTCAATTAATATATGTCTATGTCCACAGAGCCAATGTAGTCGTGGTTGTTAGCATCCTTTTGCATACTATTCTTGGTTAAACAAATATCCTTGTTGACATTGTCAAAGCACTTCATGTCACCCTAACTACTCTCAATTTCCCTGTCGGCAGATTCAAATTCCTTGTTAGCAGAGTAGATCTCCTCATTGCCTCTGTTGTCCGAGACAACCTTGCCAGTGATGTCTGTTTTGTTGTTATCGATTAGTAAGCCCTTTTCATCCTTGTCATCGACGTTCTCCTTGTCGTCATCCCGATGATCATAGTCGTCTCGGTTGTCATAGTTGTGGTCGAGTCTACCATTGTGGACATCTATTGTCTTTCCGTTGTTGACATCCCTTCCTTTGTTGTCTTCATCCAAGACTCAGCCCTAGTTGCCGTCTCTCCAAGAGTTTTTGTTGTCCAAACCAATTGTTGTTTGTTTCATGTCAATAGTCTCGTCATTGATCCTAGTCTTGTTGTCGTTAGCTAAGTCTTGAGTCCCCAATGAAGGCCTTGTCTCCTTTTTTGTTAGTACTTTCACTTCCCCTTTTTGCAATTGCCTACTTCCATAACATGATGTCCTTGTTAGCAACTTGTATAGATACGAAGTCAAAGAGAGGAGGAACAGGCACACAATGGGCAAAATTCTTCTCATATAAAGAACAGTCCCCTGTCGACTTGGAAGGGGGCTCCCACCACCTTGACCCCTAACACAGGTGACAACAGACATTGCCCTTCATACTTGTGATGTGACTAGTTGCATGAAGCGCAATGAGCAGTTGGTGAAAACCATTGCGTTGGCAGGGAAGTGCAAATTCCATTTTTGCATTAGATTTATGGAACCTTAAGAAGGGAGAGGAGCATGACAAGTATTTGATGAAGGGAGATTAGAGGATCTACCCCAATGGTTGTTTCCAATTTGGTGGTAGGGACGCCAATAATTCTAGAGGAGGTAGATGTAGGCAGACAAATTGACGCATGTCATGTTTGAACTAGTGCACATTTGTACAAGTGTACGATATGTGCACGAATTGAGGTTACTTGTAAATATAAATTTTCGTATGTAAGCGTTGTCGCATAGTATTGTGTATGTGGCAATAAGTGTTTGTAATAATGTAATAGGGTTATTTTAATTATTAATGTATATGGGTAGTTCGGTGGGAGTTAGGTAGTCGCCAACGACCAACTGATCCTATCGTACCTATATATGTATGAATCTATGTTGGTCAAGGTGTGAGGTTAGTAGGATGGAAATATTTGTTGAGTTGGTTGTGGTTGGTCAAGACAAGATTGTTCGTGTTGTACGCTTGACTAGACTATGATGTATTGCAGATAATTGAGTTATATGTGTAAGTTCTTCTCATTATGTTATTTTTTTATATCATATATAATGGAAGTGGATTGTAGTGTGTTGCATTCCCTTCTTGCACCACCTCTCACGTATCGAGGAGTCATAGAGAGGCACAACTTACCAATTTCCTAGTTTCTTCTATTGGTTCCTCAGCCATGGATGTTAGGAGAGTTTTGAGGTATTGGACTCTAGTTCCTTCTAGGTTTATCGAACCAAGCTCCATTAGTCCTAGCCATGTTCCTCCTAGGTTTGTCGAACCAAGCTCCCTTAGTCCTGGCCATGTTCCTTCTAGGTTTATCAAACCAAGCTCCCTTAGTCCTGGCCATGCTCTTGGGACAATCATTAGATTCTATGTTAACAATGAGTTTGTTTCTACTTTACATCCCATTGTAGATTAGGGTTGGCACTTGGATTTTCTTGAGCTCTTTTCTATTTGTCTGATTTACCTTGACTGTTGGCTTTCTCCTCTTCATCATTACTTTTAGCATGTTAGGGTTTACCCATTTTTGGGTCCAACCCGTGAGGGTGTAGTTTGATGGCATATGGTTGTTACAATTTAGTGTAAACTACTTTAGCTTATTTTTGTAGTGCTTTGGTTACTACTATGCATTTTAATAGCTCGTTTTGGTGAGCCCCATTGACTTACCTTGGTCATATGTGGACATTAATAGAATTATCTTATCTAAATCAATCTTCTGTCATAATCTATCACTATTTTGCCTGGATTCTACCTTATATTTTTCATGTCTTATTGTAAGATGCCCACTCAATATATATCAAAATCTAGCTGCAAAAGTCTTTTGCAACTTCTTGAAGCTTAGAAGTGACTTGTTAGTTCCTCTTCTTTTATATTCATAAACCGCTGCACGGTTCTGTTCTTCAACATGGTTCCAAACTAGACAGTTTTTATATTCTTAAGCTCATAAATAGTCTTAAGCTCATATATATTCTTACAAACAGACTAATACTTTTTAGATCAAATGACTTTCCATCAAAAAGTGGGAAGTATTTATTAGATTTGACATTGATACTCCTTTTTTCAGTATCATATTTCAATATCTCCTTAACAAAATTGATGCTTACTATGTCAACAGCCATCTTCTCTCTCTACGTCAGTTTATTCTTTTAGTAATCAAATCTCTTTTACTAAATAATCCTCAACAGACATTCACTAACATATTCCTTGCAAACTATGCTTCTTCATTTTTGTCTTCACATCTTTAATGGTGCAGGCTTATGGTGGGTTTCTCTAATTTGACTGAACACATAATTACCTAGCATCTCTTTGACATTTCCTATCCAGTTTCTTTTCCTATCACTATTCCACTTGCCGTTTGTTGTGTTGCCTGTTATCCTCCATGGATGAACCTTCTTTTTGATGGTTTCCCTTTCATTGCTTTCATATTTGGCAATGTCTCCAATTTTTATTTATCTTCAATGATACTTCGTCTTCCTTCAATAACAATCCTTGCTACTTCTTATGAACTTTGCTAAGTTGTTGTTCTTTATGGGTAGTTCCACCCCTGTTGTAGTGATCTCTTCTCTATTACAAACTTGGCCTTATCTTGGTTTGCTTCTTATTGACTTTCTCAGTCTTCATATTTGCTTTGATGTCTATATTGATGCAAGTCTACCTTGAAATAGTCTGTCTGACAAGTGTCCCTTGCTTCCTCTCTGCCCACTTGTCTTTGCCATTCCTGTCTCTGACATCTTTTCTGATGAATTTTGGCCTCTACATTATACAATGATGATGCTGGGCCTCACTAGTATTCATGCTAGTTTATGTGTTCCCTAGATCAGAATCTGTAAATAATTGACATAACCATCATACTGTCTAAGATTTTCCATAAGTAGTATTTTATTTCAAATTTTCTGCTTGATTTCCACATATCAGACCAGTTCTTTAAATGACAAATGACAGTAAAACTGATGGTGAGAAGAGATTTTATTTTGTATAATTAGTCTGCTTAGTTCTCAAAGGTCAGACTGGTTTTTAATCACTGGTAAGACTAATATTAGAGGTTTTATTTCATGTACTTTGTTTGCTTGCCTTAAATGGTTGAACAAGTCTAATACATTATAGATCTAATCTGCTGCCCTTAGATGGTTGAAGAAGTCTAATCTGTGGGCTTGGATATGAATTTATTCATTGAACATGTACAAAAAGGAATGTCAAACATTTACTTTCTTATTCATAATGGCATATGCTAAAATGTAAATTTGTTTATTGTCTCTTTGCCTTTTGCCATCAAGATTGTGCTGTTTACACAAGTGAACCGATAATTGTGTGGCATACCTGTCTATATCATGTGTGTACATGATGACATTGGTGTCCTAACTATAGTTTACCTGTTATAAATATCATACCATGTCAAAGAGTCTCCTGTATGCATGGGGAATTAAGGTCGCTGCATGTTCTATTATCTAGATCATGGTAGACTGATGAGGATAGATCTTCAAAGGATTTTTGTTTTTTTTTGGGTTTAATGATTATATTTGCAAAAATAGGAAATATCGTGCATACTGGAGATTGGTTATGATCTTGACCTATTTATGTGACGGTTAGTCTGGTCATATTGCATGACAGTGTGAGCTAACAGTCCTTTTTTAAATTTGAAATAATGCATATGCGCATTGTTTTGTTATTCCTTATTTATTGATACAAGGTCATGGTTGACAAAATATTCTGCAGAAATTTGAAGTTTAGGTCACAAGAAGTGGATTTCCTATATTGATAACTGAGTTTATTCTGTTTTATTTCTACTGAGACTCTGTTCTAGTTATTGATATTTATTAGAAAGAAGAGAAGTCAATGTGAATCATATTCAAAATAGTGACCCTTGCCAGAGTTTTGTTTAGTAAAATGTCAGAACTGAAATCAACTATGCCGCTTTTAAATATGTTGTTTTAGGGTTCTCAGTTAAATGCTTGTAGCATAATTGATCTAGAAACAGACACAATCTAATATCTATTTTGCTAGAAATGATATCCCATGTACTCTATTTGGAACTCTATAAATATGTCAATTACTTTCAAGACTGCATATTGTTTGCACCTGGTCTAATTGTTTGCTTGAACATTCCTCATTCTTTTTAAATTGGTTATATGGGATTGAAAGGGCCCCAACCTGTATTACATCATCACCACATAGGGGTATTACAACAGCTTGGCTTTATGGATTTATTGCTTGGCAAGATTCCAACCTGTCTCTTCGTTGAAAGTCGAGGAATTTAATCGGTTGAGCTCATGCCATTTGATTGCAAAATTCCACATTTACTTCATACATAATCTGTAATTTTTTACTTCTGTTTCTATTTAAGAAGTGCTTTTGTCTTTTTGTCTTATTTCCATCTCAGCAAATGTGGTCCAAGCAACAACCACCTTCTCCTGAAAAGAAAAAAGGAAGGAGGAAAAAAGGGAAGAAGAAAGAGGGAAATGAAGAAGCAATGATTGGTATACAAAATGCTTTTGACAGAATGAAGGTTAGAATCAATAAACATCTTCTATTTTAAAGTACAATTTGAATTCTTTCAATCCTTAAAAAAGTTGTGTTTTGAACCTATGGTGATTTTAGTTGAATTCCATGTGCAGAGAATAAAGAACCCTCCTATACTCTTAAGGGACTTTTTTGGAATTGAGGCTGTGAAACAGGAAGTCAATGAGATTGTAACTTTCTTGAAAAATCCAAAACGCTTCAAAGAAATGGGGGCTAGAGCACCTCGGGTACAATGATTTTGGAATTCCTCAAGTCCTATGTGTTCATCGTTCTGTATGTGATAAAGATGGTGCTTAGGATTAAATTAGATTTTCTTTTTGTTGAATTACAAGTGTGTTATACAACTTGAAAATATCTTGGAAATTTTAGCAGCTATTAAATGATTGTTTTCATGTAGATTCCTAGGTTCTTAATTTTGATGATCTGCATCCTTCAGCCAAAATTCTTCTTGGAGGGATCTTTATTCTAGATGTCTTCATTTGGTTTATTACATAATTGTTAAGGATTGTAGAGTTTTATCAGACTTTTTTGATCAGAGCATTTTGTCTTTGTATAAGTTCTTCTACTAATTCAGTTGACAAAAATAACGAATACAATTTTTATCCTTCTTACCTTCTATCGTTTTCTACCTGTAGAAATCATGCTGTAATATATACAGAGCTGGCTCTTGGGGATGGTATCTTTTTTCATGACTTGCTACACACTAACTGTTGTGATTTGGACATTGAACTACTAAAATTGCACTTTTGTGATTTGGACATTGAATGACTAAAAGAGGCACACTTTTGTGCTTACTATAATGCTTAGCATCTAGTAATGCAACAGAAAATTACAGAACCCCATCATGTCAATAATGCACACTATAAGAATTAACTCAATAGCTAAAATCATGAAATTTTAACATTTGATTAAGCAACGGTTCCTGACATCAACTTGAGACAAAACATGAAGGATAAATTAATTTATCAATTATATTAACATAAAGTAGGCCAAAAGGACTTAAAAATTATGCTTGCTTACATTAGCACGGGTGAATCCAAAATGAGTGCACCAAATTCAAGAATACAAAATTACAATATCAAATTCAAAGTTGATGAACCATGTAGCATATAGTGTCAGTTGATACAAATACAAATATAGTATAGGCGAGGCACAAAGAGCCATAAAAGAGGTCCACTATCAATGGTTGATGACTACTGTTGGTGGAAACCGCAAATCATTGGTTTGTGGTGACAGGTGACTTGTTGATTATAGTTGTGAAGATGTGAATGCAAGAGAGTCTAAAGGAGAGTAGTATGGATTGAGAGGAATATACCGGATCTTGAAAGGTTGTGTCCCAAATACCCTCCTATTGAAGGAATAGGAAGATGCATGCCTATCTAGACCTCTAAGACTATGAAAAAGGTAGGGTTGAGGGATGTGTCTGCATTGTTAGATATGGTAATAAGTGAATGGAGGTCTCTTGGTATCTACTTCATGACTAAGGCACTGCTTTATGCTAGAGTTAGTTGTATCATGTAGCGGGTGCTTGGTGCTTCCCATTACTGGAAAAGGACGAAAGGAGGTGATCAATATAGTATTTTGCTTGGTTTGCTCGAGCCCTTGTAAGGCATAATGTTTGAGGATGATTGCCTTCAAGAGGTATAAAGCCATGCACCTTTAGCCCGGATAATGAGAGAAGGAAGAAAGTGACCTGTTTGAGTCTTTGTATAAACAATAATCTCCCTCTAATCTTGTACTATACATGGCACCTAAAGAGCAAATGCTTTTTTTATCTGCACCTCTTGGAGGGAGCAAACATGCAAATCCTATCACCTTGGAAATATGGTCGGCTTTGATAGCTCATCTAGTTGAGGGACCAAGCATGTCAAATGTTGTCAAGATGAGTGGTGGTGCCATCCAAAATTTGCATAAAGTGCTTAACATAGAAGGCCATCTTGTGTCCATGAGGCTGTGGGGTGGACATCTAGGTAACTTGTTTATATTTCTCACAGATATCTTCCCTTGCTATTTTATTAATCAATCATTTTCTTGGGAAGGACATGAAGGGGTGCATTCAATGAGTATCTAAAGGTGGGGAGTGGATCTATGAAAATCCAATAAAAAAGCAAGCTTGCCTCCAAGTACCAACCTCAACTCCTCTTCAAGTGTTTCACAACAGCAACTCTTTGTGTAGAACAAAGGCTGGGTACAACTAGATCTGTTGACCTAATGCATAATCACCCATGTACTTTGGCTGTTGGATATAGAAGCTGAGGTTACAAATGCTCTTGTGACAGAGCATGTAGGCTGAAGATTTGACTTGGACAAGGCATCAAGGGATATTTTACTTATAGTCCCTCTTAGACACTCTTTCTTCGACGATTCATTCGTTGCAAGGGAACAGTCCCTCGTTCTATTATTCTGGCAGAGTTTGGGGCTTCTCCTCTCCAGCTTGAGATTATCTTCCTGATTATCGGTTATCTTCACAGGATCCGTACTTTCGGAGATACCCCTGAGGGTTGCAGGCGGTACCCTTACCTCGTCCTTCGCTCCTCGATGGAACTCTCTCCGAGTTCTCGAGGAGGCCGGAGGAGCTGGTATTTTCAGGTTTCTACTCTCCTGGCCAGCATTCAGATACAGATAGACAGGCTGCCCCCTTATTCTTTGGGGGTTCTCCCCCCCTCTCGGCTTACTAAGGAGAAGATGCTCCACGAGATTCGGAAGGATGTTAGTCTCCAATACACCAGATGCACATGGATCTCTCTCGTTGCCCCTCTTTCCCCCAAGCTGTCTTTCTACCATGAGCACTTCTTACAAATACGGGAGGGTAGAATAGTTCCTCCACAATACCTTCAGCAAGCACACAATGCATAGTCTTCGGATCACTATTGGGCAACTCAGGGTGTGTTCTCACCAACTCCGGATTGAGTCAGATCACCATCTTCCGATGGAGGAGCGGATTTGCTTGTTTTGCTCCTTGGGTGAAGTTGAGACCCTGCATCACTTCATTTTTTGTTGGCCCATTTATTATGAGATCCGGGGTAGGTTCCATTGCCTTTGTAGGGACAACTCTTGATGTGTTTCTACCTTCTTCAGATACCCGGACCAACGTTGTCTCGCACTCTTTCTTAGGGAGATAACTCAGCTTCGACGACATAAAATTTCTCCAAATGGATCTCACGCTCCTCAACATCGGCTCATCACAACATACTTCACCAACTCCGACGGACCAGGTGACTTTGATCGAAAACGCCCCACACCATCCAGTTTGAACAGAAGCAGGGTCACTAGACAACGCACCAACAGTTTGTCAGGGTTCCGAACTAGCAATGGGCAGAGACATATCATGGACTTGTTCAGCTCCGGTACTTCGACCTCGACTGTTAGGAGAGATTAGTTTTTGGGGGATTCTCGGAGCTTGCCCCTCCTGGTTTGCTCCCTCCCCCCTCCTTCTCTCTCTCCGTTCTTCTTGGCATGCACTTCTCTCTGTTGGACTGCAGTCCTCCCCCCCTCTGCTCTCCCTTTTATTTTATTTTGCCTTTCTCTTTGGCCCGTTTGTCGGGTTTGATCTTGTATTTTTCTTAGTTCTTTTCTTTGTTGGGCTTTTTAGCCTGCTAGTTGGCAATCATTATTGTACTTCTTATAGTCCCTTGGGTCTTATTTTGGCCCACCGCGGACATTAATAATATTTCATTTCATTTATAGTAGGTATTTTATTGAAGCAAGGTAGTCTGCAACCTTGAAATGAGTGCCTCATTAATAGGCTCATACTTGATCCTCAAATCTTAGACCCATAGATAACTATAGGTTTAATGATATAATTGAAGAGTTGCATCTTAAAGGAGGTGTCCTGAATGTATATTTAGAAAACATGGCATTCCAAAAAAATCAGATAAGGATGTCCCCCACGAAGTTGTGACTAAGAGGCGGGCTTTAGTTTAAGTGTAGGATGTTGTGCTCTCAATGTGTTTGCTTTTGTCGGAAAGTTGGAACATGGAGAAGGCATTTTAAAAGTATTAAAAATATAACCTTAGTCTTACCGAGGCTGGCTCAGTGCTCTCTAAGTTTAGAAAACTAGATTTGTGCATTGAATTATCTTTGCAAGCCTTTGGGAGAGTAAGTAGAGTCACATCATTGACAAGTAAGATAGTGATCAGGATGTGATGCAAGAGACACCCATCTTTGGCATCAACATGTTGCTTAATGAGGTCCTTGAACACAACAATGCATGTGGCAAAGAGAGTCAGTGAGAGAAGTACCCCTGTTTGCTTTAGTTATTCTTCTGACCTTGTTAGAGAAGCTGTGGGCCTTTTGGAATCTACCAATCACTATCTTATAGAGCCTCATGATGGATGTGATCAAGATTTTAAAGGTGTCAATTTCCTGTGATCTGTGGATAAACATCTGTTTGAATATTGTGTGAAAGACTTCCTAAACTCTCTAAAAAAACAGGGTACTTAAGAGGACCTAACCGTACCCATCAAGAGTAAAACTATGATCTATAGTCTGGAAACCATGTCTAAAGCTTGTCTGACCTCATGCTTTGGAACTGCTTTGGATATTGTCTTAAGCTTCTGACCTTGTTAGAGAACCTGTGGGCTGTTTGGAATCTACCAATCACTATCTTATAGAGTCTCATGATGGACGTGATAAATATTTTAAAGGTGTCAATTTCCTGTAATCTGTGGATAAACAATTGTTTGAATATTGTGTGAAGGACTTCCTAAACTCTAAAGAGTAAAACTATGATCAATAGTCTGGAAACCACGTCTAAAGCTTGCATGACCTCTTGCTTTGGAACTGCCTTGCTCTGTATGTTCAAAGAACTTGACATCCAAGACTGGTATATAACTTGGAAAATATACGTCCAATGATAATGGTCATTTAATTATTAGGATTTGAACCATCTCGAACTGTGTAAATGGGATGAATGATGTGTTGTGACCAAGAAGGTATAAAACTAGAGTTGACAACTTCGTTGAGTAAGAATGCAATAGAATTAGATGAGAGACTCGATCTCCAAGGAATTCTGCATGAAACCCTTCACAATCAGCTGTTTGACTAGTGCCTAATTTCTGATGTTACTTAGGAGGAAAAAGTTTAGATGAATTTAGGGGGAAGTAAGCTGTATGGCAGGCGGAGTCTGAGTATCTTCGATGTAGTTGACACACAAAACACAAGCCTAGGCTTAATATTGGGAGGGAGGGAATTCAGTAGGAGATGGGTATGCCAAAAGGACTTTGGTGACTTATGTAGGACATCAAAGATTTTTTGTCTCCTTTATTGCGTCTAAGGAGGGAACAATACCTATCTATGATTGGAAAGGATGGAGGCAGGCTTGTGCACCAAAACAAAACAAAGTTCTATATGCATGTTTGTATAATGCTTGCTGTGCTAATAGTTAATGAGACACGAGCAATTGGCTTGGCTTGGCCCTAGATGATTTACTCTTCGAGGAAAGGATTCAAGAGCAGCTTTACATAGGATATTGCAAACAAGTGGTATTTCACTACAACTGGGTCGTAGAGAGGGAATAGTACGCAAAGATCATAAGCATCTTCTTGACAATGAAAATGGATAGTTGAATAGGGAGTAGCTGTAGGTTGTCCGGGGAGGGGAGGGGTCAATAGGGATATGATAAGCATAAATGAGAAGAATATGTGTTTGGCAAGCGGGATCTGGTCAGAAATATGCAAATTCTGGATGCGGAAAATGGTAGGCTTACTAGCCAGCACATAATTCACCAAAGCTGCAACTTTCATTCACAAAGCATGCAAATCCATTTGAATGTGGAAAGTAGGGAAGCCTGTGGAGGATCAGGGGCCTGTGTGACTTGTATAGCTGGAGGAAGTGTTCCCCATGTGAAAGTCATATAGAAGAAAGATCTACTAACTTTTCTAGTAATGTTTGTTCTAAACATTTCATACTATTGGCCCACTACCATCAGTGTATTAGAAGCATCCTTGAGATTACCCTTTTATATTGTTGTAAGCTCTTAATGGGTTTCAGTTAAGAGAAAATTGTTACTGATGAAACGCAATATATGGCCATGAAAAGAAACCCAAGAGAAAGTCTTTGGTGCGGTGAAATCAGGAGTCATCTATATTTCAATGCTGAGATTTCCAAATTGTTAATGTAAGTCCAGCATCCATATTGGCGCTTCTAATTTTGGAATTTTTTAATTTTTTTGGCTAACTTAGTGATGGCAATATCAGTTACCTTTCAAAAGTTCGAAATTTATGCACGCATAGAGAGAGAGAGGGAGGGAATGTATGAGTTTCAAATGTTGATAACAATAAAATGAATATCCATCAAAGATTCAAGTCTAAGCTTGAATTGAAATGATTTCAAGTGGTAAACATATACAACATCAAAATCCCTCTAATATTTTTAGATTTATTTTATTTTTAGGTGCGCAGAGGCCATACTGAACCATACAAGTCCAGCATGCCCAAAAAATTCTGGACCTGATTTTTTTCAGGTCTCGTCAGATATGGTAACCGTGATCTTAAGAATATATGTTTCAACTTTTCATATTAATAGGAAGAAAAATAGCAAATAACTGTTGGGAAAAAGAACTAGCACCATATGAGTTTAGAGTATATCTAGTACCAATTAATGATGAGAGAAACTACAATGAATGTGAAGGGCCAAGTAGAAATAGAACACCAACCATTTTTTTAGAAGTAAAGATGACCAAAGAATATTGAAAAAATGATAAGAATGTTAAGCTAAGTCTAAACAAAAGCTTAAATCACAACTGGAACAGTAACATGATCTGTCGACTGAGGTGAATAAGCACTTCTATAAACACTCCGTTGCTTGTAAGTGAAGACACAAGACAAGGTTTTCATAGGAGATGCAATCCTGATCACAAGTTACGATAATGGGATAGTCCAATTCATCTGTGCTCTCAAGTGCACAGACATATGGATGAGGGGGCCCTCTATCATACCAATTAATTTGTCATATTAATAGCTTTGATTTTTTATTTACTTTTCCATATTAGTAGTATTCGGCAGTTTGTGGCAACTATTGTGGAGCTATTTGCTGTTGGCCATTTGGTTTTTGTGGGTTTGGTATGATTGGACCCCAGGATAAAAACTGTGTATTTGAGTCTTTTTGTTTTGCTACCATTCAACATGAACCAGCATATTTAATGGCTTGAGCATTATTTGCTTAATGTCTGTTATTAGCACCGTACATGTAATTTGAACTTTTTGAGCTGGCCATTCAAACTAATAAATTTTCCTAGATTAATCATGTGGAATTGACCATGCCACTGGAGAGAGAATCAATGAATGCACTGTAAAAGGAGATTATGCTTACTAATTTTGGCTTAGAATATTTAGGAAGGAATTGTTTGTATACTTAAATTTTTAATAAAGATATTTCAATATTGAGTAAAATTAAAATATTGTAGGCAGTCAAACACATCAGCCGAATCCATCTAATGTGGTTCCACCTCAGGCGCCATCTGTGTGAGTAATGCATTCATTGTGTAATTGTACATAAACAATTTTGTCATGTGTGTTGCTACTGTTGGATTTCACAGCAGTTTCCAGAAACGAATGGAATCAAACGTTACCTAGTATTGCTTAATAAAGGAATACACAGAACAAAAAGAAGAACAGAGAATATAATGGGGTGTCCGTGGACACCAAATAATCTCACTAAATGGAAATGAAATTACACTCCAATCGATTGCTAAAAAGGTTGGTATGAAGGGGTATTTATACCCAATTACAAGTTACCTTTAGGTCAAGGTTGTGAGACTGACCTTTAGGAATAAAATATTACAAAAAATTACAAAAGCATCTTTTTCAAGGTTTACATGGGCCCAAAGGGCAAATATGATCAATACAAGTACAAAAGTTGGTCGTGGCCTCAAGAGAAGCTTAACCACCACATATTCTAATATCCCCCCTTAAGTTGAACAAGGGACACGAAGAGAGACCCTTACTTATCATCCCCCCTTAAGGGACACTCTCCAACTCTAAGAAGCTCCTACATGCACACAAAAGTGACCTCAGGCATGACCTTGGTCAAAATATTTGCTGCCTGCTCTGATGAAGGCACAAACATTGGATCAAGCATCCCATGTGCATGAAGCCATCTCACAAAGTGCATTCGTATCTCTATGTGCTTTGTTAGCTGATGGAAAATTGGATTGCGGACAAGTTGGATGGTGCTATGATTGACACACCAAAGGGTGATTGGAAAACTTTGAGGAATGCCTATCTCCAAAATCATGAGCATCCACCTAAGATGCTTAGTTGTCTCATTGACAATATAGTATTCAACCTCTGTGGAAGATAGAGAAAAGTGGATAGGTATCTGGAACACCAAGAAACTGGGCCAGATCCCAAATAGAACACTAAGCTTGTGGTGGACCACCGCTCATCCAAGTCACCTGCCCAATCAGCATCTGAAAATCTTGTCAAATTTGGAGGGGAGCCAATGGAGTAGTGAATACCCATATGATAGGCCCCTTTGATGTATCTCAGATGCCTTTTAGCTGCTGTCTAGTGACTCTCCCTTGGTGCCTACATATATTTGGAACAATAATTGACTGCAAAGGCTATATCAGGTCTAGTGTAAGATAGAGAACTCCCACAAGAGATTGATTCAATGTGGCATCTACCAAAGGCATGGTGCAATCAGCCTGAAGTTTCAAGCCTAAGCCAAAAGGAGTTCGAGCAAACTTACAATCCTTCATCTTGAAACGTTGAAGAAGATCCAAAGCATACTTTGGCTGAGAAACGGTGATGCCAGAGTTTGTTTTATCAATGAATCCCCAAAAAATAATGCAGAAGCCCCAAATTTGTCATCTCAGAAGTGGAACAAAGTCGTGACTTCATGTCCTAGTTCAGAGTAGAGGAGTTGCCAATGATGAGATGATCGTCAACATACAACACAATCACTGAAGTTTCCCTATCGCGATGTTTTATGTAAACATCATGTTCAACCTCACATCATTGAAACCCACAACCGAGGAAAAAGGAATGGATCTTCTCATACCATGCATGAGGAGTGTTTAAGTCAGTACAAGGACCTAGTCAAATTGCTGCATGTAGATATCCTCCTGAAGATCTCTATGTAGAAAGGCAATCTTCACGTCTATTTGATGTACTTTTCATCCATATAAGACAACAATGGAGAGAATCATCTTGACTGAGTCCATATTGGCTACTGGTGCAAATGTTTTGGAATAGTCCACTCCTTGCTGTTGAGAGAATCCTTTAGCAACAAGGCATTTCTTGTGCTTCTCTACCTAACCATCCAAAGTGTATTTGGTCTTGTAGACCCATTTGCAACCAAAAACATTCTTCCTTTTTGGAAGAGGGACCAACTCCCAAGTCCTGTTCTTCATTAGAGCCTCATACTCTGCCAATATAGCATTTTCCCATTTTGGCCTATATTTAGCTTGAGAATATGTGAGAGGATCGTGAGAATGTGCTACCTTCGAAAGCAATGCTTGAGAAGGAACCTTCCAATGTCGCTTAAGATACATAAGAAGGCTAAGCATCATTCAAAAGCATCTTAACCCACTTGGGTGTTGGAGGAACCGAGGAAGCATCATGTGTATCCTATGACAATTCAACATCAGAAGCGAAAACTAAAGAATCCAACTCATCACCACTCACCTCATCACGCAAGTTTGAAGCATATTGAACTGATGTGTCTTGCTCATCATGCCATGAACTTGGAGAAGAAAGTGTTGCTCGTGGTGTTGCCTGTGAAGGGGTCAAATCAGTAGGCAAAGGACTACCCCTCAAAGATGAAGATGAAGAAGATTATCTAATAGGAATAGAGCCAACTAAAATCTCAAAAGAAACAATTGAATTAGAGATGGTCAAAGGGTCAGAAGAATTAGTTTCCAAAAGCTCAGGTGGTGGGGTGGAAGGATTACCTTGTAGATTCTTATCAAAGATGACATCTCTCCATATCAAAAGCTCACATCTCTAAGGATAGTAAAGCCAATATGCTTTTGAGGTGTTTGAATACCCCACAAAAATGCACATATGACTCTTTGGTGCCTCCTTCCGAAGATCCTTGGGTATGTGAGCCCATGCTAAAGACCCAAAGATACAAAATCGGGACATATCAGGCTTCTTCCTATCAATCACTCGAGAGGTGTCACGCCCTAGACTGTGCTGGTTGGAAATCTGTTGATGATGTATGTTGCACAAGTGATAGCCTCCCCTGAGGACTTGCAATCCTTCCCCTTCGCATGAATCATGCATCTTGCCATCTCCATGGTCACCCCGTTTTTCCCCTCAGCCACACCATTTTGCTCAAGAGTATAACGAACAATCCTCTAATATGCAATCCCTTGAGAACCCAAAAAATCATGAAAAGCATAGCTAACATATTCACCACCCCCATATGTCCCTAAACATCTGATTCTCCTATCTAGCTGATTTTCAACAAAGGTCTTAAATGTCTTAAACGTCTCAAAAACGTCATCCTTAGTGCGAATGGTGTACAACCACACATATTTGGAGAAATAAAAAGAAGGAAGAATGTATTTCCTAAGAGAGACGGTGTGTCCATAGGTCCACAAATATCACCGTTTATGATCTCCAAGGGATGAGATACTCGCATTGCAACTACCTTTGGAAAGGTCTCCCTATGATGCTTTCCTAGCATGCACCCCTCAAATGCACCACTTGGAGGGGATATGCGTGGAAGCCCAATGGCCATCTGATGCTGACTCATGTATCTCAAGGATCCATAGCTAAAATACCCAAGCCTATGATGCTAGTTTTGACTTTTATTATTTGCATGTGCAACCATAACAACAACGTTTTTCTTCCTAGAGGGCGGGGCAGAAGTGACAGGTCTTTCTTGCAACTTATACATGTGGTCAGACTCATCACAACAATTTTGAACCCATTTTCTATATCCTTGATTACCCATCTATCAGGCCAAAAATCTACCTTCTTATTTATACGAGTAAGGCGATAAATAGACAAATGGCTAGGGCCAACATTAGGAACATGATGTACCTATCAAAAGACAAAGAACCAATGCTGATGTCTCCACACCCAACAACTTGTAATGAAGAATCATCTCCAATCACAACATGTTTTGCTGGATGTGCTTTGTTGTAGTCTTGTAGGAGATGTTTGTGCTCCGTCATGTGCGTAGTTGTTCCTGAATCAACAATCCACTCATATGAAGAAGTGGATGTCCAATATGCAGAATGAACCTCTACATGATCTTATGAGGTTTCTCCGTCAAAGCTATTCTCACCTTGTGCATAGAAGAGAGCAGCATCAACACCCTTCTTTCTTGCTGCTTCCTCAAGTTTCTTGATCCGAATCCTGCAAAATTTTGCCTTTTGCCCTTCCTTTTTGCAAAAATCACAAGTAGGCTTTTTGAAAGACTTCTTGGGCATCTTCTCATTCTGTTTTGGCTTCTTGTTATTCTGAACTTTGGCAACAACTTCTTTTGGGTGAGCCTGATTAAAAAACAGAATTTTCCTTATGCCTCTTTCTTCTAGCCTGATGGTGCAAAAAGTACTTAAATAGCTCATCAATGGGTGGTGTAGGAGAATCTGGAAAGTACACATGAAGCGTCTCAAGGAAAACAACCATAGCATATGTTTTAGACATATTATTTAAGACAATATTGAGCAGTTCAGTGGTCCTTTCCTTCTCGTCTCTCCTTGGGCAGTCCTCTTGCAGTGTCTTGAACCGATTGATATACTCATCAATATTATCGAATGAGTCCATGGACAAGGTTGCAAGCTGAACCTCCAATCTACTGATTTTTGTGGAATCAATTTGACCACACAACCCCTGAAATTTCTCAAGCAACACTTTAGGATTTGGGGTGTTGCTAACATGAGTGTCATGTACATTGTCAACATGAAGAGCAATGACACCATGAGCCTGATGCTTCTTGTCCTTGTAGAACTGCTTCACTTCTTCAGAATCAGTATCATGAGGCTTCTCGTTCACATATTTGAGTAATCCCTTACTTCAGAGCAGAGCTTCAAATTGATCTTCCAAGTAGCATAGTTAGAAGCACTCAACAAAGGCACATGGTTATCCATAACTATTTTGCCAAAATAAAAAAATGTGTGTAGTTGTGACTAGAAACAACACTGTCAATGCAAAGATCTCGAAAAAATGTGTGGTTTGAAAAAAAAAAAATAGTTCAAATGCTATTGTTTGCAAAAGTTATGGTCCCTAGAAATGTTGCCCTAAAATTGCAAAAATGCCTCCAAACCCTTCGAAAAAATAAAAATATTTTTAGTAACTATAGCAAATGAGGGGTTGCCACATGTTGCTACGTTAGTGGTTGAGGGGGTGCCAAGAATGCATTGACTACGCAATGTACTAGCGAATTGCTTGAAGCCACTTGTCACTATCTAATTTGTTGCCTGATTTGTGAACCATGTTGCACCACTTGTGGCATCCTATTTTGCTCCAAAATCCGTGCATTGTCAAATCTACTATGATTGTGCGAGCTGTTTGTCAAGTTCAATGAGATGGTGGAATGTAATTGGTCGCATCCATTGGCGTACACCTCCTCCTTTATACGCATCCATTGGCGTACACCTTTCCACGTTGTCCCAATCAGGAGCTGCCATGTTGGTCCAATAAAAAACAGCCACGTCAGCACCTACGTCAGCCCTTGCATCACCTACCATGTGTTGCCTTGTGATTTGTACCACATCATCAATTGAGTCAGTATTTGTACCTACTGCCACGTGTCACACCACATCACTTGTACGAACTGCCATGCCACCTACCATATGTGTCACCTATATGGACTGCCTCGCCATCTGCCATGTGTTGCGCCACGTCACCTATTCATACACCACATGTCGCCTTAGGACTTGCTCACAGGGCACCACGTCAATTGTACTGATCGCCACGTCAACTGTATGAATTGCCACGTGTTGTCCATACACCACTGCTACCTCATCATATGCATGAAAATAGGTGACGTCATCACAGAGTGCCACATCATCAATCTAGTTGACATCATTGTTGTCATCAAAAAATTGAATGGGAGGGGAATCGAACTTGAGGCCTTCCATGGGTGAAAGCCTTACATGCCTTTTGCTAGCCATCTCCCCAAGCACAAGGCTTGGGAGACAAGGCACAAGGGTTACATAAGCTAACAAAGCAAATCATAGTTCTCTCCCTTTTAAACCCTGTCGCTAACGCATGCCTATGTCGTGCTGACATAGGGGCGCCCCTGCACGCTTCTTTTTTGCCACCTCTCTAGTATATGTTTGCCGGAATATACCTTGGAATTTTTTTTTTGTTTAATTTATAAATTCAGAATTTGGAGGGAAGTGATAAGTTTTTTTCAAACACAAATTTGGAGTACCTGGAGACAATGAGGGAATGTGCTGAACTAGGACCCCCCCTAAAATTTCGCAAAGAATCTGGAAACGCTAACGGTTTGTTCATATCTGCCACAGTTTTCCCTACACAATTCTTTTGTCGAAGACGACCAACTAGGGTATCCTCTCACTCCTATGCAGCAGAAAAATTGTCAGACCATTTTTGCAACTTTGTCAAGTGGCTTGGAGGTCTTTACAAAGTACGAAAGTCTGCCCATTGCTTCTTCAGCAGTAGGGGTTTGTCTGAAAAAAATTAGCCTCTTTTTTTCTTCCTTCACAACGCCCAAGTAGTCTAACCCTCTCATCTGTACTGCCATTGGACAAAAAATGTTGGAAGAGAAAAGAAAATAGATTTTTTGGAAATATCCGTAAAAGACAAATGAGGTTTTCGAAAATCCTCAAAAAACTCAAAAACTCAGGCATCCATTTGGTCAAAATTTTTAAAACAAAACAAGATTGAGTGCCAATGAGAGGAAAAAGAAACTTGTTGATGAATGTTTCTCCTTGAGCAAATCTGTTAATCCTAGTGAGATCCTCGCAATCCAAGTCCACCTAGGGTTTTATCAGAAAACCCTTTTTTCGATTATGCCGTCAGCCTTCAAAAGAAATATTTTTTGCTTGATCCAATAATAGTTGCCCTTGAGAGAAGTTGGAAGAAAACACCTGCCAGCAAGAGCAATTGAGTAATGGAGATTCACATCGGTTCTCATACCATGTTGGATTTCACAGCAATTTCCATAAATGAAAGGAATCAAACATTACCCAATATTGCTTAATAAAGGAATACACGGAACAAAAATGAAGAACACATAATATAATGGGGTGTCCATGGACACCAAGTAATCTCAGTAAATGGAAATGAAATTGTACCCCAACTAATTGCCAAAAAGGTTGGTAATAAGGGGTATTTATAGCCTATTACAAGTCACCTTTAGGTCAAGATTGTGAGACTCACCTTCAGGAATAAAATATTACAAAATATTACAAAAGCACCTTTTTCAAGTTTTACATGGGCCCAAAGGGTAAATATAATCAATACAAGTACAAAAGTCAATTGTGGCCTCAAGAGAAGCTTAACCACCATATATTCCAACAGTTACAAGTTCATTAAATATGTTGATGAAGGGCTTGTAATGAGTGTTGATCAACTATTGACATTTTATACATGTCACAGTGTCATGCACCTGAATAAGACAATGAGTTGTGTTACAGTTAATCTGCATTAGTGTGATAGTTCAGTATGAGAAGGTGATGGTTGGGTTGTAACTGTATAATCCCCTTTTTCAAAATTTATAGATTCCATTGGATGGGAATGGAATGGTACAGTTACTAAGATCATTATTGTATAATGCTGTTGCGTACGGAATACATTTTGCTGTAAGTAATGTACAGATCAGATTGCACTTAAAGAAATGAATCTGTTATTGAAATGACTTTGCTGTGATTTCCTTGTTGCTTGTTTTGTTTGAACATGTTTGCTCTATTTTTGGGAAATCCTATACTACAAATATTAGCATGTAAATTGTCGAAGAAGTGTTAATGAACTGTGGCTTGATGATTAATGTTGAAACTTCCTGTTCTGTTGCTTATGAATCCTGTTTTGTGTTGAATTGTTTCAATGAATCAGTTGATAAACTAGAACAGACAGTTCAGCTGCATTCTGTTATGTGTTGGTTGAAGTGCAACATATCTTGAAATGTCTCCAGACTTTTGTTTTGCAGCTGTAGATCCTTGTATTCTCTATTTAGTAGCATAAAACAATTAGAGAACATTGTGAGTATGAATTGGTACCTTAAATCAGGTTAAATTTTTAAAAAGGTGGCCATAGCAAATTTGTAATTCTTATGCAACTAATGGATAGATTTTTAAACTAAATGGTTTCTTAATGGACAATCTTAAAGAGTGGTTAGGTCTTGGAATTTCTCTAACAAAATTGATAAAGGTCTGAAAGGGGGATAATAGAACCAAAACATTGAAGTTTTCTAAACAAGTTCCTTATAGCGGTGGTATTGTTTTTAAAGGGTTTTACAGTGGGGTTATTTCAAGGGGTTGTTTCAAACTGAGAATGCTATGATCCAATAAATATATAGATCTACTATGTTGTTGTATGGAGGTCTTACCAGATAAAGACATGCTGCAGGGTGTTCTTATTACAGGTCGTGCCGCTACTGGCAAAACTTCATTGGCATTTGCAATTGCTGCAGAAGCCAAGGTTCCACTAGTGGAAGTGACACCTGAGGACTTGGAAGATGTTCGCTGGATTGGTCAAGGTCCTGCAAATGTTCGAGAGCTATTTCAAACTGCAAGGGAGGTGGTAGGTTTGATCTTCTTATTATGTACCTGGTAGAGATGATACATTGATAAGCATGGTGATGATGAGTTTGAAGAATCACTGCACTTAAAAAGACTATAATGTGTGAAGCTTTTCTTCTTAGTGTACAGTATCATAATGTGGTTTTGTGTACAACAAATGAGATTTTGCATTTTCTTTTGTAGGTGGTACAAAATGTGTACCAGTGAAATGTTTTCTGGAGTATCTTGTCCACGAATTGCATCTTGAACAAAATAAGTACTTGTTTTTTCTATTTTGCTCTTATGAGGACATGTACAACTCACACCAAATGTAATCGAAATATATGCTTATTTCACTTAACGGATGATGTAATGCCCCTCTCGACATTAGCCTTTACTTAATAGTAACGGAACCAACTATGACAAAAACTGGAACATACCCAACATTTTTTTCCTATACATAGAAGGAACTATTATTCATAGTACAAAATCACAATCTGACACACATTGCACACTTTAGAATAGGATTTCATATCCTTACACACGTAATGGACTTTGAAGTGGAGGGCTTATCCCAAGCCGGTCATTGGGCCATAGCCTGCCCTTTCCCCATGCTCCCCTCATGAGGCTGCCAAATCCCCATGGTCCATCTTCCCTTTCTCCAACTAGGTGTACCCAAGTGCTTTCACTTCTGAACTCAGAAATTTAATTCATCCTTAAAATGCACATACCCATGGCCAATGGTATGTATAAGATAATATAAATCTGAGAAGTCACTCATGGCACCATTTTTAGAGGATGGTTGGACTGGTTTCAATGGTCATGCACTAGCTAACCCTAGTCTTACGCACCTTGATGGAGAAAAATAAACAACACAGTGGAGGTGTTGAGCCTTGGCAAGGGATCCGCCCCTTTCTGCCAACTCTATGGTTCATCTTGCTAGATTTAGAGGGGCTTCCTCCTCTAGATATAGCTAAAACCATCCATAACAAACAAATAATGACTCACCCCATTACAACAAAAATTCCCATCATAATAAATACATAATCAAAACGTAAGATACCACAAAAGTTCCTATGTACGAACAAGAAGATAATTGTCCATAATGCACATCTATTTCCAAATGCTAACATTAATTATTCCGCAACACAAGCCGGATCCTGAGGCATTTATTTTCTCTTTTAAAACCTTAATCCCTATTTACCCTGGAATCCATATAAAACCTTCAATATGAGCATATATCTCCAAAATAGAACTTCAACCCTATATAGGTGCAAATTAACTTGAAGTAGAAATTTATGCATACATTAAGTAAACGAAGAATTGAAAACTCCCCGTTTAAATTTCTTTTCCCTTCTCTGATACTTAGCCACACAAATGAAGACATGTAGAAAGCAAATGGGCCTAAGACCTACCTTAAATCACCCTAATGATGGTAGACTTGCAGAAGCTTCTCTCCAATGCAACAACTCTCCTTAAGCTTCCCTCCAATGCAACAACTCTTTCCTTCCCTTCCCCAAAATGGTAAGGAATGATATCTTCCTTTTTCCTTTTAACTCTAATTTGAATTTCTCATAATTTAAAGAGTGTCCTCTAGTGGAGACTTGATACGTGTCCCTTTGAGCTCTCTTTAGAAAGGGGGAGAGGGAGCTCACTCATCCCTCAATCTCTCATCTTAGTAAATCTGAAGTTCTTAATTTAAGTAATTTTCTGAAGTCATACTTTATTTTATTTTTTTGATTAGGGTAATATATGGAATTTTGAAAGGGCCCGAACCTTTTTACAATCCTAGACTGGTCTGACCAGTCTTACCAACCAAAAAGCCTCGTCTCCAAAGGCTATAGGACAATCGAAACATTGAACTACCTTGTTTCAAAACTCTATAGATTTACATTCATTACCAGCCTATTTACATTCATATCTTTGAAGAGTCTCCAAAAAATGGAACCCTTAGCAGACAAGTCCATAGATCTCCAGAAAATGGAACCCTCAACAGACAAATCCACATATCTTCAAAAAATGGAACCCTAAGCAAACAAATCCATAGATCTCCAGAAAATGGAACCCTTAGCAGGCAAATCCCACAAAAACCTAAATTGACAAATTTCTCACTTGGGACCTCACAACATGTCCAGAAGATCACAAATCCATAAATCTCCAGAAATGGGACCCTCAACAAACAAGTCCATAGATCTCTAGAAAATGGAACCCTCAGCAGACAAGTCCATAGATCTCTAGAAGATGGAATCCACAACAGACGAATCCGAAGTGATACTTTATTGTTAACTAGATGTTAATATGGTTCTTATAATTTATTGTAATAAAATTAAAAGATAAACACAAAACTAAAAAGGGTTTTAGCATGACCATAATATGGTTCCTATAATTTACTGTAATGCTCTACATAATATGAACAAAAAATTATCCATTTTATTTTTTAAAGGATGTAAAATATCTCAAATAAAACCATGTAACATTATTTAAAATTTTCCATGGTTCAAAGTAAAGCCCACATGTCATAATATCCATTTAATGTCTAAAGCAAGGAAATGTAGATGCTCATGTCAAAATTATAATCAAGGTCCAATGAGTATCTAAATCCAAATCCAAAGAGCTACATCCATAGCCCAAGGGTAGCAAAATGGGGCATGATAGATGGCATGCTGTCCAATATGCTAGAACTATGCATCTCTTGATGATTTTAGCACTAGTGTACATGCTTTACAGGACCTGTCATAAAATTTATGTGTCGTTTAAAGATTTTTTTTTAATAAGTTATGCATCTTTTAAAGAATTGTTTCATATACCTCTTACCTTTTTTTTCTTTTTTATTTCATTTAGATTTTTATCTTTTTGAAATAGTTGTGAAGACTGTCTTTATTTCCAGGAAAACAAATGCAAGTAGACATCATCAGTATAGAACATAAGTCTTGCCAAAGTAAAGGTTCTCATGTTGAGAATTTAGCAAAAGAAACTCATGTTACGTAAGTCCAGAACAGCCATGGAAACTTATTGTGACATAGGCTGGATGACAATCTCTTAAACATGCATAATATAGTTTTATTTGCTTCATTCCTTCCAGTCTTGTCTCTATTGAAAGCAAATACATGACAAACTCTAAGGTTGGATCATTCTCTTATGTCAGGGGCTTGGTTGAAATATAGTGCATCTGTGTGCTTCTATGATTGTTTATGAAGGTATCTTATCGGGTAAAATTTGTGCAGGCCCCTGTGATAATTTTTATGGATAATTTTGATACTTTTGCTGGTACTCGTGGAGACAAAACTAACACCAAAATGCTAGACAAGAAGCAGGAACATGAAGCTCTTATAAATCAACTATTAGTTGAACTTGATGGGTAAGTTTCTTGTTCTTTTATTCTGAAAAGTATAAGGATTTGATTGAGATCCATATATTGAAAACATTTATGTCTGAAAATGGTAAGGTGCAAAATCCGTACTGTTGAACATAAAGTCATCAAGTGCAATTTGCACCTGTGATGGCAGTTGAACAAATGGATGGAGAGAGTTTTACTCACTCCAACCTCTGGATCTTGGGCAAGTTCCCATTCAATTTTGCTGAAAATGTAAAAAGGAAACTAATCTAATTGTGTGGAAAGTAAAATGTAATCTAAGGGCTTGAAAGTAAATTTAATCTACTTTGTGAGGAAAAGGTAAGAGAAGGAAAACGAGAAAATAAAAATATGACTGAAGCTGTAGCAAGGTTCAAGGTTGGTGCAATCAACAATTCCAGTAGATACTGAATAACTTCACTATGATCAGATCTCCAAAGTAATCAGCCATATCACAAAGAAATGACTAACAGAGGGAAAAAGGACAGGGCTACTAGTTCCGAGCATCCATAAGTTAAAGGTCAAAGACACTAATTCATGAATGTCAAGGGCAATTCTTTGTTTTATTGATCTCAAAGTGTTGAGTACAATGATCTCCAAAGAGTAGCTTTGGTATGCTGGGTAGCCAAAAGACCCTTACAATGAGAATCATTCTCTTATTTATACTTGAAAAGTAAAAACCTAATCTATTTTTGGATTAGTAGTTCAAAATTTCATGTGGGCTCATTGTCCTTATCCACAACACCAAAACTGGATGCATGAACTAGAGTGATGTGTAGAGAGTGTCGCTCCAAGCAGGGTGCTCCAAAAAGTCACTTTGAGCGGGGCGGTCTGAGTGGGGTGCTCCAAGCAAGCCACTCTGAACGGGGCACTTTGAACGGAGCGGGGTTCACCTAGAGTAGGGTAGAGCGGGGTGCATCAGGATGGAGTGGGGTGCACTGCTTCCAAACACTTAGCCAATTTTTGCTGATTTCTGCCCTGCACTGTCTTCTACCTCAACTTGTGCAATGGATCTCCGTTTGGAGCGTGATGGTAGTAGCAAGCTACTACAGTACCACTTTTTGGTCAAGGGTTTCACTAGTTTGCTCAGGCTGTTGATTTTATTAGGTTACTTAGGAATACTGAACATTTCTATTATTAGGAATGGAAGGAAGAGAGAAGGAGATGTTTACTTCAGTCTTTTATACTATAAAAATTCTTAATGGGATGGGTGAAAGTTGATGTCATTTTGCAATAGAAACACGTCCCAAGATTGCACATCTTTGGTGTCATGGCAAGTTAGGTTCGACGAATAGACAGATTATGAAATCAACAATTTGAAAGGTCACATACCAAAGAAATAAGCTTAGGCAACATATAACTAAAGACCAAGTATGTGTAGCTACAATTAATGTTATGGTTGTTAATAATCATAGATTTTAGTAAAAGAGGTAGACTAATTGTTAACTAAATCTTGATATGTGTGTATACCAAAGAAATAAGCTTTGGGCAACTTATAAGTAAAGACCAAGTATGGGCAGCTACATATCAATGTTATGGTTGTTAATAATCATAGATATTAGTAAAAGAGGTTAACTTGTTATTAACTGAGTCTTGATATGTGTATACTTCTCAATGGGAAAATGTTCGACTATATTTTTTTGCACCGTTTAGAATGCAGTGTGTCTGTACAATATACTAAACTATCATTTTTTGTTATTTCATTTTTTTCCCCCTTGTTAATAGTGGGGCATAATCTTTATCCTTCTTAATTCCTTATGCAAAAGGACAAAAACATCTGGTAAAGATAATTACTATTGCGAAGATTTATATGATGAATTACTTGGAGTAAAAGGAGAAGCAGAAGCAGAAGAATCAACAATTTTTGTAGGATATCTGGAAAATGGCAGTGGAAGAAAAAGAAGCCCATGCTTAGACAAATCTAGAATGACTTCTGTTGTTTGCTATGTCCCAGATGTTGTGATGTTTGTATTTCATTCTTTTTGGTGTAGTAATATTATGTTTGGGTAGTTTTGCAAGAAAACTTTCTTTGGTTAAGGCTGTTATGATATGTGATTTTGTTCCGTTTGGCAATGAAATATGTGATATTCAAAATGGACTTGTTGTTTTGCAAAATAATGAAAGGAATCTATTTGGAGTTTACTCTTTGGTTTGGTTTATTTGTAAGGTTTTTCATCTTTTAATTTTCATAAATTTTTATGTTGATCTCCCATTTTGTAAGGAATGTAAATGATTGTGTTAAAAGCGCATGTGCATTTTCTGAATTTGCCCTATGTGCCTTTAATACCTTTGGTACATCTAAGTGCTTCATTCAGTATAATGTGTGTGTTGGGTGTGGGTGTGTTTTGGGTGCAACCCCAAAAAACTATTGGAAACATGTACCCATGTAACATTAATGGAATCCCATTTCTACATGTATTATCACATCTATAACTTCACTGCCTATCTCTCTATATACATCTCTTTATTTCTACATGCACACCAAGATGCATGCATCAGTTAGATAATACGCGTGTACCTTTATGGCACTATAGGGCTATAAGAGCCATGCTCTTGAACTTGTGGTTCGACTTATGGTCTATGACCATAACTTTTGTTTGAAGATTGTAGCTATATCACACCTCGAATTAGTATTTGTTATTAATTAATAGGGTAAAAGAGTATCTATCACACATGCCCAATGATATAGTCTCTTCACTCGTATTTAAATCCATATAATAAATGGTTATAGACATTCATCTCTTTGTCATTCAGAATAAGTATGCTTTCCTCATGTATATAACGTAATGCTTCCTTGGGCATGCATCAATAGCCTTTACTCATTTTGGATTATGGCTTGATAATTTTTTGGCCTGTGGTCATATTTTCCTCTCTACATTTTTTAAGTGACTATTTTAAATAGAAAATATTATTTTTTATCGTACCTACCCAACTTGTCTTGAACATTCAGTCAACATTGGTTTACTCTAAGACATGAATGGCTATGACCTGAGTTGCTAAGAGGCTAAAGGGTGTGGCTCCAATTACATAATATCCTCGAAGCGATTCTTGATATTCTTTTGAATGTCTCGTGGAATTTATGTGCCTTTAATTGATTCTAGAAATTATTTTGAATATCTCGTTGAATTGACGTGAATATATCTCGTCATTCCTCTTACTGCCTTTTGGAATATATGTGGTTTTGTATTTAGGATTGTCTCCCTTTGCTTTAGCGACGTTTTCCTAGACATGTGTAATGGACCAATAGCTCTATTATATGGAATCCACAAAGGATTCAATATGCAATATTGTATATTAAAGAGATATATGAATAGGTAGATGGATTCTCTCTTCACCGAATGGTAGAGGAGTATGTCTCTAACCCAAGGGGTATAATATGAAGAGTGGTAACCCCTCAGACCTATTTATTAATAAATAACCATTTAGTAGGCTAATAATAAGGTATATGCATGTATGTATAGAATAATATAAGATGTAATATAATATAAAGGTACAACAAGCGATACAGTAAGCTAGTGTTTAGGTCCATTATGTATCCCCCTTTCGTGAAAAAGCTTCAACCTTGAAGTGTCACTGAATTTTTTTGAATAGCGACAAATATCTTCTCTTATTTGAGCTGATTCCTTTCATGTACCTCTCAAAATATTTTTTAAAAAAGATTGGTTCTTTCCTGAAGAACAAGTAGATATATGATGGTGAACGCTGCTTTTAATGAGAATATTGCCTTATTTAATTGAGAGTAATTCATCCCAGATAAACCTTGAGAGGCTTTGGACTTTAGGGATCTTGTGAGAAGTTGCTTTGATCTTGAAGCTATATGTGTCTTCAAAAATTTGAAATATATGATAAGATTCAATAAGAACCATAAATTCTTTGCCTTTCAAGGTAATATGCATGCTAATAAACAGATTCTTGATGATAACGGATGCCATGATTAGGATGTTTATAAGGTTCAGTTCTAAGATGCCTTTCAGGGACAGTTTGAGAACTCGAGCTTATTTTAAGTGTATTATGAAGGCTTTTCATAATGGTTGTAATTGCATCATTAGTAGCAGCAAATTTGTCAACATGCTTAATATTACTTGTAGAGGATTCTTTATCACTAACATGTAAGTAGGTTTTAGAACGCAATTTCCAATTATTTTTTAAACTTTTTACTTCTTTAAACAAAATTTCATTATGTTTCTCCAATTGATCAATGTTTTTTATCCTTATCAAACAAAATTTATCCAATCTTGTGGTTGCTTCTTATGAGTTTTGCATTTGTTCTTATAATTTATACTTTTCCTTGATAAATTTTATTTTTTATCCTTTAGCATACGGATCTCATTATTTTTTTCTTTCAATTTGGCATTTAATGATAAAATATCCTGTTCTAGCCTTTCTTTTTTTGAGACATTCTCAGACCATTTGCCTAAGAAAATCTTTTCAAATTTGGTGCAAATTAAATCTTCTGTTAATTTTGAATCAAGTTTGTTCCACCATTTTCTTGCCTCATTTGTGAAATGAAACTACATGAGATTGATTATCAACGTATACTTTTCCTTGCATGTTTTCCAGCAAGCTTTTGGATCCTCCTTTCTTGAAAAGCTAGGAGGAGGAACCATGATATATATATATATATATATATATAGGTCTTGTGTCACACCCTTTCAAATGTGGAGTTGCACCTTTTTGCATATTTGGTTGCACCTTTTATCTCTAGCCACACCCTTTCATATCTTGTGTTGCATCTCCACTCTTAGGTCACACCCTTTAGTATCTTGAGTTGCATCCTTTCATATCTTGGGTGCCTTACCTATCTCAATTCTCACCCTTTTGTAGTTCGATTCGCACACCTTTTGTTCTTGGGTCACACCCTTTTCGTTCTTGGGTCACACCCTTTTGTATGTTGGATCACACCCTTTTGTATCTTGGGTCTCACCCTTATGTTCTCTGGTTGCACCCTTTAGTATCTTGAGTCTCAGTCTCATTGTTTCGTCCTCAGATCTCACCCTTTCATATCTCTAGTTGCACACTTTTGCATATTGGGTCACACCAACATCGTAGGCAGACAATTGTAAATTATTGGGTGGGAATTAGGTGGATGAGATGAATAACAGTAAGGACTGGTCAAAAATATTCACTTGAAAATCACCATGGATTGAAATTGTGTTTGCCACAAGTCAAAATGAGTGTAGGCTACAAACCCAAAAACTTTTGGTCACTGACAAAAAATTGAACCATAGGTTCAAAGCGTGGCTTTTTGATACCATTTGTAATGGACCAATAACTCTATTACGTAAAATCCATAAAGGATACAATGCACAACTTTTTTTTGTAAAATAGATATGAATAGACAGATAGGTGCTCTCTCCATCAATTGGTAGAGCAGTATATAAATCCTAATCCAAAGGGTACAATACGAAGAGGCATAACCTCTCATCCCTCCCTCTAAATAAATAACCATTTAGTAGGTCATTAGAAATGGCATATAATATATTATAAAGGTATTATAAGAGGTATAATATGGTAGTGGCTAGGTCGACTACAATATGCTTCCTACAATCGATGTTATTAAAATGCTTCCTAATTACCCTTGAAGCCTGCATGACCTTGGCATTGACAAGGGTAATAAATCCCCTTCTTTTCTTGTCTTTTGAGTGGTCTGTTCAATTCTTTATTATTGGGCTATTTTATCTAAAAAAAAATATTTATTCTTAATCCTTATTAAATCCCTTTTAGACTTCATCCTTGTAATTTGATTTCATCTTGAAGCTTTGATCTGTAGGAATCAAAGCATGCTATAGCAAGTCAGGGTGTAGGGGAGTTATTTTGAGCTTATTAATGCTGTAAACCGTGTTTATTTCAATTTAAGCTTTAAAACAAATTCTAACATTAGCAGCAGCATACTCAAATGTCATTGCTCAAATTAGGCATGTAAGGGGTTCTTAATGTGCTCTTGTGGATTCCCTATCTTTTAAGTTTAGGGATGAAATTGATCCCAACTAATTTTTCCCACTCTTTTAAATGGTTTCTTTGACCATTCATGGCCCGCTGATGGAGGTGTCTTCCGTTTGCCTTTCAATGCCTTATATATTTTAATTATTTATTCTCTGTTCTTCCTTTTGAATCCCCTTTTGATTTGGCCCTAAACAAATTTTGCCCTTTTTTATATGAAAACTTAGATTTTAAATTCAATGATGTTACACATTAAATGAGGGTTTAGTGATGACACATCGGAGATAGTGAAGGAGAACAAGGCTCGTGACACCACCCAAACTGTGATAAAGTAATTTACAACTTTGTTGGAGAAATGGGGCTATATTTGTAGGTTTATGTCAAGAAGTATGCATGCAATTCATAAGGTAGATGTTTGTAGAGCAGCCCTTGAAGAACTTTGTAAAATGATTTGAAAAGGCTATCTCTTTAATTTATATTTACATGGCAAGGGCCTTTACTAGCAAAATTGTTTATGGTTAAATGCAAAGACCTTTCATAATCCTGTTACAAAATATTTGTTTGCTCAATTGAGACACTTTCTTTCCATTGCCCCTTGATTTTATAAGAGGTGGGGAGCTAATGATAAAGATGGTGGATGGAAAAATATGTCTTTCCATCTAGAAACAATGGCCCTTCTTCAAACACATTTTTTGTATGGTTACTAATTCATCACGGCCATCTTTTACGTCTCACCTCCAAATGATTGGTGTTTTCAAGTGTGGGCATGAGCCGATCTTCTGGCAATTTGATGCAGCTAGAATATTTTCTCTGCTCTTGATCATGGCATTGATATCCCTTGGGAGAAGCGTGGCATATTCAAGGAATCTGTAAATTCCTTTTGCAGCTTCTCTGTTTAATTGCTATTCATTTTCTCTGGAAGTCAATGCACAACCCAAAAAGAAAAGCCTCTAGCCATTGCTAGCCAGATTTTGTTGAAATCTCTACCCTAAACCTCAAATTCAAAGTTTGCAGTTTTTAAGCAATATTGGCATGCATTCTCTTGTTGTTATATTGATAAATGTACTTAGAAGGTATAGTATACTGTGATGCATCTTCATGAGGCATGAGTGCATACAATTTTAAATGGATGGGCATTGGGGGAAATTGTAATATTGTTGTAGAGGATACTCTTAGACTTGGACTTTCTATATTTTATGAGATACTATTTTGAACATACTAGAAAGCAGCAATATTATATCATTTTGCTATAGATGTTTCTCACAGAGGTGAGACAAGTGCATTGTAATAGGGTTCTTGGTTATTATTGTCAACGTATGTTTGATACAAAATTTTCAGCTTGTAATTTTCTAAAGTACAAGGCTACAAGCATGATTAAATATTTGTGTTTAATTATAACATTATTTTATAAATATCAATCATTTTTTCCTGAGGTGGTAATTTTCTGTATGCTTAGATTTGAAACACAAGAAGGAGTTGTTTTCATCGCTACAGCAAGAAGGCCAGAAGATATTGATCAGGCCTTACGTCGACCAGGGCGCATGGATAGGACAATACGTTTATCATTTTTACCAGATGAAAGAGAGAGAGAGATGATGCTACTATCTGCAGCAAAATCAACAATGCGTGATGACCTTGTTGATTTTGTTGATTGGCAGCAGGTTTGTGGAATTGTATTGCTATGTCTTACGATGGACTTTTCTGTTGTGCATATATAATTTGCTCATATTTGATAAAGTACTGTAATAAGCAAGCAAGGCTAACATAAAAGGAAAAGGGATACGTGTTAGTGATGTGTAGGATATATAAACACAATTGAATTGACTCCTAATGCTTGTAGGACTTTAGAACCAACAGTTTTTTAAGACAAGTTGATTATTCTTGAATGGATGAACTGTAGTTACGTATTGTGTTGTGTATAATTCAAACTTTGGGTGGACAGCTGGTGAACTTTAGTATGTGAATGAATGAAATGAAAGATTTTAATTACGTCCGCGAGACCCAAATATGGTCTATGGGACCTCAAATATGGAAGTACAATTACTCAAATCATATCATATGATCTTTAATATCTTTGAGAAGGTTGTTCCTTCTCCTGCTGATTTGTGTTAGCAATTCTCCAACTTTTTTTATTTTACTGTCTTCAAATAAATCTGTAATAAACTCGTTCCCAAGTGTTTCTTTGTATTTGTCACGGATATCTGAAAAACTCGGGCATTTATAGATGAAGTGTTCCTCTGTCTCTACTGCCCCTGTGCTGCATAGAGTACATATCCTTTCTTCCCATTGTTCTTTGGGCGTTGTCCATCTCCTTGTTTCACATCTAAGCCTATGAGAGCTAGTCCTTATCTGAGCAATGAGTATTTTTTCCTTCCACTTGATTTCAGCGCCTATATACGCTTTTTCCTTGTGGTCATACGTTGGGTTAAAATTTGCAATATAATATTGTCTTTTCCTGCTTGCATTTTTCCACATTCCACTTCTGAACTTTTCATTCACATAATTTTTTATGTCTTTGTTGACATTTGGGCATTCATTTATGTTGATTTCCCAACGTTTCATCCATTTCTGATTTTGTTTCATCCACGTATTCTTTCGCCTATGCAACTCTTCGTCCCTAGCTGCTCTAGGCCATCTATCATTTGTCATGTTTTCTGTTTTTTTCAAGTAACATAACAGCTTGGTCATAGCAATTGCTTCTAAAGGGAACATTCCAGTTTCAGCTAGAATAATTTCATAAGGGGTTGTGGCCTTAATTTTGAGAAAGTTTGTGATTAGATATTTTTGAATCCTTTCTATTTGCCTCCATTTTGCATTTGTTGTGCCACTAGCCCACACCTCGCAACCATACAACAGAACCGGTGTAACAAGTAGGCCAAATAAGACCTTGGTGGTCTTCCAGTCCCACAACTCGGCATTCCTACACCTGTTTTGAAGTGCATATAGTGCTCTCCGACCACTTTGAGTTCTTTTCATCCTACATGTATTCCAATTAAGTTTGTCATGAAAGTCTATGCCCAAGTATTTGTATTCTACTACTACATCAAGCGGTTCTCCTGCAAACTGAAATTTGAGTTGTTGCTTCTTCTTTTTTGCTGAAAAAATCATAATTTTTGTTTTGCTCGTGTTCACTTGCATCCCAACTTCTTTACAAAAGAGTTCTAGAGCTTGAAGGTGATCTTCTAGATCTTTGGCTGTTTTGGCCACAAGAATTACATCATCTGCATACATGAGGAGTTTTACCACATATTTGGCTAAATGCACACCCTCTCCCCCAAATTTGTTTATCCATTCTTCTAACTTGTCAATGTACAGCCCAAATAAGGTCGGAGATAGAGGGCAACCTTGTTTGACACCTATGTCACTACCAAAACATTCGAGATAACCCTTCCTGTGTTCGATTCTAGCCTTTACATGCTCATATAGTCTGTGAACTGCTGCCCTGTAGTGAATTGGAACCTCTAGCTCTTCCATTCTGCTCCATAATTTTTTCCTTGGCATTGTGTCAAATGCCTTTTTGAAGTCTACAAAACAGCAAAAAGCCTCCTCTTTTTTGTCCCATATTTTTTCCACTATGTGTACGAGCGTGATACAGTGATCAATAGTTGAGTGCTTGGGCCTAAAAACTGCTTGCCCCTTTGCTCTCTTTCCCTTTTCTTCTGCCCATATGCTGATCCTACGCTCTATCATACTCCCAAACAACTTTGCAAAGAGAGGGTTGATCATGATAGTTCGATAGTTTGAGGGATTATTTACATCTCCACTTTTAAACAAAGGAATGGTCAAGCTAGTTGTCCACTCGGTAGGGAAGCCATTTTGTATGACCTCATTGAAAATTTCTTTGATTTGCGGTGCCAAGATATCTACCCCCCATTTTATATGCTCTGCTTGAAGATTGTCTATGTCACGAGCTTTACCCAGTTGCTAACTTTTTTATCCCTTGAATAATGTCTTCAATTGTGAAAAGTTCTTTCTTGACAATGATAGTAGGGGGTGTCTCCTGCTGGTTACTACGCTGATACAGTTGTTTTGAATACTCCAACCATTGATTAACTGTTATGTTATTTTCAGTTTGCATCCTTTTCACGCTTAGTTCCTTCCAAAATTTCTTTGGTTCATGCTTCCCTAAATAAATCAATTCTTCCCTCCTTGTTCTAGTGTATTCTTCTTTTTTTGCCCTTACCAGTTTCTCATATGCTTTTTTGTTTGCTCTTGTTTTACCCGTTGGTTCCTTTAGTAATCTTCGCATTTTTTTGCAATCTTCATCGAACCATGGGTTGGTTGGGAAGCTATTCCTTTCTTTCTTTTTAGGTTTAGCTCTCTTGCATTTGTTTAGAGCTTCTTGAATAACTTGCATTAACCATTCACTCTTATTGTAATCTCTACTACTGTGATGTAGTTCTTCCCTTTCTTGTAACTTATTATTTAATATTGCTCTAAAATTCTGCCGATTTTCATCTCGTTAAGAGAATGTTTCCCTTGTGAGGATATTTATTTTGATTGCCTTGCAAGTGTTTTTCCCTTGGTTTGTCTCCATGCATTCGAAGTTTCATAACAATTGGGTTGTGATCTGACTTAAGTTCCACTGGAGAATCTTCCACTTCTAGCTCCTCTATTTTTGGTATGTAATTCTATGAGCATATTACATAGTCTATTACACTTTGTCCCTTATATGTTTTGCATGTATACTTTCCTGAATTTTTCCATTTGTTCATCCCATTGCAAATAATCAAATTGTATATGCTGCAAAGACCTAACAACTCTTCTCCATATTGCGTGATAGCCCCATGCTCATCTTCGAAGTCCTGGTCCACTTGTTGATTTTCCTCTTCTGGCATCCAAAGAGGATTAATCTCAATATCTTCGTTACCTTCTAGAATGTTAGCTTGCTTATTTGCTGTCCTTGCATTGAAATCTCCAATTAATATAATATCCCCCAACTTACTGTATATTGAAATGTCTCTTTTTAGGGAGGAGTATGGGTCTTCTCTGTTAAGGTCATGTTTCTTATAGAATTTAGAATTCTTGGGAGCAAAATAACATGCTGCTATGCTAATAACTGACTTATTTTCTAGGATCTTTATCCAGATGTACTTGTTTGTTTTCATCTTGTTTTTCAATTTTAATGACCCTATCCCATTCCTCTTTTATTAAAACCATAATACCCCCATGCCCTTTGCCATTTTCTGCTGCTTTATTCCATATTGCTATTTTTTTGTATCCCACAAATTCTGGAGTCCTACATCCATCGTGTTCATGTGTTTCTGTCAATATGATTATATCTTTGTCTCTAGCAATGGGCCCTAACCCGGGTCCTCTTCTCCAAGGGAAACCTCTACAGTTCCAACTTACCATTGTAAGATGTTCCCGGGCGAGCCATACTCCCTATTTATTTTGGATTTGTTTAGATGTGATGTATGCCTTTCCATTTCTTAAATATGCCTGTTTCCCTTCATTCCTTGCTGCCCTCACCTTTTCCCATTCCTTATTTCTTTCTTCCTGCTGTAAAAATGTTAGGTCATCATCTAAATAAAATTGTGACCCTCTCAGCATGCCTCTGTTTTTAAGTAACCTTATTTTATCCTCGTAGCTCATCAATGTGACCCGAATATGTCTATCTCTGCCTCCTTCTCTCAGCCTGCCAATTCTGCTTACTTTTTTTATCTGACCCTTCCATTGTAATCGATCTGACAAGAAGTCCCTGGTTAAACGATTTGTGTCTTCCCTGTCCCCATAATCTTTCAACCCTTTGATGATTATATTTGTTAACTTCTCATGTCTTTCTTTCTCTTCTGTTATTTGAATTTTTACTTGCTTCTCTATCAACTCTTTTTGTTGATTGATTGGTTCTTTTACTACTTGAGACCATGTCTTTGCCTTTGCTAATTCATTTCGTAGCTCATTTTCTCTTGTTTCAATGTTTTGGAGTGTTTTTTGTACCTCTTTTATTTGATTTGCATTTGTTTTTTCCACCTCTATTGCATCATTGATTGGGGGATGGATGGCTTGTTTGAGGACATGCCATTCACGTTGACCCATGTTTGCAAGGTTTTGTAGCTTTGACACTTGCTCCTTGAGTTGGTTGTTTTCTTTTTCCAGCCTCCGAATGGTGTTTATAACCTCATCTGATTTAGTTTCTCTTAATTTCTCCCTCCTTTCCATGCTTTCAAGTTTCTCTTTCATCTTCATTAGCTCTTGCACATAAAGTCTTGGTGCCCACATGAGTGGTGTAGTTGTGGGATTGTAAGTTTCTTCCTCATCTGAAAACTCATTTTGGTGATTTGCCTTTGATTGTTCCTTATTCTCCACCTGTTTATGTGGTAGAATATTTTTTATTTTTATTTTTTGATATGCCCTTTTCATTGTTGTTGCCCTTGCTCGAGCTTGTCGACGCCTTAATATCCTCCAATACTGTTTCTCATTGACATATATTGGTTCTTGCAATTGTTGCTTCCCTTCTTCCATTTTCAAACCCTTTATAGCCGAACCCTCTGTACTATTGATCCGTTGAAATAAATGTGTAATAAAACCCTCTTGCTCTGCAAACCCTCTGCTGCAAACCCTTGCTGATAATAAAACCTTCTGCCGCAAACCCCTATAACGAATGTATTTCTCCTACCTACTTAAATTGTTTTATAAATCGAAAGAGGACAAAAAAAATATGCTTACCCGATGAAATAGATGTTTAATACAATACTCCGCCGCAAACCCTCCTTGCTCTGCAAAAACCCTTTGCCGCAAACCCTTTAATTTTTTTGTGCTGATATTTCTTGTCTGGTTCAGTGTACAGTTCAAATCTTCTTCGTTCTATCGGCTCTGCTTCAGTATCCCCGTGCTCTGCTTCAGTCCTGCTTCAGTATCTTGCCGTAAACCCGATGAAATAGATGTTTAATACAATACTCCGCCGCAAACCCTCCTTGCTCTGCAAAAACCCTTTGCCGCAAACCCTTTAATTTTTTGTGTTGATATTTCTTGTCTGGTTCAGTGTACAGTTCGAATCTTCTCCGTTCTATCGGCTCTGCTTCAATATCCCCGTGCTCTGCTTCTCCGATGAAATAGATGTTTAATACAATACTCCGCCGCAAACCCTCCTTGCTCTGCAAAAACCCTTTGCCGCAAACCCTTTAATTTTTTTGTGCTGATATAGCCACAAAGTAAGGGAATTTATTTGTTCCATATACTGATCTTAAATTCAACACATTAAATATTCTAGCTATCTGTAGTTGTGGTGTAGGAAGTTTCTCTATCTATATGCGTCTGCATGAGGGAATCATTAAATGATTGAGAGTTTGGTTCTGGTCTTCCATAGCTTGTGAGAGATAAAGGAGTAGCACTATGCTTTGTTTTATGGATTGCCCCCTTGATATTTCATGCACACATTTATTCATAGTTGAGAAAATCTGCAAAAAATCCCGATTTTTCCTGATTTTTGCCGATTCCTGCCCTTGCCGATAAAATCCTGATTTTTTGCCGAAAAAATCTGCTGCGGCAGCATGGGTAGAGGAAATGGCATAAATAGCTTGTTTTTTTCATTTTGCCTCATTTTGCTTGTTCCAAACTGGAGAGAGAGGTCTGCCTACCTGCTACCACACCAAACGAAACACTAAAGCACATACAGCAGATATTTTGCATTTTGAAGGAATCCGACATTTTCTTGGGTTTTGTTTTTGGCCGAATTTTTACTGAGTCCCGATTTTTTCTGATTCTTTTGCCTTGACAATTTTTTGCTGATTCCGATTTTCTTAACTAAGCATTTATTCAATAAATATGTTTAGATTCTTCTGCTTCTGCCCCCTTAATTCATGATTTTTTATGCCTTTTATGTTTGCCTGTTGGTTTGTATCTGAATGTCATTTCTCACAGGATATGAATTCTGAGTAAATATGCTGTTAAACAACACAAACTCTTGAGGATAATAATTTTTCATGGAGTTTATAAGGTCCATGCTGGTGGGAGTAATATGTGAGAAGATGTAAAGGAAAGGGCACAGGGGAATTCAGAGGGATAAAGTTAATATAAACTTCTTCTTCTTTGTAAAATATCAGTATTTGACATATTCTGGAATAGTGAAATCGGTACTGCATAAACAAGTCTAAAAAGGCATGTAACAGAGATACTTAAAGAAAGACGATGGTTGGGACATGTTGTTTTGCAAGATGCAAGTTGTCAATGCAATGGCATTTTAGCTATATTTTAAAAAGCTAGCATGATCCAAATATGGAAGTGAAAACCCCCTTTGTTTTTTTTTTTGTATTTACATGGTGGAATCGGTAGCCGCCACGAATCCGGGCAGGCTGTCCAGCTTTTTATGGCCGCCACAGTATTCTGCGCTGTCCGCCCCGGAAGCCGCCACAGTATTCTGCGCTGTCCGCCCCGGAAGCCGCCACACAGATCTTCGCGCAGTCCGCCCCTATAACCACCATGCCACAATCATTTTAAACCTTTTACGCCGCTGAAAGCACCAGGAAAGGGACAAGCGTTCAGTCCGGCGAGGCTCGAGATTTGAACCTTGGACCTCCGCCCCCTTATGGGGTTTGGATGAACCAATTGGTCTACACCTCGGACCTGTGAAAACCCCCTTTGTTGAAGTTGGCTTTTAGTTTATTTTCAAAGAGAAAGGAAGAAACAAACTTATTTTAATGTCCTTTTGTGATCAAATGTGGTCAATGAGATGCAAGTTGTACATTTTGGTTACAATTTTCTAGATCATATAGTTTATTCTTCTTATAAAACGTGCATATTGATGGAGCATCTTTTGATGATGATTACACAGCTTAAAAGAAGCAAAAAACTGTGTGCCATATGATGAAAAATGGCAGAGATATAGTTAGTAAACAATGCCCTTAGGAATGCAATTTATTGTAGCGCTGTGCCATTTTTATGTAGCATAGATGGTTTTGATGATAATATTTACTTGAGTGGTGCATGCATAACTTTCATATGGGTGATTATGTACTATCAATTTTTTGTAGTAGACTTTGTTTTCTTACTTGGAGGCTCTTCCACCTTTCGAAAATTAAACTTTTTTTCGCATTCTGGGAGTACAAGTTGCAATTCAGCCTTGTCCCTTAAAACAAGAATACAACATTAGAACTCCTGTTTGAGTTAAAGAGTGTTGGCATCTGTTTTATTCCACAAATATTGGAAACAAAATATCTAAGCATGTTGAATCCTTTTTTTCCCTGAATTATCTTCGATACATTCTTGCAGCCTTTTCCACTTTCCAAAACTCTTCATAGTCTTGTTTTTTGTGCTTAAAAAGGATCATTGAGAATGTATGTACTTGTTTTTCCTAATATGGTATGCTTTTGAAACAAATATAAATAATTATTTCTTTTTGTTGTATTTAGTACAACCAACTCTATGTTGCACAAAATTTTTTTAGTTTAAAATTTATGGAAATTCTTTGGAAACTCTCAGAAACTCATCTAGACTTGCCACATTTTTGTTCATTTCCAGTTGCATTTCAAAGTGTTTTCAAGGGTATTTCTAACCTACTTCCAAGGGTGTTTCCAACCATTTAGTAGCAATTTGAATAGAAATCGGTTGCTTTGGGATTTTTGAGGGTTGATATTAGTAAAACCAAAGTTCTGAAAGAAAGAAAGCAATCATATGTAAGGGCCAAGTTTTGGAGAGAAGGCAAAAAGATTCTATAACTAGACAATGAAAATGAAAAGTGAGATGCCTTTTAATGGGACAAGTTTTGAGGTTTTTGAGAGTTGGCCTTACTAAAATTATTTCTCGAACAGTTAATTCACAAGGTTATAATGGGCTTGATAAAGTGGGTTTACAAAATTTTAGTATCTCCTCTTAAACATGAAGGGGGAAACATGCCATCATCCCAACATAGTGACAACCTCTCGAAGACCCATCATGCCTTGGAACTGGGTGAACAATTTCTCTGTTGAAAGCTTAGTGAAAACTTCGACCACTTGGTCCCTAATCCTACAATATACGAGGGAAACAACCTTCCTTTGCACCTTTTTTTGCAGGCATGACCGTCAATCTAATTGATCCTCTAATCTGAAACTGGATCCTTTGCTACCTTTTTTTTATAATCGGTTATATGGGATTGAAACGAAGCCTGCCCGTATTACATCATGACCACATGGTGGTATTACAACAAGCTTGGCAATTATGTATGTATTGCTTGGCAAGATTCTAACTTGGTCTCCTCCTTGAAAATTGAGGAAACTAACTGGTTGAGCTAATGCCATTTGATGATCCTTCGCTACCTTGATGGTGCTAGTGTTGTCAGAGTAGATGGTAGTTGGGTTTTTATGTGGAAGACCAATCACCTCAAGCAAATTCCAAATCCATACGGACTCTTGCATCGCATAAAATGTTCCTTTAATGTCTCCTATTGTGCTGGACAAGGGAACCATGGTTTGTTTTTTAGAGACCTAAGAAATTGGTCCCAATCCAAGGTTGAAGACATCCCCTGAATTGGACCTTCTTGAATCAGAACATCCAGGCCAATCAGAACCAGTGTACCTTGTCAAAGCAACTGGCTCACCTCCAGCATACTTAACCCCCAATTTGGGAGTCTCCTTCAAATATCTTACTATCTTTGTTCACTGCCAGCTAATGACTGGCTAGCATATTTTGCATTAACATGAAACCATACCAACAAAAAACATGATGTCTAAATGACTAGGGCAAGATGACAAGAAGCTGTCTATATAGTGGTGTCAACCGTTGGGATTGTACAATCTGTGTTCAACCTGATCCTTGACTCATATGGAGTAGAGCAAGGCCTACAATCCGCCATTGAGAACTTCTTCATCAAATATGCTACATACTTTGGTTAAGATATGAAAATCCCATATTGCAACAACGAAACTTACTAGCCGAGGGATAAATGAAGCACAACCAAGTGTGAGATCTTATTTTTGGTCTTCAAATTTGCCTTCGTGAATCAATGGAACATTGCTATCAGTCAAATTTCAATCGTCCAAATAGACAATGACCATAAATTGCACACACATAACCTTGTACCTGTGGATACGAGTCCTTAACCAAAAGCTCAAACCAGGTTCCATGGCAAGGTACCCACTTTCCAAGTTATTAAGCAACTTACTAATAGACTTGCAGTGGTGTAGCATTGCTGAGAATAGAGGGATTCAAACACATAAGACTTGCAATGGTCTAGCAACGCCTATAGTAGAGGGAATTGAACACATAACCTTGTATTTGTGGATGTGGGTCCTTAACCAAAAGCCCAAACCGAGGGCCATGGTAAGGTACCCACCTAAAATGCTTGCTAATAGATTTGCGACGATGTAGCAACATTGAGAGTAGAGGGAATCAAATACATAACGTTGTACTTGTGGATATGGGTCCTTAATCAAAATCCCAAACTAGGGGCCACGACAGGGTACCCACTTTTAGTTTATTGAACAACTTGCTAATAGATTGGCAACGACTTAGCAACACTGAGAGTAGAGAGTAGAGGATTTTGACCGCATAACCTTCTGGATATGGGTCCTTAACAAAAAGCCCAAACTGGGGGCCATGGGAAGGTACTCACTTTCCAAGTTATTAAACAACTTGCTAATAGAATTTCCCTATTAATATGCTTGATATGCCCCCAAGGGCTAGGTGGATTGGTAAGTGCTTGTCTGGCTAGGCACTTACCAAGAAGGGACCTGGATTCAAACCTTGGGGGTGCCAATTTGCAAAGGTAGTAGTCTGATATGAATCCTCTGAGTGCACGCCAGACCGATAACAACGACACGAATCCCGAGCGACCGATGGTCTCCCTCTCACGAAGGGTCAACAACAACGAGACGAATAGGCTTGTTGGGAGCAGCCCTTGTGGTTTGAACCCTTGGCTTGTCAGTTACTAAAAGTAGTGTGGCTGTAACCAACTCCCCTATGTATAAATCGAATTTTAGTTTGCAGGAGAACCGCTTGAGGTAGTAGTAGAATACAAATACCTGAGCATAGACTTTCATGACAAATTTAATTGGAATACATGTAGGATGAAAAGAACTCAAAGTGGTTGGAAAGCACTATATGCACTTCAAAACAGGTGTAGGAATGCCGAGTTGTGGAACTGGAAGACCACCAAGGTCTTATTTGGCCTACTTGTTACACCGGTTTTGTTGTATGGTTGCGAGGTGTGGGCTAGTGGCACAACAAATGCAAAATAGAGGCAAATAGAAAGGATTAAAAAATATCTAATCACAAATTTTCTCAAAATTAAAGCAACAACCCCTTACGAAATTATTCTAGCTAAAAATGGAATGTTCCCTTTAGAAGCAATTGCTATGACCAAGTTGTTATGTTACTTGAAAAAAACAGAAAACATGAAAAACGACAGATGGCCTAGGGCAGCTAGGGACGAAGAGTTGCATAGGCGGAAGAATACATGGATGAAACAAAATCAGAAATGGATGAAACATTGGGAAATCAACATAAATGAATGCCCAAATGTCAACAAAGACATAACAAATTATGTGAATGAAAAGTTTAAAAGTGGAACGTGGAAAAATGCAAGCAGGAAAAGACAATATTATATTGCAAAGTTTAACCCAACGTATGACCACAAGGAAAAAGCGTATATAGGTGCTGAAATCAAGTGGAAGGGAAAAATTCATTGCTCAGATAAGGACTAGCTCTCATAGGCTTAGATGTGAAACAGGGAGATGGACAACGCCCAAAGAACAATGGGAAGAAAGGATATGTACTCTATGCAGCACAAGGGCGGTAGAGACAGAGGAACACTTCATCTATAAATGCCCGAGTTTTTCAGATATCCGTGGCAAATTCAAAGAAACACTTGGAAACGGGTCTATGGCAGAGTTATTTGAAGACAGTAAAATAAAAAAAGTTGGGGAATTGCTAACCCAAATCAACAGGAGAAGGAACAACCTTCTCAAAGATATTAAAGATCATAGGATATGATTTGAGTAGTTGTACTTCCATATTTGAGGTCCCATAGACCATATTTGGGTCTCGCGGACGTAATTAGAATCTTTCATTTCATTTCATTTCAAATAAAACTAAAAATAAAAATATGCTAGATATAGATGTTGTGGTCACACTCACATATCCTGAAATCAGGAAAGAACCTATCATTAGAGATTTCCTTAGTCTACACACAAAAACATATTTGGCATTTTGGTCAAATGCAGGTGGTTGCACCATGTAAATCTCCTCCAAAAGATCTCCACCCAAGAAGGCACTCTTAAGATCCATTTTATGAACTTGCCATCTACAGTTGACTGCAAAAGAGAGAACGACTCAGACATTATCAATCTTAGCAATGGCAGCAAAGGTCTTTGTGTAATCAATCACATCCTCTTGAGTGTAATCCATTGCTACAAGTTGTGCCTTCTGACTACCATGGCACCATCTAAAGTGCATTTGGTCCTATAGACCCATTTGCATCGCACAAATGGGCCTTATGCATATGTCCTACTTTACTCTTAACCCATTTGCATGTAAAGATGCAGATTACATTATTGATGCCTTTTTCAACTTATCCCTTTTGAACGGAAAGCTCGTGTGATCTCTGGTCTACAACCTGAAAGTGACTTGCTGGAACTACTGTGAAGTCTTAGGTGGGGCCTATAAAATGTTTAATGTGTGGAAGGGTTTCGTCTTCCATGTTTCCTTGAACTAGGGGAACAATCCAATGAACGTAGAGTAATTTTATTCTCGATTGACATATAGCCTAGTTAAGTTTATGTTTTGGGTCATCGAACTTTGTCTTGCAGAGGTTACTCTTCCATGCAAAATCACTAGCATTGTAAGTTTTCTTTGTTGCCATATCATGATCTCAGCTTATGCAAATGTGTCGTGACAATCTCTGGTGCTGAGATCACTATTTAAGAGGGTTGAATGGTTTCCCCTAATCCCTTATGCAATTATTTGTAATTAGTAATGATTGTGCCTTCTGAATGATGAATTTGTGGTTGTTTTTTAAAACCGTTTTGGAATCAAGAGCTCATGAGATGTAATGTGTACAACCTGAAAGTGACTTGGAGGTAACTATGAAGCCATAGCTATAGCCTATCCGATTGTTATTGTTTTGGCTACCATATTTTGTTGAACTGGGAAGGGGATAATCCAAAAAGCTGGGACGGATGGCTTCTACTGGAGCTGGTGTCATGCGGTGCCATTTAGGTTCTGTGATTATGGACATAGGTGGAGTCAGTGCAATGCCGTTTGAGTTCTGTGACTGAGGAGGTTGTTTTATTGAAATTGCTTTCTTATGGAAAATCACTAGCTTCATGAGCTTCGACAACTGCCATTGTATGTTCCAGGCTTGTGGCAGTGGGAGGGTACATGGAGAGGGCTGGAGAGTTTTTTTGTAGTTGCCATGAAACTTATAATAAGTACTGTGCATTTTGATATCAAATGGCATGAGCTCAAGTGGTTAAAAATGTGGATTTTTGAGGCGGAGACCAGGTTTAAATCTTGCTAGACTTTATATGCATAATTGCCAAATACCACTATGTTTTCTATTGAAATACTATGATCATGTATGTGGTCATTATGTAATACAGTTGGAGCCTTTTTCAATCCCATATAACCTATTTAAAAAAAATTACTGTTTATTCTGATGGAAGAATTTGTGTTGTAGGTTATATTTTGCTCTATGACAAATTAATGAGTTTTAAGAATTCTGCACAATTTGGAAGGGTTAGTTCCCACTTTGCTGCAAATGTCTTCTTTCTGTATGTGTTGAGCTTTCTTGTGGGAGATTTGGGTAAATAAACAGGATACATGATACAAGTAGTATCATTTGCATACCGTTATCAAATCAAGGACATAGCAGTTTTTTGCCTTATCCTGGCCCCACCTTGCATATAAATTTAATACATTGTGTTTTGAAAAGTATGAATTACTATGTGATACTCGATAAGTAATAATTTATGATACTGGATGCAAAATGTGCTACATATTTTTTGCTATGTCATTCAGAGAAATTATGATACTGGATGTAAATTTACTGCATTTGTTTTTTGAGCTTTCAGTTTATATTGTGGATAGTTTCATAATTAGTTTAAAAGACTAGTTTCAAAAATTGGGTAACTTATCAGTGATCTTTGTGTGTATTGATATATTGCGCCTGTATTGATTTTCTACTAAGCATGATAATGTGGAAGCATTTTTTAGGTTGTGGAGAAAACAGCTGGGTTAACTGCTAAACAAGTGATGGCTGTTCCTCGTTCATTGGAGATGGCTGCCTTTTCTACAAAGATCAGTGATGACGAGGAACTGTTCAGTATGTATGGCTGGCTTGTGGTTAGTATTATATACTTATATTCCATGCCAGGACACTATTTTTTGCTAAGAAGGATAATGTTAATTCTCAGCCTAAGCCAAATGATTACAAAGCACATAACAAAGCTGCTATTATTCTGACAAAATAAGGCTACAAATCTTAGAAAAATAGTTGACTTGACTATAGCTATATATCTTAGATGCGTAGCAAGTGTCTCTTTTCTATAATAGCATACTTGTTAAAGGATTATTATTTTTCTTTTTCTCGTTTATTTTTCTAACTATCCATTTTATAAGACATTGAAAATAATCGTATATTTAGATTAGGGTGTCATATTTACAGGCCCTCTCCTATGAGGATGAGGATAGCTAGTATCTCTCCTATTAAACCAACTTCATCTTTTCTAAAAGTCTCAAATGTAGACATAGTGTACTCACTTCTCAGCTAAGTCTATACTGTGCTCAGATAAGTCTCCCTTACAAGACAAGGATAACTACTATCTCTGCCATAGAACCACACTGTCAGAGTTGTCATCTTTTCTAAAAGCCTCATATGTGTTCAGCGAGCTCACTTCTAGGTATATAGTGTGCTCACCCAAGTCTCCCCTAAAGGGAACAGCTCTGCTAACTGCAAGGGTGATTTATGCTTTATGGAAGTAGGTTTTTCCAAAGAAAAGAGATTTCAGTAACTTGTATAGTTTTCCTAATTTCTTCCCTCTTGTTCCTCATCTCTGGATAGTGCTTGAAAGAGCAATTTCATTGCAAAAAACACATAAAAGGACTGCCATATTCTAATTGAATAGGTATCCAAAAAGGATCTATCCATTTTGAACTGCAAAATGTTATGTAAGACCATCTGTTCTTGTTTGCGTATGTCACAATTTCTTTTTCCTATTTTCTTTAATGCTGTATTAACAGCTAAGATTTGGTGAAGAAGTAAAGGACCCAAAACTTTCTGTGAAGGTGGTTGTCATCTTCCATATATTTAAAGCACCTAGTCAGCTTTTGTTCCTTGGAATCTTCAATTTCTTGCCTTCAATTTAGTTGAGAGGAAACATGGAATTTATATTGACCCTTGTCATGAATGCCTTTAGTTTCATGATAGCAGACAATCTAACTATTCCTTCATCTCCGACCCTCCAAATAGGCCGTAGAACCACCATTTGCATCAAAAGAAGACACTCTTGATGGATAACCTAGTGGAACTGAAGGTAGATGGTCATCTCTGTTCCACTTGGTTGTTGTTTGCAATTTGAAGTCCTCCAATTTTTTCAAGGGTTTTGCTCTTTGTGCCATAACTTCCTCCATTGAAACAACCTGCTTCTTGACAGTTCCTTGGCACTTCTTCCATTGAAAGAACCCTCATATTGACAGTTGCATCTTGGCTGAACTGTCCATCTTATTCAGCTTTCCTGCATGCCAGGAAAATAATAAATATCCATATAGATCTTGCAGTTGGATCCCAAGTCTCATGTGGGCCTTTAACTTGTGCAATTGATTAGAAAGAAATTGTTGTGAATGCCAAACTTCCTTAATAATTATTGAAGCATAAATATTGAAAGCTCTTCCTTCACCAAGGGCAATACACATTCTAAAGGGTGGCCAAATCCCTTTGATGTACGAAGCTGTGAGGGATTCTGTCTCAGTAGAGTTTTTTAGGGGGTATTATCATTTATTCTGTGAACCATCCTCTTCCTGCTGGTACTGCTTCTCATTCTAATGCTATTTATATTGAGGCTTCTTCTGTTCTTGGGAAGCATAAAAAATTCTCTTGATGTTTGAGTAGATTGATTCATTTTTTTCATTTAAGATGATCACTCTTGACGAATACAAATGATTTTTACAATTAAATTTAGTCCACCTGCACACTTTATATGTTCTGCTGAAAAACAAACTTTGATGATTTTAAACACCACCTCTGACCTGGTAACCTATACCTTTAACATGATCAAACTTAAACAAACTTCTGCATAATAATGGTTTCGTTATTTAATGAGTTTTGAACACAAAATTTCCTATAAACTAACAATGCTTATGATTTTTAATGAGAAACAAGCAAATTTTTGAAGTTTTATACTAAAGTGAACAGGAGTTTGATTTGTAGCAATCACGAGGACCTTGCCTTTGTGTTCCAACAGCAGAGCAATATCCATGATAATTGAAGGCCCAAAAATCCCAGACCTGTTGGAATCCTCTTGTCACTATTTTGCACAAATTGAAGGCTTGCCAAATATGCCATTCAATCAAGCTTCTATTATCATGTCCTTAATTTAAATCCTTTTCTATATTGCATTGGTAATTGCTGGTGCAGTGATAATAATGTGCAATGCCTCCATAAATCCCTTTCAAAAGCATTGCAGACACGGTTCTTTTTTCATGAATTTTGATCTAGATATTTACAGTCAAAATTATCTTAAACTTGGCCAAATACGCAGAATTTCTTAAACATTTGCAATAGCTATACTGGGTTGATCAGAAGGATGTGCTGCTGCCCCATAACGTTGCTTTCCTTCTGCTATGCTGTTCCATGCTAGAAAACTTTTGTTTTTATTCTTCAGAACTCATGTCTCTTCCTATTCTTGCCTGATATCTGCAACACAGAGCTTTCATTATATGTCTCTGCAATTTATTTTAAAAAACAGCACTTCTTGTCTTTATGGAAAGCTTTGTCTTGTTTCAATCACAGGTCTCTCAATTCTCTACCACACAATGTCAGAGGATATATTAGTCACATTCCCAAACCAGTCTAAACACCAGAATCTGCTATCTTTATTACTTCATTTGTCATCCAAAAATTCCAATCATTTCCGCAAATGAAACAATCACAGAAGCAATAGGTGTGTGCGATGTTAATCATCGAATCAGAAAACAACCTGTAATCTTCTGAATCTCCAATGCCCTGAAACAAAATATTTTCAGCAATTTGATTTAATTCTCATCTTCCGTGAACAAAATTCTCTTTTTGGGTCTACAAATATTCGGCCATCTCCTTGTTTGCTGTTATGTTGTTCATCTATGATTGTTTACTTGCATCTTAACCTGTGTTTGTTTTGTGAAAGTAATTGTAGTTTCATAGAATGTGTGATCTTTAGCAGAATCTTGAGTCTAAATAGCCAGAAAATGGCTTACAACAAATTTCCTGAGGTGCATGACTTACACAGAGGAGCAAAGACTTGTTTTTATTTGACTTTTGTCAACTAATGTTGTCAAATTTCAATCATTCAAGTCTGTTCCCTTAGTTGCTGTATGAAAGTATCACAACTATGAACTCGAATTGCTCTTTATTATTGAAAACTTAAACTTTCCTGTCTAGAACTTGGAGAAAGAATCAGGAGTAGATAAGATCACTGGTCCCTACTGCCAATTTACTGGGGGGAAAATGTTGTGTCTTTGGATGTCTGATCTGTCTTTGCAATCATAGTCTATTGTGGTCGTTGCAGATGTGCAAAATCTATCATGCTTTTCTTGGATAAATTTGAAGATTTGATATTAGTTGTATTTTAATCTGCACAGTATACTCCATGCTAACATGCTTCTCCCAGATAATGAAGGACCTCAGGATGGTCAATACCAGAGAGCAGAAGGAGGTACAGCTGGTAACTGTCCCACTGGCCCTTGCCCTGATACCATTGATAACATACACAAGAAGAATGATGGGCTGTAAAAAAAGAAGTATAGTGTATGATGAATCGGAGCAAAATATGTACAAGAGAAAGGGATGAGGAATCATATACGAGTGTTGGAAAGAGCAATCCTGCACATCAACTAGCCACCTAACTGTAACTGGTCCCTAACTAAGCAACTAATCAATCTACTCAAACATGAAGGAGTATGTACAAGTAAAAGCTATGTTTGCTTATAAAAATCCATGATTTCTATACTTCAATCTACACACAATTATGGTTATCATTGCCAGCAAAAGAGCCGTGCCATCATATTTACTATGTATATTCTGTGTACAGTTACTGCGTATATTTAACCACAAACTTCGAAAGATGACACATCCCTTAACAATCCCATTCACATCGATAAAATCGGACAAACAATCAAATAGTGCTTGCATCAATTTCACACATTTACAGATAGTTGTACCCAGACATGTATGTTGGAATTCATAAAAAATAGAAACCTTCATAATATTTTTACATCCATGGTATTATCTCAATATTGTTTAAATATTTCTTTTGAAATGTTGCAACATAGGGAAAGGGTTTATGCATAAGTTATTCTCGAAAGACAGTCGGTGCATATACATGTGCATTTGTATGCATTCTTTCTTGTGTTTAGAAGAGGTCACTTGCTTATTTACCTCTACATGCAAACTGAAATGTGTATAGGAACAGAATTTTTTTATGAATTGGTGATTTTGTATGTTAGTTGTTCACTGTTTGTCTCTTACTGTGAAGTTATAAACAAATGATTTATATTTGAAATAACTATCATGATGGCTTAACATAAATTTTAAATTTTTTCTAGTTTTGAACGCTTTCTTTTCCTGCAATCATTTTGTAATTGTTTTTCTAATAACTCTCTTTTGAGCTAATTCATCATATTTGAAATATTTTGAATTGTTTTTTTCTTCTGATAGACAATAGATGATATCACCCCACACTGGTTGAAGCATAGTAAGTGGATGAAGAAGTTGGAAGCAGCACTCATAGATCGTCTAGGGTTGCGACTCACCAAAGAAGATATGGAGCTTACAGTTGAAAACATGGAACCATATGGAAGAGTCAATCCTGGATTGGAGATTCACAGCCCTCCTATTGTGGTGAGCATATTATCTTTTCAATCTGTCTTGTATATTTTTGTATCTACTATTTCTAGCAAAATTTACAATTTGTCATCTTTTTTTGTGGTATCAATTTTACATTTAAGGAACTTATCTGTATTGCTTTGTGAGGTCATTTCAAAATACTTGTAGATATTTTGGATTTATAAATTAGTTTACTGAGAGATATATAGATTTCTTGTCAATTGCATGTACAAAATTTAATTTTAATTCCAATAAGCTTGATTAAGAATGTGGATTATGGAGTACTGAGCATAGGGATGCTCATAAGGGTCATTCAAGTCATATAATAGATGTCGCTGTATTTATAGCACAGTTTCAGGAGAAGTTGGTAAGGGATGCAGATGTGATCAATTTCCATTTATCTGTGCTAGTTTTATTTTGTATAGAAGTATCGTTTTCGCCCTTTCTGTCATTTCCTGCTGTTGCTTTTACATTGTGACAATTTATGCAATTGATCGCTATAACATTAACAAGCTGCATTTTATAAGAGAGGAGATGGACATATCTATGAACATGGAATGGAATTTTTAGAAATGAGCTCATCCATTTTTATAATGACCATGGACTTATTTATGTACATTGAATAGAAATCTTTTGAATGAACTCAATCATTTCTATAAATGACCATGGGGTACCATAATTAGATGAATTGGTGAAAGGGGCCATACACATCTTTGCCTACCAATTGGTTGAGATTTTTTTGGGGTATGGGTCATAGGGACTATCAACAATATTGCTTGATTGAATTTTGTAGAGTTGTTTGAAGTTTTGAACAATTGTTTGGTCACAACCCATGACATTTTCACATTGGCCAGAAAGGAACTGGTTGGTCACATTATCTTGTACTATAAGTGACAACTACAAGCTAAAATATCCAGCAAAATAGCTTTGGGAATACTACATATTAGCATTGCCATACCTTGAAGAATTAAAAGTAGGTTGCTCTTGGTAAACAATAACATGAGAACAGACACTTAAAAAATTTAGAAACAGCTACATGCCATTGAACACCTTGAAAAGTAGCAAATGATCTTGGTACGAAATGTTTATATGAAAACATTAAATAGTGAATATTCACCTCACCTTAGTTGAACAATGGAGTAGACTTTGGTCCCAGGGGGACAGTGAATGGGGGACGGGTATGGAGAAACAAAATATTATTTTTGGATTGGCCTTGATATTTCACCAACTTCCATAGTCACTATTTTTTACAGGATTTTGGTTTCATGCCACATGCATTACTCATCTTGTCTCATTCCTTTGAATTGAGCATTTTGACGGTGGAAAAGTTTCTTAGAACTTTCAAGGCAGGAGAAGAGGACTTAGAGGAGTCCGTTTGGTCTCCTAGGAGGTTTGCACCATTTTTAGTAGCATAAGGGGTAAGAAATTCTTGACATCCAGAAACAAGGTGCTGTCCTTGCTGGAAAGTGCGTGGTGAAAGCTGTTGAGGGTAATGCTTCTTGGCAGATTCTTGTAAGATATTGCACTTGTGATGCTCAACATATTTAAGCATTTGAAGGACCTTTTCAGCTGTGTGATGTTGATGGGGATAGCAAGGCTTTCTAGATAAATGTCTCAACAATCTTGGAATGAATTTAGGCACCTTGTTAAATTGTAGGTCCTCATGATGCAAATTTGAAGGGCTGCATGATGCCTGAGATTCAGCTTCACGGCCTATATAGACTTTCACATTTCTGAATGGCCAGCTTGAATTTATACCTTTATTTTTCAGGCAAAACAAAAATAACATAAATAACAAGGGAGATTTCAGCCCCTGGTCCAAAACATAAGTAATTTGAGTCAAGATCTGAGAAAAATGACTCAGAACATGCTGTTGCTCTGATAGAACAGGAGCTATAGATCCTCTTTTTCCTCTTATCGATCTTCACATAGGGTTGAGATCCTACATGGTCATTGTACTTGATAAAAATGTTAAGGTTTTATTGATGTTCCTGCATCACCCTCTCCTCCTAGTCAAAGGAATATAAGAAGGGAAACAAGAAATTTTAATGAAGATCCAATTAGAAGATTGTGGAGAGGTTGCATGGCCAATGATGAAGATTTCAGGCTGAATTATGACTTTTGTGCATATTGTGAGCCGAGAAGAAATACTGAACATGTTCAACGAGGAAGGAAAAATCATCTGAGAACAGAAAATTGACGTAGATAAGATAAAATAATTCTATTAATGTCCATAGATGGCCCAAGTAGGCCAATGGGACTGATTGATAAAAGTTGTCACAAATTACAATGCATTGTAGTAACCCCAAAGTAATATGAAAATAAGCCAAACTAGAGTAAAAAATCTGGTGTAAACTACTTTAGAGTGAACAACTGTAAACTTACAGCCTCGATAGTTACCCAAAATGGATAAACCCTAACATGCTAAAATTAATGATTAAGAGAGAGCTAGAAGTCAAGGTACAATAGAGATAGAAAGGAGCTCCAATGGATCCAAGTGCCAACATTAATCTATAGTGGGATGTAAAGTAGAAGCACAATCCTTGTCGTCACCAAATATCCCAAAAGGGACAACACAAGAACTAATGATGCTCCTAGTAGAATGGCTAGGACTAAGAGGGCTTGGTTGGATAATCCTACGAGGACATGGAGTTTGACCTCTCAAGACTCTTCTAGCATCCATGAGTGTGGAACCAATAGAAGAGGACAAGAAACTAGTAAGCTGCACCTGTCTACAACTCCTCGGTATGTGAGGAGTGGATGAAACCTGATGCTGAAGAATTGCAGTCTTGTCTTGTTGCAAGCAAGAACTGAAGCCCTAGTAGCCACTCTTGTATGCAGACAAGGGTGCACAAATATGTCATTAACATTTTGGATAGTTGTAGCTTCAAATGAGCGCTTATTACTCTTGATCGCAAAGATAGAGTGAAAGAATGAGGTGATTAGTTGGGTAGTAGCTTGTCTTTTGTGTCATAACTGATGTCAAAGAGTGATAGCTTCCCTAAGGTAAAGAGCCTAGCACCTCTGGTTAGGATTTTTGAAAAAAGTGGCAATCGATCCATTGAGTTTCTATACAAGCAATAGGACCTCCCTCGAATCTCATAATAAATAGGATACTTGAAGATGAAATGTTCTTCAATTTCCTTCTGAATAGAGCGAAGACAACATACCCTATCGTCTTGAGGAATATGGTGGTCTGTCCCACCTATAAATGATGTGAGCATACTATGAGTTGACCAAGAGGAATCCTAAGGCTATGTCCAATGGCTCTCGACATAATTAGGACAAGTAATAATGCCTCTCAATTCTCATAAAATGATTAGTGTAGAAGGCCAACTCAGGACTAAGAGGTTGAGATGGAGTGATCCAAGTGATTTAAATATATTGTTGATAAATATCATATTTGTATGCTTGATTAAATACCTTCTTATCAGGAAGAAGGTGGGGAGGATCATTTAAAGAGTATTTGAAAGTAGGTAATTGATCAATGAAGATGCTAACTTATTGAAGAAGCGAAATAACTTTTGAGTACCATCCACGATGATGACCAATACAACCCCTATAGGTAATGCATTATGAGGAGTAAGGTGCCAAACATAGGTATCTCTCTTGGCCTAAGGTGCAGTCACCCATGGATCTAAGAAGATGAAGCTGAAAAGTAATTCTAAGATGCTCTCAAGGTGAAGAGGATGAGTGCCAAATTCAGCCTAAACAATACATTGGGGAATTGTTCTTTTACATCAGATAAATCGCTGAAGCAAAATACTGTGAACGCCCCCAATGTGAACTAAATCAACGCACTCTAGACTTGGACCCCAAATCTCAAATCCATAAAGGACTGTGGGTTTGATGATGCAATCAAAGAGGTGCATCTTTGTAGGTATGTCTTGAAAGTGCTATTGGAAGCATTGGTGTTCCAAGACTAAGAGAGATGTGTATCCCTTGCAAAGACGTGACTATGAAGCTGGTTGAACATTAAGGGAAGAACCTGTAAATTGAATCCCCAAGTAGGTGTAAGCCATGGTGATCTCAATGGATTTGCCCTTATAAAAGAACTTAAACTTAGATAAGGTACTCTTTGACATGTTAAAATCATCACCTTAGTCTTGCTAAGACTGATTGCTAGCTGGTTTATGTCACAAAAGCAAGCAAGAGCATTCAATTGTCTTTATAGGCCCTTAAAAGTATGAGCAAGAAGAACAACATCATATGCAAAAAAGCAATATAGCTATCAAGACATGATGTAGAAGGCAACCATTGTCAGCATGGGTGTTTTGACGAAGACATTCTTCAAGCTCCTCAATGTAGATCCCAAAGAGCGAATGAAAAAGAGGACAACCTTGTTTGATGCCAATGGTGCTTTAAACATCCTCTGAGAAACCAAAGCTGAAAATGGCCAACAACTACCTCATATAGTCTCTTTATGGCAGTGAGAAAGAGCTCTTAGATACCAATGTCATGTAGTCTTTGAAATAAAAGATGCTTGGGAATGGTGTTAAAGGCCTTTCTAAAGTCCACAAAACAACATAATGCTTTAGAAAACCATTGGCAAGCCCTCTCAATAGTAGCCATGAGGGTGAAAACATGATCAATAATCCAATTATCGCTTTGAAAACCAGCCTGCCCTCTCGCTCTCATATTTCCTTGATCCAACAATTTTGAGAGTTTCATATTGATAATTGGTGCACAAAGCTTAGTAAACACATGCCCGATCATGATGCTTTGGTAGTTATTGGGATTTGAATAGTACCCAAATTTGTGGATGGGGTGGATATGTTGTGACCAGGAGACAAGGAACCTAGAACAAACAACCTCATTGAATAAGTGTGCAATGGAATAGCCAAGAGCTTCAACACCATTACTTCAAGAACTCAACTTGAAATCCTTCAAAATTGACAGCCTTGCTAGTGCTTAATTTATGTATAGCTCTTTTGATGTCCCTTGGAGAGAAAAGTTGACATGATGTTGGGGGGGAAGCTGCCTTGGTATATCATATAAAGAATTAGCATGGGAGACCTAGGACTTGTCATTGATGCACATGGGATGGGGCTTCCTAGGAAGAAGAATGCACAAAACGGTTGTGGGATAGTGATGGAGAGCATTTAGAAGCTCACAATGTGTAGTGACAATAAACTCTCGTTGTACATTGAACGAGGCATTTATATACCCTTCGAGTGGAAGATATAATTGTAGGCCCATGGATAAAAGCAAACTGAGCTTCCAATGCATGAATCTACATTCCTCATCATACCAACGATTCATGGGGCAAGCACCAATTCAATGAACAGGCTTTGGCTGAGGAAAAGTGTGGGGAAGGAAGTTAAGGGCTGCATCCCATAATGTACGAGACAAAAATTCGTATTTGGTTGTTGTTGTGTTGGAATTAAGAGAGTAGTATTGGGACATCAACTGGGAGATATGAGTTGCATAATCATCGGCCAAACATGGATCAAAATGAATTATGGGATGGTTGGTAGGATTGGGTGATGGAGGAGGAAAAGACAGAGGTCCCCAGATTTTGATCCATTGGATGTATATTTTTATATGAATCCAATGATTGATCCGAAAAGGATTCAGTTTGCGTTGCACATGAAGGGAATTGCATATGATTGGTGGCACCATCATGATCTGGATGTACAAGATGGTCTTAAAGATGAGGTCTTAAAGTAGTATGATTTTTCTCACCGTCGCCTTGATATGTTTGACAAGAAAACCAGTGATGATTATTACATAGAGATGTGAAATTTGCAGCAAACAAGTTCAGAAAATTTTGCATGATGGTCTGTGGCATTCCAATTTCTTTGCAAGCTTGTATGTTTGTGAATGGTCTGAATTATGAAATGAAGGGATATGTGGAAACTGTGAAGTCTAGAAATTTGAGTGATTCCATTTTACAAGCTAAATCATATGAGAAATTGATTAAAAATGAAAAAAGAAAAAAAGAAAAAAAGTAAAAAAAAGAGCATATTGTTGTGTCACTTGTCAAAACATCAACCTAGTTCAAATTAAACCGCACTCCTTATTGATGTAAAAAGAGTCACTTGAGGTCAGATCTCATGCTTGTAAGGCAGCTAGGAATGAGTTAAGGAAGCAGGGTAGATGCTTCTCATGCAAGAAGTGGGCTTCAAGACACAAATGCAAGGTTAAGCCACACATTCAACTCATTGAGATGTCAAATGAATTAGATAGTAGTGATGAAGAATAGGGGCAAGGTGGCCCAATATTTTCAACCTTCAAAGAATCCCCATTAGTAGAGGTAGGAGACCAACCATAGCATACTTGGTGGCCATAAGAGGTGTATCATCACATCCCACTTAAGAATGGAAGGGTGGATTGGATCTTATGATGCTTCCAGGAGAATGGCCGGAATTAAGAGGGTCTAGTTGGATAATCTTGGGAGGACATGGAGTTTGATATACTCATCTAGTATACATGGCTATGGAACCAGTAGAAGAGGATAGGAAATTGGTAAGGTGCGTCTACCTAAAAATATTCAATATGCGAGGGGTGGCCGAAACCCGACGATAGAGAATTGTAGTCCTATCATGTTGCAAGCAAGAAGAAAGAACTAAAGCCCTAGTAGTCACTCTTGTATGCAAACAAGGATGCATAGATCTGTGATTAACATTTAGAAGATTTGTAGCTTCAAATGAACGCTTATTACTCTTAACAACAGAAATGGAGTGAAAGAATGAGGTGATTAGTTGGGTAGTAGTTTGTCTACATTGTAATAATTGACGTTGAAGAGTGATAGCTTCCTTGATGTATAGAGCCAAATAGCTGAAAAAAGTGGCAAGCAATCCACCTAAATCACTCTACAAGCAATAGTACCTCCCTCCAATCTCATAATAAACATGACATGAAGTGTTCTTCAATCTCTAGCCCCCGAATAGAGCAAAGATGAAATACCCTATCCTCTCAAGGAATGTGGTGGTCCGTCTGCACTCACAACTGATGTGAGCATTCTCTAAGCTGCTCAAGAGGAATCCTAAGGCTGTGTCCAATGTTGCTTGACATAATGAGAAGTAATAATGTCATTCTCAATCCTCATGAAATGTTTATTGTAGAAGGCTAACTTAGGACTAAGAGGTTGATATGGAAAGAAACATTAAGGGAATTTATAGTATACTTAATCCTATTCTTTTAATTGTGTTTGAGATAAAATGTCTCTACAATCAAAGATATTTATATTTAGTCATGGAACTAGCAATTAAAATTGCAAAACTAAATTGTATGGAATGTATTTGTTGAGCCTTATCAAATGGTTGTATTGATTGCAACTTTTACTTCTTAATTTGTATAAATAGAGTTTAGGGAGGCCAAATCTTATGCCTTGGGAGGTATGTTTATTGCTTGCATTGAATCCCATGAGCCGTTGAAAAGGAAGTTCCTTTCCAATCAAAGAACTTTTATCTTCATAAGTTCTTATATGAAATTCATAATGCAGTTTGACGGTAAACTTAGTGAGATGATTTCATTTGCTTCAAGATGAAGAAATGTTGAAGCATGCAAACATGGAACATAAAATTTGCTTCTCTCTATTTACTCCAATATTCCTTCACCTCCCTTCAACTCCTCTCAGGTACTACTTAGTCTTATGATTTCTTTTGATTGCTTATCAATTGATTGTTACTTGAGGGATTTCTTGTTTCTTAATTACTGTATAGTTAATGTCTAGCCAAAGTTTTCTCTAGTTAGTAGATAAATGAAGATCCATACACATGGTGTTAATTTATTAACAATAATTTCCTTGTAATGGAATTGATAGACTTCTTGTTATTGTAAATTGTTTCTTCAAAATATAAAGGCAGATGAAAAGTGGATTACAAGCACACATATGCATGTTATGAGCACACACTCATATATGTATGCATATGCATATACTTATATACATTATAAGATAGGTGTGTGTGTACAGACATGAACACACATTTGGTAGCTAAACATTTTAGGTACCAGCTTGGCCAGCATGCCTAATTGGTGTATGAGACCCTCTTAAGAGAACAAGGAAACTATTCACTTTACCTTACACATGCTTTGTTTCATATGCATGCATACATATTAACATCTGTGCACATGCCCCTGTCTATGTATACTTTGTTTTGTTTTTGTTTGGAAGGTATCAATACACTGTACTGCATTTTCTGTGTACTGTAGTCAGTAAATGATGGAAAGAGGAAAAAGTAAAATTTAAAGATCCATTTCTAGGTTTGGGTTGCTCTATGTGATGATTGGCACATTCTTCTGATGTTCTGATTCTTGTAAGTTTGCTCAGTTTAAATGGTAATTAAGTTTGAAATATGTAGGTGTGCATTCCTGCAGGTGTGTGTGCATGCATATATGTTTGCAGAAATTATAGGCAGTTGTCTCCTTTTTGGCATGTTGTCTCCTTCTACTTACCTTTTACCTATAATTTTAATTTGTATGAAGTGGTCAAGGGAGTCCAAGTTTCCACATGCTGTTTGGGCTGCTGGTCGAGGATTGGTTGCTCTTGTTCTTCCTAACTTTGACTCGGTAGACAATATATGGCTTGATCCAACTTCTTGGGAGGTATGATTACTTGATCTTCAAAGTCATTCAAGTGCAGGATTAATTCACAAGGGAAATATTTATGAAATAGCTTAATGTTTTATCTAGGCAGTCGAGAAAAAATGATATGTATATAGTAGTGTTTTATTCTTACTCTTTTTAAAATTAAATTTCTTTGAACTGTATTATGTGAGGGAGACAATGCATAATCATTGTGTGTGATTATGAGTTTTAGGAGATACATGATTACATGCATGCTGTTGGTTACTTCATTTTTAATGATTGTTCTTATCATAGTAGAGAAACTCAGACTTGATGCGGACTCGGCAAGGCCAAATGTTATACTCACTCGGACTCAGACTTGGCAAAAAAAGAAAACCAAAGAAAAGGCAATTTTTCATTGGAATAAAGTTTTTTTTTCATGCATATCACAATTAATTAACATTATACAAATCCAGAATTAATATTGTAAGTAATACCACCTTAAACCACTCATAAAAGTGACAAAACACACTTCAATTAAAGAAATTTTAATGCCTCCATAATTCAAATATTTTTTTATTGCTTATGATATAAAGAGGTACAAAATGTGTTAAAATGTCTCAGTAGGCCCACTACAACAGTCAACTAATCTATTTAGTGTCTTGCAATGCCTTTGCCCTTTGCCCTAGCTGAAGCTCTAGTCCTCTCTCTTTGTGCCCATGCCCATGCCTCTTCCTTTGCCTTTGCCGCTAACTCCTCCGCTATACTTTCAAAATCATCCATTGAAAAGAGAGGCTCTTGCTACTGCTTCTCTAGCTTTGTGATCCATTCAAATGATGGATCAATCTCATCTAAATCAATGGCTTCATAATTTGATCCCGCAATTTTTTTGTGGTGGAGGCGAAGGTTGTAATGAACAAATACAAGATCATTCAACTTTTGTTGTGTGAGTCTATTGCGCTTCTTGGAGTGAATGTGCTCAAACATACTCCAATTGCACTCACAACTTGAAGCGCTACATGGTAGACATAAAAGTTCCATGGCAAAGTTATAACAACCCAACAAAACCAACTTAAGAGAGATTTTTTTTTCTTTTAGGATCACAAGCAAGGTTCACAAAGATGTCCCAATATTTTTCAATATCAAAAAGTCATAACCACATTTTAACATCTTGTCATTGCAGATGACACTCAAGTGGACAGGAGTGACCAACATCCTATACTTTTGGGGTTCACCTTTCTAAACCTCACCATTTAGAATGAATGCCATTAGTGGTCCCCACACTTTTCTTACACCCTTCTTAGGTATAAGACAATTTGACCATGACGTAGGGATTATCCTTTTAAGTTCATTTTACAAAAAAGGGGACACCTTTTCTCTAACCCTACTAAAGTTTGTCTATGTAGGATTACTTTGGTGTAATGTCGTAGTGCTTAGTTACCACACCTTCGCGGTTGGTAATAAGCATAGACAACTGATCCTAACTGTTCAAGGTGTGATCACTATATTGTCTTGCGAATGATTCCTAGATGTCACCGCGAGGAATATAGTCCAAGCCTCACCGCTTTAGACTTCCCAAAAGCCTCGTTGCTTTGGGTACACCTGAGCCTCACCGTTCAAGGTGTAACATTCACAATAACCTAGGTATTGCCTCACCGCAACTCCTCCCAACACTTGTGTTCATCATGACTCAAGGGTTTCCAAATTGGTTCTAGTTTTATACCCTCCAAGAAAACCCTCCCAATCCTTGTGAAAACATAAGATTAATTATAACTGTATCTCTCTCTCAAAAGGGAAATAAAGCGGTAAAGTAAAGCATTCAAATTCATTGCCAATTAATGGAGAAGCGAGGACTCTACTTATTATAATACTAACTTTACCTTATATTGTCATTGAAAGCAAAGGAGGTATCTTCTAAAAGATTTAGCTCATAAATGGAATTCCAAAACGTTCTTTCCATTTATATCAATTATAACGTTGCAAATACTTTATACAAGGAATCAAATAATCTTTAGGCTTCCACCCTTTGCTCAATTTAAAATAATAATATTTACAAATAATTGTTTTCTATTCACCACTATGAATTTCATAAATAAAACATTTTAGCCAAAGAATATTACAATAATACACATTTTCAACTTTTACTCCACATCTTTATCTTCTTGGCCCTTTTCTTCCATCCATAATAGAAAGTAAATCAGGGATCAGGACAAATCATAGATATGTATGCAAATCTACGTGCTCCTTACAAATTATGCAATTACATTACACAAGCAAAAATAAACCATGCAAGGTAAATGAGAGAATCTCATACTTCTCTCTATATTAGTTTTCCTTGTCTACCCAAGCCTTAAGAAAAAATGATATATATATGCATACATGCTTATCTTCAAAAATTCCAATACGTTTCTTTAACATTTTAACATAATGTCTATATCCTATAATTTTCTTGCTTATTCAATTAAATAAACAATTTACTTTAAAAGAATTCAATCATTTCCTAATAAAACTCCTGAACATTCTCCATAATAGTATAGAGTTATAATTTTTATTTGATATAAAATTCCAAATAATCATTCATACCGAAAAAACAACTCCAAAAACAACATTTGAAAAGCAACCTTTGAAATTAAATCTAATTATATCAAAAGGTAATGAATTGTTTCAAAAGCTTATTCACGCGCATACTCTTAAAAGAATGATTTTACTAAACAGGTTATATAATGAGAATGGCCATGTCTATGACAGTTTAATCACTAAGGTGCAAGCTAGTAGACGTTTGTTAAATGAAGACCATCAAACTGATGCTCTTAAAAATTTCAGAATTCCATATTTCAATGGCCCCCGGTAATAGCTACAGGCTGGAAACATCCATAACCGGACATACTGTTGACTGTGTTTTACCAGATTGTGGCCACAACAGAGACTATCATCAAGTACCTTCTATTAATGCAGCAGCAATAGTTCCTACGTTTTTATTTACCAGAAAAACGTACTCAGGCAACTTAAAAATCCAACAGGGTGGTCTGATATTGCTCTCAACACGGTAACGTTCGACAGCACCAGGATTACTGTTCAGTTTTTTTTCTTTTTACCACTAGTTCCCCTGGATAATACAATAGCCTTACTAAACTTGTATGCCATCTATTAAATTTTTTGAAAAGCGACCAAAAAGACAGTTTAATAAATCAAAGTTAATGGTCCCAAAGCTAGGTAGACGTCCATAAAAAATCGACTGATTCAACCTCAACGGGAATATATATATAATTTTAGAAAGGTGGAGGTTCCTACGGGTTTTGAAACATTTCTGACCTCCCCTTGGTGTTCTTAAAGTTATAATTCCTTTCACAAAACTTTCCACACTCTACCATGGAAACGTTAAATTTAATACATTTAAAAAAGCAACAGTTTAAGCAACATGGAGATGAAAACAATCTTTAATGGCTATTTCACCCAACAGGTTCCGAATTACCTGGTATTTGTTAGCAAGAATTAAAATATGATTGTGTTTTTTCTTCTCCACGTTCTGTGTTGCTTTTCTCCTCTACTTTGGACATTCCCTGCTACTTTTTCTCCCCCTTCTTTTTCCTTTTCTTTTTCTTTATTTTTTTTATTTTTCCTTTTTACCATTCTCCATAACTATTTTTTAATGGTTTTAGTTTACCTTTTCTTTATCACGACTCATGTTCGTGAATTTTCCAGCCAATTTTTATTTCTAAAGGGTAATGCCTTTAATTATGCAACTAATCTCTTTTTAAATAAATGAACACCTTTTGCAAGGTTTTAAAGGAGTTTTGCAAAAGGTGTTCATTTATTTAAAAAGGGATTAGTGCGAGTGTGAGCCGGGAGTGAGTGCAGCAGCGAGTTTAAGCGTGAGTCGGGAGTAAATGCAACAACAAGTGTGAGCGCGATCTAGGAGTAAGTGCAGCTGAAAGTGAGTGTAGCCAAAAGTGAGTGCAAGCACAAGCTGAGAGTAAGTGCAGCAACGAGTGTGAGCGCGAGCTGGGAGTGAGGGTGCAATCCGGGAGCGAATGAGATCAAAGAACGAGTGTGAACCAAGAGGGAGTGCGAGCCGAGATTCAATCATGGCAGAAGAACGACAGGTTCATCCGGAGTGCATCAATGCTTCAAACCCTTACCATGAATGTGTGGAACATTGTTTCCAAATAGTTGTTAAAGTTAAGGAACTCTGGGAAAAAGAAGAGACAAGGCCAATGGTGAGCCAAGATGGAGTGTAAGCTGGGAGTGAGTGCGAGGCAGGAGAGTGAACCAAAAGGGAGTGCAAACTAAGAGGGAGTGCAAGCCGGGATTCAATCATGGAAAAAGAGTGGCAGGTTCATCCAGAGTGCATCAATGCTTCAAACCCTTACCACGAATGCGTGGAACATTGTTTCCAAAAATTTTTTGAAGCGAAGGAACGCCGAGAAAAAGAAAAGACACGGGCAATTGTGAGCCATGAGAGAGTGCAAGCTGGGAGCAAGAGCGAGTGCGAGCAGAGAGGGAGTGCGAACCAAGAGGGAGTGCAAACCAAGAGCAAGCCCCATTAGCTATTGTGGAAGGAAAGTCATTTTTGAAAGCCTTAATGGGAAGTTAGGATGCCCTAGCTAGAAATCAAAATGCCCTAGTTGGAAGTATGAAGGCCCAGAATACATGGCAAGTTCGATCCAGGTAGCAGATGGTACACCGAAGTAAGTATCAAGGATGAGATGATTGAGCATGATATAATGGTTCTTAAAAGTAGAGGGCTAATATGTAAGTTCCATAGATCATGGCCAAGGTTTTTGGAGATTCAAAATTGGATCAAGTGGAAGTGGGGATTGAATTCAAATTATTCCGTGACTTTTCTTCCTAAAGTTTTTTTCCTCATCATCTTCTCTAGTTTAGAAATTAGGGATAAAATAATGGTTGATGGCCCATGGTTTAGGGGAAGAGATGCACTTTATTTGAGACCATGGAACAAATTTTTTTCCGTTGAGTCAAAAACTATTAAGAAGCTTCTAGTGTGGGTTAGGCTTTTTGGACTTCCATATTAGCTTATAAATAAGGATGTTTTAAAAAATATTGGAAATACCCTAGGGGAATTCATCAAGGAAGGACCAACAACTAAGGAGCGAAAGCATGCTATATATACGCGAATATGTGTTGCTATGGTATTTCAAAACCTTTGCCACAATCCATTAAGATTAAATTTGACTCAAGAGAATGGGATCAACAAGTAGATTATGAAAATATTGCATTTTGTTGCCACAATTGTTTTGAGATTGGACACATGGCAAGAGTATGAAGAAAGAGGAAAAAAATTCTAGCCATGAGATAAACTTCAAGATGAAGCAAGGAAATCATTCAATAATAGAAACTACATCAGATCAAGGATATTCCACTCCAAAAGAAGAGGCAAATAAATCCTATGGACAATATCAATTGGCAAGCTTAGAAGGAATTAAAGGTGCAAAAGAAGATGTGGAGATAAAACCCAAAACAAAGACAACAAAAAAGGTCAAGTTTATTCTAGGTAAATCATCTTCATTTTCCTCAAGTAGTATAGAATCCTCTTTAGGTAATAAAAGTGAAAGTGGTGAAGATGTTATCCCTTGCACTTTAAGGTTTCAAGAGCAGAATAATATAGAAATGAGGTTGGAGGAAAACCATAACAATTTAGGGTTTTTAGGGCAGAATAAGAAGGTAATTGCTACAGAAGAGTATCCTTGCACTTTAGGGTCTCCAAGGAAATATAAAGAAGATTGTGCTTTTGAGGTTATTCCTTGCACTTCAGATCCTTCAAAACAAGGCAAACCTAAATATGATAAGTCTTACTATGAATAGTGTGAGAAGATTGATGAAGATGAAAGTATTGTTGAGAATGAAAAAAAGAGAGGAAGATCCAAGAAACAAAAACAAAGAGAAAAAGAAACATAGGGATATTGATATGGGAAAACAAAAGGAAATATCACAAGTGTTAACAAGGAGTGGGGATAAACCCACAAATAAAATAAAAAAATAACAATGAAAACAATATCTTGGAATATTAGGGGAATGAATAAAAACCCAAACAAAAGTATTAAGAAATCGTGAGGTTGTTATAGACAAGATATTTTTTATATAGAAGTTGGGCAGCAAATATTTTAGCCATTTGCAGTGTTGAATTTCATCTTGACATAATTAAAAATTTTGAAGGCATTTAATATAAAAGGAGTTGATTGTGGAAACTTAGTAGTTTGAGGAAGATGAAGAATATCTTTGATAGAAGGGTAAATGAAGAATATCTCCGATAGAGTTGGATATGCTTTAATTAACTTGTTAGAAATGTAATGAGAGCAATGTAATGTTTTGTTTTCATGGGAGTGGCCCCCAATAGAAGCCACACATAGCTTATTAAAAAAAAAAAAGTTTTATAGGTGTTTATATTAATTCCATTTTTACCCATACGCCTATGAATAAAACATTAAGGCTTTAACTTTTTTTTTTTTTTGGTAAGTTAAAATTATATTATAAGCGGGTTTTGAAAGGATCCCAAAACCTTTTTACAACAGGTCAACCGACCAAACCAAGGGTCAAAAAACAACCAATTTGACAAATCCCACCCAGTGGGAAAACCAGCAGGATGATGAAGTTGAAAATCCCGCCCAGCGGGAAGCAACCGAAAACCACCAAAATGGAAATCCCACCCAACGGGAAAAACCAACAGATTTGGAAAATCTCGCCCAGCGAGAAATCCAACAGAAAACCAAAAACCCACCCCGTGGGAGAACCAGCAGAAAACCAGCTTTGAAGAATCCTGCCCAGCGGGAAAAACAACAGATTTGAAAAATCCCGCCCAACGAGAAAACCAGCAGAAAAACAAAACCCGCCCAACAGGAAAACCAATAGAAAATCCTATTTGAAAACTCCCGCCCAGCGGGAAAAACAACAGGTTTGGAGGATCCCGCCCAGCGGGAAACCCAGCAGAAAACAAGAAACCATCCCGCAGGACAACCAGCAGAAACCAGATCTGAACAATCCTGCCCAACGGGAAAAACAACAGATTTGAAAAATCCCGCCCAGCGGGAAGCAGTCGAAAACCACCAAAATGGAAATCCCACCCAGCGGGAAAAACCAACAGATTCGGAAAATCCCGCCCAACGGGAAAACCAACAACAAAAACTAAACCCCGCCTCGCGGGAAAACCGTCAGAAAACCAGATTTGGACAATCCCGTCCAACAGGAAAAATAGCAGATGTGAAGGATCCCGCCCAGCGGGAAAACCAAACAGATGAACAAAACCTGCCCAACGAGAAAACCAGCAAAAAACCCTATTTGAGAAACCCGCCCAGCGGGAAACCCAACAGGTTTGGAGGATCCCGCCCAACGGGAAACCCAACAGAAAAATGGTTTGAAGAACCGCAACACTGGTATCCCGCCAACAGGAGTACGAGGTAACCAGGCTGGGGCAGGGTCTGGAAATGGAACAACAAGAATGGGAGATCCCCAAGACCACCGGATCTCCCCTGTAACCAGATCTGGGATGTAAACTGCAGAGGAGAGACAGGAAAACTGTCCCATGAGCGCCAGTGACTTGGAGAGGATTTCGAGATCAGGTTGAAAACCGCGACATTGCCTTTGCATTAGATGATCATGAGCCCCCATCCCAAGATCTATAAACCTGCAAAGAAACAAACCACTAAAACAACCAACAAGAAATCTTCCAGCCCCACCCTTGCCTGCTAGAGGATGAATCCAAGGAAAGCCGCAGTTGCACGCTTGGGGTCCCCCAAGGACCAAAAGGGCAGACTGCAGGAGGAAACCGAGGATCCATCCAAAAAAACAAGCAACCACCGGATCTACAAGGAGATCCCGAAGGCAAAGAGTTCCTGGAACGACTGGGAAAGAACATCATCTGCGGGAACAGGCCCCCCCCGAAGCCAACAAGAGCGCAGATGAGGATCCCGAGCAATGAACAGGAAACCAGAGCCAACCCTCTTCCAGCAGCCACCCCCAAGCTAGCTGGAAACCCGCCAAACCAGGGTACTCAGGGCCAGAAACCACAACACCCTCCTTGCAGAACAACAAACCAGTCACAAACGGGAAACCTGAGAAACCCAGGGATCTTGAAAACTAGGCCGGAGAACAACCCAAGGAGGGGGGTAGGGAAATGGAAAAGTGGGACTGGACAGTCCCAGGGAACTTGGCACTGGAGCCATCCCCACATTAAGGCTTTAAATTTAATAACCTACGAATAAAACATTAAGGCTTTAACTTTAATATTTCCCAATTGTTAATGAGAATCATAGCATTAGGGAAATACAATAATTAATGTAATTATTAGCTTAATTAATTTAATCAATAGCCAATGCTAACATTAATTGTTAACATCAAATTAAATACTATTTTCTTCTAGATATTATTAATACTTTTATAATTTATAATACCTTTTTCATGCAACCATTTACCAAACACACACCTTGCATCAAACACATACATATCTATGATAAAAACTTATCAACAAATGCATCATCATACCATCTTCCTTAAGTAGGAGGTTTTATGATAACGTAATGTCATCACCTGCCTATTAAGGATGGTTCCTTTGCCAAAGCAAGCTCCTTGCCAGTGGTGAAAATTAACCAATCACACAATTATGAAATGGATCTATATGAGGGTACTCCTTTACCCTTGAGTTGTCGATGAGAGTGTCGTTAGCCATCATTTCTCTTTTTGTCTCTCAATTTTGGTGGCTGTCCCAGACCAATCCACCATTGAGAGTATCTAGTCCTGCAACTATAAATTTCATCAACAGTGCCATTCTAAACATAATATAATCAAAGCATAAAATGCAATTAACCACATATCTTGATAACATAAAACAAGATTAAGCATTAGATATCCACACATCAATACATAATCAAATATCAAGAATAAGTCCTGTCAAGGAGGGCCATTACAAAAGCATGGAAGATTGGGCATATACACACCAAAGTCCTCCCACCATAAATCTAGAAAATGCCAAGAAAAAAACAATTTAATAATTTATGTAAAATTGTAAATTGAGATTTATTTTGAAAACAAAATCAAAAGACAAAATTAATAATAATTCAATTACTTAGCCTCAAAGTTGCCCTTCCTTGAATGCATAGTGGGGTTGTGAAAAGGTAGCCCTCACATCTCTTGTAATATTACAACTCATCTTGTATCATGTTGCGAGTGTGCTCATCTGGCACCATTTGGGTAAAGGCATCGCTAAAGTCCCAACATCACCTCATAGTCAACCTTGAATGAATTATCATTAAAGGATTTGTGTTCGAGGTAGTACATCATTGGATGTAGTGGGCTATGGAGCCGATAAGTTCATCATTGGTCAATTAGTTCCTAAAAGGGATTGCAATTGGGCTCAGAATAATTATAAAATGAGGCAATTGCCTCTTTGGCTCTATCCATGGCCTCATATACATATCCCATTGATGATTTTTCTCTATCAATAAGACGGAGAACCCTCACCAAAGGCTCTGATATTTGAAGTCAAATGAGAGATTTTAGTTGAAATTTGGATTACAATTCAATATTTGCAAATGGAAAAATAATTAACAAAAAAAAACAACTTAGTCTTGTACCTTGATTGCCTTATTCGTAGATGTTCAGAAGGGCTCCTCAAACACATAATCTTGCGAGTCACAATTTGCTCATAAAAAACCCAATTGTGCTATTTGCAATGTTTTCAAGCAAGGCTTTAGCCTATACCCAGTCAGTTAGATACTTGGTTGCAATCACAATGAACATGAATCTTGGCATCCGATTTTGGTTTAAAGGTTCAATGAAATCTAACCCCTCTTGCTCGAATAGTGTTGGTGACTTGAGGTCTACAAAGGCATGAAATCCTGCTTGAGCAACTTTCCAATCCTCTGACGTGTTGCTTGATTGTATCCCTTTCTTTGCTTCGCATTTTAGTGTTGACCGACACAATTCTGCTAGTAGCACTTTCCGAGCTATTCTGGTCCCATGTGACCACCAAGTATCCTTCATGCACATCCTCCAAAATGCTCCTGATTTCCTCTAGTGCACATCTTCTTAACACTTGATTTGACTCTATCTTATACACGAACCAATTGATTGTTGAAAATTTTTGGGATTGAGTAATACCTTTTTTCTCTTGTGAAAACTCATGGATTTGATGACACTTGAGGTCTGACGCCACTATCGTGACAATGAGGGAAACCCGTTGATTCATTGTGACTTGAAAATGATACCTACGTTAAGCTCTTCTCGATATCTGCATACATTAGTCCCTCATTGTTTGAATTCATATAGTAAGGCCACTTGTCCTTGTGGATTGTGCTATAAGAACGATATTTATTTGATGAACATAGTTCCAATGGAGTCATTTCCTAATCTTTGTATGTTCACATAGAGCCCTGCTTGATGAAAATATTGGATCCTATTCATCTTTGATGTTGATGACCTAAGTTCTCCCCTCTAGTCTGAGTTTTACTTGGTTAATTGTTGAGCTTCTTTGTTGTCTCCAACCTGCCAAACCAATGTGTTGACTCTATGTTTAGCAAAGCATCTCACAATATTCTAGAAAGTTCAAGGTGGAATTCCTTCTCATTTGGTTGTTTTCAGCTTCAACTAGCACTCAGGGAGGGTTAGTTTATTCAACCTTACATGAGATCTCTTCTTCTATCTCAAGACAAAGATATCTTGGAGTGAAAATCTTGTATTTTTATGTCTGCCATTGAAAACGTCCACTCTTGAATTCCAATCATTGTGTGGAGATTTCTCATACTTGAGCATATTGTTTCCCTTGGGATCTATCCAAACTTTTTGGCAACTTCATCTCACACTGCTTCCGCATTGTTTGACTTTGAATGCTCAAAATCATTGGAGGCAATGCCCTCACTTATCACTTGATTCTTGAGATTTACTATAATTAAAAAACATGGACTCAAAAATTATTTGAGAACCCAAAATTTCGACTTGTACTCAAACCTTTGCAAAAGCCCGACCAAAATACCTCGAAAACTATGTATAAATTAGGAGAGCTTATAAAGTCTATTGTTTGTTAAATTTTCATAGAGAAGTATATGACTACATTTGATGACAGTCAAATGATCATCGTAAAGTAATAAAATTTGCTTGTTAATTTTTTTTCAGTTTTATGCATTTTGCTTCTTCTTCCTCTTTGACCTTGAATTGGAATCTAGAGGATCCTCAAGTATGTCTTGCTTCACTGCCTCACATTTGTTGCTTCCTCAATTATTTCCCTCTTGATGAATATGGTCTCCACAATGTCCGCAGTCCAATCATAAATTGGATCTAGCCCATCCAAACCAATCATTAATGATGCTCCCCTACACTTGTTTGACATGAAGTTGAAGATTATGTTGCACAAAGGCGAGGTTATCGTTGTGCTATTGAACAAGTTCTAAATGCACTCACACCTAGAAGTGCTACAAAGCTGACTCAAAATGAGATAAATAGTTTTTTGAAGAATTGGTTTTTGAACACCATAATCTGCCCACCACAAGTATGCAAAACTAATATTTATAAATTATAAAATAATAAATTTTCAACTTGTAGATAGACTAAAATTGCTTTTCGAAATTCTATGAAGACTTAAATTTTATTAAATAAATACGTTTTTGGTGGGTGCATGACCATTCTCACTTGAACACAAGGATTATGGAAAAAACCTCCACTAATCAGAAGTGTTAGTGTGCAACTCATTGCTGATTTGGTCTCTAAGGATTTTGGTAGGTATCATCCATAAACGTGTCATGTGCATGAAACAAATCACTAAGAAAAGACTTGGAGTTAGTACCTCATCACTTGTATTTGTCAATGGAGTTGCCTACTCCATCATGGATCCATAATACATCAAATGGGCTCAAACTTACGGGGATCATTGACATAATAACATTTGATAGCCTCCTTGGAATTGTGTACAACCTAATATAAAATAAGTGACCCATTGCCATTTTCTTTCTCTTTTTGCCATCAAGAAGAAGAAACTTGACCAATGGTTTTGTCAACTAAAAAGTTTCAAAATAAACTTAATTGAAATTTTAAAATATAAATTTAAGTTTAGAAAAATAAAAATTGAAAATTCGAAGAGTAAAGAATTAACAAATTGTGTTACGAACTTTTTTTAACTTGGAAAAAATCTGTAATTTTCATTTCTGAGTTTGAAAAAAATTACAATGCTATGGGTATGAAGTACCCTCAAGAATTTTAGTTACATCCTATCTAGGAGTTGGTCTAAACTGAACTAAGAGGAGTATTGGCCTCCCTGTTGTAATATGTTACAATTAGCTTATAATCCAGAAACATAATCCTAATAATAGGACTGACAGGTGGAAAGCAGGAATAACTTCCTGATCAATCACAGTTCTCGAATGACTCTTACCTGAGTACCAAAACTGAGGAGGACTCAGGTTTCAATTTTGAAGACAAACGCTATTTTGAAGCCTTTTCTTTCTATAAAATAAAGGCAAGGGTCCCTTTCAAAACCCTTTTTTGCTATTAATAGATCTCTGATATGATCCTTAATAAGAGGAGGATTGTGAGGAAACCCCAAGTCCTCTAACCACTTCTTCCCTCTGCCAAGTGCCTGTTGGAAGGTTCAAACCATCTTTTGAAAGACCATCTGCTTCTACATTTAGTTCCCTATAGATGTGCTTGTATGAAATTTCTGTTATAAAAGATTCTAATAATTTCACTTGCTCATAGAAAGGACTGAGGAGCAAGTTTTTCATCTCAACATAAATTTGTAAATTTGTAATTCCTTGCTCCATTGCTATTCTCATCAAGAGGATCAATGCTTTCCATTCTGCCATATTATTTGTTCTTTCACCTAAACCTGCCTTGAAAGTGATCTTATGATTTTTATTTAAGTAAAGTGCTCCCCCTGCCCCACACCTACTTGGGCTGCAAGCTCCATCAAAGAAGGCCCATGGCTTCATAGGATCCACTATTAGTGTTCCTATATGCCTACTCAGTTTTGGTTTTGGGGAGATTTTTAGACTTTCAAAAATAGATTTAATCTGCATTTGTACCTGAATCACTGGAATTTCCTTACCTTCAAACAACCTAGCATTTCTAGCCAGCCATAAGCCCCATCCCACTATCAAAGGGACACATCTATACTCCTTTAATCCTCTTTCTTTGAACCACTGTTGCATGTTATCCGAAAGGTTCCTAGTAGGCCACTGTCCTTTCCCTTGAGTCAAAGGCAGAATTGAATTCCATACTTCTCTTGTGAAAGGGCAATGAACCAGAAGATGGTCCATTGTTTCTTCTTCCTTTCTACACATGACACACTGACTTGGTCCTTGCCAAGACCTCCTTTGAAGAACATCCCATGTTAGTGTTTTTTTGGCTAGAGCTAACCAAACAAAGATTCTAGTTTTTAGGGGAGCTTTTACCTTCCATATTCTACTCCACCACCAAAGCTTTTCCTCATTGTTGTTGTCAAAGCTTGCCTTATACCCTTCTCTAGCCATGTACTGCCCACTTGCTGGATTCTTGGACCATATTAGAAAGTCTCTTTGCTGATTTAGTCTTATATTTGCTCTTTCCAATTCCTTTGTGTAATCATGCCAAATATGTGCATCATTTCCTCCCAGTGTTAGCTCTTCTGTTGTGAGCCATCCTTGTTTCCATAAATTAGTACTCTTTGTTGATACTACCTGTGCCAATACCATCTTTCCTTGCCTATGGAGATGATCTATTATGTTTTGTGGAAGCTGACAGTCTCCTTTGCTTCCTAGCCAAGGATCTTTGCCTATCCTTACTTCCTTTCCATTCCCTATTTTCCATGCCAAGAAATTCCCAACTAATGGGAAAGCTCTCACTAGTGCTTTCCAAATAATTGTGGCTTTTGAAATTGATTTATTCTGTAGTCTAATCCAATCTACAAAGGACAAGGTGCCTAAATATTTCTCTTGAATAACTTCCTACCATAATCCTTTGCCGGTTATCAATCTCCATAAACTTTTTGCTGCTAAAGCTTTTCCAAAATTATGAATATTCTTGAGGCCCCATCCTCCATCTGATTTTGGTTTAGCTATTCTGTTCCATTTAACTAGTGCCATTGCATCCTTCTATTTGTTCCCTAACCAAAGGAATTGGAAACACTTCTTCCTTATTTTCTCTACTATTGTGATGGGAATGTAAGCCAGGGAGTGCCAGTAGATTGGGGTGGCTTCCAAGACTGATTTCACCAACATAAGGCGATCCCCCAATGATAGCCACCTAGTGCACCAAGTGGTGATTCTCTTCTCTATTTTGGTGTATAACCAGATCCAGTCCTAGTACCCATAGTCATTAGGTTTCAGATGAAAGCCTAAATATTTTATCTCTTTATCAAAGTCTACTTGCTTGAAACCAAAAATTCTCATTACTACCTTCTATTTCCCCTGGCTGAAACCTATTGAAGGCTATATCTGTTTTTTGTAGATTTATTTCCATTCTTGTAGCCATACAATATAGGTCAAACACTTCTTTATACTTTGAGGCTTCCTTCAATGTTTCGTTTCCAAAAAGTAAAACATCATCTGCAAAGTGCAAATGGGTAACCTTCAAAGAGTTACCGATTTTGATACCCTTGATCATTTCCTATCTTTTCTGTAACCTGTTTAGTCTACCCAAACCTTCTGCTACCGAAATAAAAAGGAGAGGAGAAAGAGGACACTCTTGTCTCAAACCTCTGGAAGCCTTGTAAAAACTGGAAGTTTAGCCATTGATAAGTACAACAAAAGAGGCTGAATTGATACATCCCATCACCCAATTCACAAAGGGAATGCTACATCCAATTTGAATTAGGTCCAGCTTGATGTATAACCAATTTACTTTATTGATAGCATTTGCTAGATCCAATTTTATTACCATTGCTTGCTGCTTATCTTTATTGAATGTAGATCTTCTTGGGCTATCCATATTGCTTAATGAATTTGCCTTTTACTTAAAAACCCGAACTGTTATTTTGAAAAATTGTCTGAGAAGATCCCTTTAATTCTCCTAGCTATAATCTTTGAGATGATTTTGTACAGGGTGTTACATAAAAAGATAGGTCTGTAATCCCCGAAAGATTCTGGATTGGCTATTCTTGGAATCAAAGCCAAGAAAGTGGAGTTTATGGATCCTAGCAATTGTCCCTTAATCCTTGACTCTTCTACCACTTTTAAAAGATCCTCCTTTAACAATTCATAAAAGTCCAAATAAAAATCAATTGTCCATCCATCCGGACCTAGACTTTTCCCTTTTTGGAATGATTTGACTATTGAATGTAACTCCTCCTTGGTGATTTCTGAGAACAAAGCTTCTTTTTGTTCCTCATTGACTATCTTAGGCAGATTAAGAACTAGTTTGATTGTCTCTGCTATATTTGCTCTGTTTGGATCTTTATACAAGTCTTTGAAGCAATCTACTGCTAAAGATGCCAACTCTTGGAATCTTCTCAAAGTGTTTTCATTCTTCCCTTTAATTTCCCAAATTGTGTTTTTATATTTCCTTTGTTTTTCATGATTTTGAATTTTTTTTTGTGTTTTCATCCCCCGGTTCTAGCCCTTCATTCTCCATTTTACCCCTTCCTATTCTAATAATTCTCTCTGAGACCTAGAATTTTCCCTTTTTGGAATGATTTGACTATTGAATGTAACTCCCTTGGTGATTTCTGAGAACAAAGCTTCTTTTTGTTCCTCATTGACTATCTTGGGCAGATTAAGAACGAGTTTGATTGTCTCTGCTATATTTGCTCTGTTTGGTCTTTATACAAGTCTTTGAAGTAATTTACTGCTAAAGGTGCCAACTCTTGGAATCTTCTCAAAGTCTATTCATTCTCCCCTTTCATTTCCCAAATTGTGTTTGTATACCTTTGTTTTTCATAATTTTCAATTTTTTTTGTGTGTTCATCCCCTTGTTCTAGCCATAAAGCTCATCGGCTCTCATCCACCACAATCTCGACCCATCACAACCTACTTTACTAGGTTAGATGGACAGCAGGAGGATACCGGACGGGAACGTCACATTTCAGACCGTTCAGATAGAGGCAGGGATACTAGACAACGCACCCACGGTTCTTTGGGACTCCGGATCAGGGATAGACAGAGACAAATCACCGATTTTTTTTAGTGGTGATTCTTCGACCTTGATTGCTAGGAGAGACTAGGGCCCGTGGTTGTGGGCGGATGCCCTTTTGGCCAGCCCCCCCCCTCCCCACCCCTCCTCCTTCTCTCTCTCCGTTCCTCGTAGTGTTCACTCCACTCAGCGTGCTTCTCGTGGTTTACGACTTTCTTCTCTCCTCTCCTCTCTTCTTCCTTCCCATTCCCCTCGGCCCGCCCCTCGGGTCGTGACTTTGTACTTATCTTTGTTTCTTTTCCCGTTGGGCGCGTTGGCCCACTCAATTGTCGTTATGGTTGTCTTTTTCACAGTCCCTTGGGTCATCTTTGGCCCACCGTGGACATTAATAATATTTCGTTTCATTTCTCTTATTTTTTTCCAACTCTTTGACTTGCATGATTTTATTTTCTCAAGATACTTCGTTACCTCTGGTATTGTAAAGCTGATTTAGAGAAGATTTAATTTCAGTAAGTCTTTTCTCCGCTTCTCATCTATCCACCCATTGTGCAAAATGTTGTAACCCTTTTTGTTTGAAATCCGCTTCTGCTTCATACATATTGCCATGTGTGTCTGTAACACAATCCTCTAGCAAGGGCCCATTGAAATCCTTAAAAGCAGACCTTGAACCTTGTACTAAATGCAGTGAGTGCAGTTACCATCCTTTTGTAGTATGGTCTGTTTGCAGCATTGAAGGGTGTGTTGCAAATTGCAATAGCACCAAAAGTTTACTCCAATGATTTTGTTACATTTTTACTTCTCTTCCCAAAGTAGTAGCTTTGAGTGATGGCTGCACACCTAGCACTGTGAGAAACAAAGAAACCATCTTGTATGCTTCTTGTGCTCTCTCTAGAATGCCAAACACGTGGTCTAGGAATAAGTTCTTATACAGTATGATCATGGGTGAGATCTTCATAGTCATCTAAGAGTCCCACACCAATTGCCATCTTAGTCTATCTTCTTTTTACCTCGTCGTTGTAGCTAGCAAGGAGAGCTTTGATGTCACATTTCATGTTATGGTCCACCTTCAAGCATAACTCTAATTCATAGTTGACGATTCTAGCAAGATGGTATTTAAACCGATTATTGCCTTGCCTCATCAACTTGCTGCAATAGCTGCATATGATGGAAGAAGGAGCAGCCCTCTTGTTTTGCATGTTTCCAAATTTAGTCTTTCCTTGGACTTGGATCAAAATTGATCTGGCCTGCCTGAAGAAGCCATTCAGCACAACAAAACAAACAAACAAAAACAATTTAGAGGTAGAAAGAAAAGAAAAAACTAATTATGAAAAACGTAGGATTTGGTTAAAAACTTATAGATTCCACCTTCAAAATTATATCTCCAAATGATGAAATCGATTTCAAAGATTATCAAATTGCAAAAAATCCTCGTCAAATGTGGGGTCGAGGTCTCCTCATAGTTCAACAGGGAACTCTTAAGAGGGAAAATGTGAAAAAGTGACAAAACCAAGTTTTTTATTTTTATATTTTGCATTAAAATTGTCCTTATCTAAATTGTGGGTATATGAGTTTTGATAAGTTATTAGTTAGTATCTGTCGAGAAAACTTGCAAATTACTCTCGAGGACTCACTAGAACTTGCTAGCAAGTCACAAACGCAACTTTCCTCACCTAGACATTCAGCTTGCAAGTACTTGTGTATGTGAGTTTTTGGACTATGAGACTTACAAGGAACTTCTTTCTTCTCCTTTTCAAGGTTAGAATAGCTTACGTCCAATTATTGTTCATCTTTGTGGTCTACAGCTGTGAAGGACTGACTAGGCGGCCATATGCTATTTTTTCGCAATGAGATGGCCAAAGACCTCACAAATAGGTGATTGGCAATGATCACATTCGACATGACTAACATGTCTAATCTTTTTTATTTCATATTGATTTGCTTCTAGCAATGAAATCTTGGGTGACCACAAAATGGGTGCTTTGAGTTTCTGCCAAGCCTTCTTTGGGAGTGTGGTCACTCTCAATCTTCTTTCAACTATGACCTTGGACAACCTATTTCTCAAAGCTGCATATGAAGCATAACAAACATTTTGCCCGCTTTAAGCATCAGGATAATGGTGTTGATTTACTGTTGTTCTTTCAACTTGGGTGGTAGTGCGATATCTCCACCACATTTTGGAGTTTGGAGTTACTCTGTCACAAGAAAAAGAGTCATCATGTTTATTGGCACTATGGTTTGGAACACCTGTTTAGTCACATCATTTAAATGGGAGGCACTTCTCTTGATTGTTTTTCTTTCACCAGAGCCTATTTTGCTTTTGTCTAGCTTTCTCTTTGTCTGTCTTTTCTTTTCTAGGGTCTAGATATTGCTCATGACAATGATTATTGTAGTATGCAAGAAAGTATTGCAAACCAAAGTATGAAAACAGAAAGATAAACTTATAGAAAGAAATGCACACAAGTACACAAGCAATGAATATAACAAGGCATGAGTTTTTATTGTTTATTGTCTCATTTTTCAATCAATTACAACTATGCAATTGGGGAGAATTCAAGAGAGAGTGGTATTTATACAATGTCATTCAAGATACATAAATCAGTGAAGGATGGTGGGGGGCGATTGCCATAACCACTTCCAGATTCTTGTACAAAGCAAAAAATGCATTCCCCTACTAACAAAGACTGCTAATCAAACTATATAGATCATGCAATCTATTTCTCCATGTGTAGCATAACAAAACTTTTGAGATGGTGCGTCTAAGGGTAATCCGGGCCGGGCTGGAGCAGGTGGTGTCATCAGTGATGCGGAGGGGCAAATTTTGTTGGCGTTTGCTGAAAACATCGAAACTCAAACTAGCCATGCAGCTGAGGCTAGAGCTCTCTTTCAAGGAGTCTTGCAGTTAAAATATTTGGGCTTTAGAAAAGTCATAATCGAAGGTGAATTACTCAATATCATTAATATGGTTAGAGGGATGCAGAATCCAACTTGGACAATCTCAAACCTATTGGAGGAAGTGCATAAATTGGCCCAAACATTTGAAATTGTCCAGTACCAACATGTGTTTAGGGAGGGTAACAATTCGGTCGATTTTTTGGCTAACTTGGGCACCTCTCAAAACGGCATCACAGTTTGGAACATGGAGTTTTCGGAAGGCTTAATCCAACTAGCTAATGATGTCAGAAGAAGGTAATTTGCTTGTTGCTTATTTGGTGGCCAGAGTTCAGCTCTATTCAAGGGGGATTTTGCGGTACTTTTTAAATTTTAGGAACCATATTTTTTTAATTCAAACAAGAGGAGATCTTGGCCTTGATGGGGTGGAAAGAGTGGGAACCAAAGGATGAAGAGCTGGGGGAGAAAGCTGGACCCAATGGAACCAAAAACTAGGTTCCGGTTCCGGGGGGTTTGTTGGGAATGTTTTTTGTCCTGTCCTTTTTTTTTTGTTAGTCTAGTTAGCTCGGCTAGGGCGTTTGCTCTCCCCTGCGTGGGATTGAGTTGCCTTAGGCTGTTTCGGAATTTTAGGAGTATGTATGGAACTATTTTGGTAGCTTTGTTTGGGTTCGATCCTGTTGGATCTCTGGATCCTGGTTTCTCTTTTGGTGGTCTATGGGTCTCCCTTAATCTCTCGAAGCTGTGTGGATCCATTTTGTAAAAGGTTTGGGGTTCCTTTCAAAACCCCTTCTTCCACCAAATAAAAAACAAAAAAAAACTTTTGAGACCTAATACTGCAATGTCGACTTGCATCTACCCCTCATTAAGACTACTGATGGTCACCTTCCCTTAGACAGATCAATGAAATGACCATTTGAGGTAGGAACTAGTGTGGCTGAACTAAATGCCAAGATGATAGTAGTACTAGTGATAACGTTTAATGTAAGAGTAGGCCATGTGAAGACCTAAGAAAGCCTTTGCCAATGTTGACACTCTCATGAAGACATTTTTACACTATCCAACTTCATTCCATTAGTGCGGGGTAGCGCCTTTAGGTTTGCAATTTGCATTTGGAGTACATCAACCTTCCAATTCCACATTGGGATCAAATATTGTGATCTCTACTTATCAAAATCCCTCTATTTTTATATCTCCTTCGTTCTATTTTGTGACTTCTTGCTGAAATTACTAAGTATCCACCATGTCTTATGTCTCTCCTCTCGGGCTAGTTGGTCTACTTTCTTCTTCTCTTCCTTAGCTTGAGATCATTGCTTCTCTCGTTGGCTGTGAACTTCACATCGTCCGAGCCATGATTTTATTAAGAACTCAAAAATTCTAGCTTTTTTTTGCTAGATAATTGACTTGGCTAGCTGTACCAACTCAAGAGCAATTTTTGGCTTTATACTAGGGGTACAATACAAAATAGAAGTACCTTTTTGCATTGCTTCTTGGAAAAGCTTCTGATGTACCTTGGAGCCATCTTAAGGCATTTGTCTTGTTGCCCAAGTTGTTCAGATGGGCTTCCCTACTACTCCATGCCTTCTTTCAGAAGATGTTTATGTTTTAGGAAGTGTGGGGGCCTTGAACCACCGTTGGACAATGTCACTATCATAGAAGTCATCACAAATTTTATTAAGGACATTGATTTAGAAAAGTTCTCCATTTACTCATCATGAGCTTGGCTGAAGACATTGATGAATTGACTGAGAATGTTTTTCATTTCTTGTGGTCCACATCACAACATGCACTAACATCACTCAACTCGAGAAATGCAACAAAGTACTCCAACTTTTCCTTGAGGGCCTCATCCCTGGTATAACCTTGACACTACTCTTTGGTCAAGGGATAATACTTAAAACACTTGTGAAAATCTCTAGCCTCATTTTCTCCTCTTGCAAGCCTCATGGTCGGCTTGACTAGAAATCTCATGTTGAGCAGTCATTGGTCTCTATACCATATATGTCCTTTGGGCAAACTCTAGAGGATGTGTTTGCTCATCCAAAGGATTTTTCTCTTTTGCCCTAGTCTTTTCCATTGTTTAGTGATATTATGATATCTCTACCTCTAGGGGTAAGGGTTGTCATTTGGCTTTGGTCGTTCCACCTCCATATGTTGTGCTTGTGGGCCCTTCTCTTGCTCTTAATGCTGCCAATTTGGAAAGCATGGAATTGCCTTGCACACGTTGAACTAAGGAGTCAGTGAAGTGTTAAGTCCTTGTTGGACTATTTTTCATTGCGCAAGCGATGGGCTTTGGGTCTAAGCTTTCCCATCTCAACTAATTCCTTTATTGTTAGAAGGGACATCATTGAAATCAGACTAATATCATCCATACTAGACTGGCATGTCCTTTGAGTAGTAGTCCTTCTTAAGGGGTAACCCGAGTCTATGTTATATAGGTCTGATCTGTCAGTGTTGGTAACTATCATCGGTTTTGTCATTACCACTTTTGCAGTCTTCTCCAAGTTGCCCTTGATCACTTTGGCATTCTTCATCTTGTTGTGCGTGGCTTTTGCTCCTATCTTTGACTTCTTTTGTACAATCTTCATAACCATGTTTTTCCAACAGTAGACAGTTTGCCTCCCAAGGTCGGTGATGTTTGTCATCTCCCTTTGGTTGTATTAACTCTCCTTTCGCAAGTGACATTTAACATGAGGGCAATGCCATGCAAGGCTATACAAAATCCGTTGAACATATGCATGAAGAACGTGTGAATGTGCTTCAACAAAAGAATATCCATTCATACTTGATATTTTCCATGGTACCTTGCATCTAGTGGACAATCCAGGGTAGCATTTCTGAAGTACTAGACTTTTCAATGACTCTTGATATCACTAAATCCATATTACACATATTCTCCTTGCTGTGCAAGAGTTTCAATCTCAACCCTTTGTTTCTATTCATGGCAAAGTGCATCCCATTTGCCTCTGCCTATCTTGATAGGTTGATACTGTTAGAGGTCATTGCAATGTTTCAACACTTACATTTCTGCCTTCTTTGTCCATTGCCTCTTCTTCGACCCTTGAATGTTGAATGCTCTAATTAGGTTTATAAGAGTTAACACCATCTGCAAGTGTTTCCAGTACAAAAAATTTCTTGCTCTGTGCATCATACTGCTTGACAATCTCCACTGGGCTGTGTTTGAACTGTTTAAGATCAGAAGGGACATCAAAGTATATAGTGCGTTGATGTTGGCTGAAACACAATTTTCAACTCATGTCTACTCAGGTTGCTTGCCTACCATGCTCTACACCTATTTCTTGGTGCCAAGTGTAAGATCAACTCCCCTGGGGAATCTTCTTATTCTCAACTTGCTTGCCTGTTTTGCTCAAAGTCAGGTTGAGGACTTTCTTGGAATGGCAAAATATGTTCGAGCTGACCGTACGTACTAGTTGAGGATTTGTCAATCCCTTTGCTCTTTGCAGACTCTATGTTTGTGTAATTGGTGGAGGGACTCTCTTCAACCCCATATCCTTGTTGCAGTTTGAGATGGCATCCTTCTGCTTCATATTCTTCATTGCCTCAATAAACCCATTGTCTAGAATGAGAGTGAATCCTTCTTGCGATTGGTAACTAGTGAACCTAACCAATGACTGCCCAATTGTCGTGCTGTAATTGTTTGGGTTTTTATCATCTTCTTGGTGAGTAGTTTGGCTGGTTATGTTGTTGATGTCCCTATGGTGTTTCTCACTATTGTTCCTCTAGTGGGTACCACCATTATTATCTTACCTACCCCTTCAATTATGTTGCTCATTTGGGTTTCTACTCATTGATTCTTTGAAGTCTCACCATAATTCAATAGGCAACATTACGATAAACTGAGTATGCAAGAAAGTAGTCTCAACCAAAATAATGCAATGGAAAGATCAACTTGAGAACAAAACACATACTGGTACAGATGCAATGAATGTAATAAGGGATGCATTTTTATTATATTGTTATTCAATCAGATACAACTCTATAAGGGAGAATCAAACAAAGAGTGCTCCTAATTCAAGGTCAACCAAGGTACATATAGCAATGGAGGGAAGAGTAGCAAAGATGCTCATACATGCTTTGAATTTTTTGTATACAATAAAACTGTACCCTCCACAAATAAACATCGCTAATTATTCTATATGCCTGTGTTCCATGGGGACTTGTCTTTGGTACTGGATATCCTTAGGGACATGTCCACTAGGTGAGGGGGATGATGAGACAATGGGAACTTCCCCCACATATCTCCTCTCCCTGTGTTGGCCCCGATGCAATCATTTTAAAAAAGAAAAGGAAAAGGTGAAGTCTGAAACCTAAAACCTAAGATTCTCTTCTTTGACCAACAATGACTATTGATGTTTCTTATCTTTTTACTTTGAGATCATTTTATTGTTTTGGTTTGTACTATTTATTAGTTTAGTATATGTAGTTCAAAGTATAAATTTTGAATTATGACCTGTAATGCAGCATTGCATTTTTATTTTGTCTACGAATAATAGTGGGAAAACCTATAGTTAACTGAAGTTTGTGCATTTGATTTTTTTTTTGTCATTTGTCTCAGAGTTGGTGTGTCTGGAACTTTTGGTACTTGTATCCAATTTTCAGACAAGAATATGGTACAATACTTCTCAGATGCAATATCCAAACGTATCGAAATGCATAAACATCATATGTAGATGTAACGAAATATGTGCTCTTATCAAGTCCATATCCAAATAGCTTTGGATATAGCCAAGGCATGTCTGGAATTGTACTCATGACACGAGACTAGGAGAAAGAGACGCAAATTAAAAAAATAACTTTCAAATTTAAAAACAATAACCTTTCTCTTAATTAATGAAAATATCCTATTTATAACTTATATTTGTGTAAACATTTTTATGTGTTTTTTGTAATGTTTTATCCAATTGTAGCGACATTACGGGGTCTTGAAAATTTGTCATATCCGTGTTTGATATGAAATCCGATTAGATACCATACGCATTTCCATGCAACATATATGTTTGTGTCTATGTGCATATTATTTTTGAATGTGTTCATAAAGCTGTTCCCCGTTTGCCAAAAAATGGGTTCTTCGTGCTGTCTGCTTTTCATGCCCCCACTGAAAGGGTCCTCTGTGGAACATTGCTATATACATCGTAACATGTATAGTTCATTTATTCTAATAAAAAATAATGACAAAGCTATATAACAAAACTCTTGGAACTAATGATTAGAATGTTGGCCTATATTATCATCATGGTTCCCGGGTCCACAGAACCTGCACCCTAAACCTGGGTCATTCTGGTTTATAATGTTTTGTCTATATCTTGCGAAGTGATGGCATTCATTAAACTTGTGACATTTGATGATAGCTGTCGTTTTAGTAATGTATTCAACTCTTCTACAACCACCTTGGTTCTTATTCTGGTTCATCCTATTTGCTTGTGGTGAATTCTGAAGTCTACCACTGTGGCTGCTTTCTTCCAAGGATCGGCAGAAATTTCCTGACCTTGCACCATGAGGACTAGTTGGTTGTTCTTTTGTTCATTGGGCATTCCTTGTCGAGTGCCTCTTGGCATCACAAATATTATAAAATGCATTCTTTAAGAATGTTGGATTGGTGTGACCTCTTGCCTTGGAATTGTTGCAGTAACTTTTGTTCTTTTTTCATAAATTTGTTTCCTAGTATTTTCTTTAAACTGTTTAAGAGTGACAATAGATGTCATCTTTTCATCACCAAAGGTTTTCTCGGAGTCACTTATTGCTTCCCAACCTTGACCTTGATTTGTCTTTGTTCACTATCTATGTTCTTTACTTTATCAAGTACCTTCTTGTAGTATGTCAAAAGTATTTAATTCACACAATCAAACAAGATACCAGAAAATACAATTCAGTGCAACAAAGTATAATGCAATGTAAATACTGTGCCGAGACAATGGAATGGAAAGATCACTCACATAGACAATGTATTATACATTTAGAGATAGATTAAGGGATGAGACTTTTGTATTCTTTAATAAATATGCAATACATGTTGGGAGAATAGCCATAGTCGAACATGGTGCTCAAAACCTATATAACTGGCTACACATGGTCCCAGGGGTGGACGGTCGTGAAGTGCCATACCCATCCAACTACGTAACCACACCAACAAAATGAAGGTGCCCTCAAATATCTACAATTGTATACAAGTAATGCCATTATTAGATCCTTTATTCCATTACATGAAAACATAACAAAGCAACTTCAATATCCTGACCTCGATTGATGTGACTGGCTACATCCATCCCACCTATAAGTAGGTTTACGTTCCTGCTGAGAAACCAGCTACACTACTAGATGGGTTAGAAGCAAGAGTGAATCAGGTGGATATTAACGAAACAAAGTTATCTTGTAAGGGTTTGAAATAGTTGACAGGGGGCAGATTTGTTAATATAGGTTGGCACTAGGTGTTAGCGCCTGGTAGCACCAAGATTGCTTAGGCGCTAGTTAAGCTATAGGTGCCAGATTAGTTAGTAATATTGAGAAGTCATGCCACTTGCTGAAGGACATCTATCATCCTATATGTGATGAAAGTTACTATGTTTGCAATTTGGACAATGATGAGATGATATCTTGAATTAAATGATTCTGAAATGTTAATGAATATTTTGAGGGTTTAGTGTGCTTGTTCTTAAACTTTTCTTTGTTCCTTTATTTGTGTGTGTGTTTGCATACTTGTTAGACTCTCTCTCTCTCTCTCTCTCTCTCTCACACACACACACACACGTGCACGCGCAGTAGGTAGTCAAATCAAACGGATAATGTGTCGTCTACAAACAAAGTTTATTTGCAACAAATAATTCCTACTGCTTAACATTTTTTCTACATAAGAAATACCTACCATATGGAAGAAAGCAACAAGATAATTAATGTACTCTCTTTATTTCTTTTTCAGCCTACAGGAAAAAGTTGAGATATATCTGTTAGCATGGGCTAACCGGACACCTTTATAACAAACACACACACACAGTGTTTGTTTGTTATAAAGTCGTGTGCGTGTGTGTGTTTGTTTGTTATAAAGGTGTCCTCTTAGCCCATTCTAGCCATTCTAACAGATATATCTCAACTTTTGCCTGTAGGATGAAAAATAAATAAAGAGATTACATTAATTATCTTGTGGTTTTCAATTTTTGCCTGTAGGCTGAAAAAGAAATAAAGAGATTACATTAATTATCTTGTGGTTTTCATCCATATGGTAGTTATTTCTTATGTAGAAAAAATGCTAAGCGGTAGGAATTATTTGTTGCAAATAAACTTTGTTTGGAGACGACACATTATCCATTTGGTTTGATTCTCTACTTATCAAGAATGGAATAATTTTGTAATAGGTTATCAGTTGTTAAAATTATCTTGTCCGTAAAGTGTTTCCTTTGGTTGTAGGGTGTTGGATGGACAAAATTAACAAAATACAGAGGAGGTATGGAAGATACACAAACAATAAACCGATCATATCTAGAGAAGCAACTTGTCCTTTGTTTTGGTTCATCTGCTGCCAATCAGCTTCTGCAAGTTGAAGCCAATAACTTGTCAAGATATGATATTGAAGAAGCACATGAGGTAAGGAACGACACAAAGACATTTCCTGAACACTTATTGATATGGAAAGCATTCAAGTTGTTTCTCTGTCATTTGTGTTTTCCGTTTTTTATGTCATCAATGTGCTCCTCTCTGAGAGAAAAATTGTCAAAAATATTTTAAGAAGACAAAGGAAAATCTTATTCTTTAGTCTGATGATCTTTTCATTATTTTTTTGTAATGCTCATGTGCTTATGGCTTACATATTATGATTTTTTGTGTTGCAAATGAACAACGTATCTCTGCAGATAGCAACCCGGATGGTTCTTGAATATGGATGGGGTCCAGATGACAGTGCTATGGTTTATTGGACCAGCAATTTGGTAATTAGCTTCCTAGTAATAGTTAGAATTTTAACTTGTCTTTACCCTCCGTCACACTCCTGTGTTTGTCTTTGGTAACTAATGGACAACAATAGGTATATCTTCCTATTTATGTACTGTAGCTATTAGGATGTTTCTTTTTCGTTCCAATTTAATGCTTCTTGTAGAAATCATGTTTTGCTTTGGAGTTCCAGTCCATATTGAGAAATTAAAAGAAATGCTTACTGTGACTTGTTTGCAGAATCTTTTGCTCCTTCAGCATGAAAATACACTGTAAATGGATTTCATGTGAGGATAAAACTAGGAGCAAGCAAAAGGGTCTTTTCTTATGTGGTACTTTATGTTCCTGTCAGGACAGTTTACTGCACCCATATTAAAATTAAATCTTATTCTTCTAAAAACATTAAATGTAGGTTTAAAGTTTATAATAGCATAAACCAGCAGAGAAAGCTCTTTACTTTTCTTGTGGACTTGCTAACAAGAAAGAAGAAATGATGGTGAAATGGAGAGGAAATTTTTGTCGGAAACAAATGCTTCGGAGCCTGTGTATTTAATTTAGACTGAGCTAACCTTCCTTAAAATGTCTGTAATGGTGTGTCCTAAGCCCTCACCCAACTGAATGCCCTTGCGTAGCCCAATTACAACTAATTGTACTAAGATGGACTCCTGTTCACTCTGGGAAGGTAGACTGGTCATGTATACCAAACTATGATAATAAGATATGTCAGTGATCATATATAGTGTCTCTAAGATATGTCAGTGATCATATATAGTGTCTAGAAGAAAAATGGGAGGTGTTGCATTGTGTATTATGCAATGTGCGATAATATCCTTATATAAAATTAAAAATTTCCTTTGGTATATTAACTGAGGAAATAATCATACCAGATCCATGATGATTTTTATGCCCTCTACTGTTTGCAAGGTTGATTTATCTTAAGTTGCTATGTTCTTTTCTGCTAAGCATATAAGATCCAATCTTACACTCAATGTAATCCAATTGTAATTATCAATCTCTGATTGTTACAAGTGTTTCCTAGATGTGTCAGAAGTGGCTTTCAAGTTGTAACGTGTAGCTGTTAATTGTAATGGTAGATCTATTTCTTCATTTTATGAATGGTTGTAATTAATCATATTGTACATGAATTCAAAAATGCATTCAACATTTTCCTCTCATTTAACTCTTTCTTCTTGTTTAATTATTTGTAGTTGAATTGAGCATTTCATTGTTTGTGTTTTTATGTTACGATTACAAGTCTACAATCCCAATAACCATTCATTTGTTGCTAGGGGGCATTAATAAAATTCCATTTATTTGGTTTTGCCAAACAATTGTAGCATGATGGTGAGTTCCCACAACAACAGAGGTAATTATGACAGAGTTTCAAGGCCAAACAAGGCTGCAGTCAATAAGTATCAACATGCTTGTACGGCAATATTCTAGTGTTGAACGGCAACAATCTTCCGTTGAACAGAACTGTATGACAACATGCATACGAACAACAGGATTCCAACTGAATGACAAGTTGGCAAGTTCACCTGAATGGCAATTGTCTTGAACGTCAGCAAGCTGAACGGTGATGTCAATTCCGTTTGAACGGTCAGTTGCTAATCAGACAACTGACTGAACGACAAGCTTAGCTTGAACGGCAGTCTGCAAATGAACGATGAACTGTCTATACTGCATCTTTCTCGCTTCCCAATGGCAGCAATCAACCTGCAACAACTTAGAACACAACTTGCATACACAAGATTGACAATGCAACAATACTACACAAGATTGCACACAATTGGATTGGAACAAGATTGGATTTGCATTCACTATGTGCCTGAATGACCATTACAATGACAAGGCCTGCAACATCACAGCAGAACCCTTGCAACTCATCTATGTCTCTTGCAATATGCTTACAACAACCTGCACTCTCTCCTGTATGCTCTCCTCTATGCATACCACTCCTCAAATTAGAGAAGGGAACAGCGTTGGCCGTTGTCCACAACAGTGTCTAGGAAACTGTCTCCTCCATCGGACGTTCAATGGTTACCCTTACAAAACATTATGCTAAGTGCAAATATTTAATCAGTTCACATTTCCTTGCATTTACATCACATTTTACTTTCATTTCATTACATTTACAGTTCATTACACTTATTACATAGACATTTGACTTTGCCATTTTAATAACATTATTAATTATACGTACACACATTTCGTCAAACACTTTGTGTAGGAACTACAAATAAACACCAAATAACAAAACTTATTCACTGTTTTTGTAGACATATCAATTTGCCTGCCTACAACAATCAGAAGATTATTTTGGGGACTATTATGATCCCTTTCTCATCAGAATTTTACAGTGTTCTAACAAGCTAGGTTCCACATGGAGTGGATATGTACTTACGTCATTTTCAAAGTGAAATTGGTTATAGCTAGTTTTGTGAAAGCATGTTCTGTTACATATTACATTATAGTTACATGTTAATTCAGTTGACTTTTATATATTTATTGTAGGTGGCCAAGTTGGCCCACATGAATTGTAGATATTTGAGCATGAGATGTTTTGTTGTGTTGTGTTGAGAATAAATGATTTATTAGTGGTATGTGTTTTACATAATTGTTGGATGTAGACTTAATTTTGGTTAGAGTACATGGGCAGTTGAATGGGTGTAACAGTTGCACTCCAGCACCCTCTGTCTAGAGGACTATATATATTGTGGATCCAGTTTCCTGGTCTGGAGCACTATTCATGCTTGACCATGGCTATTCTTTGAGATTGTATTGGAGATTGTAGAATAATACTGCGTACTTGTGTATGTCAGTTGATCTTCTGTTGCATTGTCTTCATTTATACTGCATTGCATTTCATTTAATGCTTGCTTTATTTCACTGCATGTATTTGTGGTATGCTATAGTGCATGGCTTGAATACTTGCCCAGTACATTTAGGAAGTCATGTGCAATGTTATTTCGGTGTTCTCTATAAAGTTTTTTCAGGTCAAATATTTGCAACAGCATCTTTACCATGAGTTTCAACAAGTTAAGTAAAGTCATATTACAAATTGGCAGGCTGATCTGAAGGTTTGTATTGATATCCTTCTAGGATTATCTCCATAATCAGATCTTCTTGTTGTTTCTTCAGAGAATGAAAACCTTGCATATGGGGAAGGACCATGAACTTGAACTTGAAGCCAAAGCTGAGAAGGTATTCTAAAATAAACTGTCATTATCTGTTTCTTGCAATATTACAGTCATTATATGTTCTGAATTTGCTATAGAGTTAGTCGGTTGCAATTCTTCACCTGAAAGATGAATGTCAAAGTTCTGACCGCTGAAAAATAAAAATCTTAGTTTGTACTAGTATTAGTAAATTTCTGAGAAATTATGGGCTATACTATTTATTATGTGATACTGACCTCTTTTTTATGTTCTGTTGATTCAATGGCTAGTTATTCTACACAGCATATGATAAAGCTATAGAACTACTTCAGAAGAACCGTGGAGCATTAGATGCTGTAGTGGAACACTTACTTGAATATGATGTTCTGACAAAGCAGGTAATTTTTAATGGCTAAACCTATATATATCCAGACATATTTCCTATTATTAATTTTCATTTCAGTTTTTACTAAGCAACATTTTTGGGCATTGTGGGAGTGAGAAATGCCAATAAAAGACTTTAAGATCTTATTTTAAATTTATTTTGGTATCTCCTTTTTTAATGTTATGTAATTATGTCCCTTTTTGAGGAACAAGAAACTCATTATTAAAACCTTGTGGAGGGCCTACAGTGGATTACAATTTGGTTGTTACCTAATATAACTAAGTTATTATTGTCTCTATTTCTCCTACAAGGGAATATGCACTAGGAAACTCTTATATGAAACCTTTTCACCAAACTTTGTTACCCATTTCGATGTACTTGTAGATTTGAGGCATCTGCAAAATTTATGCATAATTGTTTTGTCCAAGTCATGCAAGAACTGTTCCTGGGTCCAGTTGGGTCCACCATTTTGCATTTGAAATAGGAGATGAGCAAAGCACTTGCCAATTGCATGGAAGCCCTTTCCTTACATCTTCCTAGTAGGACTTGAGACAAGAATTATGATTATCCAAGGCTGTGTAGAAGCTTTTAATGATAAACATTAGTTTTTATAAAGGTAATGATAACAATCAAGTCATGTTGAGAAAGTTTGGTCTATACCCTTGTCATTGGTATTAGAGTTATCTATGGATACATTTCCTAGTGGACTAGAGGAGTGGTTTGTTCAAGATTGTTTGATTGGCTCTTGAGGAGTGAAGTGCTAGGCAAAACAGAGCGATTGGTCCCCAATAGTGAAGCGCTTCAAGATAAGAGCGAAGCGAAGTGCTAAGCAAGATAGAGCTACTTGTCCCCAAGAGCAAAGCACTAGCAGAATGGAGTGAAGTGTTCCTAGACAAGAGCAATTTGCTCCCCTCCTAGAGCAAAATGCTCATGGATAGGTAGAAGCGTAAAAGCAAGTGCATGGATCCCAAGAAAGGTTTTTGGAAAGCTACATTTTGGCATGTTCTGTTACCACTAAGCATTTTGGAAACATTCTCAATAGTTTAGGGGTGTATTTAGAGGCATGTAACATTTGGAGATGCCTCATTTGGCTAAAGATGCTCCCAAATCTTTACTTCTACAGGGAAGTAAGAATTTGTCACCCAAGGTAACTCGAGAGAATTATTCCTGTAAATAGGAGCCATGGGTTGCATTGTAAACATCCTTTGACCTTGAGGAAATCAAAGCTACGCTTTGTGAGACCCACGTTGTAGTTGCTCTTTCCTTTTGGATCAATGAGAAATTAATGAGACTTTGCTTTCCACGATTCAACATGTTTTTGGCATGATGAATGGGACCAAAGCTTGATTTCCACAATGAGATCGAGCCTAATCCTAATTTGAACTTTAATTTTGGATATCTTTTGTTTTTGATGTTCGATTATGCAGGTGCTTTGCAATTAGCGATTCCATTACGAATCTGTAGTTTCTGAATTTTTGCGAACAAAGTAAACAAGGTGGCCTCTAATTGGCTAAATTTCTCAATTTTGGTGCCAAATTTGCATTTGCAATAGGAAAAAGGTGATTTGCTTGATTTTGAGAAAACCTTGCCAAGTCCTCATTGAGAAGGCTATTTGTTCTAAAATTGGAGTGATTCGCCCTGTTTGAGGCCAATCACTTAAGGAATTAAAAGAATATTTCAAGTTCAATTCATCGAGTGATTCGCTCCACATCGGCTAGTGATTTCCTCCAACAGTAAAATTTCTCCAAGTTGAATCCAAAGAGCGATTTGCCTGAAATTTAAGGAGTGATTCGCTTAGAAAGATGAAGATTTTCCTCAACTCCTCCAAAGGGAGCAGTTTGCCCCAGAATTGAAGCGATTCATTCAAAGCAATTTGCTTGGCCTCTCTTTTGACATTTTTTTTTGAAGTTATAGTTCTTGGAGTGATTTGCTCCACTATTTTATATTGTCATATTTTTCAAAATTGACTCTATTCGTGTAGGTCTAAGTTACCGGTTCATTTAGGGTTCGGGTTCGGGTTCAAAGAACTCGATTCGCCAGTATGACAATTTTTTTTTGTCTTGGGTTCAGCCGTTAATAAAAAATATATATTTTTTTACTAAATCAACATTTTCTGATTTTCATTTACTAAATCAACATTTGCTAAGCATTTCAAATTTTCACATTGGTACAAACACTATCACAATTGGGCTGCCAACATTTCTAATGAACCACATCAACACTATCACATATTGAAATATCAAATATTTTAATATTCCTCTTCAATGTCTTCATCGGAAGCATCAACATCAACATGTGGTTCATTAGAACCACAAGCAGTAGCACTAACACTAGCACTAGCACTAGCACTCCCACTCCCACTGGCACTAGCACCAACATCACTAGGTTGGCTTGGCGAAGCCAAAGCCTCTGTGTCAAGTAATAAATGATGGGAGTGGGAAGCATCTAAATCAACATCTTCTGCCCTAACATCCCAATGCTTTGTTGGCCCTTCCTTGTAGTTTGATTGCATATGAGATAAAAGGCGCAAGTTGGAATGCACATAGACCAACTCCTCAGCCTTCTTTGCTGCCAGTTTGTTGCGCTTCTGCGAGTGGATAAAGGAGTATGTACTCCAATTCCGCTCGGATGAAGACGAACTCGCAACCTATTAAGAAAATCACAAGTGAAATTTTTTCAAAACCAATGCAAAATAAAAAATTGAAATTATACCTATAAAAATAGAGTTCAAAATTTAGAAAATATAAATATAAATTTTAAAATTTAAAATCAGACCTGTGATAATATTTTGATTGCAAGAGATTGCAAGGTTGGGGTTGTTTGCCCATGCAAATACCACCACATATGGGCATCCTTCTTGTATTTGTCACGACAAGCGCTAAGGCTATGTCCTGTAGAGGAAATGAAGTCTGCAAACTCAGATGAAACTCTGTCCTCAATCTCAGGATCGGGAAAGAGCCTTTTGAATGCTGCCTTGTACCCTTCACTAACTTCGATATCTCTATATGGTGCCACTCTACCGGGCAAAGAAAGGATTTCACTGCTATAAAATCTGGGACTCAATGCAAAGGCAAGGAGATGCAATGGGGTCGTCATTTTGTTCCACCGCTCAATTAGAAATGATTGCACTTGTTTGAAAAATGTCTCATGGGGATCTTGCTCTTTTGCATTGATGATGGCTTTGATCTTCTCAATCATTGAGTCGATCCCATCATATACCTCTCCTAAACATGGCTGATCCATGTCTACGAACCGGATCATGCTTATGATAGGCTCAGTGAAACTGAGCAAGTAATCAACACGACCCCACCAATCATCATTGAGGATCAACATCTTTATTTTTTGTGCCCTCTCAGTGCTTGACTGCCGCCATACACTCCAAAGGTTACTAATAACCATATTTTGCAATGCCTCTCGCACTTCCACAAGTCGCCTCAAGACGATTGTGTGCGAGGCAAATCGAGTCTCAACAACCTAGTAAAATAAAAAAAATTAAACAACAAAACAAAAATGTTTTCAAAATTTAAAACAAACTAAACTGAAACATGATCATACAAAATTGTTACCTTTAACACCTCCAATTTTGAGAATTGCCTGAAGATAGCTTGCGACATGTGATGGTTTGTCACAAACATTTGAATGTCTTCGGCCTCGGCATAAATTTCTTTTATCCATTCAATTTGATTCCCCAACTTTTGCAGCATTAAGTTGAGTGAATGGACAGCACAAGGTGTCCAAAATATATGCCCATACCTCGCCTCCACCAACATCCCCGTTGCTCTACAGTTTTTGGCATTGTCCGTTATGACTTGGACAACGTTTTGAGAGCCCACCGATTCGATTGCTTCAATCAAAATGTTAGCAATGAATTGGGCATCTTTCACTTGCCCTTCACAATCAACTGCTCTCAAAAACATTGCCCCCTTGGGGCTTATTGCAATGACATTTATCAAAGGACGATTTTTTGTATCTTTCCATCCATCAGAAATGATGGACAACCCCGTTTCAACCCATGAATCTCTGACGGGTTGCAATGAATCTTCTACAAATTTTTTTTCTTTTGTTAACAAAGTGGTGCGCACCTTCTCATAACCTGGGCCTTGGTACCCTTTTGGAGCCTCATTAATGGCTTTCACCATATCTTGCCAATATGGTGATCTAACCACATTGAAAGACAAGTCGTTGGCATACACACAACGCGCAATCATCTGATCTGCAATGTCCCTAGACTCATTTTGGAATGCCTTCTCCAACGGTCCTTTTGTTCTTTTCCGTGAAAGAGAAGAATCCTCTTCATGTGTGGAAGGTGTGGTTGAAAATGGATGGGGTGCAACCACAAATGGGTTGCCAGCATGAGGTGGGGCAGTAGGTGGCTTCTTCGATCGAGATCCTTTCTTTGCCAAAGGATGACCTGATTGTAAGGCAGCTAAAGCATCTGCGTCTTCTTGTTCTTTTATATATTGCATGATCACAGATGTTGGCACTGGTGCATCTTTTGACCCTGGGCAAGCTCTGATGCCTTGGCCAGGCATGGCACACAAATGAGCTTTCACTCGGTTGTATGAGCTACTATATCGAACATTGCAGGTATTACAAACCCATACATAGCCCCCACCCCCTGGAATTTGCTCTAACATAGTGACATATTTCCATAGTGGGGCTTTCGGATCAATTCTAAATCGGGACTTGCCTATAGAGCTTGCACTTGTTGCCATTCTAATATAATTTGCAAGTGAAAACTGAAAGTCTAAATATCTGTCCTTTACTTGATGAACTTTGAACCTGAAATATCAAATAAGCAATGGCAAAAAATTAACGTAATTTCAGCTAAATTTTAGAATGAACGTAATTTCCAATATATACAACCCTAAATTTTAGAATGAATGTAAAGTTTAGGTTTAATTTCGCAATGATTGTTTCGAAGCTTTTTGTTTCTTTTTGTCGTCCTTTGTTTTTAATTTTTTAAACTATGTATGCTTTAGATTGTCATATGTCATATGTTGTAAATAATTTGTAATAACTATAAATTATAATTATAAAAATTGATGATATATTTAAAATTTTTAAATTAAAAAATTAGACAACGGTGAACATTTAAAAAATTTTAAATGTTTTAAATAATTTTTAGTAACTATAAATTATAATTATATTTTAAATAATTTTTAATAACTATAAATTAAATAATTATATTTTAAAATAATTTTTAATAACTATAAATTATAATTATAAACTTGATGATATATTTAAAATTTTTAAATTAAAAAATTAGCGCAAGAGACAAACAGCGGTGAACATTTAAAAAATTTAAAATGTTTTAAAAAGAATACGACTAAAAGTCTAAATGAGGTTATGCATAATTATATTCACCACTACATTTAACTTTTAATCCCTTCTTCCAAAGACACATCTAAACACATGTTTGACACTATTAATTTTAGACTTTTTACATAATAAAAATAAAACATTAATTATAATAAAATTTTAGGATATACAAATGTTTCACGTGGAAGTATACAATTTAGATTTTTTACATAATAAAAGTTTAAGTTTAGCTATAATAAAATTTTAGGTTATACAAATGTTTCACGTGGAAGAGAAAATTAGGCACAATGACAAATATATAGAGCAGCGACAGGGTTTTCTTTATTCTTTATGCGAAATTAAGACCTATGGATTTCTATACATGAGGAGGCCCGTGCTTGAAGTGCTACATGCCCGAGGAGATAAACGTGCCTTGGACACGTAGCACTTCAGGCGAAGGCCTCGTGTAAAATATGGTGAAAGATACCTATTTGAAAGCCGCGGATACAATTTAAAGTATAATTTGCACGGTTTAACGAGTTTCAACTTTCAATTTGCTGCGTATAGAGGAATTGCTGCGTATAGAGGAAGAGCTGGTGAAAGATACCTATTTGAAAGTTGCGGATAAAATTTAAAGTTTAATTTGCACAGTTTAACGAGTTTCAACTTTCAATTTGTTGCATATACAGGATTTGCTGTAAAAAATGGTGAAAGATACCTATTTGAAAGCTGCAGATAAAATTTAAAGTTTAATTTGCACGGTTTAACGAGTTTCAACTTTCAATTTGCTGCGTATAGAGGAATTGCTGCGTATAGAGGAAGAGCTGTAAAAAATGGTGAAAGATACCTATTTGAAAGCTGCGGATAAAATTTAAAGTTTAATTTGCACGGTTTAACGAGTTTCAACTTTCACTTTGCTGCATATAGAGGAATTGCTGCGTATAGAGGAAGAGCTAGACATACCTGTCCCGCGACGATCTGCGAGCTTGACTTTGGACGAGCCTGTACGATTCTGAAGCATCTACGAGCTAGGGTTTGGAGGAGCCTGCGTATAATTCTCTGCGATTCTGAAGGATGCTTTGACAAAACAGTACGCTTAGGAATGGTTGTATTAACTAAGTAGTCTTGAACAAAGTAAGTATAGTGTATGTTTTTTAATTCACGGTACGATGCCCCTTGCAATTCGTGGTAGATTAAGTATAGTATATGTTTTTTAATTCGTGGTACGATGTCCCTTGCAGTTCGCGGTAGATGCCCCTTGCAACGTGAGTAGGTGGGCCTTTACAATCGCACGTACTACTAAAATTTATTAAAAAATTTATTAAAAAATTTTAAACTCAATATTATATTTTATTTTATTTTTTAATTTTCACCTGGTCCGGTATTTGCCTGTGGGTCCGTTGTGGGTCCGTCCAGAGTTATGCTTGGGGGACCCGGATACGCCCGGGTCCGTCCGTGGGCGTATCCGGGTCCCCTAGGCAGAACCCTGGATGGAATCACAGGCGAATCGGACTCAATTCGCTTGTGGATCCATCCAAGGTTATGCCTGGGGGACCCAGATATGCTCGGGTCCGTCCTTGTTTGTTCCTCCTTTAAACCATTTTTAGTAGTTGGAAGCATTATACGATCACCAGATGATACACCATGCATTTATATTTATGAAAAAACATCTTCAAGATGTAGCTATTGATGGGACTACATCTTCCTTCTCTACACACATACTATGTAGGCATACTATCCTTTGGTGAAGAGTATTAGCTACACCTCTTTCCCTTTAGTCTATAAACAAGTAGAGATTATCAAAATCCTTTCTATATTTTGATGGCCCTAGGCTTGGGGACAATGTTTTATTAGGATCAAGTTTGGCCTTGTTAATCAAGGCTACTGCCCCAAGGATATCGTTAGATCTTCCATTGGTTCCTTCATAGTGATTAGTGATGATATCAATCATTCAACTACAAGTATACGGTCTAGTGATAGACAATCTTGAAAGTGACATAATATATATAGGGATAGATTGCAATGTATCCTTTATGAGTTATAGTCTTTCAGTGAAGGTTAAGAACTTTCCTTTGGAATTTGCATAAATAAGGTTTCATTCTATCCAAAATTGAGTCCCAAGATTTTATTCTGTCCAAATAATCCGAAAACAAATTTCGTTGTCTGCAATTTTGCAAAACTTGTAAGTCTGCAGTTTTGCAAGCCTACCCCTCTAATAATTTTTCCTTTGCAAACCCTATCCCACTAGAAATGAGGAAACCTAAAATTTTCCTCATATCTTTTCCAAAGAAAATCCTTTTGAATTTTGTCAATTTCGGATGCTTGAAAGTGACATCATATATAGGGATAATATGCAATGCCTTTATGGGCTGTAGTCTTTCAGCCATGGTTAAGAGCTTTCCATTGCAATCTTCCCAATAAGATTTCATTCTATCAAAAATTGAGTCCCAAAGCTCTTATATTTTTCCTTTGTCTCACAAAAGAATACCTAGATATATTGCTGGCATTTTTCCACTTTAAACCCTAAAATCTCCAGAATAATTTGTTGTAAATCTAGGGCAGCATTTTTGAAAAAGATTTTGGATATTTCGTTTTGGTCTTGTCATAGCACAATAGTATTGAGTTAAATTCCATGACCTCTCTAATGGAGGGATGAGCAAAAGGAAATTGTCATCATCAAATTTGTGATGAAATTCAAATGGACCATTCTATGCAACCTGAGTACCATTGATTTTGCCTTCTTTTGCCTTTGAGATAGCTCTTTGTAATGACTCATCAAGAATAATGAACTGATGAGGAAGGAGTGAGTCACCTTGTCAGAGTCCATGTGATGATTCAAAGTATCTAATTGGGGTCCATTGATCAAAATATAATATTGCATAGAAAACTCCAGCAAACCCTATGATATGTTTTGTTCATTAATAGTTTTACAACTATACCTGTTTTTTCATGAAGTGAAGAGAATGCATGACCTTTTGTAAAATGACACCATAAAGGATTTGTTCACTATGAAGAAAAACACTTTGTTCCTCTGCATTAGAACAATCTAGAATGATTTTCAATCTATTTGTCATTGTTTTTGAAAAATTTGTATAAATCATGTTACAAAGGCTCATTGGATGAAATTTTTTAAAACCAAGGTTCCACGAGCCTGGGGGACGGGTTTCCGGGGACGGTGGGGGACGGCAGGCCGATTTTAGGGGACGGCTCGGGGACGGCTGGGGGGGACGGCTAGTATAATACTATAAAAATTGAATTTTTTTAGAAATTTAGAATAATCTACACATTCAGAATTCTACACCCAAAAAAAATGATATTTCATATTACTAATCAATTATTTAAGTGCAGCCATTCATATTCAGATTAGTTACTAACACATAAGTGCAGCCATTCATATTCAGATTAGTTACTAACACATAAGTGCAGCCATAATTGAGTCATTTAACATTTTCATATTCATATTAGTTACTAATATGCAGCCATTTAATTGTTTCAAGTTCAACAACAATAACTTGAAGGTTCAGCCAAGGATATCAAGTGCAAACAATGTTCAAAGAGTCATCATTTTAAGTAATAACAGTCATCATTTTTTCAGCCACCAATGTTCAAACAAAGACTGTCATTTTTAAAAAATTTCAGTCACTAACTGTCACTAACTGTTCAAATTTTCAGTCACTATACCAAAAGAATTGGTATTGTTTAAATAAACCTCCTTTTAGTCTTGTAGTGATGGCATTATAGCATAATTCCAAAGACCCTTACCATAGGTCCTTGGGGATTAGACCCCACAAGTGAATTAGTTTAGTGTTGGCTTTGGTGGGGAAATTTTGTAAGCATGAAAGTTTGATTTTAAGTAAGGGACAAGAACCAAATTAGGGCTAACCTTATACAAATCAATAAAAAGCAACTCTTTTCTTGCACGCCTTCATATTGGAACCCTAAGTTTTGGTGAAAAAGAGAGTGGAGGTCTGAACCATCATTGCAAACTAGCAAGAGGATGCAATGACACTGCCTCATGGAAGCCATGCCCTAATCAAACCTCTGATTTTGCTGACTTCTTGCAAAACCCCCTTTGTGGATTCTGATTGAAATGAGAGGGGTACATGGAATGAGATGGACTTGGTGCTGGAAATGCACCATTTTTGGTCTTATAACAGTAAACCTTCGGAGGTTTGGGACACCGGAAAAAAATAGAGGAAGCGAGACAGTGAATAGAGAAAGCTTGTGCAAATTTTGCCAAGAACATCTAGGGTTTTGTTGCAAATAGAACCAGGTACTATCCTTGGTTAAATTATTTGTTTACCATTCATGTTGAGATGGAAAAAACCTGTGTAGAAAGAGTTTTTCATGCTGCTGTGGAAATAAGTGAAGTCTTCTATTTTCACTCCTTGTTTTGTTAGGTTTAGGGTTTGATGGGGGGTGAGACTCAAAATGGGTCCCACCCCTTACCATTTTTTAAGTTAATTTTTTTTTTTTCCCCCTTGGCTGAGGATGCCCAGCCGTGGGGGACGACTGGGCCCCATGGGGGACGCCCCAAAAAGGGGGACGTCCCGGGGACGGGAGGCCACAGGCCTCAGCTGTCCCGGGGACGTTTCCCAGCCGTCCCCCAAAAGGGGGATGGGGGAAACGTCCCCCATGCCGTCCCCCCGTGCTGGGGGACGCGAGAAACGGGGGGACGCGTCCCCATGGAACACTGTTTAAAACATGTTGTCTCACCTTTGTTGGCAACCAGTGCAATCAGGGTGGCATTGATCTCACTTGTTATAGAATTCTTTTTGCTAGCCTCTGCAACAACAACCAATAAATCACTCTTCAACATATTCCAATTTTGAAAGAAAATTGTAATAATTCCATCATGGTTCCTGTAGCTCCTTAACCAAGATCTTCTTTATCAAGCTTTCTTTTTGTTCTTGTGCGATAATTCTTGGAATATTTATCGGAAGCTGTCTTTAAACCTCCTTATCTTGCCCTACTTCTGATAGAATGTCTTTAAAATAATTGATTGCTTGCTTCCTAATCTCATCTTCTTCCGTAATACTTCATTCATCTTGATTTGAAATATTTTTGATCTGATGAGAAGACAAATCTGTTTGGGAAGTAGCATGAAAACATTTGGTAGTTCTATCCCCTTTTTTAGGCCATATCTCCCTAGATTTTGCGCCCGATATAACTCTTCCTTTTGTGATACATTATGATATGTAAAAGTAATTATTTTTAATGCATATTAGTATTTTGGTCCATTCTATTGATTTCTGCTTTTTTGTAAATTGTTGAGCTTGGATTCAATTTTTTCCTTTATTTAAAATATATTACGAAAAGATTTGATTCTCAAAGTCTTAATCTTCCCCATGAGATATTTCATTTTTTAAACAAGCTTGTACATACATGAGCTTTCAAACCTTGCTTTATCCCACCATAACATAACCATATGGAATAAATGAGGGTCTTGGATTTAAATAAACTTAAAATGAAATGGCTTTGGACAAGCATCATTAAATAGATAACATCTCATGAGAATGGGTTTGTGAGCTGATTTTGCTTGCAATAAAATGTTTGAAGAGATTGTATACTCTATTTGTCACCATCTATTAGATAATGAATACCTGTCCAATCTTTCCGCTACCTGATTTTCCATGCATCACATCGTAGATAAGTTAAGATAATTCTATTGATGTCCACAGATGGCCAAAGTAGGCCAATGGGACTCATTGAAAAGAGATGTTACAAATTACAATGCATTATAGCAACCACAAAGTACTACGAAAATAAGCTAAACGAGAGTAAAGATCTAGTGTAAACTTCTCTAAAGTGGAACAATTGTGTGGCATAAAATTACAGCCTCGAGGGTTACCCAAAATGGATAAACCAAAATATGCTAAAAGAAATGATTAAGAGAGATCCAAAAGTTGAGGTACAATAGATATGGAAAGGAGCTCCAATGATCCAAGGGCCAATATTAATTTGTAGTGGGATGTAAAGTAAGAAGCACAGTCATTGTCGTCAGCAACTATCCCAAAAGGACCAACATAGAATCTAATGATAGTCCCAGGAGAATGGCCAAGACTAAGAGGGCCTGGTTGGATAATCCTGGGAGGACATGGAGTTCGATCCCTCAAGACTCTTCTAGCATCCATGGTTGTGGAACCAATAGAAGAGGACAAGAAACTAGTAAGTTGTGCATGTCTCCAACTCCTCGTATGTGAAGGGTGGCCAAAACCTGATGCTGAACAATTGTAGTCTTGTCCTATTGTAAGAAAGAAGAAAAAATTGAAGCCCTAGTAGCCACTCTAGCAGACAAGGGCACATAGATATGTCATTAATATTAGAAGATGAAGGATTGTCTAGTAGAAATCGCTAGCCAATCCCTCATCGTTTAAATCCTTTTGAATGCATCATTACATTCCTCACTTCCTACTTTTGTTTCGTTTATTAAAATAGATTTAGCACTATAACAACCTATTGATTCCTTGATAACTCCTTGTTTGTGTACACTATTCATACCCGTAATGTTCAAAGATAACATCTCCATCATCATTTTTTATGTGGGTTTAGCCCCATTTGTTGTTAACACTTGTGATATTTGTTTCCGGTTTCCCAAATCAATATCCCTTTTGAGTTCCCTTTTCTCTTTGTTCCTACTTTGAGGGCCTTCTTCTCCTCTTTGTATTCCCACAAGTTCTTTCATCCTTATCAATGTCTTCCATTTTACTAGATCGTTCATAATTTTACTTATCATCTAAAGGTTTGTTCTACTTTGGAGAACCTAAAGTGCAAGGGATAACCTTGATATTACTTTCTTCTTTATGTTCCCCTGAAAATCCTCAAGTGCAATGGCACCATCCACAATACATACTTTCTTAAACTGCCCTAAATTACAATGGATGTCCTCCATACTACCTTCTTTATTATGCTGCCTTAAATTACAATGGATGTCCTCCATACTACCTTCTTTATTATGCTGCCCTTCAAATCCTAAAGTGCAAGGGGCAAACTCTATACTATCATTTATATTGCAAGGAAATGGTTTTATACTGCATGAAGAACATGGATATGATTTACCTTGATTGCACACTTGACCTGTTCCACCTTCTCCATTTTAAAACTTGCCTCCATATCTTCCTTTGCACCTTTAATTTCTTTTGAATTTCAACTCGCACATTGCAATGCCTCATCCCTTGCATCCTTCCTAGTTTGTTTTAATGATTTTATTTGAATGAATTGTGAAGGCTTTTGCCATGTGATCTGCTTGCTTTATTGTTGAGTTTGTCCTACGTCAAACTTTTCATCTCTTTCTCAATCATTTTCCCTTTGCAATATCTTGCAATGTGTCCTATATTATAATGTTTGCTACATTAGAAGGTAATATTTTCATAAACAACTTGTTGTTCCCATTCTCCTCTGGTCAGATTTAATGTTAATGGGTTTTGGAAAGGGATTTGAAATATTCACAACAATACATAGACAACAGGGTTTTGCTTTTCAATAATTGGGCCCTCTCGGATGAACTCTCATAGAGTATTACCTATATTCTTCAAAACCTTCTTATTGATAAGCTGATATAGAAGTCTGAAACTCCTAACCCCCATTGGAAGATTTTTAAGGGTTTCTTTTTCTGCAAAATAATTCTCACCGACCGTGGGCTGCCACGCATTATTTTGTCCCTGAAATCTGAATTGGAGAAGATGATGAGGAAAAAAACCTTTTTAGAAGGAAAGTCATGGAATAATTTGATTTCAATCCCTACTTCCGATTAATCCACTTTTGAATCAATGAATAAGTTGGCTAGCAGTGGTTGAACTTACATATTAACCCTCGGCTTTTAAGAATCATTATGTCTTGCTTGATGACCTTTTATGCTAATTGTCATCATGGGCAAACACTAGCTTCATACATTATGGTCCTGCCTACATTAGGATATCTAGACTATTTTAGACTTAGTTTGCCTTAGCCTTAGGACCTATCCATTTGTGGCTAGTCACAGGTTTTGAGGGTAAAGTAAGTTGAATCATCTCCTTTGTTGCCTCATCCTTTCTTGGTTTGTTTCACTTCCACTACACAAATGAATATGATACTGTTTGAACATATTTCCATTTCCAATAATACTAAAGAATTGCATTCTATTTTGTGTAAATGATTTCTTCTTGCTCTCTTTATTGCCCTACATTTTCCTATGTTCTTGTCATAGCATAATTCAACTTGCACAACTCCCTCGAACATTTACTGCTTCCTTATTAGAGTATTAGCCATGCATCGCTTCCTTTTCATTTCTAGACTCAGTGATCACATGATTCTTTGCCCTTAGAGGTAAAACTATTATTTGGAGCTTCGTTGTATTATACTCAAAGCTCCAAGTGTCGCTTCTATTGCCTATTGTCCATTGGATTCACACATGCTTATGTGCTTCATGGAGATGTGTGTCCTATAAGTAAGAATACATGCATTGGACCATGTATACTATAAATAAAAGGAATATAAAATGTTCCTTGTGGAACTGTCTCCACATTACAAGTATGCTTCTCAAATGTAAGACTTGAATGATTGTGATGGTTGCAAATGAGCATTCCTATGGAATTTGTCATATTATAAAATTAACTTGGCGAGTCTTTGAAGTCTGTGCCCGAGTCAGCCCTCTTGGGTTTTTTCAACTTGGTTTGGCAAGTTTTTTTGACTTGCTGAGTCCAAGAAAAAATTTGGCTGCAACGACAGAATGACAAAAAAACGGCATAAATGCATTTTTTTTTCAAATTCACCTCATTTTTGTTGTTCCCACTTGCAGAGAGAGCAGAGATAAGATGAAATTGGACCCACAAAAACACTCATTTGCATCCTAAACCCAAGCTTTTCTTAGTTTTCAAGAATCTAACATACACCTAATAGATACATTTGAGGTAAAGAAACAAAGTTTCAGCTATCAATGCTTAAACGCTAGGTTTTTTTTTTTTCTTTTATGAAGTTTCTAACTACTCGATTATTGTTTACATGTGCAACCACGTTGAAATAAAACGAGGGGAAAAAGAGACCCAGATTGGAAGTATGCGAAGGATGGTTTGAAAAAATGTGAGGTCTATTGTAACTTTTATGGTGAAAAAATTCATGGAAGGATAAACCCCCTCAAATACCACTTGGCTAAGATAGTTGTTCATGATGTCAAGTTGTGTCATAGGGTGGAACTTGAAGCACAGAGGGAATACAATGCCCTCCTAACACTTTTTTTTTTTTTGATTTGGTGGAAGAAGGGGTTTTGAAAGGAACCCCAAACAACTTCGAGAGATTAAGGGAGGCCCATAGGCCACCAAAAGAGAAACCAGGATCCAGAGATCCAACAGGATCGAACCCAAACAAAGCTACCAAAACAGTTCCATACATACTCCTAAGGTAGCTCAATCCCACGCAGGGGAGAGCAAACGCCCTGGCCAAGCTAACTATACTAACAAAACAAAAAGGATAGGACAAAAAACGTTCCCAACAAACCACTCGAAATCGGAACCTAGTTCTTGGTTCCGTTGGGTCCAACTTCCTTCCCCAGCTCATCATCCTTCGGTTCCCACTCTTCCCACCCCATCAGGGCCAGGATCTCCTCTTGTTTGAATTAAACAAAGATGGTTCCTAAAATTTAAAAAGTATCGCAAAATCCCCCTTGAATAGAGCCGAACTCTAGCCACCAAATAAGCAACAAGCAAATTACCTTCTTCTGACATCATTAGCTAGTTGGATTAAGCCTTCCGGAAACTCCCTGTTCCAAACTGTGATGTCGTTTGAGAGGTGCCCAGGCTAGCCAAAAAATCGGCTGAATTGTTACCCTCCCTAAACACATGTTGGTACTGGACAATTTCAAATGTTTGGGCCAATTTATGCACTTCCTCCAATAGGTTTGAGATTGTCCAAGTTGGAGTCTGCATCCCTCTAACCATATTAATGATATTGAGCGAGTCACCTTCGATTATGACTTTTCTAAAGCCCAAAGATTTTAACTGCAAGACTCCTTGAAAGAGAGCTCTAGCCTCAGCTGCATGGCTAGTTTGGGTTTCGATGTTTTCAGCAAACGCCAACAAAATTTGCCCCTTCGCATCCTTGATGACACTACCTGCTCTAGCCCGGCCCGGATTACCCTTGGACGCACCATAAAAATTTAATTTTATCCACCCAAGAGGGGGTTGTTCCCAAACAGTATTTGCTTACTGGGTGATGGATTCTCGAGACTAAAGCAAGAGAAGATTTAAAACCCAAATTCTTTTCTATCCCAGCTTCTGTACTAGCGTTCCCCGCATCCAGGGATAGGAGATCAACATTTTCCACCGTGACAAGAATAGTCTTAAGGAAAACCGACTCTGGGCGATGAGAAGTGTTCTTAAAAGCTCTGGAATTTCTTGCCTTCCATATCCACCACCACAGATGAGGGAGGACAAAGGATGTGAATGATAGAATCTTAGGCGACAAATAGGGAGTGCTCCATTGCTCCACATGGGCATTTAGCTCTTTAGGGGGAACCCAATCCATTCCCACTAGACGAAGCAACATCCCAAAAATTTCTTTAGAATAGGAACACAGGGAGAACAGATGCTCGGGAGATTCTTTTGCCAGCCCACACAGATAACATTTTTTGGGCAAATTAAGACCTCTCTTCTATAAATTATCCAGCGTTAAAGCACTTTCCCTGCACAACCAACCAAAAAAATATATTCATTTTGGGCGTGGGACCTTTGCGCCAAATTTTATTAGTTGGGAACCAAGGTTCTTCATGATTGTCAAGGAGTGCATACGCTGATTTGATCGAGAAACATCCATTATTTTCAGCTCCCCAAACCAGCTTATCTTGTTTATATTCAGAGACTATAACAATGTATTTTAGCAAAAGGGCTTTACAAGCGGATTCCTCATCTTGAGACCAGTCGGGGAAGGAAAGAGGTTTCCAACATTTTCTATCGTTCACCATCTCAAAGTAATCACAGACCCTTGATCCGAAAGCCTGTGTTGTGATAAATTCGGCCTGAGAGAAGGTAGGAATGGAGTTTAAAGGTCTATCTGCTGCCCACGTATCTCTCCAGAAATTGATCCTTTGAGCATCTCCCAGAAGCCAGCAGCCACCCTTCAGAACATTTGCTCGACTGTTAACCACACTTTTCCAGAACGCAGATCCTTGGTACGGGTTGGATCAAAAAACATAAAATCCCCGTTCCCCAAGTATTTGGATTTTAAAATTTTTACCCAGTTTGTATTAGCATTTTGGGCCAACTTCCACCCTTGCTTAGCTATAAGGGCCCTGTTCATTAAACTCATTTTCCTCAGACCAAGTCCTCCCATATCCTTACAACTGCAAACTTGATCCCAAGTTACTAAGGAAAACTTCATTTTGTCCTGAGATCGGAGCAAAGAAAGGAGCGTTGAATCTGCTCTAATTTTCTAAGAACTGTCCCTGGCACCTTGAACAGAGAAAGGAAATAAATAGGAATGCTTTGTAAAGTATTTTTAACCAGAAGGGTCTTACCATCTTGGCTCAAGAGCGCCCCTTTCCACCCCGCTAGCTTCCTTTGGACTCTCTCCACCACTGATTCCCAGGTAAACAGTTGGAAGGGACTCAATCGCACACCCCAGGATTTCAGCATTTTTCTCTGCCTTCTAATTGGTGTGTTGAAAAAATAAATCTTACTTTCAAGAAAGAAATAAAAAGAAAAGAAGCTATGGCTACTCCTTCTTGGCCTAGTATAGAGGGCATCAACAACACCTTTAGCCTTTTTCAGCAGTGCCATTGTGGATCGACTCCTTTTGTGGCAAACCTAGGGAGTAAGTCAGAGGAGTCATTTATTGTGGAGCGTTCCACGCCTGGGTCACAACCCACGCTTTGGGGTACGACTGCATGGAACCAAGAGGGGCACAAAGCCGCAAGGAAGTCTTGTGCATGCTTTTGGTATTTTCGACACTCCCTTCAATATGGGGAGGTCTCCATATTGGTGGGGAATGGTTGATGCCCTTAGTTTGCGGCGTAGGATTTAAGCCAAAGGGCCCTCTCCTTTAGGAATCCATAGAGGATATCCAACTCTTGGTTTAAGAGCAACGCAAGATATGGGGAAAAGGGGGTTGCACGATCATGTCCGATGGGTGGACCAATGGGAAGAACTGGACATTGATTAATTTTGTGGTTGCTTCTACAAGAAGAATTGTGTTCCTCAAGTCAATGGATGCATCGATACAAGTTAAGAGTGTTGAAACGCTTGCTAGGTTGTTGGAAAAGGTTGTGTTGGAAGTAAGGGAGAACGATGTTGTCCAAGTTCTCACGAACAACGTAGTGACATATGTTTTAGCGGGAAGGATTTTGGAGGAGATATTCCCCGCGATTTTTTAGATTCCGTGTGCAGCTCATTGTCTTGATTCACTTCTCAAAGACATTGGGAAATCACCTTGGGTCTCGAAGGTTGTTAATAAGGCCAAATGAATTACAAAATTCATCTACAACCATATGTGGGTCTCATTGTCTCGATTCCCTTCTCAAAGACATTGGGCAATCACCTTGGGTCTTTAAGGTTGTTAATAAGGCCAAATGAATTACAAAATTCATCTACAACCATATGTGGGTTCTCCAACTAATGAGCTAGGTTCACTAATGGGAAGGAGCTTGTGTGAACTAAAGTTAGATGATTCGCCACAAACTTCATTACATTGCAGAGCCTCTTTGATGCAAAGGGGGCATTGAAGATGATATTTGTGAGCAAGGAATGGAATGGAGAAAATGTTGCTAGATATTGATTCTCCAGTGAAGGCTCGAAGGTGTATGATTATGTGTTTGAGGAGCCCTTTTGAACAACTATGAATGAGGCAATCAAGGTACAAGACTAGGTGGTTGTTTTTTTTTTTTTTTTTCAAACTATTTTTCCATTTGCAAATCTTGACTTGTATTCCAAATTTCAAATAGCTAAGTTGCTAACAATAACTAAAATCTCTCATTTGACTTCAAATATCAGAGCCTTTGGTGAGGGTTCTCTGTCTTGTTGATGGAGAAAAATCACCAATGGGATACATATATGAGGCTATGGATAGGGCCAAAGAGGCAATTGCCCCATTTTATAATTATTCCGAGCCCAAATACAATCCCATTTGGGAATTTATGTATCGACGATGGACTTCTTAGCTCCATAGCCTCGAGGTTGACTATGAGGTGATGTTGGGCCCTTAGCAATGCCTTACCTGTATGGTGCTAGATGAGAACACTCGCAATACGATACATGGTGAATTGCAGGATTACAAGAGATGTGAGGGCTACCTTTTCACAACCCCACTATGCATTCAAGGAAGGGAAACTTTGAGGCCAGGCAACCCTTATGGATCGAATTATCGTTGATTTTGTTTTAAAAAATAATCACAATTTACAATTTTACATAAATTATTAAATTTATTTTTTCTTGACATTTTTCTAGATTTATGGTGGGAGGACTTTCGTGCATATACGCCCAATCATCAACGCTTCACCATGAAAAGTTGCTTCAGGTTGATTGGAGTATGTTTGAGCACACTCACTCCATGAAGCGCAATAGATTCACGTAGTAGAAGTTAAATGATCTTGTATTTGTTCATTACAACCTTTGCCCCCACCACAAAATAATTGCGGGATCAAATTATGATGCCATTGATTTAGATGAAATTGATCCATCATTTGAATGGATCATAGAGTTAGAGGAGGAGCAGTGAGAGCCTCTCTTTTCAATGGATGATTTTGAAAGTATGGCGGAGGAGTTAGCGACAAAGGCAAAGGAAGAGGCATGGGCACGGGCACAAAGAGAGAGGACTAGAGCTTCAACTAGGGCAAAGGGCAAAGGCATTGCAAGATGCTAGATAGATTAGTTGATTGTTGTAGTGGGCCTATTGAGGCATTTTGACACATTTTGTACCTTTTTATATCATAAGCAATACAAGAATATTTGGAGGCATTAAAATTTCTTTAATTGAAGTGTGTTTTGTCACTTTCATGTGTAGTTTAAGGTTGTATCACTTACAAAATCAATTTTGGATTTGTATAATGTTATTTAATTATGATATGCATGAAAAAAAACTTTTTCCCAATTAAAAATGGCATCTTATTTGTTCTTTTTTTTCCTAGTTTTCCCAATTTTTTTTTGCTGAGTCCGAGTCTGAGTCAAAAATTGTCCTTTCTGAGTCCAAGTTTCTCTACTATGAAATTTACCATATCACTGTTTTACTACATAAACTAATGATAGTGTTTTGATTTCTCAATTAAAATATGGCAAAAGTTTGTTAGAAAAAAAATTGTACAAGTTATTGTTAGGAGCTGTCTACTCCCATGGTGGTGGGTTTAAAGTTATCAGCCAATAGTGACTTGAGATAGACTGATGTGTCACTTCTTTGAAAGTCAGTGGGCAGCTTGTTATATCTTACATCTCTGAGGCCTGTTCTCAGATTCATGAATATTGCCATCATGCATCACGATAATGCAGCAAATTGAATTTGTAAATATGTATGGGGTATGGTCAATTTTGGTATTTGGTACAAAACATTTGAAAAATTTTCAGCTTGCTGGATTTACCGAATCTGTTTGGGCAGTATCAACTAATGGTAGGAAATTCACAATGGTATTTGTATTTAGCCTTGGAACCGGAGTTGTTTCATGGTCTAGGTCAAAGGAGAAAACAAAGACTCCTCCCTCTACCGAAGCAGAGTATGAAGCTTTTATTTTTGCAGCTTGTGAAGCAGCTTTGTTTAGGATCTTGGTTGCTAATGCGCAAGTTACTCAAATGAAAGAAACAATAGTACGAATGGTGACAACTGAAGTGTACTAAAACAAAGGAGAATCCAATGTTCCATGCACGTTGAAGCATTGTGATGTAGGCCACCAGTATATTGGATAGCTGGTGATAACAGATATTGAACTTTGATATTGTGCAATTCAAAAGCAAACAGCAGATATGTTCACAAAACCACTTTGACCTGATATATAGATCAAGTTTAGAGTTATACTTATTTTTTAACATTTGTGAATATTAAGGGAATGTAGTAAAATTTGGAATGGGCATAATAATGAAGTGTAAAGGTTATTCATTACAGTGAAATCATGTAATAAATGGTTATTTAATAAAAGGGTTAGTTAGGCTTATGTTCAAGTGTTAGGTAGGGTGATTTGCTCCCATATCGTTGAGAAGTTAACTGAAAACGAGAGATATAAAATGTGTGATGAAATCTAATTTATTAATTATTAATAAAATTTGTGACACTTCACAAATTTTTTTGTCTCTTGGATTGTGCATTATGTGCCATAGCATTCTTCCTTCCCTAAATTTGTTCCTCTGGAGCCTGAAGTATAAACAGTACGTAGATTGTCCTCAAATCCGGTCTTTAGAGCAGTAGTCATAAAGATACTCACCAAACAGACTTTGTGCACAAATGGAACTGCTTCTGTTAGAGCATAGTGATGTACATTGGATGATCACATTAACTGCTGTATCCACTAATCTGCAATTGTACTAGGCATACATTCTATAATTCATAGAAGCAAGTAATGAGGGCATTCATTGAACCAAGATCTCTATAAGAAAAGAACTCTCATTTTTGAGATACATCTCTTGGTATAGGCCATATGCAGTATGTATGCAAAATAGGAAAGAATTTGAGCAGTCTGCTTCAAGATCACAATTTTCAGGTCAATTTTTCTTAGGGGTAACCTCTGGTTACAAAACAATTATTTTTGCCATTGAATTTTCGCACATAACTTTTCTGCTTTACCTCTAATTTCCCATTCAGTAAGATGTAGCCTTAAAAAAAAACATTATTCGATTGAAGCAAAAGGCTTTTAAATGCATAGCATTTCTACAATTATGTGTAAAATGCCTTTGTTGAGGAATGAGGGTTTTAAACATGTATTTTGAGTTTTTGATTCCCAGTACATTGCAATGTCCTCTTCTTGCCATCTTAATGTTGAATTTGAATGTCAGTGACCTTTTAAAATGTTGATGTTTTCTATGTTGGCTGTTTGATCTGTTACAAATCCCTAAATGTGAATTCTTTGCTGCCTTTGCTTTGTATGTTGTATTGCATTCAACAACAAAGGATTTCAATGCTAGAAATTTAATAGCTTGTCTTGGAGAATGTTTTGTTTCTTTTGGGATGAAATTTGAAACATACATGTTAGCTTATACATAGGTGAACAGCACCATAGAAAACCATATACCTAAATTTTTTGAAGTGCGTATGTTATCACATAACTCATATTGGATCATTGAGCCACCTTTCATGTGTTGTATATAATCATAGTTGAGAAAATTGGAATCGGGAGTGAATCGGTAGTTTTAAAAATCGGCAAAGAATCTGCAAAAAAGAAAACCGAAGAAAACGAATTTTTTTTTGATTTTTTTTTTAAATGCATATTACGATGAATTAACATTAAGCAAATCAAATATTGCAATAAAAGCAATAATTCATGTCAAGACATCATACAAGGCTCAAGCTTTAAGTACACATGAAAGTGATAAAACACATCTTGTATTGCTTATGATATGAAAAGGTACAAAGTTACAAGTAACAACAAGGAAAAAAAGGTTTCATTTTTTATATGCTTGCACCACTTGAAAAAAAGGAAAAAAAACCTAAACCCTAAACCAAAAGGTTAGGGTTTAGGGTTTAAAATTGAAACATTGACAGTTGAAAAATGGGTTTGCATACATGGTTATCAGGCAGCAATATTTACTTAAAAAGAGGAAGAAAAAATCCCAAAACCCTAGGGCCTAGACTAGGGTTTAAACTTCAAGTTCAAAGTTTCAAATTCAAACACTAACAGCTGAAAAATGGGCTTTGCATACATAGTTACCAGGCAGCAATATTTACTTATTTAAATAAAAAAAAAACAAACCCTAAACCCAAACCCTAGGGCTTAGGGTTTAAACTTCCAAGTTTCGAACATTAACAGCTGAAAATTGGCTTGCATAGTTATCAGGCAGAAATATTTACTTGAAAAGAGGAGGAAAAAAAAAACTGAAAACCCTAAACAAGGGTTTCAGATTTAGGGTTTAAACTTTAAACTTCGAAGTTAAAAAAAAAAACAATTGCAGATTTTTTTGAAAAAATCGGCAAAAAATCGCAGATGCCATTTTTTTTTTAAAATCGGCAGTGAATCACTGGACTCACAATAGTTTTCTGATTGAATCGGCCAGTGAAAAAATTGGCAAAAAATTTGGAGTCCGCCGATTTTCTCAACTATGTATATAATGTTCTATTTGTATTTATTGGCTTTACTATTTCCCATCTTTAAATTGGCCCGATGCATAGATGTTTACGTTGTGAGTAGGAAAATTTTCTCCCGGTATATAGAACATGGGTATATTGAGGACCATTAGACTTGAATATTTATGGTCTAGCTTGAGGACAATGCATTTGAGAAATCTCCATTTTGTATTACAAAATTAAACAAAAAGGCAAATGGAGATCTTTGGTGGCATACTGGCAGTCATTGATTATATTCCAGCCAAGAATTTATTTTCCAATCCATTGTGTTTTACATGTGAAGTATTGGCAATCATGCACTTTGAATTATATTTCTTAAATGCTTTCTTCGCTGTTTACGTAGGCAGCTCTTTATCTGTCTTGGATATCTTATACCACGTAGAAATTTATCTTTCATTTAGAAATATAGATATTCCTTTCTAAAGCATGGACATCTTCTTGATCATAATGATGGGAATGCTTTGATAATTTGCATTATTGGTTTGAAGAAATTTATACACAATTGCCTTGCCTAGTATAGCATAACAAACCATAACTAATAGCAACTAATTTCAACCACTAGTGGACTCATGGACCCTGTGTTGAGTGGTTGCAACCATTCAACTTACAATCACGCTGACTATGATGGTAATAATTCTTAATATCCCCCCCCCTTATTACATCATAGTTTAAAGTTTCTTGGAGAGAATCTTGAAATGCTTCAAACTTAACAATTGTAAGTGACTTGGTGAAGATGTCTGCACGTTGTTCATGAGCAGGGCAAAATTTGAGCTGAATATTGTGTTTTTGAACATGTTTGTGTATGAAGTGGCATTGAACTTCAATGTGTTTGGTGCGCTTGTGGAACACTGGATTACGAACAAGTTTCAATACACCTTGATTGTCGTAGTACATGGTTTTTGGTTTAGTTTGTGGTACACCCATACTTGCTAGCATACTTTTCAACCATATTGCTTCATAGACAACACCTCCTGAAGCACGATATTCTGCTTCTATGGAAGATCAAGCAATTGTTTGTTGTTTCATACTTCCCCATGATATAGGTCCAAATCCCAGAAAGAATACATATCTAGAAGTGGATTTTTGATCATCAATACATCCTAGATAGCCTTCATATGTGTAACCGGTTAAGAAGAACTAATCACTCTTGTTAAACTCTAGACCATACCCCATGGTACCATTGACATACCTTAATACCCTTTTTGTTGCCTTCCAATGAGACATTTTCGGTTGTTGCATGAATCGTTGGAGGTAACTTATTGCAATGTGATATCTAGTCTAGTGTATCTTAGATAAATGAGACTTCCAACCGTCAATATAGAGCTGCATTCATTGGTGGAGAGGAGTTAGAACGTGAGAGTTGTAGCAATGGTTCCATAGGAGTTGTCATGGGTTTGTAATCATTCATGCAATGCTTCTCAAGAAGTGTCTTGGCATATTTTATTTGTGGGACAAATATGCGGTGAGCTGTTTGCCACACCTCCAATCCTGGACAATAGTGCAATAGTCCAAGATTGGTCATGTCAAGTGAGCTTTTCAAGTCATCCTTTGCTGCAAGAATCATTTTCTTAGAACTTCTTGTGATGACCAAATCATCCCTGTGTACAATGACGATCACAACTTCCCCCCCTTTTTCCTTATGGTACAAATTTGGATCATATGGATTTCTCTTGAAACCATGTTTTTCAAAATGTTCATCTATTTTTATATACCAGGCTGGAGGAGCTTGTTTGAGACCATAGAGAGATTTGATCAATTTACACACCTTTGTTTCTTGTCTAGGTGTAATGAATCCCTTTGGTTGAGTCATGTAGACTTCTTTTAAGTCTCCATCGAGGAAGGCACTTTTCACGTCCATCTAATGAATCTCCATCCAATCTGTGTAGCTAGAGCAAAGACCATTTTCATGGTCTTTATTTTTGTTATAGGTGCAAATGTTTCTTCATAGTTGATGCCTTCTTTTTGTGCATAGCCCTTGGCTACAAGTCGCACATTGTATTTATCAATACTACCATTTGATTTATATTTGATCTTGGATATCCATTTGCATCCAATGGGCTTCTTCCCTGGTGGAAGATCAACAAGTTGCCAAGTCTTGTTTTCCATTAATAGTTGATATTCAATATTCATGGCATTCTTCCAAGGATTAGACTGAAGAGCCTCTTGCATTATGGTTGGTTCAAAAATTTGCACAATAGTACTCATTAAGGCCATATTTACCTTATCATGAGCCATGCTACATGGCCTCGATCTGTTATGAACCTCTCTTCTCATTAACAATAAATCATTAACCGATATGTAGAAATATCAACATGCATCCACAAATAACTTCGATAGTAACAATTTACGCAATAAAATAGAGATAGATAATACCCTTGAGGTAAGGCAACACCAAAAATACTCCTCAAGGAAAGAATCACTCCACAAGATCTCCAACTCCACAAGCCAAGACTCCTACCAAGAATACTTCATATGACTTTTTTTTACAATTGGGGGTACATCTCTCTTTATACAAGAATGCGATGGTTCACCTTCCATGAGTTAGAAGGTCACCCATGTGGTGATTCACCTTCCATGAGTTACAAAGTGCATAATATTATAATATAGCACTATGTTATATATTATTATAATTTTATGTGTAACCTATGCCATAATACAATGTTATATATTATCCCCACATTCATATCCTTAGGTACCTATCATTCCACCCCCTTTACAAACATGTTTCGTCCTTAAAACATAGGAAGAAACTAAATAATATGATCTTCCAAGCAAAGATAAGAATTGGTACCGATCTTGATCATCCATCCATCCTAGTGAAACTCTGATTTGTGGTGTTCTTTGTTGATGCCGATATGCCCTTGTGCCACTTGAATATCCATAATTAATCCTTGGGTTCCATGTATGTCCATCATAGCTCCTTTGTTGCTTTATGCTCTGTTTCCATGATTGTTGCATCTCATGGTGGTGTGGATGGTGATATACTACAACCTTAGCCTGATGTTCTACCTTCTTTGACTCTTCAACCTTTTGTGCCTCTACTTTTGGTTCGTCCTTTGCTTTTGCTTCTTATTTGATTACTACCTCCTCCTTAGACTCTATTTCAGGTTCTTTTACTTGTTCTTTAATTTGTTCGTCTACAATAGCTTCCTGTTTTTCCTTACATTAAGAAATATCTTGTAATGTTATCTTATTCTTCTTATACCATAACTTCATGAACTTCTTTTGCACATTAATATTAATAGTACCCAAAGAATGCAACCAAGGTTAACCAAGAACAATATTTGCATCAATGATCTCAATAGCATGAAAATTTGAATGTAAAACATATTTATCCATATTGATCTTTAGATGTTCAAAAATCTTAACATCTTCACCCTCAAGCTTTATGTTTTTAATTTTTGTTGTTGGAACTTGTAAACTATTAACCAAGTCCCTACCAATGAAGTTATGCTTGCTGCTAGGGTTTATGGAGACAATAACTATTTTCTTTTGGATGCAACCATGAACTTGCAAAATAAAATTTTTATATTCAAACAAATCCTTTTGAACACTGTTTTGCCTATCTTTTCCTTCTGTCAATTTCTTGAAATTTTCCAACTTTCTTTTTAATTCCTTTTGTTCATCTAGGAGCTTAGCTATATTTTCATCTTTTTTCTCTAATCCCCATTTGCTTAAAAATGCAACTTCAAAGTCTTCCCTTGTGTTTTTAAGAAAATTGGCATGATCAAAGTTCTCAAACCAAGAAAAAACTTCCCCTTTCAAAGAACACCAAACCTTACATTTCCACATCCATGCAGGAAAATTTGAAGACTTACCATTCCCTAGCATCACTATCATCCTCTCTAGTAAATATTGGCAACTCCATGTTTTTTTCATCAAAGCAGCTAGGGTTTTAAATAACTAGAAATTCTCAAAAATTAAAATTTTTGAGATCTCATCTATTTCTTTCTTCAAACAATTAAATATGCAGATTGTCTTCAAAACAAAAACAATGACAACTGATTGGCTTACCTGTATTGGGAAAATTGAATTTTCTTCCCTTTGCATGAATTTTCCGTGCAGCCCAAAAACAGCCTCAAAAGCCCAACTTCAAACAACTGTAACTCCTTCAATTTTTATCAGAATTTGACAAATGAACAAGCGTTTTTATAGTATTCAAAATAATCTACATAATGGTGCAAAAAGTTTAAGAAAACGTAAGAGCAACTTGCCCTGGCTCTCAACACATGTTCAGGTAGTGCCGTTAGACGTTGGATGGGTTTGACATTTTTGGGTTCGAACTAGGGCGCGACTTGTGGCTGTAGTGTGCTTGAAAGGGTCTTGTATTCATTCCGGAGGGAGAGTGGTTGCTAATGTAGACGTTGCCAGCGTTGGCCTAATATCACAGGCTTATGTAGCACTTGGTTCACAGGCAACCTCCTTGACCTGCAAGGAGTTCGCTTTCACAACCTCTGATTTATTAATGGAGTGCTTTACAACCTCTTCGTGTAGAAGCAAGAGGAAGATGGATTAGAAGGAGAGTTTGCTCTTTCTTCAACTTCCTCTGATACAACTAATGGGAATGCTTAGATAATTTCCATAATTGGTTTGAAGAAATTTATACACAATTGCCTTGTCCAGTATAGCATAACAAACCATAACTAACAACAACTAACAACAACTACCTTCAACTACTAGTGGACTCATGGACCTTGTGTTGGGTGGTTGCAACCACTCAACTTACAATCATGCCGACAATGATGGTAATTATTTCTAACACTTAGCTCATTGGTAGGGGAACTCTTAAATATAATGTTGATTATTGAGTAGGGGTACTATGTGAATATGTGTTAAGGGGTTGAGCATGCTAGATATATTTGGTCTCAACAAGTATATGTTTGGAGCTTAATTTGTTTTATTTTATTCATAATTTGATTGTTCCTTTCAAATGGTTTTTGCAATTAGTCTATTGAATGCATAAAAAAATAACAATATAAGATTGCTGTGGACTTTATCCTGTTCATCTAATTATTATATATTTCGGTCAAATACTTTCACATGGCATCTATTTGTGTGGAGCTCAAATATATTGCTTAAATGTTTTTCATGTTTTGTAGTCATAGGATCAGTTATCTTCCCTAATTAGATACACTGTACATTTAGTTCCTTTTTTTCTGAAATTCACTCTAGGAATATGAACATTGGTTTTTATATTTGTTATGTCAGTTCATATCGTTTATTCATGATATTGATTGTCTGGGATACTATTCTTTTTGTTAATCTTTGAAGAAATTAAACAATGGAGCTCAGTCTAAGACTGGAAGGGTTTAGTACAAAAACAAATAATGATGTAACTTATACCTGGACTCATTTTTACTTATATTTCTTTCAGGACATGTTGAGAATCTTGAAAGAGAATGGGGCTGTTCAAGAGCCAGAACCATTTATGCTTGTAAACAACAGAACTTATGAGGTGTGTCTCATACTACCCCTTCTACTTTTGCAATAAATATTAGATTAAAAAACCTTGCATTTTCTACCACATAAGATATATTGGAAGCTATTCTAATGATCCATTAGCAAATTTTTTCATTGAAAGTTGTCGTTAGCAGGTTATTTATAATTTTATACTATTGGAGAGGTTTATTGTGGTTCTTTACATCTAATCCTGTCAAGCATGTGATTCCACATTATTAAGGCCATGTCTGACATATTGTAAGTTTAAAACATAAATTTGGCTATTCTTCATGATTGACTGCTTCCTTACACATGGCAAAAGCATGAAGAATTGACATTAGTAAGATTTGCAATCAATGCAACACTACCAATCTATTCGCATGTAACGAATATGTGTTTTACTGCAGAGAAATCTGCAACGAACTCTTATAGGAAGAATGATCTGGATAGTTAAACCAACCATGTAAAACCACCTCTGGTTGATTGCTGCAATCCTGTGTGGGTGTTAGTGCCCTATCAGAACATGTAATAGCCAGTTATTGTATCACATTCAAGAGAATGTCTAATGCTAGTTTCTTGGGGCATGTCAACTTAGGAAACGTGATTGTGAAATCGATGTAGATAAGCTGCTCTCCTGTCCTAGTTGTTTTCATTCTTACCTATGACTGGCAAAGAAGCAGATCTTAAACAACTGATTTTAGTGTTGTACTAAGCTGAAAAGAAATTTTGGCTGTCTAAAAGTTAGGTGTTTGTCTATATAACTAGCATGGATAATTCTTTACATTTCACCTTTCATTTATGTTCCACGTAGCCCCCTTTATGGGAAAACACTGAAATGTGGGGACACAAAAAGGGGATGACCAGAAATAACCCTCAAATCCTAGGGGAAAGAGGAAAACTGTTAAGAAAAAGGGAAATGAACCGTTAAGAAAATGATACATATTTTTCTTAGCATGAACATTTGAGCAAAATGTAGCATATGACATTTTCAAAGGTGAAATATTTAACTTCCACTATCTGTACACAAATGCTGCACACATGGACACACACATACACGTGTGCATGCACACATACAACTTAACATTTTTTATAAACACATTATACATGCCACCAAGGGTGACTATTTTTAATAAATCAATCACAAGAAAATCTAGCCTTCGACATTCTTATTATTCTTTTAGGGGACAACTTTAGCTAGTATATCCTATATGTGCACCCACACGAACACACACAAGCATGCGTGAACATGCACATGCATACAAAGCTTAAGGAAAACAATTTTATCAACAAATAATACGTGCCACCAATGGGGACCATTTTTAATAAACTAATCATGGCAACACCTGTTGCATGCCATTTTTATAATTTTTAGTGGACAACTTTACTGATAAAACCCATGTACTTGCATGTCAGGTAAACACAACAAAGGGTAATGGAAGTTTCTGAAGATTAAGCAAGAAAGTCAAGTCATCACAAATATATTGTTCCTAAATAGTATTAATTGTGCTTCATATCATTCAGTGAATTGGAAAACACTCTTCATATCTGATAGAAAATGCATCAGATATTTTAAGGGAATCAAAGCAGATGTTTATTTTTTGTAAGTTAACTTGCTCAATGAAAGATCTTGCATGTATTTCCTTTAAATGTGGCCTTCATGACTATAATACATGTTGATTCTGTGAACTCCAAAGGTGCAACTCGTTTTAATGGGTTATGTATCATCTTCAATTCCTTGGTGAGACTTCTTTTATAATTTGGCTAAAACTCTTGAAAGCTCAAGCTTCAGCCCTATAGGTGAACCTTAACATTTGTGAGTAAGGAGCGAATGCATGCCAGTAAAATACAAGCGAGGAGCAAGTGCATGCAAGCATAGTGTGATCCAAAAGTGAGGCTCACCTTTTTGGCATTTTGGGTTCTGCTCTTTATCTTTATAGAAGTTTGAATAATGGAGGGCTCTAGTGTGGATGAGCCTAGTATCAAAATAAAATCATTTAACGAAGCCCCATTTAGAAGCAAGGATGTGCTAGTTACAAAAAAATGATCTTTTGCTGGTCAAGGACAAAGGAAAGAACGAGTCTATGTTAATTCCCATCAAGGCATCAAATGATTCATCAGAAGTGATTATCAAGGATGATATAATTGAGCATGATATAATGTTTATCAGAACCACAAGGTTAATCAGTAAATTCAGTGGTTATTAGCCATAATTTTCATAGATTCCAAAGTGGATTGAAGAATTCACACAATTTTATGACTTATCTTCAAAAGTATTTATTTATTTATTCCTCCCCTTTCTCATTTTGGTTTCTAGTTTGGAAGCTAGAGATTAGGTAATGGGTGGTGGTACATAATTTATGTAGAGGGATGGCTTGTATTTAAGACCATGGAGTGAGAGCTTTTTGGTAGAGGCAAAAACTCTTGAAGTTTCTTAGGTAGGTCACACTATTCATTCTTCTATATGAGCTTATGAACATGAAAGTTTTGAAAAATATTGGTAATACCCTAGGAAAGTTCATCCATGTGGCATTGATTTCTATGGAGTGGTATCTAGCTGTGTACACACTGATGTATTGCCATGGAGCTTTGAATATGTTTGTGAAATTCATCACTATCATATCTAAATCAAGAAAGTGGACAACTTGTGGATTACGAAAACATTGCATTTGGTGCTGCCTATGCCAAGAAACTGGACATATGTTAGGAAAGGATTGCAAAATGAGAACAATAAAGAATGATGTGAAAGGTTTTGCTCATCAAACAATCCCAAAGTTGAAGCAAGGAGATTAGATAGCAACAAAGGACGACTTAGACCAAAGATTTTCCACTCCCACAAATATGGGGAAAATAGACCCTCTACCTTATCAAAGGCAAAGGTTATCACTGTTCATTCAGATCAAACTTTAGGAGGAACCAAGAAGGATGCATTAGATGAACAACTGCAATATTAGAGATTGAATTTAGAAGGATCTAAAGCTACAAAGGAAGCTTTGGAGTCAAATTTCAGATGGGGGAAGGAAGCAGTTGACTAAAAGTCAGGCACATCATCTCCATCCTATTCAAACAATAGAAACCCATTTTGCAATAAAACGAGGTGCACTAAAACTAAACTAGTGTGGAGTCTGTCCCTGGCACTTTAGATTCTCCAAAGCAGCAAAATATGATGTCAAATTCAGAACAGTTATGAAAAATAGAAGACATTGAGGAGAATGAAAAGATTTGTGGGATTGGCAAGAAATGAGGAATATCCCCAAAGAAGAATCAAGGAGAAAAAAATTCAAAGGGAGATTGATTTGGAATGCCAAAAGCAAATGTTATAAATGTTAACCATAGTGGGGTTAAACACATAAATAAGAATAAATTTCCATGTTGAAGATGGCATCTTGGAATATTCAAGGTATAAATATGAGTAAAAAAAAGAGTTATCAGGGAATTAATAGGTTATCTTTGCCCTAAGTTCGTTATAATATATGAGGAAAAATTAAGTAGTGGGGAACGTTGGGAGTTATTCAAAAGGATCAGGAAGTATTTGATGGGTGCAGTATCTTGGAAATGTTAACATATCTACAAGTAATGAAACAGGGTGGCAGATAAATTAGGTAATCACAGTGCGAGTTATACATTTTATGAAATTAAAAAACTGGAAAGGTAATTCTTCGATGGATATTCTGTCTATCAATGAAAATGATATCAAAGAAATTATAGAGGAAAAATAGTGGGCCAATAAGTAGGTAGAAAAGGGAGCTAGAGAAAACTGGTGAGCGAGAAATTATTATTGGATAGGTTCTAGTTGACCTATTGCAGATGTAACTTTTTTTTTTTTTTTTTTAAGACACGCAGTACTTATTTAAAAGAAAATTCTTTTCCTTGATTTATTATTTTGTGTGAAAACCTACTTTCTTGAGTTGCTGAGATCTGCTGCTCTTGGGTGTGTTTTAGTGTTAGGGTTAATTCATTGGATAAATGATTGATCCTAGTTGCTCAAGACTTTGCTCTAATAAAGGTGATTTCATGAATATGAATTGTTATTTTACCCCTACCTGCAAGCAATGTTATTGGTGGGTATACTCAGAAAGGGCAAGGGATTGTTGCCATTTCCAACTCAGGATTCCACTTTCCCAAAATTTGATTGCCTAGTAGCTTTAATGCTTTGATGCCAATTTTTTTGAAGAATGTGCCTTGTCATGAGTATCATCCAATTTAAGTAGTAGGCTACCGATATTCAAATCTATATGCTTGAGTTTTTTATTGTATGCACATGCTACCTTTTGTTTGTATGTTCTATTATGTTCAAATACTTGAATATGTTTTTCATCCAAGGTAGCTAATCAAGTAAAGCCTTGCATCTTTAAAATCTTTTTCACTAATGATATTTTTGTTACTCGAGTGGAAGATATTTCAACTTTAAGAGGCAAAATGACTCCATCATAAACATGTGAGAAAAGGGCCCCATGGAAGTTCCATAACTTGTGCTATAATTGCATAAGGTGGGATAAAGCTTGATGTGCCAATATTTTTCTATATTTTGCAAGACTTTTACCGAGATTTTGTTTGGAAATTCTACTTTATGTTGTGAATAATATGGTGTAGAAAATCAACGCACAAATCTTTCCCATCCTTTTTTTTTTTGGGAAACAGTTATTATCATAAATGATAGTGTAGTAGATCACAAGGGCATTGCCTCAATGCATTTATCGAAATGTTCAGTGGCAATAATGATGAATTTGTGACCATCCTTCAAATTTGTAGCTAGGGTTGGTGTATGGGTGACATTAGCATTTTGTTGACATGGTTCACATGTGGATGGGACAGTGATGGAAGAGTTTTTTGAAGATTTTAAATGCTCACTTTTGACTTGACATTCACCTTTGACTTGCTTGACAATTAGTTGCAAATCTTTTAAATATGTATCATGTTTTTCCTTGTCAAATGATGAAGGATGTAAGATGAAGATGGAGGTGGAGGATAAAAGCTTGAGGTAGACATGAAGAGTAGGAGATAACAAAAATTATAATATGTTGGTGTTTATAAGTTTAATTTCATGACAGATGGAAATGGCGGACTGAGGAAATCGCGGGTGAAATTGTCAACACTCTGCAATTTGCAATAGCCATTACTGATTAGAGGCAAAAAATCGAGCAATACAAACTCATGCTCGCCTCCATTCTATCCAAAAATCATGTTCAGAATGCTAAGGCTTTGATTGATCACATAGCGTCAGATGACATGCCGTTGGTGGTGTTGAGGCAATTGCTGCAGTTATTTATGGAGGACTTGAGAAATCTGGAGCCTGAAGTGCGCAAAGAGATATTTCAATATGTGGTGGATCAAACTTAGGCTAGAGTTGTTTCTTTCAAAGAACAAGGCAGTGGGAATAGGTCTGGTAGCAATATTGGAACCGGTAGCAGTTACGGTCTTGGTGACGTTAGGAATGGCGAGGTGGAGTCAGATAGTGCAAAACTTCTTCAGGATGTTGATGTTTTGGGCCCAAAATATAAGGGAAAACGGTCTTGGTCTCAAGTGGTGTTGGGCAAGCCTAAGTCCCCAAAGACCAAGTTTGATCTGCTTTCGAAAAAGGGCTAGCTTTTTATTCCGGATGACCTAGTTAATATGGCCATCATCACTTGGTAGGCAGATTTATGGGGGTTAGACCTGACCTGTATGCGGTCAAAAAATGGGCTTCTGCTAAGTGGAGGCCGAATGGTCATATGGAGATTGTTGTCCTCTCTAGGGTTTTTTTTATGGTGAAGCTGAATTTTTTGCTGATTCGGAGAGAATTTTATGGGGGGGGGGGGGGGGGGGGGGCTAGTTCTTTGGAAGGTGTGGCCTTTTCTTGAGGAGATGGGGACCTGATTTCAATCCGGAGACCCAAAATTTTTTGCAGGCCCCAGTTTGGGTGAGATTACCAAATCTCCCCTTTCACTACTGGAATGAGGAGGTTTTTGTTGGTATTGCTAGGGAAATGGGCCATCTAATTGTTGTGGATCCAGCCACCAAGTCCAAATCTCACCTCATCTATGCCAGGATATGTGTTAATGTGGAGCTGGGAGGAAATTTACTAGACTCAATTTGGTTGGTTTCGAGATTGGGTGTTTGGAATCAGCCTTTAGAATATGAGAATCCCCTTGTTAAATGTGGGGTTTGTAAGAAATTAGGGCACTTGACTTGGGCATACCCAAACCAGAAGCCTCCTTCCCAAGGTCATAAATTCTGGCAACAAAAGCAAATTAAAGAAGAGGGTTCTAGGAAGAAAGATATCTTAGAAGCTGAAAACCTTGAGAGAGAAAAGCAGAAGGCCTCATCTTTAGAGGGTTCCAGAAAGGAATATATATTGGAAGTTGAAAACCTTGAGAGTGAAAAGCAGAAGGCCTCATCCTTAGAGGGTTCCAAAAAGGAAGATATCTTGGAAGTTGAGATCCTTGAAAATGAAGTAAGTAAAGCTGATATGCAAAAGGATTCTTCCTTTGAGAATCAAGTTATGGTAGATAAGATGAAGGTATGTGATACTTTACCCTCCTCACAAATGAATACTGTATTTTCTCCAAATTCCTTTGATGTGTTTCACGAGATTATTTTTGGAGACGAAGGTAATGGTGTCTTGGTAAAGGTGGATGATGGAAATCTTCAGTTAGAAAATGAGGAAGATGAAGATGAGCAAAACCAAATAGTTTTGAAAAAGTTGGTAGATAAGATGAAGGTATGTGATACTTTACCATCCTCACAAATGAAAACTGTATTTTCTCCAAATTCCTTTGATGTGTTTCACGAGATTATTTTTGGAGACGAAGGTAATGGTCTCTTGGAAAAGGTGGATGATGGAAATCTTCAGTTAGAAAATGAGGAAGATGAAGATGAGCAAAACCAAATAGTTTTGAAAAAGTGGGTAGATCAAATAAAAAAGAACCTAGGAAATTTAGCTGATTCCGAAAAAGCTGCCCAAACTTCAAAAACTAGTCGTCAAAAGAAGTTAGGAATTGATGTGGGTACTGTTAAATCTCAGGGGAGACCTTCCAGTAGGAAAATCAGAGAAAAAGAGATAGAGACAAATATTGCCAATGGAATCCAAACAATAATAGCCTTGGACGGGGGAAGTAAAAAGGCGCACAAGGCAGGAGGAAAAAGATGATAATGCAGGCCATGTTGAGTCTGAGAATAGAGATCTGCCTATCCTTTGTGGTGTTATGGGATTTTAATCTAGTTGCTTATGGGTGTTTTGCTCTTTTGGGTTCCTGTTCGGTTTGGTCCTGGGAGACCATTTCACTTTGTGGTCTATTGCACTTTGAAATGTTTTAGTTTTATGGGTTGTCTTGTTTGTGATGTCTCAATTTTGAGATTGTTAGTAGATCTGTAGGTGTTTTCTTGTAAAAGGTTTGGGGCCCCTTTCAAAACCCCTTCTTCCACCCTAATAATAAAAAAAATGATGATGGATTTCAACCATATCAGTACCTAAAGAAGATAATTGTATATTCATATTTTGTTCCTTTTTGCCAAACTTATGAGGCTTCTTTGTGATCCTAGTGTGATGGTTTGGCCTTCGTGTGAATTATTTTTTTAACTTCCCTTTTAATTTGTGCTTATCCTTTCCTTTCGATTACTGAAATCTTTCATGTTGTTCATCATCATTAAGTTTGGAATAAGTTGGGGTTATTTATGCTTGCCTCCCTAACCACCCTCTATCTATAGACATAGTCATCTTGTGGTAAAAATTTTAGAGTCTGCCATGTGCAAATGGAAAAATTAGCTCTTAAAGTACCTCTCACCTTTGGAGCATTCTTTCAATTCTCACGCATTGTCCTCCCTTGGGTTCAAGTGAGGTGTGTCAATGTATTATTTATGGGAAGCTTCTTGATCTCTTAACTTCAAACATTTAAGCTGTTTAAAGATGTGATGTGCTTAGTCATCATCTGAATCTTTATATCAAGAATGAATTTCAACAACCTTTTTTTAAAGTTAGGAAGCCATTGTTTTTGTGGTTTACCTTTGTTAACAACCACCTAAGAGGTCGTAGGAAGCCTTTCAAAAGGTAGTAACCACAAAATCCATGGCAAACAATTGATTCATGATCTTCATCTTTTGAGTGATCATCATGCCTTCCATTTTAGTCTTGTATTGGTCTACTCCTACCGTCTTGAAACTCTAATGCCTCAATGTGGGTGATCCTAATTATGACTAGCTCTCCTTTCGAAGTGTGTTAGCACTTGTTTCCTTCTCAGGAATTATGTTTATCAACTTCTGTCCTTGTAGCTCTAAGTAAAGGATGTCAAGTTTGCAACCTGCATTGAGCATGAAGATCATTGGGTTGGCAAATTGATGTACCTCAATTTGATACTTTTTGTTCTTTGATAGTTGTACCATGTGCATGGTAGCTTCCTTTAACTTGGGGATACTTTGGAAAATATTAGTCACCTTCACTTCCATTGGACTTTGCAATAAGTGTCTCACGATCTCCAAATTAGAGTTGGAGAGTGACTCTTCTAATTGTGGCTTCCACTGTATTTTGCAACTAACTTATTTGTACTTGTTTCCTTGACCACCCATTATCTACGAACATAGAAACTCTAGAGTAAAAATTTGAGTCTTCTATTTGCAAATGGAAATATTAGCTCTTAAAGTACCTCTCACCTTTGGAGAATTCTTTCAATTCTAACAAATTGTCTTTTCTCTACTCATACTATGGTGTGTCAATGAGTTCTTTATGGGAAATCTCTTTGACTTCGAACACTTTAAGTTGTTTGAAGATTCAATGTCCTCAATCATCAGCTGATTGTTTACATCAAGAATGAATTTCAACAACCTTTCTCCAAAGTTAGGAAGTCTTTGTATTTGTTGTTTACCTTTGTTGACAACCACCACCCATGACTTAAGAGGTTGTAGGAAGCCTTTCAAAAGGTAGTAACCACAAAATCCATGACAAACAATTGATTCACAATCTTCATCTTTTGGGTGTCCATCATGCCTTTTATTTTAGTCTTATTTTGGTCTACTCCTATCGTCTTGAAAGTCTAATTCCCCAATGTGGGTGATCGTAATTGTGGCTAGGTCTCCTTTCGATGTGTTTTTGCACTTGTTCTCCTTTAAAGAAGTATGTTTATCAACTTCTATCCGTTGAGCTCCAAGTAAAGTGTGTCAAGTTTGTGACCTGCATTGAGCAATAAGATCATTGGATTGGCAAATTGTTGTTCCTCATGTTGCCACTTTTTGTTCTTTGATAGTCGTGTCATGTTCCCAATATCTTCCTTTAATTGGGGATATTTTGGAAAATATTGGGCACATTTATTGCTACTAGATTTTACAATGCGTGACTTGCAATCTCCAAATTAGAGTTGGAGGATGACTCTTTTGATTGTGGCTTCAACTGGATTTTGCAACTTACTTATTTACACTTGTCTCCTCGACCATCCAATATCTACAAGCATAGGCACCCTATATTAAAAATTTGATTCTTCTATCTACAAATGGAAAAGTTAGCTCTTAAAGTATATCTCACTTTTGGAGCATTCTTTCAATTCTAACACATTGTCTTTCCTCTGCTCAAACTGAGGTGTGTCAATGGATTCTTTTATTGATCTCTTGACTTTGAACATCTTAAGTTGTTTGAAGATGTGATGTCCTGAATCACCACCTGGTTCTTTACATCAAGATTGAATTTTAACAACCTTTCTCCAAAGTTAGGAAATATTTGTATTTGTGGTTTACCATTGCTAACAACCACCACCCGTGACCTATGAGGTTGTAGGCAGCCTTTCGTAAGGTCGTAACCATGTAACCCATGACAAACAATTGATTCATGATCTTCATATTTTAGGTGACCATCATGCCTTTCATTTTAGTTTTGTATGGTCTACTCCTAACATCCTGAGACTCTAATGCCTTGATGTGGGTGATCCTAGTTGCAACTAGGTGCCCTTTCAAAGTGTGTTTGCACTTGTCCCCTCTCAAGAATTATGTTTATCAACTTTTGTCCTTGTGACTCTAGGTGAAGTATGTCAAGTTAGTGACCTTGATCGGAAATTCAGAATTTTGTGTTAAAGAAGATCATAAATGAGTGCAATTCAAAAATAATAGAAGAAAGAAAATCAAAACACATGTATATAAGCAAAATAAAAAAATGATTTTATTGCTTAGAAAACAAAATACAATGCAAGCAATCTTTGAGAAGAGATGTGAGGTTATAACATTGCATCCATTACTCATATCTTTATAATTAGGGGTGCATCTCTCTTTATACAATATTTTTGGTGTGTTTGAAATCCACCATATTAGATCTGGAAGGTCACACATATGGAAATGTGGTGGTTCACCATCCATGAGTTAGGTGGTCATGCATATGAAAATGTGGTGATCCACCTTCCATGAGTTGCAAAGTGCATTTAATTGAAAATCGCATATGTATGACTTGTCCTTTTATTTTTTGTCTTCTAGTAATGTATCAACATGGCTAGAGATGCATTTTGGCTACAAAAATATAAAAATAGAATTTTTTTATTTTTAGTAACAATTTTATTTTGCATTTTTGAGGGCCTTTGGAGCGCTTTTTCCACAAAGTTGTCAACAACTTTGTCTATGACATAGTTGCCTATTGAAATTGTTGTTCTCTCTCTAATCTTTCCAACGCTTCTTGAATGGATTGAAACAAAGATTCAAACACAAAGTTATATCCCTAACAATGCAGATAGAATAAAATAAATAAATTTCCGGGCATTTTCGAGCATAAAGCCATGTCCCAAAAAGGTCACATGCCTGGAGCATCTGTTCACCTTGAAAAGTAATGGTCCCCATTGTTTCAACTTTTGACATCAAGTGCGGAAATTGTTTCTTTATCTGTTTTTTTTTTTTTTTGTGAGCCATTCTCCTTGGTGACCAAGTTGTCCTAACCTTGACCACTTTGTAAAGCTGAATGGATTGCCTTCTAGTGGTTTTGGTCCATGTGTCAACTATCTAATCCTCTTGCACTAGTGCTAAATTGTTTGGATTGAGTTCTTCAATTTGCAACTATTCTACTACCATGGAAGTGTGCAACAAAGGTGGATGAGGCCTAAGATGTTCAAATTGAAGATTGGATGTAGACCAAGATAAGATGGAAGATTCAATTCAAAGGCATTTTCTCCCACCTTCATGGTCATGGTGTATGGTCCATAATGAAGAGATCTGATCTTCCTATGGGGTCTTCCAAGTGTCTCTTTCTTAAGACGTAACCATACCTTATCTCCAACATTGAATTGATGTGGGACCCGATGTTGGTCATGGTGTTGCTTGTATTTTTTGTCTTTTAAAAGAGGACATGGAATTGTTGTTGGTTGTGTTGAATCTGTTCCACAAACCATGCTGTCTTTTCTACTTCTTTTTTTCCATGAGGTGAGTACTTCATGAGTTGCACAGGGAGAGATACATTAGTGGGTGCCAACAGTTGCAGCCCCAAAACAAACATGAAATGGGCTGTGTTTGGTGGAGCTATGTAGAGTTTGATTGTACCCATGTTGAATGTAGGGGAGGTTGTCATCCCATGTGTGTGGATGCTTGGAATTGTACACTTGAAGAAGATGTACATCAATCAATTCACAACTTTGTTTGGCCATCAGTCTGAAGATGGAAGGTTGCGGACATGGTCTACTTGGTGTTCATCATGCTCCATAGGGTGCACCAAAAAATGCTCAGAACTCTGCTATCCCTTTCAGATACAATGGACTTTGGAAAACGAAAGTCCTCACATGACTAAAATAAAGCTTAGTAGTGTCCTCAGCTGAAATGGGTTTCTTACAAGGAAATATGTAGCCATTTTTGAAAAATGATCAATTACTACAAAAACACAATCATTACCATGCTTAGATGTGGGCAAACTTGAGAGGAAATCCATGAAGACAGATTCCCAAGGCTTGGATGGAACTAGCAATGGTGTATATAGTCCTTGCTTCTTGTTGGTTGGTTTGGCAACAGTGCAGGGGGTCCATGAATTGATGTACCTATCGATATTGTTCCTCATTGTGGGCCAATAGAAGTGCTGGCAACATTTTTTCCATCCCAAAGTGACTTGGTACTTTGTTGAAGTGTGCTTCCCAAAATCATCTTTGAGCAATCACTAGCTAGTACACAAATATGTGCCATGTGGTAGAGGAGGTTATCTTTCAAATGCAAATCAGAAAGATGCTTACCCACACGAAGAGATCGGTATGCATTTGCAAAATCAGAATCTACTTCATACAAGGTGGAGCAATTGGAAGTATCATGCTCACAGGAATTAAGAATGGTGGTGAGTGCTATGATTGAAGGTCGTCTTAAACAATTTGTTGCTGAATTGGCACTTCCTTTCTTGTGCTTGATGATCAAATGAGATTGGTGCAGATATATGGCCCACTTTTTATGCCTTTAATTCCTTAGCTTACTCTGTGCCTAAATGAACTCCAAAGGTTTGTGGTCTATATGGATGAAATTTTCCTTACCCAAGATGTAATGTTTCCATTGTTTACATGCTTGGACAATGGCATAGAGCTCTTTGTCATATGTGGGGTACTTTCGAACTGCTTTGTGAATGTTTCACTGTGATAGGCAATTGGATGCCCATGTTGGGTGAGGACAACTCCCAATGCGTACTCTGATGGAACGGTCCTTACCTGAAAAGGTTGATGTAGATCAAGTAGGGAAAGTGTAGGAGTTGAAGACAATTGGTCCTTCAACCTCTCAAATGCCCTAGGAGCTGAAGACAATTGGTCCTTCAACCTCTCAAATGCCCTTTATTGTGTATTTCCCCAATGGAACTTGGATTTGGCACCTCCTTTGGTCACTTGATGTAGTGGCCAAGCAATATGTGAGAACCCCAATACAAATTTTTGATAGAAATTGGCAAGACCCAAAAAGCTGTGAAGCTTTGTTAGTCTTTCGGGTAGGCCAATCTCAAATTTCTTGAATCTTCTCGGGATCAACATGGACTCCCTCTTTGTCAACAATATACCCAAGGTATTGAATCTTTGTCATGCCAAATGAGCACTTCTCCAAATTAGCATATAGCTTGTGTTTGCGAAGAATTTGAAGTACTTGTCGAACATGTTGCAGATGTTCCTTCCATTTCTTACTATAGATGAGAATGTCACCTAAGTAGATTATCTCAAATGAGTTGGTGTAGGGGCGCAAAATGTCATCCATCATCCTCATGAATGTGATAGGTGCATTGTTCAAGCCAAAAGGTATAACCAACCACTCAAATAAATCCAGATTTGAATGCAGTCTTCCATACATCAGTGGATTCTATGGGTATTTGATGATAGCTAGATTTGAGATCAATTTTGGTGAAGAACATCGCATCATGGAGATACTCCAGCAAGTCATCTATCCGAGGGAGTGGATAGCGGTTCTTCAGAGTGATTTTATTCAAAGCGCTATAGTCAAATACAGAGTCTCCACATTCCATCTTTGTTTAGAGCCAAGACAATTGGACTTCCACATGATGAAGCACTTGGTCTGATGTGCCCCTTTTGAATCAATTCTTGGATCTTCCTCCTGATTTCATCATTTTCAAGGACTGACCTGCGATAAAAAGGTACATTTGGCAAGGGAGAACCAGGCACTAAATAAATGGAATGCTTTACCTCACAATGAAGCAGAATCCCTGTTGGTGACTTGAATAAGTCGTCATATTCTGCTTCAATCTGGTCCATCTACTTCTGTTGTGCAGGGCCTGCAATTGATGCAACAATGGTCCTCATTCTTTGCATCCATTACTCATCTTTACAATCAGGGGTGCATCTCTCTTTATATCGTATTTTTAGCGTGTTGGAAATCCACCATATTGAATATGGAAGGTTACCCACATGGAAATGTGGTGGTTCACCTTCCATGAGTTAGGTCACCCATATGAAAATGTGGTGATTCACCTTCCATGAGTTACAAAAGTGTCTTTAATTGAAAATTACATTCATATGACTTGTCCTTTTGTGTTTTGTCTTCCACTAATTTGTCAACATGGCTAGAGATGCATTTTGGCTATAAAAATCTAAAAGTAGAAAGTTACTAGTTTTAGTAACTATTTTGATTTGCATTTTTAGGGCCTTTAGAGCATTTTTTCCACAAAGTTGTCAACAGAGTTGCCTATTGAAATTGTTGTTCTCTCTCTAATCTTTCCAACACTTCTTGAATGGATCAAAATGGAGTCCCGAGCACAAAGTTATGCCTATAACATTTTAGATAGGATAAAAAAAGACATTTCCAATATAAAGCCATGCCCCAAAAAGGTCACATGCCTGGATCAGACCTGCAGTGAGCATGAAGATCCTTGGGCTGGCAAATTGTTGTTCCTCATGTTGCTACATTTTGTTCTTTGATAGTTGTGCCATGTCCCCAACATCTTCGATCAACTTGGGGATACTTTGGAAAACATTGGTCACCTTCACTGCCACTGTATTTTGCAATGTTTGTTGCGATCTCCAAGTTAGAGTTGGAGGGTGACACTTTTGAATGTGGTTTCATCAGCATTTGCATAACTTGTTTATGGGTTAGTCCTTGACCACCATGGCTCGATGGACTTCTGTCCAAGATTCCTTCAATATTTGGTTTTACCCTATTAGTTGGGATCCAGACATTGCTCTGAAGGTAATTGCCATGGTACTTCATATCCTCTTCTATGGCTTCTATCAAATTTACATTGCCCCTTATGATTGCCAAGTCCACACCATCTATATATTAGCCTGTGTTTTTATGTTGTGTTTTGACATTCTTGTGCGAAATGAGCCCACTTATTACATTTGTAACACTAATTAATCGAGCTTTCATTGGTGTCTTATTAAATTCATCTGCCATGATCTTCTTGATTCTAAATCTGTTTTTGTATTATTCCTTGGTGGTTGTTTTAAAATCTGCCAGTGCTCAGACGTCTCTTTGGAGTGTTGTGGGTGTTCTTTATATATGTCGCAACAAAATGTTTATTTTGATTAATCTTGAAGTTGAAGCAGTATTCCTTTATGGATTGTGCCAAATGTTGGAGTACATCTTCTTTGGACATATTGCTGGATGTGTTATATTTTGCAATATGGTCTACCATGCTTTATTATGTTCCTTCTTGGTCTCTTAATTTTCAACATGTGTATTATATCCTTGTGAAATTTGTCGATTGATGTCCTCTCTCTGTTTGATCACCATCATTTGAAATGCTGATTGTTCAACTCAAAGCCTTTGAATGATATCTTGGACTTGATTTCCAAAGTCATGCCCCAGTCAGAGGGCTTTTGCTATGATGTTGGGGGCCTCACCTTCATCTTCTTCCTATTCTTCTAAAGTTCCTACATGAATCACCTTTTGGTAAGTCCATTTTTTGGCTGCTTCTCTAATTTATTGACGAACTTCTTCAGCCTTCAATCATAGGACCAGACAGATCTTGTTTTTCTCTGCTTTGTATAATAAATCCCAAAACTTTCTTCTTGTCATCATGCATCGATACAAACTCCATTTTGAATTTTTTTTTTCACAACTCTTTCCAGTCTGGGTACTTATCCTCTATCAATTCCATATACCAATCTACAATGTTCCCGTGCAGTGTTGCAGGGGACACATGCATCCAATTCATTTCATTAGTTTTCCTGTTTGCCTTCCAAATGCTTACACAGATTCTACAATCTTTAAGTGTTTTTTATTCGTAGTCACTTGAAATATTTTGCTTTTCCGCAACATTGGCTCTTGCTTTGATCTCAATTTTATGAGACATGTGAAACATTGATCTCTAACATATTTATACCTGGGTTTTTTCTCATATCTGGCAAAGCCTAGGTTCTTCCACTTTCATAAATGTGCAGTTATCGCTTCTGTATCAGACACTTGTCTTGGGCTTCGTCAAACACACCACCCTACAATTGCTAGTGTTAGAATCCTGTCTTGTAGATCACCAGGCACACCACGCCACTGTTGCTTCTCTGCCAAACTTTCGTCTCACACACCACGCCACTGTTGCTTCTCTGCCAAACTTTCGTCTCACACACCACAGAGATCATATCACTCTTGACAACTTGAATGATTGTGGCAGCCTGTTCTACCAATTGTCTTTCAGTCGTGTTGTCGTAACTCTTAATATTCATTTGAGAGTATTGTTCTCTCTAACCAAATGAGGGCATGTTCATAAGCAATTCTTTTCTCTTTAGGAAATTGTCTTTCAATTCTGTTTTCTTGATCTTCATCTGAGAGTACTGTTCTATCTAGCCAAACTACGTCATGCTGATGGGCATTCCTCTTCTTATTAGAGAAGAGACCCTGAAACTATCGTTTTCATGCACTTTATCAACAGAGAAGTTGGGAGACTTGGTCTCTAGGAGAGGACTTTGCTTGTCCCAAGTACATCAAACCAAAAAATGAGAAAATCGGAATCGGGTAGTAAATCAGCTGGTTTAAAAATTGGCAAAGAATCAGAATCGGCAAAAAAATCGGGGAAAAATCAGCATTTTTTATTGAAAAAACCAAAGAAAATGCAATTTTTCATTGAAAAAAAGCTTTTCTCATGCATATCAGAATTTTTCGGGAAAAAATCAGCAAAATCGGCAAAAAATTGGCTAGCCTGTGAATCGGGGAAAAATCGGCAAAATCGGGATTTTTTGCAGATTTTCTCAACTATGCATCAAACACATTCTTGTGGAGAAGCCATTTCTGAGCTCAAAAAGAGTGTAGCACTTACACTATCTTGCTCATCTTCCCTGCTGCTAAGGGGGCAAAGTTGTTTGCTCAATGCCTCTTTCCTCCAAAGGCTGTCTTAGAGGAGGTGATGGATGGTTCACTTCTCTCATCTTGAGAGTGTTGTGGAGGGATCCCATTCTATAGTAACTTCCCCCTGAGGAAGGGGCAGATCAGCTGGCTCGCTTTGGCTTCTTCACTCCACTTCCAGGCATCTCATCCATCATCCACACTTTAGCTATGTGCATTTTTTATTGCAGTTCTGTGTGGTCTTGATGTGGGTCGATCTTCCCATTAATGATGTCATTTTCTTATCAAAGCAAGATGCTTTAGTTTTTTCTATCAAAGTTGGTAACCTTGTTCCATGGCTGTTCAGACAACCATTTTCGAAGTGTTGTATAAGAAAGCATTCATTGTATGCAGCAACCACATACGACAAAGTACAATGCAAGGAACTGAAGAATAAGGTAATGTGAATCCTATGTGAAGACAGCACAATAAAGACATTGCTTACATGCACAATGCAATGTGCAACAATAAATGGTCAAGAGATGAAGGCATGAGTCTACTGTATTCTCCAATGATTATGCATAACAATTTTTGAGAATAGCCATGGTCAAGGACGATCCACAGCACCGAGAAGGTTTGGTAAATATAGTCCCATTGTGGAGTACAACTGCTGCACCCATTGAACTACGCAACACAAAATTAGTGTACTCCAAAATTCCGGGAACCATCACAACTATGTATAAACCATGCATACCTTACAAAGTTGTGACTGAGAGATAGGCTTGAGGTTGAGGGACAGGCTTGTAAAGCGAACCCCCAGGTAAAAAGTGATTTAAAAGTGAATGTTTAGGATATCCAAAGCCAGTATGCCGTGTTAGAAAGGGAACTTGGCTCTCTCTGTTCATAGTAGACCCCCTTTTCTTTAATCCTCTTTTCCTTTTAATCTGATCCAGTTTGGATCATGTACTGTGAGAATTATTGCAGGGGACTTGAGACAGGTTATCGAGAGCTACAGGTGTCTATATCAATATATCTTGAAAGAAATATAGAGCTTGGTATGGAGGTTTATGTCCGTTCTGGTTCAGGACCCCTAGAACGTTTTTCTGTTTTTTGTGACCAAATTCATTTATTTATGTTACCTAGTTATGCAGTATCAGCAAACCACTTGTTCTATCAGAAATAATCTTCTACAGTTGAACACACCTCAATTTTGTTTGCTTGACAACCTTTTGTTCCTCTTTAATAGTTTATTATCTGTTTAGACCAGCCACTTGAAGCATAAATGTTCTTACTTCTAGAAGTTGTCTGTGTAGTAGTTATAGGTTAAAAAAGCTCAGGTATATTCATATGAGCTTTTTTGAGTGATTAGGAATCCTGTGTAATGTCCTCAATCACAATATTCTCATTAATAGCGGGCACTCTGTTAAGGGCTTTGTTAACATTAATTGTGTCTGCATCATTGAGTTGGACTGTTGTTTCAGCTTCCCCATATTCTCAGTAGCCAAGGGAGAAACAACATTTAGCCATAATGAATGAAAAACTACATAATATTCTTCTGCATTGTTAGAATACCGACTTTTATAAATGTTAGAAATGGAATCTTGTATCTTCCTACATTGATATAAAATCTACAAGGGTTTCATATGATGCATGATGAAGAGATTGAAATTCAAAATCCATTGGAGGAATTTAAGTATTGAAGAATATAAAATACTGTGCTAGAGAAACCCTTCAATGCCGTTCGCCATTTTAAGAGGAGCATGCACGAATTGGCTTTCAGAGACCTACATAAAGAGCATAGTTTAAGGTTTGTGAAAAGTTTGAAATCAATATGCAATTGGTATCAAAATTGATTTGAAGCTATATATATTGGCAACTGAATCAAAATAGATGTATAGATACAAGAGTTGAATGATTATATCTAGGGATTGTTGTTCTCTTTCATGGATATGATGCTTGAGAAGTACTAAACATGTATTTAGTCATTTTTCTATGCTATTTGGTAAGACAGATTCTGAATATACCCTCCAAATAATAGTTTTAGAACATTGATTGTGTAGGGTCTTTGGAACTGTCATTTGCTGCTTGTCTACATTAAGTTTGGTTTCTGTTGGCAATTGCTCTTTCATTATAAGTTGCGTTGAATACTTAAAGTAGGGAAAGTAAGATGCATAATTGTTGCAGTCGAGCGAAATGCATTGATTTGCACATTCAAACAATTGGATTCAGGCTTCTTAAACTGAACTTTTCTCCTGTTCATGGAGTCTAGATTCCATATATATATGAGTTAGTTCATTACTTATAAAATAGGGTTGAGACTTGAGAGAGAATTCCATACATTTATTCAACTCAGGTATTTCATAAATATTCTTCTTAAAATGCATCAAAAATCCATTGAATATATAGGCAGGGCCACGAGCAAATTTGTTGAACCTGAATCATGCCAAGGAAAGTGTAGAAATTTCATCACAAGAATGAGCTTCTGTTAGCTATGCTACAATTGTGTATGTTGGAACCCCGTCTTGATTTGTTCCTTCAATTAAACATGTACTCATGGATTGATGTTAGACTTGTTCAGGATATGATGATGTCTAATTCAGTAGTATTTCTTTTTGGAACTAACTACCATAAATATGGATTTGTGTAAACAGCTCAATGCAGATATGTCTACTAATGGAACAGCCAGGATTTCTGGAAGAGCACAGTCTGCAACTTCTGGAGTTTGAGGCATCATGCCTTGGTGTTGAGTGTATATGCATTTTTGTTTCAAGAGGAGACTATGTACATAATTCACAATAATGTTCCGTGATAACATTGCACTCCTAATAAGTATGGTGCATCATTGATATTCAAAAAAGGTATTAAATTTTTGTTTCTTCGTAATAACATTGAAGTATTTTTCTAACACTAAGAGCGCTGGTTACCCAATTTATGTACCATGTCTTTTCAGAGTTGCTGGAATTAATAAGATATTTTCATGTGCCATGTCGTTTCCTAAATTAAGAAATTAGTGTGTTTTAACCTGGCTGGAATTAATAAGATATTTTCATGTGCCATATCCTTTCTTAAATTAAGAAATTAGTCTTTTAACCTTTTATTGGGTTGAAAGACTATATCCAAGAAATGACTGTATTTAAGTAAAAGATGTCATATAATGAATCACTATGGTTTAATTTTTACAAGGAATAATTTAACAAACCCTCGTTTAAATAAAAGTTTAATGGTTAATGGTAAACATGTCATTAGCATTTTTCCAGCATTGACGACATTAACCTGGATTAGACGGAACGACCATTAAGATCAACAATTTTATGGTGGTTGGTGAGTGAAACGATAGGCCAAAATAGTGAAAACACTTCTCACGCTGCCCCAAACAAGGGTTTCACGAGACACTGTAATGTCCCTTTTTTAAGGAACAACAAACCCTTACTACGAAAATGCAGAAATTAAGTACAGCAAGAAAATAACTCAGAAATTGCTCATAAAATAACACAAGTATGAAGAGAAATCAGCCAGTATCATATATTAAATATTGCCAAACCAATATAACAGCTGGAATGGACAAATGGGTCCTCAAGGAACTCAAAATGTAGATACAAACTCCCATAAGTGGGACAAACTAACCCCAGGGCTGAACAGATGCAAAAACTCCTCAAAAATGACCCCAAATACAAGCGTAGGGTTTGGGGCTGCCAACAGATCTGAAACACATGACACAAATGCTCCAAAAAATGCCATGAACTCCTCAAAGATGTCTTTTTTTTGTATTTTTGATATTTTAGGGCAATAGCACCTGCAATGATATTGCCAAGACCCCAACCATGCACCTCCAATGCACTATGGGAATGAGCAAGATCTGCAATCTCAACTCATGGAACCTCTAGGGTTTCAATATTCAATTCTGATATCAACATAACATGCCCAAAATGGGACGTCTCACTCCCTTATATAGGGTGAGGTTCTAATTTGGAGTTGACATCTCCCAACCCTAAAATCACTTAAAGTGCCTTATTACAACATAAAAACAGAAAACATAAATAAACACAACTTAAGTTATGTCTCCTAGTCACATGAACCCCTTTTTCACTTTTATAATTAAGTGTAGGAGACATTTACAAAAAATATTTATTTTTGGGACATTACAAGTCCCACCCTCCTCAAATTGCTTGTCCTCAAGCAAAGTCAAAGTTGGAGCATTTAAAATTTCTGCACCTTCCCAAGTAGCATCCTCCATAGGCAAGTCCTTCCACTTCACAAGATATTCTTTGACAGTCCTACTCCTAAGCTTTCTCTCCCTTGTCTCAAGGATCAATTCAAGTTCAAGAATGAGCTTTCCTTCAACATCAAGGGGTGGCAAATCCGAATATGGTTGAATATGTTGGCCCAAGGCCTTATTCAAACAAGAAACATGGAAGACATTATGTATTTTACTTCCACTTGGAAGTTCCAAAGCATATGCAACTTGTCCAACCTTACTCAACACCTTGTAAGGTCCATAAAATTTGGGTTTGAGTTTTTCTGCTCCACTTCTTTTCAATGTAGACTGTTTGTAGGGCTGCAACCTAACATAAACCAAGTTTCCCACCTCAAATGAGCGCTCACTACGCTGCTGATCTGCATACTTCTTCTGCTGATTTTGTGCCGTAAGAATATTGTCCTTCAAAGCATTAAGAATATCTTGATTTTCTGTTGCCAAAGTCTCTAGCTTTTTGGACCCTTGAATCACCAAAAATCAGATCTGAAAAGTGTGGGGCATCATAACCTTAAAGTGCCTTGAATGGAGACATTTTTATGGACATATGATAAGTAGAATTGTAGCAATATTCACCAAGGTGTAGCCATTTAACTCATGCCTTTTGTTGACCTGAAACATAATTTCTCAAATATCCTTCAAGCCATTTGTTAACAATTTCAGTTTGCCCATCAGTTTGGGGATGGTAGCTAGTACTAGGAGTCAATTTAGTACCACATAGCTTAAACAATTCTTGCCAAAACATGCTCAAAAATTTGTTGTCCCTATTACTCAATGGATTTAGGCAAACCATGCAATCTGAAAACTTCTTTAAAAAACAAATCAGCAACTTGTATGGTTGTACAAGTTGTTGAAATGGCATAGAAATGAGCAAATTTTGTCAATCTATCAACAACAACAAATATGCAATCCTTCATGTATACCTTGGGCAAACAAGTAATGAAGTCCATGGAGATACTTTCCCATTTCTGATTGGGAATAGGAAGTGGCTAAAGTAAACCAGTCTGCAAATTCATGTTCCCCCTTGTTTTCTTGGCAAATAACACATTCCCGAACATGCAAGAAGACATCCCTTTTCAAACCCTTCCAATAGAATCTTTCTCTAACCTGTTTGTAAGTCTTGTAGAAACCTGGATGGCCTACAAGTGGAGCATCATGCATGGCTGTAATTAAAGCTTGTTTCAGCTTCGATTCAGGTACTAAAAACACTCTTCCTTTGCAAAAAATCAGTCATTTTTTATGGCTGAACCTGTCATCTTCAACTTGCCCATTTATTAGTTTAGAACAAAAATCATTCTTTGCATATTCAGCCATAATTTTCACCTTCAAATCAGCAGAAATAATGGAAAGAGAATGAAAAGTAAGGTGCCTAGAAAGTGAATCAGCAGCTGAATTCTTCTTACCCTTTACAAACTCAATTTCAAAATCATATGATTGCAGCTTTGTTACCCATTTCTGTTGTCTTTCATTCAGTTCAACTTGCCCCAATAAGTATTTCAAACTGTTATGATCAGTTTTGACCACAAACTTGCCACACACTAAGTATTGTTTGAATTTGGTCGAGGCATGCATGATAGCTAGCATCTCTTTATCATAGATGTTGAAAGTTTTCTCCACATTTGAGAGCTTTCTACTCTCATAAGCAATGGGGCGTCCTTGTTGCATAAGTACAACTCCAACTCCAACACCGAAGCATCACAAGCAATAGTAAAAGCAACAGAAAAATCGGGAATAACAAGTAAAGGAGTGGAAGTCATTACATCTTTCAGCTTTAGAAAAGCTAAAAGAGCCTCATTGGACCATGAAAATGCCCCTTTCTTAGTTAATTCAGTAAGGAGGGCAGCCAAAGAAGAAAACCCCTTAATGAACCTCCTGTAGTAACTGCATAAACCCACAAAACCCCTCAATTTCGTTAGGTTGGATGGTATAGGCCATCTGTGTACAATTGAAACTTTAGTTTGATCAACCTTCACCCCATCTTTGCAAATAATGTGCCCACTCTCAAGTAAATCAGCAATGGTCTTTTCAATCTCATCTTTGAAAACCTTAGGATGCCTATAAGGTTTAATTATGACAGGTTTACTATTTGCTTCCAATTCAATAACATACTGAAAACCTCTACTAGGTGGCAAACCTTTAGGCAGGTCAAAAAATACCTTAAGATGTTTTTGTAGTAAACCTTGAATTTGAGGATGATAGGTGGCTGATTTTTTCCCTTTTGAATTGAAAATTACAGCTGCCCACTCAACGTCCTTATGCCTTATCATCTTCTCCATTCTTTTGTATGAAACCTCCAAAATTTTGCAAGAATCTTTTGACTCATTTTCCTTGATTCCTTACAACACCACATCTTTCCATTCAAGCACAAATTTTAGTTCTAATTTCTGATAATTAGTAACATAATCACCAAGTGAATACAACCATTGCACACCCAAAACCATATGTGGAATACGTCCTAAAGGAAAAAGAAAGAATTGCTCATCTACTTCCATGTTGCCAAAATTAATTTTTATGTTTCTTACCACTTTGTTGCATGTGATAAGATCACCATTGCCAATAGCAACACTAAAACCAGGAATGATAGCTGTAGGAAGATTCTTTCTAGTGGCAAACTTCTCATCAACAAAATTGTAAGTAGCACCACCATCTATTAAAACAATAACCTTTTCATCAAAAGATCTAACTGGTACCTTGATAGTGTGAAACCATTTCAGCCCACTTAAAGTGGCTAGGGAACCTTCAGGAACTTCCTCATACTCCCTTTGTGCTTCCTCTTCCAAGGGTGTCTCATCTTTCTCATAAAAATCAGAATCGGAATCAGAATGTAATTCAATGATTTTCATACCTCCTCTGCATTTATGACCTCTTTGCCAAGGAGACTTGCAAATGAAACACTTGTTTTGTTTCCTTAGCTCATCTTTCTCTTCTTGTGTCAAGCGTGGGCCATTTGGGGGCTTATTAGGTGGCTGAAAACCAGATCTGAAACCTTCTCCATGCGTGGGATTCTTGCCATAAAAATCTCTCATTTCCACCTTGCTGCGTGAGGTTTCCTCGCTGCCCATACTGCTGTCCAAAAACTGTTTTTGGCTGCAAAAGGTGGTCTAGCAGGTGGATTATGTGCAAAATATTTTTGTCTAGGAGGTAAAACAGATTCTAAGCTTAAAGCTCTCTTAATGGCATCTTCAAGAGTGGTTGGTTCAAAAGCTTTAACTAATCCCTTCACGGGTTCCAAAAAACCATCCATAAAAAGAAAAATTACCCTCTTGGGTGAAATATTTTGTACCTGAACTACTCTTCCAAAGTGGATGAAGTTTGCTTCAAAGTGGCAAGCTCCTTGAAATACTCTTCCAGATTCCTCCTTTCAAACCTGTTCAAAACCCTGGTACAAAATTCATCAAATGTATCAATATCACCATGCCCTTGGGTTGCTAACCAATGATGCCACCATGAGTAAGCACTACCCTCAAGGTGGAGTGTAGCAATCTGAACTGCATCAACTTCAGAAATAGGCTCCAAGGTAAAATAAGGCTGCAATTTTTTAAGCTATGCCCTAGCTGTAAGACCATCTTGACCATTAAATGAGGGAATGGTCACCTTTTGATGCAAAAAGGGCTTCTTTTTCTTTTTTTTAGCCTCAACAACAGATTTACCCACAATCTTCAAATATTTATCAAAAGAAATTGTTGCCCTAAAACCCTCGGATTTATTACTATAAGCGAGCAAACCATTCATCTAATTCATCAGTTACCTCATTTTCCGCCGGTGGAGGTGGTGGAACAAGGAACATAGGCTTGGACGACCTAGGCAAGGGAGGGTGTGAGTTAGATGATGACTCATGCCCATTGTTGTTGCCTCCCCTTTCTCCTTCCCTCCTTGTGCCATTTGGGTTGCCCAAAGCTGCCCTCAATTCTTGCTGATTTGTCTCTTGTAAGGACACCATTCTTTGCAGCATGTCAAGTAGGGCATTGAATTTTTGCTCAGTCCTATCAACTGGCCTTTGGGGCTCCTCAACCTCTTCCATGTTTGACATTTCCAAAGTGAGTCTGTTTCTCCTAGTAAAATACTGATGAGCAGGAGGACGATGCATAAAACCCTATCAAACCCTAAAAAGATGGAAATCTAAAATTCTGAAAATTCTGACCACCAAATTTTTTTTCTGAAACCATAGAACTGCAAATTGGTCAAAAGGGTATCCAAATCTGCAATTTTTATTTTCTGAAAAAAATCCCTAAAAATCCGTGAATCCCTTAAAATTCCGTGATTTTCATTAGGGCACAACTTTTCACCATAGAAACACACTTATCACCACGAATCACAGGCTGGCAAGATTCCAACTCTGATACCACTTGTAATGTCCCTTTTTTTAGGAACAACAAACCCTTACTACGAAAATGCAAAAATTAAGTACAACAAGAAAATAACTCAGAAATTGCTCATAAAATAACACAAGTATGAGGAGAAATCAACCAATATCATATATTAAATATTGCCAAACCAATATAACAATTGGAATGGACAAATGGGTCCTCAAGGAACTCAAAATGCAGATACAAACTCCCACAAGTGGGACGAACTAACCCCAAGGCTGAACGGATGCAAAAACTCCTCAAAAATGACCCCAAATACAAGTGTAGGGTTTGGGGCTGCCAACAGATCTAAAACACATGACACAAATGCTCCCAAAAATGCCATGAACTCCTCAAAGATGCCTCTTTTTGTATTTTTGATATTTTAGGGCAATAACACTTGCAATGATATTGCCAAGACCCCAACCATGCACCTCCAATGCACTATGGGAATGAGCAAGACCTGCAATCTCAACTCATGGAACCTCTAGGGTTTCAATATTCAATTCCGATATCAACATAACATGCCCAAAATGGGACGTCTCACTCCCTTATATAGGGTGAGGTTCTAATTTGGAGTTGACATCTCCGAACCCTAAAATCACTTAAAGTGCCTTATTACAACATAAAACCATAAAACATACATAAACACAACTTAAGTTATGTCTCCTAGTCACATGAACCCCTTTTTCACTTTTATAATTAAGTGTAGGAGACATTTACAAAAAATATTTATTTTTGGGACATTACAGACACATTTGGAAGAGACATCTGGAAGAGACACATATGGTTATTGTTGATTGTTTGCTTACTGTGGAGTACGTGTTTTAACATAGTGTTGGTTGGGGGAAGTACATATTGCTTTTGTTCATAGATCCCATTGAGAGGGTTCATTATTTTTTGGCCGACAAAATCTGGAGTGGAAATTCCTCCGTTCTTTCTCCATTCAACCTCAGAACGCTGATTTAACGAGGACAATCATGAATTCAAGGTGCACATGTTGAGCAAGAATTTTTGGGTAATCGCAAAGAGGAGACTGACTCCCAAGTTTCGACTTCTCTCGGCTACTTCAAGATTAGGGTTTGGCTTTTAAAGATGGATGAGCAAGCTGGAAGTCAGGGCAGGAAGGGCGAGCAGGCTGGTGGTCACGGTCAGGGCGGTAAGGGCGAGCAGGATGAAGGGGGTGGTCAGGTTGGGGATTCGGGTGGTGGTGTAAAAGTTAGTTAGGTTAATAAGTTGGATTTTTCTGACATGTTTGGTTTGGAGTTGGTGTCCGTTGGTGCTCAAGGTCAGGGTTTGCCTTTTGAGGGTGTTGTTGGTTCTCTTGCCACTACGAGGGACCATGAGTTATCGCTTGGAATTGCAAGCTCAAGGGGCCCACCTCTAAGGTCCAAACCTTCTGCTCCAAGTGGGTCATCTTACGCGATTGTTGTATCAAGTGGTTTGGGGCTTCAAAAGTCTAAAGATTTATTCGACTTATCTCTGGAGCATAATAAGCTTCTCATCCTCGAAGGTATTGTGAAACTTATTTTTGATTGATTGAAGTAAGGGGTTTTGAAAGGATCCCCAAATATTTTACAATAAATGCACAATAAAAGAGTCTCCTAGATACAAACAAGGAACAACTGAAACGAGGAGACAATCTCCACAGGACCAACTACAAACGAAAAACAAAGATAATTCAAAAAGAGGTTTTCCTGCCTAAATAGGGAAATCCAGCTCACAACAAGGGTATTAGCTTTTGATGATACTGTAGGGAATACAACCACAAGATGCAAGATAACTAATTTGAGATAACTATACACTAATGGCACAATAATATGCAGGAAAATAATGAAATGGACATCTGCAAATAACTCAGAAATATGCCATTAATGAAAGTGACGAAAATAGTACAATGCTATAAAATAGAGGACATGAACACTCTATAAACAGATATGAAAGGACTACATTGTACCATACTACTAAACTACGACACACACACGCACTATATTTACTACTGCTCTATAACTCACTCACTATGAGGCCTTTATATAGGAATATAGATTCCTTGGCCCTTACTCTACCTAGGACTCATGTACATATGGACTACATACAACTTGCACATTGACACTCGTGCATTTATTACAATACTTGGAGCAACTAACTAACTTTACTCTTAAAGTAAACTCCTACTCTAGTTATGTACCAAAGGTGGTACATTTACATAACCCAAATGATGTAATATACTCTAACACCCCCCTATATTACATTATTTGGGTATTGAAGATATGGATCCTTGTCTTTAGAATAATCTTCAACTTGGTCTGGTTCTTTTTCTTCCTCTTTGTTAGAAAAATAGCAAAATTTTGTGCAAGCAGAAAAACACAATAACACAGGAAAAAACAGTAACACAAATTTTACGTGGAAAACCTGCAATGTGCAGGAAAAACCACGAGGCAATGGCAGCTTGATATTTTATTGATTTTGGTAGAATTACATACAATCATCATTTACATAAAAGGGGTCATTCCCCTTTATAGAAAAAACAAAAACTGTTCGTTTCCTCTTCCAAAGGAAGAGTCCAAAAAATGTTCGTTTCCTCTTCTGAAGGAAGAGTCCAAAAAACTATTCGTTTCCTCTTCCAAAGGAAGAGTCCAAAAAACTGTTTGTTTCCTCTCCCAAAGGAAGACTACATAATATTGTTTGTTTCCTCTTTATAAGCTGCACCACCATGCACCTCTCTACTGAAGAACATTGGAGATTTGGATATTGACTTCACCTCCTAACATTCTCCCACTTGAAGTCGATATACATGAATTCTTTGCCTATGTTTTTCCATCCAAGTGCCAATTGCCCAATGCTGCCCTTATCACATTTTCAGCAAGCCCAGAGAAGTTCTACACCACTTAAACTTCTCTGTCTTGATCGGCTTAGTAAGAATATCTGCAGGATTCACTTTAGTGTCGATTTTTTGCAACCGGATCCAACCTTCTTCCACCACATTTCTTATAAAGTGGTACTTGACATCAGTGTGTTTCGTGCGATCATGGAATGTTGGGTTCTTCACTAGCTGAATAGCACTTTGGCTATCACAATGCAACATAATTTTACCCTGCATTACCTTTAAGTCATCCAACAGTATCTCTAGCCAAATTGCCTCTTTGCTGGCATGAGTCGTTGCAATATATTATGCTTTAGTGGTTGATAAAGCTACCACAGACTGCAACTTAGAAGCCCAACTCACAGCTCCACCAACAAGAGTGAAAGTATATCCTATAGTGGACTTTATCCCATCTCTATCTCCACCATAATCAAAATCCACAAAACCTTTAACTTGCAAACTCTCCGATCCGTAGTAAATAGCAACATCTAAAGTGCCTCTTAAATATCTAAATATCCACTTCACCACATTCCAATGCTCCTTACCAGGATTTTCCATGTACTGACTAACTACTCCCATTGCTTGGGCAATATCCGGTCTGGTGCTCACCATGGCATACTTGAGGCTTCCTACTGCTGATGAATACGGTACATGAGACATGCTTGTATTCTCTCGTTCTGTTCTAGGACACTGGTTGGAAGACAATTTTAAGTGTGAAAGAAGTGGGGTACTAACTGGTTTTGCATTCTGCATATTGAAGCGCTGCAAAATCTTTTCTATATATGACTTTTGACTTAACCATATCTTTCTTCCTTTTCTGTCCCTGTGTATCTTCATCCCTAAAATTTGGTTTGCTGCTCCTAAATCCTTCATTTCAAATGTCCTAGCCAACTGAGCCTTAAGATCAATGATTTTATTCATGCTGGGACCTGCAACCAACATATCATCAACATACAACAACAAAATAATAAAACTGCCATCATTAAACCTCTTATAGTATCCACAATGGTCAACTTCACTCCTGCTGAAACCTTGGCTCTTCATGAAGGTGTCAAATTTTCTCTACCACATCCTTGGCGCTTGTTTCAACCCGTACAGAGATTTCTTCAGTCTGCAAACCATATGCTCTTTGCCTCTTTCTTCATAGCCCTAAGGCTGATCCATATAAATCTCCTCCTCAAGATCACCATGCAAGAAAGCAGTCTTTACATCAAGCTGCTCCAGTTCTAAATCCTGTGCAGCTACAAGTGCAAGTAGAACTCTAATAGTTGTCATCTTCACAACTGGAGAGAAAATTTCATTAAAGTCAATACCTGACTTCTGCACATACCCTTTTGCCACCAAGCGAGCTTTATAACTTTCCAACAGCCCATCGTTGTTCTTATTCACTTTGTACATCCACTTGTTTCCAAAAGTCTTTCTTCCAGGTGGGAGATCCACAAGTTCCCACGTTTTATTCTTGTAAAGTGCCTCGATTTCCTCCTCTATGGATTTCCTCCACTTTTCTGCATTCTCAGACTCTCTAGCTTCCTGAAATGAACTAGGCTCACCATCATCAGTTAACAAAGCAAAAGAGGACTGATAAACATGAGAGTACCTTTCCAAAAACTTTTGTGGACGTGTAGATCTTCTAACCCAATGATCTGTTGATTGTGGCTCTTGGTGTTGTGACTGTTGTTGCTACTCTGCTTGCTGTTCTACTTGTTGTTCTGCATGCTAGTCAAAAATTTCAGCATGCTGATTTTCATTCTCATCTTCGTTCATGTCTACTTCAACTGGTACAACATTAGGTGTTTGATGTACCTCCTTCCTTTGCATGGATTTTTCATCAAAAATAACATCTTGGTAATAATTACCTTGTGGGCAGTAGGATCCCACAGTCTATACCCCTTTACCGCATCTCCATAGCCGAGAAAAACACATTTTCTTGACTTCGGGTCAAGTTTGGACCTTTTTTCTTTAGGCACATGGGAAAATGCATCACAACAAAAGGTACGCAAATGAGAGTAATCAAATGGCTTACCACACCAAACCTCCTCTGGAATCTGTCCATCCAACACAGCTATAGGTGACCTGTTAATGAGGTAAACGATCGTATTAATGACCTCTGCCTAGAACCTTTTATCCAACATGGATGCGCTGAGCATGCTTCTTGTACATTCCATGATTGTGCGATTCATCCGCTCAACCACACCATTTTGTTGTGGAGTATATGGTACAGTCTTCTGGTGCTTAATTCCTTTCTACGTACAAAATTTATCAAATTCCTTGGAGCAATATTCACCTCCATTATCTGACCTAAAACATAAAACATGCTTGCCCAAACTTTTCTCTACTCGAGTTTTTAACTCTTTAAATTTCTGCAAAGCTTATGACTTATTCAGAAAATAAACCCACACTCTCCTAGAATAATCATCTATAAATGTCAAAAAATAGATGGCACCATTTAAAGACTGAGTGGGGACTGGTCCAAATATATCCGAATGTATAAGTTGCAGAAAATCAAAACTCTTACCAGGGATTGCAGTAAATCGAACCCTCTTTTGTTTACCAAAAATACAGTGCTCACACAAGTCTAAATTTCAAGACTTAATCCCAGAAAGCATACCTCTGTCATGTAGAATTTTCAGACCTTTTTCACTCATATGGCCTAGGCGTTGATGCCATAGCATTACTGCATCCTGAATAGAAGTTGTTGTTGCTGCATGGTTTGTCACCATATCACCGCATAAACGATATAGGGTCCCATAAGATTCTCCCTTTGCTACTACAATAGCACCTCTGGTAATTTTGCAATAGTTGTTACCAAAAGTGACAGAATACCCTAGCTTATCCATCATCTTGATTGAGAGCAAATTCTTCCGCAAATCTGGCACATGTCACACATCACATAACATCCTTTCTCTACCATCGTCCAGCCTGATCCTTATGTCCCCTCTTCCCACAATTTCTAAAGGATGATCATCACCCAAGTAGACCTTCCCACCATTATATGGCTGATATTTGTCAAACCAGTCTCTATGAGGAGACATGTGGAAATATGCACCCGAGTCCAAAACCCAGGTATATAAAATAGATCTGCTGTTGCTGATACAAAAAGCCTCATATGTTGTCGTCTCTCCAGAATTTACTATACTGGCCTCAACTGAAGTCTGAAATTGCTTTTCACCATTTTTTTCCTTTTTTAACTGCCAACAGTCTTTCTTTGAGTGCCCTGGCTTCCTGCAATGCCAACACTTCCCTTTCAGCTTGCGTCCTTTAGACTTAGATCTGGAATATGATCTACTTTGTTGACTCTTCTCAAAATATCGACCTCTCACAACTAGGGCTTCATTGGTTGAGGGTTCCAAAGACGTTTTTTGCCTCAACTCTTCTGCCAACAAAGTGACTACCACATCATCAAAAGTTAGAGCTCCTGATGATGAATTGCTGATGGTCATCACCAAATGATCCCAAGTCTCCGGGAGGGAACAAAGTAGGGTGATAACTCTGTCCTCATCCTCCATATTCACATTAATTGAAACCAGTTTACTGATAAGGGTATTAAACTCATTCAAGTGATCTGCCACGGATGAACCCTCCTTCATCCTTAGGCTGTAAATCTGTTTTTTCAGAAAAACCTTATTTGTTGTAGATTTATCATACAACTTTTCAAGCTTCTTCCAAAGGGCTTCCACAGTCTTTTCTTCAACAACATTGAACAAGACGGAGTCCGCTAGGCATAGACGGATTGTAGAAACCACCTTCCTATCCAGCGTTGCCCACTCCTCATCTTTCATGCTTCTTGGTTTACTCACGACCCCTTTCAAGGCTAGGTCTTGGTCATTTTCAACCAACAAATCGTCCACCTTCATCTTCCATAGGGCGAAGTTCCTGCCATCAAACTTTTCAATCTCAAACTTGGTTACACTTCTAGTCATTGTTGTAGCTCCCACTCACACAAAACCCTAGGCTCTGATACCAAATGTTAGAAAAATAGCAAAATTCTGTGCAAGCAGAAAAACACAATAACACAAGAAAAAATAGTAACAAAAATTTTACGTGAAAAACCTGCAATGTGTAGGAAAAACCACGGGGCAATGGTAGCTTGATCTTTTATTGATTTTGGCAGAATTACATACAATCATCGTTTACATACAAGGGGTCATTCCCCTTTTATAGAAAAAACAAAAATTGTTTGTTTCCTCTTCCAAAGGAAGAGTCCAAAAACTGTTCGTTTCCTCTTTTGAAGGAAGAGTCCAAAAAACTGTTCGCTTCCTCTTCCAAAGGAAGAGTCCAAAAAACTGTTTGTTTCCTCTCCCAAAGGAAGACTACAGAATACTGCTTGTTTCCTCTTTATAAGTTGCACCAACATGCATCTCTCTGCTGAAGAACATTGGAGATCTGGATATTGACTTCACCTCCTAACACTCTTCTGCTTCTGTTTTCATGTTGTTTCTTCTTGTCTTTTTCGATTCACTGTTGTTTGTTGTTTCTGAGTATTTGAAAAAATCTTTGATCTCGTAATCTTCAAGGTATCCTTGATGGACTAGTGATCTCATAATTTTGCAAGTCACAAGAGGATTATAACTGCTTCCATGTATTGGTTTCTTGTATGACCTGTTTCCTTGATCTTCACAAAAGTCAAGCTTAAACTTATTGTTAGTGGATGCTTCTGAAATAAGTGTTTGGAAGAAACAGTCTAATCTGAGTATTAGTTTCTCCCCGAATATTTTATAGTATGTCTTTGTTATAACAGTAGTAAGATGGATGATAATTTCCTCCACAATATTTACATGGATGGAAACTCAAGCAGTTATCTTTCTCATAACCAGGTTTGCCGCAGTAGGTGCATAGTAAAGATATCCCAATGTCTTTGTTATCTGTTTTAGGAATATCATGTTTATCTATTTATTTGATGAAATAGTTGAACCATGTGTGAACAATTGAAGATATTCTATCTTTACCTTTTTCATAGATTTGTATGAGATATTTTTGATCAATGTTATTGTCTTCCTTTTGAATATGATCTTCAATATTATCATCAACTCCCTTTACTATCTCATTAGAAGATATGAGTTTTCAAAAATCCTTTTAAATTATATTGATTATTCTCTTCCATTTGCATCTTCTTTATTATCCATTAAGTTTTCTTAATCATTAACTATGCTTTTAAGCCATATTGGTATTTTCCTTGCTCATTTTCTAATTACATTATTTAATGTGCTCTTTGGTGTAGACATTCTTATAGCTCCTTAGTGTAGAGTATATGAACCAATTTGATGAAACCTTTCTAGGCTTAGGTTTTGTAGAATTCCTTATGTCTCTATAGTGATTAAAATAAGCTATAAGCTTGATAAAGTGCTTAGTAAGTAATAGTTCACCTTTTGGGATGATTTTTGTAATGTTTTGTAAATAACAATAATCAACTCCTATTTAACCTTATCTCTCCTAATGAACTATACACTTATTAATTTGAAGTTCACTATGGTTGGATTTCTTTTTTCTATTTAGTATAGTATGAGACAAGTGTAAGTAAATAATTCCAACTCCTTTAAGTAAATAATGAACTTCCTTTTATTACCCTTAGTATCCAATAATATAATATTTCTAAATTTAAATAATTTATGTTTGATGTAGTATACCTTATAACTCCCTAATTTGGAATATTAGAAATTATTAATAATATTTGAAATGATAATATTGTTTTCCAAGTAGTAACCTTGCAAGTATTAAAGTATTTGTATTTCAACTAAATGATATGAAATACTATGAACTCCTTTATATGCTTTCAATTTCTAAGGTTGATTTTCACCGTGAAATGAAAATAGTTTCAACCTTAAGTCATGCACCTTATTCTTCCTTTTTTGAAAGCAATTTTAACTAATGTAAGACCTTATCTTATGATGTTGTATCCTCCTGAATGAGTGAGCGTTGTAAGTCTTTGACGTCGGACGTATGACAACAATTGCAACGCATATATATTTAGGCTTCAATGCTCCTTTGACTTGTTAGATATGTGTTGGATTTAAACTCTTTAAACACTCGAACTTGCTATTAATCTCGCTTAGACATCCCTTGACTTCTTTGCGTTAATGCTTGCTCTGAATGCGCACATATCACTCTGAGTTTCTTCTTGCGAGTGCTCTTAATACGACAGTTGGAAATAAGCTTCTCTTGTCCTCAACCGAGTGCCAAGTGGCACTAAGCGTTACCCAAGACGCTTGGTCTCCTCCTTAGGTGGTGCGACGCTCAATATGAATCTTTAGAAGATGTTATGTAACCTGGTGTAAGCTTGGTTGTAACTCCTGAGAGCGATGCCCTTCTTGAACGTTAGGAATGATGATGATGAGTGTTACTTTGGCGAACGCTTCTTCCTTTTTGAACACGGGCGTAAGGACAGGAGGATTCTCTTGCACCTTTGTGCCAAGTGGCACAATATATCTCCCTTATTAAGACAAGTGTTCTTGTATTTCTTACATGCACACTTATCTTCACCGTTCCAGCTCCTTAAAAACTCAACGCTTATTCTTGCCAACTGTTTGCAAGTTTTCTTTGCCTCCTTTGTGACAACAAAGAGTGAGATGACTTCTCCTTCTCTCCAGCGAAGATGAATGATGTATTCCCACAAGGGTGGCTTCAACTATCAAGCATTGCAACAAAGGTTCTTGGCTGGCGCTTCTTCCATGTTAGAGCTTGGTAAGACACTCTTGTTTTATGTAGCTAGTGCTTTGTTTCCCTTAGTATTAACCTCCTGTTAATGAGTGTTGGCTTCTTATGTATGAATGTTGACGCTGGATGTTGCTTTCTATGTAGGTGTTGAGTTGGTGTCTTGGTACACCTTGGTGATGCAAGTATTGAGCCTTTTGTACTGACTCTACTCTTAAGCACCTTGACTGTGCTTCCACCTTGTTGATGGTGGATTTCTAGCCCTCTAGGATGGCTCCTCTTCAAGCACCTTTACTAGTGCTGATTGTAAAAATGTAAAGCCCTTTAGGATGGCTCGTTTCTCAAGAACCTTTGAGTGTGTTTTCCCTCTACTAATGACAACTACTTGTAGATGTAGAGGATAGGCTATGTAGAGTGTCCTTAAGACACTTATCTTTTATTTCCTTTTGATGTAGTAGTAGAGACCGTTGGTGCTTGTATAACCTTGTAATATCTTCTGATTTGCACCTGAGACCTGAGACTCTTCTAGTCTTGTTTTGTAGCTCTTTTATGGCGACTTTCTTCTCCACTCCTTGGAGGAATATTTACCCTTTTTGGTGGCTTCTTTAGGCCACAAAATGTTGCAAGTTTTATGCACCGAATAGTGTCTCTAGACACTTTGATATAATTTGATTTGTGCACTTTGGTTATTCACTCTCACTTAACAACCAATGCACATAATAATCCTTTGAGTAATAAGTTTAATGTAGTTACAAATAACTAAAATAGTGCAACAATAATCTCACATTATTTCTCCATAACTTGTAAGATGCACTAATAGTAACTCTTAAAGAACTTTCAAATGCACTCATAATATTTAATGTAGTCTTCTTTAATGTAACTAGAAAATATGAAGAAGATAAAATATATCTAACCCCTATTAATGTGTAGGTATAAACCTTAACAAAAACTTCCTTTTGCACTCTGTTGAAGACTATAATGCAACCTTCCTCTTTGCAACATTTAAACTCTAATAAGGTGCTTAATGAAACTAAATAATGAACTGAATATATGTATTTAGAAAATGAACCCTTTGCACCTAAGTTGCTTACCTTTAAGAATTTTGAATATGAAGGTTGCTAGGTGATTATATTCACCTTATTTTCGCCTTTAATTGGATGGAATTGCAATTATTATTGGTTGTTCGAAACAACTTTCTAGCTCACCTTTTTTGCAGCTCTGAAAACTCTCTAACTTGTTGCACTTTAACTATATTAGGTGATTTTGATTCTCCTTCAGGATGTATCCTGGAACTCTAAATTTCTATAGCTAGTAATGTTGTCTTAATTGTTGCCCTTTCACAGTCAATATCTGTACTAAAAATGTTGTTCTTGAAACTCAAAAATTTGGTAGGGAATTCCCCCAAATTGCAGCTGAGTTTTTCTTCACGAACCCTTCAATATTCTGTCAAAGATTCAACAAACCCCTATCTCCGAATGAGCCTTCTAGCCTTCAAAGGTATTCTTCAAACCTTTCAGGTTTGGTAGTAATATTTGGCTCCTTTTCTCCTTTAGTATCTTTGTCAAATTCTAACTTCAATCTAGGCCTTCTTCTCAAGAATATGAAAGTCTTGAGGTATTATGAAGTTTGGCTAATTCCTTGCCAGATTTTTCTCTCTTGGGTTTGTTGTCGGATGGTGATAATTGTCCCAAGTTATTTACTATTAGGAATTTCTCCTTGGTAGTAAATTTCTCCAATGAGTTCTTCGAAGAACTCCTTTAATGGCCTTTTCTAGATCTTTTAATGAGGCTCACCAAACCTCCTCCTTATTTCTCCTTGAGAGCTCACCAAGGTCTTCAATATCACAACTCTTATGGTCTTCCAAATGAGACATTTTCTTCAACCTTCTACTATGGAAGTGTTGGTAATGAGATCTCGGATCTTTGAAAACCGTTGCTGTTGGAATCTAGAACATGACCTTGATGGTCCTTTACTTCTGCAATTTGCAGGCTTTGATGGAGATCACCAACCTTTAATCTTCCAGAACTAGAAGTTTTCTAATAGGAATTTCTAAGGGTCTCTTTAGTTTCTTTAGGGTGAAGTCTTCAATCTGCACTAGAGATCACCAATCTCCTATCTTCACCAAGACTCATTCACTGGAGTCTTCTTCTCTCTTTAATTTGTAACAAGGCTCCTATGGTATTTTCTTCTTCTGCACTCTGCAGGTTTCGATCTTCAATGGAGATCATAAATCTCCTATCTCATTCTAAACTCATTTTTGGAGTCTCTTCTTCCTTGAGTTTGCAATAAGGCTACTATGGCCTTTTCCTCTCATCTGCAATCTGTAGGTTTGTAGCTCTTGTAATGGGACCCTTTTTCAGGTCATTGAAATCTTCAGTATTCTACTTCTTGCTGCAAGTGTTGGAATGATTCTAATTAAGATATTCTTCCTAGATGTTTTGTAGGAAGCCTCCCAACTTTCTCTGAATATTCTTTTCCCAACAACAAGATGTTAGAAACTGGAATGGAAGAATTTGTAATTATGGAGATAATGATCTTTACTAGCTGATTTATCAATCTAGTGGAATTTATGTTGAGTCATAGTCTTCACAAGTTTTTATGCAACCCTATGGAAAGACTCTAGCCAAATGTAATCTTAGAAATTCTATAAATGAGATTTTTGCATATCTCTCAGTCTCACTTGCGACTCTCCCTATTTTCTATCTGATCTACCATGTACTCTAATACAACTGTTAGCTTTTGATGAGACTATAGTATAGGGAATACAACCACATGATGCAAGATAACCAATCTAAGATAACTATAAATTAATGGCACAATAATATGCAAGATAACTCAAATATATGCCAGTAAGGAAAGTGACAAAAATAGTACAATGCTATATAATGGAGGACATGAACACTCTATAAACAAATATGAAAGGACTACATTGTACCATACTAGTAAACTACAACACCCACACACACACTATATTTACTACTACTCTATAAATCACTCACTATGAGGCATTTATATAGGAAGATAGATTCTTTGGCCCTTACTCTACCTAGGACTCATGTACATGTGGACTACATACACATTTACAACTTGCACATTGACACCTGTGCATTCTTTACTATAAAGTAAACTCCTACTCTAGTTATGTACCAAAGGTGGTACATTTATATGACTCGAATGATGTAATATACTCTAAGAAAGGGAAGCAAATATGGAGAAGAGATCCACTTAAATCAGAGAATTAGAGGTTCCTGATCATGAAAACAAATTTGAAACCAAGTTTTCCGCTCAAGAGAAACATCACGAACAGGGAGGGCCCTCAAATCAGTAAACTACTGCCAGACACAAGGCCATTTGCTCCTAAGAAACCTAGAAATGAAGCTGAATCGAAAGAGGTCCGCTTGAAGTGTAGTCCATCCAAATAAATGGAGAATCATCCATGGAATCATCTCAGGAAAAAGAGATCCACCTGAAACACAAATAAGCAATACAAGAAGATCTCAGGCCAAGAGAACTCTCTCTTAACATGAAAATAAGAAAACCAACCACCCCAGAGAAAATTTAAATGGAGAAAATCCTTTATCTTGCCAAAGCATATCAAAATAAAACATATAGGATGGTTGCAAAGATGTCCGGAAGAGACGTGGACCACCAACACACCACCACCCACCAAATCCCCTCCAAACACATGACTAGAAAGCCAAAATTAGAACCCCTCCTCTGCAACCATCATGGAAGAACAAGGTCTCCCCAAAGACCACTCAAATTTGTAGAGAACAAGGTTCAATGGAACACGCTTCTCATCAGATGAACCAAATACCCCAACCCTATGAGAGACTTCCTAGGGAGCCATCACTGAAACCCCTCTACTACGGCCATCGAGCAAGCACATGGTCTCTCCCCTAATGCGACCAAAAAAAATACTGCAAAGAGAAGGCTCACTGAGACTCCCTCAATGGATAAGCAAAGGCCAATGCTATCTAACCAAGAGGCAGCTTTTGAAACCCATTATTGGTAGCTATCATGGAAGCCTAAGGTCTCTCTCCAAGACCACAAAAAAAACCACAGAGAAAAGGGTCCGTCAAAACACCTCTCAAAAATATGACATAGGATTGCACAATCACCTTCCAATGTTTGCTTGACCAAGAGGTCATCCTTAAAACCCTTTCTCCATATCGTGAAAGCGTTTGGTCTCTCCTCAAAGATCAACCAAAATCATGGAGAAAAATAGCCATCGAACCACCTCGCACCTTAGACAAGCAAAGACAACCCTCTCTCATAGCTGTCTGACCAGAATGTCATCCTTAAAACCCTTTCTCCACGTCATGAAAGTGCTTGGTTTCTCCCCAAAGACCAACTAGAATCATGGAGAAAAAAGCCTACTGGATCACCTCGCACCACAGACAAGCAGTGAACGAACTGACCACCAAAGAGGCGCTAATGATCAACATAAAAAAGGACCATGATCACCAACCCAACCAACACCAAAAGAGTGAAACAGAAAAGGAAAATATAACCTCCTAAGAAGCCCCAGGATTGACCAAGATCAACTCTAGATCGCAAAAAACCAAGAAAAGAGGAGGCCTCCTGCTTAGAGAATGGGATCTTGGAAGCTTGGGAGTGGGAGGCCCCTCAAGGTCTAGTGAAACTTACTATGTACCAGGGAGCTTAAAATATGGTGGGTAAGTTTCTAGCGGCGAGGCCAAAGCTAGATGTAGTGAGAAGGTGGGCTATTGCTAAATGGAGGCTCTTCTGAAGGCCTTCTTCTTGTTCAAGCTAAATTGTGATGAAGAATCGAGTTGTATCATGGGATGTGACCCTTGGTTTTTTGGGAAGGTAGGTATCTTCCTTCATCGATGGAATCTAGATTTCAACCCATGTCTCTAGAAGATTGACTCTTCTCCCCTTTGGGTCAGGCTCCTAGGTCTGTCTATCCAATATTGGTACGATGATGTTCTGCGAGGGATAACAATAGTAGTGGGGGGCCTGGTCTAGATTGACCCTACTATGAGATATAATTCTAGAATGATTTTTGCATGTATGTGCATTAATGTGGACTTGGAAGCAGATTTACCATTGTCCATCAATCTTATCTCATGTTTGGGCTCTTGGATTCAACCCATCGTCTAGGAAAATCGATTGGTTTTCTACAACAACTATAAAAAAATCAAGGCATATCCTTAAGAATCGTCCTACAAAGAAGTAAAAAAAAAACATCTTGAACTAAGATTGTCTCCAAAGGCAAGAAACCCCTTTTGGAGAAGGGGGCTAGACCCTCGACTCAAGGAGAGGAGGTTGTTAGATCTTTGGTCTTGACTCCTTTTGGCAACTTAGTTGCTTTGGAGTGGGAGGAGTCTATTCTAGGTCTTGTGAACTTGGTTTCAGAATACCTTTTGAGGGAAGGTGGGGGCTTGTCTTGTCCCTTGGTTAGTTCTCCCCCTTCATTTCCCTTGTTGAAGGTGCATAACCCTTTTGATTGCTTTATCTTGGAAGCTAATTTTTAGATTGTTTCGAGAACGGTAGTAACTTCCAGTCTAGGGATTCCTCTTGCAGAGCTAGTGATGAAAAGAAAAAGTGTTTTGAGGTTGGAGAAGGGTTCCTCAGGCCCAAAAAATGGTAGCCATAAGAAAAATGTTATCGATATGGGGGTGGAGAGAATTCCTGGGAAACCGTTTAATAGGGACCTCAAGAAGGAGACAAAGTCAAAAATAGCAGATGGAAATCAGCTCCTGCTGGGCTTGGAAGAAGGAAAATGGGTTGGTGAAAAGCAATTGAAGATCACCTCCTTTGGATCTCTCTCCCTATCAGAATAGGGGAGGAAGAAAACCCTTCACCAAATATTGTAAATGAAATTCTTGTCCTGGAATATAAGGGGTCTAAATGGCCTTACAAAGCAATGAGTGGTGAAATCGTTGAGGAAATTTTTTTTACTTGATATTTTTTACTTCAAGAAATGAAGTTGGAGGGGAGGATCGATTCGGTCAAAAGAACTATTTGGAGGAGTGCACATTTTGTGGATAGCTTGAGTCAAGGGGCTTCAGGGGGGGCTTCTATATTTCTAGGATGAGGAGAAATTGGCTGGCTCAGTGTTATCATTTTTTAGACAGAGTTATTAACATCCCTTTTTTCTGTAAGAATTCCAATTGGTAACGGGTCCTTTATAATATCTATGATCCAAACTCATACTAATAGGAGCCTGCTTTGGAACTTGTTGAGCGCTATGAGAGAAGCCTTCAAAAGGGAAAGCTGGATTTTGGCTGGAGTTTTCAACTCTCTACTCTTCCAATTTGACAAGAAAGGGGGAACTAGGGGTATTTCGAGAGGTATGGAAGATTTTGCTTTGTTTGCGAATCAAAATGAATTAATGGATATTGATATTCAAGGCAATAAATATATGTGGAGTATCAGGAGAATTGGGGACCAAATATTTCAGATTAGGTTAGATAGAATCTTGATTTCTAATGAAGCCTTACCCATTTTTGGAGAAACTTCTCTGTTCTCTATCACTAAAGTAGGATTGAACCATAATCCTCTGTTGATGTGTTTGGATCAGCCTTCCAAGAGGTTTCCAAGGCCCTTTATATTTGAGGCAATGTGGTGCCAACACCCTAATATGGAAGAAAATATTAAGGATTGGTGGTCCTAGGACTTCTCTGGCCCCTTAATTTCCCAAATAGCTTCTAAGCTTAGGTGGGTTAATTCAAACATTAAAATTTGGAACAAGGTCTGGGGTATATGGAAGGAGAGAAACAAGGTGTTTAGGGGAGTTTTTAGAGATGCTACTTTTGTATGGGCTAAATTATTGAGGATGTGTATCTTTGGATGACTCTAGTGGCCCAGAGGCTGAAGCCCTCATTAAAGCCAATCTTGATTTCCAAAAAGCTAGAAGAGGAATTGTTCAGAACATGGGGAATGCCAGAGCTTTAACCAAGTGGATCCCACCCCCAGAATGAATCAAATTAAACTTCGATGGTGCCTCTAAAGGAAACCCCAGGAAAGTTGGTGCAGGAGGTGTGTTTCAAAATCATAGTGGAGATATCATTTTGGCCTTTGTTGAAAATATTGGGTCCCAAACCTACCACTTTGTGGAAGCCAGAGCATTATTCCAAGGGGTAATGCTTCTCCCTTCGATTGGTTGTAGGAAAATTATTATCGAAGGTGACTCATTAAATGTTGTCAATATGATCTCTGTATTGCAAGTCCCTAGCTGGAATATTGCTAATATGGTTGAGGAAGCTAATTGGATTCTCCATGGCATGGAAAGTATTTAGGTGAGACATACATATAGGGAAGGTAACAAGGTGGTTGACTTCCTCACCAACCTAGGGTTTCTCCAATCCGGGCTATCCATTTGGAGGGATAATCTCCCATAGGGGCTAGTTCATATCGATGAATGATGGATGACTTGTCAATGTCCCTTATGGCTTTGCATAGGTTGTTTGCCTTCGTGTTGGATGACCATTTATTTCCTTACTCTCTTGGGTTTTTCTTTTTGATTGATTGTGAGAGTTGTAGTAGGAATATTTGTTCTCTTTGGTTTTTCATGGAAGCCATTCTGCAAGTTGTTTGTCCCTCTGTTAATTGGCTGAGCAGGTTTGATGTGGCATCCTTTTTCCACCTAGATAATGAGTTGGATGGTCTCTCTTCTTGGACAAAATGACAACGTTCCAAGTGGTTCTCAATCTAGGATTTTTAGTAGGTTTGTGTCACAGGCTGGTTGAAACTAATATATTTTTAGATACTTTGGGAGATTGAGGAGCTGAAGGCTGTCTTAGACTAGGACCAACACGAAGTCATAATGTCTGATCTGTGTAAGTTGTCTGAGGGGGTGAGAATCTATTCTGCGTTCCTCCTTGATTCAGTTCTCTTTGTTCTTTTGTAGCCATGGGCTGTAGTTAGTGTCTCCTGGTTGGGTAGTTGTTTTTTGGGTCTCTTTCATGCCCTCTTCTCTTGTGGTTGTTTGGTTTAGTCTTAGTTAATGGTACAGCCCTGTGTTGAGGTAGCAACCTATTGTTTTTTCTATCTCTTTTGGTTGTAGTAGTTTTCCCTTTATAAACTTGTAAAAGGTTCGAGGATCCATTCAAAAAAACTTCAACTAAAAAAAACATGTCATTAGCAAGAATCAATTTAAAATGAATAAAACATACAAATATGGAATTATATTTCTAATAGCCTTTGGTGTAATTTTTAATCAAGATTTATTTTCACACTAAACTTATATGTATTCAATAAAAATAGTTCACAACAACAAGGGTGGATAAGGCATCTTAATAGAAAATATTCTTTTAAAAAACTATGAACATTTTGTCTTTTGAATTGTGGTGGGTTGATTTAAACGTGTCCACATGGTTGAGTGTTTTGAATAGTTTATAGTAGTTTGTTTTATACACCAAGTTTCATAGAATATTTGAGCTTTTTACCATCATGTATAAAACACTTGAATAACCCTTTGCATCAAACTACCTTCTATATATAGAAATTAGATCACATTCAATAAAATTTTCCTTACTAAATATATGTTGAAGTGAATTTATTTTCACCTACACAAAACTAAAACATTTAAAATTAATTAACTCATACTGCAGTGGTAAGGGATTTGACCTCTCTTTGAGAGGTCCAAGATCTACGTGTGTGCGGTCTACCAGAAAGGATGCCACTTGTATTATTGGTGATAAGACCTGGGTTCAAACCCCATGACAAATGTGTATAAATATTTATACAAAAAACATGCGTGCGAGCATGAACCAAGAGTGAGTGCAGTCAGAAGTGAGTGCAAGTGTGAGCCAGGAGTGAGTATAGTAAGAAGCGAGTGCAAGAACGAGTCAAGATTAAGTGCAGTTGGAAGCAAGTGCAAGTGGGAGTTGAGAGTGAGTGCAGCCAAAAGTGAGTGCAAGTGGGAGCCGAGAGTGAGTGTAGCCAAAAGCGAGTGCAAGCACAAGTTGGGAGTGAGGAGAAAATATGAGCAAGAAAGTAGAAAGCAGAAAGCAAAGTTTTATCAAGGAACAAGTCCCACTTCTTGTTCTAGATATTAGAAAAATTTAAAGGATTCATTTGAAGAAAATCTAGGTAACATGGAAAGAAATTCATTTGTGAAAGTCCTTACTAAAAGTATGAATGACCAAGTTGGAAGTATGGATGCCCTAGCTAATAATAAGATGAAGAACAATTCTATGAAAAACCCAGTCCAGGTAGTGGATTCTATACCATAAGTGATTATCATGGACAAAATTATTAAGCATGATATAATGGTTCTTAAAACTAGAGGGTTAATATGTAAGTTAAATGGATATTGGCTAGGGTTTTCTAAGATTCAAATTCGGATCAAGTGGAAGTGGGGATTGAATTCAAATTACTCCATGAATTTTCTTCCAAAAGGATTTTTCCTCATTATTTTCTCCAGTTCAAAAATAAGAGATAAAATAATGGATGGAGGCTCGTGGTTTAGGGGTAAAGATGCATTATATTTAAGATCTTGGAGTGAGAATTTTTCTGTGGACACATAAACATTAAAAGGCTTTCGGTATGGATTAGGCTTTTTGGTGTTCCTTATCAACTCATCAATAAGGAGGTTTTGTAGAATGTTGGTAATACTCTAGGTGAATTCATCTAATAGGGATTCACTACTAAGGAGAGAAGGCATGATGTTTACACTCGAATATGTGTTGCCATGGATATTTCTAAACCTTTACCTCGATTAGGATTAAATATAAATCGAGAGAATGGGATCACAAGTGGATTATGAAAACATTACATTTCAATGTCACAAATGTCATGAAACTGGGCACATGGCAAGAGACTACAAAGTGAAAATGGAGGAAGATATGGAATTTTTTGGGCATGAGGGTAGCTTTAAGATGAAACAAGGAGACCATATCATAGGAGAAGCTAGGTCAATTCAAGAATTTTCCACCATGAAGAAAGTCGTTAGAAAAATCCCTCTACATCATCAGATGGCAAAGGCCATTATAGTTTACTCGAATCAACAATTAGAAGAAAAAATGATATGGGGGATGAAGAAGTACAATGCACAAGTTTTATAAGAGCTAAATATGCAAAGGAAGAGAGGAAGGTAGATTTTAAAACAAAGGAAGATGGGGAGATGAATTTTAGAGCAAATGAGGTGAAGGATGGGGTTATAAATGTATATGCTCCAAATATAGTTACTTCCTATGAAAGATGTTAAAAGGACCTTAGCATATTTTTGTCAAATATAATGATGATTCATTGTGATCTATGGATTCTTAGGGGTGATTTTAATATTGTTTTATATCCTTTAGAAAAAGAGGGTGGCATTCCAAAATTGTCTAAATCATATTTTTCTTCATTTGTCAACTCAAATGACCTTTGGGATGTTAGTCCCTCAAGCTTTCAATATACATGGGATAAAAGACACATTAGGAAAAATCATATAGCAAAAATAAAATATAGATTTTTTTTTTTTTAATTTGTGGAAAACATCTCAAAAGGGATGCCATTTTTGGGTAAGACCCAAGGAGGCAAGGGTATCCATTTCGCCAAAAACGCCCAGGACTCGGACCTGGCCTACCACCTTTGACATACTCAAGGAGCAAACAAACACACAAAACCAATTTAAAAATAAGTAAATAACAAAAAAAATAATAAAATAAAATAAAAAAAAGATGCTCCTTGAGTGTGTCAAAAACAAAAGAACAACCAAACACGCAAAATAAGATAAAATAAACCACAACACAAACCACATAGAAAAATACAAGAACCACATAACAAAACACAAACAAGACAAAAACAACAGAACACTACGAAGACAACCAAAAAAAATATGAAAAATAAACACAACCAAAACCTAAATAAAATAAAATAAAATAAAATAAAAAACAACGAACAACAGACAATAAACAAAAACAAAAAACATAGAAAACACTCACACATAAAAATACGAAATAACACAAACAAAGAGAAACCCAAGAACAAGAACGAAAAAAACACAAGAAAAATAACAAAAAACATTAAAAAAAAAACAAAACAACAAAAACACATGAACAACAAAAAACAACACAAAGAACATAAAAACAAAACAAAACAAAAGAACCCACCCACCTTAAAAAACTAAACAAAAAAAAACAAAAAACAAAAAAGAAAAAAAAATGAACATAACAATGACCTATCTAGACCAGAAGACTATTAAGGCAAGAATCAACAGAGAAAACAAAATAAAGAATAGAATGAGCTAGGGAATTAAAAAAAATTGAAAGAACCAAAGAGAAGCAAAAAAAAAAAATAGCAAGAAGAAACTAGGTACCTTCAGAACTGGAGCCATCCAAAGAAATGATAGAAAAAAGAATTTCCCTAATTTGAGAAGCCCACCATATAGGAGGATGACCATAACAAGTAATATCACCTTTGTCCAAAGCCCAATTAGCTAAAGCATCAATACTATTGTTTTGATCTCTGACCACATGATTGTAATCAACTTTTAAAAATCCCATCTGGATTAATTGAATCTTCTCAATAATTCTTTTTATTCTCCAATCCATCTTATGATTCTTAGGAGTCTTCAAGAGATTAATCATAAGTTGAGAGTCAGACTCAACTAACACCTTTTCCCATCCAACCTTAGTAGCCTCCTGAAGACCTCTGAGGATACCATACCCCTCGACAAGGTTATTGGAAAGAATACCCAAATTCTCAACAAAAGTAAAAACCAGGGAGCCATCTGAAAGTCTACCAATTCCTCCCACACTGGCTTTTCCAGGGTTCCCTCTAGAGGCTCCATCAGTATTGAATTTTCCAAAATACTTAGGAGGAGGTTGCCAATTTCTAGTCCTATCCATATTACTAATACTCACATTCCCTTTAAGATGGTTGCCCTTAGAATATTTAATCTTCAATATTTGCATCACTTGATCCCATCTTTTGTGGGAGTTTTGGGGGTGATTAAGGAGTTGATGGATTGATTCAACTAAGTTGGCTATGGTATTTTGCCAAATATACTGAATATCCTTCCTATCTTGATTAAAAATTTGGTTGTTCCTTTCATTCCAAATATTCCAAAGAAGAATGGTAGAACCCATCCAAAATAACTGCCTAATAAAATGATCAACACCCTCTTGATTAGGCCAATCCCTCCAAAGCTATTCAAAAGTAAAAAAATTGGACCACTGTAAGCCAAGTAAAGTGGCCATTCTCCTCCATAGCTCAGAGGCTAAAGTACACTCAATAAAAAAAAGGTTGATATTTTCTACATTCTCTTCACACATTTCACATCTAAAAGGGCCATGAAAACCACGCTTCATAAGTTGCTCACCGAGTGTAGCACCCTAAAATTGGCACGGTTAAAAACCTTAGTAAAAGATAAAAGATAAAAATTTGAATTTTAACCCCAAAACCGCTCCAAAACCGCCTGCTACCCGTTTCCTCATTTTTTGTGCCATTTTTAGGATTTGTTTTGACCGTTGGACGATATCGTCGCAGATTAGACGAGATCGTCCCAGATCTGACGAAATCGTCATGGACAGAACGTCCAGACGATTTTGTCCCAAAACCAAATTTTCATAATTAGCTTCTGTTTCAATAGCCTCTCCAACTTGGGCAGAAGCGCGTCTGCACAGTTGGAGATTGCCCTGTTGGAGATCTCCCAGATTGGGATGATCCCCAACCTCTTAAACCTCTTCCTAAGCCTATATAAACTAGGATTTTCTAGTTTACCCCCTGACCCTACATGACCCCCTTGATTCTGATTTCCCTGAACCCCTTAGCTGACAGATTTAACTCCTTATTCCCTCGCACTACTGTCTGTGTTCTATATTTTGCATTTTCTTGTAGGAACTCTACTATTTTGCAGTCGAAGATAGCTCGGATCATCGCAAATGATCTCGGACGATTACGGACGATCTCGTACGATTGGAGGCGATCCTGACTGTAGTCCAGATTGGGGGCAATCCGAGTCCAGAGTTTGCATTCCCTTAGCTTTCTCTGCATTTTTCATATTGTATTTCTGCATTGTCTTGAATTATTATGTTTATTGCATCTTGGAGTTCACCTCATTTAGCATAATCGCATGGTAAGGTTAAAATCAATCATTAAATCTACTGCATTTCCTTATTTGTTATTGGAATCCATTATTTAGGCATGTTTGCTATTATTTCTACCATTGTCCTTTGCTTCTGCACTTGCATATTTGGTATTTCGCATCTATTTCTGTGATTGCAGGTTTCTGATGAATTCGTCAGATATCAGACGATCTTGTCTGATCTCAGACGATTACGTACGAACTGAGGCGATCTGGACTGCTACAAAACTCAGAATCTTCATCAAACATCCAGAATCAGGTATGACACATTCTAATTAGCATATTCTCTGTTATTAGCACTCATTCCTATTTTTTGTATCCATTTAAATTATCATTGGTAGATAGAATAGTTTAGATTCATCTTGGCCAAACCTAGGAGTTGAATGATTGAGTATAAAAATGAACACATCAAACCCACTATCAACCTAGGCATGGAAACTGCCACTCAAAAGTTTCTTGGTGAACCCACCATCCATCAAAAATTCACCCTTATACTCCTCCCCCGAGAGGCGGGACCTTCAAAGGGCCTCTCAGTCCGAGGTATTGTCCCATCCTTCTCGCATCCCCCTTACGGGCGCGGATCCTATAGCCTGAGGGTAAGGATGCGAAAAATTTGGAGCGATACATTTTGGTGAACCCGACGTGAATAACATAGGCATATTTCTGATTCAAAAATATAAAAAAACAAAAAAATATATATATGTATGTATACAAGAAAAATAAAAACAAACAAAATCATCATTTCAAGTTTGTATGTTTTAGATTCAATTCTAAATAGTAGATACTAAATATTACTTTTAGAAGTACTAAAGAAACCATGAGTTTTTACTCAAATCAATATGAGCCCATCAGTAGTGTTGGAAGAATTCAGCCAAATACATTTGTTGATTATGACCAACCTCATCCCTATTCAACACCACCTCCATCACACTTTTCTCATTTTTCATCCATACCCCAACAGGACAATCCCTTTTCCAATCCTCTTCATAATGATATTATCTATTCTCCCATATATCCATATTATGTCTATCAATCCACATACAATCCTCCTCCACCCTTTCAATATTCTTCTTTCAATACAACACATCCATTTCAACAAGAAAATACTTATTCTTCCAATCCTACCATGCACTCACATCATACTTCACAATCTTCCTATCATCATTCTACCCATAACAAAGAAAAGAGAGGTAAAAAACCATTAGGTCCTTTTATGACTGAACTCCTAAGGCACTTATCAAAAACCTCTCGAAAACCTTCATCACGTACATTTACAAAGCTCAATCAACCAATGGATATAATTCTCAAGCATTTACTTGATACAAATAGGATTGAACTCCCTTCCATAAGACAACTTGATGCCACAACAGATTGGTTTAAACCTGAGCTACATTGTGAATATCATAGAATAGATGGACATATGACACAAAATTGTAAAGATTTAAGATGTGCAATTCAAGATTTGATTGATGAGGGTCTTTTTAATATAAAGGAATTACAATCTATAACTGATTATAAATCTCCAGTAAACAATCAAACTCCTACACAACAAATACCAATAATCAATCAAGACATGGGGATCTCCCAAGAACCCCTATTCAATTATCAACAACAGGAAACCAATCAAATATTGCATGTTAATGTGTCCCATCATGATGATATTACTCATATTGTAATAGAAACTACAAATGAGCAACCTCAAGTTCAATCAACTCAATCTGATATTCAAGAGATGGATTCCTCATTTGACCAACCTTCAAAACTATCTTTGGCTCTAGAGAATGATCCAAAATGGAATGTAAGCATAGAAAGCTCATCTTTAGAATCAAAATCTCAATCTGAAATCCACTTTGATAGCCAACAACAAGTGATTAATCCTCAAGCAAAGATATCCCTTTTAGAAGTATTACAAAGTTCTCATAAGGAAACTTTGTTCAAGATACCTAGCCAACAATTTGTTCCTCATCATATTTTCTCTAAGAACATAATTAATGGTGTAAGCCCTCTTGAGGTTAACCATATTTCATTCTATGATGAGGAGATTCCTTCCTCTACTCCACAAGAAGACTCCTATCTTTACATTACAGGATCTAGTAAAGAAACACCTGTTAAAACTATCATGGTAGATAATGGCTCCTCTCTTAATTTATGCACTTATCAATTATTCCAAAAACTCAAATTAAAGGAAGAAGATCTTAATGAATCAAATGTTATTATAAAATATTTTAACAATGAAATTCAAGAAGCTCAAAGTACTATAATTCTTCCTCTTAATATTGGATCCAAGATCCTGGATACTTTGTTTTATGTAGCATATTGCCCTTCACCTTACAACCTACTCCTCAGAAGTCCTTGGATTCATACGATGAGGGTTGTCCCTTCCACTCTTCACCAATGTTTAAAGTTTGAACTTGCAAATAAAATTGTTACCATACATAATGACCCAACACCATTTGAAGAATATTTAACGGTTGAAACATCAAGTTCTATACATTCTCTATTGTCACAATTATCTTCTATCCATCACTTTTCTTCATCCATATATGATCATCCTTGTTTACCAAATAACACCCATGCATATATTTCATATATGCTCCCTCCATCTTATCAAGACTTGGAATATAGTGATAAGAATGAAGAACCTTCTTATCCTTCTGACATTTTATTTTGTAACATGATCAATTTTACACATATAAAAGTAAAATCTTTTGCTACATTATTCTACATTATAACAAAGCTTTTGTTATCGCTACCTTTTATTCATCACCTTTTGTTCTTACCTTCAACACAACCAAATTATCCTTCAAAACCTCCTTTGATTTTGAAGCAACCTTAGACACGCTATACTCAAATAACCTTGTATAGTGTATATAGATCATCTTGTATATACCACCAATTCCATCATCAAAAAAATCATATAAAAATAAAAATAAAATTCAAAAACAATCATATTGTGTATCTTCTCAATTCCAAAATCAAAATATAAAAATATAAAAACATCAAAATCTTCAAAAACATATTTTATTTTCATACTTGTCAATTCTTGAAGTATTGCGGTTATATTTTCAATTATTTTGGATAAATGAGCATTTATTTGGAATCCCACACTTTCACACTCACATGAATAAATATCTTGATTTTATTTAGTATGATTATTAATCTCTCTTATATCAAAGTCCACATTGGCATTAAATAAAGTTTTGAGCATAGAGAACTGATCTTGTTATTTACTTGAACCAAGTATATCTTTTCACATTAAAATGATTTCATTGCAAATTCAATATGATGCTACATAGTAGACGTGGTTTCTTGAGCGAAAAGTTTCCCCTGCTATCCTATCATGCACATGGTCTAGAATCTTTGAGAATTGACAAAAGGACAAGCTCACCCCTACCCAGAATAAAAATCCCTTGCTCTACAGCTAATCCGAGCAAGTATCCCTAGCATAGGAAGAAAAAGAAAATTCAAAGAAAAAGAGAAAAAGAAAAATGTTATTTTGTATCATCACAACAATGCATGATCTCAAATATCAAGCAAAAATACAAAAAAGTAAAAAGAAAAAAAGAAAAGAAAAGCAAAAGCAAAATGCAATAAAATCCTTTCCCTACCCCTTGAAAAGAAAAGAAGGGTGAATGAGCTTGAATCCCTGGAATTCTCAATTATTCGAAAAGCTGTGAGGTAAGCCCCATAACAGGTGGTTTGTGCCCAACCCGCTTGGCCTTGGGTAATTCCTAGCGTGGTGATATGTCCGTCACATTAGCGACCTTCTTTTGTACAGACCTATATCGGCTTATGGATTAGCTAGCTCTTGATAACCTAACTTGCACAATAGTCTGGTACGGTTATATGCATATAAATCATGGTTAACGAACATTCATTTGGTTAAAGCAAATTGCTTGTATCAAATTATCTTGCTCAAAATTGGTAAATGAACAATACAATTGCACACACATTTGTATTTGAGAGATTTTGTATCATTATGATAAATCAAGATCGGTAATGAACTCACATTTGCACATGAGGATCCCTTATAAACCTACATTTGTTTTTGAGATAATTTAAAATATTTCTGTAATTCTTTTCGGAATAATTTTATCCTCTTATTTCAGAATTTTGTTTTGTATAAAAACAATTATATACATTGTGTCACAAAATTGCAAAACGATTGCAAACAACATGTTCATCATATTATTATTTTTTGTCTATCAAAAATCAAAAATCAATCATGCAATAAAACTAAAATATTTATTTTATCTTTGGATTTCGCGATGATGGTATAAGTCTATACCTATAATTCTATGCCTAGCGCAAACCATTGTTCTAATTTTATTTTCCCATCCATTTTAAAAAACACATATGGCTTACATCATTATGTTACACAATTGTGCTTCAAAACGAGCGAACACTTATTCTATTTCATGTCATTATGTCAAAACATTCCATCTTGCAACCATGGTATAATTTCTAAGGAATTATTCAAAAATTTATCACACTTAGGAATTTATGCCTAGCAAAAATCACTTTTAAATATATTTCATGCATAATTTTGTGGAAAAAAATCTGAAAACAAATTATCACCATCATCATTTTCATCATCACAACACAAAGTCTTAAGACAGTCTCTTAAGCACTCTTTTACTTTTAGCAATATTTCTATACTAGGACTAGCTTGACGACCTAGCGAGCGGCGACTCCATGAAACGGTCTATAACAGCGACAATGTCCTTTGAAATTATTGTTAGAAGTCCCTTTTATTTTTCATCAAAATCACACCAAAACAACCAATTTATGCACATCAGATTATTTCATTTACAAATTTTATGGCATGACATAACATTATAATTTACTTCCAACGACATAATTACATGAATCAACAATTCAAGCATCATAATACAACATATACACAAGTCATATCATCAAAAATACAATCTATATATATCATCAATCAATTATCTACATCATCTGGATTGGTATGCCACAATCAAAACCCTGGCATACTCAATCCCCTCAAAAACAAATATATATATACATATATAATAAATCTGCACTCTACAGTAGCTAGCCTCGAGAAGCCCTCGAGCTCTCAGCCTCATCTCCTCCCCCACCCTGACGTGGAGGAGGTGGTCCCATAGAGGTCCGGGCCGTATCTCGGGTCCTCGTCATCGATCGTGAGGATGTCCTCGATGATCCCATCATGATCGGCTCTGCAATGGGGGCTGGCAATGATATCCTCTGTCCCTCTGGGACCGCCTGATAGTACAACCCCTGGTAAAATGCGGTCTGAGCAATAGACCGCGCCAGATCCCGAGTGCTCGCTCCTCCGCCTCGAGCTCTAAGCCATGTAGCCTCATCCTGCAGTGTCTGCACCTGAGCTCGGAGGTGGGCAACCTCAGCCCGAAGAGCCATCGTCTCGCTGCTCTCCCCTACCTCAACACCCTTGCCCTTATCAGGCGATGGTGGTCTCTCCCCCTGCTACGAAGGGAGTCTCTCCTCCCTCCGCCCTATCTCCCGTGGCCTCTATGGAGCCTGACCCATCCGCTGGCGTCTCTCCTATGGGGACCGCCACTGCTCTCTCCTACCGTGACCCCGTGTTGCCTCAATGGCAGCCTGGCATCGCCTCCCCATCCGTCGCACAACCGCATGCATCGGACCCTATGCCCTCGTCATCCGAGGAGGGCGGATGCCTACGTACCAGGCATCATAGCCATCTGCAACCCCGGCATCGTCACCATCCACTGGCTGGATGGGGGCATCGTCCGCGTCCTGACTCTAGAATCGTTGCATGTCTGGAGCCCCGCTCAGCGTAGTACTATCCCGAATAGTCTGGGAGTACTCGTAATCCCTGAGAGAAGGGATCCCCTACTGTAGACCGAACTACCATAGTACCCGATCGTAGCGGTGGAGCTCTACCTCTCCCCGCTCCATCCTCAGCCGATGAGACTCGCCTGATGCGAGCCAGCTCCTGCCCATCCTCTGCCCACCGGGGTGCTCTCGCCATGGCCTCCAGGTGATCTGGTCTAGGATGAGGTCGTCTAGCAACCTCCGAGACATCGGTAGATCTATCCATCATTGTGACCCTCTCTGTAGCCACCAATAGAAAACTTGGGGCCTCTCTCGGTCAACCCTTGTCAGTGGGAGCCCTACCGGCCTCCGCATCGCAATGTGCTCCCAGCACCAAACCTGTAGTAGCGATGTCAAGACCAGACATCGACCTCCCTTGTATACGACCCCATGTAGGATCCTATACAAGCGGCAGAGTACAAAGCTGCCCCATGCAAATCTATACCCATGGTCTCTCATGTCGTAGACTATATCTGAGAGGAGCCATGGTAGCCTGCACCCACTCTGGTGGCACAATAGTAAGCCACCTACCACCCCTGCCAAAACTCGAGTCAGCCTAGATGCCCCAGGCATCTGTCGTAGAGACTCGATGTTCACCCCGCCCTTCTCCAGGGTGAAGCTCGGGTCTCCAGTCAGCCTCATCATCGCCTGGCCTTGATTGGCCGTAGGCGTCATGAGCCATCCTTGTATGGGGATCCTCATGATCCTCCATACGTCCTCTAGTGTGGGAGCCATCTCCCCTGTCGGTAGCAAAAATAGGATGACCCCGGATACCATCTCTCTGCTAGGGCTGTCAGTAGCCCCATGTCAGTCGGTACTTGTGGCATCTCTGCCACATGTTGTAGCCCGACCTGTCCTAGTCGGTCATGCTCTGCCTGGTCAAGCGTGGCTATGTCATCTCTTAGTCCATCGTATTTCCATTCTCGGCTCTTTAGTAATCCCCTCTGCAAAACAAATAATAACAACAAAATTTATTAATAACCAATCATTAAAATCAAATTAAACACATTTTAAAATCAAGTTAAAGATGTTATCATCCACCATCGGATGATATCGTCCTAAATTTGGCAAAATCATCCTTTGTAGGATGAATTCATCTTCGATTTCACAAACTTGGGGATCACCCCTTGTTGAACGAGATCGCCCCTAATTCATTGATTTCGCCCTCGGACGAAATCGATGATCTAGGGACGATTTCATCCGGACGTCGTCGACGGCCTAAAAATGGCCGCGATGTCCCAAATAATCCAAATTTAAATCCACAAATTGCACAAAGCAAAATCAAAACTAATCTACTAGGCTTAGATCCTTACCCGTAGCCCGTGTCGGACCTCTGTCGCTCTGTGCGCTGTCTCCACCATTTTCTCTCTGCAGAACTTTGGAACAGTAAAGATGAACAGTAAAAATGAATTAGGGTTTTACCCTATTTTCTTAATTTTATTTAAAAAGTCAACATTTTAATTTTTGCCTTTCCGCGTTTTTACCTCAAACGTTCGATTTGGGTAAAAACACGGAGGGGGCACCATAGTCAGCAGTTGTACGATTCGACCAAGAATCATCGTCTAAAAAATTGAGTACATTTTTGCTTTCTCGTAAAACGAGAAAAACTCGTCTTTAACGCATTTTCTTCGAAAATTCGCTAAAGAGGGGGCAAAATGTAGCACCCTAAAATTGGCACGGTTAAAAACCTTAGTAAAAGATAAAAGATAAAAATTTGAATTTTAACCCCAAAACCGCTCCAAAATCGCTTGCTACCCGTTTCCTCATTTTCCATGCCATTTTTAGGATTTGTTTTGACCGTTGGACGATATCATCGTAGATTAGACGAGATCATCCCAGATCTGACGAAATCATCATGGACAGAACGTCCAGACGATTTTGTCCCAAAACCAAATTTTCATAATTAGCTTCTGTTTCAACAGCCTCTCCAACTTGGGCAGAAGCGCGTCTGCATAGTTGGAGATTGCCCTGTTGGAGATCTCCCAGATTGGGATGATCCCCAACCTCTTAAACCTCTTCCTAAGCCTATATAAACTAGGATTTTCTAGTTTACCCCCTGACCCTACCTGACCCCCTTGATTCTGATTTCCCTGAACCCCTTAGCTGACAGATTTAACTCCTTATTCCCTCGTACTACTGTCTGTGTTCTATATTTTGCATTTTCTTGCAGGAACTCTACTATTTTTTAGTCGAAGATAGCTCGGATCGGTGCAAACGATCTCGGACGATTACGGACGATCTCGTACGATTGGAGGCGATCCTGACTGTAGTCCAGATTGGGGGCAATCCGAGTCCAGAGTTTGCATTCCCTTAGCTTTCTCTGCATTTTTCATATTGTATTTCTGCATTGTCTTGAATTATTATGTTTTTTGCATCTTGGAGTTCACCTCATTTAGCATAATCGCATGGTAAGGTTAAAATCAATCATTAAATCTACTGCATTTCCTTATTTGTTATTGGAATCCATTATTTAGGCATGTTTGCTGTTATTTCTACCATTGTCCTTTGCTTCTGCACTTGCATATTTGGTATTTCGCATCTATTTCTGTGATTGCAGGTTTTTGACGAATTCGTCTGACGAATTCATCAGATATCAGACGATCTTGTCTGATCTCAGACGATTACGTATGAACTGAGGCGATCTGGACTGCTACAAAACTCAGAATCTTCATCAAACATCCGGAATCAGGTATGACACATTCTAATTAGCATATTCTCTGTTATTAGCACTCATTCCTATTTTTTGTATCCATTTAAATTATCATTGGTAGATAGAATAGTTTAGATTCATCTTGGCCAAACCTAGGAGTTGAATGATTGAGTATAAAAATGAACACATCAAACCCACTATCAACCTAGGCATGGAAACTGCCACTCAAAAGTTTCCTGGTGAACCCACCATCCGTCAAAAATTCACCCTTATACTCCTCCCCCGAGAGGCGGGACCTTCAAAGGGCCTCTCAGTCCGAGGTATTGTCCCATCCTTCTCGCATCCCCCTTCCGGGCATGGATCCTATAGGCTGAGGGTAAGGATGCAAAAAATTTGGAGCGATACAACCATTAAGAACCCTACAATGCAATAAAATCCAATTAAAGAACCTCACCTTAGGCCAGAGCTTTTGAGCCCACAATCAAGAAAATATGTTAGAAGAATGGTTGGTATTATTATGGCATAAGGTCAAATAACCTTGAGCAACTGAATACTCACCCTTAGTAGTGTTTTTCCATCCAAAACAATATTTTTCATGGGACCAAGAGAGGGATATCATATGAAGGATGCCTTGGATATCTTGTCTTTGCCTTTCTGGGATTTTAATAGGCCAGTCCTCAATAGGGATCCAATATCTACCAACCTTTGAATTACCAGTATGGTACCAATAGTAATTAGCCACCTTTATTCAATTAGCTCGGTGAAGCTCCTCCATCCAAGGCCTCCAATCGAGAAACTGAGTTATCAAAGGCTTGTGACCATCCCAAGAATCTGTCCAAAAATTTGCCTGTTGAACATTATGAATGATCCAAAATAATTTTTTCTTTATCAAATCCTCACCAGTATTAAGAAATGCTAAAATGGGAGAACCTTTGGTAGGAAGTTGATAGCGAACAAGGTCTTCAGGACTTTTGTTCTTAACATATTTAGCACGGAGATTATTGGCCCAAAGAGCATTGGGATTATGCAATGTCCTCCAATATAATTTAGCAGCTAAAGCTTTGTTGTTATTAATAGAAGACCAAAATCCTAACCCCCCTTCACTCTTAGGAAGACAAAGTATCCCATTTCACCAAGGCCCATTTTCTTTTCTCCTTAATACCACTCCAAAGGAAATGATGACTGATTTGATCCAATTCTCGAAGAACAACCTTTGGGATATTCAAAACGGAAGAAACATAAATAGGAATAGCTTGAAGGACTGATTTTACCAAGGCGATTCTACCCCCAGAAGAAAGCCACTTGTTGGTCCACTTTCCAATTTTCTTCTTGACTTTGTCCAACAACCAATTCCAATCTTTATTTTTATGCCTTTGAATATTTATGGGAATACCTAAATAAGTGATTGGAAGAGAGGTCTTCTTATATCTTAATTTATCCAAGACCATGGATTCCTGTCTAGTAGAGCAGTGAAAGAAAATAACTTTAGATTTATATTCATTGATCAACTGCCCAGTAGCCTTAGAAAAATAGCTAATGATTTGCTTAATATTAGAAGCTTCCTTAACTGTAGCTTTACCTAAAAGAGTAGAGTCATCCAAAAATTGAATATGAGAGATAGGTCTAGATCCATGAGAAATGGTAACTCCCTCAAGGGTTTTTTTCCCTCTTTTTGTTTATAGTCCTACCCAAGCATTCAACAAGAATGATGAATAAATAAGGGCATAGCGGGTCACTTTGCCTAATACCTCTGGAAGCTGGGAATGACTGAGAAGGCCTGCCATTGATAAGAACTAAGTAGGAAACTGAAGAGATACATCCCATAATCCAATCCATACAATCCTTAGAGAAACCAAATTGCCTCAAAACTTTGATAAGGAAGTGCCAATCCACTCTATCATAAGCTTTGGATAAGTCTAACCGAATGAACATGGAAGGAGAATTTTGCATATCCATGGAATGGATGGCTTCCTGAGCAAGAACTATCTCATATACAATTTGACGTCCTTCCACATAAACCCCTTGCTCTATGGAAATAATCTTATGCAAAAGAGGCTTCAACCTTACTGCCATAATTTTAGTAATGATTTTGAGAAGAACATTACATAAAGAAATAGGTCTAAAAGTTGAGATATGATCAACCTCTTGAGATTTTGGAACAAGAGTAATATAAGTTTTATTGATAACCTTAAAAATTTCTTTGGCTTTCCTGGATTCTTCCACCACCTCTAATAAATCAACATGAAGGATATCCCAAAAATCTTGGTAGAACTCAATGGGAAAACCATCAGGACCCGGGGTTTTCCCTTTTTGCATTTTAAAAACTACTTGTTTTAGCTCATTGATAGTAACAGGAGCAGTCAAAATAGAGTTCTCCTTAGAAGTGATAAGAGAAGAGATTGCTTGAAGAACATTTTGTTGTGAAGCTGAGTCAAGAGGAGTAGCAGCAAAAATATTGGAAAAGTAATCAACAACAATAGAGTTCATGCCATCCCAAGTATAAACAACATCTCTAGAATCTGATTTTAAGGAAGAAATAAAGTTGTGAGATATTCGAGCTAGAAGATATTTGTGGAAGAAATTTGTGTTTCGATCTCCTTCTTTGAGCCATTGAAATTTGCGACCTGCTTTTTGATTAGAATCCATCTTTAATTTTTTCTTCCCTATTTCTTGACTTATTCCAATTGAATCTGAGATGGCTTCTAACCTTGAAGAATGCTCGTACACAGCCAAAATTTTACTATATGGTTCAACAGAGTCTATATTAGGACCTGTACTATTTTATGTTTTGACATTTGAAAGATTGTTTTTCTTGTGTAAATTTTATCCTTTTTTTTTTTGTTGAAAACCTTTGATTTGTTGGTTTGTCTCTGAGTTCTTCCCTTCATATTTAAATTGTGTTTCTAAGATTTCAGTTTCCATTATTTCCTCTTCCTTACTTGGGACATCATTTGTGGAAAGGATTTCAAACATATTAGTAGATGAATTTGATTGATCCTTCATAACTAGTTTTTTTTTAGTGTTCTTCTTCTTAGGTATTTGGAAACCTGTTGAGTTTATATTTTATTTCTTTTGATCAGGAATTTTATTTGGGCAAGCACTGGCCAAATGACCATATTCATGGAAAATTCTACAATGAAAACGAATGTTCTCATAGTCCACTACTTGCTCCCAAGTGTCTTCCCCAAATTGTAATGTGATATTTTTAGGTAGGGGTTTGTCAAAATCCATTAAAACACAAATCCAAGCATAAATAATATGTTCAAAATTTTGAGTACAATCAACAATCATCATAAAAGTTCCTAAAGAGTTTCCAATTGAAGAAAAAATAGTAGGATTCCAAAATTCAATAGGGAGGCCAAAGAGTCTAACCCACACGGGAGCTATAGAAGGCATCTCTTCTTCGGCTTTAAATTTAGTATGCCAGGGCTTCATGAAAAGCCCTGCCCTTCCAAAAAACCAAGGACCCCATTGAAAAGTTTTCTCTCTATCTTCATTATTAGCAAATAAAACAAGAAAATAACCATTTGGATAAATAGAGATTTGTAACTCACCTTTAGTTTTTCAACTTTTTGCAGCCCATACTTTGAAAGCAGATAGACTCGGACGAAAACCCACAAACCGATAAATTAGTCCTATTTTTTTCTAAATCTTCAATGCCAGTTTGAATGTTACCCATATCAAGCTTAACAATAGGAGTTCCATCAGCTACTTTAAGACATCCTGAATCCATTTTCCTAGGATCAATCTTAGGTATTCTTAGAGGTTTATGGGAAGCCCTAAGATTGATATTAGCATTGGTCTGAGGTTGTCCACCATGAAGGGCATCCCTAAAATTTATTTTTGGGATTGAGTCTTTGAAATTCTTACCCTTGATAGGGGTTTTCACAGTAGAATTATTTTGTGGGTGCACCTTACCACTAGATTCACTTGAGATATGAGCCATTTTTTGATCAACTTCTTGAAACTTGTTTCGTGATATCTTTAATCCTTGCCCTAGATGCCATGGAAAGGTATGGTTTTCACTTTTCTTTTGTGCAGAAAATTGGAAGCCGTTGTCACTCAAGTTCACAGTATGATATGTTGAAAGATAAATTTCTAACCCATATTGGATCCCTTGTAACATTTCCTGCTAAAATATTGAGAATAAACCATAAAAATATTTATCGCTAGGGCTTGAAGGCCCTAAAAACCAACCTCTGGAGCTGCTTGCACTCAACCCAGATGAAACCCTCGCATAACCGCTTGCCAAATATCTCGTTCACACATAGGGATGTGCTAGGATCTGTGTTGCTCCAAATGATATTAAAATTGGTGGAGACGTTCTAGGATTTTTTAGGCATCTACCCTCAAAATTTTAGCTCAATACGAGTCTGAATGAGTGAGATATGGTCGAAACAAGTTCGGCAGTTTGGGCAGTCCTACGAAAAATGTCTAATCCCAATCTGTCGTCCTTCGGATATCAAATATAGATTATTGTTATCAAATAAATGGTTACAAATAAAATATACAATCTATTTAGATATTTTATTACGAGCAGGATCAGATCACAAACCCACTCTTTTGACTTGTGAGCTACCTAATAATGGTCATCCAAAGCCAGTTTACTTCCAATATATGTGGTTCCAAGACCTTGATGTTTTCCAGATGGTTATGTTATGGTGGGATGAATCAAAATTTGAAGGATCATGTATGTACAAGTTTGTTCAAAATTTGAAATATTTAAAGGAGCAAATGAAGATATGAAATGCCAAATTTTTAGAGAAAAGAAAGAAATTGAATCCAAACTCAAAAATTTATAAGAGAGTACAAATTAATGGAATGGATTAGGGTTCTTATGTGAAGGAAAAAAAATTACTTTTTAATTATCATAATGCATTAAAAATGAGGAAAGGAAAATAACATTAATCGATGAAACTTTATTTTCATTAACATAAATCATTCACCAGGTTTTTTGAAAGCGAGTGACTGTGTGAGGGTTTCATCTATGTTGAGTGCAAGCGGCTCCAAAGGTTGTTTTTTGAGGCCTTCCAGCCCTGGCAACCAAAAATTTGTGGTTTCTGCTCAATATTTTAGCGGGATATGTTGTAGGGGATCCAAGATGGGTTAGAAATATGTCTTTAAATAGATCTTCATGTTGTGAACTTGATTGAAAATGACTTCCAATTTTCTGTACAAAACAAAGTGAAAATCACACATTTTATTGGTGTCCAAGGCATGGATGAAAGAGATATCGAAACAAGTTTCAAGCAACTGATCAAAAAATGGTTTAGATCTCAAACGAATATATCACTAAGGAGCACTCCCAAAACAAATCCACTGTGGAAATCCATTTCAAGGGAAAGGATTTTAAATACTCAGCCCCAAAAATAAATTTTAGGAATACCCCCCATGGTGGACAACCTTAGCCTAATGCTAACATTAATCTTAGGGTTTCCCATAAACCTTTGAGAATGCCTAAGATTAATCCTAGGAAAACTGAGTCGGGATGTCTTAGGGCAGCTGATGGAACTTCGATTGTTAAGCTAGATATGGGTGTCATTCAAAATAGCATAGAAGATTTGGAAAAAGAGGACTAATTTATTTTTTCTTGGGTTTTCATTCAAGCTTATATGCTTTCAAAGTGTGGGCTATAAAAAACTGGAAAACAAAAGGTGAGTTACAAATCTCTATTTATCCAAATGGTTATTTTCTTGTTTTATTTGCTAGTAATGAAGATAGAGGGAAATTATTTCAAAGGGGTTCTTGGTTCTTTGGAAGGGTGGGGCTTTTCATGAAGCCTTAGTATACTAAATTTACAACTGAAGAAGAGATACCTTCTACAAGTCCTATGTGGGTTAGACTCTTTGGCCTCCCAGTGGACTTTTAGAATCTGACTATTTTTTCTTCGATTTTAAACTCTTTGGGAACTTTTATGATGACTATTGATTGTACTCAAAAATTTGAAACTATTATATATGCTTGGATTTGTGTTTTAATGGATTTTGACAAAATCCTAAAATATCTCATTACAATTTGGGGAGGAAACTTGGGAGCAAGTGGTGGACTACGAGAACATTCCTTTTCGATGCAAAATTTGCCATGAATATTGTCATTTGGCTAGTGTTTACCCAAATAAAATTCTAAATCAAAATAAAGAAGATACAAACTTACGAGGTTTCCAAATGCCTAAGAAGAACACTTAGAAAAAACTATTTATGAAGGATTAATCGAAGTTACCAGCTAATATGTTTGAAATTCTTTCCACAAATAATGTCCTAGGTGAGGAAGAGAAAATAATGGAGATAGAAATCTTAGAAACACAATTTAAAGATGTAGGGAAGGACTTGATATAAACCAACAAATTAAAGGTTTTCAACAAGAAAAAAAGGAGGAAATATACACAAGAAAAACAATCTTTTAAATGTTGAGACTTCAAATAATACAGGTCCTAAGATAGACTCTGTTGAACCTTTTAGTAATACTTTGGCTTTGTACACATATTATTTGAGGTTAGAAGCCATCCCATATTCAATTGAGGTAAGTTAATAAATAGGGAAATAAAAACTAAAGATGGATTCCAACCAAAAGGTAGGTCACAAGATCAATCAACATTGTATGATAAAAGAAGGTGAAAAGCTTAGAGGAAGGTAAGATTAATGCCCTTACCAATTTTTTTAGCCCTAGTATTAATGAAGATCATGACTTGGAATATTAAAGGACTCAAAGGAAATATTTCAAAACAAAACAAAATTAGAAGAATGATTCAGAAAAATCATCCACATATTGTTTTCCTTCATGAAACAAAGATGTCAATAGAGGAAATGGATTCAATTGCTAGTAAAATTTGGCCAGTTGGAAAAGCTGCTTCCTTCATTTCACAGGGGACTTTTGGTGGCATTGTTTGCATTTGGGACCAAAAAGAGGTAGTTATGCCCATATGGTTAGCAATTGGGGTATTTTGGCTATAACTATTCAAAGTAGAAATTCTAAAAAAATTATGCTTTGCATAATTGTTTATGCTTCAACTACTTTGGAAGAAAAGAGAAGACGATGGAAGGATATAACTTATATTATATCTCATTTTCCTAAATCTTGGATCTTGAGCAGAAGAGATTTCAATACCATCCTCTCTCTAGATGAGAAAATGGGGGAAAATAGAAATTTAGACAAAATCATTGACCTCATGAGTGAATATATTACAAACCTTCATCTTGTGGACATCCAACCAGATAATGGCCTTATGACTTGGTCTAACAAAAGGTAAGGCTTAGCTTGTATCATGGAGAGATTTGATAGGTTCTTGTTCTCTGAAAATTTCTTAATCCATGGTCACATTCCTAAGGTGAAGAATTTTAACAATGCTGGTTCGGATCACTGGCCAATCATGGTGGAAATTTTGAAAACCAATGTGAGTTTATCACATTTTCGATTTCAGTTAATGTGTCTTAGAGATAGTTCCTTTAGACCTTGAGTGCAACAATGGTGGAAGGAATATAAACCAAGGTATTGGACTAAGATGTTATGTTTTGCCAAAATATTGCAATATATTAAATCCAAAATCAAGATTTGGAACTGGAAGAAGTTTGGAGATGTCCGACAAAAAACATGAAGTGATTGCTCAACTAGAAAATTTGAATAAGAAAAACCGTTTAGATGGCATTATAAAGAGTAGAAGTACAGATGAAATTAGACTCACTGCTCAATTAGAAGATAGGAAAAAAAGAGAACTCTTATGGAAGCAAAAATATAGGATCCAATGACTCAAAGAAAAGATCGAAACACAAGTTTCTTCCACAAGTCTCTTCTAGCTCGAAGATTTCATAACTTTATTTCTTCCTTGAAATCTGATTTTGGAGATGTTGTCTACACTTGGGATGGCATGAACTATGTTGTCAATAAATTTTTCAATTTATTTGTTGCTGCACCTCTTGAATCGTCTTCTCAATAGAATATTATTCAAGAAATCCCTACTCTTATCACTTCTGAGGAGAACTCTATTTTGACCACTCTAGTTACTATCAATAAGCTTCAACATTTGGTTTTTAAAATGCTAAAAGAAAAAACCCTAGGTCTTGATGGTTTTCCTATTGATTTCTATCAAGAGTTTTGGGATATCCTTCATGTTGATTAATTAGAGGTGGTGGAAGAAGCTAGGAAATCCAAATAAAATTTGAAGGTTATAAATAAAACCTATATATCTCTTGTCCCAAAATTTGAAGAGGCAGATCATATCTCAGCTTTTAGACCTATATCTTTATGTAATGTTCTTCTCAAAATAATTACAAATATCATGGCAAAAAGGTTGATACCTCTTTTACATAAGATTATTTTCTTTGAACAAGGAGGTTATGTGGAAGGGCGTCAAATAGTGGATGAGATAGTTCTTGCTCAAGAAGCCATCTATTTCATGGAAATGTAAAAATCTCCATCTATGTTTATTCGTTTAGACTCATCTAAATATTATGACAAAGTGGATTGACACTTCCTTGTCAAAATTTTAAGGCAATTTGGCTTCTCTCAGGATTGGATGAATTGGATTATGGGATGTATATATTTTGTATCCTACTATGTTCTTATCAATGACATACCTTCTCAGCTGGTCCCTATTTTTAGAGGTATTAGGCAAGGTGACCCCCTCCCCCATTATTTATTCATCATTCTTTCTGAATTTTTGGGTAGGACTATAACAACAAATAGAGAAAATAGAATCCTTGAGGGAGTTACCATTTCTCATGGAGCTAGGCCTATTTCTCATATTCAATTTTTTTATGAATCTATTCTGTTAGGTAAAGCTAAAACTAAGGAAGCTTCTAAAATTAAGCAAATCATTAATTATTTTTCTAAGCCTACCGGCCAATTGATCAATGAAAAAAATCTAAAGTCATTTTCTTTCACTGCTCTCCCATATAGGAATCCATGATCTTGTATAAATTAAGATATAATAAGACCTCCCTTTCGATCACTTATTTAGGCATTCCTATCATTATTCAAAGACAAAAAACACTAGAATTGGTTGTTGGATAGAGTTAAGAAGAAAATTGGAAAGTGGACCAATAAGTGGATTTCATTTGGGGGTAGAATTACCTTGGTAAAATCATTCCTTCAAGCTATACCTATTTATGTTTCTGTTGTGTTGAATATCCCAAAGGCAATTCTTCAAGAATTGGATCAAATCAATCATCGGTTCCTCTGGAGTGGTACTAAGGAGAAAATAAAATGAGCTTTGGTGAAATGGGATACTTTATGCCTTCCCAAGGATGAAGGGAGGTTAAGATTTTGGTATGCTATTAATAACAATAAGGTTTTAGCTACTAAACTGTATTGGATGATTTTGCATAACCCCAATGCTCTTTGGGCCAAAAATATTTATGCTAAATATGTTGAGAACAAAATTTTTAAGACCTTGTTTTCTATCAATTACCTACCAAAGGTTCTCCCATTTTAGAAATTCTTAAAATTGGTGAGGATTTGATCAAGAAAAAATTATTTTGGATCATTCATAATGGTTAATAAGTAAAATTTTGGATAGATTCTTGGGATGGTCATCTACCTTGGAAAACTTAGTTTTCTAATTGGAGGCCTTGGATGGAGGAGCTTCATTGAGCTAATTGGATAAAGGTTACCAATTACTATCAGTACCATACTGGTAATTCAGAGGTTGGTAGAAATTGGATCTCTGTTGAGGACTGGCCTATTCAAATGCCAAAAAGGTAAAGAAAAGACTTCCAAAGCATCCTTCATATGAGATCTATCTCTTGGTCCCATGATAAAAAATGTTTTGGATGGAACAACACTAATAAGGGTGAGTATTCAGTTGCTCAAAGGTTATTTGACCTTATTCCATAATAATCCCAACCAATCATATGATATTTTTACGTAGTTGTGGGTTCAAAATATTTGGCCTAAGGTGAGGTTATTTACATGGATTTTATTGCATCACAGGGTGCTTATTGGTAACCAACTTATGAAACGTGGTTTTCATGACCCGTTTAAATGTGAAATATGTGGAGATAATGTGGAAAATATCAACCATATTTTTATTGAGTTTACCTTAGGTTTTTGAGCTATGGAGGAGAATGATCATCTTACTTGGCTTACAATGGTCCATTTGTTTTACTATTGAATAAATTTGGAGGGATTGGCCTAATCAGGAGGGTGTTGATCATTTTATTAGGTAGGTAGTTTAGATGGGTTCTACCATTCTACCTTGGAATATCTAGAAGGAAATAAACAACCAAATTTTCAATTAAGAAATGAAGGATATTTACTATATATGACAAAAGACCATTGCCAACTTAATTGAATTAGTCCAACAACTCCTTAAATACCCCCAAAACTCCCACCAAAGATGGGATGAAGTGATGCAAAGATTGAAATTAACTCTTTTAAGGGCAACCAACTTAAAGGGAATGTGAGTAATCAAAATATGGATAGAACAAGGAATTGGTAGCCTCCTAAGGATTTTGGAAAAGTCAATGTCGATGGAGTCTCTAGGGGGAACCTTGGAAAAGCTAGTACGAGAGGAATTGGTAGACTTTCAGATGGTTCCTTGGTTTTCACTTTTGCTGAGAATTTAGGTATCCTTTCCAATAACCTTGTTGAGGGCTATGGTATCCTTAGAGGTCTTCGAGACGCTGCTAAGGTCGAATGGAAAAGGTGTTGGTTGAATCAGACTCTCAAGTCATGATTATTCAGTTGAATACTCCTAATAATCATAAGGTTGATTTAAGAATAAAACGAATTGTTGAGAAGATTCAATAAATCTAGATGGGCTTTTTGAAATTTGAATACAATCATGTGGTCAGAGAACAAAATAGGAGTGTTGGTGCTTTAGCTGATTGGGCATTGGAAAAAAGTGATATTACTTACTACCACCACCCTCCCAGATGGTAGGATTCACAAATAAGGGAAGCTCTTCTTTCTATCCTTTATCTGGATGGCTCCAATACTAGAGATACCTAGTTCATTTTTTCTTTATTTTTGCTTCTCTTTGGTCCAGTTAAGGTATTTTACTTCTCTTGTTCAGACTGATTATTATTATGTTTTCTATGTTGAATCTTACTTGAATAGCATTTTGGCCTAGAAAGGCCAAAGTTGTTTTTTTTTCCTTCTTTTTAGTTTTTTGGTGTGTGTTGTTTTGTATTATTTTTGTTCTATTTTATTTTTATGTTTTTTGTGTTGTTTTTGGTGTTTTTCTATGTTTTTGTATTTTGTGTTTTTGTTTTGTTTGTGTTGTTTTTGTGGTTTTTTGTGTGGGTTTTGTGTTTTGTTGTTTTTTTTGTATTTTTTGTTGTTTTCATGTTTTTTTGTATTTATTTTTTGTGTTTATTTTTACTTTTATTTTTTAAGGCATGCTTCTTTGGTGTGCTGAAGGGGGCAGGACAGGTGCGAGCCCTGGGTATTTTTTGCGGAATAGATATCCCTGCCTCCTTGGACTTATCCAAAAGTGACATCCCAATTGGGGTGTTTTCCACTAAAACAATTAATTGAAAAAGGAGTCATTGGTTCCAAAAATATAGAGAGAAATGGCTCAAGAAATGTTTCCAAAAATATAGAGAGAAATGGATCAAGCAAGGAGATAGAAATACAAATTCTTTTCATTTTACAACAAAAAAAAAATTTTATGTTCATCATATCAAAAATATTATAACTCCAGATGGAAGAAGTATTGAGGATGAAGAATATATAAGGAATGAAGCAATTAATTATTTCAAAAATATTTTGTCAGATTCTAGGAAACATATGGAGCAAATGAAGATATGAAATGCCAAATATTTTGGTAATATTTTTAAAGAAAATAAAGAAATTGAATCCAAGCTAAAAAATGTAGAAGAGATAGTAGAAATTAATAGAATGGATCAAGATTCTTATGTGAAATAAAAACAATTACTTTCTAATTATCATAATGCATTGAAAAATGAGTCATATTGGTTCCAAAAATCTAGAGAGAAATGGCTTAAGGAAGGAGATAGAAATACAAAAAAAAACATGTTACAACAAAAACAATTTTTCTATCTCATCATATAAAAAATAGTATAACTCCAGATGGAAGAAATATCGAGGACGAAGAAGATATATAAGTAAGGAAGCAATTAATTATTTCAAAAATATTTTGTCAAATTCTAGGCAAGATAAGGAGGCATAAGAAAAAATTCTACAAAATATTCCATCAATTATCACTCGGGGACAAAATGAAAGCTTGATGAAGAAGATATATATGGAGGAGCTCCATGAAGCAATTTTCTCTTTCCATCCTAACAAGGCACTTGGCCCTGATGGATTTCCTACAATTTTCTTTCAAAAATATTGGGATTTATTAAAGAGTGATATGTTAGTTACGATTGAAGAGGTCCAAAAAAACAAAGGCTATAATAAGTGAGATCAATGCTACCTTTTATTACATTGGTTCCCAAGAAAGGCGACACAATGTATTTTGATAATTTTAATCCAATTAGCCTTTATAATATGATTTATAAGATCATTTCAAAATTTAAAGCAAATAGGTTAAAGGGCATTCTAGGGTGTCTTATCTCAAGGTAACAAGGTGAATTAGTTCATGGTGAATAAATTCTTGATGGTATAATTATTGCACAAGAGGCCATACATTCTCTTCATTCCATGAAAAAAATAGGTTTTCTTTTGAAATTAGATATGAACAAAGCATATGATAGGGTTTCCTGGAATTTTCGACATGCTATTCTCAGAAAGTTTGGCTTTGATTATAGTTGGTGTGATTGGATTAAATGTTGTTATAGCACTGCAAAATTTTCTATTTTGATCAATGGTTCTCCTGCTGGGTACTTCAAGTCATCTTGTGGACTTTGTCAAGGTGATCCACTTTTTGCTTATCCATTCATTATTCTAGCGGAAGCATTAGGGAGAGCCTTTTCAAAGGCAAAAATGGAATGAAAAATCAAGGGTACTCAAGTTGCATGAAATGGTCCCTTTGAATCTCATATCCAATTTGTTTATGATACTTTTCTTTTAGGCCATCCCTTAGTAAGTGAGGCCAAAGAAATAATATCATGCTATGAGAAGGCTAATGGATAGTTAGTAAATACTTAAAAATCCAAGTTTTTTCATTAATACTGCCCTAGATTTACAACAAATTGTTGTGAATATTTTAGGGTTTAAAATTGAAAAATTTCCATCAATCTACTTGGGTATTCCTTAAGGATATTTGGGTCTCTTTTTTGGATAGAATGAAAGCTTTCTTGGAAGGTTGGAAAGGCAAGTTCTTAACCATGGTAGGAAAGCTACAACTCATGAAGACTACATTGCAATCCATTCCTATTTATATCATGTCATTTTCAAGGCTACCAATAGGTATTGAATAAAAAATTGATAGAATTCAAAGAGATTTTCTATGGAAAGGTTGTAAGGAAAATTTAGATTTCCTCTTTGTAAGTGGAGTAGGGTTTGCAAAGGAAATATTATTAGAGGAATAGGCTTGCAAAATTGCAGACTTATAAATTTGGCATTAGGAGCAAAGCTTGGGTGGAGATTATTCAGAGATCAAGGAAAGAATTGGGTAAAAATATTACTTCAAAAATATATAGGTTCTCTTGATGCAATGAATTTGTTTAGGAAAATAACTCTACCTAAAGGATCATCAACATGGAAATTTATTCAGATATTTTGCAATTGATAAAGACACATATTAGATGGTCAATTAATGAGGGTAATTATGCAATTTTTTGGTATGATGCTTGGTTGAAGCCTTATTCTCTTATCTTAGACTCAAAATGGAAACCATTGGCACAAAAATAAAGGTCCAAAGGTCAAAGATTATATTATTATGAGCAATATCTTTAGATCATGGATTTATTTTAGTAATTTGGTTGAAGGAGAGGAACTCAAACAAATTGCAGATGAACTTCAAAATATGCTTCGAGAATTTTGTTTGTCAATTTTTACACGAAAGGATGAGTTGGTTTTGAATTTATCAAAGGATAGTGGATACTTAGTCAAGTTGAGATATGAGGATTTAGAACAATTACATTTTCTTCTCCCAAATATTTTCCTTGGAAGAACATTTAGTCATTAAAGACTCTTCCTAAAGCCTCAACATTTCTTTGGTTAGCAATTCAGAGTAAGATTCTTACAGGAGAGAGTCTAAAAAGAAGATGATATTATCAAACCCTTAGATGTGCCTTGTGTGAGAAGGATTTAGAAACATCCAACCATTTACTTCTTCATTTTCCATTTGCTTACACCGTTTGGGGTTATTTAAAAAAACATGAAATTATATTGGGTAGCTTTATCAACATTGAAAGAGTTGATAAAATATTGGATAAATTATTTTAAAGCTAAAGCATTATGTATTCTTTGGAGGATTGGCCTTGCAATTATTTGTTGGAATTTATGGCTTGAAAGGAATAACAGAATTTTTAAAAATAAATCTCAAAATCATGCCCAAGTTTGGAACCATATTATTGCCTCTCTTGCAGAATGTCTACAAATATGATGCTCATCATGGGAAGTCTCAATTACAAAAAAAGAGGTGCTAATAACTTGGCTACAATATTTGAACATACATGGAAGAGTCATCTGTGACAACAAATTTAAAACAAAGGATCTACTTGATCTATGGTAAAATAAAAATATCCAAAAATTGGGTTTATCAAAATTAATTTTGATGGTGCTTTTAAAGGAAATCCATGACAAGCTGGTGGAGGTGGTGTTTTTAGAATAGTGAATTCGAAATTCTCCTCACTTATTCAAAATTATATGGAACTTTAACTAACAACTATGCAGAGGCTAGGACACTTCTTACAGGGATTAAAATTGAAGTAGAAAAAGGATGGAAATATATTTCCAATTTAGGGGGACTCATAAATTATCATCAATGCTATTAACAAAAATGGACGTGGGGACTGGATAAAAAATAATATTATTATTGATGTTCATAATATATAACTAGAGGTAATCTCTTGGTAGTGTAAGCATATTTATAGAGAAGGAAATCATGTAGTAGATAAATTAGTGAATTATGGTGTTGATATTCATCTCTGTGAAATTGAAAATTTAGAAGATAATTAGCCAAGTGAGATTTTATGTCTTAATAAAAATTATGTCAAGGAACTGATTGTGGAAACATAACACTTTGAGGAAGTTGAAGAATATAGTTAAGAGAAAAAAAAGAAAAAACTGTTATAAAAAGGTATGTTGCAGCAAATGTAATATTTTGGTACTTTGATGGGAGTGGTACCAAATAAAAGCCACATATAACCTATTTAAAACATACATACATATACTCACCAGACTGAATGCTCATCCCTTTCCTGGTGCTTTCAACGATGTAAAAGGTTTAAAATGATTATGGCATGGTGGTTATAGGGGTAGGCCATGCGAAGAACTATGTGGTGACTTTCGGGGTGGACAACGCATAATACTATGGCGGCCATAAAAGCGAGATAGCCTTCTCGGATTCGTGGCAGATACCGATTCCACCTTAAAAAAAAAACTTATATATATATTATTAATCTAAAATTTTAAGTTATTTAAACTTATTATTATTTTAAGTATTATGTGAGTTTTGCTTTTAGATTTTTTTCTTAAAATATTTGAATAAATTTGAAGGATGGACTATCATGAGGAAAATCTAGGTACTAATAGAGAGAATCCAGTCAAGAAATCTCTAGTTACAAATATGGATGCCTTAGTTGGATGAAGTCTTATTTTGTTAATGAAATACAAAAGGAAAGATGGTTTATAGATAGTGATGATACAATGGCAGTATTCCGGCCAAAAGTGGATTGAAAGTGAAGACAAAATTGACATTATCAATGACTAATCTTTTCTAGTTCAGTGAGGGACAAAGTAATAAATTGTGCTTTTTTGAGGGGAGACCATGGATTGAAATTTTTCTTTTATTGGTAGAGATGGAATGAAGTGTTATTTTGATTTATTTTTAGTAGGGATTGAATGGTGTGTTTTTTTATTAGTAAAGATTGAATAAAGTGATTTTTTAGGGTAGAGATCAAAAGATCTCAAAAGGATTCTAATGTAGGTCAATTTTTATTAGACTTCCATATCGATTTTTTTGTGTTGGTTATATTGGATTGAAATGGGTTCCATTCATATTACGTCATAACCACATGGTGATATTACCAGCTTGGCAATTATACATGTATCACTTGAAAAGAATCGAATATTGGTATCCTCGTTGAAAGTTGAGGCATCTATCTAGTTGAGCTAATGCCATTTTATTTCCACATCAAAGTTTAATAAGGGGATTTTTAAAAATATTTTTAATACCCTTGAGGGAGGATCCCTGTATTTGGTTTGTCTAGTGAGCAACATCAAGCTCTCCCAGTTTTGTCCAATCTATTGCATCTTTGTGTCATCCCTAGTATTCCTTTCGAGGATGTGATCCTATGGGCTCCCACTACCAATGGAATTTTAACTATAAAATCTTCCTACACCCTCACCGATGACCCTTCCCCTCCTTGGTTTCTTTCCTTGCTCATTTGGAAAAAAAACATCTCACCCCCAAAGTAAGTTTCTTTTTTCTGGATTACTTTTGGTCCTTCTATCTTCCCCACTTCCTCTGGGAGGTTTGGCATGAGTGCAACTCACACACTTTTAATGATTCCAAACACGATTTCTGTCACGTTCTTTCTAGAATCCTCTATGCTACTATAGAGAATTTTTTCATTACTCATAGTGATGGTGATTATTAATCCCATGTTGAAGAATGGTTGGCATATTCTCTTAAGATTCCCAACTACAATATTCATTCCTAGCCCCCTAAGGTGGATCGATCTTAGGTCAATTGGTCTCCTCCTCCCATAGGTTTTCTCAAATTGAATTTTTATGGAGCCGTAAAAGAAAATCTTGGGTCTGTTGGATCTATTATAATTGTCAGAGATTACACAGGTAATATCATGATCGTCTTTGCTAAAAATTTGGCACACTAGTCTAGTCATTTTACAGAAGCTAGGGATATTCACCAAGGCATTGTCCTTCACAACATGCAGTGTTCCAATGTGCTGATCGAAGGTGACTCCAAAAACATCATCCAATGCTTTCTCTCAAAATCCTAGTCTATTTCTTGGAACATTACAAACATGATCTCTGAAATCAAGTGGCTTATGCAATCCTTCACGAGTGTTACTTTAAACCACGTCTACCATGAAGGATATTGTACGATCGATCTCCTTGCTAATTTGGGAATTTCTAAGCAGATTATCACCATATGGAAGTGAGATTTTCCTCTGTCTCTTATCAAAATCAATGATCTTGAAGTTTGGGAAGTTTATGAACAACAAGAATATGAGGTTTTGGCACTGGAATTCCATGTGGATTAATACACACCTTCAATTTTTTCTAGTCTCACTAAGGGGAGCCACATTTCAAGGAGTTATCGCATGTCCATCAATGTGGCAATTATGAATAAAGAATTTGAAGTCGTTCAGAGGGTGATCCTTCACATGGAAGATACAGATAAAGTTAGGGGTGGGTTCCCTGAGGTGAGCCACGTGTCTGGACATGTCACCAACCACTGTGAAAGTTTATGGGACCTTATGGCACGTCCATGATCAAGTGATGATGAAGAGGTTGTGGCCCTCTAATTTTTCTCGTCAACATCATGATGATATTTCAAATATTTCACATGTGGTAGCCACTGTGGTGTTTTTGTCCTCTTTCTTCATCTTAATTGGTGGTTATTTTCCCAACATCCCACTTTATTTGATCCTTGTACCTTGAGGTTCGGTAATCACCACTCGATTACCTCAAGTAATAGTGTGTTTAACCATCAAAAATATTAGTGGAACCCTCCTTCAATGATGTTGACAATATTTGCCTCTGATTCTGGTGTCGATCCATCAAATGAAGATTTTAATTCACCCAGAGAATTCTATTTTTTGGTTCGGCCTTCCCATTGGGTCTCTACCACAAGTGTCAACTTATTCGTACCGCTCGCTTCCACCCTATCCTAAATCATTTTTTATGTTTTTTTGGAGCATGGTATGCGTGTTTTGTACCATCATTTGTGGGGTTAGGCCAAGGCAAGATCCCCAATATTTTTAACCATTGTTTGTCAGCTTATTGTGATGTTATATCCCTTCCTACGTACAATTGATCTGTTGCATTCCCATGCTTTTCTCTCCCACTGGTATAACTCTGTTTTGATGGCTGAAGTCAAACCTGCTACCCTCCATTTGACTACCTTGGTCGAGGATATTTTTTGTGATCATGGTTTTCTAAATTTCCTCCAATTGTTTTAAGGTCATGACCCTAAACTATCCCTTGAATTTGTTCATACGTGGGATAGAGGCCATGTTGTCATACATAACTTAAGTTTTAGCATCACTATGAATCTTCTTACTGAAATAATGGGGATTTCAAATGAAGGAGAGATCATAAATCATGAGAAGCACTCGCTCTAGGGTTAATTGGCCCTCTTTCAGGACCGCGATGAATCCCTTGCAAGGGATAAAGGTAGCATCCTTTGTGAGTCTCTCCTAAAGCCATGGGATGTGGTAATGGTAATTGTCCTCCAATATTTTACCTTGGATAGTCTTGGTGTTGTGCTACAAATTTTTCACCTCACTTTCCTCAACCATTTGTGGGAAAAGAAAACTATTAACATTCTGGAGTATCTCTTTCGATCTATTGAGCATTCAGTTCTCAATATCAAGCGAGGAGTTTCTTCTCTCCCTCTGCACCAAGGTTTACATCTGCTATTATACCGCTATGTTCTAGAGCATCAAACTCGAAGGGTTGTGGGAGTAGTGGTTTTGGGACCTACGAAGGACAATGGTGTAGCCGATAGTGATGATACGTCTGTATCCCCAATAACTAATCGAACGTTAGATTTTGATAGCAATATGGATGGTACACTGGACACTCGGTGCTCCATGAGAGTAAAAAATAATAGTGGTAAATGCAAGACACCTATTATTATTGACAACGATACCTCTGATGACTCTCTACCTTTTTAGGTCAAGCAGGAGACTGCCCCCAAGAAAAGCCATCCTCTTGAGGGCACCTCCACCAAATCGCATCCCCTTTTGACTTCTAGGATTTCCTATTGGATCAATCTATCTAAAAGGGGCCACCTCTAGGACCTTCACGATATTATGAAGGCCCTAGGGAGAGCAACCAATATGACATATTTCCTACTTTCTTAGGCAGAGACCCTCTTGGATGAGTACAAGGATCAATTTGAGATCCTAGAGGAGTTCAAGAGCCTGGTGGGGTCTAATGGTCATGATGTTGTTGGCCAAAAAAATATCTAGTTTTATTTTCCTAGTTTCCCCTACACGAGATTTTATCTTCTATTTTATGTTTTCACCACCCCTACATGGGTATATGGCTATTTTTCTTTGCTTATACCTTTGCATGGGATTTTGATTTTGTTTCTCCTCCGTGGCACTATGGAAGCTACCTTTTTGTTTCTAGAGGTTCCTGGTTTTTTTCACGGCTCCCGCATGGGTATCTGTGATGTTCTCTACCTTCTGGAGAGGGCTTCCTTTTTGGTCTTAGGAGGCCTTCATTTTTTTCGTTTTAGTTTTGCACTTTTTTTACCTCTATTATTGTAAAAGGTTATGGGACCCTTTCAAAACCCCTATATCAATAAAAAAAAATGTACTATCTTAGAAGCTTTCATTTAAGTACCATTGAATTGCTTAGAGCAAAATCTAGCTATGTATGCATGGATATGTATTGTCATTAATATGTGTAAGGTGATGGTTATAAGATAAGCCTAAATTTTATCCAAAGGGATTAGGTTGTAGAATACAAATTAGATCAAAATATTTGTTTCTTTTTCTTTTTTTAATCCTAAAAATTTGAAAAAGAATGGCACTTGGCCTCATTTAATGGAAAAGATCATCACGGTTCTTTCAAAGCAAACATTAGAAGAAACCAATAAGGTGTGTTAGATAAGTAACTATAATATGCAAGCTTGAATTTAGAATAAACTAAAGCTATGAAGGAAGAGTTAAAATAAATCATCTCTATTTTCTCCAAATAGTAGAAATCCATCTCCTTGCAATGAAAAAAAAAGGTGAATGGAGTTAGGCCCTTGTACTTTAGCATTTATAGAACAATATGAAAATAAAATAATAAGGGCATTATCCCTCATACTTTATGGTTTCTAGCATACCATAATAAAATGAATTAGTATGGAGAGTGCCCCTTGCACTTTAGGTTCTATAAGGAAAACATAAAATCATATATGATATGTGAAAGTAGGAACAATATAGAAAAATTAAATCAAATGAGGAGGATAAAATTATTGGAGAGAATGATAGAAAGAGAGGAAGAGCCTCAAATCATGATCAAGTAGAAAATTAAAGACAAGAATATTGAGTTGGGAAGTGAAAAAAATAGCACCACATGTTAACAAGTGGAATTAAATCAACAAATAAGAATTAAAACTTATGATGATGATGGTATTTTGAAATACTCAAGGTAAATATGATCCAAAAAAGATTTTTTAAGAAATTAGAATATTGCTATAGTATTCAATTTGTGTTAAGGATACTTTCAAAATTATCTAGACGATGAGGATTGTTTAGTGATTTCTGCAATGGGATCTCCAAGAGTTATCACCATGAATTTGTTTTAGTGTAGAAAATAAAAGTAGATGGTGAGGAATGCGGGATGCTTTCAAAATGATCTAAAATGCTAGAGATAGTTAGTGGTTTTTACAATGGGTATTTTAAGAGTTATTAGGTATTGCTTGGGATAATTGGAAATATGAGGGGAAATTGTTAAATGCAATGAGTAATTGGTTCTATTTTTGTAAGAATTGGGAAAAGATGAGAATTAAAACTATGCATGCATATACATCAAATATAGTTTCTCTTAAAAATAGATATTGGAAGAACCTAAGTTTTTTCCTATATAATTTTATGACGATTCACATTTATGAACTATATATTCATTTATTATTATTATTATTATTATTATATTTGAGTGGGTTTGGGGTGGAGTGGGTTTTTTTTTTTTTTAGAGAGGGGGTAGGGAACTTCACAAATTTGTCTTTGTAGAAAGTAAAAGTGGGGGGCTTCAACACAATTTTGTCTTTGTGGAATGAAGGTGGTAATCCTGGTTGACTTTGTTTCCTTTGTTAATTTAAATGATCTTTGTAGATGTTATTCCTTCAAGCTTTCGATACCACTAGATAATTAACATATTAGGAGATCTCATGTGGCATAAATATTGCACAAATTTTGTTGTCCAATATCTCATATTATATTTCCAAATTATGTGGTATCATGGTCATAGTGTGGTGGGATGGAGCCAAGTTGGAAGATCTTGTATGTATATGTGTATTAAAAAGTTGAAATATCTCACTAGGATGATGAAGATTTAGAATCAACAAAATGGACCAAAAAATTTATATCTAGGAAAAGCTACTTGATTATCATAGCATATTAAAAAAAGAAGTCAAATCCAAAAATCACAAAAGAGAATAATGTATTAAAAAAGTAAGGTATTAGATTGAAAAAATCCTAAAGATATGCCTTGATAAGGGCAATAAAAGCAAAACTTTTCATTCCATTGTCAAATTAAAGTTATTCTTTTGTTGGACTAAAATCATTTCAACTAAGATGGAAGTTATATTGAGAAATAAGAGATAAAGAGGGAAGCAATTAATACTTCTATGATATTCTATCAGAATATGGATAGGACAATAAGATTTATCACAAGAGATAACTTCAAAATTCATAGAAAACACATTGAAAGGTATTCAAAAGTTATCTTGAATGACAAGATTGTTTTCTTAGTGGTAAAAAAATTTATGATGGAATTATTATTTCCCAAGAGGTCATACATTCATTTATGTTCATTTAATAGTGAAGTGAACTTTATCTATAACAAACATTTTTAGGCTTGCATTAGGTTACAACCTTAGACACTAATTTCAAGATACATGTTTAGACATAAATGTTAAAAGTGAATTGGATAAAGCTCATTGTGTTTATAGCATATTCAACATATGTGTCCAAGTTCAATAAATACTTGGGTTCTAGCAAAAAAATCTTCAAGGATTTCCATAACACACATGACATCCTCATAGTATTCAAGTTGGACATTGTGTTTAGCTCCATTATTAGAAGGAATGCTTCATTGAACCACACTAAAAGATCAAAGCCTTGCATTATGGTGCTTGTAATATAGTACCTGCATTAGGGGAGAACACTTATTTTTCTTGACTTTCCACCTTAGGAATGCATCTTATTTTCAACATGGAGCTTCTAAAGAAAAATATTCTACCTATGCTAAAACCAATGTCCATGCAACATCATATAGAGTTGGATCTAATTCATTTTAACACTAACTTTAGAAGAGTAACTACTTGTCACCATCACAAAATACACCCAATAGAAAACTCACAACCTATTTAGGACTATGAAAGTCAATTATTGAAGCAAAGTGATGTACCTTTTTCCAAGTCATGTATCATTTTCCTTGGATGTAAATGCAATGTGGGCCATCACTCATCATAGGTAAATTGATTTGACTAGAGCATAGTCACTCAAATCCTTATTAATAATTGTACAAACCTTACATGGATGTTAGTATAATGTCAAAATACTTTTGTACATTGTTGCCCACTTGGAAACTCACTCGGTAGCTTGGTGCTAAACTAAGATCAAGTGGAAACACAATACTAATTGCAAAAATCTAAAACTAATTTTACAATTAGTGTTTGAGTCAATACCTTGATAACTACCAAGCATAAATTCTTATTCTTGTTTCTAGATGCTAATGCTTCACCAAAGGAATATATGTGCATCCAATGTTAGCTACCATGCACCAGATGGTAGACCAAACTATCAATTAACTTTTCTACGTACAAGCATAAGGAGACATTTAATATATTTTATAATGGTTCTTTATGGTTTTCTTTTTGTAACTATCCAAAAGAGTAACCATTTTAGTTTCCAATGGGTCCTTGTAGCTATATTTTACATAAATATCGACAATTTAGAGTCCATTATAGTTTATATATTTCTAAATATCTTTTTAATAGTCCTCTAATTTTTTTAGGAAATATCGAGAGTAACAATAATCACTTAAAGATACATTATATCCAAGGACCTAATATTTATAACCAAATATTAGAATATTGTTGCTAACTCCAAGTGCCTGAGTATTTATTTGTAAAAAAGATATCTTATTTACATACATTTGGCTTTATCATGTGTCTTATTGAGTAACATATCTTTTTTTATCTATCTTTGGAGATGGCCTATTATTTTATATAGCTATGAAGCATAAATCATCTAACCTCACTACATGATTTGAGAAGTTATCCTTCCTACCACCATTTTGGGCTCCATTGAAATGGATCAAATGCATAGTGAATTACTATGTTTATTCAATCATGTATAATGGATATTAAAAATACATTGCAAGATGAAATGATTCATATTTTTGTAAATAGAACAAGCTAGGATGGCTCAAGAAATGCCATCTCTTTACCTTTTTTAATGACATTGGTGGAATTTATGGGTGATACTATAGTTGTATATGAGTGTGATGATGAATGGTGCTAGTATTGGGGCCTACAATACCTACTAGCAACTAGCATTGGTGCCCTTCATGCCTACTAGTATATACTATAGGTACCCTATAATTTATTGGAAGCTAATATCATTGTCATTAGTTTCTTGTTGAGCCTTCCCTAAACTCCTATTTGGATTGATGGTTCTTATAAAATTTGGATATTATGAGCATTATATTAACTTCATTTACCATTATGCTTGGTATAATTCACCTAAAAATAAAGGTGTTAAAGTAATATCTTTGATGTTTTATTACAAATATAATTGTCTTTAAATGAATATAACATAATAATAAATTAATTATTTACATATTATTTTAAGAAATAGTTGGCAATCAAAAATCTTTGTATGCCATTTTGAAGACTTGATTGAACATTTTGACTATCCTATGAATCCTATTTGGATTGCATTATGATTATTATCTTGAGGGGATACAATTGAATTCTCCTTAGATCTTGTGATTATGAGCTAGACATGTCAAAATGTATGAGCCTAATTTAATTGATGGTTGGTCTATGGACTAGATTCATATATTTAAGTTAAAATACTCTTTAATATTTAATATTATCTTTCTTTCAAACTATTTTTTGTGCTAAAAATAAATTTGAAACTAAAATTTAAGTTTATACTATCCTCATTGTAATGGAAAATAAGCTATTACTAGTGCTAGAGGATGGGTAAGATTAGGGATACTTATGGAAATATATAAAATATGGTCTTATCATGCCTCTTGTAGTATGAAATTATTTTCATGTTTTTAGGTTTGATGATGTTAACAACTTATATTCAAAAACTTTCTTGTTTATTCTAGAATTTTGACATCAATTCGTTTTCAAATATTTGGTATAAAATGTGTAGCTTTAAAATATAATATGGAAATTATTTTAATGGAAATATGGATGCATATTTATTAGAATACTATGTGTAATTGTACTTGTTTCATAATAAAACTATACTAATTTAGTAAGATATCTTTTTAATACTTTCTTGGATTTGAAAATGAGAATAAATGGATGTAACTTTACTTTTGTGATAATACTAAATTAGGTCTTTTTGGTAAAATTTTACATCAACATTAATTTGGTTAGGTAAAAGTTTTAACTTATTATCAATCCATAAGAGAACTTGTTCTTCTAATTGCACCCACACAACACAGTTGACATTGAATGAGAGGGTTCTAATCCTCTCAATCTTTGGATAAGATTGGATCCTAACTAATCTAACAAATATAACTTAAATATTTTAAGGAAAAATGGAAGAAAAACAAAGTAAAATGCATGGGAATAAAATATAATTGGGTGGCTATAGCCAAATTAGCACAATCCAAAAATTGATAACTTCATTACATCAAACCTTGAATAAACCTACAATAAAAAACATAAAAAGGGCTAACTAGATATATATGGGTAGATCCATAGATATCATATGTTTACATATAAAAGGCACATATAGATAATTAATCTTCAAAAGCCACATTAGTTTTTCCATTGATTGTAGTATGCAATTACCATTAGAAATATTTTAAAGGGAAATAATTTTTTAAATAGCCAAAAGTACCCTTTGATCTTATATTTATATTAAAATAAAACTAACTCTGGATCTAACTATAGAAAATAAGTTCTAGCCCTTGTTATTCATGATTTAGTAGAATCTTAAAAACTAGATTATAAATGGTTGTCCAATCATTCAAATTTGGCATTAAAGATCTTCTAGATTCACTTCAGTCTTCACTAACAACATTTGGAGGGGTAATGTAATTGTCTAAACCATTATCTTGATTCTTGTACCTTGAATTTTGCACCACATATGCCTCATTTGATAAATCTTCCCTTTGAGTGCATTGTTCTATTGATTTCCTTTGATCAACGATTCATTGTTTTTATTTTTTATAAAAATGTCGATTTCCCTTTATTGGTGAATGTTCACATTCTATGAATTGTTGAAACATAGATAAGCTTGTCTAATGAGTTACCACCTTATATGTTTAGAAATATTTTCCTTCAAATTCTTAGGTTCTAGCTCCATTTCTTCAAAATCAGTCAATTTATGTAACTTGTTATATTTTGTAACTTCCCTCAATTACTTTATAGCCAAAAATACCTTAGTCTTAGCTTTGTAATCCACCTTATTTGTTTTAATTTGCCTCAATCATTTGGTATCTAATATTAACTTAGTGTTAGCTTTGTCCTCCCCCTACAAGATTAACTTCACCTATAGAGTATGATAGTAGTAGTTGTACTATAATTTGGGTGACTTATGAGGTTTTCAAAATCAATTGATAATAGATACCAACCTATGCATTATTCTATTGAGAAATATTTCCAAAGTTAATCTTTGCAAAAGTTAAAATAATAAAATTGTGCGACATATTATCTATATAAGGGTTTCAATTTAGAGCCAACACAATTCATAACTCTACCCATTTTGCATGAGAATGTGTCTGCACTTCACTCAACCTTATGATCAATGTTTCTAAGTCTTTATATTGCTCCTTGGGAAGTTTTTCTTCCTTATCTATTATTTTATGCTCTCTAGCAACACCTCCAAATTGGAAACTATATTTGAGGTCTCTGGTGTTGTCCTCCTAGGAGAATCCTTTTTTACTTGTGCAACTTTAGATTATTTTACCTTGATGATATTAGTGTATTTATCTCTAATTATAATTTTTCTCTAATATATGAGGGGACTAGTAAATCCACCATTCACTAACTAGGATGTATCTTCTTTTATTTCATCTAGGTATGCATTTAAGGTATTGCGGGATTGGTAACAATCATTGATTATTTTTGCTCATTCATTAGGTTCCTCAATAGTACTTGTATTTCCTTTTGTCTATGATGTCCAACTGTTGGAGTTATTAGATTGATGGCTTATATGTCAAACTTAGTGCTTGAGCATGTTTTTATTTGAGGTTTATTTTTCTTATGTTCTATCAATTGTTATACTGGCCCTAGAAATCAATGCCTCACATTTTTAAAGGTATTTTAAGTATCCCTTATGTGTTCCACCTCCATGCATATTAAATTCTAGAGAGACTTGATTAGATGTATGGTGGACACCTAAGTTTTCAGTTTTTCATATTTTTTAAAATTTTATCTTGTTTTAGGATAATCATCTCCTCATCCTTCTTTCACTTTACTTCAAATTTTCTCTTGATATCATCTAGTTGGATTTGGAATTTCTAATGGTCTTACTCAAATTATTACTTTATCTAGTCTCTCTCCTAGTTGCCCTAATCTAGTTGTAGATTTTTCTTTTCTTCTTTCAATTGTTCATTCAAGTCCTCATTGCCTTATTCTAGTTATTGTTTAAGGTATTTATATTTTCTTGTAGTTTTAAGGTCCTTTTAGAATTGGTCAACTTGGTAATATCTTGATTGTAAATTTTCCTTATTACCATCTACTATTGCATTTATATGTTGGACATGTTTCTTGTATGTCTCTAGCTTCTAATCTATGTGTATATATTTAAAGGCTATTGCTTGGCTAGTTTTCTTAGCCAACTAAACTAATTTAGGGTATGGCTTGAATTAAGTATAGTAGAGATAAACTCATTAGAAATTTTGAGAATACTATAGAAAATAGCAAGTAGAATACGAGAACAGATCGACATTCTATGTAGAATGTAAAAATCAAGGACATCTATGCAATCATTGCCCTAACCTGGCAATGAATAGAGAAAAGCATAAGTAGGGAATGCTAGACAGAGGAAATTTGAGGAGTTTCCCTTGCAAAGACAATTTAAATCAGGAAAAATATGTCTACCAAAAAAAGAAAAGAGAGGGTGTAGGGTCCCAACAATACAAAGGAAAACAACAGGTTGTTGGCAACCAAAATACTCAGGTAAGTTCCAATCCTTTAGTTTCAAATATATTTTCAATTCTATCCAATATGGGAGTAGGATGATTATCATAAGACATGGAAGCCTAGCACCTTCAGGCTAACCTTTTTTACTCTCTCGAATCCCCATCCAAGTTAGAATCCTCAAACCCTAATGCTAAAATTATTGTAAGCCTCGTGGGCATCACAAATCCAAACCCTAATGCATGATATCTAGAATCCACATCCAATTCAGGATCCTTAAACCCCAATGCTAGAAATACTTCAAGCCCAGTGGGCATCCCAAAGCCAAACCCTAATGTTGAAGAACTTAGGAAGAAAGTTGAGGCATTGGAAAATAAAAAATCTCATCTCCCTAACATCATCACTAGGATCCAAGTGAATCCTATTGAGGGGTTGTCCTGCAGACTAGGGGAATACAAGAAAAAAGGAGAAGATTTGGATGTAGGGGTGGAGATATGTGAAACTCTTCAGACTGAGGAAATGGCAGTCCAGTTCTGCAACAAATTACCTCCCTTTAGTTTAGTCCTAAATAAACCAGGAGCACTGTGAAGTCTCCTATAGATTTTGGTAGTGAAAAAGAAGAGGGAGAATATCAAATGCTGAGCATCAAAAATTAAAACTGATAATGACATTGCCAATGGAAAACAGAGAACCTTGTTTCAATAGATTATTACGGGTTCTAAAGACAACAAATTAGGAAAACCCCCTCAAGGGAGGGGGAGAGGAAGAAATCCCAAACAATCTAAATGAAGTTCCTCTCATGGAACGTGAGAGGCCTCAATGGCCTGCCCAAATACAGGGAAGTCAGTGCAATAAGAAATCAAGTGAATCCAACTATTATCATGTTGCAAGAAACAAAAACTGACGAGATTCAGTAAAAAAATAGCAAAAAAATCTAGAAACAAAGGGGAGATGGTTTGCAAATCAGCCAGAGGAGCATCTAGAGGCCTTATGACTTTGTGGGATCCCCGGATAGTAGAAGGCACCATTATTTAGAAATATGATAGGGTTCTTAGTGTTTTATTTAAGGAAATAAACAACAACAGGTCATGGATCCTTTCAAATATTTATGCCCCGACTTCAATTCAAGGGAGAGCTCTACTATGGGAGTACTTAGGCAATCTAAGTGAAATCTTCCATAATGTCCCCTAGATTTTGGTGGGGATTTTAACACTTCTCTTTACCCTTTAGACAAAATGGGTGGAAATGGACCACCTATCAGGAGCATGGATGAGTTCAATGACTTTGTGAACTCCAACATGTTTATGGATGTAAAAATTAGAGGAGCGAATTATACCTGGAGCAATCGGTGGATAGGGTGTCATATCATTCAATAAAGGCTTGATAGGTTTTTTCTATCAAAGGAGGCTACAACTTTGTTCGGTGATTATACCCTGCAAGCCCTTCCTAAAATTACCTCTGATCATAATCCCATTTTGTTGGAGATCCTTAAATCTTTGTCCTTCAAGAAACCTTTCAGATTTCAATCTATTTGGATCAAATATTCCAGTTTCAGAGATAACTTAAGTCAGTGGTGGCAGCAACCTGTTAGGGGTAGCGTAACTTTTAAACTTGCTGGCAAATTAAATTTTGTTAAGGAAAAGCTTCGAACTTGGAACAAATAGGTCTTTGAGAACCTTTTTGAAAACAAAAAATAGGTTGTTGAAATTTTGAAGATAATTGATCAGAGGATCCAACATGGTGATGCTGATGAAACTACTAGGCAGGAGGAACGAACAAAACTAGCAGAGTTTCATAACATTTTGGTCTGTGAGGAAATATATTGGAGGCAAAAATCAAGGGCTCTTTTGTTGAAATATGGAGATTCAAATTTCAAGTTTTTTCACGTCACCACGCTTAGAAAAGAAGCAATAACAAGATATATTTAAAAAAAAAAGCAGATGGTTCTATTACTCAAGACTTAACAAAAATCAGAAAGGAGGCAACAACTTATTTCAATTCTATCATTGGTCAGGAATTGCAGTGCAATGAGGAGGCCAAAGATATTATCTTGCAATCCATTCCTAGCATAATAAATGAGGATATAAACCTTAAGCTTCTAGCTCCCTTTTATGATGAGGAAATTAAGGAATCCTTGTTTAGCATGGATCCAAACAAAGTCCCAGGACCCAACGCCTTTCCCCCTCATTTCTATCAAGTTTTTTGGGACATTGTAAGTGAGGATGTAATTTTTGCTGTCAGAGAATTCCAAGAAATCAATCATATCCCAAAAAGTATCAACTCTACTTTTATTTCTCTAATTCCTAAGAAGCAAACCCCTGAATCTATGGCTAACTTCAGGCTAATCAGTTTGTGCAATGTTTCTTACAAGATCCTAACTAAATCCATTGCAAATAGAATGAGAGATATTCTACCTCACATCATAGATCCTCGCTAGGGAAGCTATTTCCAAGGCAGGTCAATCTTGGATGGAGTTGTCATAGTTCATGAAGCTCTGCACTCTGCTCATAAGACTAACATGTTTGTTTTTACCCTCAAGCTTGATATGAACAAAGCATTTGACAGGCTAAATTGGGACTTTCTGATTGTTGTCCTTCTTAAGTTTGGTTTTCACCACCAATGGGTTAATTTGATCAAAGAATGCATTTATAAAGCATGGTTCTCGATTCTAGTTAATGGAACAACTATTGGTTACTTTCAAAGTCATAGAGGAATTCGGTAGGGGGACCCTATCAGCCCCATGTTATTCATCATTGTGGTAGAAGCTTTAGGAAGAACCATAAAAAATACTTGCAGTTCAAGGCTAATATCAAGAATCAAGGCAACATCTCTCACTAGGGCTATTTATCACCAAAAATTCATCGATGATACCCTTATATTGACTAAGGCATCAATGGTTGAGGCTAAAATAATTAAATACATCCTGCAAATCTACGAGGACGCTACTGGCTAGAAACTTAATTTCAGTAAAAGCAAGTTATATTTCTTGAACACCCTCATTTAGAGGCAAGAAAGGATTGCAAAAATTTTAGGGTATGATATAACAAACCTCCCCACTTCGTATCTTGGTCTCCCTCTTTTCATTGGTTCTCCAAGAGAGTCAATGTGGGACAGGGTTATTGAAAGAATTCAAAAAAACTTACTGGATGGAAAGGTCATCTTCTATCTCAAGTAGGAAAGCTGACCCTCACTAAGGCCTCTCTTCAGAGCATTCTAGTATATTTCATCTTCGTTTTTAAAGCCCCTGTGAAGGTTTTCCAGAAAATTGAGAAAATCCAAAAAGAATTTTTATGGACTGGATCAGAAGAGAAAAAAAGGATACACCTTGTAGGATGGACCAAAGTGTGTAGACCCAGGGAAAATGGGGGCTTAGGTCTGAGGATAATTGCTCATATAAATTTAGTTTTACTAGCTAAGCAGGTGTGGTGTCTCATTTTTGGTGAAGAAAATGAATGGACAACTATCATCAAACGAAAGTATCTTCAAAATATGGAATTTCTAAGTGACTCAGTTCCAATAAGAGGTTCTGATTTTTGGAAAGCAATTCTTAATTGTAAGGAAATCATCAAAAAAGGTTTAATATGGGTTTTAGGAAATGGTGAGAGGATAAATTGCTAGAATGACAGGTGGGCTAAGGACGAACCACTGACGCAATATCATAACTTAGCCCGAATCAGAGATATCAAAGAAGAACTCATTGGTAGAAAAGTCTCCGATTATATGGTTGAGGATAGAGGTAGAATGAAGTGGAAAAAAATAAGAATTCAGGGATTTCAAGCAGAATCAAATAATATTTGTAACATTCTCGGGAAAATTTTTATCCCCATGAGACCCAAGAAAGATCAAGTGATCTGGGCTCCTACGAAAAACGGGCAGTTCACTATTAAATCAGCTTACAAGCTTCTGCTTGATGATGAGGATTTTGTCCTCCAAAAGGACTTAGTTTGGATAAAAAATTTAATTCTAAAAATTGTAGTCTTTTCATGGCTGGTTATCTAAGGAAGAATTCTAACCATTGATAATATGATGTGTAAAGGTATTTGTATCATTAATCATTGCTATTTGTGCAGGGCTAATTGGGAGACCATTTATCATATTTTCCTTGAGTGTCCTTTTTCCTTGACTGTCCTAAGTGGGGTTTTGTAGAACTTCAATATTTCATGGGTTAAACCAGCCACCGTACTTGATTTGTTCATCCAGTGGCCTTGCCCCTTTTCAAGCAAAGACTTAGATACATGTGGAAAATTTATCTTAATCACTATCTTTGGCAGGTGTGGTTAGAAAGGAACCATAGAGTCTTTAATGAGTCTATCCATGATCATCAAACTATCATTTCTAGGATCCTATCCTTTTCCAATGAGAATGTGAAGCTTATCCATTTTGATATATGTAAACCTCATATGCTACAGACCATGATTTCTAAATATTTAAGCTTAACCTTGTTAGATGAGTCTGTGCCTAGGGTAGTCAACCCTAGAGCCAATGTTAAGTGGTCTCCACCTCCTACGGGTTGGTTTAAGCTTAATTTTTATGGAGCAGCTAAGGAAAATCCTAGCAGAGTAGGCACTAGTGGCATTGTGCGAGATCATAATGGGAATATTATGCTTGCATTTTCTGAATATTTGGGAACAAGGACGAACAATGAAGCTGAAGCTAGAGCTATGTGGAGAGGCCTTCAAATGACTCAAGACTTAGAAGGCAATTTGATCATAGAAGGAGACTCTATGCATGTTATAAATCTTCTTAATAATTGGAAAACACCTCCTTGGAGGATTAAAACAATTGTTGAAGAGGCTAGGATCATTTTCCAGGGAAGACAAGACAGAAAAGCCCAACATGTATTTCGGGAAGCTAACAAAATTGTTGGTAAGCTGGCCAATTTGGGTGTCGATGGTGACAGACTTTTCAAATGTGAACACGGTGTCCCAAGTGAAGTAGAGGAGATTATTCAACAAGAATTCCAAGAATGATAGTCAAATTTACCAACAGGGAAGGCACTATAAGTTTGAAGGCTAGGAGTATTCTCGTCTCTTTTTTGAATTGGACTCACAATAAAAATTATCTGAGCTGTCAGTCTTCGTGGATGTTGCTTGGAAATACCACAAAGACTAATGGGGACAATCACATGTCAGATAACATGGCTCCTAGTCATATTAGTAATTTGAGGTTGGTTGATAATCACATGGAAGGAAAGAAACGACAATATAAGACTTCAAACCAAAGCCACGTGGACCACTAGATAGCCATCACCATAAATCTAGCCAGCAGGTTCACTTCTCCAAGGTTGATTGGCCAAGATAGTATGTGGTACCAAAGCATGTCATATACGGAAGAAAGCAATTACCAAATAATTATTAAGAGTAACTGTCAATACAAAGCTTGTGGGAGTTTTTTTTAGTACTCTGCTATGTGTGTTTGCAGCTTTTTTTTTCTCCATTGTCTCAAGGAAGGGATCCGTGTCTATTTCTTTTTTGTAATTATGATGCATGTGTGTTTTCTCGGGGTATATCCAAAATGTTGTATGGGAAGTTTTTTTTTGATAATAGGCTATGTGCCTTACTGGATGTAATGGATTTGGTGGCATGTAGATTTTACATATATAGGATCCTTAGTAAGGATATGTTCATCAATAGCCTTGGGCTGATTTTTGTAAAAGATTTTGGGTCAACCTGTAAAACCCGGTATTAATGCTATAGTATCTTATCTACCAAAAAGAAGATAACCACTTATAGATATACATGAGGAGTAATCTATGAAAGAGGAGTCAAATTGGTGCTCTATAAAATCAATTTTATTGGGCTTAAATGATACCCATGAGGATACATGTGAAGCCATTAATAATGTGGTGCGTGAAGACACGACTACTATGGATGATGAGATTATAGAGACTATGGTGGTTTGCATCATTATAACATATGATGATGGGGTGGAAGATATGGATGGACCAATATATGAAAGTGGATCTTGATTTAATGGATGATATTTACAATGATGATTAACCAGTAGACAACCCATATAATGATATGTATGGAATTGTCAATATTTTTACAGTTGTGGCTATTCTTGACACTGGTGTTATGGGTGCAAAAGAAGAATGAGAAAACAAAGAAGGAACATAAAAAATAGAAGAAGATGATGGGAAAGAAGTAGGAATAGAAGAAAATATAGAAGAAAGTGTAGTGGATGTGGTAGAAAGAAGATATTAGAACCTCTAAAATAATAATTCTTGCCTTTGTTATTTCTTCGTCATCAAATTTGACTTAGATTTTTTTATAGCCTTCCTTGGTAACTATTTGTGTGTCTTGATTGTCAACTTGGTCACCTCTTGGTAAAATTTTCATTGATTTTTTCCTCCTATATCCATTTCTTCTTCTGTCTCAATAATTTTTTTTTCTTCATTCATTTCATCCCCTTATTTACCTTAAGGATGATGGGATAGTGGTAGCATCTAATTTTATCTTATATAGTATCCATAAATATCTCATGTCTATTAAACAAATTTTCTTTATTTGTGCAACTGTTGATTCAATTATCACACCTACATTTTCCAAGATGGTTTTAGTTGTCAATAAGTATACACATGGAAATTGGTGGGTAATAGTTTGGGAGGGAGATTGGGTGTTTTTCTCTATTCCTTATCCTTTGGATAACACTTGTCCCATATATTAGATAATGTCTTATCAAACTTCTCCATCATAACCCTTCACCTTTAGTGCCTATCTTATATCTCATTTTCACATATACCAATATCTTCTAGATCCATTTATGGGTGTTTCTTAATGATGTAACTATTTTATGGTTAGGATTTTCATTTGGATTGAACTAATATTTCACCCTAATTTCCTTGTAAAAATTAAACCATAGAAATAAGTTTTTTGAACCTCCAGGGCTTCTTATTCCTATGTGTTTAATACATTAATCTTTGTAGTGGTCACTTTATACTCTAGGTTTAATTACTTCTCTAATTTAGGCCTTTTTTCATTTATTTATATATTTTTTATTCCATTATCTATCAAAATTCTTGTTGTCCTATTTGATTGTATTATCTAGAATAATTATGCTTCGTGGGGAGTGACACAATAAGGGCTCAATTAAGAGCATAGGATTTTGTTCAATTGGGGCTCTTTGAGAGTTTTACAAGGTCAAAATCCTTGTTATGATGTGATCTTTTACACTTAAACTCAATGGAAAAGTGATGCAAGAGATAAAAAGAACTCAAATAAAAGAAAACCCTAAGCTAAAAAATATGATGATGCACCAAAATACCCACTAAGATATATTTTCACAACATACCTAAATACTATGTGCTAGTGGTGAACACTTCCTCTCCTTGACATAGGTAAATTCCAAATAGAAGTTACTAACATATATTTGCATAAAGAAATGAGTCAGAGCATGGGAACCATAAATGGCTAGCCAATAATTTTACGTAGGCCTCCCCATCACACAATCAATAAAACCCATGATTCAAGTTAAAAACTACAAACACATACACACATACATAAATGGGTTAGCGTGAGAGCTATAGATGGTTAGTATTAAAAATAACGTAGACCTCCATATATATATGCAAATATTTTTTACAAGGATTGTGCCAGGAGTGAGGGTTCAATTTTCCCATAAGCCTCTTAGGAGTTGTCTGCTCTACAAAAAGAAATGAAAGGAAAGCTTACAAAAGATTACAAATGTAAACTTGCCAATTCTTACCAATGCTAAAACTACTATTATTTATAGATCTTAATAGGAAGGGCTTCCCTCCAAAATTGTGTAGATATTTCAACACAACTATTCATTTGTATGGTAGGTCATGTCTTGATTGAATTAGTTGTCCTAAGATCTTTAGGGCATAGGTAACCTAACCCTAGGAGATTTTATTGGTCTTTTGACCTCAAAATTGGCTATCATCCATTCTTAGAAACATTAGTCAGAACTTTTCCTCTGACTCTTGGATATCTTATATGCTTTTTCGACTATCAAAACTGATGAGCAAGGTGCAACCAAAGTATTGTCATTGTTGTCAACACAGTCAGGTTGATCAGTTGATGCAATGGATTGGAGTTGATTGATGAGCAAGGTGATGGACAGGAGTTGATTGATGAGTAAGGTGCAGCCAAAGTATTGTCATTGTTGTCAACACAGACAGAGGATCGGTTGATGCAATGGACAGGAGTGCAGAGATCATTAGATAGATCGGTTGATGAAGTGAACAAGAGTTCAAAGCAGTCAGAGCATGTACAATGAATTTCCAAGAAGACAAAAGTGGCCCAGATGCAAAAGCTCAAAGAAAAAGACAAGTAAGAAAACTGTCACGATATCGCGACATGTTTTTTGTCGCGATTTCGCGACATATCGGAGGAGAGAGAAACTACTAGCAAAACTGTCACGATTTCGTGACATATCGAAGGAGAGAGAAAATGCTAGCAAAACTGTCATGATTTCGTGACATGTTTCATTTTCGCGGTCCAAAGCGAAGAGAAAGAGGAGAGAGAAAAAGATGTCACGATTTCGCGACATGTTGGAGGCAAAGAAGCCAAGTGGAAAAACTGTCGTGATTTCATGACATGTTGGCAGAGAAGGAAGCAAGTGGAAAAACTGTCATGATTTCGTGACATGTTCGAAGAAGAAGCGCATGTAGGGAAAACTGTCACGATTTCGTGACATGTTTGGAGAGAAGGCGCAAGCAAAGAAAATTGTCACGATTTCGCGACATGTTCGGGGAGAAGGAGCTCGAAAAGAAAAGTGTCACGATTTCGCGACAATCTGCAAGAGAGGCAGTACGGACGAAAATGTGTCACGATTTCGTGACATGTTTGAGAGAAAGAGCTTGCAAGGAAAAGTGTCACGATTTCATGACAATTTGCAAGAAGGATGCGCTAAGGAGAAAAAGTGTCACGATTTCATGACATGTCGGGTTTTCGCGATCCGATGTCAAGAGAAAGCGCTAAGGAGAAAAAGTGTCACGATTTCATGACATATTGCAGGAGAGAGAAGGCAAGATAAAAAGTGTCACGATTTCGTGACATATTGCATAAGGAAGAGCTCGAGAGAAAAAGTGTCGCGATATCACGACATGTTTTGTGACGAAGAGAAAGAGAGAGCTAAGGAGAAAAGATTTTCATGACATCAAAGAGAGGAAGGCTCGAAGGATGAAGTGTCACGATTTCATGACAGAAGCAAAATGAAAGAGCAAGGAAGCAGAAGCGTCACGATTTCACGACAAAGTCAAGGAGGAAGTGCAAGGCAGCGAAAGTGTCACGATTTCGTGACATGTTCCGATTTCACTGAGGCATGCAGAGAAGAATGTACGACAGCGAGAAGTGTCACGATTTCGTGACATGTCATGTTTTTGCTGGTGCATGCAAAGAGAAGTGTACGGACGAAAGGTGTCACGATTTTGTGACATGTCATGTTTTCGCTGGTGCTTGCAAAGAGAAGTGTACGGAAGAGAAAGATGTCACGATTTCGTGACATGTCATGGTTTCGCTAGTGCAAGCAGAGAAAAGTGAAAAGAAGCGAAAGTGTCATGATTTCATGACATGTTCTGTTTTCACGGGCAAGAGACAGAGAAGCGGTCAAGGCAGCGAAAGTGTCATGATTTCGTGACATGTCTTGTTTTCACGGTCAAACGCCAAGAAAATTCAAAGGGGCAGAAATGTCACGATTTCACGACAGGACGCATTGGCGTGATGGAAGAAGAAGAACCCAGCTGAAGTAAAGTTAACTGGAGTCAGAACTACAGTTGCAGGGGGTGTTGCAAAGAAAGTCATGCAAGAAATATAAAGAAGAGTTAACTGGAGTCAGAACTACAGTTATAGGGGGCAGTTAAAGAATAAATTATATAGCTAAAATTAGAACAGTGCTTTAAAGACAGAACGACTGTTACAGGGCCGTGACGTAGTGAAACTGTCAGAGTGATGGCCATACTGAGAATCCCAAATAAAGAGACAAACCTATTAATAGGTTGCATGTAAGAATAGTGTTAGAAAGGAGTTATTTATAGGAATGGCTATTAAGAGGCTACATGAGGGATTATGGCAGTTTCAGAAGACTTAGGGTTTCAAAATGAAATATATTGTTTTAAAATGGTAGTTGCATGGCGAAGTAAAGTGCTACTCAAAATTGAAAGATGTGCAGCCATAAAGAGGGAAGGTGTCGATGATAAGAATGTAAGAGCGTCAAAATATGTAGATAAGGCTATCAGAGCACAGAGAAGGCTGTTAGAGCCGTAAGCACGTAGAGAAGGCTATCAGAGCGTAGTAAGCCATAAAGTGGTAAGAGTGATCCGTTAGGTTAAGCACTGTGTGGGTAGAGATAGAGAAGAGAAGCTAAGATGAGATAGAGCACTGTAGAGATAAGAGCAGTGAGGAAAGAGTGTTGCTGTATAGAAGGATAGTGTTGTGGGCTGTTACAAAGCTAGAAGTATGCTGTAAGAAGTATAGAGCTGTGAGAGCTGCAAGTGTAAGCCATAAGAAAGGGCTGTAAGTGTGCAGTAGGGAGAGCTATAAAAGAGTGTATGCTTTGTGGACAGGGAGTTGAGATTGAGAGTTAGAAATAGAATATATTGAGTCTCTAACAATTCTCCTTATGCTTCCATGAGATTGATTTGAGTTAAGATAGACCAGGTGAGGGTCTTGTAACACAGAAGGCATTTTTATGTCAATCAAGATTTAAAATAGAAATCCAAGTTGGTGCTTGGAATCAGGGGTTGGTGCTCCTTCCAGTTGGTGTTGGTAAATTAGGGGTTGGTGCTCCTTCCAGTGGATGCTGGTAAATTGATTGTAAAGTTGGTGCTTTGCAATGGCTGGATTTGGATGGGAGTCCAAGCAGTCTATTTTGAGGAGTAGCCAAAACTGGTGAACCTCGTTACATCTTGTGTTATGTGATGCTCTCTTGTGGTACTTGTTGTTTCTGGTTTTAAGCTTTCATTTGTTTTGGCTTTAAGAGTTAAAGTTTTAAGTTTTAAATAGTCTGCACTGATTCACCCCCCTCTCAGTGCCATTGTAAGACTAACAATTGGTATCAGAGCCAAGTTCCCAGTTTTGGCTAAATCAGTCAGGGTTGATCTTGGATTAGTACACAATGGCTAAAAAGAATAGATCCTCCTCCAAAAAGGCATCCCAGTCAGTTTCAGTTTCTGTAGAAGAGAAATTTGAACCAGAAAAGGTAGAAGAAGTGAATCCTGAAGTTTGTGATGAAAACCTTGAGGGTGAAGTATATCTAGAAGGTGAGTTGATCTCTGCTCTTGAAGAGTTGAGTATAGAGAGGAAAAAGAACAAAAGAATGTCCAAGAAGTTAGAAGAATATGGGGATGAGATTGAAGATCTTTTCTTACAAGTTCAAAAGGCCAAGAAATCAGAAGAAGCCTTGAAGACACACCTGGATGATAAGGATGATGTATGCAACACAAGTGAAGAGGAATCTAACAAAGTTATTGTTGATCTAAAGTTGCAAGTAGAACAGTACAAAAGGATTGAAGATATTCTCGGGTCTCAAATCAATGAGAAAGAGACCGTATGCTGCCAACAAGAAGAAGAGATTGTTTCATTGAAGAAACAACTAAAAGAGGCCAATATAAATCTCAAATTTGAGAAGAGCACAGAGTTGCTAGATACAATGATAAATCAACAAAGAAGCTCCACGGCTAAGTTTGGTCTTGGATATGAAGTTGAACAACCTTCATCCTCCAAATATGCAGAGAAGAAGAAGTCTCCGGTTGAAGGATTGAAGCAAGAAAAATCTGAAGCTGAATCCTCAAAAGGAAGAAAATATCAAAGAAAATCTACAGCAAAGCAACCACAGCAAAAGAGGTTCTCTCACTCTCACTCTTTTAATAATAATGCTTTTAATGGCTATTGTTCTAAATGCAACCACTTTGGTCACAAGGCAATTTATTGTGGACTGAACAATAGATCAAAAAGTTATGCTGATAAAAACTCATCTGCTTTCCTGAGTGAACACCCTATGCAATGTTTTAAATGTAATGGCCATGGGCACATAGCAAGGTTTTGTCCAAGCACTTCTGTATCCAATCTAAGGCAAGACCATAGATTTCATCATACACACAGGATGCAATACAGACAGGGAATTAAACATGTGCAATGTTTTAAATGTAATGGTCAAGGGCACATAGCAAGGTTCTGTCCAAGCACTTATGTATCTAATCTATGGCAAGACAATAGATTTCATCAGAAGCAAAGTATGCAACACAGACAAGGAACATATCATGTGCATAAAAGAAAAGAAAATAATCATCCATCAAGAATGCACAAGAGACAACCCCGCAAGAGAAATGTTCAAGTTCACAAACAGGGGCAAAATAGGGATGTAGTTGAAAAACTCAAGCCCAAGTTCAGGAAAGTCTGGAGAAAGACAGAAGAAAGGAATTCGTGTCTCCTTGGACAGAAGGAGATTACTCCTCTACTGCATTAAGCAGCTCCAGGTGGCACATCCTCAGGGGGAGCAATCTTAAAATGTTATTTTAATGCTCCTATGTATTTGGCCGGTTATCTGAGGATGAAAGGCAAGTAGTCGGGAAATTGTCGTATAGCAGTTAAAGTGTGTTTTTCAATTTTTGTAGTGGTTTGTGGAAGTGCCGTGAAGTGTGGTGATTAAATTGAGAGTTGTCACCATGGGTAGTTTTTGAGATATGTCATTGTTGTACTGATGATGATTCTTCTGCCACTGTTCATAAATTACGAATCATAACAGTCCAGATAATTTGCTCAATGGAAGGATGCTTGCCCTAGCTGCGTATTTGTGTTTCGATAAAAGCAGCGTGTATTTGTTCTACACTTTGATGTAAAGATTGTTAGATCTTTCATGACGCCTTGGTAAATATTATTTAATTCACAGACAGTTTCGTTTTAACTGTTGATAAAATATCAATCCGAGGTTAAGAAGTATGAGGTTGAGTAAGGGGCACTATGGTTGGCCATAAAGTGTTTGACAAAATGTCTTCTCCTATTTTGCACAGTTGAAAGTAAGGTGTGATCTCGTAACTATAGAAAACTCGATCAGGTTTTAAATATAGAAAACAAAGAATTTGGTTGTGCTACGATGACTAGTATTTGATGCTTGCACAGAGTTGGCAGTAAATTTGCAGAGTTGGTACAAGTGTGAGTCACTTGTCAATTTTGTTGAAAGATGTGAAACCAACATGTTGAATGGGAAGACTGAAGAAGAGGTTTATAATGAGCAGCCAGATGATTTCCAGCCTGGTGATGAATAGTTGAGTTGCTTTCATAGAGGTTGTTTTGGTCAAGTTAATGCTTTACTTGATACATGATTTGGGCTTACTCCATTGAGATTGATTTGAGCAAGTTATTCTTTGCATTGGTGATTTATGTTGGTGGCTGTCTTGTTCAAATACCTTTGGAAAGAAAAGGATGTCTACCAGTTTCCTTTTCATGGAGTGATTGGTTGAATGCTTCAAGGTTAATCTTGAGTTGAATGATGTTGGTTAAACCTTGTCTATAAGCATTGTTGTTAAAGCCCTAATTGGTTGAGAAAAGAAATTGGTTGTGGCTGGGTGGATTGAGGTAGTCTGCTGGATTCTCACTGCAGAGAGAGACAAACAGCTGTCATTGAGTTCAAGCTTGTTGAGAATATCCAAGATGCATGGTGGAGATGTATGCAGATGCTGCTGGCATAGCAGAACAAAAAGTTGGCTATATAAGATTATTGTATGCCTTCACTAACAGTGGACAAGTTTGAGTTTGCAAAGCAACAGAGGGTTGTTGCATAGAAGACAGTGGTCCAGTCATGTTCTTACACATGTTATATTGGTGAAGTTGACAGTGATGGTGTCATTCACTGGTTATTGCTGCTATTCACATCATTATTATTGTTGATGCCTATTATGCTTATCATGATGTTGTCAATCAGTGAAATGAAGTGGTCTTGGACTCAGGGGGAGCATTTATGCATTTGTTTATCATATTGCTCATGTTTATGCTTTTTGCTAACTGTAATAATTTTTGCTTGAGAATGTTGTGCATGGACTCAGGGGGAGTTTTGCAACCGCCCTTTGGTATTATTGTCAAAGGGGGAGAAGAATTACAGGTAATTGCACGCAATTACGTGTGTTGCCAACAATTCCAAAGGGGGAGATTGATGAGCAAGGTGCAACCAAAGTATTGTCATTGTTGTCAACACAGTCAGGTTGATCAGTTGATGCAATGGATTGGAGTTGATTGATGAGCAAGGTGATGGACAGGAGTTGATTGATGAGTAAGGTGCAGCCAAAGTATTGTCATTGTTGTCAACACAGACAGAGGATCGGTTGATGCAATGGACAGGAGTGCAGAAGTCATTAGATAGATCGGTTGATGAAGTGAACAAGAGTTCAGAGGTCATACAGAGCATGTACAGTGAATTTCCAAGAAGACAGAAGTGGCCCAGATGCAAAAGCTCAAAGAAAAAGACAAGTAAGAAAACTGTCGCGATATCGCGACATGTTTTCTGTCGCGATTTCGCGACATATCGGAGGAGAGAGAAACTACTGGCAAAACTGTCGTGATTTCATGACATATCGAAGGAGAGAGAAAATGCTAGCAAAACTATCATGATTTCGTGACATGTTTCATTTTTGCGGTCCAAAGCGAAGAGAAATAGGAGAGAGAAAAAGATGTCATGATTTCGTGACATGTTGGAAGCAAAGAAGCCAAGTGGAAAAACTATCACGATTTCGCGACATGTTGGCAGAGAAGGAAGCAAGTGGAAAAATTATCATGATTTCGTGACATGTTCGAAGAAGAAGCGCATGCAGAGAAAACTGTCATGATTTCGTGACATGTTTGGGGAGAAGGAGCTCGAAAAGAAAAGTGTCACGATTTCATGACAATCTGCAAGAGAGGCAGTACGGACGAAAATGTGTCACGATTTCGTGACATGTTTGAGAGAAAGAGCTTGCAAGGAAAAGTGTCACGATTTCATGACAATTTGCAAGAAGGATGGCTAAGGAGAAAAAGTGTCACGATTTCGTGACATGTCGGGTTTTCGTGATCCGATGTCAAGAGAAAGCGCTAAGGAGAAAAAGTGTCACGATTTCGTGACATATTGTAGGAGAGAGAAGGCAAGATAAAAAGTGTCACGATTTCGTGACATATTGCATAAGGAAGAGCTCGAGAGAAAAAGTGTCGCGATATCGTGACATGTCGCGTTTTCGTGACCTGAAGAGAAGAGAAGAGCTAAGGAGAAAAGATGTCACGATTTCGCGACATGTCGCATTTTCGTGACAGCAGCAGAGAGGAAGGCTCCGAAGGATGAAGTGTCACGATTTCACGACAGAAGCAAAATGAAAGAGCAAGGAAGCAGAAGCGTCACGATTTCGTGACAAAGTCAAGGAGGAAGTGCAAGGCAGCGAAAGTGTCACGATTTCGTGACATGTTTCGATTTCATTGAGGCATGCAGAGAAGAATGTACGGTAGTGAGAAGTGTCACGATTTTGTGACATGTCATGTTTTCGCTGGTGCATGCAAAGAGAAGTGTACGATAGTGAAAGGTGTCACGATTTTGTGACATGTCATGTTTTCGCTGGTGCTTGCGGAGAAGAGTGTACGGAAGAGAAAGATGTCACGATTTTGTGACATGTCATGGTTTCGCTAGTGCAAGCAGAGAAAAGTGCAAAGAAGCGAAAGTGTCACGATTTCGTGACATGTTTCATTTTCATGGGCAAGAGACAGAGAAGAGTTCAAGGCAGCGAAAGTGTCACGATTTCGTGACATGTCTTGTTTTCACGGTCAAACGCCAAGAAAAGTCAAAGGGGCAGAAATGTCACGATTTCGCGACAGGACGCATTGGCATGATGGAAGAAGAAGAACCCAGCCGAAGTAAAGTTAACTGGAGTCAGAACTACAGTTGCAGGGGGTGTTGCAAAGAAAGTCATGCAGGAAATATAAAGAAGAGTTAACTAGAGTCAGAACTGCAGTTACAAGGGGCAATTAAAGAATAAATTATACAGCTAAAATTAGAACAGTGCTTTAAAGACAGAACGGCTGTTACAGGGCCGTGACGCAGTGAAACTATCAGAGTGATGGCCATACTGAGAATCCCAAATAAAGAGACAAACCTATTAATAGGGTGCATGTAAGAACAGTGTCAGAAAGGAGTTATTTATAGGAATGGTTGTTAAGAGGCTGCATGAGGGATTATGGCAGTTACAGAAGACCTAGGGTTTCAAAATGAAATATATTGTTTTAAAATGGCAGTTGCGTGGCGAAGAAAGATAGCCGCTCAGAATTGAAAAATGTGTAGCCATAAAGAGGGAAGGTGCCACTGATAAGAATGTAAGAGCGTCGAAATACGCAGATAAGGCTGTCAGAGCCGTAAGTGCACAGAGAAGGTTGTCAGAGCCGTAAGCGCACAGAGAAGGCTGTTAGAGGAAGCGGAAGAAGGTTGTCGAGCACAGTAAGCCATAAAGCGGTAAGAGTGATCCGTTAGGTTAAGAACTACGTGGGTAGAGACTGTGGAAAAAGCTGAGATGAGATAGAGCACTGTAGACATAAGAGAAGTGAGGAAAGAGTGTTGAAAAATTGCAAGACAGTGTTGTGGGCTGTTACAAAGTAGGAAGTATGCTGTAAGAAGTACAGAGTTGTGAGAGCTGCAAGAGCAAGCCATAAGAAAGGGTTGTAAGTGTGCAGTAGGTAGAGTTGTAAAAGAGTGTATGCTTTGTGGACAGGAAGTTGAGATTGAGAGTTAGAAATAGAATATATTGAGTCTCTAACAATTCTCCTTATGCTTCCATGAGATTGATTTGAGTTAAGATAGACCAGTGAGGGTCTTGTAACACAGAAGGCATTTTTATGTCAATCAAGATTTAAAATAGAAATCCAAGTTGGTGCTTGGAATCAGGGGTTGGTGCTCCTTCCAGTTGGTGCTTGGTAAATTAGGGGTTGGTGCTCCTTCCAGTGGATGCTTGGTAAATTGATTGTAAAGTTGGTGCTTTGCAATGGCTGGATTTGGATGGGAGTCCAAGCCAGTCTATGTTTGAGGAGTAGCCAAAACTGGTGAACCTCGTTACATCTTGTGTTATGTGATGCTCTCTTGTGGTACTTGTTGTTTCTGGTTTTAAGCATTCATTTGTTTTGGCTTTAAGAGTTAAAGTTTTAAGTTTTAAATAGTTGCACTGATTCACCCCCCCCTCTCAGTGCCATTGTAAGACTAACAAAAACTTTTGTTTTTTCCTTTTCTTTGGATATTTTAAAAAAAATTATTTTTAGAGTTTTGCCTTCTTTGTCCTTATCAAAAAATTTAATCCGAGCTTTTGGCATTTGATCTTTTGCTTCTTGCCTACTTTTATTCTACTTAGGCCATATTTCAATATTTTTCAAAGGAAACAATTTTGAGTGTAGTGAGAATTCACTACAGTTCCTAAAATCTCATTTAGATATTAGTATCAATAATATTTTAATTTTTTAGTCCAAGTTCCTTAACCTCTTTCCTAGTAAACCTATGTATAACTTGCTCATAGGGTATATTGAGGTATTTCTCATGGATTACATAGAGATTTGATTTATTCTAACATTTGGTATACTTTTCTTAAACAAGGTCAATTTGGTATACAAATTCCATAGAAAAAACTTAGACTTGTACATGCACAAGAAGCTCAATGGATATCCAAAAATTACATACAATCTGATGAATAACTTTCTAGTTCCTAGATAAAAGTCTCCTTTCTTGCTTACATGTACTCATTAATCCTCTACTATTGGATGATAGTATTGGCATTTGACCTTGTATATTTTGAGTAATGGGGCTATACACATCTATGTAAAACCATAATTAGTCTTATCCTTTTCCTTGCATGAAACTTCATTATATTTAATGATTTATAAATTTAACTTAGTCTTATATAGCTACAATGTAGGTCTCTATTGCTTCTTATGATGTAAGATAAAGTAGACCAAATAAGTGGTATAAATTAAAGTCTCTTTGATTTTAAAGTTTTCCAATTGGTATTTCATTCAATTCACTATGTAAGTGGCACAATCCAAGAATTATAAGTAGCCAATAAAAATTTTATGCTAGTTGTAACATGGGTATTTATCTTTGTAAAGTTCCTTATCACTCTCTTCCTCCATTACAAATTATATTTTCAATAGCATACTTTGTGCATCATGTTTAAATTTTTCTATGCTCAAGGGGACCTTGTAGTTTTGTGCATCTTGTGGTTTAATCATCCATTGTGCCATGAAATATACCCTCTTTCTCATTCTTATTTCTATAGAATTTAGGCTGATTTTGAGGCAAGTAGGTGATGAGGCCAGGAATTGCCTCATCCATGGACACTTTTTGATACATTATAACTATTTGACTCACCCTTTTTACTATGTTTTTATGTTAATTATGGGTAAAATGCATTATATAATGGTGTTTGCATATTCTGAAATGACAAAGTGCATATACTCTGTTTTACTATTTTTACTGCAATTTCACCTGTTTTCAGTTAATTAATCAGTAGTATTGTAGTAATTCAGAATCATAATATAGACCTTGTTGAATATCTGGTGCTTAAAAATATTGTGTTCCTCTATTTAAACTGATTCAAATGGAAAAAGGCACCAAGAACTTGTCCACTGTAGTTGATCATGCAGGAAAATAGGTCGTGATCGTGATAGCTCCAGCCACTGTACATATACAACAGGGCTTGGAATCACTCACTCCAACACATGCCACCAATGCAAAAGGGTGTACAAGATAAGGGAAAACAATCCAAATGGTCAACAACTTCCTCCCTATGCGTTTGGAGCATAGATAAGCAATGAATTGTCACCTACCTGTTATTTCGAGCAACAGAATAAGCGATGCAGAATAGGGAATAGCGCAGGAACAACCAAAAATGGTCAAAATGCACCAAAACCATGGAAAGTATGATTGGAAATTGACCAAGCAGTTAGTCCACCCTATTTGGACTTCGTTCCTTCACCATAGGCGGACCAACTGGGATAAAGGGATAAAGGTTGACAAATTATAACCCTGCATTCCAGGAAACTATTTTGTAAACAGTTGGAAATCCCTAAAACTCAGCAAACAGATATATCAACTTTGTCTTATAAATAAAGCTCCCAACATGGTTGAGCATAATAGATATATAGATAGATATATAGAGGAATAGGAGATAGTTATTAGCAGAAGATAAAGTCTTTGTAGCATTACAATAAATTGCAGATTTTTCCTACAATACTGTAATGCAGTTTAGATGGAATAAAAGGTGCATTCTTCAGATTTTATTAGCATTTGATGGTTGATAGTGCACATTTAATTTACCTGGTATAATTCTTCACCCTCTTCTAGTTCTGGAAGCAAGGGCCACTTGCAGGATCAAAGGAAGGGCAACATAGTGACAAAAATTCTTGCTGATTTCTTGTTGTAGCAGATCAACAGAATTCTGTCAACATTTATTTGCAGAATTAGTTTCATTTCAGAATTGCACCATAGCATCTAGAATAGGTTCAATCATGTGTTAGAATAGTATTTAGCATTTGACCTGTAATGGCATCATTTTCAGCATTTTCTGCAATTTCTAATTACATCATTTTCAGCATTTTTTGCAATTTCTAGAATTATGTCATTTTCAGTTTTACTGCAATAAACATTAATTTGGTTCAACTTATGTTCAGACAATTGTGAGTTTTATCATTGGTTTAATTTCTGCAAGTGTGTGTGTGAATTTCCATTCTGCAGTTTACTTTCCTACAATTTTGCTTTTTGGTCAATTCAACAGCATTTTATTTCTTGTCAATTTCAGATTCTGTAGTTTCATTTTCTTGCAATTTAAATTCAGCTTTAGATTGTGCAATTTGATTTCCTTTGTTAGAAATTAGGAAGTTACAACAACCCCCAACACTGCTAACAGACCTACCAATAAAAGCTTGTTCTTGGATAAACTGAACCTGCAACTGTGACACCTCCTATCGTATACAACCTTTGGACACCGCCTTGGACTGACATATAATTACTAAATGATGAATGATCAATGACCCTCATCATTTTTGGCACCATTTTCGAGGAAAACATGGTGTTGTTAGGAAAAGTGAAATAGGTCAAGAATTGTGTTACAATTTTTGAAATACTGCATTTCAGTTTATTTAGTGAATAGGCATGAATGCATAGGCCAAGAGACGAAAGAGGGAGGTTTATCGAACTAGTTCTGAACCACCAAGGCGTTCTTCATGATCAGATGAAGAATTGCCTGTGTATGAAATCCCTGAGAGACTTAAGCAAGAAATACCTTCTTCATCAACTGAAGCTTTGGAAAGATTAGAACAAGAGCTTTTTGAAGCACTTGCTGCTAAACATTCCCCTAAGCCTGAACAATCCACATCAGACTCAAGAAAGAAAACAACTATGGCAGTAGCACCACCACCACTAGGTGGGTATAATAATGCTGATGATCCTCCTAAGACTTTTGAATACCCCATACAGTTGGATCCAGCTCTAGATGCTCCCATGAAAACTATTTCTCCATCCATATTGCCAATTTTTAGGGGAACTGTTTCAGAAGATCCTGATCAATTTTTGTTTGAATTCAAAGTGTTATGTCAGACTTATGACTACATAAATGATAATCAAAAATTGAAATTGTTTCCTTCCATGCTTAAGGATGCTGCTCTCCGATGGTTTATGAGTAATCTTGAACCTAATTCAATCCATACTTGGGATGACATGGAGACTGCATTCTTACATAAATATCAAGATTATTGTAGAGTACGAAACAGGAAAGATGAGTTGTTTCGGATCAAGCAAGAAGAAGATGAGAGTTTAGAGGATTATCTTGATCGCTTTGCCTTTGTCCAAAAGAGATGTGGTCCTGTAGAACCATATTTCTTAAAACCTATCTTCTTAAGAGGATTGCAGGATGAATCTAGGGAAGTGTTAGATTTAATGGGAAAAGGAGACATAGATCAACTTGACATTGAAGATATTGTGGAGTTATGCAAAAATTATTCTCGCACTCACCAACGAAGAAAGAAGCAAAATTCTGGCAATAGTGACATAAAGGAGTTGATGGAGGAAATGGCTAATTTAAAAACTGATATCCTTGTTCAACTTAATTCTGCATTAGGTGAGAGAAACATAAAACCCAATTCTACACCACCTTTGGCAATTTATTGCCCGAGATGTAGAAATAAGCATGCCTTGCAGGATTGCCCTTTAAACAAAACTTCTATTTGTGGAATTTGTTCCAAGGAACACTCAATAGATAAATGTCCTTTGTTGCCTCATCTAAAATCTATTTTGGGCACCCAAATAGAAGAACTTAATGCTATTGGGCAGAGATCCGATGGTGGCTATGCACAATATCCCAATGCTCCTCGATTTCCAAATTGGGGACAACCTCCTTGGAATATGAATATGCCATGGGGACATGCAGAAGTCTCTCGCACAACCTTGGAACCAACCTTGGACAACTCCTCCAGATTGGTCACATTCTGGGTGGATGAACCCACCTTGGCATACAATTCATCCACAATGGACACAACAAGGACAAATATGGGGACAACAATACCCACCATATCAAGGACAACAAAGGTATCAAGGGCAAGCTCAAAACTTGCTGCCCGCTCCTAATCCAAATTTTTAGGGAAGAGCACAACATCAACAAACACAACCAAGTGAAACAACCTCCACTCCCAGCTCAACCTATGACTAACCCAAATAATACCAGATAAATAACCCCTATTTATGAGGTTGAGTCTGAAGACTCTACTGTAGTTCATGTACTTGACTGTAGTAACATCCAACTACATTCAGGGAAGGTTTTACCTGAACCTGTTCCACCCACCATTGAAGAAATTAGTGAGAAACAAGAACCTCCAAATCAAGAGACAAGTGCAACAAAAACAAAAAGAAGAAATAATAGAAAAAATGCAGGAATCTTCTCCAGTAGCATTACCATACCCTGAAAGATTTGATCATATTGATACTGCCTCGAATCAGAATTAGTGATAGAACTTAAAAAGATGTCAATTTCTCTCCCTTTGTTGCAAGCAATAAGGGATGTGCCTTTAATCAAAAAGACTATTCAGGAGTTATGTATCAAGAAACCTGGTAAAAAAAAGAAGGCCTTTCCTAAAACTGTTTAGGTAGAAGGAAAATTAGTTGATTTATTGTCTGGGAAACTAGTTCCTCCCAAGTATAGTGACCTAGGTAGTCCAATAGTTACAATTACTATTGGGTTAATGCAAATTCCTAATGTGCTAATTGATCTTGGAGCTGCAATTAATGTAATGACTAAGGACACAATGCAAAAACTATAGCTCAAAAATCTCAGTCCTACCACCACAGTTTTGGAAATGGCAGATAGGTCAATTGCTAAACCAGAAGGTATCCTAGAAGATGTAGCCATTGAAGTCTCTTCTTGGGAATATCCTGTAGACTTCTTAGTGTTGCAGCCTAGAAATTCAGTCAATGGATACCCTATCATTCTAGGACGACCTTGGCTGGCTACTACAACTGCTTTTATAGACTACAGATCATGGGAAATGACCATTTCTAATGGTGTTGACCTGAAGAAAATTTCTTTGTATCCACCAGCTCAACCTTCAACTAAATTTTTTGGACAAATTTGGTATCCTGAATCTGATGAAGAACAAGAAACCATTGCCACTTTGGCTACAGTTGTAGTGAAGGAACATATTGAGGAAATCACTACACCATAAAGAGAAATATTCGAGAATGAAACTATCCTAATTGAAACATTACAATCAGAAGGACTAACTGATGATCAAATTCTTGTTCATCGGTTGTTGTGGAAAGAGGAGGAACAAATTTTAGAACCTCTGTCATCCATGCCTAGTCAGGAAAGATCATTCATACTACCACATGGATGGCATCATCATCTCCTTAACACCTTCAAATGTCCTCTGATTCCATCAGGATCATCTCTCGAGATAGATTCTAGAGTATTTCATACTCTATAGCCACATCATTGTCCATTAAATGCATTAATCAATAACTATGAAGCAACTAGTTCTATCCATCCAGGGATCAAACAAATTGAAATACAACCAGGTAAATTTTTGAACATTAATAGTCAGCTAACTGAGGACCAAGAAACCAAATTGTTTGCAGTCTTACATAAACATGTTCAAGCTTTTGCATGGAACTATAAGGACATGACAAGCATTCATCCTGAGGTATGTACACATAGGATATACATAGAAGATGTAAAACCAGTAAGGCAACCTCGTAGACGCTTGAATCCTGCTCTGAAGGAGATTGTGAAAGAGGAAATTGAAAAACTCTTAGATGTTGGATTCATTTATCCAATTTCATACAGTAAGTGGGTTTCACCACCGGTCATTGTTCCAAAGAAAAATGGTAAAATGAGAGTATGTGTGGACTATAGGGAGTTAAATAAGGTCACACATAAGGATCATTTCCCATTACCATTCATAGACCAAGTATTGGATACCCTTGCTGGAAAGAAATTTTTCTGTTTTCTTGATGGTTTCAACGGGTATAACCAGATACAAGTTGCGCCAGAAGATCAGGAAAATACTACCTTTACATGTCCTTGGGGAACCTTTGCTTACAGGGTTTTACCCTTTGGGTTATGTAATGCTCCAACAACATTTCAGAGAGTTGTTTTAGCAATTTTTTCTGATTTAACAAATGAAAGTGTTGAAATTTATATGGATGACTTCACAGTATTTGGAGATAGTTTTGAATATGCATTAGAATAGCTTGAAAAAGTGTTGATTCACTGTGAAACATACCACCTCTCTCTTAATCCTGAGAAATGCTTCTTAATGATGGAGGAAGGAATTGTTCTTGGACATCATATCTCTTCTTATGGAATCAAGGTTGATCCTAAGAAGGTTGAAGTCATCAAAAACCTCCCTCCTCCACAAACTCAGACTGATGTACGCAGTTTCTTAGGACACATTGGTTTTTATCGTAGATTCATTGCTAACTTCAGTACCATAGCGAATCCCATGTTTGCATTACTCATGAAAGATTCTGAATTTGTTTGGTCTTCCCGAATGTCAAAATTCCTTTGAAGACTTAAAGGAGAAGTTAACCACTCCACCTGTACTAAGAGGTCCTAATTGGGAGTTACCCTTTCATATTCAAACCGATGCTTCCAATACTCGCTATTGGAGCTGTGTTAGGACAGATTGAAAATGGGGAACATTATGCTATTTATTATATCAGTAAAAACTTGACAGGAGCCGAGAAAAACTACACTACCACTGAAAAAGAATTCTTGGCCGTAATCTATGCTATTAACAAATTCTGACACTATATCATAGGGTACCAAGTATTCATCCATACGGATCATGCTGCAATCAAATATTTGATGAATAAACCATTGGTTAGTGCAAGAATTATTCGTTGGTTGATTCTGTTGTAGGAATTTGATGTTACAATAGTGAACAAACCTGGGAAATCTAATGTAGTCGCAGATTTCTTGTCAAGAATACCAAATGCAGATATAGGAGAAGTGGTGGAAGATACCTTTCCAGATGAAAAGTTGTTTGTTGTCTCTGTACAATCTCCATGGTTTGCAGACATAGCTAATTACTTAGCTATAGGGAAGATTCCTCTTCACTTTACCCCTAAACAAAAGAAATAGTTAATCAAGCAAAGCTCTTCTTTTAAATGGATAGAAGGATTACTGTTTAAATGCAGTCCTGATCATGTTTTACGTAGGTGTATCCACCAGGATGAAGTATATGATATCCTACGAGCATGCCATGATGAACCATCAAGAGGGCATTATTCAGTCAAAAGCACTATTCACAAAATTTTAGGTACCAGATACTATTGGCCATCTTTGCACAAAGATGTAAAAAGGTACATTAGACATTGTGATGCCTACCAACGAATGGGAAAACCTACCTTTACTAATGAAATGCCATTACAACCTCAAATAGGAACAGAACCATTTGAAATATGGGGTTTAGATTTCGTAGGACCCATTAATCCTCCTTCCCAAGGCAAAGTGCATATCTTGGTATGTACTGATTATGTTACCAAATGGGTAGAAGCTCATGCCTTTAAGCATGCTAGAGAAGAAAAAGTTGCTGATTTTCTATATTCACAGATTTTTCTACGTTTTGGAGCCCCACAATCCATCACCACAGATCAAGGACCCCAATTTACTTCAAAAGTTATTGAAGCCTTCACTCAACTCTATCAAGTCAAACATAGAAAGTCCTCACCTTATCATCCACAAGCCAATGGCCAAGTTGAAGTGACTAATAGGGAATTAGAATGAATTCTGACCAAAACCATAGCAGTCCATAGAAGAAATTGGCTGGACAAGTTACCATAAGCTATTTGGGCTTATAATACCACTTGGAAATCTACCACTGGATTTACGCCATATGAATTAGTTTATGGAAAAAACCTCTTTTGCCTATTGAGTTTGAATTACTAACTCTTCGAACTGCTTTGGAAGTAGGTATTGATCTATCACAGGCACAAGAAGATCGTATTCTCGCAACTTGATGCATTGGATGAACTACGCATGGATGCACTACATCATACAGAGATAATCCAAGCACAACGAAAGATGTGGCATGATAGTCACATACAACAACAAAATTTTAGCAAGGTGACTGGGCCTTGTTGTTTGATTCACAATACAAGGATTTCCCTGGAAAGTTGCAGACCAGATGGCTTGGACCGTACCAAATTGAGGAAGTGTTTGACAATGGAGTTGTTCGCCTTACACCTATTGATGACTCACGACGCAAGTTGTTGGTGAATGGACATCGTCTTCGTATGTACCACAAACCACACAACAAGGAAGAATTTCTCAAGCAAGTGGAAAATTTGGATGTACACATTTGGGAAGAAAACACTTCTTCCATACCGAATTCAGCAGATTGACACAATATAAAAAAAAAAAAATTCAGGAAGTGAAAACCTCTTTGAGGCGCTCCTGAGTTGGGTTTACATGAAAATCGGTGTTTCGGCATGTTTACCTAGTTGGTTTCACCATCATTGTTTGGTCTTGTCTCATGACCATTGTTTCATCTATTTTCAGATTGCACCTACCTTAGTTCAAAGATTGATTAGCTAGAAATCTCAAAGAGAGCACCCTGAAATGTAGATAAAAATGGTTATAATAGGTATGTGTCTTTTTCATTTTTTGAATAATGTAAATCATTAGTATATAGTGTATATATCCTTGATTAGTATAAAGCATATAAAAAGGGGAATAAAAAATGGAAAGTTCTTGTCAGTGTTTCAAAAATGCCTCTGCCTAGTTCTGCTCTAGAATGAAAAAACAAAAGTGCACCGAAATCAAAAAGGGAAGCGCAGGAATAAACTGTTTATATTCCAAAGCGCAGGAATGATTCATCAAGCGTAGGAATAAGTTGTTTATGTTTTAGGCATAGGAACGAGCTATGTATAAGTGCTAGAATAACTTATTAAGCACAATACCTTTTACTCTATGCTCTGAATAAATCACTAAGCGCAGGAATGAAGTTTTGTGCAATAAATTCTATGACACGTGGCCTGCAATGATTTAATTGGTTTAGGAGGAAAAAGGACAGGTCTCAGATTCAAGGTGGCATGTGATAGCTAGCATCCATAACAAGAATGAGTGAAATTAAGGGTTGACAACTTCACGTACGCTGCCACATCACCTGTCCTGATTACTCTGCAAGTTTCGAAGTAGTTCCTGTGCTGCTATAATTATTCTTGCTAAAATGATTAAAACCCTAAAAATAGATGCAAGCTCGTACTATCCAAAAATTCATAGACACCATAGAATAGAAGGCAGAAGACTACACCATGGGTGGAAAGAAAATCAGAGCCGAACCCAAAAATATCAGCTACCTGGAGACCGATCCTGCATCTCTACAAATCTTTATTGATGGGGGATTTCTGCCATTCCTACAAAAATTTGATGGTTATTCAGAGGGCTTGGTGGCAGAGTTCGCACGCACCTTCCACAACAACCGAGTACACATTAGCGGGATGACCATCCAGGTAACTCCCGAGATACTCAGCCAAATCATTGAATTACCCCTTCAGGGTTTGCAGATTGTGAAAACTGGGAGAAATATTTTAGTTGACCTAGTTAATCAGTTTAAGGAAGAAGGGGATGGACAAATTGAATTCTTGATGCATAGGAATGTTTGTAAGGGGGTAAAAAGACCTAGTTTACCATCCCCTTGGGATGAAGTTGCAATGTGGGTTATGAGATACATTACTTGTGATGGCCAATTTCCTATTGTATCTGGCCCACACCTTCGTATTCTCAACCATCTGCGCCATGGATCAGTCAAACCATAATATAGGGTCAATATTCCCTTATATCTTTATCAGGAGCTAAAAGCTATGGCCCTAAAATACCAAGTAGGGAAGGGAAGCCCTAAACACCATGGGCTCATCAAACTCATTTGCAAGTATCACTTTAGGGGAAACCCTAGGAATTTTGACCGCTTCTTCTCTCCTTGGGCAGAAACAAATGATTCTAACTCTGCACTAGAGGAAGAGGAAATAGAGGAAGAATCTAAAGAAAACCCTAATCCAGAGCCCTCTGAGAGCAGAATTTCTCCTTCTCCCGATGGTCCCCCATCTTCATGAACTAGAAAACAACAAGCATCCACATCTGGTTCCCAGTTGAAAAGAAAGAAGGTAATATTTGTAGAAACTGTACAACCCAACAGAGAAATTGGGAGTTCAAGTGAACATGCATCTACTCCAAATCAATAGCAGAACCTATATCTGCTCCTGAATCAACAACAAAATCTGTAGTTGCTCCAGAACATCCAGAAACCGCACCGGCTAAGGAATATCCAGGTTCTACAGGGTTAAGAAGGTTTTCTAGACTTCAGAAAATTAAAACCCTACCAAAAACACCAATAAATATCATAGACCCAATCATCTATCAAGTGAAGGAGAAGTTAGAATAGAAGATGCATAGGAAAAAGACATTGAAATAGAAATTATAGACAAAGGGATACAACCAATGGAACTGGACACAACTATGGAAGAAACTCCAATAAGCCCTATACATCCACTAGTTGATTATACCGACTCTGATCCTGAGGAGCATTTGAATTCTGATTCTGAACCAGCTGAGGTTGATGTGCACACTCCAATGCATGCTGAGTCTGAGAAATATTCTGAGTCTGAGTCTGAAGAAGAAATTGATATCCACACTCAATTGCATGCTGCAAAGAGTGTTATTAAAACCTAGACCCATTGGATTGAACAGGCTGAAGAAGCCATAAAACACAAAGATCAACAAATTTCTCTACTTCAGCAGCAAATTCAAGATCTGTAGAACAAATTGTTTCAACTGGAACATCAATCTACAGAGTTAGCAGAGGCATCACCTGATGAATGGGCATAGATCCTCTTGGATTTAGCTGAACAATCAGAGGCTAACACAACACCTGCACAAAGATCACCTATTGGAGAAGAAGCAAGAATAGAAATATCTGATAGTATGATTCAACATGAAAATCCATCAAGAATTTTGATGAAAAATGACACTGCCCTTCAGCAAGAAACACAAACACTTTCTATGGAGGAACAAGAGGTTGCAGCTCAAGACCAGGTATCCACACTCTCTCCTCTTGTTTCTACTAAATCCAATTATTACAGTTATAACAGAACAAGGAACACAAATAGATTTGCCATTTGTAACACCAACTGTGGAAGTTGGTGTACAAGTAAATATAGTGGCACAAATGCAACCCATTGTAAGGCCCCCAGACATAGTGTCTTTAACTAGGTACAATGAAGACCTAGCATATTGGATGACCCAATGTCATCAGTTAGAGGGAAAGGTTGCCACTTTGAACTCTACAACAACCAAATTAGCAGAGAAGGAAACATAAATTAATAGGTTAAAAGCACAGGTGCAGGATGTATGCCAGATTGTAGAATATGCAATACAATGCAGAAGACCACCTAGGTTTTATAGCCTCCTACTCAAGGAGAGATACCTTCACTGGAAAATCATGAGACTTGCTTCTGAGCTGCCTCATCAATTGAAAACTCTTGGAGAGTTTGTGGAGGCATTTGTGCAGAGTCCAACAGAGCAGCAACACCTGTTATGTGAGTTATTTTTGCATAATTTCTTTTTGCCAATAGAAAGTATGTTTATGCCTCATATTTATACAGGTGACTTACAACTGAGAGCCTTCATGTCCACTCTACAAAATCATATCTATTGGGACACAGAAAAGAAATTAACTAAAGAATTGGAATCACAAGTTGTTTTACTTATCAGCCTACTCCCTTAATCACAGGGATTGTACAAGTAATCATTATACCTTCATGCGGAATACCAGAATGAAACAACTCTATCTAGGGAACCTTCAAAGATGTATAACTCAGTTTCAGAGTTTTTGTGTAGACTTCTTTGATGATGCTTTGGCAGCCTATAAAAATAGATGGGGTGAGTTATCTATCTCTCTACAGAAATGGGAGCCAATTTCTCCCACTAATTTGCTGTGGTCAAGGAGAAGGGCAGAAGGCATTGTCCAAATTATCTTAGAAATCAAGGAGCTTTGGATAGGTCTAAGATACAGGATGCCTATAATTATCACTCCTGTCCCCTACTTCTTTGATAATGACCCACAACCTGATATGCACTTCCAACAGTGGTTTCAGTCCATAAAAGCAATCAGAGGATTCTATGAAATTGGTGGCGCATGGTTAAAATTTCATGAGAGATATCTAGACCTGGATCTGTGTGCCTCTATAGCTACATAGAATGCATGAGGGCATGCATTACCATAAGTTGGGGGAAAATGATGAGGCCAGGAATTGCCTCATCCATGGACACTTTTTGATACATTATAACTATTTGACTCACCCTTTTTACTATGTTTTTATGTTAATTATGGGTAAAATGCATTATATAATGGTGTTTGCATATTCTGAAATGACAAAGTGCATATACTCTGTTTTACTATTTTTACTGCAATTTCACCTATTTTTAGTTAATTAATCAATAGTATTGTAGTAATTCAGAATCATAATATAGACCTTGTTGAATATCTGGTGCTTAACAATATTGTGTTCCTCTTTTTAAACTGATTCAAATGGAAAAAGGCACCAAGAACTTGTCCACTGTAGCTGACTGTGCAGGAAAACAGGTTGTGACTATGACAGTTCCAGCCAACTGTACATATACAACAAGGCTTGGAATCAGTCACTCCAGCACATGCCACCAATGCAGAAGGGTGTACAAGATAAGGGAAAATAATCCAAATGGTCAACAACTTCCTCCCTATGCGTTTGGAGCGTAGATAAGCAATGAATTGTCACCTCCTGTTATTCCGAGCAGCAGAATAAGCGACGTAGGAATAGGGAATAGCGCAGGAATAATCAAAAATGGTCAAAATGCACCAAAACCATGGAAATTATGATTGGAAATTGACCAAGCAGTTAGTCCACCCTATTTGGACTTCGTTCCTTCACCATAGGTGGACCAACTGGGATAAAGGGATAAAGGTTGACAAATTATAACCCTGCATTCCAGGAAACTATTTTGTAAACAGTTGGAAATCCCTAAAACTCAAAAAATAGATATATCAACTTTGTCTTATAAATAAATCTCCCAAACATGGTTGAGCATAATAGATATATAGATAGATATATGAGAAATAGGGATAGAGGAATAGGAGATAGTTATTAGCAGAAGATAAAGTCTTTGTAGCATTACAGTAAATTGCAGATTTTTCCTGCAATACTGTAATGCAGTTTCAGATGGAATAAAAGGTGCATTCTTCAGATTTTATTAGCATTTGATGGTTGATAGTGCACATTTAATTTACCTGGTATAATTCTTCACCCTCTTCTGGTTCTGGAAGCAAGGGCCACTTGCAAGATGATGCAGAAGCATCCAACGAAATTTGGGAAATTTTATTTTATTTTCTAAATTTTAGTGCATTTTGTCGGGGCCATAACTTATCATGCCAAAGCTACTGTAGCAGATGAAGGTGCTGAATTAGAACATTCTGAAGAAGCAGAAGGAGGAGAAGTGTTGATGACAAGAAGAGAATTGATGAAAGGAGGGAAAGATGTGGATCAGAGGAAGAGCTTATTTCGCACAAGATGCAAATGTGCAGGTAAGGTCTGTAATGTTATCATAGATAATGGTAGCACAGATAATTTAGTTTAAAGAGAAATGGTTGCTAAGTTGAAATTGGAGAAGAGGAAGCACCCGCATCCATATCGAATTGCGTGGTTGTAGAAATATCATAGAGCATTAGTCAGTGAGCAATTTTTAGTTAAATTTCATATTGGAAATTATCAATATGAGGTTCTGTGTGATGTTTTGCCTATGGATGCTTGCCATTTGTTGTTGGGGAGGCCATGGAAATTTGACAGATGTGCGGTGCATGATGGGCATACGAATACTTACTCTCTAAAAAATATGGAGTGCATCACAAGTTGAAGCCATTGAAGGAAGTGGATGAAAAGGTATGTAGTAGTGCTAGAATCTATTTGGTAGATGGTAGAAAATTTTTGGATGGCCTGAAGAGGGATTCTATGTGTTATGCATTAATTCCTATTGTTAAGAAGGAACAATGTATGGATATTCCAGTAGAGGTTGAAAGTCTATTAGAAGAGTTTCCTGATATTATGTCAGATAATGTGCCTGAGGGTTTGCCACCAGTGAGAAATATTAGCCATCAAATTGATTTGATTCTAGGAGCTAGTTTACCCAATAAGGCAGCCCATAGAATGTCTCTCGTGGAGAGTGAAGAGTTGAATAGATAGGTTCAAGAGTTGTTGAGGAAGGGGTTGATTAGAGAGAGTTTGAGTCCCTGTGTAGTACCTGCAGTACTAGCACCGAAGAAGGATGGAGAATGGAGAATGTGTACTGATTCTAGAGCCATAAATAAGATTACCATTAAGTATAGATTTCCATTACCTAGAATGGATGATATAATGGACTATTTGAGTGGAGCTAAATACTTCACAAAGATTGATTTAAAGAGTGGGTATCATCAGATTCGCATCATAGAGGGTGATGAGTGGAAGACAACCTTCAAAACCAAAGAGGGTTTGTATGAGTGGTTGGTTATGCCATTTGGGTTAACCAATGCACCTAGTACATTCATGAGGTTGATGAATGAGGTGTTGAGATAATTCCTAGAGAATTTTTTTATTGTTTATTTGGATGATATTCTAATTTTTAGTAAGACATTGGAAGAGCATTTGATGCAAGTTTGGATAGTTTTTGAAAAGCTGAGGGAGGAGCAGTTGCTGATTAATTTGAAGAAGTGCAGTTTTGTGAAGAAGGAGTTGGTGTATCTAGGATTTGTCATCTCAGATGAGGGTCTAAAAATGAATCCAGAGAAGGTGAAGGCTATCATTGAGTGGCCTAATCCAAGGAACATAACGGAGGTAAGATCATTCCATGGTCTTGCAAGTTTCTATAGAAAGTTCATTAGAAACTTTAGCAGTATTTGTGCACCCCTGAAAGAAACCATGAGAGGGGATAAGAAGGAGTTTAAGTGGACTGCAAAGGCAGGTGCAAGTTTTGAGATGTTGAAAAATAAGGTGATAGAACAACCCATTTTGGTACTTTCAAATTTTAATAAAGTATTTCAGGTTGATTGTGATGCTAGTGGCAGTGCCATTGGAGCTGTGTTGAGTCAAGAAGGTAAACCTGTTGCATATTTTAGTGAGAAGTTAAATGATGCTAGGAAGAAATATTTTGTTTATGATCAGGAATTTTATGCTATAGTTCAGGCTCTTAAGAAATGGAGACACTATTTGTTAGCAAAAGAGTTTGTTTTATATACTGATCATCAAGCTTTGCAGTATATTAATAGTCAGGGAAAACTGAATCAGAGACATTTGAAGTGGGTTGAATTCCTACAGAGTTATACCTTTGTTTTGAAGCATAGGAGTGGGAAGTCTAATAGAGTTGTAGATGCCTTGAGTAGAAGGCAAAATTTGTTGATAGAGATGAAAGTGGAAGTCGTTGGGTTTGAAGAACTCAAGAGTTTGTATCCAGAGGATCCAGATTTTGCAGAGGCTTGGAAGGCATGTTTGTCTCCTACTACTTTGGATAGAACTAAGTGGTTGGATTTTATAATCCAAGATGGGATGCTATTCAGAAGGAACCAATTGTGCATTCCTAGAAGTTCAATGAGGGAGAATATGATAAAGGAGAAGCATAGTGGAGGACTAGCTGGACATTTTGGTCGAGATAAGACCATTGCCCTTGTTAGTGAAAACTACCATTGGCCACAGTTGTAGTAGGATGTGAAGAAATTTGTGTAGGGTTGCAGAGTGTGTCAGATGGCTAAGGGAGTGAGACAGAATACAGGATTGTATCAGCCATTACCTATATCGGAGAGACCATGGGAGGACATCAGTATGGATTTTGTTCTTGGCCTACCAAGGACACAATGAGGGAATGACTCCATTTTTGTTGTGGTTGATAGGTTTTCGAAGATGGCTCATTTTATTCCATGTCAAAAAATGAGTGATGTAGTTCATGTTGTAGGCTTGTTTTTCAAGGAGGTGGTACGCCTTCATGGTCTACCCAAGAGTATAGTATCTGATAGAGATACCAAATTTGTGGGTTATTTCTGGAGGACTTTGTGGAAGAATATGAAAATGGATTTGAAGTTCAGTTCTGCATACCACCCATAGACTGATGGAAAAACAGAGGTGGTGAATAGAAGTTTGGGTAATATTCTAAGATGCCTAGTAGGAGATAAGCCCAAGGGATGGGATTTGATTTTGCCACGGGCAGAATTTGCTTACAACAATTCTATCAACAAAAGTACTGGTAAATCACCATTCCAGATTGTGTATGGGAACAACCCAAGGAATGCTTCTGAGTTGAGAACGATGGGTAAAGGAGAAAAGAGTAGTGTTGAGGCTGAAGATTTTGTAGAGCACATAAAGAGTTTACATGAAGAGGTACAACAACATATCAGTAAGATGAATACTCAGTACAAGGCCAAAATAGATCAGAAGAGGTGTTTCAAGGAGTTCCAAGTGGGAGATGAGGTCATGGTTCACTTGAGAAAGGAAAGGTTTCCTAGAAAAACCTACAACAAGTTGAATATGAAGAGGTTTGGACCATGCAGGATCATAGGTAAAAGAGATTCAGGAAATGCCTACGAAGTGGAACTGCCTAGTGAGCTGAATATATCACCTATTTTTAATATTTTAGACTTGGCAGAATACCATGAAGGAGGCAGTAGTGAGACACCAAGTACAAATTTGTGGAGTATTCCAACGTCTACTCCAGCCACATATGAGATAGAGGAAATACTAGACACTCGAGAAGGCAGAAGTACCAGGAACAGGTAGTATTCAGAATATTTGGTCAAGTGGAAGGGCAGACCTGTAGAAGATGCAACTTGGTTGTCCAAAATAGAGGTTGACCACCTGGGTTTTCCTCTAATAGTATAGAAGTGAAGGTCACTTCTCAATCCACCCCGGGTGTCTGATGCAGGAGCATCCAACGAAATTTGGAAATTTTATTTCTTTTTCCTAAATTTTAGTGCATTTTGTCGGGGCCATAACTTCTCAACCGTAGCTTCGATTGACGTGAAATTTGACAGGGAACTAGTTGGGAGAGTTCTAAACAAATATGACTCCTTAGAGTCCTATTTGCCCAAAAAATCTAGTTTTCGAGGCCAAATTCCATCATCTAGTGCCCCAAAATTAGGTTTTAAAATTACTTACCTAGTTTTTTATGCTTTTTGAGCTATTCGGAGGTTAATATCTCCTAATGTATTTAGATTTAGGACTTGAAACTTTATTTTTGGCTTGTCTATTGTAAGAGGGATGCGCACCCCAATTTTGGGCCCCATCCGACTCATTTTCAGTTTTTAGGGTTTTTTGGCTATATAGCCACAAAATGAGGGTTTGTGAGGGGATATTTCCAAGTTTTTGAATGAGAATTGGTTTGAGCAAGTTTGGCTCTCCATCACAGGATTAGAGGAAGGGCAGTATAGTGGCAAAAAATTCTTACTGATTTCTTACTGCAGCAGATCAGCAGAATTCTGTCAACCTTTATTTGTAGAATTAATTTCATTTCAGAATTGCACCATAGCATCTAGAACAGGTTCAATCACATGTTAGAATAGTATTTAGAATTTGACCTGTAATGGCATCATTTGCAGCAATTTCAGCAATTTCTAGAATTACATCATTTTCAGTATTTTCTGCAATTTCCAGAATTATGTCATTTTTAGTTTTACTGCAATAAACATTAATTTGGTTCAACTTATGTTCAGACAATTGTGAGTTTTATCATTGGTTCAATTTCTACAAGTGTATGTGTGAATTTCCATTCTACAGTTTACTTTCCTGCAATTTGCTTTTTGGTCAATTCAACAGCATTTTATTTCTTGTCAATTTTAGATTCTGCAGTTTCATTTTCCTGCAATTTAAATTCAGCTTTAGATTGTGCAATTTGATTTCCTTTGTTAGAAATTAGGAAGTTACAACAACCCCTAGCACTGCTAACAGACCTGCCAATAAAATCCTATTCTTGGACAAACTGAACTTACAACTGTGACACCTCCTATCGTATACAACCTTTGGACACCGCACTGGACTGACATATAATTACTAAATGATGAATGATCAATGAACCTCATCAGTAGGATATTCATTAGATGGTTTGTTTGTCAACACACAATATTCATTTATTAGCTTTAGGTGTTATCCTTATAAGAGGTCCATCCCAAGTAACCACTTTAATGGTCTCTATCTCCTCTTTGTATGCCTCAGTGTCATGTGCAACAATTAGGACACTTTTTAGACCTATGGTACCACCAAGTATCCTAGCCTAGGTGACTAGATTCTATTAATAATCTAATAAACACTATTATTTCTTAACTTGAATTTGTGTATAACTTCATTTTTCAAGTATCTAGGTTCATACATTAATTTCCTCTCTATAACCATCTCATAATTATCTTAATAAATCTTATTAGAACCCCTCTTTCTTTTCTTATCACTTTTTAAAATCTAGGGGTCTAATGTGAACACTTTGGTTTATGAGGTTCTAGGTTATTCTTCGCTAGGTCCTTTACTTGATAGCCCTACCATTTCTTGTGCTTCTACTCTAATAGGTAGTGATTTTTATAGATATTGTTGGTACATATGTTTGTGTATCCTTGGGTTATATGCCACTATTGATGCACCCTATGTGCACATCATCTTTACCTCAAGATTTATGTTAATTTTCAACAAATTTAATATTTTGTTAACTTTTTGACTCAATGATTCCCTATGTGTGTATGAAGCCTTTTTTCGATGATTCACCAATTTTAAAAATACACAATTTTCTATTTAACATGGTATTTTATTTAATTAAATTTTTGGGTATATGACTTAATAGAATTTTAGTTTAATATCCCTCATTTTCAACAATTAATTGTTTAGGATAAAATAATTATTTGTTGATCTATTCACTTAGCCAAACCTGGGGTTCATCATATTTTGCATTAGTTTTGAAAAATTGGTGCTCAATAATTACTAGTTATTTGTAAAATAAAATGACGATTCATCACTTTATATGTTGAATTAATATTCTAAATACATACTTCTTTATCTCTAGGTGATTTAGTGCCTCATAATGTCCTTTATAAACCAATTGAGCAATTTGTTAATAGAACTACCTTAGACAAATAATCCTTTGATCTTGATGGCTTATTTGATGCCTCAAAAAGTTAGTGGGTCTTCCCCTCCATTAGGGTTTTCCTTTAGTTTGTTATGTTAAGATCAATAATTTTGAAATGTAGACAAGGTTACCCCATATCTTAATCACTTTGAGTTATGCTATGGCCCCATAGGGTTTACTTCAACACTTATTTTAGACACACCCCTTTTATTATTTAAAATATTATCAATATCATTTGTTAGTTGTGAACTCAAATGGATTTCAATCCTTTCTAGTCTTTAACAATTTAATTTTAGTATGACATGTGAGCTTGATGATATTCAATGGTTTCATAGAGTCAAATATAGATTTCATTTTTTTTAGTGTACATTTAAAATATTGTATTTAAATTTTTAACACCCCCTCAACTATCTACTTTGCAAAATTAATGCACACTCTCCTATAATTGCAAGGTAATGCTACCCTATAATGATGCCATTTCTACTTGAATCCTTGAGAAATGATGGAATTATGGCATGATTTTCTTGGTCTATTAAGAGTTATTAAGGTGGAAACCCTATTGATTTTTTGTGGAAACATAGGTTTCATGCATGTGGAGAAATTATTTCTAGATAAATTTAAAACAATGAGATTGCATAGTCCATGTGGAACCAACTAATAAGAGTAATACTTTTATGGGCCCAAGATAGGTGGGACCCTTTGACAATTGTATGAGTGCTACATTAGTGATAATGTTGGTATTAACCCCATTATTCTATACTAAGCTAACAATGTTATAATGCCCTGACTCATTTTAGCATTGACTATATGGTATATCATGTTTGCCTTTGTTTATTGGTGAGTTTATGCTAGAAACCTCTTGTCATTACCATGAATTCACCTCTTCATATGTAAACCAATGGACCATTTTAATAGTGCCACATGGATTTTAGATTTCATCATAACAATAGAGATCAAACTAATGGACTCCCAAAAAGGGGTGATCTATCATATTAGTCTTTTCTAGTGTGAGCATGATATCATAAAACATAGTATGTATTTGTGGGAAAAAGGGAATATCACATACAATTACACAAGTTACTAAAAGATGTGTCAAAACACTTAAACCAATACAATAAATCAATAATCATATAATAATTAAGTTGAACCTATGTTGATATAAGTAAAAATTAAAAGGTAATAACAAAATATATACTACACTAAGGTCATCCATAAAAGCGTAATGAAGGATTGATCCTAATGCAATAAATACTTGATGACCTAGGGAATCAAGGACCATAACATCCACAAATAGGTATAATAAATACCTCACTTCTACTCTATCCTTCTTACCATATCACCACTATAAAAAGGAGAGATCACATCTAGAATTGGCACAAGGGATTCAAAGTGCCTTGGAAACTATTCCTCAAGCAACAACTTCAATTGTTAACTAAAAGTCCTAGTGGGGAATCATGCCTTCCTTCATGGAAGGTAATGAACTAATGGTTCATGGATTTGGTTGTATCCATAATAATGGAAGGGGTTTGAATGTTGTGGTAGTAGTAGAGGTAGTAAAATGTAAGCTAAAAGTATTGTTAGCAATAAAATTATTGATCAAGTGACTGTATGGTGAATAAATAAAAATATGAAATGGGTAATAATAGTTTATGAATTAAACAACTTTCTCTTTTGACGATGAGGGTTGGATTACACTCTTTTCAGAGCTATAAAATAACAACCATCAGTCCAAAAAATACACCATATTATCTCTGGGTATACAAACATGCTAGGATTATGGCCATACATTAAAAAACCTAAAAATCAATCAATGATTATGATTTCCACTTAAAGTGGTTATATTGGTACCATTTATTTATTAGGATAGGAACTTTGAGGGACACACATAAATGTGTCCCTTAATAATGCCTTTGTTCTTATTTCAAAGTTTTAAAAATATTAAAGGATAGAAATGTCTAAAAAATATGATAACTAGTTGAAGAAAAGGAACCAAAACCATTGGCCAATGTGGCTTTTTTTTTTGATCGGTTAAATAGATTAGAAATTATATTTCAAGTGGGTTTTGACAGGGTCCCAAAACCTGAATACAAAAGGCCATCCATGGCTAGAAGAACAAAGAATAACAAAAGGATATACCCAAAGTAAAACAAGCAATAAGGTTGTCCTCAGCCAGCACAAGAAACCAAAAATTTAGGCAAAACTGATACATGGAACAAAAAACATCAAACTTTGCACAACAACCCTCCAAACTAGAGTGGGTGCCCTTATCCTTCAAGATCAGGATTAACCTCAACATCTTTGATTCCAACATCAAGGGTTTCCATATCAATAGTGTTGTCCTTGGTAGGGATATCCTCAGTTTTAACAGTCACCTTCTTTGGATTTTCAATATGGACTTCCTCCATGCTTTTAGTAAAATATTTCTTAAAAAACCATAAGTTAAGGGTATTACACAAATCAACCAAATGGATAATACAATTTGTTATAGACTAGATGATGAACATCTGCATGCAATGATTAGGGCTATCCTTGTCTTCATATTCAGACTCAATGACCAGTGACTCTTTATGCATGGCTTTGTTCTTTAGACGTGTAGAGGAGCGTAAGGATTTTTATTCAGGCTCACTCCCAGGTTCAGGTGAAGCACTTCTTGGGCTCTTTCTTAATTCTTGGATATTTTCAACAAGATTATTGGCATCCTACCTAAGGAATAATAAAGTTATATTCCTACCTAAGAAATATGGCTTATTGACATCATACCTAAGGAATAATAAGGTTATTCCAACCCTATCCCATATGTAGGAGGACAAGATTCTCCATCATCCATAAAGTTAGTCGTTAGTGATATTTTTACAAATACACATTGCCATTCCTTAAGGACCATGAGAATCCTAAGAGAGAAAAGATAAGAGAGCAATATGCAATAGTGGAAGCAATAAAAATAGAAATTGTATGTTATGGTGCAAAAAGATTTCTTGTTAGTTTGGATTCTATTGTCTATGCAAAATACAATTTTTTGAAATAAACAATAGAAAAATGCAAAAATGCATAGCCAAAAATTCAAAAGGAGAGAAAAAAATACTTAGTACTTACCTACATGTGCCCCTATAAAATTTAGCTATAAGAATTTTATTTTTGCTTGCTCCAAGTAGACTAAAGGGAATTTACCTATACACATGATGAAAGCACTAAAATACACTAGTTGGGTATGAAATAAGCAAAAATAGTGTGCTTGTGCGAGTTCAAAATGAGTCAAACCCTATAGAGGTATTACTCCTATGATATCCCTACAAAACTTCACAAAATATTACATAGAAAGCTATTTTTAGAGTAAAATATTCAAAAATATATGTGGGGGACAAAACTTTTATTTTTTCAATTTTATTTTTACTTGAACTTTGAGCCTTCTAATGACTAGTATGCCACCATATGATATCTAATTTGAGTGCAGATATAGTTGATGATGAGTGAATGCAAAGGCGGTCTTGGAGATATAGGTATACCAACTTGCTATTGCATTTTTGTTAATTTTTTAAAATTAAAAATAAGAAAATAATATAAATGAATAATCATATAATTATGTTAGCTAAGATAGCATAAAAGTTACATCAAGGATGCCATGCCACACAAATGATAGGTTTTCTCAGGGAAACCAAAAATAACTTAAAAGTGCATATAAGGACTATGAATCAAGGTGTACCAAGACTTCCACTTGTTGAAAAGTGGTAATCATGGTTAAAACTGACACTTGTAGCTAAATGTAGAAAAAAGGTAATCCTAACTAAAAGTGATGATCGATATCAAAAGCAATGGTCTTCATCACATGCAAAAAGGGATGACCATGGTCTTACCAAAGTAAGGGCGATATTGACCCCAATAAATGATCCTAAAAATTATTGGCGATTATGGTCATGCAATTTTTTGATATACTAAGCTTCCTTCATGAATGGACAAGGAGATTTAAAATAAGTTAGAGTCTAGGATCAAGGATATATATGGGGTCAACATGACTCAAAGGCTAACACTAGAAAAGTAGTTGGGATAGCGATGATCAAGATAAGGGATGACCACCTATGGTGGCATAGGAAGACCTTATAGATGTAGGAGTGGCTACGACATGGATTGGACCCATATGTGAGAGGGTAGCTATGCCAAGTTTATTTGTACTAAGTAGTTGATATTTCCTTATATCCAGTGCCATATATCATTGTGTTATAAGTCTAAAAAATTTTAGAACATAACAACCAAAACATTTTTGTGGAGGCTAGCACTTGATGAGGTGGTATAGATGATGATTACCCTTGAGGATGTCTATTTTATTTTAGGATTATAGATCATTGTATAGACACCTTAGACACCTTAGACTACCACGATATAGAATACATGCTTTATTATAGTATAATGGGTAGGGAGAGGAGACTAGATAGTGGACCATTTTGTTGGAGTGGGTTCACTAGGATAAATATATTATCCATGCAACATTATGGTATCCTATTATTTGTCTATGTTTTCTATAATAAGGTAATAGATAGGAAAATCATCACACTACTTTATCCATTGTACCTAGCCTTAGAGAAAGGTTGTATAGGATCACAAAGGGGGTTTGCATAGGGATGGGCATTTTTGGCCCTATTATACCATGACCTCTATAGGATCTAGGACCATTGATCATGCAACATCAATCTTGAATTCCTATTATAGGACTTGATTTATAAGAACTTTTTCATGTACCATACCTAGGGTTTACCCTATGATATAATATCCAAGAATATTCAAATGAGATAATGGGATCACATGGTAGGGGTAATATGAACTCAAGTGCCACCACTCACATGCATCCCATGAGGTAGATCATCTAGATTCCCTATCACCACTTACAACTAATTGACCATTTTTATATGTAGCAACTTATAAGGGTACGATAGGTGATCATAGAATGCAATCATTAGCTAGAGGTAGAAGAGCCTCATAGAGAAGAGTGATTTCCTAGGAAATTTAAGGATCCTCACCTAGATGGTTTGCTCCCACTCTTGGAACCAAGATGTAAATACCAAAGGAAGCATGTAGTAGATAGGGTGAGTGATCAACCACAAACACAAGGTAACTATAGGTAAATTACATACGATGAGGAGGGACCCATAGTGTATGGACCAAGCCATATTTGTATCACTTGTCTTACACTTTTTATGAACATTATCAAGCTTGAGGATAATGTCCCTGATTTTGAAATTATAATGATAGTTATTTTTACTATATTAGTTTACCACATGACTCTCGTAGGATCTATTATCCTCAAGAGCACACATACACCTCTCATAAAGAGTAGTAAGTTTATAAAAATGAGCTTCCCAATACTCTTAATGATATTCATCATGACTCAATAAATTATTTAAAGAAACATGCAAGTAAGAAAATTCAAACTCAAGCGATAAAACAAGTTTAGTACCATAAACAAAAGAAAAACAAGTTACCCATATGGATGTCCAAATACTGATGCAAGATGCCAAAATTGTGGGATATAACTTTAAGTATCAATCTTTATTTGATTCCCTTATTGTATTTTTAAAAATATTTACCAAAAACGTATTGTTAGAATTAGCTTGGCCATTCCCTTTCGAATAATAAGGCATGGAAAAATAGTGCTAAATCCCTAATTTATTAGTAAATTTATATATTTATTTATTTTAAAAAGGAACCATTGTGTGAAATGATAGTAAAATGCACCAAAGTTACACACAATCTGGTTAAAGATAAAGTTTGACATGGTGAGGATTGTTTGACTTGTAAGTGACATAACTTACACTGACTTTGTAAAATATTCTATGGTTGTGATAGAAAAATTATGTACATTAGAGGACATAGGATAAATAGTTCCTATAAGGTTTAGATACTAAGTGCAAAAGGAACAAGGATACTTAGTTGGATGAAGAACCTAGGTAGGGGCATGCATGTCACGACTCAAATTTTCCCAAAATTGTCATTCTATTTTTTTTTATGAGTTCTAGAATATAGGTTCCAAAATCACTACTGATATCATTACATTAGTTCCATAAATAAATATTCTTTGAGGTACACTCATATCTACACTTACATAAATATAGCTATAAATTTTACTAAGTGTTATCAATGGTTCAAAATATCCTTCTCATGGATCCAATGAGCTAGATTGACCTTCCTTTCATTTAGTCAAAAGGTGCACTCCGTTTTACCCCCATCACAAATATGTTTGTGTAGGTGGTATGTGCATATGGTAAATGACTATCCATATTTTATCCTTATGAACTAGACATCCCAATAGGTCTCATTCCTACCTCATTTCTTGCAAATTCAACCTTATGGCAGTCCCTATAGATTTCTATAATCTAACTCTTACTAGGGATTTCATTTTTGTAAAACAACTAGTGCTACCATAAGAAATTCTTATCTTTTCCATTATTCATTTACCATTAGCTAAAGTCAAACCCCTCTATTTTAACTTATTGAAGGTATTACTTAAGTAGACCTTAGTACATTTTTTTAAAAATTGTACGTTATCAAGCTTGTCCAAAGACTATTCAATAAGCCTAGTACAAGTTGTAGAATTGACAAAATATCTAACATCTACAGAATTGCAATAATGAAATCAACTTGACAAATGTAAATTCATGTAACCATCATAACAAGAAATTAAAGAAATAAATGGGCCATTTTTATTGATATTCAAGAAATGTTTTACAATGGGTTACAATAGATCCCTCTTAGGGATTCACCAAATTGATACGAAATTACAATAAAGCACTCAAAGAGTAGATGTTCTTCAAAGATCTCTTGTAATCTCCTGAACTGATAATGGAGGGTTTCCCTAGCGACCTCCATTTGATGATGCCAAGAAGGATGATCTTGATGATGATATACTCCTGATAAGGCCTATAACCTGCACACATAAACACCTACAAAGCATCAATAGCATATGAAAGCCTCTCAAGATGAGGCCTATTTCTTGATAATGCAAACTAGAAAGCAAATGCGTAAAGCAATAAGGAAATGCATGAAAATAGTGAAAGAATGCATAAAATATTGAAAGAAATAATGCTAAAGAACATTAAAAATAGAATTAAAAGCAACTAAGACTAATTTAACTAGAAAAGATAAGAAAATTAGATGTCACCACAAGGCCATCGTTAATCAGAACGATGGGCTCTACTAACCTTCGTCAGGTTCAATGGTAGCACCTATGAGATGCTGTTGAAAATAGTGGTCGCCAAATAGAGACTCTGTTCTCTAAGCTCGATGCATGGTGATGATCAATTTGAATGCCAAATTGATGTTCAAGGATCGTTGTGTCTTGAAACATAGTTTGATTACGGAATTGGCTCGATTGATGGTGAATTGATGATGAACAATGATGTAATTGGTCCTTCAAGCTCTCCAAAGCTCCATGGATGCAAGAGATAGCTTCATGATGCAATTTTGATAGCACCGTGACGCTTATGAGAGATTTCACTCTCTAATCACAAAAGGGAAACACTTCGTTACATTCAATTGGGGATCAATTCTCTCTTTTTGTCAATTTTTTGGGTGCCTTATATAGACCTCCCAAATTGGAATCCTAGCTTGCTGAAGAAGCCAAGACCAAGATTTGGTTAGGCTCAAGGAGGTGAGGAATTACTTATGGAAGCTTCTTGAACCAAAACCGTTCAAGATTAGTTGCTCTATAATAGATTTTACTCAGCTTGAGGAGCCCAAGTTTGTTATAGATGAGGCCATCTTAGATCAGAATGGATTGCTATACGGTTGTTATTGGATCTAGTGATCACAAGGCTGACGCTAGGGGGGACAATAACTTAGGATGAAAAGGACTAGGTTGCCCTTATTTGAGTGGTTAGAACCATTTTTAGGTCTTGGAAAGGTCCAAGATGAGTCATATGGCCTGAAAAGGTGTCCACATGAGTAGCCTCCTCAACATGACGTGTTTTAGGTGTCTATAGATGCCCCTTTTTGGGATGCATTGTGGGAAAACACAACATTGAGAAAAAATAGACAACCTAACGTCACATTGCAGGTTGATTGATGTTCATTGATCTGGTCAACGTTAGATGCCCCAATCATGGAAAGAGCATGCATCTCTGAATCATTACCTCCAACAAAATGGATAGGCTTAAGTTTTATTAAAACTTTGATGAATTTGATAGGCATACAGGTAGCGTTGTCAAGCTACGAGGACCATAAGTTCAGACCGACAAAGGTTTAGATTTTCATTTTTGCTTTTTCCCCAGAAAAAAGGGTAGCTTTATGATAGTTGTTAGCAATGATTCATGGATGAACACAATTTGCATGATTAAGTGTTTAATTATTGATTTTGATTATGAATTCTTTGATTATGACTACCCCCTCAAGTGATGAGTCGATGAGGAAATGGCAAGTGATGAAAGCGACGAGTCACTTGACCAAGATGACTAATTTGGATGTTGCAAGATGATAACCTTTGTAAAGGGAAAGTCCTGTTACAATTGTGATTTCAACTATTATTAGTAATTGTACATCTCTATCCCGTGGAGCAGTCCAACCACAATGGCCTTCTTAGGGAATCAAGATGATAGCAATTCAATTAAAGCATGTGATGAATCACTATGTTCGATGATTAGATGAAATTTCATAGAAGAATGAAATGAATGCCTCATTCCCATGGAGCAGTCCATCACAATGGCCTTCTTGGGGATTGAAGTGAAGACATTTTGATTCATCGATGAATGATTTGGTTCAAATGGCCTTATGGTAATTTACTCATCTTACCGGATTGCATGGATTGCAAGTCGCTACAACCGCCAAGTGTATAGGGTAAATAACTAGGTACGAGGTGCATTTGAGATTTTGTTTATTTGATTTTTTTTGTTAATTTTTGCAATTTTTGATGAATATGGACCGGTAGATGTGATTGAATGTCCAATATGAAGCTCATGGTAGTGAGAAAATGAGTGCATTTATTGCCAGTTGGAGGCCATCATGAGGAACAATGATGGTGATCTGCAAATTTTGGGGCCATCATGAGGTTCGATGACCATAGCAAAATGTGACCGCCCTCAAGGAGAACGACTACCAAGTTTAGAAAAATATAAAAGGATTTTTGGTAATTTTTATTATCATTTTACCAGCTAGCAGTGAGAGAAAAGTGAGCTCTGAGGGAGGAGAGAGATAATTTGATACGAAACACTACGAAACATGAGATAAACCCACCATGGTGGATCAACCTGAGGCATCGATGAGCGAGGAAGCTAGAGCTCCTAAGGTAGACTCTCCATCCAACCCTTGTGAATTTGCAAGTTTAAAAATGAACTTCATTAATTAATGGGTTAAATGAACCTCACTAAATCGCAGGTAATGAACCTCACCCCTAGTTTAGGATTTAGCTTAGGTTAGCTTAAGGGTAGGTAGGTTTTAATTTTTGGCATTTATGGGGTGTAAAATGACCCCACATGGGGGCCACTGTAGGGTCATCCTTAGTAGGAGCGATGCTCGACTAGCCAAAAGGGGGCCATCAGAGGGGCTGGCGGTGAGGTTTGAATTCCAACGATAAAAAAATTGACCATTGGTGATGGCTGTCATGGGCACCAACTCTGACGATTGCAACCATCAGGGCCCTAAGCAATGGCAAACCTTAGGCTTAATTTTGAAATTTTTGATTATTTTTTTTATTTTTTTGTGTTTTGATTAATTTTTGATGTTTTTGGATTTTTAGATGATTTTTTTGATATTTTTTGTGGATTTTGGATGATTTATTATTTGCTTTGAATTACATGCGACTGGGTGTTAGACTCTGACAACTCAGGCTAGGGAGCCTAACCTGTTCTTGGAGTTATGACCATTGTTAGATGATGATGATTAGAAGTGGTTTGAGGTGATTGGCCTCAAATAGGTTGTGTGATTGCTGACTATAATGTCAGACCAATCTTACCTCACGGTCCTAGCTCATCGATGGGATAATAGGACCAACACATTCCATCTCCCCACTGGTGATATGATGGTGATGTTGGAGGACGTCTACCATATTTTTAGGATCCCTATAGATGGATTGGCTATCACTTCTTCTCCCACTCGAGATAAGGAGATGATTTTGGAGTGGGTTTTTGGTGATAGAGCTGCTGAGGTGCTAGGGAAGATAGACCATGGTGGGGTCCTAGTCCAGTATTGGTATGATGAGGACATATTCTCTCGATGCTAGGTAGTATTGATGCACATCATCTCGAATGTGCTACTACTAGACTCATTAGGAGTGAGGTTCCCTTGGAACCTCCTAGATATGGTGTAGGACTTAGTGGAGTGTGACCCGAAGGATCCCATGATTATGGCATGGGGGAGCACACTATTAGCATAACTCTATGATGAGTTGTATGAGATACAACATTGAGGGTGAGTGGGAGTGGGATGCAATCTGCTGCTTTAGATCTAGGGATGGGAGCATATCTAGGTAGATCGACCTACTAGATTACTGGTATCCTTAGTTGACTTAGATGATGATGATAATTGCTACGTAGCATGGTGGCCATGGGATGTAGAGGTTAGCCAGATTTGACCACATGCAGGTGTGCTAGCACACTATACTAAGTCTCTAGAGGGACTATAATGTGGTTAGATTATATGGAGGCCCTACTTAGATTATCTTGATTGGCCTGAGGTAGGGAGGTACCTAGCTAGAGTTAGGCATGGTAGATGGCTCATGGGGCACCATGGGAAGGAGAGAGAGTATTTCCATTACTCTCGAGTCACTAGGTAGTTTGGCATAGCCTAGGATGTACTAGAGGAGCTAGTCCTCTATCATCGTAGGAATGTTGAGACATAGTTTGAGCCACCTTAGGTAGAGCAACTATTTAGGAGGTGGACCCTCTAGTTGTAGAGATAGGTTTAGAGGACCTAGGGACCACTATTGAGTATGATACTTGGTGGGTCTCTTGACTATGGCATGGTGGTGGACCTATGGGTAGACCTAGAGAGGTGGTAGTGGAGGAGGGTGGTGATGAGGATGAGTGATGAGTGCATCATAGGATGGAGGGTGAGTGGGGGTAGGTAGTAGGATATATGGATGAGCCCTAGGTTGAGGAGGAGGGTGAGGAGGATGCCTTGAGTGATGAGGTAGCACAACTATGGGTATAGGTGTAGAGTTTATAGGTACAACTATAAACTTCTTAGAGGTAGTTTATGGAGTGAGATACATCTCTCGCTACTACATAGATTTCGCTTAGTGTTTAACAATAGCTATGGTAGGGATATGCTGAGAAGAGGATTACTATCTAGGTTCAAGGGGATACTACTATAGCTATGATACAGACTCTATGAGCATAGATGGTAGCCAATACCATCAAGATAGAGGCTAGGACCATGAAGTAGGATACTCTATGAGTTTAGTTAGCGATCACTTCTATAGTTTAGGCTACACCATGCACTACTGCCACTTAAAGGCCAATAGCATTAGGTGGGGATGCAGATATTAGGATACTACAGAGCATCATAGATGAGGCTTTAACGCAATGCATAATAGATTCAACATATATAATTTCTCTAAATACTCAAATTAGGCTATGTAGGGGCACTATGCCAAATAGGTCTATAAGAGGGGGTTCCCAATGGAGCAGGCAAAGTGAGTTTTGGAAGTCATCAGTGTAGTCCAGTCACAGATCAGGTGCATGATCTGAGAGATCGATAGGTACTAGCTCTAGGAAGCCTTACAGAGATGGGGTTGAGGGTGGAGGTGCTTCAAGAGGTGCAGTTTCTATTTGATATGATGTATCTATCATTTTTGAGTGTAAGGTCTGAGGACCTACATAGTTGTAGCCTATGAGTATTTTTGTACCATTATGTACTCTAATATATATGATATCCTCTTTTATGGCTCATTATGTGTTATGGTTTTATTTATGTTTATGGATGCATTAATGGATGTAATGCTTATATGATGATGTGATTTTGCTATATGTGCTAATGACATGCAATAGTTAGATGATTGATGTATTAGATGTTGTGATCTAGATGTGTAGATGTACTACTATGTATGCTTATATGGATGCAGTAGTGAATGTTAAATGCATGTTTAGATTTGTTTAATTGATTTATGCATTTAATCTATGTTTATATGATATGGTGGATGTAATGCATTAATTTCATGTGGATGGTCTAATGCAAATGAACTTGTATGCTTTAATCACTTAAAACATAATGAATGAATCTAATATGTGTTAACAAAACTAATGGTAGACACCACAAAATGTATGAAAATCATGAATGAAAATGTTAACCCTTATCATAAGAATTAATCATTTATACATCCATATGTGATATGAAATGATGTGATATGTAGGGGCTTTCCCTATAAGCTTCTACAAACTAAAATATATGCATAAAATAGTCAGTGGCCATCTAAATATCATTGCTGATATCCATCTGGTATCTATCCTATTCTATGAACACCCCTTAATAAATAAAAGTTCATAAGGAAAATTATGATTGTTTGATGAGATGATTTGTTGCTATAGGGGAATTTTTGAGGTTTTCCATGAGACTCAAACACCCTAGTTGATTGATCAAAAGTTGTATAATGACTACACAAGACTCCTGAAAGATATAAGCCTATTAAGAAGACCCATATATTCACTATCCCTATGTGTGCAAAGTGAATATATTAGATGAGGTATAAGACTACCTCATTGCTAGGTGGGTTTCATTCAACCCATTGTTGTAATGAGGATCACCATATGGTCATCATGATCTTGAGTTTGGATGTAGTTAGACTAGACTACTAGGCAATACAAGCCACCTAAAGCTAGCTCATCCATAAGCTGACATTGGTCTATACAAAATAAGGTCGCTAATGTGATAGACATATCACCATGTATAAGGCTACTCCATTGCTATATGGGTTTCATTCAACCCATTGCTGTAATGGAGATCACCCCATGGCATTTGAATACTGAATATTCTAGGGATTCAAGCTCGTTACCCCCTTCTTTTATTTTAATTTCTTGGGATACTTGCTCATGCTTAGTGATGATAATCACTATTTATTTTGTATATTTTGTTTTGTTTTTTGAGCAAGGGATTTTCTTAGTGATGAAAATCACTGTTTATTTTGCTTTGCTTTGGGAATTTGCTCATTTTGTGTTAGAGCAAGGGATTTGTTTGGGTAGGGGGAGCTTGTCCTTTTGTCAATTATCAACATTCTAGACCATGCACATAATAAGATGAGCAAGGAAAACCTTTCGCTTAAGGTGACTAGGACCACTTTGTAGTGTCATCCTTCCTTGTTCAAACTAGGATTGTTAATGTTTAAAATTGTGTTGGGATTTTGATATATGCAAGGTACTATCAAAACTAGACCTTACCTCCAAAAGCCAAGATAGCTTTCTACAAAATTTGAAAAGATAACTAGGGATGGTTGAATGATCGAAAAACCTAGTATACACCTTATAGCAACTGATTAAATGTGTTGAAAAACATAGTTACTCACAATGGAAATGTGAATGATAAGGATATGTGGATTCATGATTGACATACAAACATGGTATCATTCGTAAGAATGTAAACACAACCTATCCTAATGCAAGTGTAATGGATGAAGATACCTAATGCAATGCAATTAATGAATGCATATGATGAAAATGCATAATGTAAATGTAAATGTTTTTGTGTTTTAATGTTTTGAATTGTTTTTGTGTTTTTATGTTTTTTGATTTGTTTGGATTTTTGATGATTTTTATTATTTTTGTGATTTTGATTGTTTTATGATCTATGTATAAAATACCTATAGATGAATAATGTTGAGAGGTTCAAGCTCTTCAACACCTTCTAGCGAAGTTAGGTGATAAGTACCTGGTCCTATCTTCTCTATTATGATGAAGGGACCTAACCAATTGGTCATAAATTTATCTCATAGATGAGGTGGCAGGTTTGAGTTCTGTTGGTTCTCTTTAAGCACAAGATCCCCAACCTTAAAGTCTCTTGGATGGACTTTAGTATTGTAAGCTCATTTAATATGATCTTGGTAAATGTGGAGATGCTCAAGAGCATTCACTCATCGTTCATCAAGAAGGGTCAATTGATCTAGGTGAGCTTGCCACGAAGTGTCATCATCGATGAACTCTTTCAATGAGACTCATAGTGATGGAATTTCTAATTCCAAGGGCATAATGGCCTCAATACCATATACTAGCAAAAATGGGGTTGCCCTAGTGGGTGTTCGAATGCTAGTGCGATAAGCCCATAAAGCTAGAGGTAATTGAAGGTGCCAATCCTTATGATTATCCTTAATGGTTTTCTTCAATATGGCAACTACTATTTTGTTAGAGGCCTCTGCTTGCCCATTTTCTTATGGATAATATGGTGTTGCAAAGTTGTGTTGAATATTATATTTGGATGTTAAAGCCCACACATATTTATTCTTAAATGAAGTTCCATTATCTAAAATGATTTTGGATGGAATACCAAAATGACATATAATATTATGGAGTATAAACTCCATAATACGAGGTCCAATCATAGAGGTCAAAGGGATTGCTTCCACCCATTTAGTAAAGTACTCAGTGGCCATGATGATGAATGTGTGATGACTTGATGATGGAGGAGAGATCTTCCCAATTAGATCGAATCCCCACTGAGAAAATGGCCAAGCTGATTGAATCGGTTGTAAGGCCTGAGATGGTAGGTGCATAAGATTAGCATGATGCTAATATTTAATGCATTTCCTAACATATGCATAATAATCCTTCTCCATCATGGGCCAATAATAGCCCATTCTAAGGATGCACTTAATGATAGCCATGCCACTAAAATGGCCATCGTAGGTACCATCATGAGCTTGCGAGATTGCCCAAGCAGATTCTTGGGGCTCGAGACAATGAAGGAGGATTCCATCATAGCTCCATCGATATAGAATATCTCCTAGCAAGACATATCTAGTCACTTTCTATTTAAATGCTCTTTTTGCAACATGCGATAATCCTTAAGGGATAATACCAAGCTTTAGGTAATATTTTAATTGGATGAGCCAATCTTGATAAGCTATAGCTTCAACTATCTGAACAACTTGTTCCCATTATGATTCATTTTACACAAATGTAGATTGGGAGATAACCTTATGATGAATGGTAGTACCATTCTCTGAAGGACCCTACGAGATCAAGGACCCCTAGGATGCTTGTGTCAGAAAGTCTCATGCTTTGTAGAACCACTCATGGTTTGGTTCTATCTAAATCATGTGGATTGATTCCTTCTTGTTTGAAGCCTCATGCAACATCATGGATTGTGAGAGCATCTTGACCTAGATGGTAGTAAAATCAATAGAAGGATTCTGAGGGATTAAGGATCCCAAAGAGGCCATTGTGTCCACAAATCGATTAGATGTATGAGGGACTACCTCAATGTCATACCAATCTAGTTGGGCTAGATATGTGTCCACAAGCTCTTTGTAAGATTTCAGGATGGGACATCTACATTGATAAATTCCTTTCACTTGGTTTACTATGAGCAAGGAGTCACCAAAGATATTTAGCTTTTTAATCTTCATGGTGATAGTTATTTGGAGACCCAATATTAGAGCCTCGTATTCAATATTATTGTTGGTGCAAGGGAAGTCAAGTTTAAAATACAAGGGTATTGGAGCTCCTTATGGCATGAAAAACATGATCCCTATGCCACCCCCTTGCTCACATTTTGAACCATCGAAGAACAAAGTCATATCTGCTTTGTTATCTAGTTCTTCAAGTTTGGGTGACTCTGATAATGCAAAGATTGCATCATCAGGAAGTTCTATGACAAGAGGTCTATCATCCTGAAGAGGTGCCTCTACCATTTGATCAACTATGACCTATCCTTTGATTGAATTTTGACTGATAAATTCTAGATCAAATTCTATCAGTAGCATGATCCACTTTGTAGTACGTGTATTATGATAAGTTTGACTCATCATGTACTACAAAGGATTTTGTTTGGATATGACATACGTAGTATGACTTAGCATATAGTGGTGCAACTTCTTAGTAGCAAAAACCACTACTAAATAGAGCTTTTTGATGTATGCATATTTTAGCTCGTAGTTGACTAGGGTTCGACTAATGTAATATATAGCCTGTTCTTTGTCTTCTTTGTTCTTCTGGGCTAACATGGTTCCTAATGCAAAGTCCATGGCTGATATATATAGAAAAAAGGTACATCTGGTCTAGGTGGAGCTAAGACTGGCGGCATCACCAGGTATTGTTTGATCTCAGCAAAAGCTTTCTGATAGTCTTCATCCCAATTGAATGGGACCCCCTTATGTAGTAGTCGATTCATGGGTCGACATTTATCCGATAACTGTGCTATGAAGTGCTTAATGGATGCTACTTTGCCCTAGAGGCTTTGAAGTTCTTTGATATTTGTTGGGGGAAGCATTTCCAAAATAGCTTTGACTTTTTCTGGATCGACTTCGATCCCTCATTTAGAAATGATGAATCCCAAGAGTTTTCTTGATGTAACACCAAAAACACACTTCTTGGGGTTCAACCTGACATTATGCTCAATCAGGTGATCGAAGACTTTTCATAGGACCTCTATGTGCTCTTCATGCAATAATGACTTGGCAAGCAAATCATCAATATAATCCTCTAAGATTTTGTGCATGTAGTCATGGAAAATGTATGTCATGGCCCGCTGATATGTGGCACCAACATTTTTGAGGCCAAATGGCATAACCTTGTAGTAAAATGTACCCCATGGAGTGGTAAAGGTTGTTTTATGTTGGTCCTCAGGTTTGACCCAAATCTGATTATAGCTAGAGAAACCATCCATGAGAGATAACATCTCATGACCAATTGTTGCATCTACAAGAGCATCAATATTTGGCAATGGGAATGCATCCTTTGGTGTTGCCTTGTTTAGGTCTCTAAATTCCATACAAATATAGATCCTCCCATCAAGTTTTCCTATAGGTACCATGTTTGATACCCATTTTGGATAGTCGATGGGTTGAATGAACTCTACATCCAATAACTTTTGCAATTCATCTTTTACCATCAAAGCGATGGTTGGATGCATCCTTCTTAGTTTTTTCTTGATAGGTTTCATCTTAGGGTCCAATGAAAGGTTATGAGTAACCAATTTAGGATCTAGACCCGACATGTCTTTGTATGTCCAAGCAAAAATATTAGGTCTATCTTTCAATAGAGGTATGAGGATGGCTCATTCCTCAAGAGATAAGCTTTCTCCAAACTTGAATTTCTTAGGATGGTTGGGATCTGAACTAATATCCACTTTGAAAGTCTCCTCTACTGACATGTGGGATCCCTCCTCAAGTTGGTGAGGCGTAGGGATTAAATGAATATCATCTATTGGGTTTAGGTGATCTACCATGTCAGGTTCAACCTCAATGTTATAGACATCATGAGCATAGCTTGGGGTAAAATGGAAAGGTTGTAACATTTCTTCATAGGGGAATAAATCCTCAAGTGATAAGGGTATTATAACATGATCAAAGTCAATGGCCTCAAGGTTGAGGTGCAAAGGCTTTGAAGGGTCACTTGGGTTATGGAGTGGTGCGATTAAATCAATGGAGATCATATTAATGGATAGTTGGTGCTCTCCATGGCCATGTGGGTAGGACCTATTAATTATTGGTTGCTCTCCATGCTCCAGGTGTGGTTTAGGAGGTATGGGAATCTCGAGATCTACTCTAGGAGCTGATAGGACAATAGGATCCTCTAGGGGAAGCAACTATCTCAAATTAGGAGGAATGAGGAAGGCCCTATGATAGATTTCATCTATGTTCATAGGTTGTCTAATAGGTTCAACATCTCTTATGGAGTTGTTGAGATGATGAAGGTGATGAGGACCTAAATAGGCAATTTTAGTTTCATCCTCGTACTCATCATCCTCATCTACCCAATCATTCTCAGAAATATCTTCTAATTCTGATTCTTCATCTATGATAGACTCTTGATATACTATAGGGTCATGATATACTATAGGTGGTTCTATAGCAACCATAGTGATCGGGTGATGCTCCCTCCATAGATGAGAAGGGTTGGGATCGGTGTACGGATTCCAATCAATGTCTTCCCCAAAGCCTAAGCTTAGGCATTATAGGGAATCAGCTAGGAGCTCATCCGGTATATGAATAGAATACCCTAATCCAAACTTATCCATTGGCAACTGGTATTGTGGTTGGAAGGGTGTTCTACGACCCTGCTCATAGAGACCTAGACCATTGCCATGCCAATGGCAATGGTAAAAGTATTGTAGAGCATAATCGAGGTTCGATAGGTAATAGACATTTCCTATAAAAGGTTCATCATCATGATGGATAATAGGAGAATGGTTTGAGGCTTGGTCAAAACCTCCATAGATAAAATTAGTTTGGTTAGGTGGTATACCTAAAGGCACCACCATCCCAATGGGAAAAGAGGGGATGTAGGGTCTCCCCATATCTTGCATAGACTCGATAATTGGTGTAAATGTTACATTTTGAACCAAATATTCTATGAGTCTAGGATTGACTAAATGCACCATCACCTAAGGAGCGGATGATCCCATCGATGAAGTAGGGGATGCAGGTTGAGGTATCTCCTCCATCATGTCAGGTGACTCTTCCTCTTCCATGGGAATATGAATCTCTATGGTTGAGACATGGGGGATGACTTCAGGCTCATCGACCATGGGTGCCTTTAGCTTTTATTTATTCTTTGGATCAGATGATGAAGATGGTTTATCAAAAGTAGGTGTTAGTTTAGGTGATGATGGTGGTGATGTAGATGGATCAACATGCACTAGTTTAGATTTGCACTCTAGATGCTTAATAGGTGAAGTTGATCTTATGTCCAGATGGGTAGATGGTAAGATGAATTCTCTCAGATTGCTAACTTGGTTAACATATTTAAAGGGCTCATCATCTGAAGGGATGACATGAATGTTTCCTTCATGAACATACTTAATGCATTGATGTAAGATGGAAGGAATGCACTTCATATCATGGATCCAAGGTTGACCAAGCAGGATGTTATATTGCATGGAGCCTTCCAGCACATGGCATGAAATAGATATGGTTTTCAATCCTACTTGGATAGGTAACACTATGGTACCAACTATCGAGCATAATGCATCATTAAATGCTCATAATGTGAAAGTTGATGCCACTATGTGTGACTCTGGAATGCTAAGATGTCCTAAAGCATTCGTTGTTATGATGTTAATCGATGACCCTATATCGATTAACACTCGCTTGAATGGAATCTGGTTTATACAAGTGATAATATGCAATGGTGGATCCGCTACATTAGCTGAAACCTTCTTGATTTTATGATCATGAAAAGTGATCACAGGCTCTTTGCATTGTTGGACGTGCCCCACAAAGTTAGTGAAAGCATTGGGGTCCTAAGGCTGAAGCTCAATGGATTTTAGAATTTCCATGAGCACTTCCCTATGCCTAGGGGATTGAACTATAAGCTCATAGATTGAGAGCTTAGCTGAGGCCATTTGTAGACTCTAAGTCAATCTATTTTTGATAGTGATCACTGGTTGTGTTGATGGACCTGGTAGTGGATTTTGCACTAGCCTTTGTTGTGGTGCAATAGGTATTCTAATGGGAGTTTTGGGTGGCTCAGGTTGATTATACCTCCTATTGTAGGTTACTATGTTGATCATGCCAATGAACCCTTGTGTGGGTGGTTATGTATGAATCTCATTGACATGTCCCATCTGATTACCTTTAACCTCATGGTTGGGTAAGGGCTCTTTGAATATTCCTAGTTGTTGATTGTTTAGGGCAAGAGGATTATCTATTTGTAGCTGGTTCCTATCCAACATATTTTGTACTAGGTTTTTAAAATTATAGCACCCTTGGATATCATGTCCATTTTATCTATGATAGGAGCAATACTGATCCTCTCTATACCCTTTCAATTTAGGGTATGCTGGATCTAGCAATTTGATTTTGGGTAATGTTATCACTTTGGCCTCGCATAGTCTGTTGAATAAGGATGCCAAAGACTCAGGTAATGGTATGTATGTATGAGGTGGATGATGTTGTTTATCCTTACCCTAATTCTTGTTGTACTAGTTATTATATTATGTAGGAGGGGGTTGAGCTTAATAGTTAGGCTATTGTTGGGAGTTCTCCACTTTTGGAACATTCAGAATAACCTGATTGATAGGTGCTGGTTTTACTTGATGATTGTTATTATGAGGGTTCTTGTTCCATTCTTTCTTTTAGATTTTAATATCACCCTCCTAGATTTTAATGTCTTCTATCACTTTGGCTTGCACCAAAGCTTCTTCAAATGTCTGGTACTATTGCAATTGTAATAACAATGATATATGCTTAGAGTAACTTTTAGTGAACATCCGAGTTAACTCAAAAATAGGAATGGTAAATGGTAATTTTGACATGATCTTGCACCATCTATTCTCGTAATCCATGACTAGCTCATCATCATATTGACATAGATTTGACAAGTCAGATAGGTTAGCCTTCTTCTTAACTCTAAAGGAGAAGCATTCGAGGAAGGCATTGGCTAGTTGTTCGAAGCTAGATATATTGTGCCTAGGTAGTTGATTATACCACTCCAGGGTAGAACCCATGAGTGTGATCACAAATATGCGCAATAGCAAGGCATCATTATTTTGGAGCTGGAAGCACAAGTTCATAAAACTTGTAACGTGCTCCTGGGCATCATCATCCCCCTTAAATTTATCCAACTTAGGCATCTCAAAATGCTCGGGGTAAGTTGGACTAGGCACTTATGGATGAAGGGGTTGGTTATATAACTTGCTCAATGTGGGTTTTTGGTAAACCGTACCTTGTTTCTCGAGTGATTTGATTCACTCTGTGAGCACTTTATAGGCCTGTGATGAGATGATCTCATCTTCCCAAAGAGGTCTCCTAGGAACAGTAGGTGGAAGGTTTTTATTTGAATGAGTTGGAGGATTTTGATCACCCCCCAAGTCTTCACAAGATGGTTTAGGATATATTTGATCTTGTTCATCCACTTCCATCTCTTCATAACCCTCATATTTTAGTGGGTTTGGTGCTAAGCATTATCTTTGCCAAGAATTATGCATTGAAGTGTGAAGAGGATGGGTCTCTATCTACCTAGTAGGCAACTCTTGATGAAATATAGTGCACCTCATGGTGTGTTGTTACCTATAGGTAGTAGGGGTAAGTATTTCTTCTTGAGCTATCCTATGGGATTGTTCTTCATGTAACTTCTACTCAAGGATTCTTTCTTCATGCATTTAATGTTCATACATCCATTGATGGTGTAATATTTGTTCCTATTCATGTTTATGATCTAATTATTCTCTTTCATGATGCAAATCCTCCAATTGATATTGGAGTAATTGCTCTCTCTGGTGAGCATTAGGTCTAGGTAGTCGATCTGTGTGATCCATTGTGTAAGGCCACTGATTTCTCACCTTGATGCGAGGGGTTTTAGCTATTTTTGTTCTTGTAGAAGGGATAACTACCCTCTTACCTCATTCAATTGAGGCTACATTCACTCTATGTTCAACCCTAGGGGTATTGCCCTCATGTATTGATGGTGCGGGTGTATGGCATGCTCGTGTAGAACACTCACCACGCTCATGTATGGGATGAACTCTATCTTCATCGCACCCACTCTTGAATTGAGAATGTGTGGAAGAAGGGGGTCTATGGGTTGCATTTGGACCATACCTATCTAAATGATTTAACTTGTGAGTTTTCCAAGGTTGGTCAGGAGGAGTATCTCCCCCACTTCGACTAAGCAAAGGCATGTACTCTGCACCCTACTTAGAAGTGTTTGTAGATATGTGGGGTACATGGATGCATGGAACCCCTCTGTTAGGCCCCTCATTGGGTAGATTTTGTCTAGAAACATCATGTGATGAATGAGGTCTAGAAGGATCCTCATCATGGTCACGAGGAGTTCCCATAGGAATCCTCCTAGTAGGGGTCTCTCGATGAGTGGATCCCCCATGGGTAGAGTTGTCTCCGTGAAGACTACTTGAATGTCATTCAGGTAAAGGTTGGTCATGTGGGCTATATCTGAGGCGTTCAGAGCCTTCTCGTGCATTTCCAGTCACCTCAGTTGGTATCTGGGCATGACTTCATGTAGTGACCATTTTGATTATGATTATGTATGTAATTAGGAAATAAATAATGTATACAAATGATTATCTCTTTTAAGGATTAATTATGTTCCTAAAACTAGCTTGTGTGTTGTAATTTATTGAATATCTTGATTTGCTCTTGTTCGAGTTTGAAAATAGTTGATGTAATGCTCAAATGTTTAAGGGTTTTCACCTGTACGCTCTCACACACTAACTCGGTGATGAAGTTTGGATTGTGAAACCCACCAGGATATGGAGATGAAACCCATATCCGATGAGGGAGCACAAGTCCTACCAGTCCTCACCCAGTTCACCATGATCAGTGATACACCTTTCGAAGAAGAGTGCATGCAATTTTTCATGGCTATGATGGATCTTGGAGTTGGCCTTGGCCAAGAATGGGGTTCAAAAATCCATAATACAAGCCAAACATGTGGTGATGAAGGCCACCATTGGTCTTGATCAAGTGGTTGGATGTCACTTCCAACTCACTTGATGTTAAATTTACAACGTGAAGTGTGTGTGGTTCATTTTAATTTATGCAAAAGAAAAATGTAAGATAGAGCATACGATGAATTTTCACTAATGCATAAAGTACATTTTAAATTCCCAAATATGAATAAAAAATGTTTTACTTTTCAAAAATTTGATAGTGCAAACCTAAATGAGAACAACCTTTAAGCAGGCCACATGCAGGTAAACCCTAACAAATAATTTACTCAGGGGTCATCTCTATGAAAAATGAATCTGTAGAAGTTACCATCAGACACATATTTAGTTAGAGATGTGGGCCATTGGATTCTAGGGAAATTAGTAGCAGAGGCTATTGTTCCTAGAAGCGGTTGCTAACAAAAAAGTAGAAACTTAAAATTTTCTTTGAAAATTTTCTAGGTTTTTTACTTAAAATTGCTACTTAAGTTTTTATTTTCTAGAAAAACATAATAGAAATTAGGGAAAGAGCCACTTAAGGGTGAAGCCCTCATTTGAATAAGATGTCACAATTATAGTTTTTTTATTCTACTTCGAGGTCGTTAGAGATCAGGGCAGTGAACCTGCTAACCATTAGAGTCGATGGTAGTGGCCACTGTGAGTTGCGCTTGCTCAGAAAGGTGGTACCTAAAAATGCAAAAATCGAGAAAATAGCTAGTTAGCAACAATTTTTGGAAAATATGGAAAGAGTCCCACATGTGATCACTGCTTTAAAATTGACAAAATATCTAACATATGTAGACACCTAAAATACATTGTGTTTAGGAGACTACTCATATGGATACATCTAAAAACCATATGACTAATATTGGACCTTTCCAAGAGCTAGAAGTGGTCCTAACCACTCAAAAGGGGTAGTTATAGCCCATTCAATATTAGTCGCTATCAATCAGAGTGGTTGCCAGCACTGGCTACTGAAACTAAGAGTGGCCACACCTAGTTGCTGCTCTAGATAACGATTAGCATTGAAACACATTCTGGACATGAATATGAGCCTAGATCATGCAGTCTAAATGCACTTGCATTATGGGTGAGCAAGTTTTGGAATGGATCTCCTAGAGTTCCTCATGACTGCCCCTTCAATGAAAATATGTGACTGATCCTTCCCCCTTTGACGGTCATTTGTATGCAGATCTAGATTTTGGCTTCTCCAGGAAGTCAAGATCTAGATCTAGATTTGAATTTGGGAGGTCTACATATGCATCCTTGCAAGAAAAAGAAATATTCATGAATATCATAATTTTTGTGCAGTGGAGCCCTAGCAAATTGGAGAGTGATTCCATACCCCTTTGAGGAGTAGTGAAGCATTGTCCAGTTAAGCAATGACTACGAGCCTAGATCTAGTTTATCAATTATCAATTAAGCAATGACTACGAGACTAGATCTACTCATAATTATTCTGAGTTTTAGCATAGATATTTCATTACTTTCTATTTTATCACTTAATGTTAGAATATATCTGGCTTCCTTAATGCATTTTAATGGTGATTTCTGAGTTATCAATGCATTCTTGCTTAAGTTTTGCTTCATTATGATTTTATTATGCTTTTACATCATTCTTTGCAGATATACTTGTTAGTCTTACAATGGCACTGAGAGGGGGGGTGAATCAGTGTAGTTCTTTAAACTTAAATTCATAGCTCTTAAAACTGAAATAATGAAACCTTAAAACCAGATAAAGCAAGTATCACAAGAGAACATCACACAACACAAGATTTAACGAGGTTCACCAATTTGGCTACTCCTCAAGAATGACTTCTTGGACTACCATCCAAATCTAGCCTTTGCAAAGCACCAACTTTACAATCAATTTACCAGCACCCACTGGAAGGAGCACCAACCCCTTATTTATCTGCACCAATAGAAAGGAGCACCAACCCCTGATTTACCAGCACCAAATGGAAGGAGCACCAACCCCTTATTTATCTGCACCAATAGAAAGGAGCACCAACCCCTGATTTACCAGCACCAACTAGAAGGAGCACCAACCCCTGATTTACCAGCACCAACTGGAAGGAGCACCAACCCCTAATGCCAAGCACCAACCTGGACTTCAATTTGAATCTATAGGTTTAACAGTAAGATACCTTTTCTTTTGCAAGACCCTGACTGGTCTTCTTCACCTTTGCATTCTCTACATACTCTTCTCTCTCTACGCAATCACTTCGCACACTCTGCTTCGTTGCAGTCGAACTTCACGATCGTCTTCTCCCTTTTGTGCACTCTGCTCTCTTTGCGAATTTCGCACTTAGCACGATTCGACATGACTTGCTCTCTTTGCACACTTCGCCATCATCTCACCGCTTCTGCACTTTCTACGCTCTTACGACCACATTTCACACTTTGACACGCATTCGATGACTTATCCAACTACCTCACAATTCTCCAAACAACCCTCCTTTTATAACAATATTTTCATGATGAAAACCCTAATCTTAGTCGGCTTGCATAACAAATGTAAACCCTAATCTTAGTCAGCTTTCATAACAACTATAAACCCTAATATTAGTCGGCTGTCATCGGTCTTAGTCGGCTTCAACTCATGAAGATATTCGGTAATTCCACCGCTCGAAGATTTCATTCGATAACAGTCCCTATAGCCGCCGCACTGACTTTTGTTCACTCTTCATATTTTAGCTGCATGAATTCACTCTATATCTGCCCCTGTAAATGCTATAGAGATGTCGGTCCACTGTCATACTTCTCATTTCAGTTGGGTTCTCCTTCTTGACTTGCACATTTACGACCTATCATGAAATCATGACATTTCTACCTCTGTAGCTTCTTTTGTTGTTGTTGTCATGAAAATACATGTCACGATATCACGACACTTTTTCTTTCTCTGTCTTTCTCCTTGCTTTGGCCCATGAAAATACAACATGTCGCGATATCGTGACACTTTTTCTTTCTCTCTCTTTCTCTTTGCATCGGACCGTGAAAATGCTACATGTCGCGATATCATGACACTTTTTCTCCTTACGCTTTCTCTTTGCTTCGGCCCCCAAAAATACATGTCGCGATATCACGACACTTTTTCTCCTTGCTTTTTCTCTTAGCTTCGGCCCGCGAAAATACATGTCACGATATCGTGACACTTTTTCTCCTTGCTCTTTCTCTTAGCTTTGGCCCTCGAAAATACATGTCGTGATATCACGACACTTTTTCTCCTTGCTCTTTCTCTTAGCTTTGGCCCATGAAAATACAACATGTCACGAAATCATGACACTTTTTCTCCTTGCATTTTCTCTTCTCTTCTGGCCATGAAAATGCAACATGTCACGATATCGCGACACTTTTTCTCCTTGCATTTTCTCTTCTCTTCTGGCCGCGAAAATGCAACATGTCGCGATATCGTGACACTTTTTCTCCTTGCATTTTCTCTCTCCTATTTTAGTCATGAAAATGCGACATGTCGTGAAATCATGACACTTTTCCAACTTACTTTCTCTCTCCTATTTTAGTCACGAAAATGCGACATGTCATGAAATCGTGACACTTTTCTTACTTGTTCTCTTTCTTCGAACTTGTCGCGAAATCATGACACTTCTTCTGCTTTCTCTTTCTCTTCCAACATGTCACGAAATCATGACAGTTTTTCCACTTGCCTTTTTCTCTTCCAACATGTCATGAAATCGTGACAGTTTTTCCTGCTTTTTCTCTCTCTTCCAACATGTCGCGAAATCGTGATAGTTTTTCCACTTGCCTTTTTCTCTTCCAACATGTCACAAATTCGTGATAGTTTTTCTTGCTTTTTTCTCTTCCAACATGTTGAAATCGTGACGTTTTTCTTGCTTTTTCTCTTCCAACATGTCACGAAATCGTGATAGTTTTTCCTTTTTTTCTCTTCCAACATGTCATGAAATCACGATAGTTTTTCCTGCTTTTTCTCTCTTCCAACATGTCATGAAATCATGACAGTTTTTCCTACTTTTTCTCTCTCTTCCAACATGTCATGAAATTGTGATAGTTTTTCTTGCCTACTGTATATGTCATGATATCGTGACACTTTTCTTACTTGTCTTTTTCTTTGATCTTTTGCATATGGGCCACTTCGGTCTTCTTGGAAAATCACTGTACATACTCTGAATAACCTTTGAACTCCTGTCTTCTGCATCTGAATAGCTTTTGAACTTCCTGTCCACTGCATCAACAGATCTATCTAACTGTGTTGACAACAATGACAATACTGTTGCTGCACCTTGCTCAACAATCTCCCCCTTTGGAATTGTTGGCAACACATGTGCAATTTCCTGTAACTCTTCTCCCCCTTTGACAATAATACCAAAGGGCTACTGCAGACTCCCCCTAGTCCATGCACAACATTCTCAGGCAAAATTTATTACACTTAGCAAAAATCATGAACATGAGCAAAAAGATAATCAAATACTTAAATGCTCCCCCCGAGAATGTGATCCCCGTAGCTAGTCAATTCTTGGGAAGTGTGACCACTCCCAATTTATTGCGAAGGTACTCAAAAACTTCCTTGGGCAATGGTTTTGTGAAGATATCTGCTACTTGCTCTGTAGTTGGAACAAAATCCAACTTAACCTCACCTTCCGCAACTTTCTCCTTCAAAAAGTGATACTTGATAGCAATGTGTTTTGTGCGTGAATGCATAACCGGATTCTTGGAGATGTTAATGGCACTGGTGTTATCACACTTAACTGATATTGGCTCACTGAAGTTAATACCAAGATCTTTCAAGGTTTGTTTCATCCATAATACCTGCGTACAACATGTTGTCGCTGCAATATATTCTACCTCTGCTATCGATAAAGAAACTGACTCTTGTTTCTTACTGTGCCATGCGACCAACCTGTCTCCAAGATAGAATGCACCTCCATTGGTACTCTTTCTATCATCGACACATCCTACCCAATCTACATCTGAATACACAATAAGGGTGAAGTCCTTACCTTTCGGATACCATAACCCATACTCCATAGTACCCTTGAGGTACCAAAAAATCCTCTTCATTGCTGTCACATGAGTCTCCTTGGGATTAGCCTGAAATCATGCTACCATGCATACTGCCCGCAAAATATCTGGTCTGGTAGCTATCGAGTATCAGTAAGCTCCCAATCATAGATCTGTACATGGTTTGATCAATAGGTGGAGATTTGTCATCCTTGCTCAACTTGCAACCTATCATCATGGGAGTGCTAACTGGCTTACAATCCTCCATTGTGAACTTTTTAAACATCTCTTTCACATATTTAACTTTGAGAAATAAATATGCCCTTCTTATTTTGATTAACTTGCAACCCGAGGAAATACGAAAGTTCACCAATCATTGACATTTCAAATTCTTTCTGCATCTTATTTGCTAAATCTTTACACGACTCATCTTTGTTGCTGCCAAATATGATATCATCTTTCTTAAACCCTTGTTGAGTGAGATAGTTGTCTAGCCTTGCATACCATGCTCGGGGTGCCTGTTTCAAGCCATATATCTTCAACTTACAAACCAAGTTGGGATCATCACCAAGCTGGAAACCATTCGGCTGCTCAATATAAACCTCTTCTTCAAGCTTCCCATTCAAAAATGCTGATTTCACATCCGTCAAAAAAATTGTCAAGTGACTCACACTTGTACCAACTTTTGTCCAACACTGTACCAACACTGCAATTTTATCGCCAACTCTGTGCAAGCATTAAACACTGTACCACAACACCAACCAAATCCCTTTTTACATTTTCAACTTGGTCTATGTTTTCTACAGTCACCGCTGGTCACACCTTACTTTCAACTGTTCGAATCAGGAGACAACATTTTGTCAAACACTTCACGGCCAACTATAGTGCACCTTACTCAAACTCATACTTCTGGACCTCGGATAGGTATGATTCACAAAGCAAAGTTGCTCATCTTGATGAGCTAAACATGAATCAATAATCAGACTTCAATATTTTTCACCACAGCATCATAATAGATCTAACAATCTTCACGTCAATGTGTAGTTCAAATACACACTGCTTTTATCGAAACACATATATGCGGCTAGGGCAACATTCTTTCACTAACCAAATTATCTGAACTGTTATAATCCTTAACTTTGGACAGTGGTAGTAAGAACCATCAACAGTACAACAATGACATATAGCAATACTACCAATAATGACAACTCTCAATTTAATCACCACCCTTCACGACACTTCCACAAACAACTACATGAACTGAAAACACACTTCGACAACTATACGACAACTTCCCCGACTACTTGCCTTTCATCCTCCGGTAATCAAACAAATACATAGGAGCATTAAAATGAAACTTCAAGATTGCTCCCCCTGAGGATGTGCTACCTGGAGTTGCTTAGTGCAATAGCGGAGTAGTCTCCTTCACTCCAAGGAGACACGATTTCCTTTCTTCTATCTTTCTCCAAACTTTCTTGAACTCGGGCTTGGATTTTTCAACTACATCCCTGTTTTGCACCTTTTTGTGAACTCGAACATTTCTCTTGTGTGGTTGTCTCTTGTGCATCCTTGATGAATGATTATTTTCCTTTCTTTTATGTACATGATTTATTCCCTGTCTGTGTTGCGTTCTTTGCGTCTGATGAAATCTACTGTTTTGCCTTAGATTAGATACAAAAGTGCTTGGACAAAACCTTGCTATGTGCCCATGACCATTACATTGAAAACATTGTACATAGTGTTCACTCAGAAACGTAGATGTATTTCTACCAGCATAACTCTTTGATTTATTATTCAATCCACAATAAATTGCCTTGTGACCATACTCGGTTGCATCCGAAACAATAGCCATTAAAAGTATTATTATGAATAGAGTGAGAGTGATAGAACCTCTTTTGTTGTGGTTGCTTTGCTGTAGATCTCCTTTGATATTTTCTTCCTTTTGAAGATTCAGCTTCAAACTTTTCTTGCTTCGATCCTTCAACAATGAACTTCTTCTTCTCTACAGAGTTGGAAGATGAAGGTTGTTCAACTTCATATCCAAGACCACGCTTATCCGTGGAGCTTCTTTGTTGGCTTATCATTTTATCTAGCAACTCTGTGCTCTTCTCGAATTTGAGATTTGTATTGGCCTCTTCTAGTTGTTTCTTCAATAAAACAATCTCTTCCTCTTGTTTGCAGCAACCAATCTCTTTCTCATTGATCTCGTGACCTGAGAGTTTCTTCAATCCTTTTGAATTCTTCTACCCGTACTTTCAAACTGGTTATTATTTCATTTGCATCCTCAAGCTTTCTTGAGATTTCCTTATTCCTTTTTCTTTCTATCTTCAATTCATCCAGAGCTGCAATTAGTTCCTCTTTCAAATTTATTTCTGCATCAATTTCTTCTTCATCACATTCCTCGTTCTTTTTTTGTTTCTTCTTCGAGTGTCATGAAAAGACCTCCACCTGTTTCCTTTTTAGAATCATCCTCTAGGACTTCATTAACTCTCAGCATATATGCCTCTATGTTCTCATCGTCATTCAACTTTAATGCTTCAAACTGAGCTTGATGTGTTTGTAACTTGGCCTCCTTGATCTCATCGTCTCCTTCATGAATACTCCTTAGTTTGTCCCATATTTCTTTTGCCATTTTACAACTCATGATCTTTACCAGTTCACTGTCTACTAATCCGCACCTGATAGCATTCTTTGCTTTTGAGTCATTCTCAAATAGATTCTTATCGATAGCATCGGTTGGAGGAGTGATGGGTATTGTGTATTCACTGTCTACTGAATCCCAGATGTCGTATCCCAAAGCACAAAGATATGCCTACATCCTGATTCTCCAGATCACGTAATTAGTTCCATCAAACAAAGGTGCTTTGTTTGATGAGAAGTCTTCAACCTTTTCTGGTTCAATTTTCTCTTCCACAGGAACTAAAACTGACTGAGATGCCCTTTTGGAGGAGGATCTATTCTTCTTACCCATTGCATACTAATCCAAGATCAACCTTGACTGATTTAGCTTGAGAAGGGAACTTGGCTCTGATACCAATTGTTAGTCTTACAATGGCACTAAGAGGGGGGGTGAATCAGTGTAGTTCTTTAAACTTAAATTCATAGCTCTTAAAACTAAAATAATGAAACCTTAAAACCAGATAAAGCAAGTATCACAAGAGAACATCACACAACACAAGATTTAATGAGGTTCACCAATTTGGCTACTCCTCAAGAATGACTGCTTGGACTACCATCCAAATCCAGCCTTTGCAAAGCACCAACTTTACAATCAATTTACCAGCACCCACTGGAAGGAGCACCAACCCCTTATTTATCTGCACCAACAAAAAGGAGCACCAACCCCTGATTTACCAGCACCAACTGGAAGGAGCACCAACCCCTTATTTATCTGCACCAACAAAAAGGAGCACCAACCCTTGATTTACCAACACCAACTGGAAGGAGCACCAACCCTTGATTTACCAGCACCAACTGGAAGGAGCACCAACCCCTAATGCCAAGCACCAACCTGGACTTCAATTTGAATCTATAGGTTTAACAGTAAGATACCTTTGCTTTTGCAAGACCCTGACTGGTCTTCTTCACCTTTGCGTTCTCTGTGCACTCTGCTCTCTCTACGCAATCACTTCGCACACTCTACTTCATTGCAGTCAAACTTCATGATCGTCTTCTCCCTTTTGCGCACTCTGCTCTCTTTATGAATTTTGCACTTAGCACGATTCGACATGACTCTGCTCTCTTTGTGCACTTCGCCATCATCTCACCGCTTCTGTGCTTTCTGCGCTCTTACGACCACATTTCACACTTCGACACGCATTCGATGACTTATCCAACTACCTCACAATTCTCCAAATAGCCCTCCTTTTATAACAATATTTTCATGATGAAAACCCTAATCTTAGTCGGCTTGCATAACAAATGTAAACCCTAATCTTAGTCGACTTTCATAACAACTGTAAACCCTAATCTTAGTCGGTTGTCATCGGTCTTAGTCGGCTTCAACTCATGAAGATATTCGGTAATTCCACCGCTCGAAGATTTCATTCGGTAATAGTCCCTGTAGCCGCCACACTGACTTTTGTTCACTCTTCATATTTTAGCTACATGAATTCACTCTGTATCTGCCCCTGTAAATGCTGTAGAGATGTCGGTCCACTGTCATACTTCTCATTTCAGTTGGGTTCTCCTTCTTGACTTGCGCATTTATGACCTATCACGAAATCATGACATTTCTGCCTCTGTAGCTTCTTTTGTTGCTGTTGCCACGAAAATACATGTCGCGATATCGCGACACTTTTTCTTTCTCTGTCTTTCTCCTTGCTTTGGCCCGCGAAAATACATGTCGCGATATCATGACACTTTTTCTTTCTCTCTCTTTCTCTTTGCATCGGACCGCAAAAATGCTACATGTCACGATATCGCGACACTTTTTCTCCTTACGCTTTCTCTTTGCTTCGGCCCCCAAAAATACAACATGTCACGATATCGCGACACTTTTTCTCCTTGCTTTTTCTCTTAGCTTCGGCCCGTGAAAATACAACATGTCGTGATATCGCGACACTTTTTCTCCTTGCTCTTTCTCTTAGCTTTGGCCCCGAAAATATACATGTCGCGATATCACGACACTTTTTCTCCTTGCTCTTTCTCTTAGCTTTGGCCCGCGAAAATACAACATGTCGCGAAATCGTGACACTTTTTCTCCTTGCATTTTCTCTTCTCTTCTGGCCATGAAAATGCAACATGTCACGATATCGCGACACTTTTGTGCACTCTACTCTCTTTGCTAATTTCGCACTTAGCACGATTCGACATGACTTGCTCTCTTTGTGCACTTCACCATCATCTCGCTACTTCTACGCTTTCTGTGCTCTTATGACCACATTTCACACTTCGACACGCATTCGACGACTTATGCTACTAACCTCACAATTCTCCAAACAACCCTCCTTTTATAACAATATTTTCATGATGAAAACCCTAATCTTAGTCGGCTTGCATAACAAATGTAAACCCTAATCTTAGTCGACTTTCATAACAATTGTAAACCCTAATCTTAGTCGGTTGTCATCGGTCTTAGTCAACTTCAACTCATGAAGATATTCGATAATTCCACTGCTCGAATATTTCATTTGATAACAGTCCCTATAGCCGTCGCACTGACTTTTGTTCACTCTTCATATTTTAGCTGCATGAATTCACTCTGTATTTGCCCCTATAAATGCTATAGAGATGTTGGTCCACTGTCATACTTCTCATTTTAGTTGGGTTCTTCTTCTTGTCTTGCGCACATACGACTTGTCACGAAATCATGAAATTTCTGCCTCTGTAGCTTGTTTTGTTGTTGTTGCCACGAAAATACATGTCACGATATCACGACACTTTTTCTTTCTTTGTCTTTCTCCTTGCTTTGGCCCGCAAAAATACATGTCGCGATATCGTGACACTTTTTCTTTCTCTCTCTTTCTCTTTGCATCGGACCGCAAAAATGCTACATGTCACGATATCATGACACTTTTTCTCCTTACGCTTTCTCTTTGCTTCGGCCCCCAAAAATACATGTCGCGATATCGCGACACTTTTTCTCCTTGCTCTTTCTCTTAGCTTTGGCCCCCGAAAATACAACATGTCACGATATCGCAACACTTTTTCTCCTTGCTCTTTCTCTTAGCTTTGGCCCGCAAAAATACATGTCGCGAAATCGTGACACTTTTTCTCCTTGCATTTTCTCTTCTCTTTTGGCCGTGAAAATGCAACATGTCGCGATATTGCAACACTTTTTCTCCTTGCATTTTATCTTCTCTTCTGGCTGCGAAAATGCAACATGTCACGATATCGCGACACTTTTTCTCCTTGCATTTTCTCTTCTCTTCTGGCCGCGAAAATGCAACATGTCACGATATCGCGACACTTTTTCTCCTTGTATTTTCTCTCTCCTATTTTAGTCGTGAAAATACGACATGTCGCGAAATCGTGACACTTTTCCAACTTACTTTCTCTCTCCTATTTTAGTCACAAAAATGCGACATGTCGCGAAATCGCAACACTTTTCTTACTTGTTCTCTTTCTTCGAACTTGTCGTGAAATCATGATAGTTCTTCCTGCTTTCTCTTTCTCTTCCAACATGTCACGAAATCACGACAATTTTTCCACTTGCCTTTTTCTCTTCCAACATGTCACGAAATCGTGACAGTTTTTCCTAATTTTTCTCTCTCTTCCAACATGTCGCGAAATCACGATAGTTTTTCCACTTGCCTTTTTCTCTTCCAACATGTCATGAAATCGCGACAGTTTTTCCTGCTTTTTCTCTCTCTTCCAACATGTTGCGAAATCGTGATAGTTTTTCTACTTGTCTTTTTCTCTTCCAATATGTCGTGAAATCGCGACAGTTTTTCCTGCTTTTTCTCTCTCTTCCAACATGTCACGAAATCGCGATAGTTTTTCCTGCTTTTTCTCTCTTCCAACATGTCATGAAATCACGATAGTTTTTCTTGCTTTTTCTCTCTCTTCCAACATGTCACGAAATCGTGACAGTTTTTCCTGCCTGCTATATATGTCACGATATCGTGACACTTTTATTACTTGTCTTTTTATTTGATCTTTTGTAAATGGGCCACTTCGGTCTTCTTGAAAAATCATTGTACATACTCTAAATAACCTTTGAACTCTTGTCTTATGCATCTGAATAGCTTTTGAACTTCCTGTCCACTGCATCAACAGATCTATTTGACTGTGTTGACAACAATGACAATACTATTGCTGCACCTTGCTCAACAATACTAATAACGTCTCATATTGAAAGGTAGTAGGTTCTACTGATTGTTTGTTGTTGTTTCTTGTATGCAAGTTATAGGTTCCAAGACCAAGTCAAAGCATTCAAAGTGTCAAATCCCTCCAGACAAGCGAAGAAGAAGAAGGCATCAGTAAGCCCTTATACAAGTTTGTGTGTGAGATCTGGAGGCCTGTGGATTGCACCATCCCCTTTGCGGGGGGCCTTTATATCTGCTTGTAATTATTGTATCAAATAGGGTATCCCTAAGAGGGACCAATATGTAATTGAAGTTTCAAATAAATCAATAAAATATATCTCTTGAATTTGTTACTTCCATGTCATTTATGCATTCATGGTATTTTATTTTCATATTATGCTACAAGTAGACTAGGTGCCCACTTCTCGAGGTTGTACAGATGGCAATCATGGTGGGACCCCACCTGGTTTTCTATTTTTAGGTATTTTGTTGATGTTTTTATGATTTTTTATGTGCAGGTCTAGCCGCTTTGGTCAACAGTGACTAGCGGGAAGAAATTGATTTTGAAGACAGTGGCCAATAGTATCCACTCTATTCGATAGTTTCCAGTAGAAAATTAGTAATAAAGAGTAGCCTATGCTTCATTGGATGTGTATTTTAGGTTGGAGCAACTCCATTTTGTTTTAACTTTCTCTGTTTGAGTTTTTTTGTTAGAAGATAGTAAGAAAATTTTCATTTAATTAAGAAAACATATAAAAATACTAAAAGAAATATGCATTGAAGCTTTTTAGTTTTCTTAGTTTTCTTCTAGTCACTGCTAGGAACAACAAACCTCTATTTTCAAGGTCTACCCTAGTCTCCAGTGGTCTAGATTTTTGTTTGTTAAACTTGCTTGCATGGGGCCCGGCTAGAGGCCATTGTTTCACAAGGTAGAAATGCATTCTCTAAAAGTCATTGAATTACTTAGATGTACATTTTTTGAAAATAAAATATTATTTTATCAGGCATTGTTGTGGCTGATCCACAACGTACCCCAAAATTGGGGACCCACCTTTTTGCATGTGTTCCAAGAAGACCGAAGTAGCCCATAGGCTAAATATCAAGAAAAAAAAGCAAAATATCCAAGGAGAAAAGTGTTGCGATATCATGACATGTTGTATTTTCGTGACTGTACAGGAAAAAGTGTCGTGATATCGCGACATGTTGCATTTTCACGACCGTACAGGAAAAGTGTCGTGATATCGCGACATGTTGCATTTTCGCGATTCAAAATGGGAAAACAAGCAAAGGATGAAAAGGTGTCGTGATATCGCTACATGTTGCTCCATCACGGCCATACGAGGAAAGAAAGAATCCGAGGAGAAAAGTGTCACGATATCGCGACATGTATTTTCACGACCGTACAGGAAAAAGTGTCACGATATCATGACATGTTGCATTTTCACGATCGTACAGGAAAAGTGTCGTGATATCGTGACATGTTGCATTTTCGTGATTCAAAATGGGCAAACAAGCAAAGGATGAAAAAGTGTCGCGATATCGCGACATGTTGCATTTTCGCGATTCAAAGCAACAAAGGAGAGCAAGGGGGCAAAACTGTCGCAATATCGCGACATGTTCCATTTTTGCCAAGGTAACGGACCTGCATAGTGACGTGGACATAAGGAAAAAATCCAATGATTAAGACAAGCGTTACATAAGGGATATTTAATGATTCAAAATCATCCAAGATGGTCGTTATGCGCGGAGGGAAACAGACGTAAGCCTATGTGGAGAAAACGTAGCAAAGGGCCACAAAATGGAAACCAAAGCACACGCATGCAGAGAAGGTGAAACAAACAATCAGGGAAGGTGAAACGAACAGCCATCGAAAAACAAAAAATAAACCGTCATGGAGGGAAAAATAATTCTTTGAAAAAGTTTAAATACGCCATTCAAAGAGGCCAGAGGTGGAGGAACTTTTCAGAGAAGATTGCAGTAATGAAGGCAAGGCCTTAGCACTGGGTTTCTCTGGATATTTTCTTCCACATTAGACTGGTTTTTCTTCTTCCATAGAAAGGGTTGGAAACTGCCGCGAGCAGAGTTGCAGAGCTGAAGGCGAAAAGGCCATTCCGGACCTGTTTGAGTTGTTTTCCTTCTACAGATTGGTTTGGGAAAACCAGAAATTCTGCTATTGTAAAAGGACATATTTTTAATGCAGAATTTTTTTCAGAAATTTGCATCTTGTGGGCAATAAAGAAGGAGACTTTCTTTGCATGCTATGGATTTAATGTTTATTTATTTTTTATTTTTTTAGATTTCGAATTTATAGATAATGTTAATGCCATTTTTTTTGGGTTACATTAAGCGAATATTTGAAATCTGAATTTTATTTCATACCCTAGGAACCAACACTTAGCTTTATCCAGATTGTTCTTGTTTGCAGGTCCAATAGGTTAGGTTGCATGCACAAAAATCTCACATCTTTGGTTTTGTCGTAATAGGATTGCATCATACTGAAAGCATTTTATTTTTAGTTTTCTGCATTTAATTTTCATTCTTTCTGCATTTTATTTTATTTTATTTTATTTTCCAGAAGTTTTAACTTTTCAAGGCATTAAAATGAACATCTACAAAATATCAAAATTTGAGAAACAATGAACAATCACTAAAGTTTTCATGATGAAATAAACCAACATTGCCCCTTGTTTACAGTTACTTGCAATCACTAAGGTGTTCCAAGCGTTTAAATTGAACATATTTATTCGAGATTATCAATACACACATTGTAAATGCTAATACAGCGGAGACCTTGGAGAAGTTGTTTGTCTAACTTCTTTGCAAGAGGGGATTTGGAACCCAAATCCTAAAGGAGAGTGTACTTTCATAGCTGGGTGAAAATACCACTCAACAGATTGGTGCTAGAAGGAGGGCCTGAATTGTTTTATTTTAGTATGATTTAAATGCTATAGGGATTTAAATTTTGAATATTTCATGCCTTATTGGTTATTATATTTAGCCCTCTTTTAACAATACAGCCTTGTACTGTTAGAAGGAGGACATGAATTGCTATGTATCATCTTAACGCTTTTTGATTGTTCACATAGGAATAAGATGTTTAAATAAGGTGTTTTGATTGTACATTGTTTTAGAATATTGCTTTGTCGTGGTTCCTTCTTTCATTCTTGAATAATAAATTGGTTTTGGAGCTATTCTTTGAATTTTGCTAATTACAAGATTTTCTCTGTGTCGCAGGTTTTCTTTGAGGCATTGAGGGTTGTGGCTGATCTTGCAGGGTAGTTTCATTTACAAGCTGGACCCATCGCATCGCATCACGACTAGGTACAATTCAACCGAGGAAACCATATTCTAAAGCCTCCCACTCACTCGTAGGAATCCAAGGAACAAAACCAAACAAATTGTGGTCCTGCCAGATATTCCTGTTACAAAGGGGCCTTCAATTTCAGGCACACCTAGAAGACTTGCATCGGTCGTGTCATTTGCCACTAGTGTACCCATTATTAGTACCATTTCCATGGCTCTAGTAGGGTTATCATCGTTTATTTTGAATCAAATGGCCCAACCTCCACCACCTCCTTGGTACGAAGCCAATAACATTCCTTTGAACATTGTAGGGGATATTCACGAGATCCCTAAGAATATAGAGAGATTTTTGCCCAAATACAAGCTGGATGGCCCAAGGACTGTAGAAGAGCATATTCAGGCCTATAGGGATGTTTTGATAGGATTGCAAGTTCAGCATGAAGATGTGGCTTGTAGACTCTTCCCCATGAGCCTAGACCCAGTGGCCTACAAATGGTACATTTGCTTACCTACTGGTTCCATTACGTTATGGATACAAATGGAGGATGCTTTTGTCAACCAATTCAGGTCACCATTAGATCCCACCATCATCTATAATCAGTTCATTACATGCAAAAGAGGCCAGGGTGAGCCAATCCAAACTTTTAATCAAAGATTTTAGAAATGATATAATAGAGCAATTCGGCATTTTACCATTGATCCCACAGTAGCTCTACAAATATATTTTGGGGCATTGGATCCTATGAAGACAATGTTTGCAAGGCAAAATCCTCAAGTTACCACACTGGCTCTAGCTTACAATGAAGCTATGACCATTGAACAACAAATGACACCACAGAGTTATGGGTTTTCCTAGATGCCTATGGTAGGACAATATGGTCCTTACGGTCAAACTCCTATGATGAATTAGATCATGGCACCGCAAATGTCATGCATAAATTCTTTGCCTTATCAACAACCATACTCATCAGCACCTGCTTATGAACCCATTCCAATTCAACCAATCACATCCATTCCTCCATTTTTGCAAAATAGTCAATAGACTATGCAAGGAGCTAGTCTGGTTAATTCTCAGGCTATGGTTCCTTTACCCAATCCAATTCTAATTCAAAGTGTGAATCCCTACGCAAATCAAGTGGCTCAAAATCCAACTCTAGTATTGAGTCAAGATCTCACCAATCATGCAAATCCTACTAGAACTAGCAATAACATAGCTCAGCCAAAAGAGATTTATTCAGAGGTTGAAGAACTCAAAAGGATAGTTCACAAACTGAGTAATGATCTGGTTCAGAAATAGAAGTACGAATCCCATGCCTCTTATCCAAATCAAAATTTTAACAATAGAGGGAGACAGTGGAATACGAAGCCGAACAATGGGGGTGTGCCTTCCCCCATTGCTAATCAGATAGATACTTCTATAGGACCAGGTCACTCTAGTTCCATTCTCAATCTTTCTAATTTTGTGTAGGAAAAGGGGTGTAGATTGCATAACACAAAGGAGCATAATGAAAGGAGTTGTCCCAAAATTGCTAGGTATACCCATTGTCTCCAATCTCAAGTGGATGATTTGGAACTCGTGCCGAATGAGGGTCCACCCCAACATCAACAAGGAGAGGACAAAATTTTGATGGTGGAAACTCTATATCATCAAGAGAGTGGGAATGAGGAAGAAGAGGATGAAATCTTGGAACAGGAAGTGCAAGCTTTTAGAGAATTTAGAAATGGGAACCATGGATACCATTTGAGGAGTAAACTCAAATCCCCTAAAACATCCTCAAATCCACTAAACAATTCTACTATTCCTCCCGATGCTAAGGCTGATAATAACCCCCATCCTCCATCTGGAAGAGAAACGTCTAAGGACATACAAAAAACATTAAGCCTGAGAAGTCAACTTATGACATAGTGGAGGATTTAAGGAAGTCCAAGTCTAGCCTTTCATTTTTAGAGGCGGCTAGGTTGCCTGGCCAAAAGGAAGCATTGATAAAGGCTTTGGGCTCATCTAGTCAAATACAGGAAGGAAAAGAAGTTGAATCTCACATGGTTTTACAAAAGGAAAGACGAGATGTCCCTCCTTTTTTATTGATTGTGAGGATTGCTGGCAAAAATTTGCACAATTTTTTGGTGGACACAGGGGCCACAAGTAACCTCATGCCTACAGAAATTTGTCAAATGCTAGGCCTAAAGCCTATTTCTGCCAAATGCAGGGTTTTGCAACTAGACCGTTCTGAGGTAAATGTGGTAGGGACCCTCTACGATGTTAAGATCCAGCTCAATTTTGAACCTAGGGTCCAACAGGTGGTTGATGTTTTGGTTGTCAATATCACAAGTCGATATGGAATGTTACTTGCTAGGGATTGGATGAAAAGTTTGAATGGTTATTTTGCCACTGACTGCTCGCACATGTGGCTACCCTGGAGAGGGATTGCTAATCAAATTAGAGTGGAAAATGATCCAAGGCTTAGGGAAATCATCACTGAATTCAACAAGCCAAATGAAGTTCAATTTTCTAAACTTGAGTTAGGGGTCTATGCTTTTGATGTTGAAAGAGCTACCGAAGAACCTTAAAAAGAAGCAGTTTCCTGTAGGTATTCTGAAGAAGATAATCTTATGGGGTCACTCAAGTTTGATGGATCTAAGTCAAAACAAGGGGCAGGAGCTGGAGTGGAAATCACTTTTCCGAGAAGTAAACCAATGGTTGCTGCCTATAGATTGCAATTTCCTTGCACTAACGTGGCAAAATATGAAGCTCTTATCTTTGGATTACATTTGGATTTGAGCAAGAAGGTTAAGTGTTTGGAAGTATTGGGAGATTTGAAATTGGTTGTCAAACAAGTTAAAGGACAATATACCTGTCGTGACAAAATATTGAGCCTTTATAAAAATAGGGTGAGGGACCTCATTGAGGAATTTGATGCTTTTAATATATCCCTTATTTCTAGGAAAGGAAATTGTACATCTGATTCTCTGGTGGTCACTGCAGGCATGTTAAATCCAGTTGACATAAAAAAATGCAAGAATTTCCATTGAGTTGGTTCCTTCCCCATCGATACCTGATAACATCAAAAATTGGCAAGTTTTTGAGAATGATAGACACATTTTCGAATTTGTTACCAATTCAGGTATTTTTGAGAACCAAATGATTGATGAAGATCAAAGGTGGCAAGAAGAAACAAAAGGAGAGAGCGAAGTTACCTTTCAATCCAACAAGATACCTAAGAACATTGTTTCATTGGAGAAGGTGTTTGATATGGGATATAAAACTAGAAAAGGAAAAAGGGTTCCACCTCCTAAAGATGCTTGTGAACTGATCAATATAGGGAGTGTGGATAATCCGTGTGAAGTGTACATCGCAAAGGCATGTACAACTAATGAGAGAGAAAATATAATATGTGCACTAAAGGATTACAGGGATTGCATTTCTTGGAATTACAATGAGTTGAAAACGTATGATCAGAACGTTATTATGCATACTATCCCTCTAAAATCAGATTCCAAAACCTTCAGACAAAGACAACGACCTGTTAACCCATTGCTTGAGCCCTTGATTGAAAAAGAAGTCAAACGGTTGTTGGACGCAAAGATAATCTTTCCCATTAGGCACTCAACTTGGGTCGCTAATATTTTTCCAGTAAGAAAGAAGAATGGGGAGATAAGGCTATGCATAGATTTTAGAAATCTCAACAAAGCCTCTCAAAAGGATAATTACCCACTGTCGTCAATTGATGAAATCTTGCAAGTGGTGAATGGGTATGAAATGATGTCTTTTCTCGATGGGTATTCTGGATACAATCAGCTTCTTATTCATCCCAATGACAGGATGAATACGGCCTTCACAACCAAATGGGGAACCTTTGCCTATAGAAGAATGCCCTTCGGATTATTATATGCAGGCGCAACATTTTAGTGTGCCATGGATTATGTGTTCAAAGGGCTCATATTTAAATGTATCATTGTGTATGTGGATGACATTCTTGTGTTTTCAAATGAAAGAAAAGATCATGTGAAAGATTTGAGGAAGGTTCTCCAAAGATGTAAAGAGCACGAAATTTCTTTAAATCCAAAAAAATGCATCTTTGGAGTGACAGAAGGAAGATTACTTGGCCATATCATTTCAAAAGAAGGTATCTCCATTGACCCAAAAAGGATAGAAGCTATCCAGAGCTTTCCTCTCCCAGCTAGCAAAAAGGAATTGAGATCTTTCTTTGGAAAAATCAATTTCGTGAGGAAGTTTATTTCTAGCTTCGCTGAGATATCTAAACCATTGAATGAGATGCTCAATAAGGATGTGAATTTCAGATGAGACGAATAAAGTAGGATTGCCTTCCAAAGCATCAAGGATGCTATTTCTAGAGCCCTAGTCCTTATAAGTCCAAATTATTCTAAGCCTTTCTTTATTTATGCTTTCGCATCTGAACACTCTTTTGCGAGTGTCTTGACTCAGAAAGGTGAAGATAACATAGAAAATCCCATAGCTTTTCTAAGCACTCCTTTGAAGGATGCTCAATTGAGGTATTCCATCCTCGATAAGCAAATGTATGCACTTTTCAAAATAGTAAAAAAATTCAAACATTACATCGTGCATAGTAGGGTCTTTGCCATTGTGCCGGATCCTGCTGTTAAAACCATGTTTGTGCAAAACAAGCTAGGTGAGAGAAAAGGTAAATGGATTTCTACCATCCAAGAATTTGACCTTGAGATTCAACCCATGAAGTTAGTTCATGGACAAGGACTTGTGAAAACAATTGCTGAGAACAATCCCTAGGCCACATGCCAATATTCAGATGGAGAGCGCGTTTCTAAAGATGGTTGGTATGTTGATATTGTGTATTTTCTATTAAATGGTAAGTCTCCATCACATCTTAATTCTACCCAAAGAAGATCTGTGAGACTTAAATCTACTAATTTTCATATTTGGTCTGGTGTTCTTTACAGGAAAAATCATGAGGGAATTTACTTACGATGCTTAAATCAAGAAGAAGCTACTCGTGTTTTGTAGGAGTTTCATGGTAAATACGAAACCAGCCATGGTTCAGGAAATTCAACAAACACATCAAATCCTGAGAGTGGGATATTATTGGCCCCACATTTTTAAAGATACACATGCACACGTGCGATCTTGCCATATTTGTCAAATGGCTGCCAATAGAGAAAGGAATGCAGCTATGCCATTGCAACTTGTAGTTGAGATGAGACCATTTGCACAATGGGGATTAGACTTCATCGGGGTTATTAACCCAAATTCTTTAGATTCCCATAAATTCATACTCACAGCTACAGATTATTGCACTAGATGGACAGAAGCAATTTCTACGAAGCAAGCTACCACGGATGTGGTAATAAAATTCCTCAAAGATCATATTGTAACAAGGTTTGGAATGCCCGATTCTATTGTGAGTGATAATGGTAAGGCTTTTGTTTCCACTCAATTTGCAAATTGGGCATATGATAATAAGGTGAGTTTAAATTTTTCGTCTAACTATTACCCTCAGGGTAATGGTTTGGCATAATATTCAAATAAAAATTTGTTGACCATCATTAAGAAGTTATTGGAAAAGAATCCTCGGGATTGGCACAACCAATTAAAATTTGCTCTTTGGGCAGATAGGACTAGAGAAAAATAATCAATAGGAAATACACCTTATCATCTAGTTTATGGGCAAGATCCAATTTTTCCTGCAAATTTGAAGCTTCAAACCCTTCGTTTCATACAAGAATACCTCGCAACTGACAATCACATTGAGGCTAGATTAAGTCATCTAATGCACCTTGATGAAAAAAGAGAAGAAGCCATGCTCTACATGAAAAAACATCAAGGTGTGGTCAAGAGATGGTTTGATAAAAGAGCCAAATTTAAGTCTTTCAGGATCTCGGACTTGGTCTTATTGTGGGATAAAAAACATGAGGAGAAAGGGGATCACAAAAAGTTTGATTGTCTGTGGCTAGGCCCTTATCAAATTTCTGAAATCTTAGGGGAGAATACTTTTAGATTAAGAACTTTGGATGGGAAATATTTGACATTATTGGTTAACGGGTAAGTTCTAAAACATTATTTTAGCCCTTAAATCATGTGAGATTTGTATCATATTGTACATTCATTTTTAATTTTGTTTTGGTTTTGATGTTGGTTTTGCATTTTTTTTTTAGTTTCAAGTTGTGAGTTGGTCCTTTGGACATGTTTGGGTTAAAAAAAAAAAAAAAATTATAATAAAGCGAGATGTTAGCGTATATTCTTATGAATGCTGCCTAAGACTAGAAGAATATGAAATATTGGAATTGTATTGCGAAAGCTCCACGAATATCACAAAAACATTAAAGAATATCGTTTGGAGCTTGTGATGTAGGAATTTGTCAGTTTTATAAATTATGGCAAAGTAGGTGGTATACTTCATCCACATTTCAAAAGGAGCAATGTATTCATATCTCATATACATTTCGCATTGCATATACATGCCATCTCAATTGCATCTTCATTTCATGTGCAATCATTAAAAAGGTGTCGAATCCTCTTAGGGTCATTACATAACATATATTAAAAGGATCCTAAGGTTGGAAACTGATGCCCGAACTATCTTGAGACAAGCACGTTCTACGCATATTAAAGAGAATATTGAGCAAAATGGTCAAAACCATACTTGGAATAAAAGGTGAGGCGAAAGGAGTATTTCGTGCCTATCCTATTATGCAACATAATCCTTAAAAAAATGGTTTTCACCACTCCCATAGTGCTTAAAGCCTAAAATCAAAGTAGTAGGGATAGGGTCTAATTCTCATCTCGCTTAGGTTGAGAATCCAATTCCCCAAAGCTCTGATTTGACCTTCATGGAGTAGTAAGGATAGGGTCTAATTCTCATCTCGCTTAGGTTGAGAATCCGATTCTCCAAAGCTCTAATTTGATCTTCATGGAGTAGTAAGGATAGGGTCTAATTCTCATCTCGCTTAGGTTGAGAATTTGATTCCCCAAAGCTCTGATTTGACCTTCATGGAGTAGTAAGGATAGGGTCTAATTCTCATCTCGCTTAGGTTGAGAATCTGATTCCCCAAAGCTTCCATTTTGCCCACTCAAGAACTTGAAATTCAAAAGAAAATATTTTTCATTTCTTTATTAATACTGGACTGGAAGGATCATACTACATGTCCCTTGCAAGGATGGGTAGTCATCACCAAGGTCCAAGAAATCATAGTAAAGTCAAATCCTGGATTATGGGGTTAATATCCACCGGGGCTATAGACACCTGGCTGGCAGTGGAGTATGCTCATGCGTGGCAACATGATATCGCAAAATATCGCGACATCGCAAAATATCATAGGAGAAAAGTGTCGCGATATCGCGACATGTTGCATTTTCGCGACCGTACAGGAAAAGTGTCGCGATATCGCGACATGTTGCATTTTCGCGACCGTACAGAGAAAAGTGTCGCGATATCGCGACATGTTGCATTTTCACGATCGTATAGGAAAAGTGTCGCGATATCGCGACATGTTGCATTTTTGTGATTCAAAATGGGCAAACAAGCAAAGGATGAAAATGTGTCACGATATCGCTACATGTTGCTCCATCGTGGCCAAACGAGGAAAGAAAGAATCCAAGGAGAAAAGTGTCGCGATATCGCGACATGTATTTTCGCGATCGAAAAGGAAAAAGTGTCACGATATCGTGACATGTTGCATTTTCGCAACCGTACAGGAAAAGTGTCATGATATCGCGACATGTTGCATTTTCATGATTCAAAATGGGCAAACAAGCAAAGGATGAAAAAGTGTCGCGATATCGTGACATGTTGCATTTTCGTGATTCAAAGCAACAAAGGAGAGCAAGGAGGCAAAAGTGTCGTGATATCGCGACATGTTCCATTTTCACCAAGGTAACGAACCTGCATAGTGACATGGACATAAGGACAAAATCCAGTGATTAAGACAAGCGTTACATAAGGGATCTTTAATGATTCAAAATCATCCAAGATGGTCGTTATGCGCAGAGGGAAATAGACGTAAGCCTATGTGGAGAAAACACAGCAAAGGGCCAAAAAATGGAAACCGAAGCACGCGCATGCAGGGAAGGTGAAACAAACAATCAGGGAATGTGAAATGAACATCCATCATAAAATGAAAATGAACCGTCATGGAGGGAAAAACAATTCTTTTGAAAAGTTTAAATACGCCATTCAAAGAGGCCAGAGGGGGCATAAATTTTTAAAGAAGATTGCAGTAATGAAGGCAAGGCCTTAGCACTGGGTTTCTCTGGATATTTTCTTCCACATCAGACTGGTTTTTCTTCTTCCACAGAAAGGGTTGGAAACTGCTACGAGCAGAGTTGCAGAGCTAAAGGTGGAAAGGCCATTTTGGACCTGTTTGAGTTGTTTTCCTTCTACAGATTGGTTTGGGAAAACCAGAAATTCTGCTATTGTAAAAGGACATATTTTTAATGCAGAAGTTTTTTCAGAAATTTGCATCTTGTGGGCAATAAAGAAGGAGACTTTCTTTGCATGCTATGGATTTAATGTTTATTTTTTTTATTCTTTCAGATTTCAAATTTATAGATAATGTTAATGCCATTTTTTTTGGGTTATATTAAGCGAATATTTGAAATCTGAATTTTATTTCATACCCTAGGAACCAACACTTAGCTTTATCCAGATTGTGCTTGTTTGCAGGTCCAATAGGTTAGTTTGCATGCACGAAAATCTCACATCTTCAGTTTTTTCATAATAGGATTGCATCATACTGAAAGCATTTTATTTTTAGTTTTCTGCATTTAATTTTCATTCTTTCTGCATTTTATTTTATTTTCCAGAAGTTTTAACTTTTCAAGGCATTAAAATGAACATCTACAAAATATCAAAATTTGAGAAACAATGAACAATCACTAAAGTTTTCATGATGAAATAAACCAACATTGCCCCTTGTTTACAGTTACTTGCAATCACTAAGGTGTCCCAAGCATTTAAATTGACAATCTTTATTCGAGATTATCAATACACACATTGTAAATGTTAATACAGCGGAGACCTTGGAGAAGTTGTTTGTCTAACTTTTTTGCAAGAGGGGATTTGGAACCCAAATCCTAAAGGAGAGTGTACTTTCATAGCTGGGTGAAAATACCACTCAACAGGCATGTAGGAGAAAAATCATGAGTGCTCATTGATGCATTACTTTCCTTTTATGCAAAAATCTAAAAGGAACATCCACACACCATGATTCATTTAAATGCTAGTGAGGTGGACTTCATCACCATCCACTAGTAGATTTTAGTGATGTGGCTTTCATCTCCACCCGTTGTCTCAAATCCCATGAACCTTTTATATTGGCCAATACTAGTTTCAAAGATCCATCATAGCCCATGAGATATAGCATTTATCTCTCTTCAGAGAGGTATATCATCGACTATGGGTGAACTGGGTGAGGACCAGGAGAACCTGTGCTCCTTGACCATGTGTGGAATTCATCACCATACATTATAGGTTGGATAGCATAACCAAAACTTCTCTGCCTGTTGTTGATTTATGAGTATACAGGTGAAATCCACTTGAACAATTTGAGTATATCACAAATGAAATGAAAAACATAATGATAATTATATTGTAGATATCAAAAAAATTGAAAACACACCAAACTAGTCTAGGAACATAAAAAAAAAATTAAAAGAGATAAACACTTGTTTACTTTGTTTGTGTGTTCTGAAATCTACATAAAAAAATAATTCACAATTGTCATGGTATACACATGGTGTTGGAATATTTTCAACATTACCTCCTTAGTCCTAAGTATTAATTCCTAGTATCTATTTTGAGTTTAATGTTTTGATTTACATATTTCTAGTTAATTTGATTAGCATACGTTGAGTTTTTGGCTTGGTTGGTCAATGTTTAACCATAGTCCAAGATTAGCATGTTGTTAGGATAAGAGCTATCTTTAAGTTATTTTGTTGTAATAAGTTTGAGAGTATTTCTCTCAACCACCATGTCTATTTTTAGTTCTTTCAAGAACTATAAAACTATGTAATGGATTGTTGATCAATAGAACAATTTCACCATTGTTTCTCATTTGGTATTAGAGCAGGTTTTCTCATACAGATCAAAACCTGTGGAGAGTGGTGTGAAGATATCTGAAGCACACACTTTGTCAGAGAAACTCAAGTGGCCAGCACTCAGCAGATTTGCAAGGAAGATATCGAGTAAATCATTAATATATCATGAATCTTGAGGTATTTTATTATGAAATTTTAAGGGTTGTTAGATAATTGTATCAAGAGGATTATGTAAAAATTTCAAGTTATTTGGATCTAATTTACGGATTTTATTAGCATTTTTAGTTTTTCAATAAAATGGTTGTATAAGGTGGAATACAGGGTATTTGCTTCTCAAATTTTGGGAGAAATATTATTTAGATAAAATCATAATTCAAAAAAAAATTCAGGTCATTTGGATCTGTATTTATTGATTTGTGTGAATATTGATTTTTTCTTCAAAAATCCTAGAGCCAGAATTGTGATAAAAAGGGAAAAAGTAAATTGATCACATATTTCTCATTTGTGTGAATTTGGATCTGAAATTTAGTGGATTTTTAGATAATTATATTAGAAGTCTACAGGAAAAATTTCAGTTTGTTTAAATCATTATTGGCCGATTTATGATAAATTGGGTGCTTGAGACTTTGGTAAATAAGAGGAAGCCATGTATGCAGGCTTGGCTGTACCAAAATTTGATGGAGATAATTATGCTATTTGGAGCATAATGATGAAGACATTATTGAAGGCTCAAGACTTATGGGATATATTTCAATAAGGCTATGAGGAACCCTGTTGGAATAAGCTACAAGGTGAGGAGAGAAAAGAGAAGAAGGAGCAGCAATATGCAAATTGCTTAGCTCTTATGGATTTGAGGAGAGGAATGGAAAAGAATGTTTTTCCTCTCATAGCTAGTTGTAGCTCAGCTAAAATGGTATGGCAAGTGTTGAAGGATGCTTATGGGTTTGATGAGGATACCCATAAAGCCATGTGTGACAATCATGAAGATTGTTTAAGCAAGGAGGAGCCTTGCTTCCTTGAAGAAGTTTCTGAATTAGATCCTTTTGCAGGAGCTTTTGAAGACTCTTGTGAAGGCTCATATGAAGGTAGGTCATTTGAAGAATACATACATTCTTATGATGCTTAATTCTTCCTTGAAGAGGACGACATGTGTGACAAAGAGAGTGATGATGAACTTCTTGAAGAGAAAAGAGCCGAAGATGCGGAATCCCTTCATGGAGAAGAGGATGAGAAGGCACAAGAGCCTTGTACAAATTTCCTTGGAGAAAGTTCTTGTGAGACACCCATAGTTGTAAACATGTCTTGTGAAGGCATGGAAATTTGTAATAGTCAATTATTTCTTTTAGGAGGAGAAAAATATGAAAATAAAAATTGTACTAATGAATTTTTTATAGGAATGGCATGCTTGGAAAGCATTCGCATTGATAGCAAAGAGGATGGATATCTTAATGGAGATACAATTGCTCAAGGACCTTGTAGTGAAGACCACTCAAAAGTGGAAGAAGACTTTGAAGATGAAGGAAGAGAAACACTCACATTAGAGTGTTCCTTGCTTGAAGACCATCAAAGTGAAATGTATGATAAAAAATATCTCATGGAGGAGATATATGAAGAGTGTATTATGGATAATTCACCTAAAACTCTCATGGAGGAGAATAAAGAAGATGATTATGGAGAAGCAATGTTCATGGATGATCATTGGCTTAAATACCATTCAATTGGAATGGATGTGTGCTCTCTTGAAAACATAAATAAAGTAATGTGGGATGATGATCCAACAGAAAAGTTTTATGAAGAGGAGATGGAAGCGATAGGCTTCTTGTTTGAAGATCACTCATCAAGGGTGAAGGATGTGTTGTGTGAAGAAAAGAAAACACAAGACTCTCTCATTTGGGATATGGAAAGTGAGAGGGAAAATGGGATAGAAACAGAAAATGGAAATGAGATTTTTGATTTTCTTGTCATAATGGCAAAGAAAACAACACTCATGGATGATGATCACTCACTTGGAGTGACTACATTGTAGAAAGATAGTTGTCTTGAAAAGGCAACAATGTATGATTGCTTGAATGAATGGTGTTTCAACACACCAACATGGATTGAATAAAGGAGGAGAACTCTTAGTGAAGAGTTGATGGTTGATATTGAAGCACCACACAATGAAGGAGAACTGCTACAAAATAGCTTTAAGGGAAGCACCAAATCTACTCATACTAAAGGTAATTTTTTTATGATTAATGATTTGTTTTTTGTGAGCAGGAATGAAAATAAAGGCGATTGTCTCATTGAGACAACTTTGATGAAGAGTCTTCTTGGAGATAATACAATGATGGAGAACTTGGGTTACATGGATCAAAATGATGTGTTCAAAATTCCTTGGGAGAAGGATTCTTGTAAAGTCATTGTTTTGAGAGAATATTTGTGTGAGGAGAAAATTTATGTTGCATATGTAGTTGGTCATTATATGGCCATATTTTTTGTGAATTTTTGTGTGAAAATATGTGAAAGAGTCCTATGGTATAATCATCTATGTGATATGATTAATTGTAAATAATCATGTGGAGTATTGTTTAGTGTTGAAGATGTAAAATAAGATCAAAATGTGAGAGCATGGTTTAAATACCATAATGATAAAGATGTAAGAGAGTGGTTGCTGATAACCACAAGAGGAGATAATTTTGTTGAAGGGGGATATAATCAACAAAAGAAGGCACTCAAGCATTTGTAGGAAATTTCACATGAAGAGTGGAAGGAGTGCCACCACAAGTATTTTGCAAATTTTGATTTCTTGATTCAATAGTGGAGGAAACGTAAGAGAAATATTTTCTTCCAACTTTGTAATGCTTAAAGAACTCTTGCATAAGTGTCTTTAGCATCAAGGGGGAGAATGTTGGAATATTTTCAACATTACCTCCTTAGTCCTAAGTATTAAGTCCTAGTATCTATTTTGTGTTTAATGTTTTGATTTACATATTTCTAGTTAATTTGATTAGCATACGTTGAGTTTTTGGCTTGGTTGGTCAATGTTTAACCATAGTCCAAGATTAGCATGTTGTTAGGATAAAAGCTATATTTAAGTTAGTTTGTTGTAATAATTTTGAGAGTATTTCTCTCAACCACCATGTCTATTTTTAGTTCTTTCAAGAACTATAAAACTATGTAATGCATTGTTGATCAATAGAACAATTTCACCATTGTTTCTCACATGGAGTAACCACCCTTAGTCCAAAATTGAGGTGGAGGCTAACACTTTGCATACTCATAATCATAATGATGTTGAGCCACCCACACACCATGACATTAAATGAAGTTCAACGAGCCTTAGGGATGATACCTCAACCTGTGGGAGGACTCCTCAAGAAACCCCAGTTAGAGAGCCATATACTAGTTCCTATCGTGGTAGGCATGAGGGGACATCAAGGCCTCAATATTCAAATAGACATGAAGAGGCCTCAAGGTCTCCCTCATAACATAGACATGATGATGCATCAAAGCCTCCCTCATCACATAGACTAGAGGAGGCCTCAAGACCTCCAAAATCACATAGACATGAGGGGGTGTTAAATATCTAATATTTATATAGACATGAGGAGTCCTCAAGGTCTCCCTCATAACATAGGCATGAGGAGGCCTTAAGGCCTCCCTAATCACATAGACATGAGGAGGCCTCAAGGCCTCAATCATATCATAGGCATGAGGGGGTATCAAGTCCCCAATATTCACATAGATGTAAGGAGGCTTCAAGGCCCCAGTCCTCACATAGACATGAAGGGGCTGCAAGACCCCAATATTCATAGGATACACTTAGATCATATCAACCCACTAAGGGATAGAACATAAGGGCTACACCCAGTTGTAGAACCAGATAACCTCCTAGCCTCCATGAATATTAGATGATACCTATAGATCATGATCTCATTGGGGCTAATGGGACTCCACGGGATCAGTCATGGAAGACCAGAAAACTTGATGAGTTGGATCGAGTTTTCTCAAGACTAGCTCAAAGAAGCATTGGTACAACACAATATATTTTAGGAAGTAGCATAACCATCAAACTACAAGGTAAACCAATGAGCCAGGGGAAGCTTCAAAGCATCCCCACAACATGTGCACTACCTCCAACCATGGGGGTACAGAACATAGATCACTCTACATAGAGCGGGTCAACCTAATAGACAAGGGTAAGAGCATAGCAAGAGCCTATCCAAGAGGTCTATCCACTAGGACTCATTGTATAGAGTTGCAGTATTGTGAACCTTTAGTTGCAGATCAATTTGACCATGTGCATAGGTTAGCAGAAGCACTATGCACAGAGCAAGAACACTTATAAACCCTTGAGCAAGAAGCATGAAGAAAAAGACATTTGCACCTACACGAGCAACACTTGAGGGAGGAATAGATAGAGTGTGAAGAGCAAGTAAATAGGTTGGATCAAGCTGACTTACATAGATGGTGAGCAACACCAAAATTATAGATGTGTTGATTCTCAGTATGAGAGATGCACTAGGCAAAGAGATGAGCGCACTCACCATGCCTCAAATTATCAATATTGCCTAGATCTAGAACAGACACAACTTAATCAAGAACAAGTAGAGATGGAAGATCAAGAACAGACATATCCTAAACCTCCATCCATAGTCATGGGGGATGAATACAGACACCCAAATTAGATAGACACAAGATTACCTCCTTGACCACCATGAGTAAACCTTCAAGAATAGGAGATCATTTATTTGAAGGTGTACCAAATACTCATTGAGAGAGTCAAATATCTCGAGAAATAGGATGCACAACCCCGAGTAAAATACACAACCAACCATTGTGCCATTTAGTAACGAGTCCTACGTATCCTAAGCACTTTGAGATACCTAGGCTAGACAAGTTCAAAGGAGAGGAAGATGCACAATAACATATCATAAATTTTATGAATGCGTGCTTCCAACTTAAACATAACAATGCCCTAATGTTAAGAAATTTCATCATGACATTGTCAAGCACAACAATCAAATGGTTCAACCAATTACCTAGGCACAACATCATCATTTTTGAGCAACTGGTGAATTCATTTATTGAATTCTTTTCTTTTGGCATCAAGAAGAAAGCAAACTTGCCCGATCTAGCAAACCTAAAGAAATATGATGATGAGCTAGTTATGGACTATGGGAACATATGGAGGAAAATAATGGTAAAATTACCATTTTTTGTTCCCACTACAGAGCTCACCTAGATGTTTACCAAGAGTTGCACAAAGCACATCTCATTGCTATTATAATTGCAACAATATGAAATATTCAAGGAAGCCTTGGCTCAAGCCAAGCTAATAGAATACGTCAAGGTTGAAGAAGAAGAACTTAAGCTCTAAAACACAAAGGACTAGAACAATAACAACTACAACAAGAATCAACAAAATTAGGTCAAACATGCTAAAGTCAACCAAGTTGTGTTAAGCATACCAAAGTGAGGTAATAGCCAACAACCATAAAACTATCAGGCTTAGCCCCCACTAGCCAATTACAACCCTTAGAACAACCAAGGTCGAAATAAAGAGCATTGGCCACCTCACTATTTCATGCCTTTATTAGAGTTATGCAATCGATATTCAACCAACTAAGTGTGGCACAAAGACTCATGCTACCTTATATGCAACTTCTCAACCCTAACCATCCCAAGCCCAAGGGATATGGGGAAGATCAATATTACTCATATCATAGAATACAAGGGTATGATATCAAAATATGTATCATATTCAAGAATATTATGTAGAACATGATTGAGAAGGGTGAGCTAAAAGTTGAGAATCCATTAGCACCCAAAAATAGAGACATGGGCATATTTAGAAACTTGTTGCCTAAGCATGAGGTCCCTAGAGATCAGGGCACTCAAGTGAACCAAGTCCAAGTTGAACCACCCACTTAGGAATTCATTGGAATGGTTGAAATAGTCAGTGTGGCAAGAAGAAGCTATTGATATAACCAACCAGAGCATACAACATCTCCTATTCAAATCTTGACTGCACCTCGATAGAGATAGGTGCAGAATAATCCTCCACATCCACAAATGCAACTTGTGGTAACTATCTAGAGTAGACTTGTGCAAAATATCCAAATGACACAAACCAAGTTATGAGCTCATTCAACATTCCTCTAAACATAGGAAGAATTTAATGGAAATCTTGATATCAATTGAGCTATAGCCCTAGAACCTTGATGCGTTCACAAACTTTGTGGGGCAGGTCCAACAGTGTCAAGAGCCTATGATTTATTTCTACAATCACAAAATCAAGGTAGTCCCTACAACAATGGTAGACCCAACTCTGCATATTATTGCGTCCATCAATGACATACCCTTAAAGCAAGTTTTAATTGACACAAACTTGTCAATTAACATTATCACAACAAAAGCTATGGGGCACTTAAAAATCCCTAGGACAAACATCATCCCAACCTCCTACACACTGAGAGCTTTCAATTATGCACTTTGATACATAGTGGGTATAATTTTCTTGCCTATAAAGGTAGGGCATAAGACCATCCCTGTGATGTGTCACATATTGGAGGGGGTAATGTAATACAACATCCTCCTAGGGCATCCCTGTATAAGGGACATGCAGTGTGTTCCTTCAATCTTGCACCTATACATAAAGTATGTGCACGAGGGACAAGTACATGTGGTTTCTTCATATGAAGTTCCATTTAAATATGTGCATCAAGTTGACTTGCCGAGGAACTTCGTCCTTCCATCAATAAACTTATACATAATACCTTCATCCCCTACCGCACAACCATAAAGCAATTCTAAATCAGTGCGAGGTGTCCCATCCACATCAACACCACCTCCTGCATCTAAAGCTATTGGTGCTTCTGAGAAACTCACAAAATCAAAATCAAAAGACTCTCAGAAGCTAAAATCACCCTTAGTGGAGGAAGGACCTAAAGAACTTCCAACCATAGCAACTACAAAAATTCTAAATCCCATGGAGGAGGAAAATTCCTAAGACATAGTCGAGGAGGTACCTCAACCTACCTCACTTGCTTCATCAACAATGTCATCTGCACCACAGGTGATAGTTCACTTAGCCAACATAGGTTTAGGTGAATATCTTGTATAGAACTTGAATTTCACGTCCATTATTGAGTCTGCACAATACATGGGATGACTAAGAGTCCCAAACTTACCAATAGGGACAATGTTTCCATTAGGGATCCCCCCTAACCAAACCAAATTCATCTATGCTGGTTTGGATTGTGCCCATGATGCATAAAATATTTAATAGTATGAGGATGATCCATTAACCATGAATATTAATTACTTGTCCAATCCTGAGTTTGATCTAAGGTACTTTGAATGATGCCATTGGCATGGCCATGGATTAGGTTTGTATGAGCAAGTGCACTGACTTCCATACTAGCCACAATACTAGTTGCCTATTGATAGGTTTGGTCTAGAATATCACATCCAAAGCCATGATGATTCATTGGCAGTATATTTGGATATACTAAGCTTAGGGTTTGAGGAAGACATCGAATTGAATTCCTATCAACCCCCGAACAAAAATTGCTTGAGCGATAGGTGGGTGGCTATGGTCAATATAGGACCACCCAATGAGTATCATCCAAATTTCTCTTTTGAAGCAAGCCTATCAGGAATCATACTATGGGAGGATAAACCAAGCCATGGTTATGAGTGAGAAGAGAATGAATATGTCACAAGTGAGTCCAAGGATGAAGGTATATTGGCCTATCATGGGCCTCAGTATATACAAAACATCGCTTGGTTAGGTAACATAGAAGACATATATATCATAGAAAAGAGTGGCTATGAGTCATAGGAATCAACTAAGATGGCCTACCTTGGGCCTAGACATGCATGCCACATCACAGGGCCAATGGAAGTAGACAATATGTTCTTCATAGATGAAAATGACTATGAATATGAGATTGAAATGGCCTATATTGGACCTCAATATTTAGGTCAATGTCCAATTCTAGTAGGCATGAATGAGGGGTTCTTCATAGATGATAACGACTATGAGGATGAGACTGATATAGTTTATCTTGGGCCTCATCACTTATGTCAAGTCAATCGGCTTGTTGAGATAGATGAGATGCTCTACACAATATATCTTGGTCATTACTTTAGGGAAATATCGCTCACTTTAGATGAAATATATCACATGGTTTTCCCCAATCCACCTACATTTAGAGAGCTTCTCCAAACTAATGATCCCATTGTATCATATGTTCATAGATCAGATATTGAGATCCCCACACCCCAAGAGCCACATATTGGGTGTGGAAGGCCAATCATTAATGCAGAGTTTCAACCATGTGGTCCTAGAGATTTCATCCTATTCATCAACATGATCTCCATTGATTTGACCACTCCATTCTATAACCCAACTGATCCATCTAAATCATTGTGTCTTAATTTAGATGCTATTGATTGGAATCACACTGATTCACCCTTGGATCCTAAATATTTCTTCCCTAAAAAAGAAAATTTGCAACCGTTATATTTTGCACCAGGTTGCACACATGATGTTTATCACACTAGTTTTGATCATGATTCAGTGGAACCTTTAAACCTAGTAGATGACATCCATTTAATCCCCATTCCTTACCATCTTGAGGAGGAGTCACATATGGTAATAGAGGAGACTTTCGAAGTGGATATCAGTGATGATCCTTCTAATCTAAAGAAATCCAATTTTGGAGAAATCCTATCTCCAAAAGAATAGGCCATCATTATTCCTCTATTGAAAGAGAGACCTAGTCTCTTTGCTTGGACCTACAAAGATATGCTGAAACTAGATTTGAAATTGGTTGTCCACAAAATTTTAGTAGACCCTATTGTAGTGACCCCGAGACACAGACACTTCTATTTTTATGGTACTTGTAATATATTAAAAACCCAAAATAAAATGGAAGACAAAGAAAAGCATATAACATGGAAATAACAAATATGGATATAACATGGAAATAAAAAATATGGATCTCTTTATTTGTATTGAAACCCGGTTATATGTCGGTCCCTCTTAGGGATACCCATTTTGATACAATAAGGTTACAAATAGGTAAAGAGTGCCCCTTTCACAAAGAGGTGGTACATTTTCAAAAACTTCCTAGTTACACACACAAAAATGTATGAGGGCTTACAGATGTCTCCTTCTCTAGGCCTATTTCCTAGAGGGATCCCTTTTGCTCTTGTATGTTGTAGATTCTGTCCAATGAACCTGTGGCCCTGTAAGCAATGAAACAACAACACACACTTAGATGTCCGAGAATACCTCCCCGGATGAGGTTGTTAGAAATGAATATATCAAATGAAAAGTGCAAATTAGACTAATGCTATGAGTGCAAATGAATGAAATGATGCTATGATAATGATATACTAAATAAAATAATGAATCTAATGTCTAAAACCCTAATTTGAGCCTGCGGGCCACTGTCTAAGACAATGGCTGCTAAAGTGACTCTCATCCTCTTTGTTCCAAATATAAAGACCAAATATTGTATCCAATATTGAAATAATGGTTGCTATGCTATCCAATTTTTTAGGGCTTCTCCATAAATGTGATATCCAAGGGAACTCTCCAAGTCTCAAAAGCTCTCCTTAATGACCTATCCTGATAAATTTGAGATAAATTGTCTAGCTCCCTCTTTTTGGTGCTCTTAGGCTTGCACCTTTTATAGTGTGAAACCCTAGGTCTATGTCCAAGCCCTAAGAATGAATTCTTCATGTGTAGTGAGAGTTAGCATGAGAAGCCTTTTTCCATTTCTATGTTTAAAGACCAGTTAACTAAAGTCTAAATGTAAACTTAAGTCTTCAATGTGAACTGGTCATGAGAGGGAATACAAAGTTACTCCCGCTCACCTTTATTGCATGTAGACTGCCACTTTCACCCATGATTAGGCATGTTTGTTGACAAAAATACTTTTATGGTTTAGTCATTGTCGTCTGTAGTGGCTAAGATCTAGCCACTCTAGGCTTGAGTAGCTAATATCTGGTCACTCTTGGCTTGAGTGGCTAGGCTTGGATGGCTTGAAAAGGCCTCAAATTAGTGGTGAGAAACACTATTGATGCTTGGAAAGTCCAATATTATGTCATATGATCTTATGAATGTGTCTATATGAGTAGCTCCCCTAAGCATAACATGTTTTAGGTGTCTACAGATACCCCTTTTTGCAACGCGCTGTGTGGAACACACAACATTGAGAAAAAATGTAGACTGATCTATTTGTAGGGTGTATGGTGATCAATGGTATGATCAACACCAGATGGTCCAATCATGCAAGATGGCGTGCACCCCTTGAATCATTGCCTCAACGTTCGAAAGACTTAGCTCAGTGGCTTGTGCATGTTAAATTGCACTCATTCCTCAAACTCAATCAGGTTACTTTAGTTGCTACAATAGTTTCGATTGGTAGGAGAGCTACAATTGAATATGTCATGTCTACTTACGTTCCCAGCAAACAAGGGAAATTTGTGATTGTTGTATGCAATGATTTGTAGGACGAATATGATTTTGATGTGATCTAGTGATATTTTGTTGATTTTATTATGATTATGTTGAAGTTTTAAACTACTTCCTCACACAATGGATTGGGGAAGAAATGATAATGAATGAAGCGACAAGTCACTTGACCAATATGACTAATCTAATTCCTTTCTAGCATTTGTTGCTTTTAATGGGAAATCCCACATCCAAGTGTGATTCCAATTGTTTATGATAATCATCCATCCATATCCCGAGGAGTGGTCCAACTATCAATAGACTTATTAGGGTGTTAGGATGAGTGATTCTATTTATGTTCATATTGTATCACTTTGGCTTAATGTTTTTGGTATCATAGGGGAATTAGGATGATCCTTTCACACCCATGGAGTAGTCTGACTGTCTTGGTCTTCTTCAAGATTGAAGGGTGGCACATTGTAATTCCAAAATGAAATGTTTTTGCCCCAATTGGCCTTATGGTAGCCTACTCATCTCATAAAAATGTATGGAGTGTGAATCACTGCAATCGTTGAGTGGATAGAGTAAGTAAATGGATACGAGGCCTGCTCGCTGCAATCGTCGAGTGGATAGAGTAAGTAATTGGATATGAGGCCTGCTCAAGATTATGCTTATATGTGATTTTTTTGTTATTTTGGTCATCAAGATGACTTCAATTCATCAAAATGCATTTATTTAATGTTTTTGTTATCCCCCATGGAAGGAATTTTCTTGTTTTTTATTTGTGGAGTAGGCCGTTGTCAAGTCCAGCAGCCTCTAAGTCTTTGCCTGTATCCACTGTCGCCTTGAGTGGCCATGAAGTTCAAGCCGCTAACATCAAAAGCAACCAAGACATAATTTGAAAATATAAAAATGCACTTTTAGGGTTTTGACATGTCACTTTCATTTGTTGTCAATTCACTTTTCAGAGCTTTGGTGAGACAATGATAGTTGCAATTTTTGAAGTCACCTGCATCGAGGACATGGCTGCACAGGGTGAGGCATCAGCTGTTGGAGGAGCTAGAGCTTCTTGGGTATTCTTTAAAACCATAACCTTTTTTACACTCTTGGGTAAAACTGAACCCCACTAAGTAAATGGTAAATGAACCCCACTAAACCTATTGGTAATGAATGAAATCCATAGTTAGGATTAGTATAGGTTTTTAAGTGGTGGGTTGGTCCCCATTTTTATTTTTTTTCAATTTTTTTTATTTTATAGCCTTGGGTTCACGAGTTTGTCATGTCGCCCTTCGGCTTCTGTCACTCAGAGTGATGGAAATTTGGTCATTATTGCTCAGAGCGGCTAGGTTTGAACCCCAACGGTCAAAAATTTGACCGTTGGGTTTTGGTCGCTACTATCTCCAACGTCTAGATCCCGATCACTGTAGTCGACAGTGGCTAAACCCCTTAGCCAATTTTACACAAATTTTTGCTTTTTATTGATAGTTTCTAATTTTTTTTGGAATTTTGAACTACTCTTTAGCATGTGTTGCATGCCTAGGTGTATTTTCCCCTCCTCTTTGCTCATATTTAGGAGGGTGTCATATTTTTTTATGTTTTATTAGGATTTATGCCTTAGATGCATTGTAGTTATGTTTCATATTTATTTTGCTTTGCTTAGATCCTTACTGATCGGGCTTGGGACCTGAGGCTTATGAATGACCTTCTACCTCTTCTGGATGACATGGATTGGAGATGGCTTAAGGCTCGTGGGCTCTAGTATGTTACCAAACTACCTCATATTATATCAGACCAGGCTGACCTTACGACTTTAACCTATCGCTGGGACCCTTAGACTAATACCTTCCACCTCCTAACCAGAGAGATGACTATTACCCTAGAGGATGTGTACAGGATCTTTTGGATTCCTTTTTATGGAGTGGTGATTTTTTCTTCAGCCACTAATGATCAGGTGGTTGTCTTCACTTAGGTGTTTAGAGGGCACTCTAGGGATGCTCTCAAGGACACCAAGTCTGGGGGAGTGTCTATCATTCGTTGGTACCAGGAGTATGTTTTCATAGTGAGACATGCGGTGTTTCTGATGGTCATCAACAACATTCGTATCCCATACTATTCAGGTTTGAGGTTCCCTTGGAACCTCCTTGTGATGGTTCAAGACCTGATGGATAGTGAGGCGCCCATAATCTATGCATGAGGTAGGTCTCTATTGGCTCAGTGTTATGATGAGATGTACCACACCCACTAGAGGAATTATGTCAGCATCACCTACAGTTGGCTCTTGCAGATCTGGGGATGGGAGCACATTAGGATAGATCACCCTAAGGGGCTTCTTGTTAAGATCACAATTGTGGATAGGTAGATGCAATTCTATGGCACTAGATGGGCTAGAGAGAGCGAGGAGCACAAGATTCACACTTTTGTAGGGGAGTTTCCTCATTATACTGATACTTTCACTGGACTCCAAGATGGAGATGTTATATGGCACCCGTATCATGAGTGTCCCGCTTGGGATGACCCTAACTACTTTACTACTAGGACGTAGTATGATCGATGGCTCGTCGATCGCAATATCAACATCCAGGGGTACTTCTACTCTAGGGTTCTTCATCAGTACGGGTTGCAGTAGAATATGCCATTAGTACCATTTTTGTATAGGTGCATCAGAGCAAAGAGAGACCTACCTCTAGCTAATGATGAGGATGCCCCAACTTTTGATCTCGAAGTAGCTAATGGAGTCATAGATGCATTTGCATGATGGTGGGGTGACCTAATGTGGTGCGGTGAGGGTATTCTAGATCGAGAGGATGATGGCAGAGATGGGGTAGATCCATCAAGGTGTAAGGTTCATGCTAGGACTATGGTGTGGGATCAATAGGAAGAGAAGGTGGCAATGGAGGAGCAGGAGGCTCTTGAGGAGGTAGATGAGGATATGGAGCTTGAGGAGAGAGCATCTGCATGATGTGGAGACCAAGCTCCAGTCGGCCAAGATACAATTACAACAACACGATGACATTATAGCTCAACATGATACCACTATAGCATAGTTTTTAGACCAGATACAGGCTTTGTAGGCCGCTATGGGAGGAGATACCTGGATGTATGTTGTTATTGCTCCTATTGCTATTGAGGGTCCTTCGAGGGCAACTCTCAAGGATGAGATCAGTCATCTATAGGGTTTGTTGGATGAGAGTGATGTACAAATTGCTAAGGATGCAAACCATATTTTTGCTCTCTCAAGGCAGATAAGGAGGCTAGGAGCCATCCCTCAAGAGAGAGGAGCTACAGGTGGGTCACAGGTCAGCAGGAGCTCTACAGCAGAGCAGTCTTCCATCTAGCCTGGTCATGGAGCCTAAACTCGTACTGAGAGACCAGCAGGGTCCAGCTCACACCATTCTCCTAGAGATCCATCCATAGGGGGCGGTGCTGTAGGGGGCGTAGGCCTAGTATTTTGATTGATGGTTCACTTGGTTTTGATTCATTTTTTAGGTCGGTTGACCTATATGACTATAGCCCATGGGAATTTTTGTATATCCATGGACTTGACACACATACTTTTATGATATCTTTGCATTATGACTTATTATGTGTATTGTTTATTGCTCATGTTTTTGTTGTTATTTTGTTTTATGATGTGATGTGATGATGGCATTATGATGACTTGATGTATATGTTAGATGATATATGATATTGTAGATGCTTAGATGGATGTGTAGATGCTTATATGATTTGATGATATGATGTGATGTATTTTGAGTTGATAAATGATGAATTTATGATTGTATACAAATGAATATTGCCTATATGTTTTATGATGTGCTTTATGATGTAATGATGGGTGATTTGGTTTTTGTGTTTATGGATGCGATGTTATTGTTAAATGCATGTTTAATTTTGCTTTAATTGTATGCATCTAACTTATGTGATAGGATGGTATGAATGAACCTGTATGCCCTAATTGCTTAAAGCATAAGGAATGTATATGACATTGATAATATTAATAGGTGATACCACAGAAAAAAAATTTAATCATGAATTTAAATAATCACTCTTATCATAAGAATTGATTAAGTATTCATATATGAGATGTAATGGTGTGAGATATATTTTCTTGATAATTTTCTGTAAATTAAAAGATATAAAGTAGTCAGTGGCCATCTATATACTATTTCTAATATATATGCGGTATCTGTCCTACTATGTTGATACCCCATAATTTATAGAATCTTATAAATAAAGTGATGGTGTGAATGATGATATGATTTGTTGTTGTGTAAGAATTTTGGGGCTTTTTGGAGATTCAAACACTCTATTTACCCTATCAATGACTGTGTACTGATCATTTAAGGCTTTTGAATATCAGGCTTTCATCATGGTCCTAGATACTCATTCTCCCTGTGTGTGCAAATGAATATCTTTAGATAGAACCCATGCATTTCCTTCGATGTCAGGCGAGATTATTTTAGCCCATTGCTAAGATCGAGGATCCTCAAGTGTTCATCTTATTCTTATGTTGGAATCAGTTGGACTATACCACTAGGCAATTTTGAGTTACCTAAGCTAGCTCATCCACATTCAAAAATTGGTCTATACAAATGCCAGGAGTTTTTGTTATAGACATATCATCATGCGTAAGGATTTCTCCTTCTAGTTTTGTGCAATGTTAAGAATTCTAGGGATTCAAGTTCTATTCCCTTTTTTTCTTCATTCAGTTGGGATACTTGCTCATACTTAGTGATGAAAATCACTGTTTATTTTGACTAATTTTTTTATTTTCTCTTGAGCAAGGGAATTTTGTAGTGATGATAATCACTGCTTATTTTGCTTTTGATATTTTGAATTATGACTTTGGGCGTTGATGTTTGACTTTTGAATAATTTGAAATTTCAATTTTGAGATTTGAATTTGGCTTTGTTTCGAGATTTTGTTTATTTTATGAAAGCAAGAAATGTATGCAGTGATGATAATCACTAATTTTAGGGTAGGGCAGAACTTGTCCTTTTGCCAATTCTCAACACCTTTAAACCGGTTGCATAGGGGGATAAGCAAGGAAGCTCCTTTTTGCTTTTGGTAACCTAGACCACTTTGTAGTTTTCATCTTCCCGTGTACCAACTAGAATTTAGTGTTGTAATTAGTGGTGGGATCCTGAGATATGCTAGGCTTTATCACCACTAGACCTTATTCTCTACTAACCAAGATGGTTTTCCACAAAAGTTGATAAGATCACTAGGTGTGGTTGAATGACTGAAAAAACCTTAATATATTATTTATAACAACAAATAATGGTTGTGTTGAAAAAAATAATTACACACGTGTTGATGGAGGTATGGCTTTGAATGGTTTGTGAGAAAAACTGTGGCATCAATTTTTAAAGCTCTCATGACATATGCGAATGTAATGGATGTGAAAATTTAATGCAATGAGATGCAATTGTAATTGTTTTGAACGTGCAATGTAATTATGTAGATGCAAGATATGAGATGCAATTGTTTTTGTTTTTTTATTTTTATGTTGTTTTTGTATTTTTGTTTAATTTGACCAAAGGGCTTATTGCGCCTTTGGGGCTTTTTGATTTTTGACCAAGTAGCAGGAAGTACCCTTGGAGATTTTTGATTTTGACTAAGTAGCATGAAGTACCCTTGGAGCTTTTTGATTTGGAGTTGACCAAGCGGTGTGGATACCCTTGGAGCATTTTTTATTGTAGTTGACCAAGTGGTTTGAATACCCTTGGAGCATTTTTATTTAATTTTGACCAACCGGATTGGATGTCCTTGGAGCATTTTTGATTGAATTTGACCAAGTGACTTGAATACCCTTGGAGCATTTTTTATTGGAGTTGACCAAGTGGTTTGAATACCCTTGGAGCATTTTAATTTGATTTGACCAAGCGGATTGAATACCCTTGGACCATTTTTTATTTGAATTTCAACAAGTGGCTTGAATACCCTTGGAGCATTTTTGATTTTATTTTGACCAAGCGGCTTGGATAACCCTGGAGCATTTTTGATTGAATTTCACCAAGTGGCTTGAATACCCTTGGAGAATTTTTTATTTGATTTTGACCAAGCGACTTGGATGTCCTTGGAGCATTTTTGATTGAATTTGAATTTTTATGTTTTTATGACTTGTTTGTATTTTTGACATATTTGAATATTTTTGTGTTTTTGACATATTTGAATGTTTTTATGTTTTTGACATCTTTGAATATTTTTGTGTTTATGTGTGTATTTGAATGTTTTTGTGTTTATGTGTAGAATACATTCAAGTGAATGATATTGAGAGGTTCAGGCTCCTAAACACCATCTAATGATATAAGGTGATATGCTCCAGGTCCAACTCTTTGTGAAATCATGTACAAGCCTATCCAATTTGCTATGAAATTGTCTCACAGGTGCGGTGGCCCGTTGATATGTGGCACTAGCATTTTTAAGACCAAATGGCATCACTTTGTAACATAATGTTCCCCACGGAGTAATGAAAGCAATTTTATGTTGATCTTCGGGCTTAATATGGATTTGGTTGTATCCAAAAAAACCATCCATTAGGGAGAGCATCTCATGACCTATAGTTGTGTCTACAAGAGCATCTATGTTTGGCAACAGGAATGAATCCTTTAGTATTACCCTATTTAAATCTCTGAAGTCTGTGTAGATACAAAATCTTCCATCGGGCTTCCCAACGGGTACCATGTTTGACACCCACTCAGGATAGTCGATAGGAACTATGAACACTACATCTAGTAGTTTTTGCAATTTGTTCTTCACCATCAAAGCTACGGTTGGATGCATTTTCCTCAACTTTTGCTTGACTGAGTTCTTCATGGGATCCAATGAAAGGCTATGAACGACTAACTTTGGATCTATCCTTGGCATGTCTTTGTAAGTCCAAGAAAAAATATTTGGCCTCTCTTTGAGGAGAGGAATTAGGATGGCTTGTTCCTTTAGAGATATAATTTCTACGAACTTGACTTTTCTTGGTTGGGTAGGATCATTGCTGATGTCCACCTCAAAAGTTGCTTCCATAGCCATATGTGAATTATCCTCTAGTTGATGAGGCATGGGTATCAAATGAATGTCATCGGTGGGATTCACAGGACCTACTAACTCTGGATCCAAATCAACATGGAATACGTCATATGCACAACCTGATGCAAAATGGAACGCTTGTAACCTCTCTTCGTTGGGGAAGAGATCTTCAAGCTCTATGGGAGAATCAGTGCAATCCCAATCAATAGCCTCTACATCAAGATGCAATGATTTGGCAGGATCTACTGGATTATGAAGTGGAGTGACCAAATAAATGGAGATCATGTTGATGGATGGGATGAAATCTCCAAAACCACATTGGTGTAATCTTGTTTTAGGGGGTTACCTTCCATACTTGCGATAAGTTTCTAGTGGTTTGGGTATGAATGGGTCCTCCCTATGTAGCATGTGAGTGGTTGGATTCTCTCTATGCATAGACTATGAAATGGGATCATTTGGCTCAAGGATCTCTCAAAATTCTGGTGGAGGGTTATTGACCATGTTGTGAATAGCCCCTAAGTCAATAGGTCTTCTGAGGAACCTTAATATAAGATATATGGCACACAGTGCTTCCTCTATTTCTGCTAGCTTATTGTCTTGTCACAAGTGGTGAGGCCCAAGATAAGCCATCTTGGTATCATCCTCAAAGTCATCATCACTTATCCAGAAACTATTAACATTGGTATGCGGTCCTAGAACAGAAGGCTCATGTCTTGGCCTCACGTAGGCCATCTCTATTTCATCTTCATATTCTTCATCACTTATGAAGAATCCATTTATATTTGTCTCTTGCCCTAAGTTATGGGTTGATGGCTTAGGCCTACGTAGGATCTTTCTATTGAGTCTTCTAATTCATAGTCACTTTCATACAATATGTACCCACTATCATTGTGGATGGACCATGTGAATATTTATAAATAGTGAGGCCCATGGTAGGCTAAGCCAAGTTGCACCTCATCATCACTTGATTCATATCCATTATCCTCATCCCACGAGTTGTACCCTATTGGGGTGGAATCAATTGAGATGTTTGGATGATAAATTTTTGGTGGTGGTACATTCATCGTGTCCACTTGTATGTTGATCAAATTTCCTATTCTTAGGGGGCGATAAGAAATTAAATCAATGTCTTCTCCTAACCCTAAGCTTAATATATCCAATGCTACTACAAGACAGTCATCTCGACCTTTAATATAATAGCCTAACCCATACATGTCGAAGGGAAGCTGATATTGTGGCTCGTATGGCCACCTGCGCCCCTCCTCATAAATACCAAGGTCATAGCCATGCCAATGGCAATGCTCAAAGTAGATTAGAGCAAACTCAGTATTAGAGAGGTAATGAACATTTACCATGAATAATTCATCATAATCCTCTTCTACATCTGAAGACTTGTGGGTGCAGTCTAGGCCAACATAGACAAAATTGGTTTGGTTGGGAGGGATTCCAAGTGGCAATCTCAAGTCCTTAGGTCTTCCCATGTATTGTGTAGAATCGATGATAGAAGTAAAGGTAATATTCTACACAAGGTACTCCCCTATGCCTGTTCTTGCCAAGTGTATTTATGCACGCAACGTGGATGACCCTACGGATGACATTGGTGAAGCAAGATGGTAATCACTATCTTCATCTTGATCTTTAAGATCTCCTTCTTCCATAGGACTTGGCATTTTAGCAATGGCTACAGTTGGTACTTCCTTGGGCATTTCTTCCTCGACTAAGAGTGCATTTAGCTTCTGATTATATTTTGGTTTTGACATTGATGGTACTTTGGAAGCATTGACTATTTTAAGTGCACCAGGAGGTGTTGATGTGCATGGGTATTTTCTTACCCTTTTGTCTTTGTTATCCAATTGTGTGGTTGGATATGAAGGCACTATGTATAGGTGGGTAGAAGTAATTACAAATTCTCCCAGAATTTCCACCTGATGGACATATTTAAAAGGATCTTCATCAGCAAAGACCACATAGAATTTGTTTTTGTGCACATACTTGACACACTGGTGCAAGATCGAAGGAACACACTTCATGTCCCTTATCCAAGGACACCCTAGAAGGATGTTGTACTGCATAGCTCCTTCCAAGACATGACACATCATAGGGATGGTCTTGTGCCCCACCTTGATGGGTAGGACTATCATTCCCACAGTATTTCATAAAGCATCATTAAAAGCTCTCAATGTGTAGGCTTCTAGAACAATATTGGCCTTGGGGATATTGAGGTGCTCTATTGCTATTGTTGTAATGATGTTTATTGATGAACCTGTATCGACCAAGACCCTCTTAAAAGGTAAGTCGTTTATTGCCACCATAATGTTCAGCAGAGGGTCTGGTAAGGCAGTAGGCATTGTCTTAATCTCATAATCATAGAATTGAATTATAGGTTCCTAGAATTCTTGTACTTGTCCCACAAAATGAGTGAATGCATTCACATCTTGTGGTTGAAGCTCAATTATCCTTAAAATTTCTATTAAAGTATCCCTATGCTTTGGGGACTATTGTATGAGCTCATAGATGGATAACTTAGCTGGAGTCATCTGTAGGTTTTGCTCCAATCTACTATGGATAGTTACCATAGGTCATGTTGGTAGACCTAGAAAGTTGTCCTACCTCTACCTAGGTGTGGTTGGGACATTCATGGGAGCTGTAGGAGGTTGCGGTTGACCATACCATCTAGTCCTTATTGCTATGTTAACAATCTCAACCATCCCAATGCATCCGTGACTAGGTATATCTGCTCAAACTTGATTGACTTGGATCTCTTGCTCTTTAGGGGCCTCATGATTGGGCAATAGGTTTTTGTATATTCCCATGTCTCTATTATCAAGAGCCAGTGGGTTGTCAACTTTGAGCTCTCCTGCATCAATCATATTTTGCACTTGATGCTTAAAACCAATGTAAGCCTCAATGTCATGTCTTGATATCATGTGATAAGGAAAAAATTGATCTTCCCTATATCCTTTTAGATTAGGATGGTTGGGATATATAAGAGGTATATCAAAAAATATGATCCTCCTAGCATCACTTAGCTGATTGAAGATTGATTGTATTGATTATGTCAGAGGCGTAAAATAGTGAGGCGGCTTACATTCTTTGTTTCACCCCTAATTTTTCCTTTGATCGTAATTGGCTAGTGGGAGATGTGCTTGATAGTTCTAGGGTTGTTGTGCACCCCCATACTTATGTGTAGCCAATATGAATTGATTGACTAGAGAAAGGTTTCCTTACTTCTGCTTGTACTTGTCATTCTTACCATTCTTGTTCTACTCCTTTTTGTTTCAGAGTTTAATAGTTACCTCATCTATTTTGATGTCCTCATTGAGTTTGGCTTACACCAAAGCTTCCTCAAATGAAGGATACTTCTAAAGTTGTATCAAGATGGAGATGTGTTTAGAACAAATTTTGGTGAACATGCAAATGATATCTTCTGTTGGAACGGAGAATGATAACTTCACCATGAAATTTCTCCATCTATTCCCATAATCCATTTCTGGCTCATCATCATACTATTTCAAGCTGACCAGGTCTGAAAGGTTTGCCTTCTTCTTAGAACCAAAGGGTAAATTCTTTAGGAATGTGTTTACTAGTTTTTCAAAGTTGGTTATGCTATGCTTAGGTAGTTGGGTGAACCATTGAGTGGCAGTGCCTAAAAATGTCATTATGAATGTTCTTAGCATGAGAGCATCATTATCTTCAAGATGAAAACATGCATTGATAAAATTGGTGACGTGCTCTTGTGCATCCTCTTCACCCTTAAATTTTTGTAACCTAGGCATATCAAAGTGCTTAGGATATGGAGGGCTAGGGATTTATGGGCATAATGGTTGGTTGTGTATTTTGCTTAATGTTGGCAAGTTCCCAACTATCTCTTGTTTCTCAAAGGCTTTTATCTTTTCAACAATTTATTGAAATACCTTTGATGCACATATTTCCTCCTCTTGTAGGCCTACTCATAGTGGCAATGGAGGTAACTCTCTATCCATTTTATTTGTTCTATTTTCCACCCTCCTATGAGGGAACTCAATATTGTGATCTTGGTTTGTTATGTTTACCCTTTACCCACTAGTTGGATTTTGTTCATGGTTTTGTGGGTGGTTTCATTGTGGGCTATCTTGTCTAGTGCACCTCTCCTTAGGTGAGTCAACATGTCTAGTTCTTTGGTGGTCACCACCATTTGTCTATAAATTTATAAGAGCTAGCCACTTAGCTTACTCTCTTAAGCACTGCTCATGTTGGCGCAAGAGTCTTTCTCTTTGTTTATCCTGTTTGAGAGCTTCCATAAGCTCTCACTCCTTACGTAATGCATTTTGTAACTATCTCACACGGTTAGTTTGTGCTATCATAGAAGACTCATGTTTATCTAAATCTATTCTTATTGTCTTGACTCGTAGATTCCTTGAGGAGGTTTCTTTTGATAAGCAACACACCCCCACTGAAAAATGAGATTCCATCCTTAGAAAATTCTGAACTTTCATTTTTTGCAGCAGGGACCCTCTTGATCTTTTCAGGTTTTAAATCCAAATTTGCTTGCCTCCTTTTTAAAGTTGTGCTTTTTCTTGCATTCTAGATGTGTTATCCAAGAATTCACTTTTTACATGCTAGAATCATTCATGCACAAGCAAAATCTTGCACCGGTGCCGAGAAAATCCAGAAAACGAGTTGCATAATTCATTGAAAAATCAAACTTTCCATTTTTGGTAGTGTCGCGATATCGCGACACTTCCATTTTCGGAAATGTCGCGATATCGCGACAGGTAAGTCAAAATGCGGCTAAGTGCCAGAAAGGTCGCGATTTCGCGACATGTCGCGAAATCGCGACGATTTTGGAGAGAGAAGCAAGCTGTACGGAGGGCGCGATTTTGCGACATGTCGCGAAATCGCGACATGTCGCAATTTCGCGGTAGGAGAGAGAAAGTGGGCTGCAGAATGAAAAATAGGCTAAGTCGCAAACACGTTCCAAAATCGCGGTCAACGCGGTCAACGCATGCAGGTAAGGAACTGTCGCGATATCGCGACGTGTTCTAGAATCGCGGCTGAAAATCGGGATGGCTGTACGGAGGCCAGGAGGGTCGCGATTTCGCGACACGTCGCGAAATCGCGACATGTCACGTTTTCACGGCCGACGAGGGAGGAAGTTGCCGATGCGCTGGCAGGGTCGCGATTTCGCGACATGTCGCGAAATCGCGACATGTCGCGAGAATCACGGTAGGAGAGAGAAAGTCTTAAGATGAGCCCGAAAGTGCATTTCGGCTGGAAACGAGAAGGCTTCCTAGGGTAGCGACACGTGTCAAAGCGTGAATGGGACAAACGAGAGCCGACATGCAAGCTTATTTTGCGGATTTTAATCTGTTTTTAATGTTTTAAGCTTGTATTTAATGTTTATTAAAATGCTAATCTAATGCATCTTTTTGTCTTTCATGCAGGATTCCACCTGGCACTTACGGGACAACCGGGAAAGACCATAAAGGCAAAGATAAAGTGCGGATTTAGTCAAGGACCGCCATGCTAGAGGAGAAGAAGCCGGTAAAGCATTCAATGGCAAATTTATTGCGAGACTTGATAGCATGAAGACAATTTCAACACGGGGGATGGCTTTACGGAGATCAGATCCGATTGAGAAGTGGTGACTCATCCGGCTCACCGGCGAGAATTAATGGAGGCATTTATTTGCAGCTGCGGATGAATGCAAGTTGCATTTGATTTTATCTTCTCCATTTATGGCAGTTGACTGCCACGATTTGCCGAAGGGTTAAGTTCTATCCGGACTTTGATTTTAAATGGATTTTTATTGTAAAACCCGGGTCCTAGGGTTTAAGTGCGATAAGATTTAGGGTTTGAGCAAGATATTTTGAAAAGATCAAGGTCTGTCCCGAGTCTATAAATACGATTCTAAATGTAATCGCGGGAGGCGGAGACTTAGAAATAAAGGCTTATAAGCAATTTCTTGCAAATTTTGTGAAATCCTTTGTTTTCGGACTTGGAGTTGATGTGCTTTAGCTTTTACGTGATAGCATGGCCGGGAGCCTAATCTTTTGCAGAGTGTGATAAGTGTATTTTCTTTTGTTATCCGTTCCATTTAAAGTTTATTAGATATATCTTGTAAATCCGAGTTATCAAGTTTAAATATCTTTGTTAGGCTTCGGTTGTTCTATTGTACTGCTAGGGAAATTACAGATTTCAGGTGTAAGTTTGTTCTAATTGCTCTGTCTTCACTGTGCGAGCTAGGCTGCCGGTGAAAGATACCAATTTTAACCAGTTGCCCTTGGATTTATAATTTTTTGCTAGATCTGTTTCACTCTGCCTTGTGCTCTTAGTTGAAAGTGATCTTAGATTGATTGGACACTTTCTTCTTTGATTTGTTCTGTTGTGAAGCTGATAGCATAGATAAGATTGATAGTTTAGGGTTTTACAGTTGATGTTTGATAAGCTTCTCTTTTCTGCCTTACCCTACCCTCTCTTTGCTTTCGGTGAATGATCCATTTTTATTTTCTTTATTTGCCTTTTATTTAAATCTGCTGACCCATGAGAGCTAGATCTAGAATTCAAGTTAAATCTGATTGTCAACAACTTTTGCAACTACTGAACAAGTTCAAGAACCCCCTGTAAGGTAACAGAGCAGTCCATATTGAAATCTATTCCAGAAGTGGAAAAGAGTGAATTGCCATTCGACCCAACTCTGTAACTCGCACCTTGGATAACCAGCTAGATCCTAAAGATGAGTGGGATCCGTCCCGTGGGTGTCTCCGGAGCTTTCCTTGCCTTCATCCTTTCTCGGGGTGTGCATGAAAGCCGGACCAACATCTAATTGGCGCTAGAAGGAGGGCTGAACTCAGTTCAAGTATTGTAAGGGCATAACAGCAACATTTGAAGGACCCACAGTGAACTCTGGACAGTTTTTAAATTGTCAGTGCAGTTTTGAAATTGTCAGTGCAGTTTTTAAATTGTCAGTGCAGTTTTGTAAATTGTCAGTGCAGTTTTTTTGTCGGTGTCGATGAGGTATTTCAACTTGCTAAAATACAGAACCTATTCAGAACTACGAGTTTGTCAGTACCTGTGAAAACTGGATTCTACATACAGGGTAACAAGGTCCCACCCCAGAGCTGGAGAGCTCCTTGTCCCTGAATTAGAAACTCCGAGAAGAAGTAGCCACAGAAGAGCCACATCTCTATCACAGACAGTTTTATCACCATTGATAGTCACTCCAACCAGAGCTCAGAATATCCCTGTTAATCCATTAGCTATGGCAAATTGGTTGGGCTCCACGACTTTGAACATTTCCGGGTATAGCCCATGACTTGCCCGAGAAATCCGAGAAAGATACCTCCCTAGGTATAAACATGATGGGACAAGAAGCTGCGAGAGGAACACTTAATTGCATTCAAGAATGCACTGAAGTTATTAAATGTACGACATGAGGATGTTGCCTGCGAGACTCTTCCCGTTCACTCTCCAGGAGGGAGCCTATGATTGGTTTCTAAATCTTACCAATGATTCCATCACCAGTTGGAGTGACTTAGAAAAAGTCTTTGTGTCACGGTTCGGGGAAGTGATAGACCCCGAGTATTTTATATCAGCGAGTTTTCTAGCATCAAAAGAGAAGCTGAATGAGTCTATTAGATCCTATAATGTTAGATTCCAGAAAGCTTATGGTAGACTCACTGGCTATTATGTACCGAATGCTGACCTGGCATTAGAGATTTTTAGGAACTCTCTGGACCCAATGACCTCTGTCTTCTTGAAGAGGGATGCCACTATTACCAACTTGACAGAAGCTTATAAAGAAGCTTTAATCCTGGAAAGACAGTTGGGACCCCAACCTTTAAATATTCAACAAACTCCTCTGATCACTCAGCCTGCTCCTATACTCAATCCTATCCCACATCAGATGATGCTGCCAGTTTGTCAGACTTTACCATCAGCAGCACCATTAGCTGCAGCACCTGTTGAGAATGTACAGAACCCGGTAAAAGAGGCTGACAATGCTAGGATTGAATAAGTTTCAAAGATTGTTCGGAAGGTGGCCAATGATTTTTTGAGTTTTAAAAGGCAAACTTCTACTGGAGACAATCCCAACAGATATTCATATCAACCAAACAGATTTAATAGGCCCCCATATGAACCTAATAAAGATTACAAGGGTAAAGCTCATGATGTGAACATTTGTGACTTAGCCCTGCCCAACTGGTGCAGAATTCATGCCACTTCTCAGCATGGGGAATTAGATTGTGTGGAATTTTGCAATGCATTTGAAGCTTTGTCAGGAGATTTGATCTCCCCTGAAAATCAAAGAACTGCTGAGGGCCCAAGTTCATCTGGACACAGTGCAGCTATGGTCTTGGATTCTTTTTCTTTCCCGGATGAATCTGAGAATGTAGTTGAAATGCCCATGGATGAAGTACAGGCTTTCCAGCAGTACAGAAGAGATAGCTACAACCTGAGGAACAGGAATCCTGAGCCAAATACCACATCAACTCCTCTTGATAATTCTCACAATATTCCTCCCGACCCCTCTCCAAGCAATAATCCACCTCCACCAAAGGGAGGAGCTCAAAGAGTACCGGATGTTGCTATTCCTCCACTTAACAAAGGATATAACATAGTGGAAGATATGAAAAAGATTAAGGCTAACATTACTCTGCATGAGTTGGCACAGATTTCAGAGCAGAGAGACAATCTGATAAAGACATACTCTGGCCCTGCTGCTAAATCTGTGGATAAAGGGAAGAAAATAGCCAATGCCAATCTAGCCATGTACAAGGAAAAGATTGAAGTTCCCCCATTTTCTTGTTGTCGAAATTTTTGGGAAGAACTTACATAATTGTTTGGTGGATTCGGGTGCATCTGCTAATGTCATGCCACTGGCAATTTGTCAGCAGTTGGGGCTGACCCCAATGAAGTCTGAGAGGAGAGTTGTCCAATTGGACAAGTCGGAAGTTAAGGTTGTGGGAGAGCTGCAAAACATTCACATTCAATTGGCATCTGAGCCAAGGGCTCAACATAAGATCGAAATCCAAGTTGTGGATATCCCGAGTGGGGTATGGAATCTTGTTGAGTAGGGATTGGTCTAAGTCTCCGAATGGATATCCGGCAGCGAGACTTTTCACACATGTGGTTGCCATGGAAGGGTGTGGCTAATCAATTGCGGGTTGACAGAGAACCCAGGTACAAGCACACCATTACAGAGTACAATGCAGCTAATGAGACTGTCAATATTGCGAGAGGTAGACATTGGTGTCTACAATTTAACAACTGGGCACAATGATAAATTTAACAAAGCTCATCCTGTACATACTAATGAAGTTTGGACACTTCATGTGGATGGAGCCGGATGTAAGCGGGGTTGAGAGCAGGGGCGGTCCTCAAAGGGCCTCAAAGTCGGACATTTTTTATGTCTTACCGCCTGCGGTTCCCATGTACTAATAATTTAGCGAGTATGAAGCTACGATTTTAGGTTTAAAATTTGCATTGGATAAAAATGTGAAGAACATTCAAGTTTTCATCGATTCGGAATTAGTGGCAAGCCGGGTCGGGGGTAAGTTTCGGTGTAAAGCCTCTTATGCGAAGGGATACAAGCACGAGCTTGGGATCTTGTGGAAGGCTTTGATGCATTTAACTTAACACATATACCCAGGGAACAAAATTCACATGCAGATGTCTTGGCATCTTCAGCTGCAAGTTTAAAGCCATTGGAAGATTTTAAGTGGGATAAGTTTTCAATTGAGCTAGTCCCCTGTCCTTCAGTTCCAAACAATATAGACAGCTTTCAAGTTTTCTCAGATGATCAACAGATTGTGAACTTTCTATAGAGTACCAATACCTTTGAGAATGCTATAATTGATGAGGGCCAAAGGGACACCACTGATGGAGCAGCTAGATGATGACGGGGGAATCATGAGATTGAAGGACAAGAGAATCCCAAAGGGAATGGTAGAGCTGGAGAGGCTATTCGATGTTGACAAGATCGGGCAAAGGGTGAATTCCGAGGATTATGTGGGCACCACAGACAATGAGACTGAAAATTTGAATGTAGGAACTGAAGAGGATCCAAGGAACATCAAGTTGGCAAAGGACTGTGATCCAGAGATAAAGAGAAATATGATTGATTTCCTGCACAAGTCCAAGGATGTAATGGCCTGGTCATACAAGGATTTAAAGGTATTTGATCCAAAAGTTTACACCCACATCATACCTTTGAAAGAATCTTGCAAGCCTTTCAGACAAAAACAGAGGCATGTTAATGCTCTGTTAGAACCCCTTATTCGAGAAAGAAGTGGAGAAGCTCTTGAGTGCAGCAATTATTTTTCCTATCAGGCATTCTACTTGGGTGGCAAATCTGGTGCCAGTAAGGAAGAAAAATGGGGAGATCCGCCTTTGTGTGGATTTTAGGAATCTGAACAAAGCATCTGAAAAGGACAACTATCCCCTGCCTTCTATGGATGAAGTACTGCAGATTGTTAATGGCTCAGAGATGATGTCTTTTCTGGATGGCTTCTCAGGCTATAATCAGATTCTAGTTGAGAAGGAGGATAGAATGAAGACTGCTTTTACAACTAAGTGGGGTACTTTTGCTTACAAGAGAATGCCATTTGGTTTAATAAATGCAGGAGCAACATTTCGAGAGAGCAATGGACCATGCCTTCAAGGGGCTTATGGGCAAATGTATTGTAGTTTACATGGATGATCTAACAGTCTTTTCCAAATCCAGATTTGACCATGTCAAGCATTTAGAGTCTGTATTTAACAAGTGCAGAGAGTTTGGCATCTCTTTGAATCCAAAGAAATGCATATTTGGTGTAACAGAAGGCAAACTGCTTGGGCATTTGGTCACAAAGGATGGCATTTCCATGGATCCAGGCAGAGTTGAGGCCATATCCGGCATACCATTTCCCAACTCCAAGAAAGAGTTGAGATCATTCTTTGGAAAGATTAACTTTGTCGGAAAGTTTATCTCGGGCTTTGCGAGAGATAGTTAAACCAATGAATGATATGTTAAAGCAAACTGCCCAGATTACTGGACCACTTGAAGCTAAGGCTGCTTTTCAAGAAATCAAGACGACCATTAAACAAGCACCGGTCTTAGTAAGCCCAGATTTCGGTGCAGATTTCTATCTGTACACTTTCTCTTACGAACATACACTTGCTGCGAGTCTTGACTCAACGGAGAGATACGGGAGAACATCCAATTGCTTTTAAGAGCACTAATTTGAAGGGAGCTGAACTGAAATATTCCAGATTAGACAAACAGGCTTATGCTTTGGTAAGGGCAGTGAAGCAGTTCAGACATTATATACTCAGAAGCAAAACTCATGCCATAGTGCCAGACCCAGCTGTGAAGTACCTTCTAAGTCAGAATGAGTTGGGTGAGCGAGGGGCAATTGGGTCACCAGGCTACAAGAATATGACTTGGAGATTAGGCTTGCTAAACTGATCAGAGGACTTGGCTTGTCCAGACACATTGCTTGAAGTGCCTCCACGGCGGGAAGTTAATCAATTAAACTACGAATCGATGATTGGTATGGGGATATCATTCATACTGCTACGGTTTGGAGTTTGCCCATCCCATTTGAACAGAACTCAAAGGAGAGCATTAAAGTTAAAAGCTGCTCACTATCTCCTCAAGGCGGGTACTACGTACGGGGAGAATTATCTTTGGCATCTTCCTAAGGTGCATTTCTCCCGGTGAAGTCGGTGAAGTCATGGCTAGTTTTCATGAAAAACTAGGGGCGGGGCATTCATCGGGATCTGCTACTGACACATAAAATATTAAGAGCGAGGCTATTCTTGGCCTACACTTTTTAAGGATGCACATCAACATGTCGGAACCTGCCATCGAGTGCCGGACATTTGCGGCCAAAGAGGCAAACCGAGCTCTGCCATTGCAACCGGTTGTGATAAACAAACCTTTCATGCGGTGGGGACTTGATTTTGTGGGAGTCATTAACCCGAATTCCTCGGCAGGGCATAAATATGTGCTGACAGCTACTGACTATTGCACAAGGTGGGTTGAAGCAGCAGCCACTACAAGAAGTACAGCCCAGGAAGTTATTGATTTTCTTGAATCAAATGTCATAACTAGATTTGGGGTTCCCCTGAATTTGGTCTGTGATAATGGGCCCGCCTTCCAATCATTGGAGTTTGCAGATTGGGCATACCAGATGGGGATAGTTATCAGATTCTCATCCAACTATTATCCCCAAGGCAATGGGTAGGTGAGTCAACAAACAAGAACTTAATGAATGCCATCAAAAAGTCTACGACGAGACAAACCCGAGCGAGTGGCATACATTGTTGAAATATGCACTGTGGGCTGACCGGATAACACACAAAGTGGCTCTTAAGACCTCTCCTTTTGTTTTGTTGTATGGTACTCGGCCAATTGTCCCCATCTCCTTGAAGTTGCCTACCTATCAGTTTGCCTTAGATTATTTTGAAGATCATGATGATGCTGAAGCCCGTGTTTTAGACCTCACTAACTTGCAGGATGAAAGACTCCAAGCCCTGGAGCACTTCAGCAGACACCAAGAAACTGTCAAGCGGTGGTTTGACAAGAGAGCCAAGGTGAAGGCTTTCAAGCTGGCAGACTTAGTGCTTCTGTGGGACAAGGCCCATGAGAAGAAGGGTAAGCACACAAAGTTGCAGCCACTGTGGATAGGCCCCTACCAAATTGCTGAAATATTGGGTAACAATGCTTTCCGCTTGCAAGACCTGGATGGTAATTTTTTGGACCTCCCTGTTAATGGCCAGTACTTGAAACATTATTTCTCTGCTGTTCCATCCAATGTATCATTTGAGTGAGCTATGAAGAAGTTGTAACATGTGTACATATTGTAAATAGCTCCGTAAGTTTTATTTTGTTCTAGTTTAGTTCTTTTAATAGCTCTGTACAGTTGCTTTAGTTGCTTCTTTTTAGTTTTAATTGGGTGCTGTCTGTACAGGTTTGTTTGTTAGATTAATCCTTGTTCTCAGTGCAGTTTTATTTTTATTTTTATTTTATTTTTTATTTTTTAATATGTACGTGCGATTTGCATTTTAGTTTATTTCGAGTTGTTTTAAGTTTATTTCAGTGATGTTGCAGTTTCCCTTTGTCAGTTTTTAGTTGTTGTGTTTTTAGTTAATCCTTGCTTTTATTTAAGTCTGTACAGTCTTTTCTTCCTTGCAGTTCTTTTTCTTTGCTGTATGTACAGTTGCAGTTTAATTTATTTCAGTTGCTTTAAGTTATTTTCAGGTCTAGGCAGTTTTAATTGCTTTGCTTTTGTTTTAGCTTATTTTTGCTGCCTGTACAGTTGTGCTTTGCATCCTTTGTAAATAGCCTTGCGGTTTGTTTTATTCCTTTGTCTGTACAGTTGTGCGTTTGGTTTATTTTGTGTGGGTTTTATTCTGTCTTGCTTTAGAAGCCTGTGCCTGTCCTTGGAAGCTTGTACAAAGTCCTTTGGCTTTTGAAATATTTTGTCCTTTAACCTCTGCCTGAGCAATCAATGAAAAGTTAGCCTGCTAAAAATTGTTTTATTCTAGCTGATAAATCCTCAATCCAATGTTCATGGTCATCATCCAATGCCCATGCCCCTTGTTCACCATTCTAATTGAGATAGTCTACTTGCACTGAACTGTGGAACTATTTTGTTATCCAGGATGAAGGTAGAGAGATGATTGGATCTTGTGTCTTACTTGCCACAGTTGTTTTAATGATAGAAAAATTGCTATGCTGTTTAGTTGGAGGAACTCCCGGGGAATCCAAGAAAAGCTGGTTATGAGAGGGGACTATGTCATGCAATTATTTGGGTGTCACCAGAGGCTATCAATGCCTAGACTGAAACAGTTCAGATTGATCAAATGTTAAAAGAAAATTGTGATTTCTCTAAGGTCTTCTCGAGATATTGATATATTTCAGAGAGAGAGATATAAAAAAAAAAGAGAAAAAAAAAAAGAGAAAAAAGAGTTATATATTAAAAGAGGCAGCCAATATTAGATTCTGCCCTACAGTTGTAAATTGGGTCGTGTAAATCTAAAGGGTAACTCTGTCTAGGCTGTAAAAGGCTAAACTAGTAAACAGAGCTCTACTCGGTTTCCCCTTTTACAATCTAGAAAAGTTGATTAATCCAAGTTTATCATTCAATTCGGTCATCCTTGAAGAAAGTTTTATACCCTTTGAAATTGCACATCGAAATCTTCCTTGAAGTAATCCGACCTAGTATGTCCTTGGAAAATTTTAACGACTTGCGGTTAACGGTCAATTTATTGTGAAGAATGTTCGTGGCAAGGCATGATGCATGGTCTTTTTGTTTTGAAACCAGAGTCTTGGGTTCTAAAATAGTGTTACTATTTTACCCGTAGATATCGCCATTTGTTGATAAGCAACACACCCCCATTGAAAAATGAGATTCCATCCTTAGAAAATTCTGAACTTTCATTTTTTGCGGCAGGGACCCTCTTGATCTTTTCAGGTTTTAAATCCAAATTTGCTTGCCTCCTTTTTAAAGTTGTGCTTTTTCTTGCATTCTAGTTGTGTTATCCAAGAATTCACTTTTTACATGCTAGAATCATTCATGCACAAGCAAAATCTTGCACCGTATCGAGAAAATCCAGAAAACAGTTGCATAATTCACTGAAAAATCAAACTTTCCATTTTTGGTAGTGTCGCGATATCGCGACACTTCCATTTTCGAAAATGTCGCGATATCGCGACAGGTAAGTCAAAATGCGGCTAAGTGCCAGAAAGGTCGCGATTTCGCGACATGTCGCGAAATCGCGACAGTTTTTTGGAGAGAGAAGCAAGCTGTACGGAGGGCGCGATTTTGCGACATGTCGCGAAATCGCGACATGTCGCATTTTCGCGGTAGGAGAGAGAAAGTGGGCTGCAGGATGAAAAATCGGCTAAGTCGCAAACATGTTCCAAAATCGCGGTCAACGCATGCAGGTAAGGGAGCTGTCGCGATATCGCGACGTGTTCTAGAATCGCGGCTGAAAATCGGGATGGCTGTACGGAGGCCAGGAAGGGTCGCGATTTCGCGACACGTCACGAAATCGCGACATGTCGCGTTTTCGCGGCCGACGAGGGAGGAAGTTGCCGATGCGCTGGCAGGGTCGCGATTTCGCGACATGTCGCGAAATCGCGACATGTCGCAGAATCACGGTAGGAGAGAGAAAGTCTTCAGAGGGCCCGAAAGTGCATTTCGACGGGAAACAGAAGGCTTCCTGGGGTAGCGACACGTGTCAAAGCGTGAATGGGACAAACAGAAGCCGACATGCAAGCTTATTTTGCGGTTTTTAATCTGTTTTTAATGTTTTAAGCTTCGGATTTAATGTATTAAAATGCTAATCTAATGCATCTTTTTGTCTTTCATGCAGGATTCCACCTGGCACTTACGGGACAACCGGGAAAGACCATAAAGGCAAAGATAAAGTGCGGATTTAGTCAAGGACCGCCATGCTAGAAGAGAAGAAGCCGGTAAATGCATTCAATGGCAAATTTATTGCGAGACTTGATAGCATGAAGACAATTTCAACACGAGGGATGGCTTTACGGAGATCGGGATTCGATTGAGAAGTGGTGACTCATCCGGCTCACCGGCGAGAATTAATGGAGGCATTTATTTGCAGCTTGCGGATGAATGCAAGTTGCATTTGATTTTATCTTCTCCATTTATGGCAGTTGACTGCACAGATTTGCCGAAGGGTTAAGTTCTATCCGGACTTTGATTTTAAATGGATTTTTATTGTAAAACCCGGGTCCTAGGGTTTAAGTGCGATAAGATTTAGGGTTTGAGCAAGATATTTTGAAAAGATCAGGGTCTGTCCTGAGTCTATAAATACAGATTCTAAATGTAATCGCGGGAGGCGGAGACTTAGAAATAAAAGGCTTATAAGCAATTTCTTGCAAATTTTGTGAAATCCTTTGTTTCTGGACTTGGAGTTGATGTGCTTTAGCTTTTACGTGATAGCATGGCCGGGAGCCTAATCTTTTGCGAGTGTGATAAGTGTATTTTCTTCTGTTATCCGTTCCATTTAAAGTTTATTAGATATATGTTGTAAATCTGAGTTATCAAGTTTAAATATGCTGTTAGGCTTCAGTTGTTCTTTTGTCTGCTAGGGGAAATTACAGATTTCAGGTGTAAGTTTGTTCTAATTGCTCTGTCTTCACTGTGCGAGCTAGGCTGCCGGTGAAAGATACCAGTTTTAACCAGCTGCCCTTGGATTTATAATTTTTTGCTAGATCTGTTTCACTCTGCCTTGTGCTCTTAGTTGAAAGTGATCTTAGACTGATTGGACACTTTCTTCTTTGATTTGTTCTGTTGTGAAGCTGATAGCATAGATAAGATTGATAGTTTAGGGTTTTACAGTTGATGTTTGATAAGCTTCTCTTTTCTGCCTTACCCTACCCTCTCTTTGCTTTCGGTGAATGATCCATTTTTATTTTCTTTATTTGCCTTTTATTTAAATCTGTTGACCCATGAGAGCTAGATCTAGAATTCAAGTTAAATCTGATTGTCAACAACTTTTGCAACTACTGAACAAGTTCAAGAACCCCCTGTAAGGTAACAGAGCAGTCCATATTGAAATCTATTCCAGAAGTGGAAAAGAGTGAATTGCCATTCGACCCAACTCTGTAACTCGCACCTTGGATAACCAGCTAGATCCTAAAGATGAGTGGGATCCGTCCCGTGGGTGTCTCCGGAGCTTTCCTTGCCTTCATCCTTTCCCGGGGTGTGCATGAAAGCCGGACCAACAGTTTCTATTGTACCTATACTCTTGCTATTTAATGTGACTTGTTTAGTGTACTATTGAGTATTTGTTGGTCAAATATTTGCCTAATTTCTAAATATTGCATTTACGCACCCTATATACGACCAAAATTGAAAGGCTAGAGAAAAAAAATTTCCTCCATGCCAATCTCCAGAGAGGGCTAGCTCCCTTGCTAAATTCTAATCTGATATAAAACTAGGGATGCAGGAAATAAATTAAAATATATAGAAAGAAATGGGAAATATGGCCACAGGCCAAAGTACAGGGTTGGTGTTAGACTAACTAGTAGGAAAAAACTCAAGTGCAAGTTAGAATTTATGAAAGGAAATAGAACCGAATAAGCTCATGATCTGGCCATGGAAACTATCAAATGGTGCTCCAACATTCACCTTCTTATTAGCAATTTTAAATCCAATTACAAAATTTAAACATAACAACAAACAAGATGAGTGAATGAAAATAGAAGCACACTACATAGAAAGTAACCACACACAAGATCACTTACAACTTTAGAAATCTGATGCCTTCTATTAATGCAGAGATCTCGAAGAAATATCTTGTAAAATGTCTAACCCCCTTTTACAATGAAGTTTGTCTAGTATTTATAGAGGTTTTCACCTCTTTCATTAAATACATAGGAAAATAAAATATCCAGAGATCAAAGACAAAACCAAAATAATCCTCCTCAAATTATTTAAAAATACATCCTCCTGAGAAGACAAATTCCTTAAAATCTGCAACTCGGGCGAAGGTGCGCGGATTGCCAAAAGACATTAAATTCTTTGAGCACCTTTGGTACATTGGAAATCATAAAACCTCATTTCTTTTTACATTCCCCTTCATGATCCAGAAACGGAGTTACTGAGGGTGTCCTTAAATGCATAAATTTAGCATCTTTGACCAAATTTCCATTCGCCCATACTTACTTTTGCCTCAATATCCGTTTGCCCTATTTCAAATTTAACGGTGTGCGCACGACTCTAACAGAAGTACATTCACCCATGAAAAGGGTGAATGGTATGTTTGAACCTTAGGAAGGGTGAATGCGATCCCAATGCTCCAAAATGTTGGTTTACCCATGGGAAGGGTGAACAGGATGTTCACCTCTCAACTTGGGCAAACGTAATATAGTTCGGGCACACGCACCATCTGCATGTCACCAAAATGCATTCACCCCTAAGAAGGGTGAACAACGTGTTCACCCCAATGTTAGGGCAAATGTGACCTTGTGCTCTAACACTTTTGCCTTCGTTAGATTTCAAACATGTTCACCCCTTTCAAGGGTGAATGGGATGTTCACCCTTCCTCAGGGGCGAACATGAAAACATGGCAATTCAACCAAGTTATTTTTATGACTTGTCTTATTAATTATTTTAAACATTTCTCCATTAATATTTTCAAAGGTAATTCAAAATAAACCTTTGGAACATGCACCAAAAATGTACAATTATTTACAACATCACAAAAATATGCAAAATATGTACTGTCGTTGCTACATTCAAAAAATTGAACCCAAAGTCTTAAAAAAAATTCCCAATGAATAAAAAATGGCCAACATTTCTTGGCGACTCATGGGGTATCCAGCTCGCATGGATCCAAGTGATCCCAGGCCTTTATCCATTGGGTTTAGAGTCCTTTTCTAAAGATGATGCAATTGATTTAGCTAGAGCAGTCTTCTTTATGGTGGATACCTTTTTCTATGCTACCTTCTTTGTGCACTCTTGCTCTTCTACCTTGACCACAACCCTGAGTAGTTCAAAATGATCTGCATCCTCTACTACTTTCACCATTGCCTCATGATCTACCACCACTTGTTCCTATTGCTCTGTGATGGTCTCTAAAAGAATCTCATAAGTACGAACATCATCACACCAAGCATCAATGCTAAACAAACAATGCATGCTAAGGGACTCATAAACGAAGAAAATATTCTACACATTTGTCAAGCTGAGATGCTTCAAACATTGAGCCAATTCATAAAGTGATATCTCCAATCACGTATACTTCTCCATCAAGGAAAATACCTACACTTCAGTAAGAGGTTCTTTCAAGGTGTTAATTTTTTAAGTATCTTTGATGAACGTACACCAGAGTTCTTGCAACTATTCTAGTGGAAGAGGTTCGCTCCACTCATCTACAAATGTAGTAATATCCAACCGATCAATAGTATCAAAATGAGACATAGAAATGACATGCATGTACTCTATTGTATTAAGAATAGCCCGCCCTTCCCTTACTAGGTCCATGCATTGAAAGTAGCTCTGCATTGTTATCTGTGCTTAGGACCAAGCATAATCCATTTAATTGAGGAGATGAATATGCAAAGTAGCATTCAATAAAGCTTGTATCTTTATAGCCATCTCCATATAGGGTGAAAGCAATTCCTCCATGGAATCAATTGTTTTTTGCCCAATCTGAATTTGTATACGTGCTTCCCATAAGTAATGTAGTACCTTAACAGCATGTGCAGCCAATTTTATTGAATTATGAATGGAGTGAAGGAGAGCATCCTTAAAATTGTCACATGAAAATAATGCAACTGGTGTGGCTTTGTCTTCAAGATACTTCTTGAGTTCCTCTACCTTCTATTGAAGACTATGCATTTCAATCTGAGCGGCATCGTGCTCCTTCAAGTGTATCTTCACTTGATTGCACAGATAGTCATTTTTAGTGGCTATTTTCTCCTTTTTCGCCCTACTATTGGCCAAAGCATTTTCAAGCTCAAGCAATTTATCTTACATCTCAAAATATCTCTCCTTATATTGCTCCTCATGCAAATACAACAAGCTCATATCCACCTGCATATTATCCATTTTCTCAATGGGATTAATCCTCATCAGATCTTCAGTTATAGTATCAAAAATGTAATCTTCAGGCTGTAATTCACCTTGGGGTTTTTGGACCAATAGAGTGTATGTTGTAACATGGAACTCCTTTGTGATTAGATCAAAAGCCACCTTCTTGATTGGCCGCGTGAGCACCAAAGCTTCTTTTCACCGCATACTTTTCAACCATTGATAAGAGCTCAAGTGCACCTGATTTAGTTTTTCAAAATATGGTTGCTTTTGGGCCACTTGCACATCTGGAAGAGTCTATAGCTCCAAAAATTGTGTAAAAGGAACAAAATTTTTTTAGTGGCTAGGTCCAGTGAACAAGGACGACATAGGTAGAGGTAGATAAACGAATGTGGGAATAGTAGAAGAGAGAGAAAGGGTAGATGAGGTGGTAGACATGAGTGTAGCTACAGTTATGCTAATCCTAGGTGGAGCTTGCATACTAACAACGATGACGGTAGAGGTGGTGATGACTGAAGGAATGTGATGCAAAAAGGGATTGGACCCAGATGTATATGAACTAAAACAAATAACGGGTGAAGGAGCGAGAACAAAAGGAGTGGAAGTGGTTTCAAGAGTGAAAGGAGTAGAAGTAGAAGAGGATACCATGGAAAATGAAATATACGGAACACTACATGCAACATATGGGACAAAATAAGAAACTTTGATGAAGCTTTGTTTATTCATGATAAAGGGATTAAGAGTTGGATAGGGCTAATCCCCAATGATTGGGTTTTTCATTGAATAGCAATCTCGACTTCCCGAATCTCCTCTTTATAGAAAAGGCTTATTGTAATAGTAGGGGTAGGAGAATATTTGAATCGAGGTGTAGGTTGGCGGTTTAGAATCACCCCTCCACTATTATGATAAGGGATGGATGACTGCAACTAGGGCCTTGATTCCTCTAGTAATGGTGGCCTTGGAGGAGTAATCCCTTTCTATCTTGGGTGGGGTTTAGTCATCCATATCGGTCGATAATGGAAATATATGTCGCTAGTAATAGTAGGGTGCCCTTATTGATTTGTTAATTCCTAATTGAATTGCAATCCTACGATTGATAAAGGGGACCCCTTCGGTTCAACAGTAGAAGAAAATAGGGAGAAACCCCGACGGTAAAGTATCTATCTATCTATGTTTCCCTTTCCATTGGATAGGGCAATAGAGTATCCATATATTGGCTAGGGCAGTAAACAATCTATGGGATTGGGCTTGGTTGGTGATTGAGTCTGGGTCGACAATTCCCTTTGGTGGGGAGGCGAGTAAGTAAGCATCGGTTAGGGAGGAACCCCTTTGTATTGTTGTCTATTGAAGCATGAGAATATCTGTTCAATATCTCTCAATTTGTAACGAAGGGTTGGCCATTTAATAGAGAAGGTTTTGGCCCCTGCTCGATTTCTATTCCTCACCCCTTCCAAAGATAGATACGTCGAAGCCCTACTATTATTACTCGAGGGAGTTCCTTTATAGCGGGTTGCCTTCTCCGGGGGGTGATCTATCTATTTGATTCCTGCCCCCATGAATGAAGCTTACTATTGAATGATCGAATCAAGGCCCCAAGAAATGAATCAAGGTTGAGTCCCGACCCTACCCTCCTAAAAAGCTTCATAACCTTTCGAATAGTTCTTTCAGTTGGGAGTATCGGGAAAAAGCTTACCTACTCATTCTGGTCTATAAGGTGAGGGGGAGCCCCCTTAATATTCGCATCTCTTATATGCTTGGATATGACCAGATGCAACTACACAAATGCCCACTCCAATGGGAACATCAAATACCCTGGTTCCTCTGGACTATGAAGAAATTGGTTGATCTACGCCTGCTATTAGCCCCTTTGAAATGGAGGGGGGTACCTACCCCCTCCATTTTATTTTAAAGGGTTAGCGATGGAGAATTTAGTTATCGACACCCAACCATACTGAACCTTTCCAAAACATAAAGGCTTTTTGGAGTGTAACTAAATAGTAAGTGGTGAGTCGGGCATGGGCTGAAAGCCCCAAGTGGCAGGACTCTACCCCCTTTATCTCTTTAGGAGCTTTATCCCCCTATCTCCTAAGTATGGATGCTCTTAAGGAGTGGGATAGCTCTTTAAAAAGTCGATAAAGGGGCCTGCTATAAATTCAAATTATGGGTGCTTATCTTTAAAAAATTTGTGAGCCGGTCCAATAGCATGTCCTACTCCAACCCCCTCCTAACGAATATATGCCTCACTACTTTTGAAATAGAGAGCCTCATGACTTCCTCATGCAGTAGCTATTTAGTAGCATAATCACCCCTTAAATAAGCAAAGAGGTTGATTCTCTCACCTTGAAAACATATGGGACCGAAGAAGAAACCACTACATGCTCTATGAGAGAGAGAGAGAAGAAGAGGAAAAATATGACATACCTTGAGGTACAAACACAATTTTTTTAGTTGATGGAGGAGTTTGAGCAACTAGCTTCCCTTAACACTCTCCTTCTAGCTCTTCAACATCAAGAGCTACTTCCTCGTCCAATATTTCAACATGTGAATCTTCATAAAGTTGCTCCTATTCCTCTTGCTATGCCATTGGAAATATTTGTGCCAATGAAGTAGGGAGCTCATTACTGGATGAAGGATTCATCGTCGACATAGAAGCGGCCGTAGAACTCAACATGGCAAAAATTGCGATACCCGAAGTTGTGGGTGCTATAACAATAGACATAAGGGCTACGCTGGTTCGAGGCCATTTGGCCACTTTTGGAAATGGTGGCACCATTGGCTATTTTTGTTGCTTGGGTGTGAGAGACTCCTCTTGAGAACATTTCACCCTTTGAGACCGTATTTGGAAAAAATATTGCTCTTCCTCTTCATCCTATTTTTTGGTGTCATCTTCAACCACTGGGTCATTCTACTCATGTTCGCTTTCACCAATTTCAGACTGTTGAAAGATTTGTGGCAAAATGGTGGTGAAAGCAACGGGTTGATATGATTCTAAAAATTTATCATAAGCTTTGGAAAACTGAGTATTAAGCTTCAACCCATAAGCAGCGTATGGATTCCTATGATGAATGTGCATCACCCACCAGTTCATAATTTTCTCCTTGCTCCATGTCGGGTTAGATTCCTTAACAGTTCAAAATAGACCAAGAGGAGGAATATGTGTTTTATTTTTTTCAAGATTATACTCTACTTCCTGATCATAATAATCATGCTATGGAGGAATGGAAGACATTTTCTCTATGTGCCAATTCATGTCTGGCCCATAAAAATTGTTATGTCACTTCTGAATATTTGGGCATGGGCAGCAAAGAAAGGTCTTTGCCTCGATGAATTCTAGAAATTTTTTGAGAGGGTCATAACGCCATCATTGTAGCAATTCAATTAATCCCAGGTCCTAAAGCACCACCGTCAAAAGGTGATTTTGCCCAACCTGGTTCACTTCGATACCCCAAAATTAAAAGGCATAGTACATGTTGTCTTCTTCCCTCACCCAGTGCCATATATGTCATTGACATAATCTTCCTGACACACAACTTCCATTGCAAAAATGTGCATAGCAGCAAAATAAGTCAACAAAAATGGTTTACCAGTGGATCCAAAAATTTGAACAACCATGCCCTAAGTAAGCAAAAAGAAATCATCTCTATTTTCTGAAATAATAATTTCTCTCAAATAGCGCATACCCTATCATAGTTTCCACACAACAGTTCAATTGCAAGTCCCAAAAACCAACTATTAAAGTTATACACAAACTCTCATTTCATCAGCACCTGAGTCCACTTATAAACCGGTAAAAGCTCATATTTTTCACTCGACTGTGTTACTGCAATAAAAGAGAAATGATGCTGCATTTGAAAGAAAAATAACCAAACCAGTAGCGAAGTGTGCCAAAATGATTTATACTTTTCTTCCTGCAACTTCTACAACTGTGAATTAAGCCTTCAAGAAATAAACTCAGCCCAATCAAAATAAATTGGATTTCCACCCTGTCTCATAGCAGTAGGAGAATAAAATTCCACCTTACAAATACATTGACCCATAGCCACCTGCCATTTATGCACCATTTCATCAGAGGGCAACATATAAATCCAGGAAAGCATAGAATAAATATCTTGGCTCTTAAATTTTGAAAGCAATTTAGGCAAATTTGGTAGCTGCCCCATCTACGACTCCTTGATGAGCTGTCTCCATAAATTATCTCATAGTAACCATGGAAACATACCTATCTTCCCGCTCATCTGTATGAACCTTCTTATTTACTCCGTAACTTGGGGCCTTTAACCCACATGCAAAATCCTCTCGGACCTCATTCAATGTAATTTTAAAGAGGATTTCCTTCATGGCATTTCACACTGCTTTGGTAAAAGGATCATAAAAATGTGCGATTAGCTATACTAGCTCAGGGCATGGGTGCACGAGCGAACATAGGTACCATGAAAGCTGTGAATTATAAGGTGTTGTGATATAGCTATTAAATTAAACCCCTTGGATTACCGCAGTATCAAACTCTTGCCTTAACTAATCAATCCTCTTGTGTGTAATCAAACAATCCCTGATTTTTGCCATTTCATATTTATAAGGGTCCAGGTCAACATAGTCATTCTACCAGGCTTTATTAGCCCTATAAATTCTTTCTCGCTTCTTAGCTAGCTTTGCATATGCAACCTCCTATGCCTCACTCAGCTCTTTATTGCATCTACCCATCGTATATGACAAAGTACTGAGTGATTCTGCAATTTTTTGCTTCGAAACCTCTAAAAATTCCTCTATAAAATTCTTCTATACTGGAAAAGCAAGGTATAGCAAAGTAGAAAAGGTTTAAACTGATAAGGGAAAACAAAGTTGGCCCTTTTACCTTCAAAAATTTATAGGAGTGCTATCAACTACGGTAGTGGTTAAAAATTAAATGCAGGCGCATCTTCGGAGAGGAATAATCCTCAAAAAACCTCTCATAATGTAGGCCCTTTTTCCTTTTGAACATGCTTTTCGTCCCTTCCAAAAACACCACATTTTTCCCCTTTTTTTTTCTTTTATTTTTTGTTTTTTTTCTTTTTTTTCTCCTTTTCCTGATGATGCAATAAAAGTACGTTTGCCATTTAACCTGGGTGAACATCTCGTTCATCCCATTTAAAGGGTGAATGCGAAGTTCAATATACGTTGTCATTACTTTTTTAGGCAAACGATAAAAAACAAAAAAACTTTTCCTTTCCCTTTTTTTTTTTCTTTCTCTTTTTTTTTTGTTTTTCTTCTTTCTCTTTTTTTTTTTTGTTTTTCTCTGGAATGTTTTTATATATATCTACTTATATACAAAAATCATAAAATACAGAGAGAATATTTACATATATACACAATGTTACCTTTAGCAGATCACAACTTCATAACATAGGTCTTCAAATGAAGGTCATTTACTGGAATGGGGAGCTCGTAACTGTCCATGTCGTAGAGATGATAAGCATTTGCAGAGTTTACAATAAAGACCCAAAAAGGTCCTTCCCATATGGCATCAAACTTATGATGATTTCTAGGCTTAGATTTCTTCTCATTCCATTTTAGCACTAGTTCACCAACCTGAAAACTTCGGTCACTTATCTTTTTCTTAAACCATTTCTTCATCTCTACAGAATGTCTAGCAAAATCCACGTAATCATGCTCCATTTCTTCTTGTAACTGTAGTAACTACACCAACCTTACTTTCATGGGATCATATTCTTCATCTTCATCTTGGAATAGTTGCAAGTTTTGGAGCACTGGTAGTTCAATGTGGGCAGGGAGGATAACTTCTTTTCCATAAACCAAAGCATAAAAAGAGATTTTTATGGACTTCTTTACTGAAATATGATCGGCCCAAAGTGCTTGGTTCAATAACAAATGCCAACTCCTCTTGTTATTGCCCATCATCCTTTTTAGAATTTGCAAAAAGTTTTTTTTAGTAGACTCAGCCAATCCATTTCCCTATGGGTAATAATTGGAAGATGTCTTTAGGTAAATGTCATATTTGCTAGCGAATTCTATAATTTTAGCCCTGATAAAGGGAGTACCATTATTAGTTACCAAAGAATCTGGTATACAAGGCTTTCCAAAAAAAAAATCACCATCGCCTAATCCACATTCTTAGTGGGTTGTTGGAACCGATTCTTGCATCCGTAGGAAATCAATTGTCATGCTACAAGAATCCGTTTGAAACCAACGAGCTATTACAGGCTCTGGTCGACCTGCCTCATGTTCTGCTAAACCCGAATATTGCTAAAGAAGATGGCAGAACGGGTAAGGAAACCCCAACGGCAATTCTTTAATTAAACTTCTAATTTGCATGCTCCAGATTTATATTAAACTATAAGTATTTTTATTAAAATGACCAAGCATGAAAATAACCAACTGTTATGCCTTATGTAGACCGGTGCCTAGATTCATTGGGTTGTTATAGCAATTTAACAACAATTTTAATATGAAACAGAGAGAAGGGGAGAAGAAAATTGGCGTTCTTAATCTCATTCGAATATCGTAATAAAATCAAGAGTTAACCAATGAAAGAAACGTATATAATGCATTCAAATAATGTAACCCATTATACAGATACACACAATATTGAGACAAAGAAATGACAGGAATAAAACCCAGAATTGTATTGATTTCATAAAATATTACATGCAGAGTGGGCGGGATGCCTTTTAACTCTATTTTTCTTAAAGAAATACATCAATACAATGAAGAGGACTCTATTCAAATAATGTAACAGGTCTCTCCAACTCTCCTTGTTCCAATCTGGTAACAGAAGAATCTCTGAATCCTAGGCTCAATAAGACTGGAAATATTCTCAGCTTCTTGAACGCTTTCCTATCATACAATCTTGCACAACAAGGGGAGGAAGAAAGAATGAATAAAATAAAATAGACACAAAGAAAATACAACAACACAACTAATAGGGCACTCAAGTATACCTCTTAGAAAAAATGCTATTCTCTAATTGCTTGATGCAGAATCCAGACCTGCCTGCTTCCTTTTATAGCTGTTGGTTCTTGATTCTGTTATTCTTGGTTGAATTCTGGTTGTACACTTGGCATCATCTTATTGAATCTCCAAAATTGATGTTGTCCAGCTGGTGCGGCTCTGAACTAACTATTAAGGTTCTTCTCTGGACTGAAGGGAGCTCTTTGTTATTTTAATTTGGCCTTTTTGCTCTCTTAGTTGGCCCTAGAAACTAAGGATTCATCATTATAATTTTCCTCTTTGTTCTGCTTGTCCCGGTCACTATGATTTGCCGCTAAGGCTCGACCAGGTTGTTATCATGAATATTAGATGAAGGACGGAGGGGGGCTCGACGTAATGGTGAAGACAAGGGGTGGCGTGCCAGTGGCAAACAAATGGAGTTGCACTGATCATGAGATAGAGTGAAGAAGTAAGGATGGTGAGGGTCTGATGGATGGAATGACGGGGGTAAATGATAAGAAGCGATAGTGGGTGAGGGTGACATACTAGGAAAAATGTCAGGATGGTCAAGGAGGAATACCCAGGAGGAGGAGGGTAGTGGTAAGTAGGAAGAATATGGGAATGGACAACAAGATTTAGAAACATCTATAATTTGCTTCCATAACTATACTCCGTCGAAGTGCTCCCCTGGTAACTATATTCCATCGAAGCGCGGATTTGAATGGTTTTCTAAAAATTGAAACCATGCTTTTTCTTCATGCGCATCCTTCACCTTAAATATTTGCAGAACAAAAATTTAATACATTTGTATTCCTTGTATTCCATTGTTTCTCTTTACTGATGCTCTTAGCTCTTCCCTACTGTCTCTTATTTATAAGCCAGTGACTATGCTTTGTAGTCTTATCTTGTGGTACGCCATTATTCCTATGAGATATACATGATCTGGTGGCATGCTTGAGCATCAGGATTTATCTTTTATTTGGTTTACTTTGTTCTTAACAAGGTACTATACATGGGATTTTCTCCGATTTCTTTGAATCTTTCCTCCCATGAGTATTCTTCTGGATTCATAGCTTCTGTGCGTACTATTTTGACTCCATCTTGGCTATTGATTTTCATAATGTCTTTCAGTGTACCTTGCTGTGAATGAGTCACTTCTTTGATTCCTACCTTGATAATGTTGTAGGTATTTCTGTGAAGTAATCACCTTTATTTGGAGGCTTGGTCCTTTGAATATTTCTTGCGGGTGATTTTACCAATTTTTTTGGTTCACGATTTTCACAGGTTCCGTCATGGCGGTTTTTGGTACTTTTAAACCTACTAAGAGTGTTGATAAAGGTTTAGATTTTTTTTTATTATATTTGTTAATTTGGTTTTACCTTTGGATCATGCGCTACCATTGGATTGATCTGGGGTGTAGCGCATCCGTTGTTGTTCTGAAACCTGTATGATAGTTACTGTACCTAGCTACATATAAACACTTGAAATAACATGTTTTATTGGTCTTCAATTAATCATATTTATCCGATGTTAATCCTTATATTGTTAAACCTTAATAACTTGTTTTAATCGATGGTAATCATAAAATACACTTACTTTTCTTTTGTGATCATCGTTGGATCTTATGGTGGTGAGGCACGACCATTGGATCATACATATGCACGTATTATTTAATAAATGGGAAAAATTCATACGTACCTCGACTAAATTAATCAACCCAATGCTTAGATTAACCTTTGATTATCTTCCCATATGCGCATCGTTGGATCTGGGTGGTCAATGACCGTCGTCGTTCGATTCGTGTGTTATAAAAAGGTCTTTATTTAGCCTTTGGATCTTTGTCACCAGTTACAAGCCTTCGCGTCCATTGATTCTCGATTTAGTTTGTGCATCGCCATTTGATCACTGACAAGATGCATGCTAGATAATGATGTTATAGACCTTTGCTTTTCTATTAATCATGATTAAGGTAAAAAGGGGAAGATTAGTCAATGTATTAAACCCTTACTAAACATGATTAATGTCAATTAATTTTATCCTTACCCATGCCTTTTACCTTCCATCCTACGATTTTGGTGTGATCGTCGGATCTGAGTGGAGACAAGCGCAGTCGTTGGATCTAATCAACCTGCACGTTAGTTTAATCAAGCATTTATAATATTAATCATGATTAGGGCAAAAAGGGGAAAATTAGCCGATGTATTAAACCCTTGCTAATCATGATTAACTTTAATTAATTTCTCTCGATCCTTAACCCTTTTTAATGCATCTTCAATTAGTGCACCACCATTAGATTTAAGATCGATCGAGCATGGTCATTCGATCTTGGTAACTAGCACGATGATTAATCAAATGGGACGCATTCTCTTAATATTAATTTTAAAGTTCATTTTAATCAAAGTAGTCATGATCGTTGATCTAAGCTTTGTTCAGCATGATCGTCCGATCTATCGGACTTGCTCGGATTTTAACTTGACATTTGACTTATGATGACTTTACTTTAAACTTTTGTGGTAATCTGAATCCTGATCTAGCTTTGATCTTGTTAAAGGTGCAAGGATTTTAACTTTATTAGAGCCTTAGGTTTAACCTTTGGAGTCTTTAGTGAGTGCACGTCCATTGGATTTGGTCCTCGATGAAGCACTGCCATTAGATTGAAGACAACTTGCTCAATTTTTAAATCTTAGGTTAAGTTTTATTGACCCTTTGACTTATCTTTCGGACTATTTCGTGAGTGTGCATCCATCAGATTTTCTCAGGCGATGCGCTTCCATCCGATTAAGTCTAAGGTGCAACCTTTTTACTTCTTGACTACGCTTGACTTTTGACTTATCTTCGGTTTGATTTTATTAAAGCGCTATCATCCGATTTCTCTGGATCGTGCGCGACCCTTGGATTAAATCTGAGGTGCTCACTAGTTAGCTTAGCGGGGTGCATACCCTTAGGCTTTTAATCAATTAATATTTATTTTAACCTTAGGTTTTTCAGATTTTGAGACCATAGTGAAATGTTTTAACTGACTTATGATTTAGGGACTTTATTTGTCGATTTAGGCCCAAGGAAAATATTTATGAAGGTCAAACTTTGACTTGGGGATTTAATTTGAAATTTTCTTCCCTAACCATTCGAGGTACTTTGATTAATACAATGAAGCCCACATTATTAAAAAGCTAAGGTTAGACTTTATCAAACCAACCAATGAAAAATTGAATTACTCACAACAACTTTAAGCAATGACCAATAGTATAAGCAGTTTGATTGAAACCAAAAATTTAAATTTGGGGGTTTCAAAGTTGAGTCAAATTTGGCTCCAACATAGGCTCTGACTGGGACAATGTGTTGAAAACATGAAGCACTTGAGAACCATAGAATCTCCTGGTTTTATTTTGCAAAAATTTAACAAAAAACAATAAAATTTTGATTGCTAAACAAAACTTGAAATGTATAACAGAAAAAACTTCCTTCCTCTTTTTCTTTCTTTTCTTCATCATTCATTTTTTTTTATATATACTGAAAACATGATATCAAAGCAAGTAGAGTATGGAAAACTGTAGATCCCTTTTCATTCAATTTGGAAACAAAGGTTTAGAAATTTTAGAAATCAATGAGTTTTATTTTGAAATATAGTAATGCTTGTTTTAGCTAAGTCATAAGATATGATTACACAGATTTTGTCACAGCCATTTGTCTCATCATATTTTTGCCCATGTGTGTGTTTGTGCATTCTTTTTTGGATTTCTAAATCTTTCAGAACTTTATCATATCTGAGCAAAATAGCCAAGCCTAATATGTGATTTCACTCTTTAAAAATTTTCACCATTCTGTAGGGCTCCACTGCTAGTCAGGCATCTATAGCCTCGGTGGAGTTGCTTCTAATCCCATATTAGTTTTACCCTACTGCCATTCAAGCGTCTATAGCCCCGATAGAGGTTTTCCAAGATATCTCAGGCAGTGACTCAATTTTACTTTTTTATTTTTCTTTCTCGTGAGAGAAGTGTTTGGATATATAAGCAAATTGTGCAATAAGTATGCCTGAGTTGAGGATTAGTTTCTGGCTATAAAATATGAGTGTAATAATTTTTGGCTCAACTACCCTCTCAAAGATAACTCAGTTCTTTGGACCTTTGAAGTCACTTTAAGTATCATTTGTAATGTGAGGCTTGACATGATGTTTCAATCAGCTTTGTTTTCTGTCTGTTTTATCTCATATCAAACAACTATTGCATAAACACTCATTTTTGACAGAATTGTAAAGCTCATCAATATCTAAAATAAATTCCCTTTTTCTTTTTATTGTTTTTGGTGGAATCAATAGTTAGATATACTCATCAAACTAAGATATCATGTATACAGTAAACTCAAAATTATTCAAGAACAAAAGGGAAGCTTTAACTAATAAACAAAATACACCACTCTATTTTTGGATTTTTGTTTTTCTATTTTTTTTTTTAAAGTACACCTTCAACAGGGATTGTACATTTTGAGGTGTTGGCCATTAATAGGGATAGCCATTATTTCTCCCTGCAAATTCTGTAGCTTGTAAGTATTCTGACTGATAACATGGGCAATTTGGTATGGGCCAATCCATTTAGGTTCAAACTTACCCTTTTCACCATGCTTATCATTTTTAGGATCCCAATAGATGACTATATCTCCTTGAGAAAAAGGAGTACCCTTGGCTTTCTTATTAAACAAATTTATAGTTTTCTGGGTTTGTTCCATCATTCTATTGAGGGTCTCTCTTCTTTGTTCTTCTAACAAGACAATTTGGTCAAGCCTTCTCTGAATGGGATCAGGGTTTTCATGATCTTGCAATAAAAGGGAAAGTGCCATTTTTTCCATTTTTGGGGGCAGTAGGGCTTTTTCTCCATAAACCATCTCATAGGGGGTTCTTCCTGTATTTCTTTTAACAGACAACCTATCAGCCCATAAAGCAAATTTAAGTTCACTGTCCCATCCCCTTTTGTTTTTACCTAATGACCTTTTTATTCTTGTTATTACATTTTTATTTGATGACTCAGCTAGACCATTTCCTTGGGGATAATAATTAGCAGAATGAGATAATTCAATTCCATATTCAACACAAAATTCTACCATTTCATATGACACAAAATATTGAGCATTATCAGTTACAAGATTTTTAGGAACTCCATACCTGGTCAAGATATTTTCTTCTATGAATCTGATGACTACAGCAGATGTAGATGTTCTCAAAGGTGCAGCTTCCACCCACTTGGTGAAGTAATCTATTGTAGTTATGATCCACTTATGTTGGCCAGATGAATTAGGCTTGATCTCTCCAATCAGGTCAATACCCCATTGAGCAAAAGGTGCTTCAATGATTACTGGCTTGAGGGGCATGGTTGGTAGATGCTTTTTCCCTATAAAAACTTGGTAGTTATGACAATTCCTTACATATTTATATACATCCTTAAAAAGGGATGGCCAATAATATCCTGCTCTCATGATTTTATTAGTTGTAGCTCTTGGAGCAAAATGTCCCCCACAGAAACCATTATGAAATTCATTAATTATTTCTGGGACTTCTCTTTCATATAAGCAGACTAATAATACTCCATCAGGATGTTTCCAATATAATACTCCATTTTGTATATAATACTTTTGAGCTTGAAGTTTGACTGACCTCATTCTGTTTATTGACATGTTTTTGGGGAATGACAGAGTTTGTAGATAGGACAAAATTTCTTCATACCATTTACATTCTTCATTTTTTATTCTTCTGTCATCATATGTCTGATCTATGGTAAGAATATTTTCAGATCCTGCTTCTTCTTTGTTAGCCAATAGTTTAGCTAAACCCTGCCCTTTGACTATTTTAACTATTTTGAATTCAACATCATATTGCAAAAGTTTTACCATCCATCTTCTTGGTCTTCCCAATGGCTCTGATTGAGAAAAGATATCTTTTATTGCTATAAAGGGAATACAATAGTAAACTTTGTTTGAGCCAAATATACCTTTAAAGTGTTCCAAATATTGGATGACTGCATAGGCATGTTTTTCCAGTAGGGTGTATTTAAGATTTGCTCCTTTTAGACCTGAGCTCATAAAGGCTATTGGCCTTTCATTATTTTCATTATCTTTTTGTGAAAGGACTGCAACAATAGAATGTTCAGATGCATATGAATAGATATTAAAATCCTTTGCATAATCAGGGCAACTTAAAGCTGGAGTGGTTGATATGGCTTCTTTGATCTTGTTAAATGTTTCCATATTTTCTAATGTCCATTTTATTTCTCCAGTTTTCTTCACCATATCATTTATGGGTTTGGTCATTTCTACAAAATTTGGGACAAATATTCTGATAAAATTTATTTTTCCAAAGAATGACCTTACCCCTTTTAGATTCTTGGGTGGGGGAATTTTAGAAATGGCTTCTATCCTTTCTGGATCAATGCTTATCCCCTTTTCTGAAACTATATGACCTAGCAATTTTCCTTGTGTAGTTCCAAATATGCATTTTTTGGATTTAGAGAGATTCCAAATTCCTTGCATCGGGCAAAAACTGCAGTCAAATGTTCTAGATGATCTTCTGGATTTTTAGAAAAAACTGTGATATCATCTAAGTACACTACTACAATTTTGAACATTAGTCCTTTGAAAGCAAAGTCCATCACTCTTTGGAAAGTAGCACCTGCATTCATCAATCCAAAAGGTATTCTTAAATATTCAAATGTGCCCCAGGGTGTGGTGAATGCTGCCTTGTGTCTATCTTCTAGATTTATCAGAATTTGATTGTACCCTAAAAATCCATCTAACAGGGACAATCTAGTTGAACCTACTACTGCTTGCAGCAGTTGTTCCATGTTAGGCAATGGGTAATTGTCTTTTAGTGAGCTCTTGTTTAAATTTCTAAAATCCACGCATAGTCTAATGTCCCCATTATTTTTCCTAACTGGTACTAAGTTGGATATCCAGGAGGAAAATCTGACTTTTCTTATTATCTTGGAGTCCAACAATTTTTGAACTCTTTTTGCATTACTAGGTGCAGATTTGGATTGTACTTTCTCTATTTTTGTCTAAAAGGCTTGGCCTCTTCTTTCAAGGGTATTATATGTGTCATCACATCCATTTTGAAAGTTTTGAGATCTTCATAGGTCCAAGCAAAATGTTCTTTGTTCTTTTTTAGGAAACTGATATATCCAACTTTTTCTTTAGCAGGTAGTGCCATGTCTACTTTCACTATTCTGGGTTCTTTCATTGAGCCAATATTAATATCCTCATATATCACTTCTCTGCGTATAGGTTTATAGGCTTTGTCAAAATCATCAAATAGGCTTTCAAGAGACACCAATCCTTTGGGTATTCTATTAGTTTTCAACTGGATTACTTCTATTGGTTCTCCTATTTGATATTTTAACTTTTCTTCATATTTTTCATCATAGATGACATCTGCATATTGATTTTGCAAAGTCATAAAATCCTTAATATCTATATCATCTTGAAAAACCTGAAGATAGACTATGTTATCTGGCACAAAAGGTTTATAGACTGAGATAGTTGGAAATCTGTCCATGTACTCTGTAGTTATTTCTGGGTGATCTAGACCTGAGGCATTCACAGCTAAGAGATCTGCAACATGATTTTGTTCTCTAGGAATATATGAAATATTGAAAGCCAAGAATTTATCAATTTCTTCTAGTACTGCATTTCTATATTGCTTAAGTCTAGGATGCTTGGTCTGATATTTACCTTTTATTTGTAGTATAATAAGTTCTGCATCCCCTGTTATAGTTAAGTAGTTAATACCTAACTCTTTTGCTTTCCTTAGCCCTAATAGTAAAGCTTCGTACTCAGCTACATTGTTTGTGCAAGGAAATTACAATCTGTAAGGTATACCAAGGTAATTTCCTTTAATATCAATCAAATTTACACCTGCACCTGCTCCAGATTGGGATTTAGCCCCATCAAATGACATGGTCCACATTTCTTGGGTTAATACTCGATTTGATTTAGCATCAATTATTCTCATATCTTCTGGATCCATGTTCTTTGCATCTGGTACTTCCATCAGGAATGGGTTGTGCCATATTGAATAGACTCCCATCCCTTTTTCTTCCATAGAGTTAACTAAGTTAATCATGGTTTCATCTATTTGAATTAACTCTACGGAGTGTTTATTGAATGGTTCCCTTCTTAAAATTATATTCTCCTTATCTGATATGGGGATGGTAGCATAAGACCAGTCTAGTTGTATTGATCCCCCTAGTTGTTCTGCCCAATGCCTACTGAGTAATAGTGAGAAGAATGGGTCAACATCAACTACTGCTACATCCATGACAATGCCCTTTTTGGGGTGTTGGTCTAGGAAAACTAATAATCCAGTTATCACCCCTACATAGGGAATTTGTCTGCTGTCCATTATAGAAATAGGGGTAGAATCTCTAGTACAGATTAATCCCATTTGGTCAGCTATTAACTTAGGCATGATATTATGTGAAGCTCCACTGTCAAGCATGCAATTATGAATCACATATCTTTCCCCTTCATCTGAATTATATCTTAATGACACGTAGAAGGGTCTGACAGAATATGGTGATCTTGTATCATGTTGATTTTGTCTAGCAACATGACAAGTAGGGTCTTCTTTCTGCTCTACTAATCCAAAAGCTCTGCATACTTGTTCTCTGTATGTTTGAACTTTCATAAGTTCACCAAATGTGATATTAACTTTTTGCTTACTGAGTTCTGACCCAACATCAAATTCTATCTTCTTTATATCCAATGGTTTATTACTTTCTTCTTTGGGAACTTCTTCTGTTGATTCTATTACCTCAGGAGTAATTTTGTTAGGGTTCCTATCAGTTTTCTCTTTACTAATATTTTTATTGGTGAAAGTTTGTCTTCTTGTTTCATTTGTAGATAATTTCTCTGTTCTTTCAGGGACTGTTCTATTCCTTAAATTTAAAACATGGGTTGCCTCTAATTCTTCAACCTCTTGAGCAGTGGGAATCAATTTCCCTTGCTTCATCTTATCATATCTTGACTCATGTGATTTTTGTAAGATTTTAGTTCCTTCAGTCACTAAGATCTGAGGATGATGATTTGAAGCATATTTATCCATGTCTTCTTCAAACAACCTTTCTCTGGATTCATCTTCAATGGACCAACATGCATTGATTCTTATATCCTCTTCTGATTCTGCATGCATATCTACATTACGTTGATCACTCAGGTGTATTCCACATGCATCAGGGTTATGGGGTGCATCACAAGTAGAGCAAAAATAAGGAAAACCTTCAGCTACATTGGCAGATGGTATTGGGTTAGGGACATTGTTCTGATCCCTATCAGAATCTCTATTTTTCTAGTTGTTATTCCCATTACCCCTATTCCTATTCCCTTCTTCAAAACCATTGTTGTTTCCCCAATTCTTGTTGTAATTTTTCTTAAATGGGGGACGGTTATCAACATGTGGTCACTCTGTCTGTGAAGATTCACCATTATTTCCATTTCTTTCAATTCTTGCTAACCTGTTACTCATGTTGTTGAACATTTCTATCATTTGACTGGTCAACTTCTCCACAGGATCAATTTCAGTTCTTCTTTGTATATCAAAAGCCACTCTCTTAGGTATGTTAACCTCTAAAGAATAAGGCTTCATCTTACCACTATCAAGCATATTTCTTTCTATATCCATTGCTTTTTCCATACAACCATCAATGGTAGTGGCTTGTTCTTGCCTTAATTCATAGTTAAACTCTCCTTGAAAAGCATTCTTATAAAAACAAATAGATTGAATATCACTAGGCCTGAGGTTGGCAGGGATTTTGTTTCTTGTTTTTGAAAATATTCTGTTAAAATCACTAACAACCTCATTTTCTTTCTTCTTCATAGTGGCTAGCTCAGTTAACAATGATTGTTCATTTTTCCTTTCACCATACTTCTTTAGGAACACCTCTTCCATTTTGGTGAAGTCTGGGATATCATTGTTAGGAAGGGAATTAAACCATTCTCTAGCATATTTTTCTAAAGTCTGCAGAAATAGTCTTAATACTACATCTTCATGTTCAACTTCCAGACTATCCATTGCATATAAGAAACTTTTGATATGATCCTCTCCAGTTACTGCACTGTTTCCTAAAAACTTAGGGAGGTATTTGTGAGCTTTACTGGGTAAGGCATTTAAATTTACTGGTAATACAAAAGGTCTATATTTGTTAGTTCTCCACAAATGAACATTACCCTGAGCCATAGCTACTATTGTATTTAATTTCACAGATGTAGTACCTACGGTGGTATGGGTCTGGGCAGTTTGAACGTAGATTGATGAATTATCTACCTTTAAATGAGAATAATCACATATATCTTCTACTACTGATTTTAAACGTTCATCTACAGAAATATCAGTAGTAATAGTATTCTGGATTTTCTTCACGTACCTTTTACCACTAGAATTTAATCTACTATTATAAATGGTATTCTTAAAAAGTGGAGTTTTCTGGGTATGTATAAATACCTCTGGATTCTCGAGTTCTAGAAATAACTCCTTACCACTTCTCCTGGTGTTCGCCAATGTTATGTTCTCTCCTTTTTATATTTTTCTTCTGGGTTCATCCAGTAGAGTCGCCAGCACTAGGGTGCAAAAATAATAGTGTATACTCTTATCAAGAATGCTTGATATTATCTCTCATCCTCACAGGAGTGGGTTCTTGGGGAAAATCAAGAAAATCAAGAAACAAAATTTCAAGAAAATCAAGAAAGAGAAAATTTTCAATAACATCAAGAACATAAAGAACTTACTTCAAAACATAAACTATGGACATAGGAAAAATAAAGAACTTCTAACTAAAGTGAAAATTAAAATGCTGGTTCTTTACTTTAATTGGTCGTCCGTTGATTAAAAATAATCATTGAAGAAAACTTTTAAGAAGATAATTGAATCTTTCTAAGAAGTCCTCCCTGACAACGATGCCAAAAAATTATTGGAACCGATTCTTGCATCCGTAGGAAATCAATTGTCATGCTACAAGAACCCGTTTGAAACCAATGAGCTATTACAGGCTCTGGTCGACCTGCCTCATGTTCTGTTAAACCCGAATATTGCTAAAGAAGATGGCAGAACGGGTAAGGAAACCCCAATGATAATTCTTTAATTAAACTTCTAATTTGCATGCTCTATATTTATATTAAACTATAAGTATTCTTATTAAAATGACCAAGCATGAAAATAACCAACTGTTATGCCTTATGTAGACTGGTGCCTAGATTCATTGGGCTGTTATAGCAATTTAACAACAATTTTAATATGAAACAGAGAGAAGGGGAGAAGAAAATTGGCATTCTTAATCTCATTCGAATATCGTAATAAAATCAAGAGTTAACCAATGAAAGAAATGTATATAATGCATTCAAATAATGTAACCCATTATACAGATACACACAATACTGAGACAAAGAAATGATAGGAATAAAACCCATAATTGTATTGATTTCATAAAATATTACATGCAAAGTGGGCGGGATGCCTTTTAACTCTATTTTTCTTAAATAAATACATCAATACAATGAAGAGGACTCTGTTCAAATAATGTAATAGGTCTCTCCAACTCTCCTTGTTCCAATATGGTAATAGAAGAATCTCTGAATCCTAGGCTCAATAAGACTGGAAATATTCTCAGCTTCTTGAACGCTTTCCTATCATACAATCCTGCACAACAAGGGGAGGAAGAAAGAATGAATAAAATAAAATAGACACAAAGAAAATACAACAACACAACTAACAGGGCACTCAAGTATACCTCTTAGCAAAAATGCTATTCTCTAATTGCTTGATGCAGAATCCAGACCTGTCTGCTTCCTTTTATAGTTGTTGGTTCTTGATTCTATTATTTTTGGTTGAATTCTAGTTGTACACTTGGCATCATCTGATTGAATCTCCAAAATTGATGTTGTCCAACTGGTGTGGCTCTGAACTAATTGTTAAGGTTCTTCTCTAGAATGAAGGGAGCTCTTTGTTATTTTAATTTGGCCTTTTTGCTCTCTTTGGTTGGCCCTAGAAACTAAGGATTCATCATTATATTTTTCCTTTTTGTTCTGCTTGTCCTGGTCACTATGATTTTCCCTAAGGCTCGACCGGTTGTTATCATGAATATTAGATGAAGGATGGAGGGGGCTCGATGTAATGGTGAAGACAAGGGGTGGCGTGCTAGTGGAAAACAAATGGAGTTGCACTGATCACGAGATAGAGTGAAGAAGTAAGGATGGTGAGGGTCTGATGGATGGAATTATGGGGGTAAATGATAAGAAGCGGTAGTGGGCGAGGGTGACATACTAGGAAAAATGTTAGGATGGTCAAGGAGGAATACCTAGGAGGAGGAGGGTAGTGGTAAGTAGGAAGAATATGGGAATGGACAACAAGATCTGGAAACATCTATAATTTGCTTCCATAACTATACTCCGTCGAAGTGCTCCCCTGGTAACTATATTCCGTCGAAGCACGGATTTGAATGGTTTTTTGAAAATTGAAACCATGCTTTTTCTTCACGCGCATCCTTCACCTTAAATATTTGTAGAACAAAAATTTAATACATTTGTATTCCTTGTATTCCATTGTTTCTCTTTACTGATGCTCTTAGCTCTTCCCTACTATCTCTTATTTATAAGCCAGTGACTATGCTTTGTAGTCTTATCTTGTGGTACACCATTATTCCTGTGAGATATACACGATCTGGTGGCATGCTTGAGCATCAGGATTTGTATTTTATTTGGTTTACTTTGTTCTTAACAAGGTACTGTACATGGGATTTTCTTCGATTTCTTTGAATATTTCCTCCCATGAGTATTCTTCTGGATTCATAGCTTCTGTGCGTACTATTTTGACTCCGTCTTGGCTATTGATTTTCATAATGTCTTTCAGTGTACCTTGTTGTGAATGAGTCACTTCTTTGATTCCTACCTTGATAATGTTGTAGGTATTTCTATGAAGTAATCACCTTTCTTTGGAGGCTTGGTCCTTTGAATCTTTCTTGTGGGTGATTTTACCGATTTTTTTGGTTCACGATTTTCACAGGTTTCGTCATGGCGGTTTCTGGTACTTTTAAACCTGCAAGAGTATTAATTTTATTTTGAATTAAATTTGATTAATAGAAAGGTATTTAGACTTACATTTGGTTTACCTTTGGATCGTGCGCTACCGTTGGATTGATCTGGGGTGTAGCACATCCGTTGTTGTTCTGAAACCTGTATGATAGTTAGTGTACCTATTCTCATATAAACACTTGAAATAACATGTTTTATTGGTCTTCAATTAATCATATTTATCTGATGTTAATCCTTATATTGTTAAACCTTAATAACTTGTTTTAATCGATGGTAATCATAAAATACACTTACTTTTCTTTTGCGATCATCGTTGGATCTTATGGTGGTGAGGCGCGACCGTTGGATCATACATATGCACGTATTATTTAATAAATGGGAAAAATTCATACATACCTCGACTAAATTAATCAACCCAATGCTTAGATTAACCTTTGATTATCTTCCCATATGCGCACCGTTGGATCTGGGTGGTCAATGACCACCGTCATTCGATTCATGTGTTATAAAAAGGTCTTTATTTAGCCTTTGGATCTTTGTCGCCAATTACAAGCCTTCGCGTCCATTGATTCTCGATTTAGTTTGTGCGTCGCCATTTGATCACTGACAAGATGCATGCTAGATAATGATGTTATAGACCTTTGCTTTTCTATTAATCATGATTAAGGTGAAAAGGGGGAAGATTAGTCAATGTATTAAACCCTTACTAAACATGATTAATATCAATTAATTTTATCCTTACCCATGCCTTTTACCTTCCATCCTACGATTTTGGCGTGACCATCGGATCTGAGTGGAGACAAGTGTAGTCGTTGGATCTAATCAACCTGCAAGTTAGTTTAATCAAGCATTTATAATATTAATCATGATTAGGGCAAAAGGGGGAAAATTAGCCGACGTATTAAACCCTTGCTAATCATGATTAACTTTAATTAATTTCTCCCGATCCTTAACCCTCTTTAATGCATCTTCAATTAGTGCACCACCGTTAGATTAAAAATCGATTGAGCACGGTCGTCCGATCTTGGTAACTAGCCCGATGATTAATCAAATGGGGTGCATCCTTTTTAATATGAATTTTAAAGTTCATTTTAATCAAAGCAGTCATGACCGTTGATCTAAGCTTCGTTCAGCGTGATCGTCCGATCTGTCGGACTTGCTCGGATTTTAACTTGACATTTGACTTATGATGACTTTACTTTAAACCTTTGACTCTTTAGAGGATGCGCAACCATTGATTTTATGGATGATTGAGCGTTGTTTTTTATAGTTACTAGCTTAATCGAACGTTGACCATTATGACTCATGCTTAAACTTTTGACTTTTTGGATAGTGCGCCCATTGATTTGATCCTCGATGAAGCGTTGTCGTTGATCTTGTTAAAGGTGCAAGGATTTTAACTTTATTAGAGCCTTAGGTTTAACCTTTGGAGTCTTTAGTGAGTGTGTGTCCGTTGGATTTGGTCCTCGATGAAGCGCTGCCATTAGATTGAAGACAACTTGCTCGATTTTTAAATCTTAGGTTAAGTTTTATTGACCCTTTGACTTATCTTTCGGACTATTTTGTGAGTGCGCATCCATCAGATTTTCTCAGGCGATGCGCTTCCGTCCGATTAAGTCTAAGGTGCAACCTTTTTACTTCTTGACTATGCTTGACTTTTGACTTATCTTCGGTTTGATTTTATTAAAGCGCTATCGTCCGATTTCTCTGGATCGTGCGCGGCCCTTGGATTAAATCTGAGGTGCTCACCAGTTAGCTTAGCGGGGTGCATACCCTTAGGCTTTTAATCAATTAATATTTATTTTAACCTTAGGTTTTTGGACCTTGAGACCATGGTGAATGTTTTAACCGACTTATGATTTAGGGACTTTATTAATCGATTTTTAGGCCCAAGGAAAGATTTATGAAGGTCGAACTTTGGCTTGGGGATTTAATTTGAAATTTTCTTCCCTAACCATTCGAGGTACTTTGATTAATACAATGAAGCCCACATTATTAAAAAGGCTAAGGTTAGACTTTATCAAACCAACCAATGAAAAATTGAATTACCCACAACAACTATAAGCAATGACCAACAGTATAAGCAGTTTGATTGAAACCAAAAATTTAAATTTGGGGGTTTCAAAGTTGAGTCAAATTTGGCTCCAACATGGGTATGGATTCTACCCATCTAGTGAAGTATTCGGTTACCATTAAGATATATTTGTGCTTCGTAGAAGAATGTGGATCAATAACACTAATAAAATCAAGGCCCCATTGCTAAAAGGGCACTTCCACCTGAATTGGATGGAGTGGCTATACTCCTTTTTTGATTTGACCCACATATCTTTGGCAATTATCGTATCGTTGGCTTATCCTATGTGAATCAATAAACAAGGTAGGCCAATAATAATCTGCTCGAATAATATTCAAAGCCATGGGTCTACCTGTGTAATACCCTCTTGATAGCCTAGAATGGAACTCCTCCAAAAAAATTTCCTTTTTGGAAGCCTTTACACACCTGAGTAATACACCATCTAAATTTTTATGATATAATCCATTAGGCATTAGAACATACCTGAGTGCTTGCAATATGAATCGTCGGTGCTACGAGGGATCAAGATGGTTTGAATATCTTCTTGAAGTAAAATAATTAACCAATTATTCCATCCAATATTTATCACCTACGGTGTGGTTTACACACATTACATCTTCATGACTTGCTTCAATAGTTTCAGCAACAACACTTTTAGCCAGCTCTTGACACAGAGCACATCCATGAATAAATTTTATTGGTCAGATCCCCACATCATACTCTTGGATTTTTGTGACCCAACCAACCCTCTTTTCTCCCAGCTCTCCTTAGACTATAAAGTTTTAGACATCAGGATGAATAACGTAAACCATAGTCTTACTTTGAGAAACAAAGTGATGAAATTTCTTTAATGCTTTCATTACTGCATAAAATTGCTTCTCTATAAAATTGTACTTCTCCTGGTATGACACTATAACCTAGCTTAGAAAAGTAATAGGCTTATCCTCTCCATCATATTGTTTATGTGTTAGTACTGCAGCATAACTCTCCTGCTCACCCACTGCATAGAGGATGAAATCTTTGGAGTAGTCAGGATTAATCAAAACTGGAGCTTGAGTAATTTTCTCCTTGATCTCTCGAAATGCTCACTTCCTGGATTCTGTCCACTTAAACTCAACATTCTTCTTCAAAAGCTCAGTCATGGGCTTGACAACTTGGGAAAATCAGCAATAAACTTGTGAATAAAGTTTATTTTCCCAAATAAGGACTATAAGTTATTCTTATTAATGGGAAATGGCAGTTTCATGAGCACTTCGTACCGCACAGGATCTATGGCCAATCCTTCTTGTGAGATAACATGGCCCAGTAATTTATCTTCTTTAACCATGAAAATTGACTTCTTTGGGTTTATAGAAATCCCAAATTCTCAACAGTTCTCAAATATTTACCTTAGATGGGTAACATGATCTGCCCTGCGATGTGAAAACACTATCATATCATCAAGATATATTATAATAATTTTATTCAACAACTCACCAAAGGCGACATCCATGGCTCTCTGAAAAGTGGTGCCAGGGTTTGAAATCCCAAAGGGCATCCACTGATAAGTGAATGTTCCCCACTTAGTAGTAAACACCATCTTATGTTGATCCTCATATTTTACCCAAATCTTATTGTACCCAGAGAAGCCATCTAGCAATGAGAATCTCTGGGTGCCATCCACAACATGAAGAAATTGGTCTATCTGAGGCAAAGGATAATGATCTTTGAGTGATGCCTAGTTTAAATTTTGAAAATAAATGCACAAACGTATGTCTCCATTCTTCTTACTTACAGGAACTAGGTTTTCTACCCAAGTAGAATGCTTAATAGGATAAATGATCTTCACCTCAAAAATCTTCAATAATTTTGCCTTCATAAGGATTTCAATCTTAGAATTGATAGGATGTTGTTTCTACTGAAAAGACTTAACCCCTTATTGTAACTCAATCGTGTGCTGAATCACATTCTTGTCATATCCTTTCAAGTCTTGATAACTCCATGCTACAATATCTGGATATTCATAGCACACATTTCTAATGCCTTCAATATCGTATGAATCATAATCTATCCCAATATTAATGACCTTTCTTGGTTCCAACTACAACTCTCTGTATTTCTTGGGATCCACCTTAATCCTATGTTTATCAGCCATGTCATTCTGATCAAACAAGCTCTCTAATGAAATCAATCCCTTAGGAATATGATTATTTCTCAACTAAATTATTGCTTGCTTTTCTTCCTCTACAAGGACTCTATCATTGGCATTAGTAGATTTTTTGAGAAAAAAATTAACTATTTGTTCATCATTATCAAACACTTGCCAATAGAGATTCTTATATGGAATGGAATGCCTGTAAATTACTCTTACTGTCTTTGGCTTCCGAACCACTTGCTCAACAAGAGAAAAATTAGTGCCAAGGGAGGCTAAAATATTAGCATGTCTATTTTGCTCCCAAGGGATAACCTGAATATTCAAAGCGTTAAATGCTTCTAGTAGATCGCATCCTCTATTGTAGTAAGCCTTCAAATAATGTTGCTTTCTCACACATCTATTTGTAACTTGATTAACAATAAGCTCAGAGTCACCAAAAATCTGCAACTGTTCAATCCCCAATTTCTTTTCTTCCATCAGGCCAAGGCATAGTGCTTCGTATTCAGCCATGTTATTTATGCAGCTTCAGGTCAATCTATAGGAATAAGTATTCTATATTCCCTCAAGATAAAATAGTACAAAGCCTACCCCTACACCATTCTTACATCGAGTGCCATCAAAGAACAACTTACATAACTAGTGTGAAATAGGTTTTGGTGACTCAACGCCCTTCTTTTTGGATTGTTCTATCTTCTGGATTGAATAAAAACCAATATTTATCCCAATCATAACATTGAAATCCATCAGCCATAAATCTTCCTCCAAGCGAAGCTCATCAAGTGCTTCTTCAACCAGATCAACTTCCTCCAATTCTTCGGTCATCATGTTCATCGTGCCTGAAGTTTGTTCTACCTCCCCTATCTATGGAAGGGTGAAGGCTTCTCATTATGAATATGTATTCACCTTCCCTTTAAAGGTATATCCAAATGTGAATAATCTAGGGAAAGATAACCTCCAAGATTAATTGTAAATTCCCTTGAAAGGAACAATTTAAAATAGGGCTCCAAATCAACAACCACCACCTCCTGGATGATAGTAATTTGAGGCATACTATGAAGCACAATTGAAATATCCTTGATTACCCCAATAGTCTTGACTGGAGTTCCATCCAACTGTAACACTCCTAGACTACTCCTTGTATATTCCACCCCTATTACTTCACATACTACCTTTGGCATGATAGTAGTTGGAGTACCGGAGTCAATCATGTAATTATGCATGATCCACCCTTCCATTCTCAAGGATAAGTAAAATGGGGAAGGCCTATTTTTTCCTGTGACTAAAGTGGGGAGCACCTGAGCCAAGACTGTTTGCAAATGATCTTTATTTTGGTCCTTAGTAGTCTTCAAGTATTCTTGTAATAAATCAATTTGCCCAGGTAAATGCAATACGTTGTACAAGCTAATCCTTGCTGGTATTTTTTTTCATTTCTTCCACAATAGTGTAGCTTAGAGTAATTGATTTTTTTTACTCTAGAGGTTACTCATACTTATGTCATTACTGCTGTGTATCTTCTACCCTTTGTCTTTTAGTTAACGAAGGATACTTGAGTCTCTCCTTAGCTTGCTCTTTTGTTTTGCTTGTCGAAGTTGAAGGTTTAGATTGCTTTTTATCTTGAGCTTATCTAGGGAATAAATATTTCGTCTTGACAACATCAGATCCCTTGGTTCTAATATCAGGAATCTTCCTCAGAGATGACCACTTTTCCTATTGTACCTTTGATTCTATAGGTACTTTCAAAGGCTACAACTCCACCAGATCAACAGTCATCAACTTCTTCTCAAACCTAGTAAGGACTGAAACTTGCTCATAGGAGGACATCATACAATTATGCTCCACTTCTCAAATCATATTAACTTGCCCACCCGATGAAATTTCCACCAATGTTTGAACATAGTTCAAATGCACCATACATGTATCTTCATTGTGAGTATCATTGCATGTAGAACATCAATATGCTCTTTCAGACACATCAAATTCATAATTTACTTGCACTGCATGTTTTTATCAAGTCCCCTACTGGTAGATGCTTAATCTCAGGTGATTAGTAGAGTCTGAAATATTCTTGATCGAAACTCAACTTCAACTTGTTTTTTCCTCACCATTGTAAGCTCATTGGATATCATCCTCAAAGCCACATTATTGGATTTCACTTCTTGTAACAAAGTGATGAGGGAATATGAATTAGGTGATGGGGCCAATGCTGGTAATGATAAAGACACTTGCAATGTAGGTAATGGTAAAGGGGTTGGAGGTGCTGGTAATGTGGGAAAAGAAATGGATGAGAAATATGGTGGTAGAGACAAAGAAAGAAATCATAGAAAGCTCATAGCGGATGACTATAGGATAGGGATAAGGACCACTTGTGGGGGGCTTGAATTCCATGAAGGGGCAAGATACATGGATGTCATAGGCTGTGACAATGTATTAGAGTAAAGATATTGCAGGAGATCATGGAGAATAGGTATTGTTGCCTTCGAAGGAAGTTTGCCCACAAAAATTAGGTCAGATTCAACCTTTTGAGCTTATGTGTACAGATCTGGGAAGGTGGTCACATTGGCTTGATGCACCACCATATCGATATCAGTACTAAGCACTCAAAGGTAATAAAATGCTGCTTGTTCGAGTGTTGAACATAAACCATCTAGAACTCTCTGCCAGCTTCATGCAAATCAAACATTAAAATATACAAGCTCTTCTTACAGATGTCTTTGAATTATGGTAAATTGGTGCAGTAAAGAATATGGATCATCTTGCTCATGAAAATTTTTAATCAACAATTTTGCCAACTGATCCCATGAAGTAATGGTACCATGCTACAAGGATCGATACCAATATAACAATTTTCCTCTTAGCAACAAAACTAGAAGTTTTATCATTACGTCCTCATCAGTTATATCATGGATAATTGCAAGAGAAGCCACATACTAGATATGCTTATATGTAGTTTTACTTGTACCATCATATGTTGGCAAAGCCTTCAAAGTAGCTTGAGGTACTGGATTCTATGCTTGCAAATTCAAGGCTTTGGAGCTGTTACATGCAGGGAACTACCTTGGGAGCTATTTTTGGTGTGGTGGAGGATTTGGGCCATGTGAATGGGAATATGGGGAGTAGGTTGCAGAGCGCTAGTAGTTGTCCTAGGCGGAGGTTGAGCAAAATTGGTGGTAGTAATCACTAGAATTATGGGAGCAAAAAACACACCAGCTAACCGAGAAGACGAAATAGATGATATGGATGGGATATGAGGGAGCAAAGACGTTCGTAGATAAGTGGCTATTTTAGGATGTTCTCCTAACCTTTAGATATCAAGTTCGTAAAACTCAATTTGATGATCAGGATTCTTGGCTTTCGATCTTGTATTCATGAGAGACAACTTTTATCGTCCTCACACCTACGGAGTTATGGATAAAATTTGAGTCGCCAGATGTTCTAATTTCAGTGGAAAGGCGAACACCAAACCTAACACTACTGGAAGTGGAACTTTTTTGAGTCCCACTAGGCGTGCCAAAAATTGTTGGTCAAATATCTGCCTAATTGCTAAACACTGTGTTTACGCATCCTATATACGACCATAATTGAAAGGCCAGAGGAAAGAAATTTCCTTCGTGCTAATCTCCAGAGAGGGTTGGCTCCCTTGCTAAATTCTAATCTAATATAAGACTAGGGATGCAGGAAAGAAATTAAAATATACTAAAATAAATGGGAAATATGACCATAGGCCAAAGTATAGGGTTGGTGTTAGACTAACTAGCAAGAAAAAACTCAAGTGCAAGTTAGCATTTATGAAAGAAAATAGAATAGAATAAGCTCATTATCTGGCCATGGAAACTATCAAAATGGCACTTCAACATTCACCTTCTTATTAGCAATTTTAAATCCAATGACAAAATTTAAACAGAACAACAAACAAGATGAGCAAATGAAAATAGAAGCACACTACACAGAAAGCAACCACATGCAATATCACTTGCAACTTCATAAATTTGATGCCTTCTATTAATGCAGAGAACTCGAAGAAATCTCTCACAAAATGTCTAACCCCATTTTACAATGAATTTTGTCCAGTATTTATAGAGGTTTTTGTCTCTTTCATTAAATACATAGGAAAATAAAATATACCGAGATCAAAGAAAAAACCAACACAATCCCCCTTGAATTCTTTAAAAATCCATCCTATTGAGAAGAAAAAATCTTGAAAATCTACAACTCGGGCAAAGGTGCACGGATTGCCAAAAGACATTAAATTCTTTGAGCACCTCTGGTACATTGGAAATCATAAAAACTTGTTTCTTTTCACCTTTGTCTTTGTGATCCACAAATGGAGTTATTGAGGGAATCCTTAATTAAATACATAAATTTAGAATCTTTGACCAAATTTCCATTCGCCCATACTTACTTTCACCTCAATATCCATTTGCCCTATAACAAAAGTACATTCACCCCTGAAAAGGGTGAATGGGATGTTTGCTCCTTAGGAAGGGCAAATGCGATCCCAATGAACCAAAATTTTGGTTCACCCATGGGAAGGATCAACAGGATGTTCACCCCTCAACCTCGGTGAACATAATATAGTTCGAGCGCAAATTCATTCTTGCACTCTAACGCTTTTGCATTCATAATATTTCAAACATTTTTGCCCCTTTTAAGGGTGAATGGGATGTTTGCCCTTCCTCAGGGGCGAACGTGAAAATATGGTGATTCAACCAAGTTCTTTTCATGACTTGTCTTATTCATTCTTTTAAATATTTCTCCATTAATATTTTTTAGAGGTAATTCAAAATAAACCTTTGGAACATGCACCCAAAATGTACAATTATTTACATCATAAAAATATGCAAAATATATACTGCCATCGCTACATTCAAAAAATTTAATCCAAATTCTTAAACAAAATTCCCAATGAATACAAAATATCCAATAGTATCCCTACGATCAAACTTCGTACGTCTACTACAGGGTCTCTCTAAGGTACCCTCAGATTGAGATATGTACTTAGAAGTCACAGTTCGTGAGCTTCCAGATGTAGAGTTCTCAGTAGCTATATTTATTTGAGTTGGCCATGTAAGAAACTGATCCAACCCGTCTAACTATCTTGTTTTCCATGGCTGGTCCTATGGGGTGCCATTCACTCCTATGAGGTCATAGTCTATGAGAATATTTCATTTTGTGTGAAGAGTTTCTTATATCTGATTCCCATGACTAGATGTAGCTCTAATTTCCTGCCCTTCAGTGGGTAAACCTGTTTCATATTTTTCTTGTGAATCTTCAGGTGTTGCAACTCTTGCTTGCCTTCTTGATGAAGAGGGCTTTGTGGTGACATATTTTCTCCATGTGGATGGATATGTAGCAGTCTCATCATCCCTACATGAAGAATGAGTTTTAGAACCTTCTTTATGTCCATGTGAGGAGGAATCCCTTGAAGCTTCCTCATGTCTTTGAGATGTTTCTGTATGTTTAGAGGAGGCCCTTGAGGTATCCTCATGTCTCCTTGATGAAGATTATTGTGAAGCCTTTTTTTTTTTATGTGACTTTGTTCCATGATGTGGTTCCCTACTTGGGGTTTCTCAAGGATATCCCCCAAGGATTGAGTTATCACCCCTTAGGCTCACGAAGCTACATCTCATGGTCTTACGGGTAGGTCGTTCAATGTTACTACAACTCTGACTATGGGTATGAGTTGCTTCAGTATCTCCCTTGGTATAATAATGAGGGTGTTTACTTCTTGTTTTGACCATTTTGTCTATGAATTGGTCGTCTGAGTTGCAATTTAGGAATAGCCACACAATACCAAACAAATATTTATCTTGATTATCGATTTAAATGTGCCCTAAACTGTTTGGTGTGTTTTGATGTGTTGTTATTTTGATTTCTTTCTTTTTTTCTTGTATTAATAATGAGAAGACTCATCCATAGTGACAATCAATTACACCCATGCCAAACATGATATTATCAAAATAAGCTAGGGTACACCACTGAAGTCCCAGTGGGGGGTTCGCCTAGCTCTTCCACTCTGAACCAATGATTGTTCCAATAGTGGGAGATAGTTTGAGCACAAGTAAATTAGTATCACTATAAGTAAGTTTCTCAATTTGTTTCTAGGAAGCTCTAGGGGGTAAAACATTGGAAGGATTTTAATTCCAACGTCACTGGACTGAATTGAGGGTTGGTGATGAAATCCAACTCCCCAATGTTTAAATGATACGTGCATGTGTGGTGTTCATTTTAAGTTTTCGTAACACAAGGTGCATCATATAGCAGCAATGAGTCTTTCCTATATGCCTAAGTGCAAAAATATGTTTCAATATTTAGAAATATGCATGAACTACTATGATTTGTATGAGCACACTTTATTTATTGCAGCTATGGCCTCTAACAAGGCCTCAAAGCATGCAAAAAACATACAATGTCTAGCATGTTGGATTCTAGGGCAGATTTTTTAGGCATAAGTCATTCCTAGCAACGCCTAGTGGAAATATAAAAGAAGATCTAAGATATGCAAAAATACTTAATTATTTATCCTTTTATTCTTTCAATTTCTAAACATAAATGTTCTTTAAGTTCTCTATTTTAGACACACAGAGGCAAACAAAAAGCTGTAAAATATTAGACAAGTTGTACCAACCTTTGATCCAGCTCAGAGAGTTAGTGTTTTGACCTCTACTGCACTCCAATTTTAGCCACTATCGACCATAGCAGTTGGTTCCTGGTTGTTGCTAGTGGGAGCAGCTAAAGCTCTATTGGCCACTGTAACTCAAAGTGGCTGATTTTTGGCTACTGTAGCTCATAGCGGCTAGACCTGCACATAAAAATAAGTTAGTATTTATACAAAAAATAAAAAATTAGTAGAATTCCCATCATGATCACCATCTGTAGCAACCCTGGGATGCATGCACCACTCTTCTTATGCTACTTGCAATGTATTAAAAAATCAAAATGAAATGGAAGACAATGAAAAACATATAACATGAAAATAACAAATATGGATCTATTTATTTGTATTGAAACCTGGTTACATGTTGATCCCTCTTAGGGATACCCATTTTGATACAATAAGGTTATAAATAGGTAAAGAGTACCCCTTTTGCAAAGATGTGGTGTGCTTTCAAAAGCTTCCTAGTTTCACACATAGAAATTTATGAGGGCTTACAAATGCCTCCTTCTCTAGGCTTGTTTCCTAGAGGGATCCTTTTTGCTCTCGTATGTTGCAGATTACACCTGATGAACCTGTGGCCCTATAAGCAATGAAACAACAAAACATGCTTAGATGTCCAAGAATACCTCCCTGGATGAGGTTGTTAGCAATGAATATATCAAATGAAAGAAAGTTCAAATTAGACTAATGCTATGAGTACAAATGAATGAAATGATGCTATGTTAATGATATGCTAAACAAAATAATGAATCTAATGTCTAAAATCCTAAGTTGAGCCCGCAGGCCACTGTCCAAGACAACGATCGATAAAGTGACTCTCGTCCTCTTTTCTCCAAATCTATGGACCAAATCTTGTATCCGATGTTGAAATAATGGTTGCTATGCTCTCTAATTTTTTAGGGCTTTGCCATAAATGTGATCTCCAAGGGAACTCTCCAAGACTCGAAAGCTCTCCTTAATGACCTATCCTAATAAATTTGAGATAAATTGTTTGTATCCCCATTTTTATTGCTCTTAGGCTTGCACCTTTTATAGTGTGAAACCCTTGGTCTATGTCCAAGCCCTAGGAATGAATTCCTCATGTATAGTCAGAGTTAGCATGAGAAGCCTTTTATCCTTTCTATGTTTAAAGACCAATTAACTAAATTCTAAATGAAAACTTAAGTCTCCCATGTGAATTGGTCATGAGAGGGAATGCAAATTTACTCCTACTCACCTTTATTACATGTAGACTACCACTTCTGCTCATGATTAGGCTTGTTTGTCAGCAAAACTACTTTTATGGTTTAGCCACTATCATCTGTAGCGGCTAAGATTTGTCCACTATCGTCTATAGTGGCTAAGGTTTGGTTGCTATAGGCTTGAGCAGCTAAGATTTGGTCACTCTTGGCTTGAGCGACTAGGCTTGGATGGCTTGAAAAGGTCCCAAATGAGTGGTGAGAACCACTGTTGATGCTTGGAAAGTCCAATATTATGCCATATAATATTATGAATGTGTCTATGTGAGTAGCTCCCCTAAGCATGACACGTGTTAGGTGTCTATACCTACAAAGAAATCGGTCAAGAAAAATCTCAGAAAGATGCATCCAACCATCACCTTGATGGTAAAGAATGAGTTACAGAAACTATTGGATGTAGTCTTTATTGTTCCCATCGACTATCCAGAATGGGTATCAAACATGGTACCCATAGGAAAACCTGATGGAAGAATCCATATTTGCATGGATTTTAGGGATCTCAATAAGGCAACACCAAAGGATTCATTCTCGTTGCCTAACATAGATGCTCTTGTAGATGCAACTGCAGGTCATGAGATGCTCTCCCTCATGGATGGTTTTTTTGGTTACAATCAGATTCGGATTAAACCCGAAGACCAGCATAAAACCACATTCACCACTCCATGGGGGATATTTTGCTACAAAGTAATGCCATTTGGTCTTAAAAATGTTGGTGCCACATATCAGTGGGCCATGACATACATTTTCCATGACTACATGCACAAGATCTTAGAAGACTATATCGATGACTTACTAGCCAAGTCATTGCTGCATGAAGAGCATGCCGAGATCCTCAGAAAGGTCTTCGATCACCTGATTGAGCACAATGTCAGGTTGAATCCCAAGAAATGCATCTTTGGCATAACTTTTGGAAAACTCTTGGGATTCATCGTTTCTAAATGAGGCATCGAAGTAGACCCAACAAAGGTAAAGGCTATCCTGGAAATGGCCCCACCCACTAACATCAAAGAGTTGAGAAGCTTACAGGGAAAAGTAGCATCCATAAAGTGATTCATCACACAACTATCGGACAAATATCGACCCATGAATCGACTACTACACAAGGGGGTCCCATTCCATTGGGACAAAGAATGTCAGCAAGCCTTTGCTAAAATCAAGAAGTACCTAGAAATGCCACCAATATTAGCTCCACCAAGGCTAGATGTACCATTCCTACTATATATATCCACTATCAATTTTACTTTGGGCACCATGTTGGCTCAAAAGAATATGCAAGATAAAGAACAAGTGATATATTACATCATCCACACCTTGGTGAGTTATGAGCTAGGGTACGCATACGTAGAAAAGTTGTGCTTAGCAGTGGTCTTTGTGACCAAGAAATTGTGCCACTACATGTTGAGCCATACAACGTATGTGATATCAAAACAAAATCCTTTGTAGTATATGATGAGCAAGACATATCATAATACATGTACTACAAAGTGGATCATGCTATTGATAGAATTTGACTTGGAATTCATAAGCTAAAAGTCCATCAAGGGACAAGTCATAGTTGATCAACTAGCAGAGGTGCCTCTTCAGAATAGTAGACCTCTCACCATAGAACTTCCTGATGATGTAGTCTTTGCATTATCAAAAGCACTCAAACCCGAAGAACCTAAAAATAAAGTCGACATGACTTTGTTCTTCGATGGTTCAAAGTGTGAGCAAGGGGGTGGTGTAGGGATTATGTTTTTCATGCCATAAGGTGCTCCAATACCCTTGTCATTTAAGCTAGACTTCCCTTGCATGAATAACAACACCGAATACGAGGCCCTAATCTTGGGTCTCCAAATAGCCATCGCTATGAAGATCAAAAGGCTAAATATCTTTGGTGACTCCCTTCTCATAGTCAACCAAGTTAAGGGACTATTTCAATGTAGGGATCCAATCTTGAAATCTTATAAAGAGCTTGTTGACACTTATCTAGCCCAACTAGAATGGTATGACATTGAGGCAATCCCTCACACATCAAACATATTTGTAGACACTATGGCATATTTGGGATCCTTGATCCCTTAGAATCCATCTACTGATTTCACTACCATTCATGTGAAAATGCTCTCACAATCAGTGATGCAGTGTGAGGCTTTTGATAATAAAGAATCATTCAACATGATTCATATAGAACCAGACCATGAGTGGTTCTATAAAGCTAGAGACTTTCTAAATAAGGTACCTTGGGGGTCCTTGATCTCATAGGGTCCTATGGGGAATGGTACCACCATTCACCACAAGGTTATTTCTCAATATACATTTGTGCACATCGAATCGTAGGAGAAACAAGTCATCTTGTCTGTTGAGGTTGTAGCTTATCAGGATTGGCTATCCCAATTACAAGATTTCCTAAAACTTGGAATCATCCCATAGGGATTGTCGCATGCTAAAAAATGAGCATTCAAACAAAAAGTGATAAGATATGTCTTGCTAGGAGGTATATTGTATCATCGAAGCTATGATGGAGTCCTCCTTCGATGTCTTGAGCCCCAAGAATCAGCTTGGGTGATTTTGCAAGCTCACGATGGTACATGCGGTGGCCACTTTAGTGGTATGGCCATCGTCAAGTGCATCCTTTGAATGGGCTATTACTGGCCCACCATGGAGAAGGATTGTTGCGAGTATGTCAGGAAGTGCGTTAAATGTCAACATCATGCAAATCTGATGCACCTACCATCACAGGCCTTACAGCCCATTCAGGCAGCTTGGCCATTTTCTCAGTGGGGTTTCGATCTAATTGGAAATATCTCTCCCCCATATTTGGGCCGACACATGTTTATCTTAATGGCCACTGAGTACTTCACCAAGTGGGTGGAAGTGGTCCCCTTAACGTCGATGATAGGACCTCGAATTATGGAGTTCATACTTCACAATATCATCTGTCACTTTGGGGTCCCCTTCAAGATAATCTTGGATAATGGTCCATCATTCAAGAACAAAAATATGTGGGCTTTAACATCCAAATACAACATTCAACATAGTTTTGTGACACCATATTATCCACAAGCAAATGGGCAAGCAGAGGCCTCAAACAAGATGATAGTAGCCATATTAAAGAAGATGGTGAAAGAAAATCATAAGGATTGGCATCTACAATTACCCCTTGCATTATGGGCTTACAGGACTAGCATGTGGATGCCCACTAGGGCAACACCATTTTTGCTTGTATATGGCACTGAGGCCATTATGCCCTTAGAGTTGGAAATTCCAACATTGTGCATCACATTGAAAGAGTTCATCAATGATGATACTGCATGACAAGCTCAACTTGATCAATTGACCCTTCTTGATGAACGTCGCATCAATGCTCTTGAGCATCTCCACATTTACCAAGATCATTTAACATGAGCTTATAATAATAAAGTCCACTTGAGAGACTTTAAGGTTGGGGATCTTGTGCTTAAAGAGAACCAACAGAACTCAAATCTACCACCGCATCTGTGAGATAAATTTATGGCCAATTGGATAGGTCCTTATATCATCTCTAAGAATATTGGACCTAGGACATATCGCCTAACATCATTAGAAGGTGTTGAGGAGCCAGAGCCTCTCAACATTATTCATCTAAAGGCATTTTACACATAAGCACAACAAAACACAAAAACATTCAAATAAATGTCAAAAATATCAAAAACATTTAAAATTTTCAAAATTACAAAAACAATAGAAAACTTCAAAATCAAAAGGCTCCAAAGGCATCTTAAAGCCCTTTGGTCAAATCACAAAAGGCTCCAAAGGCATCTTAAAGCCCTTTGGTCACATCACAAAAGGCTCCAAAGGCATCTTAAAGCCCTTTGGTCAAATCACAAAAGGCCCCAAAGGCATCTTAAAGCCCTTTGGTCACATCACAAAAGGCCCCAAAGGCATCTTAAAGCCCTTTGGTCAAATCACAAAAGGCTCCAAAGGCATCTTAAAGCCCTTTGGTCAATTCACAAAAGGCTCCAAAGGCATCTTAAATCCCTTTGGTCACTTCACAAAAGTCCCAAAGGCATCTTAAAGCCCTTTGGTCACTTCACAAAAATCCCCAAAGGCATCTTAAAGCCCTTTGGTCAAAAACAAAACACAAAAGCACAAAAATAGTTTAAAGTCAAAAAGTTCAAAAACATTCAGAATAATCAAAACTCAAAAACAATTGAAAATATTAAAAATACAAAAACATTTGCATTTTGCATTTGCATCCATTTAGTTGCATTGCATATAGGCATTTGCATCCATTGCATTTGCATTAGGATAGATTTGTGTTTGCAATATTACAAATGACACCATGTTTGTACCTCAATCATGCATCTTCAAAATCCATCATCATCCATAACCCATGTGAGTAACTATGTTTTTCAACACAACCCCTCCTATTGCTATAAGGAATATACTAGGGTTTTTCGGTCACTCAACCATACCTAGTGATTTTATCAAATTTTGTAGAAAACTATCTTCACTAGCAGAAGATGAGGTCTAGTTTTGATAGTACCTAGCATATATCAGAATCCTATCACTAATCAAAACACTAAAATCCTAGTTGGAACAAGGGAAATATGAACACTACAAAGTGGTACTAGGCATCCTAAGCGAAAGGTCTTCACTTGCTCACCTTGTGATGCACATGGTCTAGGATTTTGATCATTGGCAAAAGGACAAGTTCCCCCTACCCAAATAAATCCCTTGCTTTCATCAAAACAAGCAAAAATCCTGAAACAAAGCAAAATTCAAAAGCAAAATAAATAGTGATTATCATCACTACATAAATCCCTTGCTCAAAGAAAAACAAAAATTCAAAATAAATAATGATTTTCATCACTAAGCATGAGCAAGTATCCCAAATAAATGTGAAGAAAAGAAGGGGGTGAAGAGCTTGAATCCCTGGAATGGTCAATCTCCACAAACCATTGAGTGATCCCTAATACAATAATGGGCTGCATGAATCCCACCTGGCATTAGGGTAGTTCTAAGCAAATTGTAAAAAGAGCTAGCTTTAGGTGTCCTGTATCGCCTAATGGTCTAATCCAACTGAGTCCAACTTAGGATCAGGATGGACATTTGAGGATCCCCAATATAGCAATGGGCTGAATGAATCCCGCCTGGCATTGGGGTATGCTTATGTTTTATCTAATTTATTCATTTGCACACACAGGGATAATGAATATCTAAGTCTTCATAACAAGAACTTTATCTTTCAAGAGTCCTGTATGGTCAGTATACAACTTTTGATGAAGTAACTAGGGTGTTTGAGTCTCATGGAAAACCTCAAAAATTCCTAAATAGCAACAAATCATTCCATCAATCAAATCATCAACTTTCTTTATGAGGTTTTGTTCATTAAAGGGTGTTCATGAAATAGGATAGATACCGGATAAATATCAACAATGATATTTAGATGACCATTGACTATTTTGTGCATATCTTTTAATTTACATAAGCTTATAAAGAAAGCACATACATATCACATCATCTCATCTCACATCTGGATGCTTAAATGATTAATTCTTATGATAAGAGTTATCATTTACATTCATGATTTTTTTACATTCTATGGTGTCATCCATTAGATTGTTAAACTCATATCACATGCATTCCTTATGTTTTAAGTGATTAAAGCATACAAGTTCATTTACATTAGATTATCCCCATATAATTAATGCATCACATTTTACATACATCATCTATCATATCATAGCACATAGATTAAATGCATAAACAATTAAAACAAATTAAACATGCATTTAACATCCATCAGTACATCCATATAAGCATGCATAGTAGTGCATCCACATATCTAGATCATAGCATCTAAGCATACATCTATCATCTAGCTAATGCATGTCAATCACATCATATAGCATTGCATCCATGTGCATCTCATAAACATCATAATAAAACCAATCACATAATACACACAATGAGTCTAAAATAGATAACATCATATATATATGAGTGTATAATGTGTCAAATAAGTACATGGAGGTACAAAAATACCCATAGGCTACAATAGTGTAGGTCCATCGACCTTACACTCAAAAATAATACCAGAGCCATCATAATCATTAGATTGGGCCTACACCCCTAGGCTCACCTCCACCCTCGGCTCCATCCCTATGAGTATGATGAGAGCTAGTCCCTATGGTCTACTCTATTCGCGTCCTGGTCCTATGGCTCGGCTGCACTGATGACTACCTTGATGTACTCTACCTGCTATACTATGAGCCCCCTACTGTATCTCACTCTTGAGGAGTGCTACCTAATAGCCTAATATGGGACCATAAGGAGACAATGTAAGTAGCATCTAAAGCCATATGACTTGCATCCTCCTCTATAATCAACTATAGGTGCCTAACCTCAACCCTTGAGTCCAAACCTATGGGCCCTTGTATAACTAGAGTAGTTGGTACAACCTATCCTTGGGTAACATCCCTCTTTATAGTGAGCTGATCTATCCTAATCTATGCTAAATCAATATATGCTTGGAGAGTGGTCCTCTCCTCATCAAAACCCTAACTCAATGTTTGGAGAATAGCAATAGTAGAGTCCCACTATAAAATCTGAATATGAGCTACCTGAAGCTCGACCTCTACACTATGCAACTAAGCCTAAAGAGGAGACTCCTGCTCCTCTAGAGCTAACTCCTCCTCCTCTGGAGCTACCTACTCCTCTACTACCTACTACTCCATGGTCTAGCCCCACTCCTCAGTCCTAGGTCACACCCAATGTGCATCAGGATCCTCATCTATAGCTACCTCATCCTTATCTCGACCTAAGCTACCATCACCATGCCATAGCCATGTAACCCACCACTGGGTATACGCCTTTGTAACCCTAGAATCTGCTATACCAACATCCACTATAGGAGGGTCCTCCTCCTCTGAAATTGCTACAACTTAAGGTGGTGGAAGATCCCTCTCTATGGTGACCCACCTGTACAAAACTAGCTCAAGGGGTACATCCTATTGGATCCCAAACTATTGAAGCACCCAAGAGTAATGAAAGAACTCTCTGATACCTCCCTTGTGATCGATCACCCATCGATCATGCCTAGTCCAAGCCATAAATCTATCTACCTCTAGCCATGTAGGGCACTCAAAATAAGGCCTCCATATGATATCCCTCACCTACAGGCTATTCAAGGTAGCTGCATAATGTGAAAGATCCCCTGCATGATGCCGACTTCGATGCTCCTCTCACTCTTGAGGCCACCTACATCCATAACACTAGGCCACCTCTATAATGGTAGTAATCTTAATAGGTAATCCTCCTGAGTGGTCCACCTTGATGTGCTCCTAGCCCCAAGAATGCTAGCTCATCCATACTACTGAATCTTGTAGAGCTCATCATAGCATTGAGCTAGCAATATGCTCCCCCAAGCCATAATAATGGGTTCCTCACTATCCATCAAGTCCTGAACCATAGCTAGGAGGTTCCATGGGAACCTCACTCTAGAGCAATCAGGTAAAAGCATGTTACATATAACATGCATCAAGATGACCTACCACCATGTGAAGACATCCTCCCAGTACCATCGAGCCATGGAGATCCTACCATGATGGCAGTCACAAAATGCTGTAGCTACATGATCTCCAAAGACCCTCTCGAAGATAACATCTCTAGCATCGTTGGGAGAAGACACGATAGCCACTCCATCAAAAGGGATCTTAAAGATCTTGTATACATCCTTCGGAGTGATAGTCATCTCACTAGTAGGGATATGAAAGGTGTTCATTTGGGAATCCCACCTATGTGCTAGGGTAGTGAGATAGGCCTAGTCTGACATGATCATCGGTAGCCTCATGACGTACATGAGTCCCCGAGCATCAAACCAATCCCAATCTACATCATCCATCTGGGGTAGAAGCTACACAAGCAAACTAGGGTCTCGAGCCCACGTAGATAAGAGCTAAAGGTGCAAATTAAAATACCTAAATTAAATGCACTTAAAAGCTAAAAAGAGCAATAAAATGCAAAATGATGCAAAATTAACCTAAGATAGCCTAAGGCTACAAACACAATGGCTAAATGCACCTAAACATTCAAAAAAATCAAAATTTACACTTATAAAATTTAAAAAAATCAATTAATCACTCAAAAATAAAAAAATTAAATAAATGGCCTAAAGTTGCACGGTCGCTCATGCCAGAGAGCAATAGTGGAGCTATAGGGCTAGCCACCAATGGTTAAATTTTTGACCATTGGAATTCAAACTAGTCATTGATGGTGATAATGGCCCCTCTTTGTCAATTAGGGGCTGCTCTGGTCATCAGTGGCCATGAGGTGGCATGCCAATGATGTCCGCCCTCACCCAAAAACATCAAAAAATTTGAACAAAAAGCAAAAGCTAAACTAAACCCACCTAAATTAAGCTAATCCTAGACCTATTGACCGATTCGGTTCATTGCCAATGGGTTTAATTTGGTTTATTTACCAATTAATTAGTGTGGTTCATTTTACCGATTAAAAAAATAATAAGCTAGGGTTTAGAGAAATACCCGTGAAGCTCTGGCTCCTCCACTTGTGGATGCCTCACCTTGGTCCACCATGGTGTCTAGTAGTCTCATTAGCATCCAGTGTCACTTTCTCTCTTTCTCTCTTAGAGCTCAAATGAAAATTGATAGTTGGAAATAATGAAAGTCAAAACCCTAATTTTCTTTTATATTTTTTAGTTTTGCCTCGATCGTTACTAGCATCAGTGACTCACACTTTCTGGCCATGATGCTAACAATGACCATGAAATTGTAATTGGGAGTCACTTCTTATGATAGCAACTTCAAAGTAGAAATAAATACTCTAAATTTCTCACCATGAGGAACCTCAAAATGGGCAATTAAGCATATCTATCGGTCCAAAATAATCAAAAATTGCATAAATACCAAAAAAATCACATAAATCAGAAATAAAAAATAATATAAAATCTAGAAATAATAAAAAATCAAATAACAACAAAATCTCAAATGCACCTCGTATTCAGTTATTTATTCTATACACTTGGTGGTTGCAGTGATTGGCGCTCCATGCAATCTGACAAGATGAGTAAATTACCATAAGGCCATTTGGGGTAAATTAGTCATTGCTTGAATTGAGATGCTTCACTTCAATCCCGAAGAAGGCCATGGTGGTCGGACTGCCCCATGAGAATGAGGATTTATCTCAATTCTTCTATGACATTTTTAGCAAATCATCGAACATAGTGATTCAACACAAGCTTAAATGGAATTGCTATCATCTTGATTCCCTAAGAAGGCCATTGTGGTCGGACCGCTCCATGGGATAGAGATGTACAATTACTAAAAATGGTTGAAATCATGCCTACAATGGGATCTACCTATAACAAAGCAAACCTCTTGAAAAGATCCAAATCATTCATCTTGGTCAAGCGACTCATCGCTTTATTCATTGTCCTTCCCTCATCGACTCGTCATTTGAGGGGGTAGTCATAATATCAACAATCATAATCAAAATCAACAAAGGATCACTCGATCATGTCAAATTGCATTCATCTTATGAATCATTGCCAACAACTATCATAAGCTTACCCTTTGCTAGGGAAAAATCAAATATGATAGTTAAGCTTGTAGCTCTCCTCCTTTCGGACCTATAGTAGCACTGAAGCTACTCGATCGCCTGATGGACGTGGACAAGCTTTTACAAATTTAAGCCTTCCATCCTATTGGAAGCAATGATTCTAGGATGCATGTCTTTTCTCATGATTAGGGCATCTAATGTTGATCAGATCAATGATCATCACACACCCTACAATGTGGCCCTAGGTGGTCTATTTTTGCTCAGCGCTATGTTTTCCCACAATGCATCCCAAAAAGGGGTATCTATAGACACCTAAAATATATCATGTTTAGGAGACTACTCATATGGACACATCCAAAGACCATATGACTGATCTTGGACCTTTCCAAGAGCTAACAGTGGTCCTAACCACTCAAAAGGGGTAGTTCTAGCCCATTCAGGCTCGATCGCTATCAATCAGAGCGGCCGCCAACACTAGTTATTGAAGTTGAGAGCGGCCACATCTAGCTACTGCTCTGGACAATGACTAGCACTGAAACATAGTCTGGCCATGAGGACGGGCCCAAATCATATAGTGATGACTACACTTGCATTATTTGTGAGTGAGTTTTGGTGTGGATCTCCTAGAGTTCCTCCTGACTACCTCTTCAATGCAAATCTATGACTGATCCTTCCCCCTCTGATGGTTAGTTGCATGCAGATCTAGATCTTGGCTTCTCCAAGAAGCCAAGATCTGGATCTAGATCTGAATCTAGGAGGTCTACATATGCATCCTCCCAAGAAAAAGAAAGAATCACGAATATCATAATTTTTGTGCAGTGGAGCCCTAGAAAATTGGAGAGTGATTCCATACCCCTTTGAGGAGTAGCGAAGCATTGTCCGAGTGAGCAACGACTACGAGCCATCCAAGCATTTAGATCAAGAAGTTCTTCATCACCAATCAATGTATGGACATAGAGGTGACCCTTGGACATCAATTTAGATGAGGAATCTAGTGCCATAGCCCCTGGTTCACGAGGAAGAAGGTTTCATTTCATGGTCGTTGTCCTTGATAGTGACCTACAAGCACAGCCTAGGGTTTTAGACACTATTTCCCAAGTTTTAGCATAGATCTTTCATTGTTTTCTATTTTATCAATTAATGTTAGAATAGATCTATCTTTCTTAATGCATTTCCATGGTGATTTCTGAGTTATCAATGCATTCTTGCTTAGTTTTGCTTCATTATGCTTTTACTATGCTTTTACATCATTCTTTGCAGATCTACTAATAATGCCTCATCTTGAGAGGCAGCAGGTGCTACTGATCATTTGTTGTTGTTTCTTGTATGCAGGTTACAGGTTCCAGGACCAAGTCAAAGCATTCAAAGCGTCAGATCCCTCCAAGCAAGTGAAGGAGAAGAAGGCATCAGTAAGCCCTTGTACAAGTTCATGTGCGAGATCGGGAGGCCTACGGAGTGCACCATCCCCTTGCGAGGGGCCTTTATATCTGCTTGTAATCATTGTATCAAATGGGGTATCCCTAAGAGGGACCAATATGTAATCAAAGTTTCAAATGAATTAATAAAAGAGATCTCTTGATTTTGTTACTTCCATGTTATTTACGCATTTATGGTCTTTTCTTTTGATATTATGTTGCAAGTAGACTAGGTGTCCGCTTCCCGGGGTCGTACAACATATACATAATTGTAATAATGAAATCAATCTGATAAATGTAAATTCATGTAACCATTATAAGAATAACTTAAAGAAATAAACAAGCCATCTTTATTGATATATAAGAAATGTTTTATAATGGGTAACAATAGATCCCTCTTAGGGATTCACCAAATTGATACGTAATCACAATAAAGCACTCAAAGAATAGATGTTCTCCAAAGATATCTTGTAATATCATGAACTGATAATAGAGGGGTTTCCTAGTGACCTTGTTTTGATGATGCCAAGAAATATGATCTTGATGATGATATGCTCCTGGTAAGGCCTATAACCTGCGCACGTAAATAGCTAAAAGGCATCGATATCATATGAAATCCTCTCAAGATGAGGCATGTTTCTTGATAATTTAAACTAGAAAGCAAATGCATAAAGCAATAAAGAAATGCATGAAAATAGTGAAATAATGCATAAAAGGTTGAAATAACTAATGCTAAAGAACATTAAAAATAGAACTAAAAACAAAAAAGACTAATTAAACTAGAAAAGACAAGCAAATTGGATGTCACCACAAGGCCATCGTTAATCATAACAATGTGCTCTACCAACCGTTGTTGTGTCCAACAGTAGAGCTTATAGACCCTTGTTGAAAACAACGACCTATAGATAGAGACTATATTCTTTGAGCTTGATGCATTGCGACAATCAATTTGAATTCCAAATTGATGTTCAAGGATCGTTGTATCTTGAAATAGTTTGATTGCAGAATTGGCTTAGATTTATGGGAAATTGATGATGAACAACAATGTAATTGGTCCTTCAAGCTCTCCAAAGCTCCATGGATGCAAGATAAAACTTCATAATTCAATTTCGACAACACTGTGATGCTTATGAGAGATTGCACTCGCTAATCACAAAAGGGTAGCACTTCATTGCATTTATTTGGGGATCAATTCTCTCTTTTTGTCAAGTTTTCAGAAACCTTAAATAGACTTCCCAAATTGGAATTATAGCTTGCTAAAGAATCCAGGATCAAGATTTTGTTAGGCTTAGGAAGGTGAGGCAACACTTATGGAAGCTTCTCGAACCAAAACTGTTCAAGATTAGTTGTACTGTAACTGATTTTACTCAGCTCAAGGAGCCTAAGTTTATTACAGATGTGGCCATATTTGATCAGAATGGCTTGCTCTACATATGTTATCAGATCTAGAGAGTATGAGGCTTCCATTACGAGGGACAATGACTTAGGCTAATAAGAACTACTTGCTCATGTTTGAGTGGTTAGAACTATCGTTAGGTCTTAGAAAGGTCCAAGATGAGTCATATGGCTTGAAAAGGTGTCCACATGAGTAGCCTCCTCAACATGACGTGTTTTAGGTGTGTACACAAGCACAATTTAAGAAACCCAATATAAAATTTCATGATAAAGAGCTTATATTTGTGAAGAGAATCATTAGTCTTTTAACATTCCTCATTCTTAAATTCTTCCTAGAATAGTATGCATCTATTCCTCATGTTTCTTTTCATGATCTCACAATATAACTTATATCTACTAAGAAAACTAATACCATAATTATCCTTTCAAACTTAGACATATCCATAATGAATCATATTATTTCTTTTAGGCTTTCTAAATCAGAGATATCGTATGTTTTCCATTCTAGAATTTAATACTTACTTAAACCAACAATATCTCAAATAAAATAACCATTTTCATAACAATTACATAATATTTTAAAATTAGTAACACCATAGATGAGAATCACCACAATAATAGAACACATAGATTTATCTTGGAACCCCCCTAAATGGAGAAAAACCAGCCTTAACCCAAAGTCTTTATTTATCTCATAAATTGGTTCTACAATTGGAACAAGGTCGTTCATTAAGCCATTATTCTTGTGGTAAGAGTCTCCGACTCTTTAAAAATTTACAATGTATTTTTATCCATTTATATTTACTAAAAATGTATGGTCTTAAAGTGTAAATCCATAATTCTCCACCTCTATTCATTTCTCCTATGAGTCCTGATTTCATTTATAAGAATTTAACTCTAAAAATTAGGAGAACTAAAACATTCTCATCCACTAATCGGTATTTACAAAACTTTCCTTCTCGGCTTGGATTCACAATCCAAATCCATCTGGATTAGTACCATTAACAATTCTCATAAACTATACTACCATACAAATATCGTATTCACATGGACTTATATACCGATACAAAAAAGAGTATGATACTCGATCATAGTTTTCACACTCAGTGGAAGACAATTTTAATAAGAATCTATAATTTTGTTTCACCAAGGTATACATAACCATAACGCCTTCACGAATATCATTATTTAGATAAAATATTAAATAACAAACTACATAAATTGGGATGTAGGACTCACTATAATTTAGCTAAGAGTATTCAACCAATACATTCCTCCACAAAGATTGCAAGATTTTGCTATCTAGTTAACTAAAATCTGACTCAGAATCAACTCATCCTCCTCAATTTAAATGGAACGAAAGTAAGTTTAACTTTCACTCAACCACCAATGATGAAACCTAGACATCAATTGCTCTACTACACTAAGGTAACACTCAACCACCACTAGAAAAATTCCTAAATCTCAAATGCTCAATTGCATTGTGATTACACTTAACCATGAATTTGTAGATCTTAAAATCTCTTCTACAATGTGGCTACACTCAATCATGAATTTCCAGATCTTGAAGATAATAAGTCTTAAATCCGTAATGAACTATGTCTATTCACTACTTGGGATATATACCTACATCCACCTAGATATTCCTAATAGAGTTTGGCAAAAGTACTTACTTTATATATGGTTTACCCAACAAGGAGTTATATCATTTTAAAGGACTCCCACTTCTTGCTCGGGTGCTACCCTAACCATTTTACCATACGATCAAACCAATAATTATTACCCACTTGAATGCCTGATATAATATAGGTATAACTTGGTCAAGATGAAAGTAAATCCTATTAGAAATTTCCAAAATATGGTTTCCTAGAGCTCATAATAATTCCATAGCATTCTACTGTAGTTTAAGAAAATAGAGGCTCTAACAACAACCATCTCTACAATATCCTTTCACTATTCCTCTATAGTAGGAAAATATAATACTTACTTGGTTTTCCTACCAGTCCCCATTTGAAATGATGCTTGAAAAACTAGGATGAAGCTCACAATAATTCCATAGCATTCTACTATACCTTAAGGAAATAGAGGCTCTAATAACAACCATCTCCACACTATCCTTTCACTATTCATCTATAGTAGGAAAATCTAATACTTACTCAGTTTTCCTACTAGTCCCTATTTGAAATGATACTTGAAAAACCAGGATGACCTTCTACATTCATCAAGTAAAAATAAATGGTATACAACAGAGACTATTAACCTTTATCTACTTGATAACATAGGGACATTACTTGGTTATCCAAACATATAATTTTTGAATAATATCTTCAACATCTAAAATAAATAAGCTTAGATCATCTAACCTAGATACACCAACAAAACTATTCACTCCTTCTAAGATGCACTACTTTATTCTATCCTCAGTATCCTCAGCACTCCAAAATGCACCAACCATATTCTCCAACCTCCTTTGAGTGCCTTCCTTTTTTTCCTCTTTGACGTCCTCTCCAACATCCTTCAACCTCGTTGTGCTAGGTTCTCTCTTTTTGTCCCTCGAACGCCTCAAGTGACTTGAAAGTGATAACCATTAAAGCAGCTATAATAACAATAAATTCCTACTTCTCTAAGCCTTCACTGTTGTTTAGATTAGGATTTCTATAACAACCAAGTACTTGTTTTCTTCCTTGAATTAATGGCATTCATTTTTCCAAAAGATGCTAAGTATAAAAATTCCTTTTTTTTCTCATAAAGTCATTAATTTCATACTTAATGAAACCCTTCCAAAATATTTTGCTCAGCTGAAGTGAATGTTAATAAAGGATCTTCAAAGGTATATCATGAAAATTTTGAATTTCTTAAGAACTCCACTAATAGCAATAATTCTTCCTCTATGACTAACTATATCATAATTGAAAATATATCTAAATACGATTACTATTAGTTAGTCTTTACTCAAAGTCTGATGTAACATACTCATGCAAATTCATGTCATCTATTTACAAGATAAGAGCATTTATTTATGTTATCCTTAAGCTATTTTTTTAATGAGACCTCATCTCATTTTGTCAACTAATGAATTTCCATTCTAGGTGATAGTTCCATAACACTTGTTCCTGTATGCACCCACAATCATTAGCAACATCATATATTTTCCATATAAAGTATATTCTTACCAAAACTGAACATATAAAAATCTATCATTTCATCAACATATTACATCACTTTTCTTTCAGATTATGTATCATGTACAACTAATCATGAAATCATCAATCATTACATCAACACATTAATATAACAAAGCATAAACCATCAAATAAAATATTTTTCAAGGGTCATTTCATCTTCCCTCCCATAGGCTCAACACAATCCTCTATGTTCCATCAAGGTTCAACATAAAACAAATAACTATGGAAAGTGTTTTTGCATGTTAGCTACTTTCTCCCAAGTAGCATTTTTATCAAAATAACGGTCCCACTGGACCTTCCATTGCTCCAAGATTCTTTTCCTCATTTATTTGGATCATAATTCAAGGATTTTTATTGGTCAAACCTCTATAGCCTTTGGATCTTCCATCTGCAATTTAGAAATATCCCACACATGTTCAACATTAGCTATATATTTCCTAAGCAATGAAATATGAAAGGTGTCATGAATATTCGATAAACTAGATGGTAAGGCAAGTCGGTATACCACATGACTGGTCTTCTCTATAATTTCAAAGGATCACCCTCAAAAATACTTTATCACCCATAGAAAATTCTCTTGGCGACCTCTTAAGATCGGTATAGCTTTTTTGGAAATCCATAACTTCCTTAAGTCATTCTCTGATTGTTCTTAGTTTTTTCTCCATTTCCTTGACCATCTCTAGTAAAAACATAACCTTGTACTCTAGATTGTTCCAAGACAAAGGTGTTCTACATCTCCTACCATATAGGGATTCAATCGACACCATACCCAAAGTCGAATGGTGACCATTGTTGTAGGCAAATTCTACCAAGTGTAGGTAGTCTTCCCAATGGGTTTTTTGATCCATACAATACATGTGAAGCATGTCCTCCAACACATGGTTCACCCTTTTGATTTATCCATCGGTTTCTAGGTGATATGCAGAACTAATGTTCAGTCTAGTACCAATAGCACAATGTAGAGCTTGCCAAAACTCGGATGTGAACCTTGAGTCTCTATCTAAAATGATCACTTTCAAAAAACCATGAAGCCTGAATATTTCCTTGGAAAATATATTAGCCATAATCACGACATCATCTTTGGTGTTTTTAGGTATAAAATGTGCAACCTTGGTCAGTCTATTGACCACAACTAGGATTGCATCATGTTGAAACCTGGTTTTAGGCAACCCTACAATAAAATCCATCAAAATCACTTGCCATTTCTATGTGGGTACCTCATGAGGATACAATAGTCCTACAGGATGTTTATTTTTTGCCTTCACTTTTTGGTATTCAAGGTATTGAGTGATGAATTTAGTTATGTCCCTCTTCATTCTTGGCTAGTAGAAGGTTTTCTTCATGTTCTCTCTCATATTTACCCCTCCTGGGTGAGCTGAATACAGAGATCGGTGTGCTTCATTCATGATCATATTTCTTAGATCACTACCCTTAGGAATCACTACTCTATCCTTAAAGCACAAAAAGCCATCCTTGGTGCTGAAATATTTACTTTCCTCGGGTTCACTTTTCATATTTTCTCAAATTTGATTGCAAAACACATCCTGATGTTGCATTTCCCTGATTTGTTCCATCAAATCAACATGGATGCATGTTAAAACAACTATGTGTCTTCTCCTACTTAGTGCATCAATGACTTTATTTTCTTTCCCTTTTATATACTCAATGCCAAAATCATATTCGATGAGAAATTCCATCCACCTTCTCTGCCTAGCATTTAGCAAAGGTTGAGTAAATATGTATTTTAGGCTTTGATGGTTTGTTCTCAACTCAAAGGGTTTCCCTAACAAATAGTGTCACCAAATTTTGAGTGCAAATACCACTACTTCTAGTTCTAGATCATGGGTTGCATAATTAACCTCATGTCATTTCAGTTTCCTTGAACCATATGCTACCACAACTTCATCCTGAGAGAGCACTCCTCCCAAACCTTCCAATGATGCATCTGTACAGATAGAAAAACTACCTTGAGGATCTGGTATCTTTAGTATGGGGGATGTGGTGAGTTTTTTCTTGAGCATATCAAAAGCTACCTCACATTTATCTATCCATTTGAACTCTTTTCCTTTCCTCTGAAGGTTAGTTATTGGAGCAATTATCTTGGTGTAATCCTTTACATAATGCCTATAGTATTCGATCAAACCCATGAAACTTTGGACTTCTATCACATTAGTAGGCGATGACCAATTTAGTATGGCTTCTATCTTCTTAGGATCCATCATGATCCCTTCTACTAAAATGATATGCCCTAAATATTGCACCTCTAACACATAGAATTCACACTTTGATAGATTCTCATACAACTGATTCTTTCTTAGAAATTCTAACACAATCCTAAGGTGTTGGTCATGCTCTGACTTATTTCGAGAATATATCAAAATATCATCTAGGAACACAAGGACAAATCGGTCCAAGAGCTTCCTAAAAATGCTATTCATTAGGTTCATAAATATTGTTGGTGCATTTGTTAGACCAAAAGGCAAGACTATAAACTCATAGTGTCCATAACAAGTTTTGAAAGCTATCTTATGGGTATCCTCCTCATGGATCCTCAATTGGTGATATCCTAATTTAAGATCGATCTTTGAGAAAATAGTAGCATCTTTGAGCTGATCAAAGAGATATTTGATTCTAGGAAGAGGATATCTATTCTTGATGGTTGCCTTATTCAGCATTCTATAATCTATGCACAGTCAAAAGGACCCATCCTTATTTTTAACAAATAGCATAGGTGCACCCCAAGGTGACACACTAGGTCTGATTAGCCCCTTTTCCAATAATCCTTGCAACTATACCTTTAGCTCTTGCATCTCTATGGGGTTCATTATGTAAGGAGCCCTATGTATAGGCTCTGTTCTAGGTTGAAGCTCAATAGTGAAATCAAATTCATGCTTCGAGGGTAGTCTTGGTAACTCTTATGGAAATACATCTTTGAATTCCTAGAGAATTGGGTGTTTTTCAAACACTTCATCCTTCTTCTCACTTTCTAGTTCATTCAATTTTACTACATAAATTGTTCCTCCTCTTTTTATTACCTTTCTAAGTTGCATTGCAGAGAGGATCTGAGGTTGGAAAGCCCCTTGTAGGTTGTACATTCTCTGTACTTTCTTGCCATCCTCTGAGTATTCCATCCATATCTCTTGGAAATTGATCACGGTCTTATGTGATTGCAGCCAATCCATCCCTAGGACTATGTCAAAGGTATGTAGCGGTGCTACATATAGGTAACCTACTATTGTACCACTAGGTAGGGTAATATTAATCATAGGGTAACACTGATCTATAGAGTAGGTCTATCCTGAGCCATACTCGACCTTCCACCCATGTGCCAAGATTCCTGGCCTCTCTGGTATTTCTTTAATTAAGCTAGTGGAAATAAAGCTATCCATGGCACCACTATCAATCAAAATTCTAACATTTCTACCAAATATTTTACCTTTTATCACAAGTGGAGTGGCTTGGCCTTCCAGATTTTGGCTCCCTATTGCTGCATAAATCTTGTGTGTAGGTTCCTTTTGGTCAACATCCTTGTAGGTGAGTTTCTTTCCCTTCGAACTCGATTCAACTTTGTATGGACATTGGTTGGCATAGTGTGGTCCTCTACAATTGTAGCATCCCTCTTTAGGTCCAGGGTGAGTTTTCTTCTTCTAGCCTTCTTCTACTTTCACCGTTGATGGAAGATTGACCTATCCCTATGATGGGTTCTTGTTTTTCCCATTGCTATGATCCTTCCCTCGAAACTTCTTCCTAAACTTCCCCTACTTCCTATTATTCCCTTTGTCCTATTGAGGGGGACTTTTGTTTGCTTGCTCATTTTCCCACTTTACAAAACCTGCACTATTTCTTTTCCTTAGTGCTTCTCTGCCCTGCTCATCTAAACCTTCATAATAAAAATAGGGTTTGAGATGGGTTTCAACTTTTCTAGCCAAATCATAGGCCTTCTACAAAGTAGTAGGTTCCCACATGTCTACCTCTTGCCCTATTCTAGGATCTACTCCTAGTATAAACTTATGGATCTTCATTTTCTCATTATATGCAAGCACATATTTCAATAACTTGATAAATATTTGATAGTATGCCTCCACTATCCTAGTTCCCTACCAAATTTTAGTGAACTCTTCAAACTTCTAGGAATAAAAGTGCTTCATGAGGAATATTTCCTTAAAGGCTATTACAAACTCTTCCCATTTCAAGTCAATTGTTGCCTCCAGTCCTTGTTCCTCACTAAATGTTTCCCACCAATCCAAACCAACACCTTGCAGATGAAGTGTGGTGTAGGACATTTGAGTGCTGGTGGAATAGTTCTTCATATTACAATAGGTTTCTATCTCTTTCAACCAAGCTTTGACTTTGTCGCCACCTTCTTCTCCATTGAATTTGGAGGATCTAAGATGTTTCATGTCCCTACCTAACTCTACCTCTAGCCTTATATGGGCCAGCTGAGCTTCTATCAAGGGTTCCTCACCTCACCTACCTCTAGAGCTTCCAGTATATGCTTCTCGATTCAACACAACTTCCAGTAATTGCTTTTGTGTTTCCACCTATTCCTAAAGCAAAGCCACTATGGTAGCGAGATCCCCCTTCATTACTAGGATTTTCTGAACCTATATCTACGGTCCTATCCTCTCCATTATTTTGTTATGTCTACCTTGGTGGTGGGGAAACACCCCCTCTCCTTCTCTTGGGTGACATTATCCTTGACCACACACAAGGAGAGATAGGAGGAGTCAATTTCACAATTTTCATCTTTGAATTGCTTCTCCTACTAGCAACTATATTCTTAGTTGTTCAAACTATACAATCAAGGTCTACCTCTAATAAGTGCATTACTTTTATAGGTATAGCCTCTACAATGTGCATGTCCTATAGCACTCTATCTAATCCTACACAAGGAAACTTGTATCCCTACGAACCAAGCGCTCTGATACCAAATGTCACAACCCAACTTTTCTCAAAATTCTCATCCTATATGTTTTTCATGAGTTCTAAAATCTAGGTTCCAAAATCACTACTGATATCATTACATCAGTTCCATAACTAAAAATTCTTTGAGGCACACTCATCCCTACACTTACATAAATCCAACTATGAAGTGCACTAAGTTTTATCAATGGTTCAAACTATCCTTCTCATGGATCCAATGAGCTAGCTTGACCTTCCTTTCATTTAGTCGAAAGGTACACTCTATTTTACCCCCATCACAAATCTGTTTGTGTAGGTGGTATGTGCATATGTAAAATGACTATCCATATCATATCCTTATGAACTATACATCCCAATAGGCCTCATTCCCAAATCATTTCTTGTGGAGTCAACCTTATGGCATTCCCTATATATTTCTATAAGCTAACCCTTATTAGGGATTTCATTTTTGCAAAATAACTAGCACTACCATAATAAATTCTTCTCTTTTCCATTATTCCTTTACCATTAGCTAAATTCAAACCCCTCAATTTCCCCTTATTTAAGGTATTAATTAAGTATACTTTAGTACATTCTTTTGTAAATTATATGTTATCAAGCTTGTACAAAGACTATTCAATAAACCTAGTACATGCATAATGGAAGAAACCCAAAATATAATTTCATGATAAAGAGCTTATATCTGTGAAGAGAATCATTAGTCTTTTAATATTACTCATTCTTAAATTCTTCCTATAATAGTATGTATCTATTCCTCATGTTTATTTTCATGATCTCACAAATATAACTTATATCTACTAAGAAAACTAAGACCATAATGACCCATTCAAACTTAGACATATCCATAATGAATCATATTGTTTTTTTAAGCTTTCTAAATTAGAGATGTCGTATATTTTCCATTCCAAAATTTAGTACTTAATTAAACCAATAATATCTCAAATAAAATAACAATTTTTACAACTATTACATAACCTTTTAAAATAAGTAACACCATAAATGAGAATCACCACAATAATTGAACACATTGATTTATCCTAAAACCCCCCCTAAGGGAGAAAAACTAGCCTCAACCCAAAGTATTTATTTATCTCATAAATTGGTTATACAATTAGAACAAGGTCATTCATTAATCCATTATTCCTATGGCAAGAGTCTCTGACTCTTTAAAAATTTACAATATCATTTGTCCATTACATTCATTAAAATGCATAGTCTTTAAGTGTAAATCCACAATTATCCACCTCTATTAATTTGATAAGAATTTAAATCTCAAAATTAGGAGAACTAAAATGTTCTCATCCACTGATTAGGATTTACAAACCTTTCCTTCTTGGCTTGTATTCACAATACAAATCCATCTGGATTGGTACCATTAAAAATTCTCATAAACTATACTTCCATACAAATGTTGTATTCAAATGGACTTATATACTAGTACAAAAATAATATGATACTCGATCATAGTTTTCACACTCAGTGGAAGATAATTTTAATAAGAATTTATAATTTTTTTTCACCAAGGTATACATAACCATAATGTCTTTATGACTATCATTATTTAGATGAAACATTAAATAATAGCCTACATAAATTGGGGTGTAGGACTCACTGTCATATAGCTAAGAGTATTCAATCACTCCATTCATCCACAAATATTACAGGATGTTTTTATCCCATTCTCATTGGTTTAAACATAGTGAAAGTAAGTTCAAATTTCACTCAACCACTACTAATGAAACCTGGATATCAATTACTCTACTACACTACGGTTACACTCAACCACCGTTAGCAAAATTCCTAGACCTCAAATGCTCAGTTGCACTGTAGTTACACTCAACCATGAATTTATAGATATCAAAAGATCTTCTACACTATGGTTACACTCAACCACAAATTTCTAGATATTGAAGATAATAAGTCTTAACTCCACAGTGAACTATGTTTGTTCACTACTTAGGATATAGACCTGTATCCACCTAGCCTAATAGAGTTTGGTAGAAGGACTTGTTGTATATCTATTTTTCCCAATAAGGAGTTATATAATTTTAAAGGAATTCCACTTCTAGATTGGATGATACCCCAAATATTTTACCATATGGTCAAACCAATAATGATTATCCATCCACTTGAATGCTTGATAAACTAAAAGTATAACTTGATCAGGCTGAAAGTAAATCCTATTAAAAACATCTAGAATGTGGTTCATTAGAGCTTGCAATAATGCCATAGCATTCTACTACAATTTAAGGAAACAAAGGCTTTAACAGCAAGCATCCCCACAATATGCTTTCAATATTCCTCTACAATAGGAAAATACAATACTTACTCGGTTTTCCTACCGATCCCTATTTGAAATGATGCTTGAAAAACCTGGATGACCTTCTACTTCATCGAGTAAAAAGAAATACTATACAACACAAACCATTAACCTTTCTCTACTTGATAATATAGGGACATGACTTGGTTATCCAAACATATTATTTTTGAATAATACCTTCAACATCTAAAATAAATAAGCTTAGATCATCTAACCTGGATACACCAACAATACTATTCATTCCTAATATGCACTGCTATACTCTGTCCTCGGTGTCCTCACTACTCTAGAATGCACCAACCATATTATCCAACCTCCTTCAAGTACCTTCATTTCTCCCCTATTTGATATCCTCTCCAACATCCTTCTGGAGCATTCAGTATCATTGTGCTAGGTTCTCTCTTTCTATCCCTCGAACGTCCATGATGCACGATAATTATTTCCTTGGGTGCCTCAAAAGTGATGGCCATTAAAGCATCTATAACAAAAATAAGTTTCCACTTCTCTAAGCATTCACTATTGGTTAGATTGGAATTTCTATAACATCCAAGTACTCATTTTATTCCTTGAATTAATGGAATTCAATTTTCTAAAATATGCTAAGAGTAAAAAGTCCTTTTTTTCTCATAAATTCATTAAGTTCTTAATGAAACCCTTCCAAAATATTTTTCTCAGCTAAAGTTAATGTTAATCAAGGATATTCAATGAGATATCATGGAAATTATGAATCTCTTAATAACTCCACTACTAGCAATAATTCTTCCTTTATGACTAACAATATCATAATTGAAAATATATCTAATACAACTACTATTAGTTAGTTTTTACTCAAAGTATGATGTAACATATGAAAATTCATGTCATCCATTTACAAGATAAGAGCATTTATTTATGTTATTATTAAGCTATTTTTGTTGAATGAGATATCATCTCATTTTCTCAACTAATAACTTTCCATTCTAGGTGATAGTTCCATAACACTTGTTATTGTATGCACCCACAATTAGTAGCAACATCATATATTTTCCATAAAAAGCATATTATTACCAAAATCAGACATATAAAAATCTATCATTTCATCAATATATTACATCACTTTCCTTGTAGATTATGTGTCTTGTACAACTAATTAAAAAATCATCAATAATTCCATCAGTACATCAATGTAAGAAAGCATAAACCATCAAATAAAATGTCTACCAAGGGAGGATCATGACGATGCATTTCATATTTATGAGTTTAATACTTGTTACATTATTTATATAGTTTTTGGCACTAGATTTCATTGTATGTCAAAATCACCCCATTATTAACAGTTTATGAGCTATGGAATGACCACTAAAGTGTCCCCCATAATCATCAATGTGGACATCAAAGAGGGTTTTGCAACTTTTTCCTCTATAAGGAATCATATGAGAACATCATCATGGTTTTGATAGTTCAAGAATACATAGATAATTACATATCATAATGCTCTCATATGAATACAAGCCCACTATCTAGCATTAGCCATAAGTGGATAGGTTTAGTCATTAAGGAAGCATAAAAATATCATCATACTAAGGATGGTGTATAGGAACTTGGCAATCAATAATATTAATCTCTATTGTAAGCACATACACTAGGCCTTTAGGACAAAATAATAGGTTATGTTCATATATTTTAGCTTGGAAATCCTACCTTAATTCATTTATAAATATTCTAATGGTCGTATATTTATTTAGGATCATATTAGCATTGCATTTAAGCCTTTTCCATATCTTATGGAGTTTAATTATGGACTCATTTGGTCCTTGTTTGAAAACTAGAACACATCCATTACTTCCATAACAATCTTGTCATCATCAAACTCTTATTTTATTTATTGGGCAAAGGTATCTAGAGAGTCAATTAAGTGTTTGGGTAAGGATGCAAACCAACCAAGGGCATTTCCTACCAAATATATAGTCATTAATTTTGGTAAATTGTTTAATTGTGTAAATAGTCCCTATAATATGTCGTAAACATATCAATAAATATTTAGGATTTACTTGTACTATCATAAAATAATTTAGGTACATGCCTATACAAGTCTATAGATTCCACATCAGTGGATAGGAATTGTGGTAATTTACCAATGTATGATTTATAGACACTAACATAGTCATCCCAAGATTAGTTGGTGAAGGAGAAGAATAAAGAGCATTAGAATTTAATATTGGAGGGATAACAACTTGTCCTGTAGGGTCTCTATTAATACTCATGATTTGATTAAGGTAATTCATTATGTTTTGAGCATTGTACTACAACTATTTAGTTGTCTCTCTCCTAGTGGTCTCATTTTGATTCTAAATGTCTCTCCTATGATTATTTAGATGATATACAAGTGTTTCTTAAAGGGTTTTCATATATTTAGTTAAATTATGATTCTAAGGTTCAAAAATGGTTGAGACTAGTGGGAGAGCTATCCTACATTTAATATTTGCATTTATGTGTTATTTTCCATCATAGCCACATTAAGTGGTGATCATGGTAAAGTGAAATGTTCATATTTGGTGGTGAACATAAATGCTTCTAGGGTATCTTGGGTTCCTATAAAAAACTAATAGGGTTCATCATCTTCCTTACTTGGGTCATCATTATCATAATTTGAATCTCTTTCACTATTGGTCAAATATTTAATTAGCACATCATTTTCATGGCCAAGAGAAAAAGGATGAACAACATAATTTTTGGAGGAATTGTATGATTTAAACCCTCTTTTATTTCTTGGATTTACTTCTTCCTATACCTAGTATTTATTCAAACAGCCTAGGAAGAAGTAACAAGGATTTGATAATATTTCTATCCTTAGGCAAGCCACTAAGAAAATAAAATACTAGAAATCCTCATAATAAAGTAAGATGGATTTTAAAGGATTACATAAAAGAATGATGAAATTTATACAAATATTAAATTATCTTACAACAAAATAAACTATCTAACATAAGACCTACAATGTATAGTTAACTAAACAATAGGGGAGGTAAGGATGGAAAGTGAATGGCTCAAAAGGTGGTTTCACATTTTGTTCATAAAAATGTTAGTAGGGAAAATGGGATATTTCATACAATCATATGAATTAATATAATATATACCTAAATAATTTAACCAAGACAATAAAGTAATAACAAGATAAGAAAACATGCAACTAAGTTGATACTATCCTAACCAAAGAAAAGCACAATGAATGAGAATGAATATGGTAACTATACTAAGATCATTTCCATAAAATATGCAAAGTTAATACTAATGTAGACAACTAAATACTTGATACCCTAAGATATCAAGGACCATAACATCAATAATATTATAGTGATAAGAATGAAAAATACTCAATCCTATTCGATCTTGGTTATGTAATCACCATTATAAAAAGGACCACATATAGGATCAACATAGGGGATTCAAATTGTCTTGGAAAATTCCTCAAGTAGAAAAATTGATTTATAGTTATAAATCCTATCAAAGAACATTGTACTCCATTATGTAAGGTATTATACCATTTATATATGGCTTTGGTTGTACTTGCAATAATAAGAGAGAAAAATAAAGAAAAAATGTCACATGTCATGACAATAATAAAGGCAGTAGAAGAATGCAAACAAGATTTATAAAGAGAATTTTGGCATTGAATGTTTGATATTTTGGTGAATAAATAAGGACCTAAACTAGGTATTTATAGTAGATGTAACATAAAACTTTCTTTTTTGAGACTAACAATTGGATAAAACTCTTGTTAAACCTATCCGTTAGTGACAATGACACATTGTCTTAACCTTAAGTGTAAAACTATGATAAAATTTATACCATATATCAAAAACCCTAAAATCTTATAAATAACCATGTATACATTACAAAATGATCCACTTTTCATCATTTTTCATCAATTCACCCTTATGCATCAACCCTCTAACCAACCAAGATAAATTCACCTTTTAAAGACCTAAAATTAATTATTTATTGCTTCAAAGACTAAGGTCATATTTGATCCAAATTTCCCCCTCATTAAATATTTTCTATTCCTCCCAAAACCACCACCATTGGATTAGGCTTGAAAAGAGATTTTTGAGGAGTATAATTTTATCCCATTTTGACATTGTTTGGTCCCCTCAAATGCAAAAAATTTGCACATGGATCTATTTTTCACGATTTTCAAACGTTCTAGGGCAGTTAGGGTCCCAAAACCCTAGTAACAAACCTTACCCTAAAACCTTTTTAATTTTCCCATCTTGTCCTTAAACCCTTTATAAATAGAGGGGTTGGATTCCATTTTATCCATCTTCGATTTTATGTTCTATTCTTTATTTTTTATTTTCTCCCTTATTATTTTACAATCTTCTATCTTTGAGTGCCCCCTCTCTCTTTTCTATTGGAAAATTTATTCTCAAATTTTTCCTTCTTGAACACTCTCTTGTACGATTGTGAATAAATGGAAAACAAGTGACAGTGGATTGCATACCAAGAGAATTCTTCAACTCCATCGACACAAAAAGGGGAGAGAAGCTTACCATTTGGGTTTGCTTTCAACCCCTCATTTTCTAATTTTCATTTCTATTTTGACATAGATCATTTAATTGCATTCACTATTTATTAGTTTCATAATTTTACATTCATTTTAATTTAGCTTATTTTAATTACATTTATTTTTTTAGTCAAATCATTGTTTTTATTTTATTTTTGTTTTAACATAGATCATTTATTTTCATTCACTATTTATTAGTTTAATTATTTTGCATTCATTTTAATTTACCTCATTTTTTTTATTGATTGGAGGAGTGGGTTTTGAAAGGACCCCAAAACCTTATTTACAATATGAAGACCAAAATAAATGGGTCACAAGATCGATTATATCAAAAGGTATTCAAATGTATCACCAAGATAAAAAAACTAAAAAATAAAATAGGTCATTAAGATCTTTGACAACAAAAACAACCTATGAGTCCATGAAGGCCATCCCAATAAGAAAGGGGAGAATAGGTCAGCAAAAAAACAACAAAGATGATCATAGAGGCCGCATAGATGATCCGAGGAAGGTGAAAGAAGGTCACCATCTCATTCATAATCAATGTTTTTGGTAGACTTTGCATCCTCATGCTTTGAAGGTCCTTAATATAGTGGTACAATTCATCCATAACATTATAAGTATGATTGTACAGGGTCCAAGAAGTCTTGGATGCACTCGTAGTAGTAGACAGGGTCACCACGGTCCCTGCTAAGGGATCAAGAATAATTTTTTGGAAAATATTGGTGGTAAGCTTACCCAAGGTCTCAAATAATTTTACGCTGGGAAGGTTGTCCTCAATCATCACATTCAAGGAAATATTTTAGTCTTGACTTTCTTGAACCAAGGAGACTCATGTGTGACTTTAAGGCTATCCTTATGCTTGGTCCCATCCATGAAGGACTTCATTTTATCCTCTACCATGATACCCTTAAGAAACAATCGCAAAAGGCTATCATCACTACAATCCCGTCTGAGCAGTCCATTATCCCCAACTTAAGCCAATAAATCCCAAACATTGATATTGCTAGTGACGATGATGATCTCAAGAAAGAGTCCCCTGTTTCTTCCAAACAGGACAAAAATCCTCTCTCAGGACCATCGCCTGGAACCACCCTAATGTCTGCTATTCAGTGTTGGTCTACCTCATTTTAATTACATTCATTCTATTAGTTTTTTAAAAATAATTTATAACTATTTTTTAATAGGACATTCATTCTATTAGTTGAATCATCATTGTTTTTATTTTATTTATGTTTTAGCATAGATCATATAATTGCATTCACTATTTATTAGTTTAATTATTTTGCATTCATTTTAATTTAGCTCATTTTAATTGCATTCATTTTGTTAGTTGAATCATTGTTATTTTTATTTTATTTATATTTTAGCATAGATGATTTAATTGCATTCACAATTTTTTTAGGGTTTTGCATTTCATTTGTGCATCCATTTTAATAGAGTTTATTTAAATATTTGTTATTTAATTCATTTAATTGAATCATTATTGTTAATAAAGTTTCATTTTCCTGCATTCATTTAGAAATAAAGTATAATTCATTGTATTTATCTTTTTATTAATTTTTGTGCTCTTTAGAGTCATTGCATTTTCTTAAGTTGCATTTGCATCACTGCTTTCATTTTAAGTGCACTTAGGATCATTTGCATTTAGGGTATTTTCTATGTTTAAATCATTTAGTTTTCATTCTTGATTGCATTATAAATCTACATCTTATCTTATAAATTTTTGCTTCCCTAGTTATGTTTATGTGTCTTTGTATCTTTGCATGTTATTCTTTTCATATTGTAAATCTCTTTCTTGCATTCATTCTCACCATTTTAAAAGGTTAAACACTATTTTTCTCTTATGGTCAACTAAAGGGACCAAGGGAGCTTGATTTTTGCACATACAAGCTCAGCCTTGCAGTGGCTTAAGTAGGCTATCAAACACTAATCACATTTTTTTAGATCTATTTCTATGTTTTGATTTGTCTGCAGTTGTAGCTTCAAGATTCAGGACACAAGTTCAAGTGCAAGGACAAACATTTGAAAATAAGTAAGTGCTCAATTAGTCTAGAAGACTATTTGTTGCATGTTTAAATCTATTTTGCTTTCTTATAATTAGAGTAAAATAAAAATAAAATTACATTTATGGCACTTAATTAAAAGTGAGAAATTCATTTTAGATTACAATAATACAAATTGTGTTGTTTAGGTTTTAAATAAAAGTGCATGTAGTTTGCATTATAGGTTAGATTATTTGTGCATATTTTCTTGAGCCCTTGCCTAAAAATAAAAAGTTACATTTATGTTATCTTAGGAATAGTTTCATTCAAAATAAAGAATCATTCTTAGGGTAGCATTGTTTATTTACATTTATATTTATTGCATTTAGTGTACAATATTTTCCTAGTTGTAATAATTTATTTTAAAAGACCAAATATAGGTGTTTTTAATAAACAAATCCAACCTTTCATCCTAGAATTGGAGTGAGTCCTTAAAAAACTCTTGGTGAGTCCTTAAACATGTAAAATATTAATACCACCCCTCTTTGGGTCAGGCTCCCTAGCCTCCCCTTCTAATTTTTGTATGAAGATATCCTAAAGGGTATTGCCAGGTCTATCGATGAGTTGGTTATAATTGATGCTGCTACTAGATCCAAGTGCATGGTCTACACTGGTATGTGTGTTAATGCTGACATTTTTGTGGAACTCCTAGAATCAATTGAAATCATCTCTAACAATGGCTCTAGGATACAATCTATTGAGTATAAGAATAGACCAGTGTTCTATCCAAGATGTAAAAAAATGTGGTCATGCTCTTAGTGGGTGCTCAAACAAGGATTCTTTATCCAAGAATTTTTGGTTGGAAAAGAAAAATAAGGTTGTAGCTAACCAGGAGCTCACTCGAACTTCCTTTGTGTTATAACTAATGGATGCCAACAAAGAAGTGGGTGGACTATATTTTAGAAAGCTAAGAAAAATGAATTTGGCCCGAATTGGTAAGTTAGGATGGAAATTGGAAACTAATGTAAATATTAATTGGGCTCATATCCTCAAGGTAAAATATTTGATACCTACCTCAAATTTCTTAGAGGTAGATAATATAAAAAAAGGGTCATATCTTTGGAATAGTATTCAAACAACCAAACCAATTTTACAAGGAAAATATTGGTAGATTGAGGATGGATCCCAAGTACACTTTTGGAATGATAAATGGATTAAAAGTATTCCTCTTAGTGAGGATCCAAATTTTGTAGGGTTAAAACCTTATGTTGAGATTTTTTTATGGGGACCTATTCAAAGATTATATAATAACTGACGAAAATAGTAATAAATGGAAATATTTACAGGTGGATAATCTTGATGATAGAAATAAATAAAAGCTAAGGAATCTAAATATACTTCTACATTTCTATTTTATGAAAAATGTTAGATCTTCAGACTCTCTTATTTGGATGAGCCAAAAGGAAGGAACATACTCAATAAAATAGGGTTATTATCTCATTGAATGGGAGGGCTTTGGATGGTTTGCAATAGCTAAGATTTGGATCAAAGACCTCATTCCCAAGATGGTACACTTATATTGGTTAGCAGTCCAAAATAAAGTCTTGATCTTAGATACTTTATGTAAAAGAGGCTTCACATTCCCAAATAGGTGTGTTCTTTGTGAAATGAGTGAGGAAGATATTGATCATATCTTCTATACTTTTCAATTTATAGTTGAGCTACTAAATAAGATTATGAAGAACTTCCAGGTAGAGTGGGTCCTCCCCAAGTCTCTCTTTGATCTCTATATTTAGTGGGAGTTCCCCTTTAAAAGTAAAAAGTTGTAAATGTTATGGAGGTTAAGTCTTCCACATGTTCTATGAAGGGTATGGAAATAAAGAAACCATTGAATATTCAAAGACAAGAAGAGAAACTGCACATCAGTGGAAAATAAAATTTGAAGTGTAGTGTTGGAAAATTTAGGTATCATAAAGTTCAAAAATGATTTTGAACCAAATCTAGAGAAAGAAATTGCTAGATTTTGGGGGCTAGATTCCAATTATCAGAATTCTTGCTCATCCCCAGTTCATCCATGAACCAATTAAAAATGGAAAAGGCCACCAAGTGGATGAATAGAATTGAATTTTTATGGAGTAGTAAAAGGAAATATTGGGAGTGCTGGAGTAGGAGGCATCTTTTGAGAACATTGGGGTAGACCACTCTTGGCATATGTAGAGCCTCTAGGATATCAAACAAGTCATGTTGTTGATGCTAGACCAATCTTTATGGGTGTGTCACTTTTTTTGTGTGGAAAAAACCCCAAATGGGATGCCACTTTTGGGTAAGTCCCAAGGAGGCAGAGGTATCTATTTTCCAAAAAGACCTAGGGATCGCACCTGGTCTACCCCCTTCAGCACACTCAATGAGCATTCCTAAAAAAAAAATAATAATAACAAATAAACACAAACACAAAAAACACAACAACATAAAAAAACAAAGACAAAAAAACAACCAATCAAACAAAATAAAAATAAAAAAAACCAAAAAACAAACAAAAACATCATAAAAGCATAAAACAACAAAAAACTATAATTGGATGTGACCATATGGCATATGTAATTGAATCATAATTTTATTTTGATAAATTCATAGATAAATACAACTAAATGATAGATGATTTAAACATGATGATTTAAAGTAGATGCAAGAAATATATGTACAATATATTTACAACCATGTACATGTTGGTTACGAATCCACCATTAGGATAGGGTTTGAATTTTTTGCACCCTAGATTCACCTAGCAAATTGAAATGCTGGAAGGAAGGGATGCCTTCCATGCCAATATTCAGAGAAGGCCGACTCCTATACTACACTACTTTGGTTTTTTTAGATAAAGGAACAAGAAAGAGATAAAAAAATGCACAAAAAAATGTAAATGTGTGATCTAATGGTGGGAAAGAACAAGCAGCACAGTAACTAACTTATACTCGAACTAGTAGAAATCAATATTGGGACATGTAACAGAAACCATCACTATGATTCCTTCCTACGTATCCTTCTATATTCATTCCAGGTTCACTTAATTGCCAATGCTGAGATCCAGAATGCAGAATGACAACAATCAGAAAAATAAATGAAACTTTCAAAAATGTTTAAGGAAGGCAACATAAAAGAAAGAGACAGTAAATGGAGCCAAGTATGCCTTATATTGATGCAAAGTGTTTTCTTACAGTAGCTTCCCTAGCAATATGTTCCCCCATTTTAAAATTAAGTCCATATGCTATTTATAGCAAGAATTTCCCCTAGATTACAATTGAGCACAAAACTCCAAACACTACAAAAGCTGTAAAAAGCTATAAAAAGTGTCGATATTAGACCTTTGTTAAATGTGAGTGTACCTATAGTAAGATCTACCTAGAAATGGTATGTATTTGGGCTGATTTGGTGGGTGAGATGTGAATTTTTATGAACATGATAGGTTTAGTACAAATAAACATTCAATGCTGACCTACTCTGTACTTCTGCAGTGCACCTTCTGTCTCATCCTGTCATACCCAAATATTGGAATACGTGTGAATCTTGGCACAGGCCTGGAGTTTGCTTATGAAATAAGAATCTAACAAAAGTTGCATATTGAATAGAGCACCCCTATGAGTCACTTTAGGATGGAGAGGAATTAGGAGACACCATGACTTAGAATTTTCAGCGGCTTGGCTCTTCTTCTCACATATTCACTAACTAGGGGGGATGACTATCATTGGAAAAATGCAGTGATGATGGGCGACGCTAAAAAATGAGCAACCGACATTGGTCGCTCCTTGAGGACTTAGCCAAATTTTGGGTCACCTTTGCTTGCTTTCGCCAAAAAATGGTAGTGACACCGGGCGTAGCTCCAAAATGGAGCGACGACAGATGGCACTGGTGAACTTGGGTGATGGAGGGAGGTTCTGGCTATCTTGAGTGACAGTGGGAGTCTTCATACTTAGAAAATTTTCATCTCTTCTCTTTTCTCCATCATCCATGGTCTCTAAAAAATGGGAGTGACGATGGGAGTTGCTCCCAAACCAACACTTAGAATATTTTGCATTATTTTTGTCTCTCCGTCGGGTTTCGCTCAAAAAGTGAGCGACGACGGGCGGCGCTCAAAGAAATGAGCGACGACGGGCGTCGCTCGCTTCAACACTTAGAAAATTTTTGGCCTTTTCACCAAGCCTGCCCAAGCTGCTGGAAATCTTGAAACACAAAGCTGAAAACAAAAAAATAAAACGCCAAAAGAAGCTGGAAAGGGAGGAAGGAGGGAAGTAAGTAGCAACAATCTTCATATTTTTCAGAATTTGTACCCCTTTGCAAAATGTGACAACATTCCTGGTGGATCATGGGTTATTGAGTTCACCTTGATGCAAGGAACCATACCTTCATCCCTTGGGCATAGAGTCATCTCCGATCCCTATTTTTTCTTCCTTTCTAAACTTCTTGCTAATTCTCCTCTTATTGAATGTCCTCTGCGGACTCTTCTCCTGAATGCTCTTCTCCTCCCTCTGAATCCTCTCCAGACTACCATTCACCTATTCAAAATCCTTTGGGGGATTGAGGCGATCACGGACATGCTCATAAGCTACCCAAGCCTGGGCCCAAGCTGCCTCCTAGAAGGGCTCTAAGTCATTGAGTTATTTCAGCATAGGTTTGAATGCCATGACCTGAAGCATGTCAATCATGCTGTATATTTCTCCCAATTTATGGAGGTAGGTGCTGATTTTGCAGAATTTGGACACTAACTATGTGACCTGCTCCTCCTAAATTGGGTCTTCCCAGCTGTCTATCTCTGAGGTGTCAGCCTCGAAGGCTTCCCAAATAAGCATTAACTACTCCTTAGGTAGGTAGTTTTCATCCTTGATGAAGCTCAAAAAATCAAGCCAATTAAGGACTTGTAAAATAATCAGGTAGATGCTCTTGTCTTTCTCCAATGTATCTAGCATCTTCCCAGCCCTTCGAATCCTTTATGTTTTCTTGAAATATGAATGCAAGGTTACCCTTGAATTAGCCTAGTCTAGGATGATCTATGACATGGGAACAAATTGGAAGCCTTTGTGCTTAAATTCTTCAAGTTTGAACACCAAGTTCAGCCACTATTGCACTTGGCATTCAGATTCCTCTACCATAGGCTTACCCTAGGCAGATATCTCTAGAACCTTGGATATGAAATTAAAGACCGCAAGCAACCTAGAGACGTTGGTCCTAAATCCTTTTAGTAGGCTAGTCTTGATCTCTTTGAACCTATATTTTGAAAAGGCAATAGCCTATGATGCTTTTTTCTCTAGATGTCTTTGAGTCTCTTGAATTAGTCCTTGCAATTGGGCAACATGCTTCAACGCTCCTTCCTTCTCCTTAGCCAACTGATTTGTAGCTGCCTTATGATCTTTTGTCTCTTGTTGCAAGGCCACAAGCTGTTATTTCAAAATTTGGACCTCCTATTGGGTGGTCTCTAGCTATGCTTATGACTTAGCAAAATCCTCCTCCAGCTGACTATTTTCATCTTTGAGTTGGTGGAGATGTTGTTTCATCTCCTATTGCTTGATGAACAATGTATTTGCCATTTGTCGAATCTCGCCTATCTCATTTTCCTTGATGATGTCATCTAGGATTTTATCTTTGTGATGGTAGTCATAGTCATCATCCGTCATGTCCTTAATAGGATTCTTCACTTTGGGGACCCTTTTCTCAATATGGATCACCCTCTTATCCAGGTCGAATCTGGATTGCTTCTCCACCATAGCCAGTTCTTCACCTCTCCTCTTCCTGAATTCTTGGAGAAACTTGAGAGAGCCTTGGGCTACCTTGGCTGCAATGGGATGATCATCTGTAGTTTGTAGTTTTTTTTCTACAAGCTCCAATTCTCCATACAAGGGACATGCTAGAGATAAGTCTTGCTAGGATATTTTATCAATGTCGAACAGAGTCATGGGGGTGATGCCTAAGGGTTCAATCACTTTTGAGGGTGTATGCTCTTGGAGTGTAGTAGGTGGCTCTTGAGGAGGGGGATATGGGTTTTTAGGAGCTATGACTATAGGATATAAATGATGAGGGGATGAAGGGATTTGTTCAGCGATGTTGACTGACTATGAATGACCTAGGGTTTGGCCTAGGGTTTTGAAGGCATTGGGATATTGGGTAAAATGGCCAAACATATGTAGGCCTACCTGTGTGGAAGTATGGGGTTGAGTGATGGGGGAATGAGAGGCTACGATGGTAGGCTCAATAGATGAGAAGTTAGGAGTAGTGGGTAAAGTGCTAGAAGACCATTAGGAGAGGGAAGGAGATGTACCTGCATGCTTAGAGTGAGTTGAAATTCAAATAACTTGGGCTGCCAAAGCTTTTGCTTCTTTTTCTAGTATTTATTCTATGATGGTCATGATCTCCTTGGTGGCACTCCTCTTTTACAGAGTCGGATTGGCCTACTTCATAGTTGCCTTTATGGCCATCGAACACCTCTCCTTCACCTTTTTAGACCTCTTCCTCTTTTTCTCTTTAGGTGCAGTCACATTTTTTGGTGTAGTTGCAATGTTTGAGGCTGGGGCATCAGGAGCCATGCCAAAAACTATGAATATGAACTTGTTTGGGCTTTGACCTCGATGGCTTAGAGCTATTTTTTGTTATTTGGGTGGACTATTCAGGTTCCCACTCTGACTACTACAACTTTTTGGGCATCTAATGCAACATGGGGTCTACTCCTTGGCTTCTTAGTGCTTCACTGCTTGGAATACCTTGTACAACTAACCTTTGGGGTGGGGTCCCTTTTTTATGCTTGCATCATATGCCTCAGGGTACTATGTCATAGAAAACGAGTGGTTGCCAAGTGTTAATATTTTTGTCATAGAGTTCAGAGAAGTCATGGTTACTAGCCAGTAGCTTTTATGACTTGTCTTTATTTATGTGAAATCTAGCTATCCAACATTGTGCTATATTTTCTTTTCTCCAACATAGCACCTTCACTTTGGATAACATTTTTTTGTAGCCTGCAGAGTCTATTTTGTGATCATCATTACTATCAAGATCATACTTCGCCTCGATGCAATAAAAATCTAGCCACGGTGGGAGCGACTACATATTTTCAATGTGCCACTCCAAGTCACCCCTTTTGGGTTATTCCTTTCTCCCATTATCTCTATTCATGGGCAGGAGTGTGGGAATTTATTTATTTCTTCAATCGGATCATACTTACAGCATTGGGGAAGCTCCACCAAGCCAAAACTCAAAAGTGTGGCTATCAAAAATTGATGTTGCCTGCACACATGGACCTCAATATCACCCCAGATGATTGGATATTTGAAGATGTGGCATTTTCTTCACCCTTTACCATATTCATATTCCATGTAATCCATATGCCATGCTACCTCTAGGGCAAAGTGATACTTAGTGCATAGGTACGACAACAGAAAGGGCTTGCCCTTGAATCTGAACACTCTGATGATCACACCCTACATCATATTGAAGGTGTCACCAATTCCTTGTTTGACAAGATAATTCCTCATTTCTAGAGGAGGGCACGTCGTTATGCCATTAAGGAGAGCTAGGGTAGAGCCCAAGAATTTGAAATTAAACTCATAGTGTGATTCCCTCCTGTACAAGATATTGGTCCACTCATAGACTAAAATTTGCATGCCATATTCATGCCTAGCCTGAATCAAAATAGTATTAATTTTGTTATGCATTTGAAATAGGAACAACCATTCCAGGAACAAAAAATATCTAAATTCGGTGCTCCTTCCCTCCTTTAGCTACATAAGGCTCAAATTAATTCCATAAGTGACCCAATCTACATAGCCAAAGAATAATGGCCTCATTCCTAATTTTATGGTGTTGGGGTCATAGAATTCGCCATGCAAGATGCACTCTATGAGAGAAATTTGATATTGGTGCACCTCTACATCAGTGTCGCAGCCTAACACCTAGGCCATCATGGTGTAGATAGATCATATTTTGAAGTGCTATAAAGGTATCAGTCGTGTTGGCAATTATTTGTCTGGTAGTGGTTGCTTTAGTTGGGCATTGAGGAATTTCCTCATTTTTAGATTATCGATGCACTTGGCTCATTGCTTGCCTAAGCTGACTCTTCTAAAAATGCAACTCCGATATAACGAGTTCCCTAGCATAAAATCCATCTAAACGCTCTCCTTGTAGAGGGAAAAAAACACCTTCCCCTTGTGGTCACAAACTTACTAGTTTCTTGGCTTGTAATATCTGGCGATGGCCTTAACCAACTTCAAGAAATGGTGAACAGATGGTCATAGGAACCAGGATAGGTTCAAGTGGTATGTTGCACCGAAAGGAAGCAAGGCTAGGACTTTGTTGCACCATTCCTTCACTGTGAGTCACAACTGCATAATATTGAGCATGTAATCTCCATCTCTATTACCCCCCAGGTAATATATAGGTAGTAGAAGAGGATATTTACTTGCTATGCTATTATTCTTACCTTTGCCCTTCTCCTTTCTCAATTCGATCTCGGGTGAGCTCAAAGTTGCTTGCTCCTGTGACTCACTCTGAGATGCGTTAGAGGCTATCTACATGGGGGATTTTCCTTTTATACGCCAAACTTCTCACCCATGGTAGTGAGATAATTTTGATAATTCAATTGACTGCCAGTAAAATTTGTATTTTTCTCTCTTTGGTGCAACTCAAATTTTAACTGGTTTAACAATGAAAATAAAATGAGCGATTGAGCCCCTTTTTACGAATATAGGTGCAAATGTTGGCATTAATGGTGAGCACTAGAATTAAAGATCAAGTGTGTGAAGTGGGTGTGGAGCACCATTATTATTTGTGGGCCATGCACAAAATCTCCCTTGGTTAACGCACCTCATTACTGATTGGCCTAACATTTGTCCTTGCCTTTGATGCAATTTGCATTGAAAAATGTGTAGTCATTTGTATTTTAAAATGTATGCCTTGATGACATCACCTACTACCACCTAGGTATGTACCACAAGGTTTGTAATTTTGAAAAATATACCAGGGACCACTACTGCTCTAAGTTGGGGGTGATTCCTGGAATCACTAAAAAGTTGAGCAATCTTGAGCTAATTGCATCTTGGCGAGCGACCCATGTTCTTGGGGACTAATAAAAATGTTAGACCTCATTTTTTACTTGAAATCACCACCTCACTGATATTTGCTTGAAATGGGGACAACGATCAATGTCGCTCAAAAATATGAGCGACCACGGGAGGCGCTTGAGAAATGAGCGACGGAGGGAGAGTGTGCCTTAGAAAATTTTGCATATTTTTGCTTTCTTTCTCTTCCACTTCGCTAAAGTTCGCTCAAAAAGTTGAGCGATGATGGTCATCTCTCCAAAATGGAATGATAGTGGGTGCCAACACTTAGTAATTTTCTTTCCTCACACCTTGGTCCTACTGACTATCACTTGAAAGTGTGAGCAACTCTCGGTGCCACTCAAAAAATGAGTGATCATGAGCAGCACTACATTTACACTTGGAAACCTTTCAACCTACCCTTCCTTGTTGCACCTCCCAAGATCATTGACTATTCAAGGTGACATCGGTTGTCACCGAGTTTTAGAGTGACATAAGGGGTGAACCCTTACCTTAGTCAATATTTTCTTGTCTTCACCTCCCGAGGTTGTTGAATTTGGAGGGAACTTCTCGGAGTCACTAAAAATATGAGTGACGATGGGCTCCTAGGGACTTAGATATATTTTTCCCTCTTCTCATTGATTGAGATGCCTTTAGCACACGACCAGATTTCGCTTGAAAATATGCGCGATGGTGAGCGTCGCTAGCCAAATTGGGTGAAACTTGGCATCTCCCTTTCCATGGACACTTAGTGAAATTTTACAACTTCTCAATACTCCATAATTCCTTCAGCCTTAGGAGTCTGCTACCAGGCACTCTGCCTACAAAACACTTGGCTCTTTTTTCTTGAATTAAGAACAAAAAACTACCTCTATTGAAAGGAATATTTACATTCAGGAAAAGAAATGCACTTAAACAGCAGAAAAGAAAGTATGTACAAGGGAAACCTCTAGAAATTTTCAATGATGATAGGCTTTCAGATGAAAGCCATAAACTAGAATTGGAAGGATATGACCCTCCATATATCTCAACATAAAGGAGTTGAACTGGTTGGCCTAGGTAAGTTGGAAGGGGCTTTGCCAGAAGGCATCAAATTTGTCATGGTTTCCTAGTTTTGCCTTCAAGGCATCCCATTTTAGCACTAGATCACCAATCTTGAAGACTCGGACCATAGTTCCTTTTGAGAACCAGTTTCTTGTAGTCTCAGTGTGCTTGATAAAATCTTGATAGGTTTTTTCTCTCTCTTCTTCTAGATGTAGAAACTTATCTAGTTGGGCATCAACAGGATCCATGTCACCCTTTTCATCCTCCATTATCTAGAGCATGGGAATATCGATGTCGATAGGTAGTACAACCTCCTTACCATAAACTAGCACATAGGTAACATTTTGATTTATTTATTGAAGGATATATGGTCTACCCACAGTGCTCGGTCTAGGTATAGGTGCTAGGACCTCTTGTTCCTCTCTAGAGTATTCTTGATAATATTCATTAGATTCTTGTTTGAGGACTTATCTAGGTCATTTACCTATGTGTAGTAGTTGGAGGACATCTTGTGATAAATCTTGTATTTGCTGGTGAACGCTCTCAGTACAGCTCCCGCAAACCTTGGCCCGTTATTTGTTACTATAGCCTATGGGATCCCAAAGTGGGTGATCAGGATTTCAAGGAAGCTGATGACTATCTCATGGTTGGCATGCTTGGTGGGTATCACCTCTACCCATTGGGTAAAGTAATCCATGGTGATCAAGATAAAATTATGACCTACCAAGGAATTAGGTGATATGGTCCCGATGAAATCAAGGCTCCATTGATGGAATGGATCCTCAGCCTAGATTGGTTAGAGTGGCAATGGTGCATTCTTATTTTTGTCAATTAATATCAGATATTTTTCACATTTTTGGTAGACTGCATATGCATCTGTGAAGAGGGTGGGCCAGTAATAGCCTGCTTTGATGATTTTTAAGGCCATAGGTCTTCCTGAGAAATGTCCTCCTGACATTCTAGAATGGAACTTTCCAAGGACCTTCTGCTTATTGTATTATTTGATGCATCGCAAGAGGATGTCATCTATGTTTTTGAAATATAACCCCTCGGGGTGCAGAATATACTTTAGAGCATTGAGCCTAAACCTCCTTATTTGTGAGGCAGTGATCTGATCTAGACATCTCCCTCTATTGAAATACCACACTATATCAACGGTCCAATCACTCTCCTATGATAAGGAGTTGGCAAATTTTTCTTCCATCACTGGGTTTTCCCACTGACAAGTGGACAACTCAGTGGCAACACTTCTGGCTAACTCCTGGCATAGATATTGACATAGGATTGACTTGGTGGGTCACACCTCTATGTCAAATTCTTGGATTTTAACAATCCATCCTACCCTCTTGTGACTTGGTTCCTCTTGAATGATAAAATTTATGACATGGAGGTGTATCACAAAAACTATAATTTGGCTCTGAGAGACAAAGTGCTTAAACTTCTTCAAGGATCTCATGATAGCATACACTTGTCACTCAATAAAATTATATCTTTCTTCGTGTGGCTAGATTTCCTGGCTCAAGAAGGCTATTGGTCGCTCTTCATCGTCATCCTCTTTCTAGGTCAATACTGCAACATAGCTCTCAGGTTCCCCGAATGCATAAAGGATGAAATATTTAGAGTAGTCCAAGTTTACCAGCACAGGTGCCTAAGTAATCCTAGCCTTAATATCATCAAAGGCCTACTTTCTTTCATCATTCCAGATAAAATCAGTGTCCTTTTTTAAGATTTCAGCCATAGGTTTGATGACTTGAGCAAAATCAGGCATGAAATTCCTCATGAAGTTGATCTGATCAAAGGACTAGAGCCCTTTATTTTCTATAAGCAATCAAACAATAATTCCATTGATAACAATTGATTAAATAATACAATCAACACCTTAGTATAGTCCGGAGGTTACGAAACTAACAAGGTACAAAATAGATAGCAGTTGTAACAATGTCAATATTGTTACAACAATACTAAATCTAGACTAATAATGTAATAACAACCAAGCTACGCTAACATCCCCCCTTATTACATTATTTGGGTAAAAATATAACTACTAGCTATACTAACATCCCCCCTGATTACATCATTTGGCAATACAAAGAGAGCTACAAAACAATTCAAATTTGACACGTGCAAGTGCCTTAGTGAAAATATCTGCAACTTGAGTATCTGTGGGAATGTACTGAAGTTGAATTTGGTGCTTGGGAACTTCGTCTCGAATGAAATGACATTGTGTGTCAATGTGCTTGGTTTTCTCATGATGCACTGGGTTCTTAACAAGGTTCAAAACACCCTGGTTGTCGCAGAACAAATGAATTGGATATTTTGATGGATGACCCATATTTGTCAAAATGCGACGCAACCATATCACTTCATACACAACTTCATGTGCAACATGATATTCTACCTCTATTGATGAGAGAGCAACTACCTGTTGCTTCTTGCTATGCCAAGAGACAGGACCGGATCCAAGATGAAATATATATCCTGATGTTGACTTACGATCATCATATGATCCGGCATAGTCAGAGTCCGTGTATCCTTGCAAGAAGAATTTGTTGTTCTTCTTGTATTCTAGGCCATATTCCATAGTACCATGGACATAGTGAAGAATACGCTTTGTTGCTTTCCAATGAGTGGTCTTAGGCTCCTGCATGAACCTCGAAAGATAGTTGACAGCAAATACGATATCTGGCCTAGTATTGGTCAGATATATGAGACTCTCGATCAACTATCGATAGAGAGTACCATCTACCTGAGGTGAATCATCATATCATGATAACTGAATTCCTGTCTCCATCGGAGTTGCCATTGGCTTGCAATCAGTCATGCGATATTTTTCCAATAGTGTCTTGGCATATTTTTTTTGAGACACTTTGATGTAGTGCTCCTTCTGGCTGACTTCTAGACCAAGACAATAATGGAGAAGTCCAAGATCTGACATCTCAAAATATTGACACAAGTCTCTTTTGACAGTAGAGATCATAGTTTTTGAACTCCCTGTAATGAGCAGATCATCAACATAGAGTACAAGCAATACTATTTCAGAACCTTGTTTCTTGAAATAGAGGTTTGCATCTAAAGGACATCTCTCAAATCCATGTTGTAGGAGGTGATTATCCATTTTTATATACCAAGCTCGAGGAGCTTGTTTCAAGCCATATAAGGATTTGACCAATTTGCACACTTTCTGCTTTTGGCCTTCTTGTACAAACCCTTCAGGATGAGTCATGTATACTTCTTCTTGGAGATCACCATTTAGAAAAGCACTTTTGACATCCATTTGGTGAACTTTCCACCCATACTGTGTTGCCATAGCACAAATAACTCGAATTGTGGTCATCCGAGCAGTAGGTGCAAAAGTTTCTTCATAGTCAATGCCTTCCTTTTGTGCATAGCCCTTTGCAACAAGATGGGCCTTATGCTTATCAATTGTCCCATATGCCTTGTACTTGAATTTGTACACCCATTTGAATCCAATGGGCTTCTTTCCTTGTGGCAGATCAACAAGCTTCCAAGTTTTGTTCTTTTTCAGAGACGTGTACTCAGCATCCATAGCATCCTTCCATTGGGGCTTGCTAAGTGCATCTTGTACAAAAACAGGTTCATGTTCATTCATTGAAGACATAAACACCCTGTCATCATCTATATCCATATCCTCTATGTCTTTATTTGGATCTATAGAAAGTTCCTCAAAATATTGACAAAGATCATCAACCTCAGTAGTCTCTACTGTTGCTCTTTCCTATTGAGCCATACTACGAGTACGAGGTCTATCCAAAGTCAAATCTGGTGGAGTGGATAACTTTGTGTCTCTGATTGTACTTGTATACCATTTTGGATTCTTCTACTATGGTGTTGAAGAAGAGGTAGAAGGACCCCCTGTCTGTGTTGTTGAAGGGAACTCCTCATCCTTCGATTCCACAAGATCTAGGTATACATCAAATTTGTTTTGTGATGTGAAAGCCTCATCAAAAACAACATCTCTACTGACATGAATTTTCTTGGTCAAAGGATCTATCAAATGATAACCTTTAGAGTGCTCATCATAACCAAGAAAAATGCATCTCAATGTTTTCTCATCTAGCTTTTTCCTTTTCTCTTTCGGTATGTGCATGAAAGCATGACATCCAAAAATACGAAGATGAGATATGGAGGGTTTGCGGCCACTCCATGCTTCCTATGGAGTCATTCCTTGTAGGGCCTTTGTGGGTGCCCTATTCAATAGATATACTAAGGTGGTGATAGCTTCTACCCAATATTGTTGCCCAAGAGTAGCTCCTATGAGCATACAACGAACCATTTCCATAATAGAATGGTTCCTTCTTTCAGCAACTCCATTTTGCTGAGGAGTGTAGGCAGTTGTTAACTGTCTTGAGATTCCATGCTCAGTTAAGAATGCTAAAAATTCTTTAGAGGTAAACTCCCCCCCTCGATCTGAGTGGAGGGTTTTAATAGAAGCCCCTGACTCCTTCTCAACAAATTTTTTGAATTGCTGGAAGAAAGCAAAAGCCTCAGATTTTAGTCGAAGAAAGAAAACCCACATATTTCATGAGTAGTCATCTACAAATAACTGAAAATACCTCTTCCCCCCACAACTTTTGGGTGTGAAAGGACCGCACAGATCGGTGTGAATCAACTCTAGAGGTTTTTGCACTCTTGTTGAGCTCTTCTCAAAAGGTACTCTATGTTGCTTTCCTTCCAAGCAGTCAGAGCACACTGGCAATGTGGTAGAAAGGGAAGGAAGACCCTTTACCATCTCATACTTACTAAGCTCAAGTAAGTAGCCAGAACTAAGATGCCCGTATCTCTTGTGCCATAGGGAAGTTGCCTCCTTGGTAGAGACCGTCATGGCAACATGGGGAGTAGAGATAGCATCCAAGGCAAATAAGCCATGCTTATATGAAGTTGTTGCAATCTGCTTACCCTTCCTGGTAATTGTACAACACTTCTTGCCATCCTCAACACGAAAGTTGACAACCATATTTTTATCCAGGATTTGTGTGACTGACAACAAATTGTTAGCCAATCCTGGAACATAGAGGACTTTGTCAATATGACACTTGCCATCAGAAAGAGTGACTAAAATTGTACCCTCTCCCTAAACCTTGTAGGTTTTGTCATCAACAATAGTGACAGGTCTGCCCTCTTTGGCCACAAATGATTCAAACCATGATTTGTCACCAGTCATGTGTTTACTAGCACCAGAATCGACATACCATACAAGATCCCTCTCTTTGGAGACTGTGGTAGTCATGAGCACCTTGTGTGCCCATTCATAATCTGAGTCAGATTCTTCAACAAAAACATTCCCCTTGGGTTGTTTGTTGTTATTGGGTGGTTTGTTCTGGCCTTTTTGCTTATTTTTATGCCAACACCTATTGGTGTCATGATTGTCCTTTTTACAGATTTTGCAATATCTCTTCTTCTATTGAGGTTGTTTCCCTTTTCCTTTTGAATCTTGTTGAGAATTTCCTCCCTTCTAAAAATTACCCTTCTTCTGTGAACCCTTCCTGGTGGAGTATAGGGTTGTATTAGAAGAATCATCCCTGTGAAGTTGGCGTGCCTCCTATTGTTGAAGCAGATTGACCAACTCAATAAAGGTAATGGCTCTCTATGACACCTGAATGGAGGTGATCAACGTATCAAAGGAATCAGGCAAAGCTCTCATTACCACTGAAGTGAGAAGCTTGTCATCGATAATTTCTCCCAAAGATTTCAGTTTGCCTTTCAATTCAGATACTCTGCAAAGAAAGAGCTCTACTGTCTCACCTTGTTTCAAACTCAGATTATGAAGTTGTTTTGTAAGATGAAGAATGGTGGAATCATTCTTCCCCTCATAAATAGTGGTAAGGGCATCCCATGCCTCTTTAGCATGCTCTTTGTCAGCTATATGAGGTTGAACTTCATCGGAGACAACAAAAAAAATGAGCACCTTTGCTCGATTGTCTTTCTTGTCAAATGTGATCTGATCAGCAGTTGGAGTTGTGGATCCAATTGCTAGTGAAGGTCATGTTGTTGCTCCAGAAAAAACATCCCATAAATCTTCCATGATAAGGACTGCCTTCATCTTGTTTTTCCATGGTGTATAATTAGGACCTTTCAATAACTGATGAGCATCAGTCATTAACTTTGCAGAAGAAGCCATAGTGAGGGTTCCTTATATCACCAATTGGTCCCCCTTTATTTATACCTTAATTCCAGGCCTTTATACCATACAAAATACCCGCCCTTACGTGAGGGAGACTATAGGTATTTTGAAAAAATCAGAAAAATTACCCGCCCTTACGTGAGGGAAACTGTAGGTAATTTTAAAGATTTTACGATACGTGGAACTTAGGCGGTACTGAAAGGGAATCATCTTGTTGATGGCACCTACCATAGAAAGTCGTCAATCCTCATGCATGGGGTGTAACTTCCCCTAAACACTACGGATTTCAGAACTCTCATCAGGATTTACGCCTAAACACAAGAACGATTAGGGTAGTGGATGGAGTAAGAAAAATAGCAAACTGGCAAACTTATATCTCCCCGACGATTGATAGAGAACAAGCTCAGACATCATTTTTGGTAGCTATATTAGGTAGTGGATATAGTAGCACAATCACGACAACTTTACCTATAAGTGCTAGCCAGAGGTATCACAAATACCGAATGTTGTAGTGCAATAAATTGCACGGATGGGTTTGATGTATTCCGGGGACTTAGGGAGTGTATTTGATGTTAAATTTTAATGAAGTAGTGCAAAGTAAGAAAAAATGCAACATACAACATAAAAGTGCCCACAGAAATAAACCACTAGGTGTCGGGCGCTACCGAAAATGCACCTTTACAATATTGCCAAAAAATTGCTTTTTCAAAAAAATTACTCTCAATCCCCCCTTGATTTTGGAAAAAATACTTTCCCCCTAAAAAAAAATTCTTTTTTTTAAAGCATTTTTTTAAAAACATTTTTTAATAACTAGAGTTAAAAAAAAAATTCATATAGAAAAAAAATTAATTTGTTTTTAATTAAAAATTAATTTTTAAACTATAAATTTTTTATTTTTTTTAACTTTAGTAAAAAAATATTAAAAAAAATGCTTACCTGGGGGGTCAGTGGGATTTGAACCCGTGAACTTAAGGCTCCCTGAGCCCTACCACTCAGTCCACAACCAGGTGGGCTAGCGGGCTGATCCGAAAGGATCAGGGGAGCTCTCCCCCTTATAGGAAAGTGCGGGTGGCACTCAAGGGTGGCTCCTCCACAGTGGTGGTGACGGTGCTTAGGGGTGGATCCTATGGGTCCAAGACTCTTGTGGATGGGATCCATCTATGGTAGGCAGTGGGTGATGGTAAGATTAAAAAATTTGGCTTGCAAAGTTTGCATTCTTCCTGTGCAAGATTAGCGCAACTTGCAAATCACTGTCTCAAGGATGTTACACCAGATCAACGGATTTTTTTTTAGTATGCATCAGATCAAAAACACCTTCTACCTGGGTATCCACTTGAGAGAGAAATCAACTACTCTATGCCTTCACTGTAGAACTATCAATTGTCGCAAAAGTCTAGCTTTCACCTGCAATCATCCTTCTCCACTATGCTAGATGAGGTACAGATGGACGTCATATTTACCTTCTTTTTTGCTTGACGGATGGCATAGGAGATGGTAAATTAAAACAAAAAATACTGTAATGGAGTTCCTACAATGGCCATCGGGCTGAACACGACATTTTGGCAGGATTTTAGTCCCACATGGGACAAACAGACATTTCCTAGGCAGTTTAAAAATAACAATGAACAATATGTTATTTGATTTCCTTCGATAAATATGTCCCTTGCCAAAATTTTGCCCACATTCACTTAGAGTCAACTTGGTCCTAGTCCACGTAGGTCTGATTGAGGATAGTCACACTTAGGTCCCATGCTAATTCCTGTCAAGTAAGCAAGTTGGTGTGTGAGTCCCATAGTTCGATTCAAGGGATTTGAGTCCAGATCAGAGTCTCCACCTCCGAGATCTGAGTCTAGATCAGAGTCTACACCAGTTGGCACTCCCACAACTACATTGCATCAGATCCACTGATGTAGAATGTTATGTCTAGGATAAGGCTAGTTACCTCAAGAATCATGCCTGGTCCCAGGTCTCGAGATCAAGCCACGTGCCTAGATCAGATCAAACCAAGATCTTGGGAGCTACAAGATGAGCTCCAAGAACCTTGCTCTAATATCATGTAAGAAATCAAACAAGAATTCCATTGATAACAATTGATTAAATAATACAATCAACACCTTAGTGTAGTTTGGAGGTTACAAAACTAACAAGGTACAAAATAGATTGCAGTTGTAACGATGTCAATATTGTTACAACAATACTACATATAGACTAATAATGTAATAACAACCAAGCTACGCTAACATTTTCCATTAGGATGGAGAGTTTTATGAGAGCTCCTACTCTATCAGGATCAACTGCAAGGCCTTTCTTAGAAATGACATGGCCTAACAGCTTCTCCTTCTTGACCATGAAGACTGATTTCTTGGGATTGATGGATATGTCAAACTCCCAGTATCTTTCAAAAACTTGTTCTATATGGGAGGTGTGTTCTTCCCTCCTATGGGAAAACATAGTCATGTCATATAAATAAATGACAATGATCTTATTTAGTATCTCCCTAAATGCAAGGTCCATGGCACTCTAGAATGTGGTACCAATGTTGGATAAGCCGAATGGCATGCATTGATAGGTGAACATTCCCCATTTGGTGGTGAACGTCGTCTTGTGCTGGTCCTCGTATCTAACCTAGATTTGGTTATAGCCAAAAAATCCATCTAGGAGAGAGAATCTCTGAGCTCTTGCGACCACATGAAGAATTTGGTCGATCTATGGGAGCAGATAGTGATCCTTGAGGGAGGCCTTATTCAAATTATGGAAGTCAACACAGAGGTGGATATCCCCATTCTTCTTTCTGACTAGGACTATATTTGTGACCCAAGAAGAATGCTTGATAGGATATATGATCTTGGATTATAGCATCTTTAGAAGTTATGCCTTCATCATAGCCTTGATATTTGGGTTAATAGCTCTTTGTTTCTATCTAAAGGGCTTAACCCTTTCTTCTAGTTCTATGGTGTGTTGTATAATTTGTCTGTCATACCCATTTAGGTCCTGATAACACCAAGCTACAATATATGGATACCTTTTACATAAGGCCTAAATTTGTTCCAGTTCTTCTAAGGTGCAGTCTGCTCCAACTTTGATCACCTTTCTTGGTTCAAGTTCCAGGTCTCTATATTTCTTGGATTCAACCTTGATCCTATGAGATATAGCTCTATCATTATGATCAAATAGGCTTTCAAATGTGATGAATCCCTTAGGGACATGGTTATTCTTCAATTGTATCAACCCCTCGTACTGCTCGTCATCAGGGTCTCTAACTTTGATTGAACTTGCTTCATGGATTAAAAAGTTGATGATATGCTAATCAGAATCAAACACCTACCAGTGGGTGTCCTTATAAAGAATGAAAGTCCTATAAATGGTGTGAACCATCTTTAGATTCTACATAGTGTCATCAGTTGGGACGTACTTGGCTCCAACAGATACAACAATGTCAGCATATTTATTCTTCTTGTGGGAGATAGCTTTAACATTCAGGGAGTCGAATGACTCCATCAGGTCATAGACATGGTTGTAGTATGCCTTGAGATAATGCTTCTTGGAGGAGCATTTATTGGTTATCTACTTTCATACTAGCTTCGAATCTCCAAATATCTAAAGTTGCTTGATCCCAAGTCTCTCCACATTTTTCAAGCCTAAGCACAAGGCTTCATACTCGACTACATTGTTTGTGCAACTCCATGCCAACCTGTAGTAGTAATATTTCTATATTCCATATGGGGAGACTAGAAGGACCCTTGCCCTAATGCTATTTTTGTATTGGGTGCCATAAAAGTATAACTTCCATAGCTCATCGAGGGTAGGACCTATTTCTTCTTTAGCTGTCTCCTTCAAATTTTTGGGCTGGGTATCAGAGTAGCAACCAATGTCTTATTCAATCATGGCATTGAAATCAAACAAGGAGAACTCATCCTCCACTTGTAGTTGCTCTATAGCCTCTTCGACCAAGTCCACTTATGCTAACTCCTCAGTCATCAGACGGACCACTTCACTCTGCTTCCCTTCCTCAGGCATCTTCTCAACTAGGAAAGTGGATGGTTTATCATTGTATATTTTCACTTTCCTCCCTTTGAAAGGGAATTCCATGTGTGAGTAGTCCAGTGACAAATATCCATCGAGTTTGGCGATAAACTCCCTCGAGAGGCACATGCCAAAGTAGGGCTCCAGATCCATGACCACAACTTCCTGGATCACCACGATCTTGGGTGCTTTGTGCAACTAAATAAGAATATCTTTGATAAAACCCACCATTTTCATAGGAGTGTCATCTAGTTGTAAGATGCCTTAATTGCTTTGGGTATATTCCATGATGATATCTTCACAGATAGTCATTGGCATGATAGTGGTTGAGGCACCAGAGTCAATAATACAGTTGTGCACCACATACCCCTCCATTCGTAGAGACAAGTAGAAAGGTGGTGGTCTATTCTTTCTGGTGATTGAAGTAGTCAAGGGTTGATCCAACATGGGCTATGATGGCTTTACTCCTTTAATAGTCTTTAGAGACTCTTGCAATAGGTCCACCTAACCAGGGAGTTAGAGGGCATCGTACATGTTGATCTTCATAGGGGTCTTCTTGACCTCATCCACGTTGTAGGCTGAAGTAGAGGGTTCCTCAATTTCTTTCATAGGCCAATACCTAGTATGGTACTACTGTGTTACCTCAACTCTTTGTTGATTTGTCAACAATGGGTTCTTGAGCTTCTTTCGGGCCTTTTCTTTGGTTTTAGTCGAAGGTTGTCACTAGAGATTTTGCTGGTGGTGAATTCTCTTTTGTGGGTGGAGGCATAGGTGCTTTTTCAAGAGCTTCCATGGTAGACTGCACATTTTATCTTCTAGTGTATACCTTCAAAGGCTGCATCTAGGCCGCATCCACCTTGATTGGATTTTTTCCACTCCTGGTCAAAATCGACATAGGATCCTTTGAGACCGTAAAGTTGCGATCCTCTTCCAAAATCATGTTAATTTGCTCCTCAAAGTTGCTACTCACAAGAGTCTAGACATAATGTTGATGCAACATGCAGGTAGCTTCTCCATGAGGGTGATTGCATGTAGAGCACCAGTGCATATTTTTTGGAGTACTCGATCCCACATTATTAGCAATATTTCTCGCTGGAGCCCTATTGGTCTAAGGTACTTGATCTCTTATCAGCATGGGAGGAGGATATAGCCTCATAGGAATAAATTCCTATTGAGCCTACTTATTTTTCATGATGGCCATGTCATTGGATAGTGTCTAGTAATCGAAGGCCAGATACTATACCTCCTGTAGTATATTAGTATGTATTTTAATATTGGCTAGTGTCGGCTAGGCTGACGGAGGCAATGGAGCTAACAATAGTGGTGGAGGAAATGTCGAGTATTGTGGAGGAGTGGGGAGTGTTGGATATTATGGGATGGATGGGAGATGAGGTGTCGACGATGTGGGAAAATGCACTTGAGGGAGAAATTGAGACATAGCTGGTGTGGGATTCCATGGTGGATTATGATTTGGATAAGACATGTGAGTGGATGTCGATGGATATTGTGATTTTAGGAAATCTAGGTAGATCAACGATTGCATCTTGTATAGAAGTCTACCTATGGCAATCATATCTAACTCTACCCTCTGAGCTACCTCATACAACTTGGATAAAGTGTTAATGCAGGCCAATTTAATGACCAAACTGATATCTAAGTTAAATGCTCTGACATAGTAGTGAGCAGCTTGTCCATCGGTGGGATGTAGCTCAATAGGAACCCTCTTCTAAGACTACATAAACCTCACTTTGAAGTCTGATATCTCCTCTTGTGGATGTCGTTGAATGGTTTGAAAGTGGTGCAACAATGAGGATAAATATACGGATTCATTAAACCCTTTGACTAGATTTTTGGCTAGTTGGGCCCATCCTGTAATGGTGTTATTCGACAAGGATCTGTACCAGTACAAGAGCTTCCCTCACAGAGAGAGAGCCAACAACCAGGTCTTAACACTTTCATTGGTGATGGCATGCAGTGCAACCAGAGCTAAGATATCCTGGATATGCTCATAGGTTGTCTTCCTAGTTCCATAATATGTAGGAAGGGACTTTAAAGTAGTATATGAAATAGTATCTTGCCTAGCTAGATTGAGGGGTCCAGTGGAGTCAATGGTCGGGAAGAGCTCAGGAGCATTTGGCTAAGGATTTTCCATATTTATGTCTTGATCGAGCTGATCAGGGTCATGGTAGTATTCTATGCTTTTTGAAGCTATCTCCTTAGTTTCAATTGTCTACTCCAAAGCTTCATCTTGGTAGGCTTGATAGTCAATCAGCCTTAGGTGCTCTCTAACAATGTTGATGTCAAGCTCATAAAACTCAGGCACTTCTTGTTCCACGTTCCTAGCTCTCCATATTGTATGCATGAAGGAGCTTTTGATATTGGACCAGTCTTCAAGACTTAGAGAATATTTAGGTTCAACAGAGTCATTAGATGTTCTCCTTTTATAGAAATGAAGCGAACACCGATGCTTCAATACCACTTATGGGGTATGACACTCGTGTCCCATCGGGTATGTCAGAGAAACTGTTGGTTACGAATCCACCATTAGGAAATGATTTGAATATTTTTCACCCTAGATTCACCCAGCATATTGAAATACCAAAAGGAAGGGATGCCTTCCATGCCAATATTTAGAGAAGACCGGCTCCTATACTACACTACTTTGGTTTTTAGATAAAGGAATAGGAAAGAGATAAACAAATGCAGAAAGAAATGTAAATGTGTGATTTAATGGTGGGAAAGAACAAGCATCACAGTAACTAACTTATACTCAAACTAGTAGCATTCAATAGTGGGATATCTAATAGAAACCAACACTATGATTCCTTCCTATGCATCCTTCTATATTCATTCTAGGTTCACTTAATTGCCAATGCTGAGATCCAGAATGCAAAATGATAGCAATCAGAAAAATAAATGAAACTTTCAAAAATGTTTAAGTATGGCAACATAAAATAAAGAGATAGTAAATAGAGCCAAGTATGTCTTATATTGATGCAAAGTGTTTGCTTACAGTAGCTTCCCTAGAAATATGTTCCCTCATTTTATAATGAAGTCCATATGCTATTTATAGCAATAATTTCCCCCCATATTACAATTGAGCACATAACTCAAGACACTACAAAAGCTGCAAAAAGTTGTAAAAAGTGTCAAGATTAGACCTTTATTGACTGTGAGTGTACCTATAGTAATATCTATATATAAATGGTACAACACTGGGATGATTTGGTGGGTGAGATGTCAGGTATGAGGAATATGGTAGGTTTAGTACAATTAGACATTCAATACTGACCTACTCTGTAATTTTGTAGCACACCTTCTGTCTCATCCTGTCATGCCCGAATCTTGAAATATGTGTGTAGCTTGGCCCAAGCTTGGATTTTGTTGATGAAAGGGGAATCTGACCAAAGTTTCTTGCTGAAGAGAGCACCCTCGGGAGTTTCTCCAAGATGGAGCAGAATCAGGAGATGCCATGACTTAGAATTTTTAGTGACTTGGCTCTTCTTCTCACATATTCATTGACTGGGAGGGGAGCAACTGTCACTGGAAAAAGCAGTGACAATGGGGGGTGCTGAAAAAATGAGCGACCGACGTCGATCGCTCCTTGAGGACTTAGAAAATTTTTGGGTTGCCTTTGCTTGCTTTCACTAAAAAATGGTAGCGACACCTAGTTTCGCTCCAAAATGGAGTGACAACGAATGACACTGGTGAACTTGGGTGACAGAGGGAGGTGTTGGCTACCTTGAGCGATGGAATGAGTCTTCATACTTAGAAAATTTTCATCTCTTCTTTTCTCCATCCGCCCATGGTCGCTCAAAAATGGGAGCGACGACGGGAGTCGCTCCAAAATGGAGCGATGACGGGAGTCGCTCCCAAACCAACACTTAGAATATTTTGCATTATTTTTGTCTCTCTGCTAGGATTCACTCAAAAAGTGAGCGATGACAGGTGGTGCTCAAAGAAATGATTGATAGCAGGCATCGCTCACTTCAAAACTTAAATTTTTTTGGCTTTTTCACCAAGCCTGCCCAAGCTATTGGAACTCTTGAAACACAAAGCTAAAAACAAAAAAAATTGAAACTGAAAGAAGCTGGAAACTACACGAAAGAAGATGGAAAGGGAGGAAGGAGGGAATTAAGTATCATAAATCTTCATATTTTTTAGAATTTGTACCCCTTTATAAAATATTACAACAGTACAATGGTGAAATTTCTTGATTTTATGCATAGTATTGTAATGTAAAGCAAATTATTTCTTGCAAGGAACCTCCATGGCTTTTACAAATTCCATTGCAATTTATCAAACCAAAAACAAAAATGTTAGATCCCTTCTCCTTAGCTTAGAATTAGTTTTATCTCCCTTCCTTTTCATTTGCATAATATTTTTTATAACCTTTCTATATTTTTAAGGAATGAATGACAATTTGTAACTAATTCCATCTATGCATATATTATTCCTTGGAGGGTTGAGCATATTTTAAAGTTATAGAATAGGAGCTCTCGTAACATACACATGTAATGCCTAACATATCACAAGTATATGTATCCTAGATTGATAGTATTTTGTGTACTAACATATATAGTGCTAGACTATAATATAAGACCATATGCCTAAAATGAACTTAACACTTGCATCCACATTTTTTTTGAAGTTATAATTTTAAAAAATATTAATTGTGTTCATAATTGATGGTTTTTTATGGAAAGAATCATATAAATACAAATTTAATATTAAAAAAAAACAAGGGTGTGGAGTTGATCTTGACACCCCTTATTTCTACTATTATAAGGATGGTAAACCATTGGGGAATCTTGGAAAGGGGATTAGAGAAATTCCAAAAACCAAAGATATTTGGATATATGAGGTGTTCATGTTAGGTTCATTAAAATTTAAGACCCAAACTAATATCATTTCTTGATCGTAATCCTTTCCAAAATGTAATTCTCACACAATATCAATGTGAGTATTTTCATTTAATCAAAATTTAATATGTTTAAATTTAACTTATGCACCAATTTAATAATTCAAAAGTGAACTTATCTTACATTATATTTAGCCTTCAAACTTTGCTTATGGAAAAATAATTTGATATTGTGCCAACCCGTAATATTATTGACTTCTTTTGGATGTTATTTCTATGCCAACCTACTACACTTCTTAGTCAGACATTAATTTGATTTCACTATCTCCCTTGTGTTACCAAGGTCTACTTTGTATTCTCTTACCTAATTGTCTTCAAGTCTTCTTCTCATGCTTTATCATGCTCTTTCATCTCATATTATTTCCTGCTCATCTTGAGGTCATCTTCTCATGCTTCATTGTGCACTTCTAAGAAAGTTAAAAATCAAATATCTAGTAATTAATAAACCAAAAATGATACCATTGCTAACAAGAGAACAATTTAAAAAATCTTGATGATGTGTGGATTATGTATTTCAATGGTTCATGAACTAAGACAAATGTAGGATCTAGAATTAGGTTTACAAATATACAAGGAGAGAATCTAAAATGCACTTATAAATTACTATTCAACTATACAAGCTCAAAGAGGTGAGCTTAGGCTAGGTGAGGTTCCTCATTGAGGATGATTAGGTGAAACTTGAACTAGAGGAGAGTGGGTGTCTAGGAGCATGCAGGGGATGAAACAAATACTGTAGGCCTCTTCGAGGGGGAAACTTCCTTGGAAGAAAATATTGATATAATTTGAGAAAAATATGAGATACCTTCTACTTCATTTTGAGCATATCAAGAAAGCAATAATACAAGCTCCTATTTTAGTCAACCCAGACTATAGTAAATAATCCATTCTATACGTCTATGGGTCTAAGAATAGTTTTATTGTCATCTTGACATATAAGGATGTTTATAAAGAAGAGTATCCCATATCCTTTTTAATCCAAACACTTTATGTCTATCAAAAGAATTACAATTTTATTGAGAGATAGGTGTTTTATCTAATGAAGTCACTTAAGAAATTTATAATAGGATATTCGCAAAACACCATTAAAATTTTGAATGGAAAACACCCACCATGATGGAATATAGTAGATATGATAAATGAGATTAACACTGAACTAGATCTCCTTGAAGAAGTGTATATTGTCCATGTCTACAAAGAGGCTTATGGGGTCGTTGACTATCTAGAAAACATGGGTGTACCTTTGGATTAATAGCAGTGTTAGGATTTAACCTTCCCTCATAATGTTTAAGAAATTATAAACAACGATTCCAAGGATGATGGAAAATTTGAGATTAGAGATTAAATTTGCTAGGGGTTTTTAAATATTTTATGCATAAAGCTTATTGTTCATCTGGAGGGAGGAGTTTGAAAAAATATGACTACTAAAAGTATAAGATCAAGGATGAAGGAAAGAAAATAGGACTTGACAGTGAGTATCCAACAGTGGTGGATCCTTTATTTTGGAGTTGGAACGTGTGTTATTGAGCAAACAGGATTTTACCTCTGATGAACTCCACTTTCTGGTTTGGTTTGCTCTACCCTTGGTTTTTTACTAATTATTATTTTGTGAGCTACAAGTTGTATCTAGTTTCTCAATGGGACTAGAGCTGGTATGTGGGGCTTCTCTAAGTCCCAATACTCATGATTCTGAGTCCACCTAAAAAACATCAGTCATTATTTATACTAGCAACCTAAATATCAAAAGGAAATATGACATGCTTGATCCTGCTGAGTAATATGTTTCCACGAGAGTCTCATGCTTGATGGTTCCCAAAGATAGTTTTTTATCTCTGTTGGTTTAAGCTTTGTTTGGGTCTATTGATTGTTCATTGTCTGTTACATTTTTTGTAATCTTAAATGATCTTGAAGTCAAAAATTTAAACAATATATAGGTTGTTTGATATTCTTGTTTAAGGTCTGGAATCATATTTTTGGAACCATATTTGGAGTGTAAATTTTATTCTTTGATGTTTATTGTAAAATATTTGGGGTCCCTTTCAAAACCCCTTCTTCTACCTTAATAAAAAAAATTCAAGATAATTGAACATTAAGGTATATGAATTGGCAAGAATAGTAGCTAGCTTCAAAATAACCATCCTTAATAAATATTTTTTTTGGGTAGATAAGATACTATAGCATTAATACCGGGTTTTATAGGTTGACCCAAAACCTTTTACAAAAATTAGCCCAGGGTTGTTGATGAACATGTCCTTACTAAGGATCCTATATATGTAAAATCTACATGCCTCCAAAGCCATTACATCCGGTAAGGCACATAGCTTGTTATCAAAAAGAAACTTCCCATACAATATTTTGGGTATACCTTGAGAAAACACACTCGCATCATAATTAAAAAAAAATAAATAGACACAGATACCTTCCTTGAAATAGTGGATAAACAAAAAGCTACAGACACACATAGCAGAGTACTAAAAAAAACTCCCACAAGCTCTGTATTGACAGTTACTCTTAATAATTCTTTGGTAATTGCTTTCTTTCATATATGACATGCTTTGGGACCACATCCCATCTTGGCCAATCAGCCTTGGAGAAGTGAACCTACTAGCTAGATTTATGGTGATGGCTATCTAGTGGTCCACGTGGCTCTAGTTTGAAGTCTTATATTATCATTTTTTTCCTGCCCTAAGATTATCAACCAACCTCAAATTACTAATATGACTAAGATCCATGTTATCTGACATGTAACTATCCCCATTAGTCTTTGTGGTATTACCAAGAAGCACCACCAATACTGATAGCTCGAATAATTTTTATTGTGAGTCCATTTCAAAAAAGAGACAGGAATACTCATAGCCTTCGAACTTACAGTGCCTTCCCTATTGGTAAATTTGACTATCATTCTTGGCATTCTTGTTGAATAAGCTCCTCTACTTCGCTCGAGACACTGTGTTCCCATTTGAAAATTCTGTCACCATTGAAACCCAAATTGGCCAGCTTATCAACAACTTTGTTAGCTTCTCAAAAGACATGTTGGGCTTTTCTGTCCTGTCTTCCCTGGAAAAGGATCCTAGCCTCTTCAAAAATTGTTTTAATCCTCCAAGGAGGTGTTTTCCAATTATTTAGGAGATTTATAACATGCATAGAGTATCCTTATATGATAAAATTACCTTCTAAGTCTTGAGTCATTTGAAGGCCTCTCCACATAGCTCTAGATTCAGCTTCATTGTTAGTCCTTGTTTCCAAAAATTCAGAAAACACAAGCATCATATTTCCATTATGATATCACACAATACTGCTAGTGCCTACTCTACCAAGATTTTCCTTAGTCACTCCATAAAAATTAAGCTTAAACCAACCCGTAGGAGGTGGGGACCACTTAACATTGGCTCTGGGGTTGACTACCCTAGGCACAGACTCATCTAACAAGGTTAATCTTAAATATTGAGCAACCGTGGTCTCCTGCAGATGAGGTTTATGACTATCAAAAGGGATAAGGTTCAAATTCTTGTTGGCAAAGGATAGGATCCTAGAAATGATAGTTTTATGATCATGGATAGACTCATTAAAGACTTTATGGTTCCTTTCTAACCACACCTACCAAAGATAGTGATTGAGACAAATTTTCCACATGTATCTAAGTCTTTGGCTTAAAAATGGGTAAGGCCACTGGATGAACAAATCAAGTACAGTTTCTGGTTTAACCCAAGAAATATTAAAGGCCTGAAAACCCCCACTTAGGACAATCAAGGAAAAAGGGCACTCAAGAAAAATGTGATAAATGATCTCCCAATTAGCCCTACATAGATAACAATGATTAGTGATACAAATACCTTTACGCATCATATTATCAATGGTTAGAATTATTCCTTGGATAACCAACCATGAAAAGACTACAATTTTTGGAATTAAATTTTTTATCCAAACTAAGTCCTTTTGGAGGATAAAATCCTTGTCATCAAGTAGAAGCTTGTAAGCTGATTTAACAGTGAACTGCTCGTTTTCCGTAGGAGCCCAGGTCACTTGATCTTCCTTGGGTCTCATGGGGATAAATTGTTGCCTAAGAACATTACAAAGATCATTTTATTCTACTTGAAATCCCTAAATCCTTATTTGTTTCCACTTCATTCTGCCTATGTCCTCAACCATATAATCGGAGACTTTTCTTCCAATGAGTTCTTCCGTGATATCTCTGATTTGGGCTAAGTTAGGATATTGTGTCAGTGGTTCATCCTTAGCCCACCTATCATTCTAGAAATTTATCCTCTCACCATTTCCTAAAACCCATATTAAACATTTTTTGATGATTTCCTTACAATTGAGAATTGCTTTCCAAAAAGCATAACCTCTGATTGGAACTGAGTCACTTAGAAAATTCCATATTTTGAAGATACTTTCATTTGATGATAGTTGCCCATTCATTTTATTCACCAAAAATGAGGTGCCATGCCTGCTTAGCTAGTAAATCTAAATTCATATGAGCAATTCTCCTCGAAACTAAGCACCCATTTTCCCTGGGTCTACACACTTTGGTCAATCCTACAAGGTGTATCCTTTTTTTCTCATCTGATCCAATGCATAAAAATTCTTTTTGGAGTTTCTCAATTTTCTAGAAAACCTTCATAGGGGCTTCGAAAATGAAGAGGAAATAGAATGGAATGCTCTGAAGAGAAGCCTTAGTGAGGGTCATCTTTCCTTCTTGAGATAGAATATGACCTTTCCATCCAACAAGTTTTTTTTGAATTCTTTCAATAACCCTGTCCCACATTGACTCTCTTGGAGAACCAATGAAAAGAGGGAGACCAAGATATGAAGTGGGGAGGTTTGCTATATCACACCCTAAAATTTTTGCAATCATTCCTTACCTTTGAATGGGGGTGTTCAAGAAATATAACTTGCTTTTACTAAAATTAAGTTTCTGACTAACAGCATCCTCGTAGAGTTGCAGGATGTATTTAATTTTTTTTGCCTCAACCACTGATGCCTTAGTTAATATAAGGGTATCATCGATGAATTGATGGTGAGAAATAACCCTAGTGAGAGATTTTGCCTTGATTCCTGATATTATCCTTGAAATGCATGAATTTTTTATGGTTATGCCTAAAGCTTCTGGCACAATGATGAATAACATGGGCCTGATAGGGTCCCCTTGCCGAATTTCTCTACGACTTTGAAAGTAACCAACAGTTGTTCCATTAACCAAAATTGAGAACCATGCTTTAGAAATGCATTCTTTGATCAAATTAACCCATTGGTGGTGAAAACCAAACTTAAGGAGGATAGCAATCAGAAAGTCCCAATTTAGCCTATCAAATGCTTTGTTCATATCAAGCTTGAGGGCAAAAATAGACCTGTTAGTCTTATGAGCAAAGTGCAGAGCTTCATGAACTATGATAACTCCATCCAAGATTGACCTACCCTGGATAGAGCTTCCCTGGCATGGATCTATGATGTAAGGTAGAACATATCTCATTCTATTTGCAATGGCTTTAGTTAGGATCTTGTAAGAAACATTGCACAGACTGATTGGCCTGAAGTTAGCCATAGATTCAGGGGTTTGCTTCTTAGGAATTAGAGAAAGAAAAGTAGATTTGAGAACTTTTGGGATATGATTGCTTTCTTGGAATTCTTTGACAGAAAAAATTACATCCTCACTTATGATGTCCCAAAAAGCTTGATAGAAATGAGGGGGAAAGCCATCGGGTCCTAGGGCTTTGTCTGGCTCCATGCTAAACAAGGCTTCCTTAATTTCTTCATTAGAAAAAGGAGCTAGAAGCTTAAGGTTTATATCCTCATTTATTATGCTAGGAATATATTACAAGAGAATATATTTTTCCTCCTCATTGCACTGAGATTCTTGACCAAGGATAGAATTGAAATAAGTTACTGCATACTTTCTTATTTATGTTAAGTCCTGAGTAATAGAACCATCTACTTTTTTAAAAAAAATTATCTTGTTATTGCTTCTATTTCTAAGTGTGGTGACATGAAAAAACTTGGAATTTGAATCTCCATATTTCAACCAAAGAGCCCTTGATTTTTGCCTCCAATAGATTTCCTCACAAGAAAAAATGTTATGAAAATCTACTAGTTTTGTCCGTTCCTCCTGCCTAGTAGTTTCATTAGCATCACCATGTTGAATCCTCTGATCAATTATATTAAAAATTTCAACAACCTATTTTTTATTTTCAAAGAGGTTCCCAAAGACCTCTTTGTTCCAATTTTGAAGCTTTTCCTTAACAAACTTTAATTTACCAGTAAGTTTGAAAGCTGCACTACCCCTGACAGGCTACTGCCACCACTGAATTATGTTATCTCTGAAACTATAATGTTTGATCCACATAGATTGAAATATGAAAGGTTTCTTGAAGGACAGAGAGTTAGGGATCTCCAAAAAAATAGGATTATGATCAGAGGCAATTTTAGGAAGGGCTTGCAAGGTAGAATCATCGAACATAGTTGTAGCCTCCTTTGATAGAAAAAATCTATCAAGCCTTTCTTGAATGAGATGACACCCTATCCGCCAATTTCTCTAGGTATAATTTGCTCCTCTAAGTTTTACATCCATCAACATGTTGGAGTTCACAAAGTCATTGAACTCATCCATTCTCCTGATAGGTGGTCCATTTCCACCCATTTTGTCTAAAGGGTAAAGAGGAGTGTTAAAATCCCTAGCCAGAATCCAAGGGATATTATAGAATATTTCACTCAGATTGCCTAAGTACTCCCACAGTAGAGCTCTCCCTTGAATTGAAGTTGGGGCATAAATATTTGAAAGGATCCATGACCTATTGTTGTTTATTTCCTTGAATAAAATACTAAGAACCCTATCATATTTTTTAATAATTGTGCCTTCTACTATCTAGGGATCCCACAAAGTCATAAGGCCTCCAGACGCTCCTCTGGCTAATTTGCAAACCATATCCCCTTGATTCCAATTTTTTTTTGCTACTTTTTTTAATTGAATCTCATCAGTTTTTGTTTTTTACAACATGAAAATAGTTGGATTCACTTGATTTCTTATTGCACTAACTTCCCTGTGTTTGGGTAGGCCATTGAGGCCTCTCACATTCCATGAGAGGAACTTCATTTAGATTGTTTGGGATTTCTTCCTCTCCACCTCCCTTGAGGGGGTTTTCCTAATTTGTTGTCTTCAGAACCTAGAATAACTTGTTGAAACAAGGTTCTTTGTTTTCCATTGACAATGTCATTATCAGTTTTAATTTTTTTATGCTCATCATTTGATATTCTGCCTCTTATTTTTTCACTGCCAAAATCTATAGGAGAATTCACAGTGCTCCTAGTTTGTTTATAACTAAACTGGGGGGAGGCAATTTTTTGCAGAACTGGACTGCCATATTCCTCAGTCTAAAGAGTTTCACATATATCCACCCCTATAACCAAATATTCTCCTTTTTTCTTGTATTCCCCTGGTCTACGAGACGAACCCTTAGTAGGATTCACCTGGCTCCTAGTGATGATGTTAAGGAGGAGATTTTTTATTTTCCAATGCCTCAAATTTCTTCCTAAGTTCTTCAACATTAGGGTTTGGCTTTGGGATGCCCACTGGGCTTGAAGTATTTTTAGCATTGGGGTTTAAGGATCTCGACTTGGATGGGGATTCTAGATATCGAGCATTAGGGTTTGGATTTGTGATGCCCATGGGGCTTACATTAATTTTAGCATTAGGATTTGAGGATCCTAACTTGGATGGGGATTCTAGAGAGTTAGAAAGGTTAGCCTGAAGATTCTGGGCTTCCATGTCTTTCGATAATCCTCCTACTCCCATATTGGATGGAATTGAAAATTTATTTGAAACTAGAGGATTGGAAATTACCTGAGTATTTTGGTTACCAACAACCTATTATTTTCATTTGTCTTGTTATGACCATGCACCCTCTATTTTCATTTTTTGGTAGACATAGTTTGCCTAATTGAAATCGCCTCTACCAAGGAAACTCCTCAAATTTCCTCTATCTAGCATTCCCTGCTTCTGCTTTTCTCTATTAATTGCTAGGTTAGGGCACTAATTGCATAAATGTCCTTGATTTTTGCATTCTACATAGAATTCCAATCTATTCTTGTATTCTACTAGCTATTTTTGATAGTATTCTCCATACTCTAGCTCCACAAACCTTGGCAATTCATTATCCAAATTAGCATTTACATAGATTCGTGCATGAGTCATCCTTGTCCTATCCAAGGTCGCATGGTCAATGGAGATCAAGTCCCCTATAGTTCTAGCTATGCCCTATAGCCAATATTCATTGAAGAACTGGGCAGGTAGACTTGGGAGATGAACCCAAATAGGGGTAATGTTAATATTTTGCTTTTTAGGGTCAAAATATTCACCCCATCATCTGAGAAAAAGGCTCCTTTTGCCCAAAAACCAAGGACCTATTGTTAAAATATGATTAGAATCCTTCATATTGTTAAAATGGATAATGAAGAACCCTTGAGTTAGAGCTACCAACTCCAAGTTGCCTACAGGTCACCATTTACCCGTCGCCCAAGCCCTGATAGTCTCCATGTTTGGCCTACCTCCCAAAAACTTGCCTACCAGGGAGAATTCTTCCATTGAAAGAAAAGGGCTCATGGAACTTGTCGGGGCCAAAATTTTATTATTTACTAGAACTAGGGGTGGAAGAGAGAGAACCTCATTTCTTTTTCCTCTAAGAGTCTCAAAAAAATACAACCACTTCTTGGGCCCCACATTGTCCTTCATATATTTTTTGTCGGGGTCTTTCTAAGGAGGGTCGGGCCCCGCGTGATGCCTACCTCCAAATATGTCATAGCTTGACCACCTTCCTCTGGATCATCACTTGATGCATGCTTGAGTTTCCCTCCCACCCCTTCCATACCTGCTCTATCTCTGCCACCTTGGTTGAGATTCCTACCCAAAAATTTAAACCCTCACTCTCGCCGCACCCGTTAAACCTCAACTCACTCATTCCTGAAGATCTCATCCTTAATAAATATAATCACTAGAAAGACTTCAACAATAACAATAATATCATAAAATTCTTGATCAAAGAGGCCCGATATACTGAAGATAAGAATGAGTATGCAATGACATCACAAAATCATAAAATTAAAAATAAATCACTTTCCAAAGAGATTAATTTATCTAGAGATTCTACTTAATCCAAAAAATAGTATAAGGAAAGAAAGCCTCAAAGTGCAATCCTCTTCATATAACCCTATTGAAGTGGTTAAAGGAAAGAACCTATTTCTTATAAAAGAGTGCATTTAGAAAAAATGGCCCTTTTCAAGAAACACTATAACAAGTGTAAGGACACTATTCCATGGTCATATGAGGTTGCTAAGGTATATGACCAAAAAACCATAGAGCATGTTGTTGAATTGGAACCTAGCACTAGGCCTTATTTATAAAAATAATGGCCAATCAATCCCAAAATTGAGGTTCTTATGAAAAAGGAACTCTTGAAGCTCTAGTAGACCTAGATAATATCTCCAATTAAACATTCCACTTAGGTTTCCAAGTTGATTTCTATATGCAAGAAGAAATATAATAAAATATTATGCATCAATTTCAAGAAATTGAATAGATATTTATTAGAAGGCCACTATCCTTTACCTAATATTCATCATATTTTGCAAAAGGTGTCAGTATTATAGATGTTATCACTCTAGATGGCTTCTCTGGGTACAAATAGAATTGGCTCAAATATGATGATTCGTTCACCACTAAATGAGGAAATTTTGCATATTAGATAATTTAGTTTGACCTATTAGACATAGATGCTACCTTCCAATAGGCTATGGATATTTAGACATCTAATTTTGTACACCAATCCAACTATCGACTTGTTACAACATCTATTAGTTGATTTTTTAGCTGACCAACCTAGCTCAATCAAAATTCTACTCAAATTAGGGCATTTAATACCCTAAAGAAAAAGTTATGGCTTATAGTGGAAGTTTTGTACATAGATTTCATCTTGGGTAGTGATTTTACAAATTTGAATCATTTTAAAATAATTTTACCCCAAAATGATCAAATTTTGAAAGCACTATCTATAATTAGAAGCATTGTGTAGCACTCTTATTCTTGTATAGTGTTTTTCAAATGGCACAACCAAAATCTTAGAAGCATGTCTCTCCAACATGTGCATGTCCTCCACCACTCCCAAACATGATCATGCATGCAATTTGCATTTCTTATACTACACATCAAAACCTTCCACAATATTTCAAAGGTATATTTAACCATGCCATTTCCCTTCAAGAAACCCTCCCAAAAATCTATAAATTGAGCCCTTGGTATAGGCATTAAACAAGAAGTTTTGAAGCATTCAAAATTTTCTGAAATTTCATTTGAGTTCTTAGAGTATTGGTTCCTTTGTATTATATTTTCTACTACACTTATTCCATATTGCATTCTCAATCCATTTCATTGACATTACTCATCTCTTCAGGTCACACAAGGCAAGGCATAGGGATACCCAATGAGTCCAATGTCTTTCTCTTCTATAAAATACCAAGGAGGTATTTGGTTGTAGAGGAGACAACTCATAGTACTTGGGTTATATTATCTCCCTCTTGCTTTGCTCTCTATGATTACTTAATTTCAAATTATATTGCTCCTTTATCTTGCTATAGTTTACATTTCTAATAGCTACATTATTCCTTTTATATTGCTAATATCTACATCGCTCCTTCATCTTGTTGTATTATATATTTTCTAATAGCTCTCTTGCTCCATTGTCTCACTGAATTTTGTATCTTCTAACAATTTCTCTCTTATTAGCACACATTAATTATCTTTTATACTTGCATGCTACTTTTGTATTTGAATCACTTAATCTAGTAATTATACATCCAATATTACATTAAGGTTTACATAGTCCTAGGACTGCACTCTATACTCAGGTATATATCATTAATATTTTACCAATCTTAAACCTCTCTTTTTTATCATTGAGTTAAAAGCAATTCTAATTTGTATTCTATTTTTCACAGTGAAAAAGCATCTAATATGCTACAACTTTTTAATAGTGATTTTTCTTGCATTGCATGTTTTTCTACTTTTTGACATTCATTCATCTTGTCATACTAACACAAGTGTGTGATCACCTTGAAAATGAATATATTTGTCCCACCTCAATTAGATAGACCCCGTGCAATATTATCATTTTTTTATTATTTTGCAAGTCATTTAGCAAAAGCATTGGTTGGAGATGAAAGTGTTGTGCAGTGCTTCTGCGAAGAAGGAAAAACTGAGTATCATTGTTCTTGTGTTCTTTTTTAATAGTTTAGTAGTTAGTTTAGTCTATTGCTATGTCATAGATTTAGGTATTTATTCACTTTTATTTAATCAATTTAACACAATAAAAGTATTATATGTAGTTTAGTTCTCAAATAATTAATTGAACAAGGTTTACCTGATGCAACTGGAGGTTATAGTGGCAACAAGGAGTGAGATTCAAACCCATGAAGAGGCGTATAAAATTGTAACGAGTTACCGATTCCTCTAGTATAATAATAAAAAAAGGTAGTGTTGGCATAAAATCTGCCTAGTCTATGAAATGAACTCTAAAATTTAGCCAATGTTTTGGATGAATGAAATTTATCTCAATTCAACATCTAAAGAATTTTAGCTCCTTGGTATACTTGCAAAATTAAAATAGGGGTTTAAGCTAAGGGTAAGAAAAGAGAGGGTTAAGAGAGAGTAAGAGTTTAGAGAAATAAGTGGTGGATGGCATATAGTGTAACAACATTGGACACATTTGTAAGAGCATACCATAATAAAATTACAATGATACTTAATAGACCAACCATTTTCAAGTGCATAACAAAGTTAGCTAATTATTAATTATATGCTTTAATCATTCTAAAGACCTTAATGAAAAGTAATCCAAAAATGATCCAAATAGAAAAATTCACTTTTACAGAATAAACTAATCACAAAGTGTAACAGAAATGAATTAAAACATAAACTTATTCATAAAAACCTATAATAACACCAATAATGGAGGCCAAAAAACTATCACTTCTCATTAATTAACAACAAAAATAATACAACAAATGCTATAGAGCTAACCTTCATTTAGAGGTCTATCTCCTTATTTATAAGCTACTTCTTAAATCTTGTAGCCTAAGATTTATAATACAATTAAAGGTATGTTATTCAAAAAAACCTAACAAAAACATTCTAGGGACCTTATTATTTTCATATTATGTTGGTTCATTGTTGAAATGCATTGCTCTGATTTCATCTTGTTCTTGAAATTTTAATTTGTTTACAATTTTTTTTTATCAGTTAAATTTAAATTTAATTGGGTTTTTATCAAGGGACCCAAAACCTGATTACAACAACAATGGAGATCGCTGAAAAACCTTAAGGATACAATAGAAAATCCTTCCTTGAAGGATGCAAACTACATAAATCCTAAAACCTGCCCACACAACAAGTGGGACCAACACATAGGGAAAATAAGAAAGGGCCAACCTACCCAAAACTAGCTACGCATAACACAACACATGAGAAAAAATTAAAATTGAGAAAGGGCCATCTTGCCCAGGGTATCCTTATGGTACGTGCATGAAGAATGAAGAGGAGGATCAGGGCCATCCCACATAAACAACATGTAAAAATAAAATTTAATACAGGGCTGACCTACCTAGAATTACTTGAAAAATAAAACACGAGATACAAAAGCACTTAAAGTGGGAAAATTAAACAAAACAATACCACCTAAAGGATGGAATGATTGAAATAAGGCCATCCCACCCTCCACTAAAATTTAAAATTTAAATTCAAAAATAAAGCGATAAATGCTGAAAATTAGAATTTGAAAAAAATAATCCCTCCAAGGACATCCTAGGATGCAACAGAAAGATGTAGACCAAGAAGCAATAGCAAGGATGCAGCAGAATGATATGAAAAATAGGAAAAACCTAGGGAATCCATCGAACTAGTCCAATAAATCCCTATGTAACAAGGATAACTACCCAGAAGCCAAAGGAGACAAAGATAAAATCAGTGTAGAACCATGAGCCATAAAAAAGAGGTAAGAAGGTCCTATGAAACCTCAACAAAAGGAGCCATATAAGCATGAGTTTCCAACAATAAGTGTAGGGCCTCCCTCAAGACCAAAAAAGTAGCAAGAACTCCAAAGCATCCTCCAACACCACCGAAGAGCAGCTTCAAGGATCTAGAAGAGGATGACCAGTAGGAAAATAGCAGCAATCATTACAAAGGCCCATTCCCCAAGCTACAAAAAATGCTGAGAACCCATCACCAAGCCCACATCAAAAAATCCAAAGAGAAGCACCATAGTAATAAGCACATGGTCCCATACCAAGCCAAAAAAATTGTGAAGAGTTGCTCATGAAGCCTGTTGAGTGGTGTTTTCACCCAATTGTGAAAGCACACTCTCTGGTAGTATCTGAGTCCTAAAATCCTCTGCTTGCAAAGAAGGTAACTTCTCCAAGGTTCCTGTTATGCTTAAATAATGTTGTTCAAATGAAATGCCAGGAATATCTTAGGGTTTGCAAGTGGATGTTAACAAGGGGCACTGGTGGTTTATTTAATTTGAATTTACAGTGGACTCAAAGTGAATGAATATACATTGATCTTGGATTTTTTTGAAGGATTTTCAGTTATTAATTTGGATACAGTAATTAAATTGCAGAAAATAAAGCAAGGGTTTGAAAAATAAAGAAAATTAAATGCAGAGAAACTAAACTACAGTCAGAATGCTACCATCGATTTGATGAAACCAAAGATACTAAGGTTTTATGCATGCAACCTAATCTAATGAACCTGCAAACTCGCACAATCCAAATAAATTAGGTGTTGGTATCTAGGGTTTCTACTGTAATTCTAGACTTAGGCATTCGCATGAAGCAACCAAGCACACTTGCATTAAACTTCACCTAAAAGCCTCAAAAATCTGGAATGAAAGATAAAGCATTAAATCATGCATGCACAAAATGACTCCTTCTTTCTCATCAATGAGATGCCAATACTATGTATTTTGTATTAAATGATATGTCAATTACATTAAAATAATGTTCTAGGCATAAATATTCCAGAACAAAAAAGAAGGAAATTGCCCAAGTGCAGGCCCAGAATAACACGAAGCTCTTGTCTCTGCAACTCTGCAATCAGCAATTTCCAACCCTTCCTTCAATCTGTGCTTCTGGATTTATCCTGTCTAGCATGGCTCTTCGATTCTCCCTGGTCGCTTTGTTTCACCTTCCTGCATGTGACCCTTCGAATTCCTACCTTTTCCTTGTCTTTATTCCATGTTTAACGCCAAAACGCCTAAAATATTTTGCTGCATGTAACGCTCCTGCAGACTTGACACCTGCATGCCACGTGTCACACGCTCTCTACGCCTTTTGTAATGCCACTCTGTGAAAAACCCAACAAAAACTGCATGCCGCCTATTCACCTTCTCGGTCGCAAAAATGTGACATGTCGCAATATCGCGACACTCTTCCCGGTCGTACGTCTTCGACAACATCTTGTCGCGATATCGTGACCATTTTTGCTTTTGAGCCTTCTTTCCACAAACTATAGCGAGATCGCTACCATTTCTCCGTTGGGCTTCCTTCTCACAAAGCTGTAGCAAAATTGCTACCACTTCTCCATCGGGCCTCCTTGGCAACTTTACGTCGCGACATCACGACCATTATCACTCTCTTGCCTTCTTTCGACAAACCGTCGCGATATTGCTACCACCTTTATCCTCGAACCTGCTTGCCACAAACTGTCGCGATATTGCTACCGCTTTCTCTTTTCGTAGGCCTTCCCGAAACACGTCACAAAATCGCTACCGCTTTCTCTTTTCGTACGCCTTGGCAAAACCTATCGTGATATCATGACGTTTTTCACCCTCGAACCTTCATGCCACTTTCTGTCGTGATATCGCTATCGCTTTCTCTTTTCGTACGCCTCCCCGAAACACGTCACGAAATCGTGACCATTTTTCTATTCCGTACGCCTTGGAAAAACCTGTCGCTATATCGTGACCATTTTCTCCGTCCGTATAGTTTGCCAAAACACGTCGTGAAATCGTGACACTTTTCATCATCCGTATGCTTCGGCAAAACACGTCACGAAATCGTGACACTTTTCATCATCCGTACGCTTCGGCAAAACACGTCGTGAAATCACGACCATTTTCATTCTTTTCCAATGGCATGTCGTGATTTCGCGACACCTTTTCTTTTCTTCTCAGCGACATGTTGCGATTTCGTGACAACTTTTCTTTTCTCTCATCTTCGGCAGCGATGGAGCTACATGTCGCGATTTTGCGACAACATTTCTATTTTCGACAGCGATGGCGCGACAAGTCACGATTTCGCGACATGTCACGATTTCGCGACACTTTCAACACAGGCATTTTTCCTCTTTTCTTCAATTTTAGCATCTGGATCACCGAGATTCTTCTCTGCAAGCCTGCAAAAATGTGGGTCCCCAATTTTGGGGTGTGTTGTGGATCAACCACAACAAATGGCGACTCTGCTGTCAAATGCTCTTGAGAATTTTAGTAAGAACCCAACCTGAAACATATCACAAACTCGCAAATATACGTTAGCACATAAGCCAAATAACAAATGCCCAAAGATCAGAAGTACATGAATCATCAGAATTATCAAGTATTAGCTCAGTGTGTGCAATGTGTTTTCATTCCCTATCGTTTGAAATTGATCAACATTCCATTATTAGTTTTGCATGAATGCATATGTGGGATGGTGAATGATTTGTGTACCCTAATGAATGTGTAAGGAGATTTTGCTTTCATAAAAGGCATGATCATTCTTCTATTATCATGTACAAGCATTCAAGATTTCCAAACCCTCTTAGGATCCACTAATTCATTACCTTATTGTATCCCAAAGTTGGTTATGAGTCCCTACCATCTAGAACCCATGTGCAAGTGAATGTGAAATTAGAACTTTGGGGAATCAAACTCCCAACCAATCGAGATGAGAGTTTAACCCTATCCTTACTATTCTGATTTAGAGTTCATTACCTCACTTCAAGCAAAATAATTAAACCAGTTATGAAAGAAATGGTCATGCTAGTCTAACCCTCTGGACAATCAGTGGTCTTGTTTTTTAGGCAAGACATGATGCCATGCATAGGCATATCTAACCCCACAATCCAAAACTTATCTCCATTTCTTTGGACCTTGGGTATGACTACCCATCCCTTGCAGAGGACAAGTAGTACGATCCTTACAATCCAATATAAATATGAGATGGGAAAAATTTATTTATTATTATTATTTTTTTTACTTCTTGGACCTTGGGGATGACTACCCATCCTAGCTAGGGACATGTAGTACGATCCTTACAATCCAAAATTTAGATGAGAAATATTAATTTTGTTACTTAGACCTTGGGGATGACTACCCATCCTTTACAGAGGACAAATAGTACGATCCTTACAATCCAAGACTGATTATGAAATGAGACATAAGAGCTTTGGGGAATCGGATTCTCAACCAACCGAGATGAGAATTTATACCCTATCCTTACTACTCCATGTGGGTCAAATCAAAGCTTTGGGGAATTGGATCCTCAACCTAAGTTCGATGAGGATTTAACCCTATCCTTACTACTCTGATTTTAGGCTTTAAGCTTAATGGAAGTGGTCAAAACCACTGTTTTAAGGATTATGTTGCATAATAGGATAGAAATGAATAACTTCTTTCGCCCAACCTTTTCCTCCAAGTTAGGTTTTGATCATTTTGCTCAAGATCCTTTTTAATGTATGAGACATGCTTGGTTCTAGATGTCTCAAGACTCAGTTTCCAACCTTAGGAGCTACTTACATATATGTTATAACACAACCCTAAGAGGATTTGACATACTTTAATGGCTTGTACCTAAGATGCATATGTAACTAAGGTGAGATGTATGTAAGGTGAGATGGAACATGAATGCATTATTTCTTGAATTGCAAATGAAATGATTTTTCATGCAAAACTGACTCTTTCATGCATCACCAAATCAAACAATATTATTAAACTGTTTGTGTTACTTGTGGAGCTTTTACAAGACAATTCCAATATTTCATATTCTCCTAACCTTAAGCAAAATTTGACATCCCATTTTTTTATTCTCTATTTTTTTTTATTTTTATATATTTTTTTATTTTTTTATCAAAATTAACGCACATGTCAATTGAAATCAAATCCATAACCAAAAACCTAGCTAGACTAACAATCCTAAACAATAAAAACAAAATCTTAAAATCCCCCATCAAAACCAAAAGAATAATATCAAAGTCTCACAACCTAAGGGCTAAAATAATGCTTCAAAATCTTCCCATTAACCGGTAGCATGAAATCTTCCCCTTCTAATGTTTTTAACCTGAAGGTATTCTTCCCAAGAATCTCTAAAATCTGATATGGACCCAACAAAATACAATCAAACTTTTGATGATTCCCTTTTTCCTCATGTCTTTTGTCCCATAGTAATACCAAATCTGAAATTCTGAATGATTTAACTTTGGCCCTTCTGTCAAACCATCTCTTGATAACTGTCTGGTGTTTATTCATGTGATTCATGGCCTCTTATCTATTTTCATCAAGGTGCAACAACTGGTTCAACCTGGCTTCAACTTGATCATCTGTCCCCAAGTACTCTTGTATGAAATGTAAGGTCTGCAACTTCAAATTTGTTGGAAATATCGGGTCTTGCCCATAGACCAAATGATAGGGAGTATTCCCTATGGACTCTTTCACTCTGGTCCTATCTCGCCCAAAGGGCAAACTTTAGTTGACTGTGCCAGTCCCGAGGGTTCTTTTCCAGAGAACTTCTTAATAGTATTCAACAAATTCTTATTTGAAGATTCGGCCAACCCATTTCCTTGAGGATAGTAATTGGATGCAAACTTTAATCTCACTTTGTTATCATATGCCCAATCTGCAAATTGTGTAGAAATAAAAGCTTTACCATTGTCACTGACAATAGAGTCGGGCATTCCAAATCTTGTTATAATTTGATCCTCAAGAAATTTAATCACAACATCTATGGTGGCATGTTTAGTAGGAATCGCTTATGTCCACCTTGTACAGTAGTCCGTAGCTATCAAAATGAATTTATGAGAATCAGAAGAATTTGGGTTAATAACGTTGATGAAATCTAGTCCCCACTGTGCAAATGGTCTCATTTTGACTACAGGCTGCAATGGCATGGCTGCATTTCTTTCTCTATTTGCAGCCACTTGACAGATGTGACAAGATCGTACATGGGTATGCGCATCCTTGAAAATATGTGGCCAATAGTATCCTACTCTCAGGATTTGACGTGCTGTAGCATTGGATTCACCATGACCAGTTCCATGTTTCCCGTGAAATTCCTGCAACACCCTGGCAGCTTCTTCTTTGTTCATGCACCTTAGGTAGATACCTTCATGATTCTTCCTATAAAGCACACCAGATTTTATCAGATAATTGACAGATTTAAGCCTTAAGGCTCTTCTCTGTGTTGAATTCAGATTAGAAGGACACTTACCAGTCAATAAAAGTTGCACAATATCAACATACCAGTCATCCTTAGCCATGTATTATGTATTTGAGCATTGACATGTTATTTGCGGATTATTTTCTGCGATCGCCTTCACCAGTCCCTGTCCTCAAACTAGTTTCATTGGTTGGATTTCAAGATCAAATTCTTGGATGGTTGAAATCCATTTTCCTCTCTTCTCACCTAGTTCATTCTATAAAAACATGGTCTTGACAGTAGAATCAGGCATGATGGCGATAATTCTGTTGTGCACGATGTAGTGCCTAAATTTTTTCACAGTTTTAAAAAGTACGTACATTTTCTTATCAAGGATTGAATACCTTAATTGAGCATCTTTCAGAGGGGCACTTAAAAATGCAATGGTCTTTTCGGCACTAACCTCACCTTTTTGGTTTAAGACACTCACAAAGGAGTGTTCTGATGCAAAAGCGTAAATATAAAAAGGCTTGGAGTAATCTGGGCTTATAAGGACAGGGGCTCTGGAAATGGCATCTTTGATATTCTGGAAAGCCACTCTACTTTCCTCGTTCCATTTTACATCCACATATTTCTTGAGCATCGGGTTCAGAGGTTTGGCTATCTCAGCAAAGCTAGAGATAAACTTCCTCACAAAATTGACTTGCCTAAAGAAAGATCTCAGTTCTTTTTTACTGCTCGAGAGAGGTAGGTTTTGGATAGCTTGTATCCTTTCTGGGTCGATGGATATGCCCTCTTTTGAAATGATGTGACCCAACAATTTCCCTTCTGTCACTCCAAAAATGCACTTTTTGGGATTTAAGGAAATTCCATGTTCTCTACATCTTTGAAGCACTTTCTTCAAATATTTAACATGATCCTCTCTCTTCTTCGAGAAAACTGGGATATCATCCACATACACGATGATGCATTTTCCTATTAGCCCTTTGAATGCGTAATCCATGGCACGTTGAAAAGTTGCACCAGCGTTTAATAGTTCGAACGGCATTCTCTTATATGCAAATGTCCCCCACTTGGTAGTGAAGGCTATTTTCATCCTATCATATGGATGTATAAGAACTTGGTTGTACCCAGAATATCCATCGAGAAAGGACATCATTTCAGATCCATTTACCATTTGCAAAATTTCATCGATTGATGGTAATGGATAATTATCTTTTTGAGAGGCTTTATTAAGATTTTGAAAATCTATGCACAGCCTAATCTCTCCACTCTTTTTTCTTACTAGAATGAGGTTGGCCACCCAGGTTGAGTGCCTAACAGGAAAAATAATTTTCGCTTCCAATAATCTTCTAACCTCCTTTTCGATCAAAGGCTCCAATAGCGGGTTAACAACTCGCTGTCTTTGCCTAAAAGGCTTGGAGTCTGGCTTCAAAGGGATGGTATGTGTGATAATGTTCTGGTTGTAAGTCTTTAGCTCATTGTAGTTCCAAGCAATACAATCTATGTAATGCTTTAATGCCTGTATTATATTGCTTCTTTCTTCCTCTGTACATGCCTTTGCTATGTACACCTCCTTTGGATTGTCTACACTCCCTAGATTGATTGAATCGCATGCATCTTTGGGGAGTGGGACTCTTTTTCTTTTCTTGTCCTTGCATTCCATGTCGAACATCTTTTCTAATGAAACCATGTCTTTGGGAATTTTGTTGGATTGATACGTAGTTTCACTTTCTTCTGTTTCATCCTGCCACCTTTGTTCCTCATCGATCACCTGATTTTCAAAAATACCCGAGTTTGTGACAAACTTGAAGATGTGCTTGTCACTTTCAAAAACCTAGAAATTCTTCACATTACCAGGTATTGATGGACAAGGAACTAGCTCAATGGAAAATTTTTTACATATTTTTATATCCATAAAGTTTAACATGCCCGCGGTGACTGCAAGAGAGTCTGCTATTCGATTTAATCTCCTAGAAATAAGGGCTATGTTGAATGCATCAAACTCCTCCATGAGGTCCATAACCCTAGTTCTATAAAGGCTCAGTCTTTTGTCGCGGCATGTATACTGTCATTTGATTTGCTTGACAACCAACTCAGAATCTCCCAAAACCTTCAAGCATTTAACATGTTTGCTCAATGCTAGACGTAAACCATAGATCAATGCTTCGTATTCTGCCACATTGTTTGTGCAAGGAAATTACAGTCTGTAGGCAGCCAATAATGGTTTACCTCGTGGACCAGTGAGATCGACTCTAGCTCCTGCTCCCTGTCTAGAATTTGATCCATCAAACTTGAGCAACCACGTGTAATCCTTTTCCTTAGAAGAACCACCATGACACACTTCTTCTTTAAGCTCGTCAGAAGCTTTCTCAACATCAAGAGCATAGACCCCTAGGTCTGGCTCAGAAAACTGAACCTCATTCAGCTTGTTGAAATCTATTATAATCTCCTTAAGCCTCGGTTCGTTTTCCACTTTGATTTGGTTTGCAATGCCCTTCCATGGCAGCCACATATGTGAGCAGTCTGTTGAAAAATAACCATTTAGATTTTTCATCCAGTCTCTCACGAGTAACATTCCATACCTACTTGGGATGTTAACCACCAAAATGTCTACAACCTACTGGACCCTGGGTTCAGAATTTAATTGAATCTTGACATCATATAAGGTCCCTACTACATTTACCTCTGAACGGTCCAATTGCAAGACCGTGCATTTGGATGAAACCGGTTGTAGACCCAACATTTGACATATCTCCGTAGGCATGAGGTTGCTCGTGGCTCCTGTGTCCACCAAACAATTATGCAAGTTCTTACCCACAATTCTCAGAGTCAATAAGAATTGCGGGACATCCCTTCTATCCTTTCACAAAATCAGATGGGATTCAGCTCGTTTTTCCTTCCACATCGGATCAGGTGAGTTCAAAGCTCTTATCAACGCCTCCTTTTGACCAAGCAATTTAGCTGCGTCCAGGAATGAAAGGCTAGATTTGGACTTCTTCATATCCTCCACTACGTCATAATTTGGTTTTTCAAATTTGACTGTCTTCTGGACGTCATTAGACATTTCTCTTCTGAGTGGAGGGGGAGGGTTGTTACTTGCCTTTGTATCTGGAGGAAGAATAGAATTGTTTGGAGGTGTTGATGAGGTTTTAGGGGCTTTATATTTACTCCTCAAATGGTACCCATGAGTCCCCTTTCTGAAATCTTGAAAATCTTGCACCTCCTATTCCAAAACTTCGTCTTCTTCCTCCTCGCTTTCACCCTCTTGGTGATATGCTGTTTCCATCACCATAATATTTTCATCTTGCCGATACGATGGATCCTCATTTGATACCAGTTCCAAATCATCAACTTGTGCCTAAAGACAATGAGTGTATCTAGCAATCTCAGGACAATTCCTCTCATTGTGTTCTTTTGTGTTATGTAACCTGCACCCCCTTTCCCATGCCAAATCTGAAATATTCAAAAGAGAATTGGATTGGCTAGGGCCTCAGAAGCATCTAATTGATTAGCAATGGGAGCAGGAACTCCCTCATTGTTTGGATTGGTGTTCCAGTGCCTCCCTCTATTGTTAAAATTCCAATTTGGGTGAGGGGCATGGGACTCATACTTCTGTTGTTGAACCCTATCATTGCTTAGTTTATGCACTAGTTTCTTGAGCTCTTCGACTTTTGAAAAAACATCCTTCGATGGAATCATATTGTTGTTAACCCCCGTTGGATTCGCATAATTAATGGGGTCTTGATTCCACATTTGGGTCGGGTTCTAAGGAATTTGATTCCCATATGGATTGATACCTTGAATCGGGATTGGATTCGGAACAGGAACTATGGCTTGAGGATTGACTTGACTAGTTTCTTGCATAGTTGATTGACTGTTCTCAAAAATGCGAGAACAGGTGGAATGGATGTGATTGGTTGGATTGGAATGGGTGCATATGCAGTTGCTGGTGGATGCGGCAGCTGATATGGGAAGGCGTTCATACTTGGTATTTGTGGTGCCATGAGTTGATTTGCCTAGGGAGCTTGACCATATGGAGCACACTGTCCCATCATAGGCATCTGGGTAAACCCGTAGCCTTGCGGTGTCAATTACTGCTCAATAGTCATGGCTTCATTATAGGCCAAAGCCAGCATGGTGACCTAAGGATTACGCCTTGCAAACATAGCTATCATGGGGTCAAATGCCCCAAAATATATCTGCAAAGCCACTACGGGATTGATGGCAAAATGTCTAATTACTCTATTATAGTTCTTTTGGAATCTCTGATTAAACATTCGGATTGGTTCCCCTTGGCCCCATTTGCATGTAATAAACTGATTGTAAATAGTTGCGGGATCTAAGGGTGACCTAAATTGATTTACAAAGGCATTTTCCATTTGTGTCCAAGAGGTGATTGAACCAGTTGGCAAGCATATATACCATTCATATGCTATTGGATCCAGGCTCATGGGGAAAAGTCTGCAGGCTACATCTTCATGTTGAACTTGCATCCTAATTAAGACATCCCTATAGGCTTGGATATGTTCTTCTACTATTCTTAGGCCATCTGGCTTGTATTTAGGCAGAAATATTTCAATGTTCTTGGGGATTTCATGGATATCCCCAGCAATATTCAAAGGAGTATTGTTAACTCCATACCAAGGAGCTGCTGGAGCTTGAGCCATTTGACTTAGAATTGATGTAGACAGACCTACAATAGCAGAAGAAATATTACTAACTATAGGCACACTAGGGGCAATGGATATTACTGGCGTAGGTCCGCTCGACGTTCTTGGAGAAAATAGGTCTTTTACGACTGGTGTGCTTACGACTTGCTTGGTTTTACCCTTGGGAGTACCAATAAGGTCGTGAAAAATGGTTTCTCTAGTTTTTTGAGACCTGGTCGTAATACGGCATGGTGGGTCCAGCCTGCCTGAGGAAACCCTCGGCTATTTCAAAGAAAACCTGCAACAAAAACAAAAATAGTGTTGCAGTTTAGCCGTAAATGATTTCAAAATTAAATCAAAAACAAAATATTCAGATATGAAAATCAAAATCAAATAAACCAGTTCGGGCCCTCCTTCTAGCACCAATCTGTTGAGTGGTGTTTTCACCCAATTGTGAAAGCACACTCTCCGGTAGGATCTGAGTCCTAAAATCCTCTACTTGCAAAGAAGGTAACTTCTCCAAGGTTCCTATTATGCTTAAATAATGTTGTTCAAATGAAATGCCAGGAATATCTTAGGGTTTGCAAGTGGATGTTAACAAGGGGCACTGGTGGTTTATTTAATTTGAATTTATAGTGGACTCAAAGTGAATGAATATACATTGATCTTGGATTTTTTAAGGATTCTCAGTTATTAATTTGGATACGATGAATTAAATTGCAGAAAATAAAGCAAGGGTTTGAAAAATAAAGAAAATTAAATGCGAGAGAAACTAAACTACGATCGAGAATGCTGCCATAGATTTGATGAAACCGAAGATATCGAGGTTTTATGCATGCAACCTAATCTAATGAACCTGCAAACTCGCACAATCCAAATAAATTAGGTCTTGGTCTCTAGGGTTTCTATCTGTAATTCCAGACTTAGGCATTCACATGAAGCAACCAAGCACACTTGCATTAAACTTCACCTAAAAGCCTCATAAATCTGGAATGAAAGATAAAGCATTAAATCATGCATGCACAAAATGACTCCTTTCTCATCAATGAGATGCCAATACTCTGTATTTTGTATTAAATGATATGTCAATTACATTCAAAGAATGTTCCAGGCATAAATATTCTAGAACAAAAAAGAAGGAAATTGCCCAAGTGCAGGCCCAGAATAGCACGAAGCTCTTGTCTCTGCAACTCTACAATCGGAAATTTCCAACCCTTCCTTCAATCTGCGCTTCTGGATTTATCCTATCTAGCGTGGCTCTTCGATTCTCCCTGGTCACTTCGTTTCACCTTCCTGCATGTGACCATTCGAATTCTTGCCTTTTCCTTGTCTTTATTCCATGTTTAACGCCAAAATGCCTAAAATCCTTCGTTGCATGTAACGCTCCTGCAGACCTGAAACCTGCATGCCACGTGTCACACGCTATCTGCGCCTTATGTAATGCCAATCTGTGAAAAAATCGACAAAAACTGCATGCCGCCTGTTCACCTTCTCGGCCGTGAAAACGTGACATGTCACGAAATCGTGACATGTCGCGATATCACGACACTCTTCCCGGTCGTACGTCTTCGGCAGCATCTTGTCATGATATCGCGACCATTTTTTCTTTTGAGCCTTCTTTCCACAAACTGTAGCGAGATCGCTACCATTTCTCCATCGGGCTTCCTTCTCACAAAGTTGTAGCGAAATCGCTACCACTTCTCCGTCGGGCTTCCTTCTCACAAAGCTGTAGCAAAATCGCTACCACTTCTCTGTCGGGCTTCCTTGGCAACTTTACGTCGTGACATCATGACCATTATCACTCTCTTGCCTTCTTTCGACAAACCATCATGATATCACTACCGCCTTTATCCCTGAACCTACTTGCCACAAACTGTCGCGATATCGCTACCGCTTTCTCTTTCCGTACGCCTTCCCGAAACACGTAGCGAAATCGCTACCGCTTTCTCTTTCCGTACGCCTTGGCAAAACCTGTCATGATATCACGACGTTTTTCACCCTCAAAACTTCATGTCGCTTTCTGTCGTGATATCGCTACCGCTTTCTCTTTCTGTATGCCTCCTCGAAACACGTCACGAAATCATGACCATTTTTCTGTTCCGTACGCCTTGGCAAAACCTGTCGTGATATCGCGACCATTTTCTCTGTTCGTATAGTTTGCCAAAACACGTCGTGAAATCGTGACACTTTTCATCATCCGTACGCTTCGGCAAAACACGTCGTGAAATCACGACACTTTTCATCATCCGTACGCTTCGGCAAAACACGTCGTGAAATCGTGACCATTTTCATTCTTTTCCAACGGCATGTCACGATTTCGCGACACCTTTTCTTTTCTTCTCAGCGATATGTCGCAATTTCGTGACAACTTTTATTTTCTCTCCTCTTCAGAAACGATGGAGCTACATGTCACGATTTTGCGACAACATTTCTGTTTTCGACAGCGATGGCGCGACAAGTCGCGATTTCGCAACATGTCACGATTTCGTGACACTTTCAACACTTAGGCATTTTTCCTCTTTTCTTCAATTTTAGCATCTGCATCACCGAGATTCTTCTCTGCAAGCCTGCAAAAAGGTGGGTCCCCAATTTTGGGGTGTGTTGTGGATCAACCACAACTAAGCCAAAATCCTAATCCATAATGGATTGCACCAGAAGAACCTCTGATCCTCAGTTCCAAATAGGACCCTACAAGAAAAAGGGATAGAGCAGCAAGCTCCAAGGAAAAGGATTCCTGAAGGAACTCAAGAATCCCAAGGGAGGACCCAAGAAAAACCTAGGGATGTCCCAAAAAACCCTAGGGACATCCCAATTCATAGGAACCAAAAGAAAAACCCACCAGAAGGTATGGAAAGGGGTATACAAAAGAATAAGTGACCTCCCACCCAAGATATCATCTGCAGCACCAACCATCCAAGGAGGAAGGGCAAAATGAGTGCCAGGGAACTAGGATAGAACTCAAGAATATCCTAGAAAATCCTAGGGATGTCCCATATCACAAGCACTAGAAAAAACCCCACCAAAAGGTATGGAAAGGGGAAGATAAAAGGGTAAGTGACCTCCCATCCCAAGGAGATCATCTATAGAACCAACCAACCGAGGAAGAGGGCAAAGTAAGTGTTAGGGAACTGGGATGAGATGAAGTATCTAGAATAGGACCAAGGATAGGCTACAAGGATCTCCAATTTATTTGTAGTTTTCTCCATAGATCTCCAACTATTTTTTGCAAATGGTTGAACCATTGCAACCGATCTATAAAAGATGTCATTTTGTGGCTTAACAACATTAGATTGAATTTTTGGAAGGAATTAAGGTAGTTGTGTCTCTAAAAGGAATATTTCAAAGTATCATGTATTAAATCCAGGGTTTTTCTACTTGAAGAGTCCTTCAAAATAAATTTGGACCTTAGGGATGCTTTGATGATGTCATCTTGAGAGAAATCTTGGTCTTATTCTTTTTTGATTAATATTTGGGTCTTCCAATTTTATGCATTCTTTAGCTTGGTTTGCTTTTTGATATTGAAATTTCTATTTTTTTCAACTATGATCTCTTTGCATGATTCCAAAATTTATCTTAAGAGTGCTAACATCATTAGTCAACATTATCTGAAATCATTTAGTTTTGGCTTTATGCAAGTAGGTTGTTTCTTAACCGATGTCAAAGATGCACTATCTTTCTTTTAGTAAGTGTGAATTTGTTCCATTTTCATACTTATTTTCACATTTTTAGACATTTGAGATGTCACACTAACATCAAAATAGTCCGACTTTATACCATTCTATCTTTGTACAAACTTGTAACTACTTTGGAGAATTAGTTATTTTTTAGAGAATGTATGATCATTTTGAATCTTATCCTTATGATTCAACTTAGGATATTTTGGCAAAAATAAGACTTGTAAATGAGGGCATGAAATTGACCTAAATTCTTGGCACCTCCTAGGGATTTTTGCTTGCAAAAATTAAGAATGTAGAAAGCTTTATTCTGTTGGCATGGAGTTGAAAGGATTATGAAAATACAAGTGAAATTGATATGATAAATAATTATTCTAAGGATGAAATGAGTGATGGATGAATTATGTTGAATCATAAAGAAATAGGTGAATGGATTATGGAATGATATGAACTAATTCATGAAGTAGATGTTGGGGTGGTGTGAGAAAGGATTATGCTCTTTTTTTAACTTTCCAAGATGTCCCTTATTTTGAGATGACACTCTTCAAAAATTTCTAAATTTGTGTAGGTTGATTTCTATTATACTCCCTCTTTTGGAAGTCAATGATCTTATGTCAACAAGATTTTTTTATTTTTAGATGCTTTTTGCCTCTTCTTTTTCACTTTTGCAGTGTTGAGGTGTCATGATTGGGTCCTTGATCATTCTACTACTATTCTTGTGTGCCAAGTGTATCTAAATTTTTTTTTGCCTTTATATTATTGATGGTGGGAACCCCTACAACAAAATTTTGCTCTCTTTGTTCATTTTATTGATCTTCTTATTTAGACAGAATGTTTTATACTTTTTGGAGTATTTGACAAACCATTATCCAAGTTTTTGGAGCAAGATATTTTATTTCTATAATTTTCTTGTATATCTTCATCAATTGATTGGCCTTTTCATATTAAGTATCTTAGTATCTCCTATCTATATCTTGAATTTTATCTTGTATAGTAGCCATCTTGCTCAGGATCTCAAGAACTTGGGTTTTGTTGATAGATTCCTACCATTGTTTTATCTCTTCCTCATTGTTTTCTATTGATTATATCTGATCTTGGAGCTCTTCTTTGGTACGGAGCCAAGATTCTTCATCATAAAACCCTAGAAATTCTAGATCTATGGATTCTCCTACTTGATCCATTATTTTCTCTAATTTTAGTTGTAGCCTATCTATTATCTCCCATATTTACTAGACTAACTTGTTCCATTTTATTATATTTTTGGAAACATGCACTATTGCATTCCATTGCATATTTGGGATAGCCTTTGTGACTGGTTCAAATATACTTTTGGCTAAGTTTATTAAGATTTTTTTTGTCTCTACTTTATCCATCCACCTCATTTTGAACTTGTGCTAAATCCTTTTTATAGATTCTACGACTTCTACATTGAATTTTAAGTAGTCGATAATTGGGTAAGCTTTGAGAGCACTCTGAAGAATTTTGCTCTAGTTATCTTTCCTTAATTGATTCAATGTTTCTAGGGATAAGTGAGAGGATTGAGCAATTTATTTTTCTCTTCTAGATATTGTTATAGGTTTTAGATTTGTTCAATTAGTAATTTTATTCATTTCCTCATATTATTACATTTTTTGATGAGTGTAGAGTTTCATGATGTTTCTTTCTAATTTTTGGTTTTCATTCTCTAAATATTTTTTATATTTTTCTCTTCTTTTGCTATTGTTTCCAGCCTTTTTAATTTTTCCTTCAACTTATTGTATTAGTACCTCAACCTATCACCTTGAAGATATATGGTGTTGGCATAAGTATGTGTGTTTAATAGAGAGTATTCTAGTGGTAACTAGGTAATGTATATTTCTTGTGTTTATATTATGTAATTATTTGGTATCGTTTTTTATTCTAGCTCATCAACCTTTCGGGTGCTATGACTCTCAATTATTGACAAGTAATTGGATCAACCATGATCATTAGCCTAGAAGGTTCTTGCTCTTTTGCTTTCTTGGTGTCATATTTTTCCACCAGTCTTGTACATTTTGGATCATCTCTTTGAGCTTGTTGATAGTTGTTGATGGATGGTTGGGAAATGGTAATGTTGGGAAGATAGATTATAGAATAGGGAATGGATATAGAGGGATTTTATGAGTGGTTGAAGTGACAATTTTCATGGATGTTTGTTTTTGTGAAGTGGATATTATTAGAGGAGGTTGAGGCATTATGATCTCTTAAGTAGTTGTCCTTGGTGGACTTTATGGTGGTAAAGAAAGGGATGGAACATCAATAGGAATGAGATAAGGAGAATAATTTGATATAGATATTTTTGGAATCATACCTACTTTCATTAATTATGGTTGTTTTATGGTTGGTTGGGTCACTAGTCTGATCATCGAGGGTAGCCTTTGAGTTTTGCATTTTTTGCTGGTTCTTTCTTACAATTCAAAGGATTCACCTTTCTTTTTTTTAATCTTTTTTTCTTTCATTGGGGTTGAGTGACTGGAATGTGGAATATTTGGTAGTTTTTGTAGGTATGACCTTATACTTTCATCAAACCCCTCACTACTTTCAGTAGCTTGGTTCACTCCTTGCTTGGTCTCTATTGGTGCTTCTTGCTCTGGGTGGTGTTGTTTAGGTGGCCTTAGTATGAATTTATGTGTTGGTCCCAATGAAATTTTAGGTATAGATTGTTTGCTTCATTTTTATTTTTTTTTAGGAATAGGGGACTTGGGAAATGGGACTCCCAAGGCTAAATTTTCAATTTGTTGCTGCAATTTTAGGAACTCTTGTGATAATGTGGCCTCTTTCCCTAAGCCCCCTCTTGTATATCCCATATTTTTGATCATTTTAAATTCCTTAAAATATATCTCTTGTTGAATTTTAGTTGGGATAAATGCTAAATCCCTTTGTCATGATATCAAATTTTCTTGTAAAAGTGTTTGGATTTCTAAATCTATCACCACATTGTCATTCGCTAGTCTCTCTTCTGACATTGGTACTTATTTTGGAAACTTTTCTCTAGAACTTGCTTGTTCAACTCATGTTTCTTCTCTTTCTTATTGTATTGGGTACTTCTTCACCTTCACTATTAATAAGGTTTGATTTGACCTGCTTCTATGGCTTGCAAGTTTTTATATTCTTGTCATATTTTTTAGAAAATATTTTATCCATCAATTGTGGGTGCCTAGACTTTTGAGTGACATGTTCACATCTAAAGATCCACCACTCTATAATTTTTCCTTCACTCCATCCTATTCTATTTTCCATATATTTTATTTTATCTTGATTTATCCTATGATCTTTGTGTTTATTCAGGTCATAGTCACATTCTGGCTCATAGAAATCCCTCTAAAGATGCAACTCCTGGATATTACTGATATTCTAGGCTAACTCATTCTCTTCAAAATTATTTCAAAGTTTTAAAATATTAGGTTAGCTAACCTTATTGAATGCTAGTGGCATGCCTTTGTTCAAGTTCACTAATCTATTCTTAAATTTTTCTTCAAGGTCATACTTCAACTTATGTGGTATTGCACATAATTTCAATCTTTCAAGTTTATTCCTCAAAATTTCTCCTTTTCCTTTTGTTTTTACTAGAATTATTTCAAAAGTGAAAGGATATTTAGATGTACCAACCTTATTTATGCTTGATTTGAAGGATACATTTATATCATTTACATGTTGATAATATTCCATGGTGAACACCTAATCGATGGCATAGTATGACAGTAGGAATAATTATCCAACAAATATATTTAACCTTTTCATAGTTATCTTAGTTAGGAAACACCAATACCCTTCTTCTATTTTATGATTATGTTGTCTTTCCATAATTGTTTGGGGTAACCAAAGAATTTTCCCATATATTTGCTTCAATGTAGGTCCTAGAAATTCTCTATTAAAATCATAATATCTTCCTTGATTATTTAAGAACACAAGCTTATAATAAGAGGGGGGTGAACAGTATAGCGCCCACTTTTAACTTTATTTCCAAACCAATATCAATTAGTGTCCTTAATTGCAATAACCAAATATAGTAATGTGCATTAATGACATAGATAGAAATAGTAAACAAGTGTAAAAATCACCACACATAATTGAGACACAAGATTTAACGTGGTTCCCCCAATGTGGGGTACTCCACAAGATAATATCCTTATAATATTTCACACAAAAATAAGAATCCTTATCTCGATAGAAATGATTACTTTGATATGCTAAAATCTAGGCAATACACTGATATGATTTAGCAAGATCACCAAGAACTTGCCCAAAACTGCTCTAGCAAGCTCACTAAGAACTTGCCCAAAATATGCTCAACAATCTTACCAAGAACTTGCTCAAGATCTGCTCAAAAATATCACCAAAAACTTTCTCAAAATCTGCTCAACAAGCTCACTAAGAACTTTCTCAAAATATTCTCAACAAGCTCACTAAGAACTTGCTCAAATATACTCAACAAGCTCACTTAGAACTTGCTCAAAATATGCTAAACAATCTCACTAAGAACATGCTCAAAATCTGCTCAACAAGCTCACCAAGAACTTGCTCAAAATATGCTCAACAAGCTCACCAAGAACTTGCTCAAATGTTGTCCCAAATCTATCCACAAATCTATCCCAAAAGCCTTCTCAAAGGCTCAATCAATCATACATAAAAACTACCACAAATTTGTCCCAAAAGCCTTCTCAAAGGCTCAACCAATCATGCTCAAGTAGCACTCAAATTTCATCCAAAAATATATGAAGGTAAGGCTCAATGATGAATTCAAAAATAGATGGAAATGCACTCTACAATGGATGACAACAATGATCCAAAATGATCTCAACTCAAATCAATCTCAACTCAACTCAACTGAATATTAACTCAACTCAAATCTTATAGAAGCATAAAGAGAATTATTAGAGACTCAATATGTTCTAATCTCAAAGCTCAATATCAACCCAAATTAGAATTATAGAATTGTTTGTTTCATGGGACTTGAACAATCACCTCACACAATCACTTGACTAGGCTCAATCAACTCAACTCAAGCAATCAACACAAGGGACAACTATTTCTAAAAAAACCCTAGTCCAATCATGTATCAACCAACTCAAATATTTCCAACAATGCTCAACCACAAATCTCACATAACAATGATACTCATGTTCTTTTCTAACAAAAGTTCCTTGCATAACCAATGGGCTTCAACAACTATGCTTATAAAACAAGGTTTAAACACAAATATCAAACCAAAAAACCTTGAAGCATTAAACCAATCACTTTAAAAAAGGAAACCACAATCAATCCTTTTCTCTCCAATGATATTTCAAAAATCAACCACCATAACAAAGTCAATGGAGAATATTGCTCATACCTTTTGATGCCTTATTGGATGTCCACTAAATCTGCCACACTCAACAAACTTATTTTTTAACTTTCAATGAGGGTTAGAGATCATGATTAATACCACAACAATAATATTCAAATAACACCTTATCACTCCTACTCAATAAGATACAACATGTCCCCTCACGAAAGAATTAATCACCTTTGAAAAAGAACAAAACAACCTTCACTTTTGAAACTCTTTATAAAAATAGAAATATATCTTTACATACAAATTATTTCTCCCTCTAAATAAGTTAATCAAATATCCCTCAAAATAATATTTCCAACGATATATAATATGATATACTTTCAAAAGGAGAAACACCAAAAATATCTCTTTTTCTAAACATGCATCACAACCCTTATTCCTCCTAGGACAAATTTAGACAAAATAAATTGTATTAAAAAATTATTAACTTGCATCTGTCCCTAACGGGATTCGATTTCATGACATCTCCTTGCTTAGCACTTTAACCACAACCAACCTACCATTGGACCACACACCCTCACGTGTCCAAATGGACACGAACAAAAACTTATACCATAAACTTTTGCACCCTTCGAAAAACTTAACAACGCTTCAAGCACTTCAACAAAGCAAATAACCATAGTGGGACTCGATCGTAGGACCTCCTACGTAAAAAACAGTGCATGAAACACTAGGCCAAATATGCCTATGCATCTTATTAAACTCCACAAATTATTTTCAATATACCAAAGTCACACTTCTCTCTCTTTTCGCAATTCATTCTCCAATCGAAGGCATTCGAAAAAATAAGCGCTAGAGGTCATGAAGTCTAAGATTTTTTTGGCATAAATATACATATTTCATATTTATTTAGACATCAGTGCTATAAATTAATATAGCCTTTCATCCTTTATTTAGTCGGCGCTAAAATTAATATATTTAAATTTAAAATTAAAATTAAAATTTAAAATAATTTATAATTTAAACTAAATATTTAAAAATAAATATATCCATCACAGGGGCACCTTTTTCAACGAAACAAAAAGCCAATTTGGGTTTTAAGAAAAACCCATTTCAAATCTGCCATCCATGGTTTTAAATAAAACATTTTATTTTATCTACCTTGGTTTTCACAAAAACCCTATATATATCCATGCTCTCCAAAATATCAGAAATGCTTATTTATGAAATGCTTTGGCCACCAAAACTTAATGTGATCCATGTGACATCAATGATACATGTGACATCAATGAAAACATAAAATAACTCGAATTGCCAACAATATTCCCCTTTATCATTGATGGCAACACTTCTAATGCAAAAACCACAATCACTGCAGAAAAGTCTCTGATTATATGGTTGAGGATAGAGGTAGAATGAAGTGGAAATAAATAAGGATTCAGGGATTTCAAGTGGAATAAAATGATATTTGTAACATTATCGAACAACAGTTTATCCCCATGAGACCTAAGGATGATCAAGTGACCTGGGCTCCTACGGAAAATAGGTAGTTCACTATTAAATCAGCTTACAAGCTTCTACTTGATGATGGGGATTTTGTCCTCCAAAAGGACTTAGCTTGGATAAAAATTTTAATTCCAAAAATTATAGTCTTTTCATGGTTGGTTATCCAAGGAAGAATTCTAACCATTAATAATATGATGCATAAAGGTATTTGTATCACTAATCTCTATTATCTGTGTAGGGCTAATTGGGAGACCATTTATCACATTTTCCTTGAGTGCCCTTTTTTCTTGACTGTCCTAAGTGGGGTTTTTCAGGCCTTTAATATTTCCTGGGTTAAACCAACCACCATACTTGATTTGTTCGTCTAGTGGCCTTACCCCTTTTCAATCCAAAGACTTAGATACATGTGGAAAATTTGTCTCAATCACTATCTTTGGTAGGTGTGGTTAGAAAGGAACCATAGAGTCTTTAATGAGTCTATCCATGATCATCAAACTATAATTGCCAGGATCCTATCCTTTTCCAATGAGAATGTGAACCTTATCCCTTTTGATAGCCGTAAACCTCATTTGCAGGAGACCATGATTGCAAAATATTTAAGCTTAACCTTGTTAGATGAGTTTGTGTCTAGGGTAGTCAACCCCAGAGCCAATGTTAAGTGGTCCCCACCTCCTACGGGTTGGTTTAAGCTTAATTTTGATGGAGCAACTAAGGACAATCCTGGAAGAGCAAGCGTTGGTGACATTGTACAAGATCATAATGGGAATATGATGCTTGTATTTTTTGAATATTTGGGAACAAGGACGAAAAACAAAGCTGAAGCTAGAGCTATGTGGAGAGGCCTTCAAATGACTCAAGACTTAGAAGGCAATTTGATCATAGAATGAGAATCTATGTATGTTATAAATCTCCTTAATAATTGGAAAACACCTCTTTGGAGGATTAAAACAATTTTTGAAGAGGCTAGGATCCTTTTCTAGGGAAGACAGGACAAAAAAGACCAACATGTCTTTCGGGAAGCTAAGAAAGTTGCTGATAAGCTGGAAAATTTGGGTGTCGATGGTGACAAACTTTTCAAATGGGAACGCGATGTCCCAAGCAAAGTAGAGGAGCTTATTCAACAAGAATTCCAAGAATGATAGTTGAATTTACCAACAGGGAAGGCACTGTAAGTTTGAAGGCTATGAGTATTCCTGTATCTTTTTTGAAATGGACTCACAATAAAAATTATTCGAGTTGTTAGTCTTGGTGGATGCTGCATGGAAATACCACAAAGACTAATTGGGATAGTCACATGTCATATAACATGGCTCCTAGTCATCTTAGTAATTTGAGGTTAATTGATAATCATAGGGCAGGAAAGAAACAACAATATAAGACTTCGAACTAGAGCCATGTGGACCACTAGATAGCCACCGCCATAAATATAGCTAGCAGGCTCACTTCTCTAAGGCTGATTGGCCAAGATGGGATGTGGTCCCAATGCATGTAATATACGGAAGAAAGCGATTACCAAAGAATTATTAAGAGTAAATGTCAATACAAAGCTTGTGGGAGTTTTTTTAGTACTCTGCTATGTGTGTATGTATCTTTTTGTTTCTCCACTGTTTCAAGGAAGGGATCTGTGTCTATTTATTTTTTTGTAATTATGATGCAGGTGTGTTTTCTTGGGGTATACCCAAAATGTTGTATGGGAATTTTTTTTTAATAACAAGCTATGTTCCTTACTGGATGTAATGGCTTTGGTGGCATGTAGATTTTACATATATAGGATCCTTAGTAAGGACATGTTCATCAACAACCCTAGGCTGATTTTTGTAAAAGGTTTTGGGTCAACCTGTAAAACTTGGTATTAATGTTATAGTATCTTATCTACCAAAAAAAAAACATCTCTGAGAATCAAAGCTGCTCCCCCTGACTCAATACTCTCTATTGAGGCTGCTCCCCCTAACTCAATTCTCTCTTTGGAGGCTACTCCCCCTAACTCAATGCCCTCCCCCTTACTCAAATATCTCCCCTTTGACATCAATGACAAAAGGGATACCTATGGGGCTAAAATATATGACTCTTAAGCTTAGCCCCCTCACCACCTTCTCTCTTGAGGTGATTAATTTTTGGGTGGGAGTACTTTTACTCCCATATTTATTTCCTCTTTCAACTTCCTTCCATATTTTTTTGATATGCTTCTCTTGATGAATTACTTGATCTTCTTGTCTTGAACTTGTTTGACCTTCTTTTCTTGAACTTGTTTGACCTTCTTGTCTTTAACCTGTTTGGAATTGAGTCTTACACCATTTTGCAATATGTCCAAAGTTATTATAGTAAATAGATGCACCAAAAAAATTAATCAAAAGATTATTGATTCAACATTAGGAATAGCTTACGAAATAATAAGCTTAAGTAGATTACAAAATAGGTTTACTAACCACTTAGCTTAGGAAGCGCTAACGGTGGTTGTAAATAGAATATGCTAACAACCTAACTAAAATATCATAGGATATTTTAGTTACTAACCTTAGTTAACTAGGAGATATTTTATGGAACAGTAAATATCTCCTATGGTAAAAAGTAGATGTAATAACCTATGTAGTATAATGCAATATACTACCTATTTTACCCTAACATCCCCCCTTTATTACATTACTTTGATATACAAAGTCTACTTCGGAACAACTCAAATTTGACACGTCCAAGTGCCTTTGTGAAGATGTCAGCAACCTGTTCGTCGGTGGGAATGTATTGGAGCTTGATCCTGTGTTTAGGAACTTCATCACGAATGAAATGACAATCTGTGTCAATATGCTTTGTGCGTTCATGATGGACTGGATTCTTGACCAAGTTCAAAACACCTGAGTTGTCGCAAAACATGTGAATAGGAAGTTTCTTTGGTAGGCCCATGGTAGCCAAGATGCGACTTAACCATATCGCTTCACACACAGCTCCACGTGCAGCGTGATATTCTGCCTCAGTTGAAGATAAAGCAACCACCTATTGCTTTTTACTATGCCATGAGACAGGACCAGATCCAAGATGAAATACATATCCTGATGTTGATTTTCTATCATCTAGGGATCCAACATAGTCAGAGTCAGTGTAACTCTATAAGAAGAATGAGTTATTCTTCTTATACTCTAGACCATATTCTACACTACCCTGAATGTAGTGAAGAACCCTCTTAGCTACTTTCCAATGAGAGACCTTTGGTTCCTGCATGAACCGAGAAAGATAGTTTACAACATAAGTAATGTCTGGTCTAGTATTGGTCAGATAGATGAGGCTTCCAATCATCTATCTATATAGCGTGCCATCTACCTATGGTGAGTCATCATACCATGATAACTGAAGCCCTGATTCCATCGGTGTTGCTTTGGGCTTACAATCAGTCATACGATATTTTTCTACTAAAGTCTTGGCATACTTTTTCTGAGTCACCCTAAGATGATTCTTCTTATGTTCTATCTCAAGGCCAAGACAGTAGTGGAGAAGTCCAAGATCTGTCATATCAAATGACTCTTTCAAGTCATCCTTCACGACGTTAATCAATTTCTCTGAATTTCCAGTGATGATCGGATCATCTACATATAATACAAGAATCACTATTTCAGAACCTGTGTTCTTGATATAGAGATTTGCATCCGATGGACTTCTCTTGAATCCATGTTGTAGTAGGTGACTATCCATTTTGATGTACCATGCTCTTGGGGCTTGTTTTAGCCCGTATAATGATTTGACCAACTTGCAAACCTTTTGCTCATGGCCTTCCTCAAAAAATCCTGGAGGTTGAGTCATGTATACCTCTTCTTTTAAGTCACCATTTAGAAAGGCACTTTTTACATCCATCTGATGTAATTTCCATCCGAACTGTGCTGCCATAGCACAAAGAACTCGAATGGTGGTCATCCTTGCAGTGGGTGCAAAGGTTTCCTCATAATCAAGGCCTTCCTTTTGAGCATAGCCCTTCGCCACAAGATGGGCCTTATGCTTGTCTATGGTGCCATCTACCTTATATTTGACTTTGTAAACCCATTTGCAGCCTATGGGTTTCTTTCCTTTAGGCAAATCCACCAGCTTCCATGTTTTATTCTTCATGAGGGAATTATGTTCAACATCCATAGCTGCCTTCCACTGAGGCAGTCTAAGTGCTTCATCAATTGTAGAAGGTTCATTTTCATCATATGATGACATGTAAACCCTCTCCTCATCAATTTCCATATCATCTCCACTTTCTAAATCTCTATCAACAGAAAGCTCTTGAAAATCTGCACAAAGATCATCAACTGAAGTAGATGCTTCTGCCTTTCTCTATCGAGACATGCTTCGTGTCTGTGGGCGATTGAGAGTGAGATCAGGTGGTGAAGTGAGTTTGGAATCTTTCATAGTACTTGTATACCATTTTGGAGGCTTTTTCTATTGTGGAGGAGGAAGTGGTTGTTGCTCCTCATCATCCAGGTATACTGATGTAGTGTTAGATGTGAAAGCTTCATCAAACACTACATCTCTACTAATATGTATTTTCTTGGTGAATGGATCTATCAACCGATAGCCTTTTGAGAATTCATCATATCCAAGAAAAACACATTGTAGGGTCTTCTCATCTAACTTCTTTCTTTTCTCCTTAGGTATATGCATAAAAGCCTTACACCCAAATACTCGTAGATGAGATATGGAGGGTTTCCTTCCACTCCATGCTTCTTGAGGAGTCATACCTTCAAGAGCCCATGTGGGTGCCCTATTTAGAAGATATACTGTAGTTGTTACAGCTTCAGCCCAATAAATGTGCTCAAGATTGGCTCCCTTAAGCATACATCGAACCATTTCCATAATGGAACGATTTCTTCTCTCAGCAACTCCATTTGACTGAGGAGAATAGGTTGTTGTTAACTGTCTTTTTATCCCATGTTTCTGCAAAAATGAGGAAAATTATTTTGATGTGTATTCCCCCCTCGATCTGAACGGAGGGTCTTTATGAAACATCCTGATTCTTTCTCAACAAGTTTCTTGAACTATTGAAAATAGTCAAATGCTTCAGACTTCAACTGCAAGAAGAAGACCCACATTTTTTGTGAGTGATCATCTACAAACAATTGAAAATACCTTTTTCCTCCACAACTAGTAGACATAGGACCACACAAATCTGTGTGAACTAACTCCAAAGGTACCTTAGCTCGAAAGGAGCTAGGTTCAAAAGGTACTCTATGTTGCTTTCCTGACAAGCAATCTGAGCACACTGGCAAAGTAGATGAAAGAGTAGGCAGTCCTTTCACCATTTGATATTTATTGAGTTCTAGTAAATACCCTGAGCTTAGATGCCCAAATATCTTATGCCATAGAGAAGTGGCCTCTTTTGTTGTTACTGCCATTGCAGTATGTGGTGAGGTAATTGCATCTAAGGTGAACAAACCATGTTTGTAAGAACCCGTTGCTATCTGTTTTCCTTTCTGAGTGATAAAGCAACGTTTCTTTTCTTGGTCCACTTTGAAATTGACATTCATGTTGTTGTCCAGGATTTGTGGAACTGACAAGAGATTATTTTTCAATCCTGGTACATAAAGAACTTTTTGAATCTTACATTCTCCATCTGGAAGGGAGACAGAAACACTTCCTTCTCCCTGAACTCGATAGGTCTTATCATCAACAATGGTCACTGGTCTACCTTCTCGAGCCTCAAATGTCTCAAACCAGGACTTATCGCCAGTCATATGCTTACTAGCGCCTGAATCTATGTACCACACAGTATCCTTATGAGGGGAATCTATATGAGTCATGAGCACTTTGTGTGCTCATTCAGAATCCGAACTAGAATCTTCAGCGGTAGCAATATGTCCCTGTTGCTGCTTGTTCTTGTTCTTTGGTTTGCCTTTGCCCTTCTTTTGTCCTTGTTCATTGGGCGGTTTGTTCTTAAACCAACATCTCTTGGTTTCATGAGTGTCCTTATCACAAATTTTACAATACTGCTTCTTCTTCTGAGTTTCTTTGCCTTTACCCTTGTCTTTGTTAGAAGAAGATCCTTTCTGTTGATTCCACTTTTTCTTTCCACTTTGCTTGTTTGAGAAAAGTGCATTGTTGGATGCCTCATCTCTTTGGAGTTGATTAGCTTCTTCAGTTTGAAGTAAATTTACCAACTCTACAAAAGTCATTGTCCTCCCAGAGACTTGTAGTGATGTGATCAACATTCTATAGGAGTCTGGAAGAGCCCTCAAAATGATTGAGGTCAGGACTTTGTCTTCCACTTTTTCTCCTAAGGCTTGCAGTTTTGTTTTTATATCTGCCACTCTGCAGAGGAATAGCTCTACTGTCTCTCCAGATTTCATATGAAGAGTATGAAGTTGTGTTTGAAGGTTAAGAATTGTTGATTGATTCTTTCCTTCAAAAATGGTTGCTAAGGCATCCCATGCCTCCTTACCATTTTTAGCTTCACTTATATGAGGTTGTATGTCATCAGTAATAGCTAGCAAGATCAATAAGGAAAGTCTTTTATCCTTTTTATCATATGTTGTCTGATCTGCTCCTGGTGATGTGGGTCTAGAATCAGTGCCATCCACTATACCCCACATCTCCTCTACAGTTAAAATAGCTTTCATCTTAGTTTTCCAGGCAGAATAATTTGAACCTTTAAGCATTTGGCTCTCATTGAGATACTTGTTTATCATGGCCATGGTGAAGGTTTCAAATTGATGTGACTAAGATGACTATATCTTGCAGTATACCCTCAAAAGAGTATATGGAAGATTTTAATTTGCTCTTTAAGATATTTAATGGCACCTGCCTTAACACCCTTAACAAGGGATGAAAAGTTTGAGGAAATTAAGCCAAACAAATAGAGCAAATTAAAGGGGTAGGTTTTGGAAGACTTCTGATTTTGCTCTCTAGGATATTTAATGGCACCTGCCTTAACACCCTTCAAGAAGGATGGAAATTTTGAGGAAATTAAGCCAAACAAAGAGAGTGAATCAAGGTGTTTGGATTTTGACCTTTGATGGGGAGTAAAAATTGACTTGTTTAACCTCTGTGCAAGGTGTAGCACGATTTTAGTGAAGTTTGGGTTTATGAAATGCTCTTCAATGTTCTTATGATTGTTTAATTGCACACAAAAAACATGATGGTTAGTGCAATAATAAAAAAGAGAGCAACCCAAATTTTTATCACTATAGGTGTCGGATGCAACCGAAAATGCACCTAGTGTAGTCAATTAAAAAAAGGTGTCGAGTACAATCGAGAATGCACCTTTCTTACTCTGAAATATCCCCCTTTTTCTTTACAATTTTGCAAAAAAATAGAATCACAAAATGTGACTTCTATCCCCCCTTAATTTTTACAAAATGAAGAAATCGAGCACTCCTTTCAAGACAAGTCGACACACGACCCGCGTTTGAAAGGCTTCCAGACTAGTCGACACACGACTTTGGTTTATGTCTTCAACACTTAAGCATGAGGATCAAAAATTAGGTTCAAAATATTTCTCAAGTTTACAACAAAAAATTTGCAATTTTATGTCTTATATCTCCTTTGTGAAGGAGAAAACAAAAGCAAATTTTTTATTTTGTTGCAAAGAAAATGACCTTTGTCCTTGCCCAATGTTTTTAAATCTCTTTGTTTTGCAATAGAAGTTTTGAGTTTCTATGTCTTTTTATCTCCAAAAATGTGTGAAGAAAACTATAGAACTTTGAGAATTTATTGCAAAAAAAATGTTGAAGAAATCCTTTGATTTTGCAAAAAAAAATGTGTTCCTATGTCTTTTTATCCCCAAATTGGAGAAAACACAAAAATTGGAGTGGAACTTATTGCAAAATAATTTGGTTTAATTTTAAGAATCTCTAAGTTCAAAAAGCTAAGAAAATATTTTTGAAGACTAAATTTCTTTATAATGGAGCAAAATTGAAAAAAAATCAATTCAAATGGCTAAAAATTGATATTTTTAAGCAATTTAAACTATATTATAAAAAAATATCTAAAAAAATATTTAAAAAAAAACTTTAGAACTTTAGAAATATTTAAAAAAAATAATTAAAAACCAAATTTTTTTTAAAACCTTTTGAATGGCGTCGTGCGGGCTCGAACACGCGACCTGCGCCCAAAGACTGGTTGCCTCCACCAGTCGAGCTACCATGGCCGATGGGAAGGGAAGTGAATATCCTTCCCTTTCAACTGTTTCCCTCGTGCAAGCGGGGAAAAGTGGGATCTGTCCCACATCGCCTGTGAAGGCGATTTTTGGCTTCTTAAAAGAAGAAGCGTACGAAGTCTTTGTTGACTGCCTTTGGGCAGTTGGATTCAACCTCTTTTGCTACCCAAACCAACCAATAACTTGACGACATGTCAACAACCACTCGCCTTTCGCCACGTCAGTTTCGCCTCATACATGCCACATCATTCGAGTCAGATCCAATGGTTGTCGAGTCAGCTGCCAGGTCACCTCTTTGTTGTCTACCATGTGTCACCCTGGTATTGGTCCTCGCCATGTGTCTCACCCAGTAAGGCCACGTCAGCTATCCACGTGTCACCTCGATGTGTGTGCCATGTGTCCAATCTAGGTCACCCATTGGCAGTTTGATTCGGCCATGTAGGCAGTCTAGGTGGCTCGATCCATGGTCTACTGGGAGGGGAGGGCGCTCCTACCCTCTCGGTGCTCCCAATCGATAGGGGCCACATGGGGGTGTGAGGGTGCTCCTGCCCTCGATGTGCTCCCACTGGAAGCTCTATGGGGGCGTGGGCCCTATGGGCGGGAGCCGAGCTAAGGCTCCTGCTCGCCACGGGAGCCGAGGTGGTCGATCGACTGCTGAGCTCGATCGATAGTAGAATGATGTCGATCTGTCGGCTCTGTGAGGGTGGTCGATCACCGTGCTCGCCTCGGGTCGTGGCCTATCAGGTCTATGACCTGTCAGGTCTGTGACCTAAGAGATCGGGTCGTAGCCCGATCTGGCCGATCCGCATGCGAGTCGACTCCTATGAGCTGGCCTGCGAGGCGATTCCTATGGGGCCTATGGCCTGGTCGCTCCCTCAGCCATCGAGCTCGCCTATTGAGGTGGGTTGGGTGGCTTCCAAATATCACCAGCTCGTCCTTCGGGCGAGCTAAAAAAGTTGGCTCTGATGCCAATGTAGTAAATAGATGCACCAAAAAATTAATCAAAAGATTATTGATTCAACATTAGGAATAGCTTACGAAATAATAAGCTTAAGTAGATTACAAAATAGGTTTACTAACCACTTAGCTTAGGAAGCGCTAACGGTGGTTGTAAATAGAATATGCTAACAACCTAACTAAAATATCATAGGATATTTTAGTTACTAACCTTAGTTAACTAGGAGATATTTTATGGAATAGTAAATATCTCCTATGGTAAAAAGTAGATGTAATAACCTATGTAGTATAATGCAATATACTACCTATTTTACCCTAACATTTATTGAAATTAAAACACTTGATATTGTAGCCTTTATATGGTACCCATATCCTAAATTCTTTCTTGAAATAATTTCCATATCCATTCCTTTTTCATGACCATTATGACCATGACTTCTGATTTGTGTAGCTCTAAAACCAAAACTATGTTGATCATTTTCTTTCAACTGAGAAGGTCTATGACCAATCCTATTGCATAAGAAGCAATGTCCCTGAAAACCATACCTTATTCCTTTAAAGTTTCTTCTAGAAAAATCAAACTTCTTTGATCCATGGATCCTATAGTGTATAGCCCTATGTCCAAATTCATTACAAGAAAAACAATGTCCTTGAAAAGCCCTTTTTTCATGTCTTGGTTCCTCATACCTTTCTTGACCATTATCCTTATGATCATTTTCAACTTGTGCATTGCATCCTTGAACCTTATTTGTAGTATCTAAATCCTCTTCCTTAGTTTCTTCCTTGATTTCCTCTTCAAGAATTTCTTTTCCTTTTTAACTTGATTCACCTATCTAAAAACAAGATTCAAACTAAATATTAGGAGCCATAGGAACTTTAGAAATTTCTTCATAAAACTTAGGTGCTTCCTTGCTTTCATTTGTTATAACTTCCTTTCCTTTTGAGTTTGATTCCCCAAACCTAAAATATGAGACCTTTAGTGATTTGGGACCTTCCTCTTCTTTCTCTTCATTTGTATCAAATAGGAAATTGGAAATAGGAAATTGGCATCCATATTTATTATCTCTGAAATACATGTTTCCTTCTTAGTGAAAATATCTTGACCTTTTGAGTCATGTGATGGATCAAACTTCTCAAGTATGGAACATCTCAGTTCTTTTAGATTCTCCTTAACCTCTTGTAGTTGCTCATGGATATCATTGAAGTCTTCCTTTATATCAATTGAGACATCTATATTTATTACAGTGTTCTATTGCTTAACTTCTTCTATTTGGAGTGAATGTTCTTCTTCTACTTCTTTTATCCCATAGAAAAACCCTTCTTCATATTCACTGTCACTAAGATCATTATAATCTTCTAAAGCAAATAAACTTTCATGATTTCTTTGAACATGCATGTTTCCTTGATGTGTCATATCATCTTCACTATCACTGAAACCATTGCAATATCCTGATCTGTGATCTCTTTGACCACACACAAAGCACTGTTCTATTTCATATTCTATTCCAAGGAATAGATGTTCTTCCTTTTCATCATCTGACTTGTCTCTATAATTATGATCTGAGCTATCACTTGCTTCTGTAATTTAGTAAGTTTTCTTTATCTTATAAAAACTTTTCTTCTTCTCATACATGTTTTGCTTGAATATGTCATCTTTGTCATGCTTATGCTTTCCATATTTTCTTATGTTATCCTATTTTTCATCATCGTTGTTTTATTCATGTGGAAACTTGTGTGCATAGTGACCAAAATCACCACACTTGTAGCAATTGACTTTCTTCATATCCCTAAAATTTCTTAAGTCCCTTTTCCTTTTGATGAATTTAGCTTCCTCATAATTATCTATGTAGAAACCTAAATCATGTCATGCTTAGGGGAGCTACTCACATAGACACATCCATAAGATCATAAGACATAATCTTGGACTTTTCAAGCATCAATAGTGGTTCTTACCACTCATTTGGGGCCTTTTCAATCCATCCAATATTAGCTACTCAATTTAAGAGCGACCAGATCTTAGTCACTCAAGCCTAGAGTAGTCAAACCTTAGCTACTACAGATGATATTGGCTAGATCTTAGCCACTGGAGACAACAGTGGCTAAGCCATAATAAGTAGTTTGTTGATAAACAAGCCTAATCTCAAGTAGAAGTGGCAGTTTGCATGCAATAAAGGTGAGCGGGAGTGACTTTGCATTCCTTTTTATGACCAGTTCACATAGGAGGTTTGAGTTTGCATTTAGACTTAAGTTAACTGACCTCCCAGCACAAACAAAGGGATAAAAAATTCTCATGCTAACGACTAGTTCACATAGAAGACTCAAGTGGGTAGTTAGATTTCAGTTAACTGGAATTCAAACATGGACAATGGACAAAATATTCTCATGCTAACTTGCACTATGCATGAGAAATTCATTTCTAGGGCTTGGACATAGACCTAGGATTTCACACTATAAAAGGTGCAATCCTAAGAGCACCAAAACATCCAGAGATCTTTTTCTTTTATCATATTAGAGAAAGACATCTTTTTGAGGAGAGATTTTGAGACTTGGAGAGTTCTATTTGAAATCACGTGTATGACAAAGCTCTAACGGATTGAAGAGCATAACACCTATTATTTCAACATCAGATACAGGATTTGAGCCATAGCTTTAGGGCAAAGAGAGCAAGGTTTACCTTAGGGGTCATTATATTGGATAGTGGCTCGCGGGCTTAGCTTAGGTTTTAGACATAGCATCTTTTATTCTAATTCTTTATGTTTTCATATCATTAACATAGATTTACATGATTTCATGGTATATTTTAATCATATTTCCATTACATTATTTTATTACTAACAACCTCATCCTAGGAGGCAATCTCGAACACCTAAATGTGTGTTGTTGTTTCATTGCTTGTAGGGCCATAGGTACATTAGACAAAGTTTGCAACATACAAGAGCAAAAGGGATCCCTCTAGGAAATAGACCTAGAGAAGGAGACATCTATAAGCCCTCATACATTTTCATGTGCAAAATTAGGAAGCTTTTATAAGCACACCACCACTTTGCAGAAGGAGAACTCTTTGCCTATTTTTAACTTATAGTATCGAAATGGGTATCCCTAAGAGGGACCAAAATGTAACCGAGCTTCAATATCAATAAAGAGATCCATATTTTTTATTTCTTGTTATATGCTTTTTCTTCTTGTCTTCCATTTCATCTTGGGTTTTTAAATAACATTGCAAGTAGGGTTAAAAAGGGGACTAGTGCATGCATTATCAAGGTTGCTATAGATGGCGATCACGGTGGGACCACCACTAATTTTTCATTTTTTTCTAGAATACTAACTTATTTTTGTGTGCAGGTCTAGCCGCTCTGAGCTACAATGGCCATAAACTAGCCACTCTGAGATTCAACAACCAATAGAGCTTAGTCGCTCTGAGCTACATCGACCAAGAACCAGCCGCTCTGATCGATAAGGGCCAGAACTAGAGTGCAGTAGAGGTCAAAACACCAACTCTCTAAGCTAGATAAAAGGTTGGTATAGCTTCTCTAATATTTTACAGATTTCTATGTGCTTCTATGTGTCTAATGCATAGAACTTAAAGCACATTTATATTTGGAAATTGAAGGAATAAAAGAAGAAAGAATTAATCATTTTGTATATCTTAGATCTTCTTTTAAATTTTCCACTAGGTGTTGCTAGGAATAGTGGCTTATGCCCAAATATTTCACCCTAGAATCTAAAGTGCTAGACATTGTATGTTTTTTGCTTGCTTTGAGGCCCTTCTAGAGGCCATAGTTGCACGAAATAAAGTGTGCTCATACAAATCATAGTAGTTCATGCATATTTCTGAATATTGAAATGTATTTTTGCACTTAGGCATATAGGAAAGATTCATTGCTGCTATATGATGCACTTTATGTTACACAATCTTGAAATGAACACCACACACACACATCTCATTTAAACATTGGGGAGTTGGAATACGTCACCAACCTTCAATTCAGTTGAGTGATGTTGGAATTCATCTCCTTCCACTGGTTTACCCCCTAGAGCTTCCTATAAATGGATTGAGAAACTTACTAATAGTGACACTAAGTTACTTGTGTTCAAACTGTCTCCCACTGTTGGAACAATCATTTGTTTAGAGTGGAAGAGCTAGGCAAACCCTCCATTAGGTCTTCGATGGTGTACCCTAGCTTCTTTTGAGAAAATCATGTTTGGCATGAGTGTACTTGATTGTCACTATGTATAAGTCTTCTCATTCTTAATCCAAGAATAAGAGCAAGAAATCAAAATAACAACACATCAAAACACACCAAACAGTCTAGGGCACACTTAAATCGGTAATCAAGATAAATATTTGCTTGGTATTATGTGGTTAATCCTAAATTACAACTCAAAAGATCAATTCATAAGACAACATGGTCAAAACAAGAAGTAAGCACCCTCGGTATGATACCAAGGGAGAGATAGAAGCAACTCATACCCATAGGCAAAGTCATAGTAACATTGAATGACCTACCCGTAAGACCATGAGACATAGCTCCACGAGCCTAAGGGGTGATAACTCAACCCTTGGGGGATCTCCTCAAGAAATCCCAATTCAGTAGCCACATCATGGAACAAATTCGCATAAAAAAGAGATGCTTCATAGCCATCCTCATCAAGGAGACATGAGGAGACCTCAAGGGCCTCCTCTAAACACATAGAAACATCTCAAATATGTGAGTAAGCTTCAAGGTTTCTTCCTCACATAGACATAAAAAAGGTTCTAAGACTCATTCTTCACATAGGGATGACAAGATTGCCACATCTCCATCCACATGGAGAAAACATGTTACCACAAAGCCCTCTTCATCAAGAAGGCAAACAAGAATTGCAACACCTTAAGACTCACAAGAAACATATGAAACATGTCTGCCCACTGAAGGGTAGGAAACTAGAGCTACATATAGCCATGGGAATCAAATAGAAGAAAACCTTCACACAAAAGGAAATATTCCCATAGACTATGACCTCATAGGAGTGAATGGCACCCCATGGGACCAGCCATGGAAAATAAGACAACTAGATGGGTTGGATCGGTTTCCTACACAACCAACTCAAATAATTGTAGCTACTAAGAACTTTACATATGGAAGCTCATGAACTATGACTTCTAAACACATCTCTTAGTCTGGGGGTACCTCAGAGCAACCCCGTAGTAGACGCATGGATTTTGATCATAGGGATACTCAATAGTACACTAAACAAGTCACATTAGCTAGCAAGAGTATAGATACAACAAAAACCTCCTCGAGGAATCTATGAGTCAAGACAACAAGAACAGAGTCAGATAAACATGAGTCTTCTATGATAGCAAAAACTAACTGAATGAGGTCATTATAAAATGCATTACGTAGGAAGAGAGAGCTATTAGAATCTCTCAAACAAGAGAAACAAAGAGAAGACTCTTGTGCCAACATGAGAAACATTTAAGAGAGCAGGCTGAGCAGATAGCTCTTAACAATTTATAGATAAATAGTGGTGACCACCAAAGAACAAGATGCACTGACTCACCTAAGGAGAGGTGCACTATACAAGATAGCCCATAATGAAATACCCTACCAAATCATGAATGAAATCCAACTAATGGGAGAAGGGCAAGCACAACATATCGAGATCATAATCCTAAGTCCCCTCGTAGGAGGGAGGAAAATAGAACAAATAAAATGGATAGAGAGTTACCTCCATTGCCAATGTGGATAGGCTTACAAGAGGAGGAAATCCATGCATCAAAGGCATTTCAAGAGCTTTCTAAAAATATGAAAACCTTTGAGAAACAAGAGGTAGCTAGGAACTCACCAATGTTGAGCAAGATACACAACCAACCATTGTGCTCATCCATCCCTAGCCCTCCATATCCTAAGCACTTTGAGATGCCTAGGCTAGAAAATTTTAAGGGTGAAGAGGATGCACAAGAGCATGTCACCAACTTTATCAATGCTTGTTTTCATATTGAAGACAATGACACTCTTATGCTAAGAACATTCATAATGACATTTTTAGGTGTTGCCACTCAATGGTTCAACAAACTACCTAAGCATAGCATAACCAACTTTGAACAACTAGTAAACGCATTCTTGAAGCATTTCTCCTTTGGTGCTAAGAAGAAGGTGAACCTTTTAGACCTAGACAACTTGAAACAATATGATGACGAGCTAGTAATGGATTATGGGAATAGATGGAGAAAAATAATGGCAAAATTATCATTCTCCATTCCCAAAGAAGATATCATTCGCATGTTCACCAAAATTTTCTCTAAACACATCTCCCTCTTGCTACAACTTCAGAAATATCCTTCGTTTGAGGAATCTTTGGCACATGCTAAGCTCATATAAGAAATAAAAGTAGATGAGGGAACCATTAAACTCTAAAACAAAAATGAGTATAACAATAATGGTAAGAATGACAAGTATAAGCATAAGCAGGCCAATCCTGCTCTAGTCAATCAAGTCGTATTGGCTACACCCAAGGATGAGGGTGCACAACAATCCTAGAACTATCAAGCACATCCCCACTAGTAAACTATGACCAAAAGAACAATTAGGGTAGAAATCGAGAACACAAGCTGCCTCATTATTTCATGCCTCTGAAAGAATCAATGCAATCAATATTTAATCAATTGAGCGAGGCCAGGAGGATCATATTTCTTTATGTACCTTTTATAGATCCCAACCATCCTAAGCCAAAAGTATATAGGGAAGATAAATTTCACCCTTATCATAGGATATCGGGGCATGAAATCGAGGCTTACGTCAGGTTTAAGCATCAAGTGCAAAACATGATTATTGTGGGAGAGCTCAAAGTTGACAAACCATTGGCTCTCGATAATAGGGACATGGGTATATACAGAAATTCATTACCTAATCATGAGGCCCCTCAAGAGCAAGGGGACCAAGTCAATCAGGTTTAAGTTGACATACCTACCCATGGATGCATTGGGATGGTTGATATTGTTAACATAATAATAAGGACTAGGTGGTATGGTTAACTAAAACTGCCTACAGCTCCCATGAACATCCCAGCTACTCCTAGGCAAAGGTAATATAACCTTCTAGGTCCACCAACGTGACCTGTGGTAACTATTTGGAGTATATTGGAGCAAAACTTGCAGATGACTCCAACTAAATTATCCATCTATGATCTCATACAATAGTCCCCAAAGCATAGGGAGACTCTAATGGAGATTTTAAGAATGATTGAGCTCAAACCGCAATATGCAAATGCATTCAATCACTTTGTGGGACAAGTGCAAGAATGCTAGGAACCTGTAATCTAATTCTATGATCATGAGATTAAGATAGTTTTTTCTACCTTGCCAGACCCTCCACTGAACATTGTAGTGGTAATCAATGACTTACCTTTTAAGAGATTTTTGGTTGATATAGGTTCATAAATAAACATCATCACAACAACTACAATAGAGCACCTCAAAATTCCCAAGTCAAATATCATTCCAGGAGCTTACACATTGAGAACTTTTAATGATACTTTATGCAATACTGTGGGAATGATAGTCCTACCCATCAAGGTGGGGCACAAGACCATCCTCGTGATATGTCATGTCATGGAAGGAGCTATGCAGTACAACATCCTCTTAGGGTGCCCTTGGATAAGAGCCATGAATTTTTTACCTTCGATCTTGCACCAGTGTGTCAAGTATGTGCATGAGAACAAATTCTATGTGGTTCTAGCTGATGAGGAGCCTTTTAAATATGTTAATCAGGTGGACATTATAGGATAATTCATGATCCATTCTACTCACCTGTATGTGGCACCTTCATCCCCAACCACACAAATTAATAATGAAGACAAAGGGGTAAGAAAATACCCAGGCACATCAACACCTCTTGGTGCACTCAAGACAATCAATGCTTCTAAAGTACCATCAATGTCAAAACCAAAGGACAATAAAAATGTAAAGGCACCCTTAGTTAAGGAAGAAAGTCCCAAGGAAGTACCAATTGTAGCCATTGCTGAGATGCCAAGTCCTATGGAAGAGGAAGATCCTCAAGATCAAGATGAAGATAGTGACTATCACCCTGCTTTGCCAGTGTCATCTGTAGGGTCATCCACATCACATGCATCAATACATTTGGCAAGCATAGGCATAGGGGAGTACCTTGTGCAGAACATCACCTTTACACTTATTATTGAGTCTGCACAATATGTAGGAAGGCCTAAGGACTTGAGGCTACTAGTAGGAATAGTGGTTCCACTTGGAATTTCCCCAACCAAACTAATTTTATCTATGTCGGCCTAGACTTCGCTCATAAGTCTTCAGACATAGAAGAGGATGGTGATAAATTATTCACAGTCAATGTTCATTACCTATCTAACCTTGATTTTGCTCTAAGCTACTTTGAGTGTTGCCACAGGCATGGCTATGGCCTTGGCATATATGTGTAGGGACACATTCGTCCCTATGAGCCACTATATCAACTTCCCTCTGACATATTTGGATTAGGCTATTATAGCGAAGGTCGAGATAAATCTCTTATAGTAGAATTGGAAATATTAAGCATAGGGTTAGGGGAAGACATTGATTTCATTCCTTATCACCCCCTAAGAATAGCAAATTTGAGCAACAGACAAGTGGCCATGGTAAACATACTACCTCTAGAAACTTATAATCCAAACATCTCAATTGATTTCAACACAATAGGGTACAACTCATGGGATGAGGAGAATGGATATGAAGCAAGTGATGATGAGGCACAACTCGACTTAGCCTATCAGGGGCCTCGCTATTTACAAATATTCACATGGTCCATCCATTATGAGAGTGGATATACATCAGATGAAAGTGACTATGAATCAGAAGACTCAATAGAAAGATCTTACTTAGGCCTAAGCCATCAACCGTTGACTTTGGAGCAAGAGAAAAATGCAAATGGATTCTTCATAAGTGATGAGGAATATTGATGAGCACCAAAAATGCTCATATTTTGTACATATTTCTTTGATCAATATGCGGTTGTATAATAAGGATTGCGTACTTTTATGAATGATTATATAGATATTTGATATAATTATGCGTGTTATCTAATTTGTGTGCTTTTAGTATGTTTTGTGGAATTGCAGTTGATTTAGTTAGATTTGGAACGGTCGAGGTCCTTTTGATGGACCTGGCACTTTATTTCATCGGGGGTCAATGTAGAGAACATAGGCACCTCCCTACAACTGGAAGGCGCCAAGGGAACAAGCGCCTCCCTGCAATCGAAAGGCGCCAAACCAAAGATGAGAACCTCCCTACAGTCGAAAGGCACCAACTGAATGCGAGCGCCTCCCTGCAATCGAAAGGCGCCAACCAAAGACAAGTGCCTCCCCACAGTCGAAAGGTGCCAATAGAAGGCAAGCACCTCCCCACAGCTAGAAGGTGCTAATAGAAGGCAAGCACCTCCCCACAGCCGAAAGGTGCTAATAGAAGGCAAGCGCCTCCCTACAACCAGAAGGCACCGCGATAACAAGGTACCTTCCTCATAAGGAAGGTGCCACTGATTCTTTGCCCATTGACCAGATTTGAATGACGTGGATGGCAGTGGCTAGTGCAGTTCTAGCTCTGCATCATGCAGAGCTAAATTGGAGATAGCACCAATGTATCAAAACGTCTTACTGATGCCAGGAAAAGCATGAACCAAAATGAACATGCCGCCATCAAAACAGAATGCCAGACGTCGATTGCATTTACCAGACTATTCTAATTTAGTCTGGGAAGAATCGACTGTTGTAACCACTTCTGTAATAGAAGTTCTATGGGTGTGTTATATAAACACACGCAGATCATTTTGAGAAATATATAGAAATAATTAATAAAGATCCATTTAGAGTTACAGAAGATAGATTGTAATACGTTGATAAATATATTATAGTTCCAGAAGTTCTAAAGCACGTGTTCGATCGGGAAGAAGCTCTCTGGAGCCTGGGCCCACTCCAAGCCAGTATTTCTTCCCCATTTCCTTTTTGTTTATTTATTTTAATTAGTTTATTGCTTTCATAAGAACGTTCATTAGTTTGCTAGTTCCAGTATTTGCAGTAGATTTATTTTTAGGAATGTGTACATGATTTATTTCTATAGATTTAATTTTGTTCTTCTTACGTAATTTATTGAGGAGTGCGGGAATGATTGACAACCATTTCAAGAACACCCCCCAAATGTAGGATTAGCAGATTCACCTCCAGTGGTATTGTAGTAACCTAATTTTGACTCTTCGCAAGTTTATGAAGCTCCCTAGGTTGATAATTAAATGCATGGGCATGTGACAAAAATAGGAAACCATTCACCTTGTTTGGCCCACAACATTTTGGCGCCGTTGTCGGGGAAGCGTCTTAATTAGATTACTTACAATACCCTGAAACCTTCCATCTGACCTTGTATGAGTTCTTCGAGAAGAAGAGGACCTGACGGTCGCTTTATAAGAACTAATCCATCAGGACCTGAGTCGGTCGAGCATTTTGGATTTGAGTTAGACTCTCCCGACCTACCAAAAGTCCATTGGAGTGAGGAACCACACTTTGTGCAAAGTGCCACCTCATCCCATCAACAAGGGGATGAACGAATCATCATAAATCCCCTGTTTAATAGGACTCCTCTAGAGGAAGCCCTATTGTGGAAGGCTATGGAGGATCAGACGATCTCGCCAGACAACCTTAGAGCATTGACTCAAAAAGTTTTAAATGATCGAAAGGCCATAAATGCTGCATTAGAAACCACATTTCCCAAAAAAATGGTAGATAACGATGAAGTCTCATCTGGATTTAGTTTCCCAATAGAGGAGGGAGTAGGAGATACCAAAATGAAAAACATATCCCCTGCTCACCTTTCGTCCTTCAGAGGACACCCGATCGAGGACCCTGACCTATTTTTATTCAAGTTTGATGTTTTGTGCAGGTCTGTGGATTACAAATCAAACACGCAGAAGTTGAAATTATTTCCTTCTACATTAGACGATGCAGCTCTACGATGGTTCATCGGTCTAGGAGACAAACACATCACCACCTGGGACCAGATGAAGAAGCTCTTTCTAGAGCAATATCAAGATTTTGGGAGAGCAAGAGACTCCAGGGAGGAGGTCCTGAGCATGACACAAAGAGAATATGAGTCTCTCGAGGAGTATTGGGAGAGATTCAGCTTTAATCTTCAATGGTCCCCTCACTCGAAGCTATCTGATAAGTCCCTCAAAAGCATCTTCTTGAGGGGACTTACCAATGAGTCACTGGAGGCTCTCAACATGATCTCTGGAGGTGATGTCTATCAGCATGCTATGGATGACATCCGAAAATTATGTCGAAACTACTCGAGAAGGCGAGGCAAAATCATCACCAAGACCATGAAGGTGACTGCTTCAGTCACCAAAATAGAAATAGGCAACATGCTGGAGGATTTGAAGAGCGAAATGCTCTCATCTCTAGCACTGTAGATGGATACACTGCTGTTAGAAAAGAAGAAACAAGAAAATGATGCAACATTAGCCTATTTCTGCCCAAAATGCAGAGGAAGGCACGCAAAGAATGCATGTCCAAAAAACAAGGTCAGAGTATGCACAGTTTATAGGTTGAATCATAAAACTCGATTGTGCCCACAACTGCCCAGTAACCAGGAAGCGACTGAGAGCACGGAGGCCTACTTCATAGGCAATAGGAAGAGTTGGCCATAGCCCCCCATGGGGAATATACCAACCGAAATGCCATCATATGGGGGAGGGCCATACATGCACCAAGGACCCCCTCAACCACCTAATATGGGGTGGTGGGGACCATCACCCTGGACTAACGCACCCCCAGTAGCATTTCTAAATCAGTAGCCATGGATGCCATATCCATATCCTGGGTAGTAGTGGAGAGGCCACAATGCATGGAATCAGACTCCATAGAGTGTAGCACCTGCTCACATCCAACAGAACTTACCAGCATTGCCAGCAGTGAGACCTGCATAGCTACCAGCACAACCGATAGCAAACCCGAACAATAGAGTAAATCAGCCGGCATACAACGTAGAAGGTGAGATGTATCATATGTACAATATTCAGCTTAGATCAGGTAGGCAGCTAGGAGTAGAGACACCACCTCTGGTAGAAGAGGAGGAAGAAATAGTAGAGACACCTCCACTGGTAGAAGAGGAGGAAGAAATAGAGGAGACACCTCTGGTAGAAGAGGGAAAAGCACTTGAGAGAGCGGAGGCTCCATTTCCTAGCTAGCTACAGGAACAAAGAAAAACAACACAGCCAGAATTCGACATCTTGTCGAGCTTGAAGAATCTCACGATGACAATCCCATTATTTCAAGCAATTTGAGATGTCCCCATTTACACCAAGGCAATTAGAGAAATGTGTCTAAGGAGACCGGGATGAAAAGCTACCCAGACTATCAACGTCATGGGTAAACTGGTAGATCTAATGATGGGTGGAACACGTCATCCAAAGTATGCAGATCCAGGCAGCCCAGTGCTGACCGTAAAAATTGGAGGACATTCCCTGTCCAACACATTGGTTGACCTCGGGGCAGCCATCAACGTGATGCCTCAAGAGACCATGCAGAGGCTGCAAGCTCACGAACCTAAAGCCAACCACGATAGTGCTACAGTTAGTCGATCGATCAACCATGTCATCAGAAGGGATGCTGGAAGATGTGATCGTAATAGTTAGTGCATGGGAATATCCAGCCAATTTTTTAGTTTTGCAAACCAAGACCAGGCTGGGCGGTTACCCGCTCATTTTGGGGAGGCCATGGCTAGCAATAGCTGATGCTTACATCAGCTATCGGGATGGGCTAATGACCATCTCCAATGGGAAAAATGTCAAAAGGCTGACCATTTCATCGCCAGCTCAGTCTATGGACTCGACAGAAGAACCCAAGATCATCGAGCATGGAACTACGGAGTTGTCCATAATCCAGCCGGTGATGACCTTGGAGGAGGTGGCAGAAGAGGACGAGGATGGTGCTATCATGGAGTTTCTCCATGGAGAATCGTCCATGAAATACACGTTGGGCCAGGGAGGATATTAAACATCAACAATAGGTTGACGCCCACACAGCTAGAAAAATTGGAAGAGCTTCTGGTAAAACACCAGCAAGCATTTGCATGGGACTACGTAGATATGCATGGCATCAGCCCAAAAATATGTACCCATCGGATTTATTTAGATGACCAGGCAACTCCTAGTCGATAGCCACAGAGAAGGATGAACCCAACAATGAAAGACATTGTCAGAGAAGAACTGCACAAACTTCTGGCTGCCAAATTCATATATCCAATTTTTGACAGTGAATGGGTATCACCATTAGTGGTGGTCCCCAAAAAGAATAGGAAATGGCGGATCTGCGTGGACTACCGGGCGTTGAACAAGGTGACTAAGAAAGACCACTTCCCACTCCCATTCATCGATCAGGTCTTGGACACACTCTCAAGAAGAAAATACTTCTCCTTTCTGGATGGTTTCAGTGGTTACAACCAGATCCAGATAGGGGAAGAAGATCAAGATAAAACAACGTTCACCTATCCATGGGGAACGTTTGCCTATAAGGTATTGCCTTTTGGACTGTGCAACGCACCGACCACCTTTCAAAGGGTGGTGCTTAGCATATTCTCTGATATGATAGGAGATGGGGTGGAAGTATACATGGACGACTTCACCGCCTATGGAGAAACCTTCGAGGAGGCAATGACAAATCTGGAAAGAGTGCTCGACAGGAGCAAGGAAAATCATTTGTCCCTAAGTAATGAAAAATGTTTTATGATGATGCAAGAAGGCATCGTGTTGGGACACCACCTCTCTGCGGAAGGAATAAAAGTAGACAAGAGGAAGATCGAGGTCATCAGAGACCTACCTAGCCCCAGAACGTAGAAGGAGGTAAGAAGTTTCCTTGGATCAGCCGGGTACTACCAATGATTTATCGCCAAATTTAGTAAGATTGCCAAACCACTGCACACCCTACTTTCTAAGGACGTAGAGTTCAATTGGATGGGAGATTGCGAAGAAGCGTTCCAATTGCTGAAAGAAAAATTGATATCTGCATCGGTCTTGAGAGGACCGAATTGGGCCATACCATTCCATATTTACTGCGATGCATCTAACGGTGCGATCGGAGTAGTCCTCGGGCAGAAATACGACGAAGAATTTTATGCCATCTATTATGTCAGTAAAAACTTGGCGAGAGTAGAGCTCAACTATACAGTGATAGAAAAAGAATTCCTCGTAGTTGTCCATGCAATAAACAAATTCCGCCACTATATAATGGGATACAAGGTCTTCATCCATACGGACCACGCGGCTATCAGGTATCTGATGAGCAAGCTAGCCATTGGTGGCAGAATTATCAGATGGTTGTTGCTATTGCAGGAATTTGACATCACTATAGTCGATAAACCGGGCAAGGACAATGTCATGGCAGATTTTCTGTCCAGATTGATACCAGCAGATCATCAAGCAGTGGAAGATCAGTTTTTGGATGAACATCTGTTCGCTATTAGTGAACAAACTCCATGGTATGCAGACATAGCCAATTACTTGGCCATCGAAAGGACCTCACCTGCTCTCTCCTACCGAGAAAAGTAGGCGGTCATAGAGAAGAGCGCATCATTCCTTTGGATGGATGGTCTCCTATTTAAAATAGGATGGGACCAAATTATAAGAAGATGCATAGCAGAATAGGAGTTTTTAGAAGTGCTCAAGGCATGTCACGATGAGCCATGCGGAGGACACTTTGCAGGGAAACAAACTACCTACAAAATCCTACAAGTTGGGTATTTTTGGCCCACTCTGTTCAAGGACGCGACAGCGTATACCAACAAGTGTGACGAGTGCCAGAGGATGGGTAGACCAACCCACCGAGATGAAATGCCCTTGTAGCCCCAGGTACACCTAGAACCTTTCGATAAATGGGGCATGGACTTCGTGGGACCATTTAATCCACCTTCGATGGGAAGGAGGTTTATTCTAGTCTGCATGGATTACGTCACCAAATGGGTGGAAGTGCAGGCATTAAGGGACTCAAAGGAAAGAATGGTCACCAATTTCTTATTTGCCCATATTTTCACATGATTTGGGGTTCCTCGGGAGATAACAATAGACCAAGGGCCCCAATTCACCTCCAAATTGATTGAGGAGCTGATGGAGCAGTATAGAGTTTGGCACAATAAAACCATGCCCTACCATCCATAGGCGAACGGGCAAGTAGAAGTGACAAACAGGGAGATAGAAAACATCCTGACCAAAACCGTGTAGCAACACAAGAAATATTGGGCCACACGGTTGTCGAAGGCGGTTTGGGCATACAACACCACGTGGAAATCCACCACAGGATGCACACCTTTCCAACTGGTCTATGGAAAAAATGAGATGATGCCCATCGAGTTCGAAATCAAAACTCTGAGGATGGCTTTAGAATTAAATTTGAGCTTGGACGAAGCTCAAAAATAGAGGATTCACCAGCTAGATCAGCTGGATGAAATCCGACTGGATGCTTTGCAGAGGACAGAGATTATATAGAAGTAGAGAAAGAAGTGGCATGATAACCACATCAAGCTAAAGAAGTTCCAGGTAGGGGAATGGGTACTGTTGTACGATTCCTAGTTCCAAGAAAGGAAGGGCAAACTTATGCAGAGGTGGATGGGGCCGTATGAGGTGGCAGAGCTCATTAGGAATGGGGCGGTGTGCGTTAAGACAATTGACGGTAGCAACACCATGTTCACAGTCAATGGCCATCGACTACGCCCCTATAATACGTCCGAAACATTACAGGTGGAATCCAGAGTAGGCATGTGGGAGACCCCATCTTGCTAGATCTGGACCGAACTCTCACAGGTGAAATGGTGGGCATGAAAGTGCTCACCCAAAATTTTTATAGTTTTTTTTTGTAATGTGTGTTTTTACAGGGACGACGCCCGCATGCAAGCTGCAGGCATCCTAATCCAGGGCCTAACGAGGCACGGAACGCGTCTAACTGCCTTTATTTTCCTTTATTTTTTTGGTTGCTTTTTGTAGGTGGGGGACCTGATAGCACGAGGGATAGGTATCCGGGAAACCAGGCCTGATTCGGCTCAACATTTCGACATCGGCTCGTAGGTAGAATCTGGGTAGCATGAAAAACTAGGAAGGCTTGATCACCCTTTTTCTAGTCAAATCGCCATCCAGAAGAAGGCACCTTACTACATCTAGAAGGTGCCAAGTCCAGAAGAAGGTGCCTTACTACATCCAGAAGAAGGTGCCAAGTCCAGAAGAAGGCACCTTACTACACCCGAAAGGTGCCCATCCAAAAGAAGGCACCTTACTGCATCCAGAAGAAGGTGCCAAGTCCATAAGAAGGCGCCTTACTACACCCAAAAGGTGCCCATCTAGAAGAAGGTGCCTTACTGCATCCAGAAGAAGGTGCCAAGTCCACAAGAAGGCGCCTTACTACACCCGAAAGGTGCCCATCCAGAAGAAGGCACCTTACTACATCTAGAAGAAGGCGCCAAGTCCACAAGAAGGTGCCTTACTGCACCCGAAAGGTGCCCATCCAGAAGAAGGCACCTTACTACATCCGAAAGGCGCCAAATCGAAAGACAGCGCCTTCCATCCATTCAGAAGTTCTATTAAAAAAAATATATATATATATATATATATACATATGTAGGCGCCTTCCGTGGCAGGAAGGCACCAAGTCTTAAAAAAAAAAAAGCCAGCCGAATACGCCTTCCAACATCAAGAAGGCGCATTCATCCAGTCGAGATGCCTTCCAACATCAGGAAGAGTCTGAATACGCCTTCCAACATCAGGAAGGCACATTCATCAAGATGAACACCTTCCAACATCGGGAAGGCACGAACCAGAAGGAGGCGCCTCCCACATTGGGAAGATGCATGCAGGCAAAAGTGCCTCCCACCAATCAGAGGCACCTCGTAGCACCGAAAGGCACATTCATTCGAAGAAGAGCACCGACAACGTCGAAAAGGTGCTACAAGGACACCATCCACATGGGAAAGGTACCAAAGAATGCCTCTCGCGTGCAACATTTACATCTACCGGATGCCTCAAGCGGAATGAAGCATCGCACGAATGAGCGGCATCAAAGGACCATACCCCTCCCTCATGTCACAAGTCAGCAAATCAGCGGCTACCACGATGACTGGAATGACGAATCAGGTATGTGCATACTAAATCAAATCATTTATATAATTATTTATAAATACGCAGTACCAAAAAAGATACCGCCGTCATAGAGATCGTATCCCCCCATAGCCGAAATCACGTGCCAATGATAGGGCATCTTCCATAACTGCTAGGGTTAGGCATCTTTTCTATAAGAAGGCGCCTTCCTGAAGAAGGAAGGACAGAAAAAATATACAGCAGAAGGCACCATGGGAGGAAGGTCCAAGAACCACGCGATCAAGAAGAATGAACCCAGTGATACTGATGGGATCAAAGGGGCAGTGAAGACCCAATTCAAAGTCGAGGGGTGGCTCGAATACTGCACCCTGGTCAGTCAGGGCCAGGATGTGGAGGCAGCTAGAGAATTCGTCACCTCTTTGAGGGGCGATGCGGCCCAAGTACGAGGGGTGGAAATTCTAGTCACCCCTGAGTTCATCTCACAGGCGACTAGATTGCCTCTCACGGGGGAATGTACATACAAGGGTAGAGTGTTAAAACTATACGCCAAAATACTACTTCCAGGAGGAAATGTGCAGATAGACAGGGAGGGGTTACTCAAAAATAGTCTCCCCATGAATATGCGAAAGATGTTCGAGTAGATTGCTCGATTTTTCACATGCACAGGAAAGTATACCCATCTGCACATTAATCATGTGCACTTCCTCAATCACCTAGTGCATGGGAGGAAATTAAACATACCTTTCTACCTGGTGAATGCTCTGAAAGATGAAGCGGCTCGGTACCAGAAGGGGGCACCATCCGCCTTAGCCCACCATGGGCTGATATCGGCATTGGTCCGCCACGTAGAAGCACAAGGATAGAACCACGACGCAGAGGGAGATGGCGGCCAAATAGAGCAACACAATGCGGTTGCCGAATTAGGGCAAGACAAAGCATCCCCTACAGAGGAGATAACAAACATCGGGCAATTGGCATTGCCCTATTTTCTAGGAGGAGCAGAGCAGTCACCGGTGCCCGAAGACATAGAGGACAGAGGGCATTCCCCAGTGCCCGAGTATGAGGAGGAAGGAGCGCCACTCGTTGGTGGTGAGGATGAACCAATCCCTAGGAGGAAACATCTACGGTGATTCCTCTCGATAGAGGAAGGACAGAGTGACCCGGAGATAGACATTGCCGCCCAAACCCTTCGAGAATTAACGAACCGGAGCCCATGGAATGAAGGAACTTTTAGGAGTAATGACCAGATCGATGCGGCCTTGGAGGAGGTGCTCGAATGGCAAACCGATTTTTGGATGGCACAACAGATTCTGGAAGATTGCTAGAACCAGCATAAAAGGGAATTGGAGGAAAGAGATAGGCAAATTGCTCAGCTCAAGCAGCTAGTTCGGCAGTTGCAGGAGGAAAATCAAATGCTCCAGGATAGAGGAATAGCAAGACAGGAGGTGTCCACTCAGACTGATTGGGCAGAAGAAGTGCCGACGAACTCTCCCACATCCGTCGAATGAGTATTCTCTTCGGGGGAGATTCGATCGGACGCCCGACAGAGCAGCCCGGAGGCAGGGGAGGATTCCTCTATTTTTAGGGGTGAAAAGAAAAGAAGTCCTACCATGCCCCCTGTCATTGTCCTGAGTGACATAGAGCAGGACGAAGGTCTCCAGCAATAGATAAGACCAGAGGATAAGGAGGACCTCCCCAGGCCTGAAGAAGGAGAAGAGCCTGAGGGGTCGACACCAGGTAGACAGGCGAACGAAGGATCACCCCCGGAGATAGCAGCACAGCCGATCCTTTAGAGCAAGGAGAAGTCCCCGAAGGAGAAAGGAGAGACCCCTGTCCAAGCCACCACATTTTTTGTAGAAGCCAAGGCAAAGAGGCCCAGGACGGCTCGACAGAAGGCAAAAGTGACCTTCGTCGACTCTGAAGAGGATGAATGGGACATGCAGCCGTTCGTCGAAAGGCAAAAATATTTTGAGCAGTGGCACAATGAAATGAAAGCAGCCAAGGAGGCCAGGAAGGCATCCTCGAGGGTAAAAGGAGATTCTGGCATCTGCGTCAATCCGGTAGAAGACAACCAGTTTTGGGACATCTATGGTTCATCCCGAGGGTGGCCTTCCATGATGAGGAGGTACTTGGAATGGTGGGGAGTATATGGCCCACAATTGGAGGCCACTGCGATTGCAAAGGAGAATGCAGGGCTTACCCCTAAAGCGGCCGGATTATACAAGGCCCAAGTAGTGCCTTCTAGAGGGGATAACTCGGATATCCCTCTGGCAGTGGTCAGACCTCCAGACGCCGACCTCTGGCAAGCTGCCAAAGCTGCATTTCAATCGGTAGGAACAACGCTGGCTAGACCACCACCAGTAGCGGCCAGAACAAGAAGAGGACAATTGACAACCATAGTTTCCCATAGGCAAAGGCGAACCACACCTTCAAATGCCGGCACGAAAAGATAGACTCGGGCCGTAGGGGCAGCAGAATCCTCCAAGAGATGGCGATGATGAAAAGTTAGAGGGCTACCTACAGCTTGGATGCCACGAGGGCGTGGCATATGTTAGGCATGGGGGGATGATGAGCACCAGAAATGCTCATATTTTGTACATATTTCTTTGATCAATATGTGGCTGTATAATAAGGATTGCATACTTTTATGAATGATTATATAGATATTTGATATAATTATGTGTGTTATCTAATTTGTGTGTTTTTAGTATGTTTTGTGGAATTGCAGTTGATTTAGTTAGATTTGGAATGGTCGAGGTCTTTTGATGGACCTGGCACTTTATTTCATCAGGGGTCAATGTAGAGAACATAGGCGCCTCCCTACAACTAGAAGGCACCAAGGGAACAAGCGCCTCCCTACAATCGGAAGGTGCCAAACCAAAGACGAGCGCCTCCCTGCAGTCGAAAGGTGCCAACTGAATACGAGCGCCTCCCTGCAATCGAAAGGCGCCAACCAAAGACAAGCGCCTCCCCATAGTCGAAAGGTGCCAATAGAAGGCAAGCGCCTCCCCACAGTCGAAAGGTGCTAATAGAAGGCAAGCACCTCCCCATAGCTGAAAGGTGCTAATAGAAGGCAAGCGCCTCCCTACAACCAGAAGGCACCACGATAACAAGGTACCTTCCTCATAAGGAAGGCGCCACTGATTCTTTGCCCGTTGACCAGATTTGAATGATGTGGATGGCAAACTCGGTGTAGTTCTAGCTCTACATCATGCAGAGCTAAATTGGAGATAGCACCAACGTATCAAAACGTCTTACTGATGCCAGGCAAAGCACGAACCGAAATGAACATGCCGCCATCAAAACAGAATGCCAGACGTCGATTGCATTCACCAGACTATCCTAATTTAGTCTGGGAAGAATCGACTGTTGTAACCACTTCTATAATAGAAGTTCTATGGGTGTGTTATATAAACACACGTAGATCGTTCTGAGAAATATATAGAAATAATTAATAAAGATCCATTTAGAGTTATAGAAGATAGATTGTAATACGTTGATAAATATATTACAGTTCTAGAAGTTCTAAAGTGCGTGTTCGATCGGGAAGAAGCTGCTGGAGCCTAGGCCCACTCCAAGCCAGTATTTCTTCCCCATTTCCTTTTTGTTTATTTATTTTAATTAGTTTATTGCTTTCATAAGAACGTTCATTAGTTTGCTAGTTCCAGTATTTGCAGTAGATTTATTTTCAGGAATATGTACATGATTTATTTATGTAGATTTAATTATGTTCTTCTTACGTAATTTATTGAGGAGTGCGGGAATGATTGACAACCATTTCAAGAACACCCCCCAAATGTAGGATTAGTAGATTCACCTCCAGTGGTATTGTAGTAACCTAATTCTGACTCTTCGCAAGTTTATGAAGCTCCCTGGGTTGATAATTAAATGCACGGGCATGTGACAAAAATAGGAAACCATTCACCTTGTTTGGCCCACAACAAATATGAAGATGAAATAGAAATGGTCTACTTGGGGCCAAGACATGCGCCCCTTGTATTAGGGCCGCATACCAATGCTAATAGTTTTTGGATAAGTTATGATGACTTTGAGGATGAGATCGAGATGGCCTATCTTGGACCTCACCACTTGCGGTAAGTTAATGAGCTAGTAGAGAGAGAGGAGGCACTCCGTGCCATAGACCCTCATCTCTAGTTTTTGTGGAGACCTATTGAACTAGTTGCCATTCATTAGATGGTCAATCCCCCTCTGCCTACATTCAAAGAGAAATTAGAGCCCAATGATCCTATCGTCCGCCCTGCTCATGGGCTAGATCCAAAAATTCCCATTCCTCTAGAACCTCATTGTGAGTATGGAAGGGAAACCCCTGAGACAAGATTGCACCCATGTGGTCCTAGAGATTTCATCCCATCCATCAATATGATCTCCATTGATTTGACCACTCCAATTTATAATTCAATAGATCCTACCAAATCATTGCATCTTGATGTAGAGGCTATTTATTAGGATCATGCTAATTCACCCATAGAGCCTGAAGACCTCTTCCCCAATGAAGAGATGTTACAGTCATTCCATTTTGCATCAAGTTGTGCGTATGACGTCTTCCATGTTGGTTTGGAACTTGAGTTAGTAGGTCCTGTGAATCCCATCGATGACATTCATTTGATACCCACGCCTCATCAGCTGGAGGATGGGTCACATATGGCTATAGAAGCAACTTTCAAGGTGGACATCAGCGATGATCCTACCCAACCAAGGAAATTCAAGTTCGGAGAAATTCTATCTCCAGAGGAACAAGCCATCCTAATTCCTCTCCTCAAAGAGAGGCCAAACATTTTTTCTTGGACTTACAAAGACATGCCAGGGATAGATCCAAAGTTAGTCATTCACAACCTTTCATTGGATCCCATGAAGAAGCCAATCAAGCAAAAACTAAGGAAAATGCATCCAACCATCGCTTTGATGGTGAAGAATGAGTTGCAAAAACTACTGGATGTAGTATTCATAGTTCCTATCGACTACCCTGAGTGGGTGTCAAACATGGTACCCATGGGGAAACCTGATGGAAGAGTTCGTATCTGCATGGATTTTAGAGATTTAAATAGGGAAACACCAAAGGATTCATTCTCATTGCCAAACATAGATGCTCTTGTGGATGCAACCACAGGTCATGAAATGCTCTCCCTAATGGATGGTTTTTCTAGATACAACCAGATCTAGATTAAGCCCAAAGATCAACATAAAACTACTTTCATTACTCCATGGGGAACATTCTATTACAAAGTGATGCCATTCGGTCTCAAAAATGTTAGTGCCACATATCAATGGGCCATGACATATATATTCCATGACTATATGCATAAGATCTTGGAATATTACATGGATGACTTACTGGCCAAGTCCCTATTGTGGCAAGAGCATGCCGAAGTCCTTAGACAAGTCTTTGATCGCCTCATAGAACACAATGTCCGATTGAATCCTAAGAAGTGTGTATTTGGCATAACTTCTGGCAAGATTTTGGGATTCATCGTATCCAAGAGAGGCATTGAAGTAGATCCTACAAAGGTAAAGGCTATACTAGAAATGGCCACCCCTACCAACATTAGGGAGTTGAGGAGCCTACAAGGCAAGATAGCATCCATCAAAATATTCATCATGCAATTATCAGACAAATGTAGACCTATGAATCGGTTGCTATGCAAGGAAGTCCCCTTTCATTGGGATGAAGAATGCCATCAAGCCTTTGTAGAGATCAAAACTTATCTGGCAACGCCACCAGTATTGGCTCCACCAAGGCCAGACATACCATTTTTACTATATATATTGACTACTAATTTTGCATTGGGCACCATGTTAGCCCAAAAGAATGCACAAGACAAAGAGCAAGCCATATATTACATTAGTCGCACCTTGGTGAGTTATGAGCTAGGATATGCGTATGTCAAAAAGTTGTGTTTAGCAGTGGTCTTTGCAACTCGAAAGTTGTGACACTACATGTTGAGCCATACGACCTACGTCATATCAAAACAAAATCCTTTGCAGTACATGATGAGCAAGACATATCACAATACATGTACCACAAAGTGGATCATGCTATTGACAGAATTTGATCTAGAGTTCATAAGCCAAAAGTCCATCAAGGGACAAGTCATAGCAGATCAATTAGCAGAGGTGCCTCTTCAGGATAACAAGCCTCTCACCATAGAATTGCTTGATGATGCGGTCTTTGCATTATCAGATCCACCAGAGCTCGAAGAACCTAAGAAAGAAAGAGACATGTCATTGTTCTTTGATGGTTCGAAGTGTGAACAAGGAGGCAGAGCAGGGATTGTCTTTATCACACCACAGGGCGCTCCATTGCCCTTATCATTCAAACTAGACTTCCCATGCACAAACAACAATACAGAATATGAAGCATTGATCCTGGGACTCCAAACAACCATAGCAATGGGCATTAAAATATTGAATATCTTTGGTGACTCCTTGCTCATAGTAAACCAGGTCAAAGGACTATTCCAATGCAGGTGCCCACTCCTGAAGACTTACAAGGAACTTGTTGACACCTACCTAGCCCGGCTGGAATGGTACGACATCGAGGCAATCCCTCGTACATCAAATAGATTTGTAGACACCATGGCCTCTTTGGGATCCTTAATCCCTTAGAATCCATCTACTGATTTTACAACCATTCATGTGAAAGTGCTTTTGCACTCAACAATACATCGTGAAGCTTTTGACAATCAAGAATCAGTCAACATGATCAACATCAAGCCAAATCAGGATTGGTCCTTCGTAGCCAGAGATTTCTTGCAAAAGGCACCTTGGGGGTCTTTGATCTCCCAAGGACCTATGGAGTGTGGTGCAACCATACACCATAGAGTTGTTCCTCAATCCATGTTCACTACCTCAAAAATGCAGGAAGAGCAAGTTGTCTATTCTATAGAAGTTGTGGCTTATCAGGATTGGCTTTCCCAACTACGGGACTTCCTGAAGCTTGGAATAGTACCTCAAGGTTTGTCGCATACTGAAAGGTGAACGTTCAAACAAAGAGCAACAAGATACATCTTGCTAGGAGAAATCCTCTACAGATGAGGATATGATGGAGTATTACTCCGTTGTCTTGAGCCCCAGGAAGCATCTTGGGCAATTTTGCAAGCTCACGATGGTACATGTGGAGGCCATTTCAGTGGCATGGCCATCGTTAAGTGCATCTTGAGAATGGGTTACTATTGGCCCACCATGGAAAAGGACTACTGTGAGTATGTCAAGAAATGTAGTAAGTGCCAACATCATGCAAATCTAACGCACTTACCATCGCAAGCTTTGCAGCCCATCCAGGTAGCATGGCCATTCTCGTAATGGGGACTAGACTTGATTGGGAAGATCTCACCCCCATCCTCAGGCCGACACACATTCATCATAACAGCCATAGAATACTTCACTAAATGGGTAGAAGTGATCCCCTTAACATCAACAATTGGACCAAGGATTGCGGAGTTTATACTCCACAATATCATAAGTCATTTTGGGGTCCCTTCTAAGATAATATCGGATAATGGGCCATATTTCAAGAACAAAAATGTGTGTGCTTTAATGAACAAATACCATATTCAGCACAATTTTTCAACGCCTTATTATCCACAAGCAAATGGGCAAGCAGAAGCCTCAAACAAAACAATAGTCTCCATTTTGAGGAAGACAATGCAAGAAAATCACAAGGATTGGCACATGCAGTTGCCTCTTGCACTATGGGCATACAGGACTAGTATACGGATGCCCACTGGGGCAACACCATTTTCACTAGTATATGGCACTGAGGCCATCATGCCACTAGAGTTAGAAATTCTGACTCTACGCATAGCATTAAAGGACTTCATAGATGATGATGTCGCATGACAAGGCCACCTTGATCAGTTGATGCTTCTTGATGAATGTCGAGTCAATGCTTTAGAGCATCTTCATGTTTACCAAGATCGCCTTGCGCGAGCTTACAATAGTAAAGTCCACCTAAGGGAATTCAAGGTTGGAGATCTAGTGCTCAAAGAAAACCAATAGAATTTGAATCTGCCATCGCATCTACGAGATAAGTTCATGGCAAACTGGATAGGTCCATACATGATTTCATAGAGAGTTGGGCCTGGAGCATATCGCCTTATATCATTAGATGGTGTTGAAGAGCCTGAACCTCTCAATATCATTCACTTAAAGGCATTCTACACATAAAACACAAAAACATTCAAATATTTCATAAAAACACAAAAACATTCAAATATTTCATAAAATTCAAAAACATTCAAATATGTCAAAAACACAAAACAAATCATAAAAACATAAAATTTCAAAAATACAATCAAAGGCTCCAAGGGTAATTCATACCGCTTGGTCAAAATCAATTCAAAAAGGCTCCAAGGGTAATTCAAACCGCTTGGTCAAATCCAATCAATCAAAGGCTCCAAGGGTAATTCATACCGCTTGGTCAAAATCAATTCAAAAAGGCTCCAAGGGTAATTCAAACCGCTTGGTCAAATCCAATCAATCAAAGGCTCCAAGGGTAATTCAAATCGCTTGGTCAAAATCAATTCAAAAGGCTCCAAGGGTAATTCAAACCGCTTGGTCAAATCCAATCAATCAAAGGCTCCAAGGGTAATTCAAACCGCTTGGTCAAAATCAATTCAAAAAGGCTCCAAGGGTAATTCAAACCGCTTGGTCAAATCCCATCAATTCAAAGGCTCCAAGGGTAATTCAAACCGCTTGGTCAAAATCAATAACAAAAGCCCCAAAGGCATAATAAGCCCTTTGGTCAAATAAATCAAAAATACAAAAACAACATAAAATCAAAATAACAAAAACAATTGCATCTCACATCTTGCATCCACATCATTGCATTGCATTTTCATATCCACTACAATTGCATATGTCATGAGAGCCTTAAAAGTGATACCATAGTTTGTCACACAAATCATTCAAATCCATACCTCCATCAACACGTGTGTAATTGTGTTTTTCAACACAACCATTATTTGTTGCTATACATAATATACTAAGGTTTTTTGGTTAATCAACCACACCTAGTGATCTTATCAACTTTTGAGGAAAACAACTTTGATTAGTAGAAGGTAAGGTCTAGTTATGATAATGCCTTGGATATTCAAGATCCCGTCACTAATTGAAACACTAAAATCCTAGCTGGTACAAGGAAAATATGAAAGCTGCAAAGCGGTCTAGGTTACCTTAAGCGAAAAGGATTATCCTTGCTTATCCCCCTGTGCAACCGGTTTAAAGGTGCTGAGAATTGGCAAAAGGACAAGCTTTACCCTATCCAAATCCCTTGCTTAAATCAAAATAAGCAAAATCCCAAAGCAAAGTACATATTCAAAAGGCCAAGCATACAATCCAGATTTCAAAGCAATAATCCGATACACAAATCATATATTCAAAATTCAAAGAAAAAATCAGAGCTCAAAAAAAAATCAATAAAAAATAAACAGTGATTTTCATCACTACGTATGAGCAAAATAAACAGTGATTATCATCACTACAAAAATCCCCGCTCAAAGAAAAAATCAATCAAAATAAAAAGTGATTTTCATCACTACATATGAGCAAATATCCAAAGCCAAAAAGAAGCCAAAAAGAAGGGAATAAAGCTTGAATCCCTGGAATTCTCAGCATTGTACAAAACTGGAAGGAGAAATCCTTACGCATGACGATATGTCTACCACAATTGCTTCATGCATTTGTGTAGACCAATGTTTGAATGTGGATGAGCTAGCTTAGGTAGCCCAATATTGCCTAGTGGTATAGTCCAACTAAGTCCAACATAAGGATGAGATGAACACTTGAGGATCCCTGATCTTAGCAATGGGCTGAAAGAATCCCGCCTGACATCGGAGGAAATGCTTGAATTCTATCTCAAAATATACAATCACTTGCACACACAGAGATCATGAAAAACTAGGTCCATGGTAAAAGCCTTACTTTTCAAAAGTCTAAGTGGTAAGTAGACAACTGTTGATAGGGTAACTAGAGTGTTTGAATCTCCGAAAAGCCCCAAAAATTCTTACATAGCAACAAATCATAACATCATTCACACCATCACATTCTTTATAAGATTCTATAAATTAGGGGGTATCAACATAGTAGGACAGATACCGCATATATATTAGAAATAGTATATAGACGGCCACTGACTACTTTATATCTTTTAATTTATAGAAACTTATTAAGAAAATACATTACACACCATTACATCTCATATATGAATACTTAATCAATTCTTATGATAAGAGTGATTATTTAAATTCATGATTATTTTTTTACTTTCTGTGGTATCACCCATTAAGATTGTCAATGTCATATGCATTCCGTATGTTTTAAGTGATTAGAGCATACAGGTTCATTTATACCATTCCACCACATAAGTTAGATGCATACAATTAAAGCAAAGTTAAAACATGCATTTAGCAATAACATCGCATTCACAAAAACAAGTCATTAAATCCATAAAGCACATCATAAAACACATAGGCAATATCCATTTGCATACAATCATAAATTCATCATTCATCATCAAAATACATCGCATCATATCATCAAATCATATAAGCATCTACACATCCATCTAAGCATCTTCAATATCATCTATCATCTAACATATTCATCAAATCATCATAATACCATCATCGCATCATATCATAAAACAAAATAACAACAAAAACATGAGCAATAAACGATACACATAATAAGTCATAATGCAAAGCTATCATAAAAGTATGTGTGTCAAGTCCAATGGATATACAAAAATGCCCATGGGCTACAGTCATATAGGTCAGTCGACCTCAAAAATGGATCAAGGACCAAGTAGAGCATCAATCAAATACCGGGCCTGAGCCCCCTGCATCACCTCCTCTAGTGCCACCTCCCCCTGTGGCGGTGTCACGAGTCGAGTGATGCGAGCCTATCGGTCTCTCTATCCGAGTTTGGGTCCTCTGGCTAGGATGGGTGGAAGACTACCCCGAGGTGGAGCGCCCACTGACCTATGAACCACCCACACCTACTGGATCCTTAGGGACAATCCCATGCCTCCTGAGCTGCATCTGAAGAAGGGTAACATGATCCACAAGTCCCTGGATCCATGCCTCATGCTCATCCAACAGAGACTAGAGATGTCCCACATCTACTCCTGAACCTACCGTTGGAGCCTCCTATGGTGTAGAAGGAGGAACAACAAACTACATCCTGACATCGCCACCCCCAATAGTAGCCTATAGAGCCTGTATCTGTGTTGAGAGCTACTCAATGGTAGCATCTCACCATTGTACCTAGATCTTAGTGGCCTGAAGCTCAGCCTCGACCTCATGTAGCTGTGCTCTCAGAGGAGAGTCTCTCTCCTCGGGCTCTAACTCCTCCTCCTCCAGGAACATCAGGATCCTCCACTACCACCTGCTCTGCTAGCTGGCCCCATACCTCGGTCCTGGCTCGGACTCTGCATCCTATCGGATCTGTGCCATCACCCCCACCATCATCCTCGTGCCCTAGGCTACCAATGCCATGCCACATCCGATCACCCCACCACTGAGTGTAGGCCTCTATAACTCCCCCAACCACTGTAGGGTCAATAGTTGGGGCATCCTCCTCATCTGAAAGCTCTATGATCTATCATGGAGGTAGGTCCTTCTCTGTTGTGAGGTGCCTATACAAGAATGGTATCAAGGGCACATCCTACTACAATCCATACTGACGAAGAACCCGAGAGTAGAAGAAATACTCCCGGATGGCAATCTTATGGCCAACGAGCCATCGCTCGCACCGTGTCCTAGAAGTAAAGCTAACTGGATCATCCCAAGTAGGGCACTCATAGTAAGGCCACCACATGACATCTCCAGCCAATAGTCTAGTGAAAGCATCAATGTAGTGGGACAGCTCCCCTATGAAAGTGTGGCTCTTACGCTCCTCATGCTCTCGAGCCCATCTAGCAGCATAGCACTATGTTTCGAGCATCAATCACTGTAATCTCGATTGGGAGCCCCTTAGGGTGATCTACCACAATGTGCTCCCATCCCCAAACCTGTAGGAGCAAGCTATAGGTAATGCTGACACGTCCCCACCGATGGATGTGGTACAACTCATCATAGCACTGAGCCAATAGTGATCTACCCCATGCATAGATGATAGGCTCCTCGCTATCCAATAAATCTTGCACCATCGCCAAAAGGTTCCATGGGAACCTCAAACCCGAGCAGTCCAGGATAAGAACATTGCTGATCACCATCAGCAATACGACATGCCTCACCGTAAAGATGCCCTCCCCATGCCAGTGACTGATGGACACTCCTCCGGACTTGGTGTCCTTGAGAGCATCCATAGAATGCTCTCTAAACACCCGAGTGAAGACAACCACCTGATCATTAGTGGTCGAAGAGACAATGGCCACCCCATCGAATGGAATCCGAAAGATCCTATATACATCCTCTAGCGTAATGGTCATCTCACCGATCGGGAGGTGGAAGGTATTAGTCCATGGGTCCCAGCGATGGGCCAAAGCCATAAGGTAAGCCTGATCTGCCATGATATAAGGCAGCCTGATGACATACTGCAACCCGTGGGCTTTGAACCATGCCCAGTCTGTATCATTAAAGCTAGGAAGTAAGTCAAGTAGGAGCTTCGGGTCCCGAGCTCGAGCAGTAAGGATCTAAGCAAAGCAGAAGAAAAACAAAACATAACTACAGTGCATCTAAGGCATAATTCACAATAAACATGAAAATGGTGCAAAAGAGGATGGACTATTCTAAGTCTAAGCAAAAGAAGGATAAGATTGCACCTAATCAAGCAAATCAAAATTCAAAAATTCCAAAAAAAGTCATAAAAATCAACAAAAATGCAAAAAAACAAGGCTTAGGGTTTAGCCGCTGTCGCCTACAATGGCCGAAACCTGGCCGCTGGAGGCAGCAACGACCAAGACCCAACGGTCAAATTTTTGACCATTGGGATTCAAGCTTGGCCGCTTTGAGCGACAATGGCTCAGAGTCGACCGCTCTGAGCGACAACGGCCAAGGGGCAGCATGACAAACCCATGAACCCTTGGCCAGAAAATCAAAAAAATTGCAAAAATAACAAAATAACTCCAATAAAACAACATAGGGAGGGAAAACAAACAAAATGGAAAGCAAAATTTCCCACCCAAGCATCAAAACTAGGCTAAGTTCAAAATGCCCAAAATGGCGGTAGTAGGTGAATAACTGAAGAATTTCAAAAACCCTAGGCTAAAGCCACTAACAGAAAGCAAAATTGGGGACTAACCCACCATAGCAAAGGGGAACCTAAGCCTAATTACGGAGTTTGTTCATTGCCAACAGGTTTAGTGAGGTTCATTTTACCCATTACTTAGTGAGGTTCAGTTTTACATAGACAAAAGAAAAGAGAGCTAGGGTTTTGAAGAGAGAAATACCCAAGAAGCTCCAGCTCCTCTAGCAGCTGATGTCTCGCCCTACGCAGCCATGTCCTCAACACCAACAAGTTTCAAAATCGCAACCATCACCGTCGCACCAGAGCTCCCAAAGTGAATCTTCAAATAGTGAAAGTGATAGGTCAAACCCTAGAAAAGCAAATTTTTATATTTCCTTAATTATGCCTTGGCCACCGCTGACGTCAGTGGCCCAAACTTCTTGGTCGCTCAAGGTGACAGCGGCCACAGGTAGGAACTCATAAGCCATTGGACCTGACAATGGCCAGATCCACAGATCAAAATAAGGGATTTTCTCCTTGAGGGATCCCACAAAAATAGCAAATAAACACACTTTGGTGGTTTTAGATCATCAAAATGTTCAAAATAACAAAAAAATCACATAAAAGCACAATCTCAGGTAGGCCTCATATCCAGTTACCTACTCTATCCACTCGACGATTGCAGTGATTTGCACTCCATGTATTTTGGTGAGATGAGTAGATAACCATAAGGCCACTTGGGGCAAAAACAACTCATTTTGGAATTACGATGTGCCACCCTTCAATCTCGAAGAAGACCAAGATGGTCGGACTGCTCCACGGGTGTGAAAGGATCATTCTAATTCCCCTATGACATCAAAAATATTAAGTCAAAGTGATACAATCTAAACATAAATAGAATCACTCATCCTAACTCCCTAAGAAGGCTATTGATAGCTGGACCGCTCCTCGGGATAGGGATGGATGATTATCATAAACAATTGGAATCACACTTGGATGTGGGATTGCCCATTAAAAGCAACAAATGCTAGAAAGGAACCAGATTAGTCATATTGGTCAAGCGACTTGTCGCTTCATTCATTGTCATTTCTTCACCAATTCATTGTGTGAGGAAGTAGTTCAAAACTTCAACATAATCATAATCAAAATCAACAAAATATCACTCGATCATAGCAAAATCATGTTCATCCTACGAATCATTGCATACAACAATCACAAATTTCCCTTGTTTGCTGGGAACGTAAGTAGACATGACATCTTCAATTGTAGCTCTCCTACCGATCGGAATTGTTGTAGCAGTTGAAGCTACCCGATTGAGTTTGAGGAATGAGTGCAATTTAACATGCAAAAGCCACTGAGCTAAGTCCTCTGAATGTTGAGGCAATGATTCAAGGGATGCACACCATCTTGCATGATTGGGCCATCCGACGTTGATCAGACCATTGATCACCATACACCCTACAAACAGATCAATCTACATTTTTGCTCAGCGTTGTGTTTTCCACACAGTGCATCACAAAAAGGGTATCTATAGACACCTAAATCATGTCATGCTTAGGGGAGCTGCTCACATAGACACATTCATAAGATCATAAGACATAATATTGGACTTTCCAAGCATCAACAGTGGTTCTCACCACTCATTTGGGGCCTTTTCAAGCCATCCAAGCTTAGCCACTCAAGCCAAGAGCGGCCAGATCTTAGCCGCTCAAGCCTAGAGCGGCCAGACCTTAGCCACTATAGATGATAGCGGCCAGATCTTAGCCACTACAGACGATAGCGGCTAAGCCATAAGAAGTAGTTTACCGACAAATAGGCCTAATCATCGAGCGGAAGTGGTAGTCTGCATGCAATAAAGGTGAGCGGGAGTGACTTTGCATTCCTTTTCATGACCAGTTCACATAGGAGGTTTGAGTTTGCATTTAGACTTAAGTTAACTGACCTCCCAACATAAACAAAGGGACAAAATCTTCTCATGCTAACGACCAGTTCGCATAGAAGACTCAAGTGGGCAGTTAGATTTCAGTTAACTGGCCTTCAAACATAGACAATGGACAAAAGCTTCTCATGCTAACTTGCACTACGCATGAGAAATTCATTTCTAGGGCTTGGACATAGACCTAGGGTTTCACACTATAAAAGGTGCAAGCCTAAGAGCACCAAAATATCCAGAGATCTTTTTCTTTTATCATATCAGAGAGAGAGACATATTTTTGAGGAGAGCTTTCGAGACTTGGAGAGTTCTCTTTGAGATCACGTGTATGGAGAATCTCTGATGGATTGAAGAGCATAACACCTATTATTTCAACATCAGATATAGGCTTTGACCCATAGCTTTGGGGCAAAGAGAGCAAGGTTTACCTTAGTGGCCGTTGTCTTGGACAGTGGCCCATAGGACTTAGCTTAGGTTTTAGACATAGCATCTTTTATTCTGCTTCTTTATGTTTTCATATCATTAGCATAGATTTACATGATTTCATGGCATAGTTTCATCATATTTCCGTTACATTATTTGATTACTAACAACCTCATCCGGGGAGGCAATCTCGAACACCTAAACGTGTGTTGTTGTTTCATTTCTTGCAGGGCCACAGGTACATCGGATGAAGTTTGCAACATACGAGAGCAAAAGGGATCCCTCTAGGAAATAGACCTAGAGAAGGAGGCATCTGTAAGCCCTCATACATTTTTGTGTGCAGAACCGGGAAGCTTTTATAAGCACACCACCTCTTCGCAGAAGGGGCACTCTTTGCCTATTTGTAACTTATAGTATCGAAATGGGTATCCCTAAGAGGGACCGACATGTAACCGAGCTTCAATATCAATAAAGAGATCCATATTTGTTATTTCGTGTTATATGCTTTTTCTTCTTGTCTTCCATTTCATCTTGGGTTTTTAAATAACATTGCAAGTAGGGTTAAAATGGGACTAGTGCGTGCATTCCTGGGGTCACTACAATCTAAATCTCTATCTATCTCTAGAACTTTCCCTTTATTTTTATTTGAAGCCTTGAAAGCAATCTCTTTTATTGGAACCTAATGCTTACTCACCCTCATCTCATAAGTTGTGAGATTTCCTTGTAGTTATTCCATTGTTACCTTGTTGATATCCATTATTTCTTCTATTGCTAAAACCTTTGCATCATACTTCATGTGAAGTGATCTCAAAACTTTTTTAGTAACTTATGATTCTTTCATATCAAATCCTAGGCCTCTCATGGTGTTAGTAATCTCATAAACTCGAAGTAAAAACTTTGCAATATCTTCAGAATCTTCCATTTTCAATTCCTCAAATATTTTTCTATGAGTTTGTAGTTTTTCCAACTTTACCTTTGAATCTCCTTCATAAGTATTCCGCAACTTGGTCCACATTTAATTAGCTGAATTACATACCATGATATTTGAAAAAATTATTTCACATAGCCCACTCAAAATATAATTCATTTCCCTTGCATTGATCTCAACCAATTTCCTGATAGTCTTATCTACCTCAGGATCACCTTCAACCTTATACTCTTTTTCAACCATCTGCCATACCTCATATCCTTGTGATATCAAGTAGTTCTTCATTCTAATTCTCCAAAAAGCATAATTATTACTATCAAAAAGTGGAGCCTTTTTTGTAGATAATCCATTCTGTGAAGCCATTTGTGTTCTTGTAGAATCTACCCTCAAGTTGTTAGCCTTTTCGAAGGAACCCACTCTGATACCAATTGAAGAACACAAGCTTATATTGAGAGGTTGGTGAATATTATAGTGCCCAATTTTTACTTTATTTCCAAACCAATATCAATTAGTGTCCTTAATTGCAATAACTAAATATAGCAGTGTGCATTAATGACATAGATAGCAATAGTAAACAAGTGCACAAATAACCACACACAATTGAGACACAAGATTTAATGTGGTACCCCCAATTTGGGGTACTCAATAAGATAATATCCTTATAATATTTCACATAGAAATAAGTATCCTTATCCAAATATAAATAATTACTTTGATCTGCTCAAATCTAGGAAATACATTGATCTGCTCAGGTAGGCAATCCACTGATCTACTTTAGCAAGCTCACCAAGAACTTGCCCAAAAATGATATAGCAAGCTCACTAAGAACTTATCCAAAATCTTCTCAACAAGCTCACCAAGAACTTGCTCAAGATATGCTCAACAAGCTCACCAAGAACTTGCTCAAAATATGCTCAACAAGCTCACTAAGAACTTGCTCAAAATATTCTCAACAAGCTCACCAAGAACTTGCTAAAATCTGCTCAACAATATCACTAAGAACTTGCTCAAAATTTGCTCAACAATATCACTAAGAACTTGCTCAAAATATACTCAACAAGCTCACCAAGAACTTGCTCAAAATATGCTCAACAAGCTCACCAAGAACTTTCTCAAATGCTGTCCCAAATCTATCCACAAATCTATCCCAAAAGCCTTCTCAAAGGCTCAATCAATCATACACAAAAACTACCATAAATCTGTCCACAAATCTATCCCAAAAGCCTTCTCAAAGGCTCAACTAATCATGCTCAAGTAGCACTCAAATCTCATCCACAAATTTATGAAGGCAAGGCTCAATGATGAATTCAACAATGAATGGCAATGCACTCTACAATGGATGACAACAATGATCCACAATGATCTCAACTCAAATCAATATTAACTCAACTCAAGTCAATATTAACTCAACTCAAATATTATAGAAGCATAAAGAGAATTGTTAGAGACTCAATATGTTCTAATATCAAAGCTCAATCTCAATCCAAAACAGAATTATAGAATTTTTTGTTTCATAGGACTTGAACAATCACCTCACATAATCACTTGACTAGGCTCAATCAACTCAACTCAACCAATCACCACAAGGGACAACTCTTTCTCACAAAACCCTAGTCCAAGCATGTATAAACCAACTAAAATATTTCCAACAATGCTAAACCACAAATCTCACATAACAATGATACTCATGTTCTTTTCTAACTCAAGTTCTTTGCATAACCAATGGGCTTCAACAACTATGCTTATAAAACAAGGTTTAAACACAACTCTCAAACCAGAAAACCTTGAAGCATTCAACCAACCACTTTAGAAAAGGAAACCACAATCAATCCTTTTCTCTCCAATGATATTACAGAAATCAACCACCAAAACAAAGTCAATTGAGAATATTGCTCATACCTTTTGATGTCTTATTGGATGTCCACTAAATCTGCCACACTCAACAAACTTATTTTTCAAATTTCAACAAGGATTAGAGATCATGATTAATATCACAACAATAATATCCAAATAACACCTTATCACTCCTACTCAATCAGATACAACATGTCCCCTCATGAAATAATTAATCACCTTTGAAAAAGAATAAAACAACCTTCACTTTTGAAACCCTTTACAAAAATAGAAATATCTCTTTACATACACCTTATTTCTCCCTCTAAGCAATTTAATCAAATAGCCCTCGAAATAATATTTCCAACGATATATAATATGATATAATTTTAAAAAGAGAAACACCAGAAATCTCTCCTTTTCTAAATATGCATCACAACCCTTATTCCTCCTAGGGCAACTTTAGACAAAATAAAATATATTAAAAAATTATTAACTTGCCTCTGTCCCTGACAGGATTTAATCTTGTGAAGTCTCCTTGCTCATTAATTTAACCATAGCCAACCTACCATTGGGCCACATTCCCTCACGTTTCCAAAGGGACACGAACAAAAACTTATACCATAAATTTATGCACCCTTCGAAAAACTTAACAGCGCTTCGAGCGCTTCAACAAATAAAATAACCATGGCGGGACTCGATCGCGGGACCTCCTGCGTAACACACAATGCATGAACCGCTAGGCAAAAGATGCCTATGCATCTTATTAAACTTTGTGAATGATTTTTCAATAGACCAAAGTCACACTTCTCTCTCTTTTCATAATTCGTTCCCCAATCGAAGGCATTCAAAAAATAAGCGTTGGATGTCATGAAGTATAAGATTTTGTTGGCATAAATATATGTATTTCATATTTCTTTAGATGTTAACGCTATAAATTAATATATCCTTTACTCATTTATTTATTTGGCGCTAAAATTAATATATTTAATTTTAAAATTAAAATTTATATTTTAAATAATTTAAAATTTAAACTAAATATTTAAAAATAAATATCTCCATCACCGGGGCACCTTTTTCTATGAAACTAAAAGCCAATATGGGTTTTAAGAAAAACCCGTTTCAAATATGCCATCCATGGTTTTAAATAAAACCTTTTATTTTGTCTACCTTGGTTTTCACAAAAAAACCTGTATATATCCATGCTCTCCAAAATATTATAAATGCTTATTTATGAAATGCTTTGGCCACCAAAACTCAATGTGATCCATGTGACATCAATGACAACATAAAATAACTCAAATTGCCAATAATCATTTGACTTATTCATATCTATCTGTGGCATGCTTTCTATCATGTTATACAAGGATAGCTAGGCCAGGTGTGAAGGATACCAAAAAATTCTATATTTCATGATTTACAATTGCGTGAGTTGCTCATGTGTTTTTGCATAAAAATCTAGCCTAGTCAAAGAAGAGGGGGTTATTTGGCTGGTCAAAATGAGGTTAATTATAATTATGGGGATTGGATATGGCATACACCTTGGAAATTTGATAGTCATAGACCTCTCTATCTATGGGTAACCCAAATATAATAGCCAACATAGAGATGTGTTTGGGAATTTGAATTTTCAGATAGGAATGAGGTTTTGGGGAGGTTATTACTAGGCATAGTATGAAATAGTTGCTACTCCAACCAAATTTTGAAAATCCTACCCCCATCCTTATGCATTATGAGGTCAAACTCTTCTACTCCCTTGCAGTGAAATATTTATGAGATGTCCTAGGTTTAGCTTTTAAGGCAAATGCATCAATGAGGAGTTTAGGCGTAAGATAGAACAATACTTGGCCTTTAAAATTTTGAAATACCTTCATCTAAAGGTTATAGTATTGGATGATTGCTAGTATGAGATCAATATAGGGATGTACAGGCTTATAAATATACAAATATATAAAAAAAAAATCTATGCAAATGAATATGATTTACTACGTGGCATTCCATATGCTTGTTGCTCAGTAGCTTCTCAAAGATTATTTTGCTTAGACCACAAAGTGATTTATGTATGTCCAATTCAATAAGTATTGTATTACAACATTTTCTTCTCTTTTTTAAACCTTTTAGACACTTTTTGCTTGCTGGGTAGAGGACTTTGTGTTACTGGCCATTGCTACTTATTTCACACCTTAGTATTTTTATTTGGAATTGTGTTGATTGTCTTTGTTGTTGTTTGTATAATTCTCATTTAGGATGCTTTTTTAGCTTGTGAGTTAGAATTTTTGTAAATTGATCTCTTGATGAAGCATTCATTTTATTAGCATGAAACTAATTATTGAGAAGTTAATGATGTGGTTGGGGTGCATGCTTTTGCCTTTTCTTAAGAATCAGATTTTGCATTTTGTAAGGTTGTGCGAGAGATATTGTATGTTAGTTAGATTGTGGCTACTATTACTGTCTGGTGAATGGACATGTAAGATTTCAAAATTACCATCAATTGGTTTTAGCTTCAGCCAATTGTCTTCAAGCTTATTTTAAAAGTATCATGGCTTATTTACTTTTTGTGTTTCTATGTACATATAATACAAAGGATAGCAACAACCTAAATAAAGTACTTTAAATTTAGGCCATTTATCGGTATTGAAAAAACTTGGTCCTTAACATATAACATCTCATATGTGTTATGTTTGCATTTGGTGGCTATGTGATATGGCCTAGACCAAAATTAATCAAATTTTGATTATTCCTTAGTTTCAATTTGACTGTGTTCCATTTGAGTACAAGGTCACTGATTTGATAATCACATAACATGGATTTATTATCAAACCAACGCTTCATTCTAGCTAAATATTTTTAAAAATTACTATAGGCCTTTTCTCTTTGTTTCTCCAAGAGTAAAAGTTATGCCATTTGAGCCTTTATTGCTCTGATATCTAGGAATTCTTCTTGATCTATTAATTTCATCATAGGCAATTCAATATGTAATGGGAGAATAACTTCTTTTCCATAAACCAAGGAATAAGATGAATCTCTTAGTTCCTTTTTTATTATTTTTTGATTTACCCATAATGCTTGATCAAGTAATAGATGTCAACCTTTTTTATTTTTATTGATGGTCCTTTTGATAACTCTTAACAAATTCTTATCAGTGGATTTGGCCAATCCATTTCCCTATGGATGGTAATTTGATGAATCTTTTAAGTAAATGCCATATTATTGTAAAAACTAATGAAATGCCCCTATAAAGGTAGATCCATTATCAGTTAGCAGAGTATCTAGGATACCAAACCTTGTGATTAGTCTTTCTAGGAAATCAATTATTGTATCTTGACTAGTTGATTTTGTAGCTACCACTTTTATCCACTTGGTGAAATAATTAGTTGTTGTTAAAATATATTTATGCCCTATTGATGAGTTTGGTTTTATGACCCCAATGAAGTCTAATCCCCACTATTGAAAAGGTTCTTAAATTGTGATTATTTGTAGTGAAAGCATGGGAATTTTGTTCCTTTCGAGAAACCATTAACATTTTTACATGCTTTGGCTATCTTAAAAGTGTCTGCAAATATTGTGGGCTAGTAGTACTTAAATAAAATAATTTTGGATAGTAGTTTGTCCTGAGTAATGTCCTCTAGATAAGCCCACGTGAAACTCTCTTAGCGCATTTTCAACTTGTTATGGCTTTATGTAATGGAGGAGAACTCCATAAAAATTATTTTTGTATAATCCTTTTGATAGTAAGAAGTATTTTAATGCTTGTAATTTGTATTAACACCTTTGTGAAGCATTCAATAATTTTGGCCATCTACTCATTTAGAAATAGTTTATTAACTTTTTCACCTAATTGGAAATTTTTTGTGTTGTTCATTTCTAGGGCCTATCTCAATATTGTCTTCTATATACATATTGTAATTGTGCTATGGTGTAGTAGCTATATATTGACATAAGGATTTAAATTTTACCCATTTAGTAGGGTATATCTTGATGTCATAATCTTGTATTTTAGTAACCCATCCAATTTTTTTTTCTCCTAATTCTCCTTGAAGGACAAAGTTTTTGACATTTGATTGAACCACATAAACTATAGATTTGCTCCATGTCTAAGAATTTTTAGTGACTTCATGATAGTGAACACCTACTTTTATATGAAGTTATAGTTATTTTGATAATCATATAATGTTTGACTTAAGAAAGACACCAGGTGTTCTCCTTGATTATCATTTTTTTGAGTCAAAATTGCAACATAGTTATCTTTAGACCCATACACATATAGAATGAAATCTTTGCTAAAATTCAGGTTAACCAAGACCGAAGCTTTCATTATATATTGTTTGATTTATTTGAATGCTTTTCTCCTATCATGGGTCAATTCAAATGCTATATTATTTTAGAGTTATATCATAGATTTGACTATTTTCACAGTCAAAAATAAATTATTAGATGAAGTTGATCTGTCCAAATAATTATTGCAAAGCCTTCTTACTAAGGGGGAGGACTGAAGCTAGAATAGCCTGAATTATTTCTAGATCAATAGCCACTCCTTGTTTAAAGATGATGTATCCTAGGACTTTTTCCTCATGCATACTAAATATTGATTTTTTTGGATTCAATGATATTTTGAACTTATGGCATTTCTCAAAAACCATATCTAAATGCTTGAAGTGATTTCACTTGCCATGACAAAAAATTGTTAGGTCATTTAAGTAGATTAGGATAATTTTATTAACCAACTCACCAAAAGCTAATTCCATCGCACACTATAAATTTGCTCTGAAATTAGACAAGTTGAATGACATTCTTTGTTAGGTGAATGTTTCCCATTTGGTGGTGAATGTTGTTTTGTACAGGTATTCATATTTAGTCCATATCTAATTATATCCTCAAAAAACATCAAGGAGTGAAAATATTTTTACTTTTGCTACATCCTATAATATTGGATCAATCTATGGAAAAGGATAATTATCTTTCAATAAAGCTTTGTTTAGATTTTTAAGATCAACGTAAAGGTGGATATCTTCATTCTTTCTTTCTAGTACCAGGTTGACCACCCATGTAGAATATTTTATTGGATATATGTGTAGCACCCTAAAATTGGCGCAGTTAAACCCTTAGTAAAAAGATAAAAATTTGAATTTTAACCCCGAAACCGCCCGTTAACCGCTCCCCCCATTTTTCGTGCCATTTTTAGGAGTTGTTTTGACCGTTGGACGATATCATCGCCGATCAGACGAAATCATCCCAGATCGGACGAATTCGTCTGGAACAGAACGTCCAGACGATTTCGTCCCAAAACCAAATTTTCATAATTAGCTTCTGTTTCAACAGCCTCTCCAACTTGGGCAGAAGCATGTCTACGTAGTTGGAGATTCCTCCATTGGAGATCTCCCAGATTGGGATGATCCCCAACCTCCTAACCTCCCCCTAATTCTATATAAACTAGGATTTTCTCAGTTTATCCCCCTGGCTCTCCTCCTGACTCTCTCCCTGGTTGATTTTCCCTACCATTTAGCTTTGTTGTGTTAAGACGTCCTATCTACCATTGTTTGCACTCGTAGTTTTAAGTTTTCATTGCAGGTTTTCACTGTGCTTCAGCTGGAGGAAGCTCGGATCGTCGCAGGCGATTCCACATGATTTCGGATGATCCTATCGCAGATCGGCGATGATCTCGTACGATTGGAGGTGATCTCGACTGTAGTTCAGATTGGGGGCAATCATAGCCCTGAGTTTGCATTTCTCATCTTCCTTCCTTATTTTATTATGCATTAGCTTGATTTATTTTCATTCTGCATCCTGGAGTTCACCTCATTTAGCATAAATGCATGATAAAGTTAAAATAAGTTATTAAAACAATGCATTTCCTTTAATCTGCTATCTAGATTTATCAGTTAAGCATTTATACTCTCATTTCTATCATTTTGCATTATTCTTGCAGTTGCATTTTTGGTTTTTGGTGTCTATTTCTGTGATTGCAGGTTTTTGACAAATTTACGAATTCGTCAGATCGACGATGATCTTGTCTGATTTCAGATGATCACCTATGATCTGGGATGATTCTATACAATTGCAGATGATCCTATCATATTCGGGATGATCTGGACTCCTACAAGCTTCAGAATCTTCATCAGACATCCGAAATCAGGTGCATTCTTTCTCATTTAACATATTCCTTGTATTTAGGATTCATTCATGCTTTCTGTATTCATATAAATCGGCATTTTCATATAGAATAGCTTAGATTCATTTTGGCCAACCTAGGAATATGAATGATTGAGTATAAAATGAACACATCAAACCCATTCTCAACCTAGGCATGGAAACTGCCACTCAAAGTTTCCTGGTGAACCCCACCATCCATCAAAAATTCACCCTTATACCCCTCCCCCAAGAGGCACGACCTTCAAAGGGCCTCTCAGTCCGAGGTATTGTCCCATCCTTCTCGCATCCCCCTTTCGGGCATGGATCCTTTAGCCTGAAGGTAAGGGCACAAAAAATTTGGGTCAGTACATTTTGGTGAACCCGACGTGAAACTAAAAGCCTTTTGAAAAAAAAAATATATATATAAATATAAATATAAATGCATTATTAAGAACATCTAGAATCATTAGAAAATTGTTAAAATTGCATATCATACTTAGATGGTAGATTATAATAAAAGACGAGTTGTCACCATAAATGTTGAAAATCAATTAACAACCATAGAGATTACTTCTATGCTTAGAGTACCTCAAACAAATAGAGTCCAACCTTTGTGGGACGAACTTGATAGGAGATTGGATATTATTTCATCTAGATCAACAGAACTTAGGCAAATTAAGAGGTTTGTCCTAGATAGAATCCTGGATCCTGATCAGGTGACTTTGTACCATGAACTTCTGAGAGCTTGCCATAGGTGGTTAGCCGATAAAAGAGCACTTGTGTCTTCTGAATTATACACCTTTGAGGAATACCTTGAGAATGCAGTTGTAGTACATAAATTTCTATCTCGTATAGAGGATCAAGAAGTCGTTCTTACGGATAGAAAGATATGGAATAGAGTTCCTAGAGCTATGTTATATCGAGAGTATTGCCATGAACTTTATTTCTACAGGTCAGAGTCCAAAACAGATCATATTACTATAGCACACTTTGTCAAATTCTTGAAAAACCATTTCCAATTTGAAGAGGAGCATTTCATGACTCCTGATGAACTTGATCCTATTAATGATATCCATAAACTATTTATAGAAAACTAAGTCATTCTTTTTACTATTGTTATTTTTTTGCAACTAGAATGCTATTTGTTATCTTTATAATAATATTATAAAACACAAAAACAAAAACAAAAAAAAAATCAAAACATTTCCTTTTTATAGTAGGTATATAATTAAAATATATACCTCTCAAACCTATCACATATATATATATATATATATATATATATATAAGTATATATATTTGCTGAAATCTAAGTTTAAGCACAATGCCTAGACTTAGGAATGGAAAACAGACTGAAGAAGAAGAAGATTGGTTAGGAAAACCATTAAATAACCCAGATGTCCTTCCTGAAGATCAAGTTCCGGAAGAAGGAACCCTAGACCAGCAAGAAGAAGAGCTTGTTGTAGGAAATGAACATGAAGAAATTATTAGAGAGGAAGGATCCTCATCCCCTAAAATGTCTCCGGGAGGAGCTGTTACTTTTGAAAACATGGAACAATTCTGGAAGTTCATTAATACTAATATTGGTGTTCTTAATAGAGCAGTCCATATGGACAAGGATCAAATTAGTGACACTCAAGCAACTCTAGAAGAAGTATTTCACACACGCACTAATCCCTTGTCCTTTATTGATCAAGAGAGTGATCAAGTTGGACCATCCAATTTGGATATGGCCGCTATAATCTAGAACATGCAACAACAACAGGTTACCCAACCATCTAAAGTGCTTGTTAGCAAGCCTAGGGTTATTCCCGCACAAAATAAACCATCATTTACTGCTCTATTTTACCAAGCTATTGATCAACATACTTCAAATCAACAAAATCCCAAAACAAAACCAAACACCAATTACCAACAATCTGGGATACAACATAATACTACTACAAATCCCCTTCATAATACTCTTCCTACCAACACTTTACATAATAGCAATATAGCATCTAATCCTTATGTCACACCATCATACACTCATAAATCCCATACCTATGTCCCATCGAACCAATATGGTGGACAAACTAGCAATCTTGAAGCCATGGTGAAACAGTTAGTTTCCCGCATGGACCAGATAGATCCCTACCGTCCCTCGTACAATTATCGAGAGATGTGTAGTCAGCCTTTAGATCCTATAGTCGTAGCACAACCATATCCTAAACATTTTCCTATGCCTGTCCTGCCCATATATAAAGGAACGGAAGATCCCATAGAGCATCTTCGTATGTTTAGGATAGCATGTCATGATATATCACATGATGACTTATTATTGCTAAAAATGTTCTCAAAAAGTTTAGGAGGAATGGCATTAGAGTGGTATTATCAATTACCCACTAATTCTTTGAGGAATTTCGAAGAAACAACCGAGTCTTTTGTTCATCAATTTAGTGCCTACATCGAAAGGCATGTGACCATTAAAGACTTGTACAACTTAAAACAAGACAAAGATGAATGTTTTGCTGATTTCCTAGCTAGGTGGAGACAGTTGATAGGAAAATTGCACTTTGTGTTACCTTATAGGGAGATGTTGGACATCTTTATTAATAATTTACAAGAGCAACTATCTTACGAATTATCAATCGCTACCTTGACCACCTTCGATCAGAGCTATAGACTTAGCCAAATGAGTGGAAGATGCTCTCATTAGGAGAGGTCAACTTAAAAAGAAAGATGATGAGAAAACATCTAGAAATCAATATAAGAATAAACAAGTTGTGGGTGATGGAGTCACTGATAGTAGAAATATTGCTACTGTTAATGTTGCGAAGACAACGGAGAAGTTTATACTGAAACCTCCCGATAAACCTCCTCGAGAATTTACTAGGTTAAATCAACCTTTATCAACCATTCTACCACAATTATTAGAATGAGGTTTGATTCAATTACCAAATATCTAGGAACCTGATCCAACTATACCCGGATACAGAGCTGATTTACACTGTGACTTCCATAGAGGACCTGGACACACTACCAACTCTTGTAAAATATTAAAACATAAAATACAGGACTTAATTGATAACAATGAGATGGAGGTGCAAGCCTTTCAACCTAAGCAAAATCCTCCTAATAATGCTCAAAAGAACATCCCCCAAAACCAGAATCGGAATGCCAATCAGTCATTGGACATATTTCAACATCCTTTACCAAAACATGGCAAGGAAGTGGCTAATCAAATTGAACATCATAATGTTCCCCCTCCTACCCGATATGTAGGGACTATTAGTGGGCATTTACCCATTCATGATTTGGAAATATTTGACACAACCTTATCCATGGTTACGACCAGGCCTCTACATAATATTTGGACACCTGATCTTAGTGATACAGAATATGAGACTGAGAGTGATATGGAAATCACATCAAATCAATCGAATAGTTCTGAAGATGAATCAGATCCTATTCACCCTATCACAAGTTATATGGTTCCAGAAGAACCATTTCCAAGAAGAGTCACTACTAGACCATCCTCTCACCAATTACTTTCTAATGAGCAAGCCATAAATGCTAGACCAAGACCCATTCATCATCCATAGAATAATATTGTGGGTACCATCGGAGCTGTTACTAGACAACAGGCTCAAAACTCTCAACAAGATCAAATGCAGAATGATGGATCAACTCCATTTGTTTTGAAAGTTCCTAATAAATGGAATCATGCACCTAATGTTCAACCTAAACCTCCTTATAATATTAATGAACAACTATCAAATATTATAGCTAGAATTTCTCTTTTGGACCTTTTAAGATCTTCTCCTACACATAGAGATGAATTAATGCTCACATTAAGCCAGATGATGGTACCACAAGACATTCAACCTAAAGCCATGGCTAATACTATAATAACTCATGAAGTTGATTGTATTGACTTTCGAGATAGAGACATACCGCAACATAGTTTACATAAGGATAACCCCTTATATATTACTGCCTTAATTGGAGATGTAGCAGTTAAACGAGTCTTGATTGATAATGGTTCATCTTTAAACATCTGCACTTTTGACTTCTACCAAATATTTGGGTTTAGAAGTGATGAAATGAAAAGAACTGATATGATCATAAAAGCCTTCAATGACGAAACACAAGAAACGTGTGGAGTTATTACCATCCCATTGCAGGTTGGTCCGAGAACCTTGGATACGACCGTGTTTATTGTACATTGCCCTGCATCGTACAATATACTCTTGGGTCACCCTTGGATCAACGCGATGCGAGCCGTTCCCTCAACTTTACATCAATGTGTTAAATTCGAATTTAAGAATCAGTTGGTTACCATTCATGGTGATCCTAGACCCTTTGATATGTGTGCTTTGGCAGAACCTATTGGAGTTCAATTTTGCCCTGCTCTGTCATCCACACATCCTAATTCTCATTATCCATCTAAACATGTGAAACACACACCCACAATGCCATCTACTTCTTCTCCATCAGTTCCACCTCTACATACAGCTCAACCATCCTCTAAACAAACCACATTAGGACCTCAGAAAGATCCTAATCCCACAACCAATGCCTCTTGTTCTACTCCTATAACTTCTATACCTATAATAGACCCATCCATCGACATCTCTACAACATCTACATCCACCAAAGGCATAGTTTCCGCATCAGAAGATGTAGGAAATGTTCCTTCTACCTCTTATGCTCTTACTGATGAGCTCTTACCCGATTTATCTAAAATTCTTATATCAGAGAAAATGAATGCTTCTATGCAAGATTCCCTTATTTTAAATAATTTGCCACCATCTCCTCATACCTTGGGCCTCCCACAGCCTATGGGAAGTATTTACCAAGTCGGGAGCTATGCTTTTATTTATAAGGGATATGACTGGGGTAGAATACCCAGAAACATCAAGACTCATTATGATGGATATGCTCGATGTTATTTTACTAATGAGTATATTAAAGCCAAATCTATAATGCTTAAATTGGGATATAAAGGGAAAGGTTTAGGACCTTTCCAAAATGGTATGAAAGAACCTTTTGAGGTAGAACCGTGGCCCGCCCGATGTGGTGTGGGCCTATTTCCTAGTAAGGGTCAGCCCTTCCCATTTGAGGATGATGACCATCTCATATGTTATCAAGATTATTTGGATGAGCGTGATGCTTTGCATTTAATGAATAAGCCATTTACATGTAATATGCTATCTATAGCTTATCCCGAGATGATCGTTGAATCCGATGATGAGTTGGAGGGAGATATCTTCCATGATGTCTCCGTTGAGGAATTATTACATAATGAATTTTATTTTGATGGCTCTATACCTAGTATAGCCCAGCTTGAGGCCACGACTCCTCAAGACGAATTATCCAAGCTAACCTTGGCAGAATTACAAGAATTGGGCGTTTCACCCGCCCCACCTAATTTTGAGAAAGATCTACACATGGAAGTAGAAAATGTCATAAAAATTAACATTGGAACTGAGGATAATCCTCACATAATCAACATTGGATCAGAATTGAGTCAAGAAAAATAGGATAAATACATTGCATTTCTTAAAGAATATGAAGATGTCTTTGCTTGGACATATGAAGATATGCCAGGTTTAGACCCTTCCGTAGTTATGCATCACCTAGTAGTCCATCCGGATGCTAAACTTGTTAAACAGAAACTTAGAAAAATGCATCCTAAAGTGGCCTTACTAGTCAAAGGGGAGTTAGAAAAACTCTTGAATGTTATTTTTATACAAGCCATTGATTATGCTGAATGGATCTCGAATGTAGTTCCAGTAACTAAGAAAGAAGCTACCAAAGTTAGGGTTTGCACAGACTTTAGAGATATTAATGTTGCATGCCCTAAAGATGATTTTCCTCTTCCCAATATGGATCAGATCATTGATTTTACTAGTTGGGAGTGGAATGATATCCTTAATGGATGGATTTTCTGGTTATAATCAGATCAGGATAGCTCCTGAAGATCAGGCTAAAACAACCTTTATTACCCCTTGGGGGACCTTTTGTTGGAAAGTGATGCCATTTGGTTTGAAGAATGCAGGTGCAACATATCAACGAGCCATGACTTATATCTTTCATGATATGATGCATGATATACTACATGATTATGTAGATGACATTATAGCTCGTTCTATTAATGAAGATGACCATTTAGATGACTTGAGAAAAGTATTTGATCGGTTAAGGGAATATCTTATCCGATTGAATCCAACCAAATGTATATTCGGAGTTAAGTCCGATAAATTATTGGGGGTTATAGTTTCTTTACGTGGCATCAAAATTGACCCTCTCAAGATTGCGGCTATCACTGATATGCCCGCACCCACAAATATATCTGAATTATGAAGTTTACAAGGTAAGCTTCAAGCTATCCGTCGCTTCATCGATAAGTTGGCGGATAAAACTGGACCCTTTCTTAAGCTTCTTAAGAAGGATGTCTCTTTCCATTGGGACAATGAATGTCAGGAAGCATTTGAACTCCTCAAACAATATCTTCTTAACCCACCTGTGCTTTCGCCACCTAGACCTGATCACCCATTTATCTTGTATATTTTTGCTTCAGATTTTGCCTTAGGAGCTATGTTAGTTCAACTGGATGATGAGAAAAGAGAGCGTGCTAATTATTACATTAGCAGAACATTAATCAGTTATGAAACCCACTACACAACATTAGAAAAGTTATGTCTAGCAATCATATTTTCTACACAAAAACTACGCCACTATATGCTCAGTCAAAAAACGTATGTTATTGCTAAATCCGATCCTTTGCGGTATCTCATGAGTCGACCTTATTTATCTGGTCGCACAACAAAGTGGGTTCTTGCTCTAAGCGAGTTTGAACTCATGTTTATAGGACATAAGTCTGTTAAGGGTCAAATCATAGTAGATCAATTAGTTGCTGCACCCTTAGAGTCTACCCATCCCCTCATCATTGAGTTTCCTGATGAATGCCTTAAACTAGAGGTAGACCATCCAGAGCAATGGTCCTTATACTTTGACGGAGCCCGATGCATGAGTGGGGCTGGTGCAGGTATTATTCTAATATCTCCATAGAAACATCTTATACCTCTATCCTTTAAATTAATGTTTGCTTGTACTAATAATATTGCTGAATATGAAGCTCTAATCCTTGGCTTACGAGCTGCCTTGGCACTAAAAATTAAAAATCTATTAGTTTTCGATGATTCTCAACTTGTTATAAATCAAATTAATGATGTTTATCAGACTAGAGATGATAAATTGCATCCATATAAAGCATATGTATTACAATTAATATCTTTATTTGATCAAGTTACCTTGGAAGCTATTCCTAGAACTAATAATCGTGCGGCTGACGCTATGGCTGCAGCTGCATCTCTTTTACCCTTGGAGTTAGATGATGAATATGCTACCATCATTATTCATCGACTCTAGGAACCCACTTCAAATAAATCATGCTTAGAACCTTTGGATGTGTTTCTAATCAATGAAACTACTCCTAAACTTTGGTACACTGATATATTCAATTTTCTTCAAAATGGGACCTTCCCCGAAGGTTTTAATAGAAACCAGTCGGTTATTACGTAGACGAGCAAGTCGCTTCGTAATAATTGGCAATACGTTATATAGGAGATCTTTTGAAGGTATCCTATTGAGATGTTTGAATCTAGAAGAATCTAGATCAGCTTTGAGTGAAGCCCATGATGGATCTTGTGGGGGACACTTTAGTGGTAGCGCCATTGCTAAGAAGCTCCTTAGGATAGGATATTTTTGGCCTACCATGGAGAATGATGCACATGATTACGTGCACCATTGCGACAAGTGCCAGAAACATGCTGACCTTGTCCATGCGCCTGCACAAGAACTATAGGCTATTTCATCTCCTTGGCCCTTTTCAAAATGGGGCTTAGACATCATTGGAAAAATCAATCCTGTGTCATCTGATGGACACAAATTCATCATAACCGCCATCGAGTATTTCACGAAGTGGGTTGAAGCTATGCCCTTAGCTTCTTGCACTGGAACCCAAGTTTCCAAATTTATTTTTAATCAAATTATTTGTAGGTTTGAAATTCCTGCAAATCTCATCTCGGATAATGGAACTTGTTTCAAAAATAAATATGTCAAGAAATTATGTCAAAAATATAAAATTCAACATCGTTGGTCCACTCCCTATTATCCTCAGGGTAATGGCCAAGCAGAAGCATCTAATAAAACATTAATTAAAATCCTCAAAATACTGGTCAATAAATCTGGCCGAGATTGGCACATTCAATTATATCCTGCTTTGTGGGCTTATCGAACTAGCGTTCGTACTCCCATGGGCACTTCACCTTTTGTTTTGGTTTATGGCGCTGAAGCTGTTTTTCCCTTTGAATTAGAAGTTCCTTCTTTGGCTCTACTACTTCAAGATACTGAAGTAGGAGATGAATATCGTGTCGGTAGATTTAGTCAGCTGGAACTCCTAGATGAGAAGCGCATCAATGCTTTGGAACATCTTCGAGCCTACCATAACAAGCTTAAACGAGCATACCTCAAGAAAGTTCATCATCGATCCTTTGAGATCGATGACCTTGTCTTAAAAGAAAATAAAAAAAATACTAATGCAACTAAAGATCTTAAAGGTAAATTCGAGCCCAACTGGCTTGGACCATATATTATCACTGCTAAATTTGGATCGGGAGCATACATATTAGCTACCTTAGATGGTAAAGATCTTAAAGAACCTATGAACATTATGCATCTTAAATGCTATTATGCATAAATCTGGTCATTTCATCATTGTATATATTGTTATTTTGCATATTGTTTCATTTTAGTAATTCATATAAAAATTTCAAAAATAGTAATATTATTTATTCTTTCAATTCATAAATTAAAACCAAAATATAAAAAATATCAAAATCATCAAAATCTTCAAAAACATTTTCTATTTTTGCACCTATCAATTCTTGAAGTATTGCAATCATATTTTCAATTATTTTGGATAAATTAGCATTTATTTGGAATCCCGCACTTTCACACTCACATGAATAAATATCTTGATTTTATTTGGTATGATTATTAATCTCTCTTATATCAAAGTCCACAGTTGAATTAAATAAAGTTTTGAGCATAGAGAATTGATCTTGTTATTTACTTGAACCAAGTATATCTTTTCACATTAAAATGATTTCATTGCAAATTCAATATGATGCTACATAGTAGAAGTGGTTTCTTGAGCGAAAAGTTTCCCCTGCTATCCTATCATGCACATGGTCTAGAATCTTTGAGAATTGACAAAAGGACAAGCTCACCCCTGCCTGTAATAAAAATCCCTTGCTCTACAACCAAATCCGAGCAAGTATCCCTAGTATAGGAAGAAAAAGAAAAGTCAAAGAAAATGAGAAAAAGAAAAATATCATTTTGTACCATCGCAACAATATTTCAGCATTATCTCAGTTCCAAGCAAAAATACAAAAAAAAAAAAAGAAGAGAAAGAGAAAAGAAAAAGCAAAATGCAATAAAATCCCTTTCCCTACCCCTTGAAAAGAAAAGAAGGGTGAATGAGCTTGAATCCCTGGAATTCTCAATTATTCGAAAACCGTGAGGTAAGCCCCATAACAGGTGGTTTGTGCCCAACCCGCTTGGCCTTGGGTAACTCCTAGCGTGGTGATATGTCTGTCACATTAGCGACCTTCTTTTGTATAGACCTATGTCTCCTTATGGATCAGCTAGCTCTTGATGACCCGACTTACATAGTAGTCTGGTACGGTTACATGCATATAAATCATGGTCAACGAACACTTATTTGGTTAATTCAAATTACTTGTATCAAATTATCTTGCTCAAAATTGGTAAATGAACAATACAATTGCACACACATTTGTATTTGAGAGATTTTGTATCATTATGATAAATCAAGATCGGCAATGAACTCACATATGCACATGAGGGTTCCTTATAAATCTACATTTTGTCTTTGAGATAATTTAAAATATTTATGCAAATATTTTGGAATAATTTCATCTTCTTATTTGAGAACATCTGTTTAGTATAAAAACAATTAAATACATTTTTTTCAAAAATCCAAAATTTCTTTCAAAAAAATTACAATAAAGTCACGTTTATATATACTTTCGACTTCCGCAATGATGGTATAGTTCCTAAAACCTAAACTGGAATTTTATGCCTAGCGCAAGTCCTCATCTTATATATTTTCTGTTTATCTCAAAATCAAAAATCAATTATGCAATAAAATTATTTTTGGATTTCACGATGATGGTATAAGTCTATACCTATAATTCTATGCCTAGCACAAACCATTGTTCTAATTTTATTTCCCATTTATTTTAATTCATAAAAACATATGGCTTACATCATTATGTTACACAATTGTGCTTTAAAAAGAATGAACACTTTTTTCTATTTCATTTCATTATGTCAACATTCAATTTTGCAACGATGGTATAATTCCTAAGGAATTGTTCAAAATTTTATCACACTTAGGAATTTTATGCCTAGAAAAAATCATATTTTTAATATTTCATGCATAATATTTTCATGAAAATCTGAAAACAAATCATCACCATCATCATTTTTCATCATCACAACACAAAGTCTTAAGACAGTCTCTTAAGCACTCTTTTACTTTTAGCAATATTTCTATACTGGGATTAGCTTGACGACCTAGCGAGCGGCGACTCCATGAAATGGTCATATAACAACGACAATGTCCTTTGAAATTATTGTTAGAAGTCCCTTTATTTTTCATCAAATCATACCACAACAACCAATTTGTTTACATCAGATTATTTCATTTAAATTTTATAGACATGACATAAAATTATACTATTTCCAATGACATAATTACATGAATAATCAATCAACAATTCAAAATTTAAAGCATCATAAAACATATGGACAAGTCATATCACAAAAATATCATATATATATATCAAAATTATGTACATCATATCAAAACTGGATTGGTATGCCACAATCTATACCCTGGCATACTCAATCCTCTCAAATATATAATCTATAGTCAATGTGCAGCTAGTCTCGAGAAGCCCTCGAGCTCTCAGCCTCATCTCCTCTCCCACCCTGGCATGGAGGAGGTGGTCCCATCGAGGTCCATGCTGTATCGTGGGTCCTCGATATCGATCATGAGGATGTCCTCAACCAACCATCATGATCGGCTCCATAATGGGGGTTGGCAATGGTATCCTCTGGTTCTCTGGAACCACATGATAGTACAATCCTTGGTAGAATATGGTCTAAGCAATAGCCCATGCCAGATCTCGAGTGCTCGCCCCTCCGCTTCGAGCCCTGAGTCATGTAGCCTCATCCTGTAGTGTCTGCACCTGAGCCTAGAGGTGGGCATTCTCCGCTCGAAGAGCCACCATCTCACTGCTCTCCCCCACCTCGACACCCTTGCCCTTATCGAGTGATGGTGGCCTATCCCTCTATTGAGAAGGGAGTCCCTCCTCTCTCCTCTCTGGCTGCTATGGTCTCTCCGGAGCCTGTGGCACTCTTCGATGTCTCTCCTAAGGAGACCATCACTGCTCCCTCCCTCTGTGACTCCTCGCTGCATCGATGGTAGCCTGGCATCGCCTCCCCATCCATCGCACCATAGCATGCATCGGACCCTATGCCCTCATCATCCGAGGAGGGTGGATGCCTACATACTAGGCATCATACCCATCTGTGACCCCAACATCATCCCCATCCACTGGCTGAATGGGGGCATCATCAACATCCTGACTCTAGAATCATTACATATCTGGAGCCCCACTTAGTGTAGTATTATCCTAGATAGTCTAGGAGTACTCGTAGTCTCTGAGAGAAGGGATCCCCTACTGTAGACCGAACTACCTCAAAACTTGGTCATAGCGGTGGAGCTCTACCTCTCCCCACTCCATCCTCAGCCAGAAGACTCACCTGATGCGAGCCAACTCCTGTCCATCCTCTCCCCACCCTGGATGCTCTCTCCATGGCCTCCAGGTGATCTGGTCAGGGATGAGGTCATCTAGCAACCTTCGGGACATCGATAGATCTATCCACCATTGTGACCCTCTCTAGAGCCACCAATAGAAAACTTGGGGTCTCTCTCGGTCAACCCTTATCAGTGGAAGCCCTATCGGCCTCCGCATCACAATGTGCTCCCAACACCAAACCTGTAGCAGCGATGTCAGTACTAGACATCGACCTCCCTTGTATACGACCCCGTATAGGATCCTATACAAGCGGCATAGTACAAAGCTACCCCAAGAAAACCTATAGTCATGGTCTCTCATATCGTAGACCACATCTGAGAGTAGCCATGGTAACCTACATCCACTCTGGTGGCATAGCAGTAGGCCACCCACTACCCCTACCAAAACCTGAGTCAATCGAGATGCCCCAGGCATCTGCCTCAATGTCTCGATGTTCACTCTGCCCTTCTCCAGGGTGAAGCTAGGGTCTCCGCATAGTCGCATCATGGCATGGCCCTGATTGGCCGTAGGAGTCATCAACCGCCCATGTATGGGGATCCTCAAGATCCTCCATACATCCTCTAGAGTGGGAGCCATCTCCCCTATTGGTAGCCAGAAGTAGGATGACCCTGGATACCACCTCTCTGCTAGGGCTATCAGTAGCCCCATGTCTGTAGGTATTTGTGGCATCTCTGCCACATGCTGTAGCCCAACCTCCGATAGTCGGTCTCGCTCCGCCTGATCGAGCGTGGCTACATCATCTCTGAGCCCCCCGTATTTCCACTCCTAACTTTTTAGTAATCCCCTCTACAAAATAAATAATAAAACAACAAAAATCATTAATAGATAATCATTAAAATCAGTTAAATCAATTTCATCTTATAAAAAAATGATATCATCCATTATTGGACGATATCATACTAAATTAAGTCAAATCATCCTTGGTAGGATGAAATCGTCTCCGATTTCTCAACTTGGGGATCGCCCCTTGTTGGACGGGATCGCCCCTATTTCATCGATTTTGCCCCTAGATGAAATCGGCGATCTAGGGACGATTTCGATGAAATTGGGATGATTTCATCCCGACGTCGTCGACGGCCTAAAAATGGTCACGATACCCCAAAAATAGTCAAAATTCAAATTAAAAATCACACAAATCAAATTAAAAACATAATGCATCAAGTTTAGATCCTTACCCACAACCCGCGTCGGACCTCTGTCGATCTGTGTGTCGTTTCCACCATTTTGCCTATAGAGCTCTCGAAACAACAAAAGTGAACAAAGAATAATGAATTAGGGTTTTACCCTATTTTTTTTAATTTTATTTAAAAACAACTTTTTTTTAAATTTTGCTTTTTCGTGCTTTTACCTCAAACGTTCGATTTGGGTAAAAACTCAGAGGGGGCACCATAGTAAGCAATTGTACGATTCGACCTAGAATCATCGTCTAAAAAATGGAATAAATTTTTGCTTTCTCGTAAAGCGTGAAGAACTCGTCTTTAACGCATTTTCTTCAGAAAATTCGCTAAAGAGGGGGCAAAATGTAGCACCCTAAAATTGGCGTAGTTAAACCCTTAGTAAAAAGATAAAAATTTGAATTTTAACCTCGAAACCGCCCGTTAACCGCTCACCCCATTTTTCATGCCATTTTTAGGAGTTGTTTTGACCGTTGGACGATATCGTCGCCGATCAGACGAAATCATCCCAGATCGGACGAATTCATCTGGAATAGAACGTCCAGACGATTTCATCCCAAAACTAAATTTTCATAATTAGCTTCTATTTCAATAGCCTCTCCAACTTGGGCAGAAGCGTGTCTGCACAGTTGGAGATTCCTCCGTTGGAGATCTCCTAGATTGGGATGATCCCCAACCTCCTAACCTCCCCCTAATTCTATATAAACTAGGATTTTCTCAGTTTATCCCCCTGGCTCTCCTCCTGACTCTCTCCCTGGTTGATTTTCCCTACCATTTAGCTTTGCTGTGTTAAGACGTCCTATCTACCATTGTTTGCACTCGTAGTTTTAAGTTTTCATTGCAGGTTTTCACTGTGCTTCAGCTGGAGGAAGCTCGGATCGTCGCAGGCGATTCCACATGATTTCGGATGATCCTATCGTAGATCGGTGATGATCTCATACGATTGGAGGTGATCTCGACTACAGTTCATATTGGGGGCAATCAGAGCCCTGAGTTTGCATTTCTCATCTTCCTTCCTTATTTTATTATGCATTAGCTTGATTTATTTTCATTCTGCATCCTGGAGTTCACCTCATTTAGCATAAATGCATGATAAAGTTAAAATAAGTTATTAAAACAATGCATTTCCTTTAATCTGCTATCTAGATTTATCAGTTAAGCATTTATACTCTCATTTCTATCATTTTGCATTATTCTTGCAGTTGCATTTTTGGTTTTTGGTGTCTATTTCTGTGATTGCAGGTTTCTGACGAATTCATCAGATCGACGATGATCTTGTCTGATTTCAGATGATCGCCTATGATCTGGGATGATTCTGTACAATTGCAGATGATCCTGTCATATTCGGGATGATCTGGACTCCTACAAGCTTCAGAATCTTCATCAGACATCCGAAATCAGGTGCATTCTTTCTCATTTAACATATTCCTGGTATTTAGGATTCATTCATGCTTTCTGTATTCATATAAATCGGCATTTTCATATAGAATAGCTTAGATTCATTTTGGCCAACCTAGGAATATGAATGATTGAGTATAAAATGAACACATCAAACCCATTCTCAACCTAGGCATGGAAACTGCCACTCAAAGTTTCCTGGTGAACCCCACCATCCATCAAAAATTCACCCTTATACCCCTCCCCCGAGAGGCGCGACCTTCAAAGGGCCTCTCCGTCCGAGGTATTGTCCCATCCTTCTCGCATCCCCCTTCCGGGCATGGATCCTTTAGCCTGAAGGTAAGGGCACAAAAAATTTGGGTCAGTACAATATGATTTTGGAATTTAGAATTATGAGAAGCTCTTCATCATTACTTATTTTTTGGGATTAATTGACTTCTACTTCTACCTAAATGGCTTGGCATCAGGCAACAACTCTATGGTATGCTATATAACCCTCTTGTCATAAACCTAGAGATCATCATAGCTCAATGCTATTGTGTATTAGTATTGTTTACATAGAGATATGAGTTCATATACTTCATATATGAAGAAGTGGATCCTGATATTCAAAATTTTACCTCATTCAATTTGGACCTCTTTATAGGTCTTTTTTTCTATTTTCATCTTTTGGCCTGTATTTTAATCATTATTATCAAACAAGATCTCTAAGGTGATTAGTTATTTTAGTATATGATTGTTTTTAACCTGAATAACTTCTTCTTGGTCAACTTCCTACAACATATCTTCCTATTGCACTGCATAGATCATTTCTCTTGTTAATAAATCGATAATATTTTGGTCATATTCAAAAACTTGCCAAAACATTTCTTTATCTAATATTGTCAACCTGAATATCATCTTTACCTTATTAATTTTTTCACCATAATTGGTAGTCGATACAATATTTTCTCCTTAAGAAGCTAATGCATCAACTAACTCATTATGTTCCTTGGGAATGGTTTTTATGTTTAAGGATTCAAAACTTTCCATCAAGTCTCACACCCTATTATGGTATACTTTCAAGTAGTGATGTTTACTATTACATCTCTTAGTTACTTGAATAACCACAAGTTCAGAGTCATCATATATTGAAATTAATTTAATGCCCATTCTTTTTTCCTGCATCAAGCCAAGACACAAGGCTTCTGAAAACATGAGATTCCGGAAACAAAAAGGATAAACTAAAAATGCAATGTAAATGAAACTAAAATAACGCTTAAACCCTATGTTATTGAAAAATGCGTAAAAAGAAAGAACATGAACACAAGATATCAAAGCAATATAAAAATAATGGCCCTTTTATTGATATGCTTTACAAATTCATGTTACAATGCGTCTCCTTCCTTTTTAGGGGATAGGAGCGTTAAATTTTGGTCTTTTACAACTTGTTTCAGAATTCCTTCTTCCGCGTGCCCACATATAAGATGGGCGAACCAAAACGTTGTCACCGCTTGCGTTGGTAAAGGTAGATTCCTCGCTGCTCCTATAATGCTGCAAATCTGTGTTCAAAGAAACAAACAAAGAATCAGTAGCACCTGTGTATGAAAAATAAAAGATAAATCTAATGATGGTTAAAATGAGTCTAAATAAACTAAAAACTTGACAAAAGCATAAACATGAAACTAGCTAAACACTACAAAAGAAATAGTCACCAAAAGCAATAAAGCGGGGGGTGCCCGAAGGCAAACCACCTGTGGGTGAAACTTTGTTTCGACACCAATCCGCTTGGGATGGGTCCGAAACCTGGTATGATGTGTTGTCGGCAAATTGGTAGGATATTGTGGTCAAAAAATTGGATTTTGGTTCTTTGATTCGTGCCTTCAAAAGTCACCCAATAACCTCTCTTTCGATTAAGAGATTATGGATGTTAAAAGCACAAATCGCAAGTAAGTGAATTAGCAGCACTTCGTCGCTCAAAAATTCTCCTTCTATGTATATCTTTTGGGTGAGGAAGCTCACCATTTTATAGACCCAAGGGGTCTCTTTGAAATAACATGCAAAAGTGTTTCTTTGCATGAATGATTTTTTTTGTGAATAGAAGACTTCTTCTTGATTAAGGGCTTCTTAACTGCCTCTGTGCATGTCTTTGTATGTTTAGAAAAACTCACTCGCACTCCCATGCAATGAAGGGATAGCTAAGTGGCAAATCTGAGTTGTCTTAAAAAGCTCACTCTCATTCCCATGCAGTGAAGGGAGAGTCAATTGGCAGATATGAGTTGTCAAAAGAACTCACTTGCACTCCTATGCCATGCAAGAAAAGCTAAGTGGCAGTTCTGAGTTGTCATGTGCCAAGATCTAACTTTTTGTCGGTCAAACCTGGTGTTCGTCCCACCTCGAAGCGAGCGCTAGTAATCGTCTCTGGGTGAGACGAGTATCAATTTGCACTCATCCCTGAATAAGACGAGTACAAATCCACACTCGTCCCTGGGTGGGACGAATAAGTAGCTGAGTGTCTAAAAGATGCCAAATTGATCCCTGACTTGTAAAACTACTGTGTGAGTGGTTAGAACCACTGTTTAACCTTTGGGGGCTGCCCTGGGGGCTGTGTGTGTTAGTGCGATCAGTGCTTGTTGTCACATAATCATATTGGTGTTGTTTTGGTGTCTACAGATGCCCTTTTTTGGAAAGCGCTACACATGGTGCAGTGCTGAGCAAAAATAGATAACCAAAGCACTAATGATTAGGGTTTCTCAGTAACCTAACCAAATCTTGATGCCCCAAGTATGGAAAGGGCACGCATTCTTGAATCCTTGCTTCTGACGAGCTAAGGATCTTAAATAAAGTATTAACCTGGTTCGATGAGGTATTACTTGAACTTAGACATTGATCAGTCATGAAGAGGCAAAGGGCGCAACCTTTTGTCTGTGGGAACCTTGAGTTCATGATTCACGAATGTCAAGTATATGATCAGTTTGTGATAATTGCTTGTTTGTTGCCCCAAGCAGGGGCATGATTGTCTTTTGCAATGATCCTTTGAATGCATGTCATTTCCAGATTGGGTATATTGGTGTTGATTGGCAACTAAGTGTGACTACCCCCTCAAGCGACGAATCGATGAGGGAATAACCGACATGAGAAAAACGACGAGTCACTTGACCCAAGATGACTTAACTAAGGGTGCCTTCAGATGTTATCCGATGCATGCTCGAGCAGTTTCTCGATTGTTTTGACCTATTTTTGGTGGGTTTGAACCCATTTTGGGATGCCATTTGGGGTTAACATTGGCGAAAATCCGTCTTCCCGTGGAGCGGTCCGGCTATGGTAGCCTTCTTGGGGAGTAGGATAACGACAAGGTAGACCCCGACATCAATTTTCTTATGCCAAGAGGTTAAGGGCAAGAGCACTTTTGTCCGAAAATTTTTAGTGGTTTTGTTGGCATGTGTCATTTTTAAATATATATTTTTTTTTTCTATTCGTCCCGGGGGGGACGAACGCCAGGTTGGTATTCGTCCTGGGGTGGGACGAGCGCACCGCCAAGGGAAAAGTGCTCGCTCCAGGCAGGGACAATTACCAGTAAGCAAAAGGTATAAATATGCGAAAATGACGGATTTGGTTCATTTGCACTATTCAGCGATTGCGATTTGGAGCTCTGAGGAGGAGGAGGTAGATTTTATGACGCGAAGCGCTGCCAAATTTTCCAGCCACCATGAGTGCATAGACCGGGTCGTCAAGCGACAGAGATGAGGCAAGACCAGTAAGTGCACTATCTCCTCGAGTTTGAATTTGAAAAATGCAAAATGTGTTTTTATTATGTTTTTCTTTTGTTTAAGACATGGAACCCTAATGAATGAAATTAAAAGGTGAATGAATTAAAGACCATGAAACCAAATAAAACGTGGATGCAAACCGATGGAAACTTAGATGAAAACCGTAGGATAAACCCAAAATGAAACTTAGAGTAACACCTTAGGGTAACCATGGTTATAAAAATGTTTTTTTTTTATGTGAATGGTAAAACGTAGGTCGAAACCGTAGGTAAACCATGCCTATATTTTTTTTTTGTTATTTTTATGGAATTAAAAAATAAAAAATGGATGAATTTTTTTGTTGAAATGGTAAACTTAGGTCGAAACCATAGGTAAACCATGTCGAAATTTTTTTTTTTTTTTGTTATTTTTATGGAATTAAAAAATAAAAAATGGATGAATTTTTTTTGTTGAAATGGTAAACTTAGGTCGAAACCGTAGGTAAACCATGTCAATTTTTTGTTTGAAAACACGAGATTCCAAAAGGAAAAAGGATAAACTAAAAATCCAATGTAAACGAAACTAAAATAACGCTTAAACCCTATGTTATTGAAAAATGCATAAAAAAGAAAGAACATGAACACAAGATATCAAAGCAATATAAAAAGAACGGCCCTTTTATTGATATGCTTTACAAATTCGTGTTACAATGCGTCTCCTTCCTTTTTAGGGGATAGGAGCATTAAATGTTGGTCTTTTACAACTTGTTTCAGAATTCCTTCTTCTGCGTGCCCACATATAAGATGGGCAAACCAAAACGTTGTCGTCGCTTGCGTTGGTAAAGGTAGATTCCTCGCTGCTCCTCTAATGTTGAAAATCTGCGTTCAAAGAAACAAACAAAGAATCAGTAGCACCTATGTATGAAAAATAAAAGATAAATCTAACGATGGTTAAAATGAGTCTAAATAAACTAAAAACTTGACAAAAGCATAAACATGAAACTAGCTAAACACTACAAAAGAAATAGTCACCAAAAGCAATAAAGCGGGGGGTTCCCGAAGGCAAACCACCCACGGGTGAAACTTTGTTTTGACACCAATCCGCTTGGGATGGGTCCAAAACCTGGTATGATGTGTTGTTGGCAAATTGGTAGGATATTGTGGTCAGAAAATTGGATTTTGGTTCTTTGATTCGTGCCTTCAAAAATCACCCAATAACCTCTCTTTAGATTAAGAGATTATGGATGTTAAAAGCACAAATCGCAAGTAAGTGAATTAGCAGCACTTCGTCACTAAAAAATGCTCCTTCTCTGTATATCTTTTGGGTGAGGAAGCTTACCATTTTATAGACCCAAGGGGTATCTTTGAATTAACATGCAAAAGTGTTTCTTTGCATGAATGCTTTCTTTTGTGAATAGAAGACTTCTTCTTGATTAAGGGTTTCTTAACTACCTCTGTGCATGTCTTTGTATGTTTATAAAAACTCACTTGCACTCCCATGCAATGAAGGGATAGCTAAGTGGAAAATCTGAGTTGTCTTAAAAAGCTCACTCTCATTCCCATGCAGTGAAGGGAGAGTCAATTGGTAGATATGAGTTGTAAAAGAACTCACTCACACTCCTATGCCATGCAGGAAAAGCTAAGTGGCAGTTCTGAGTTGTCATGCGCCAAGATCTAACTTTTTGCCGATCAAACCTGGCGTTCGTCCCACCTTGAAGCGAGTGCTGGTAATCGTCTCTGGGTGAGACAAGTATCAATTTGCACTCATCCCTGAATAAGACGAGTACAAATCCACACTCATCCCTGGGTGGGACAAATAAGTAGCTGAGTGTCTAAAAGATGCCAAATTGATCCCTGACTTGTAAAACTACTGTGTGAGTGGTTAGAACCATTGTTTAACCTTTGGGGGCTGCCCTGGGGGCTGTGTGTGTTAGTGCGATCAGTGCTTGTTGTCACATAATCAGATTGGTGTTGTTTTGGTGTTTATAGCTTCATATTTGGCTATGTTGTTTGTGTAGCTCCATGTTAACTTATACAAGAATTTTTTATCCTAACTTTGGCCCCATTATTACATCTAGCCCCATCAAAGTAAAGCTTCCAAAGGTCTATTGTTTGGAGTTCTTGGTTCATCACAACTAGAACTTTTAATTATTCTGGCTCCATTATGTGATACATGCTAATTCGAGTTTCAATCATGGCAATGTAATATTTGAAAGAAAATTAATCTTCAATCTATAACTCTTAAAATATATCTTCCAAAGGTTCTATCTCTTCACTAATTATGTTGATACATTCTTCTTCTATTTTTTATATATGATATAATATGAACTTTTCTAGGTAGATTTTACTTATTTTCCCCTTATGTGGGACTATCATATGGGAATAGTCTAGGTACATGTAGCCTCCCAAAACTGTTGTAAATTCCCAAGAAAGACAGAGGCTAAAATATGGTTCAAGGTATACAATTACCACTTCTTGTATCATAGTAATCTTTGGTGCCCTATGCAATGTTATAGGAATATCTTTGATAACTCTAATTATCTTAATAGAAGTATCATATAATTGTAAAACTTTGGGGTATTATCAGGTGTATTACATACCCATAACTTTACATACAACTTTAGGAATCATGGTAGTCATAGCTCTAGAATCAATCATGCAATTTTGTATGATCCACCCTTCCATTATTAAGGACATGTAAAAGGGTAGTGGCCTATTATTTTTGACTCTAGGAGTTGACAAATATTAAGCAATATTATACTTTGGACTTGACACACCTCCTAAGATGGTCATTTTTTATGAAGCTTTGAGCAGTTTAATTTATTTAGGTATCATCAACGCATCATACATACTCGCTTTGAAGGGATTTTTTTGTAGTTTTTTGATTTTGTTGAATTTATTTCAACTATTTTTTCTCTTTTTTTTCATCGAATATCCTCCTATATCCTTGAGTGGCTTCTATCCTCTACCATTTGGTTATAGATGGATATTTCAATTTATCCTAATCTTAGTCCTTATATTTAGGTAGAGTCTCTTTTGCATTCTCTTCTCATTTTGAATTTGATCATTCATATGTAGATCTAATGGAGGAGATGTATCTTTGAGCTCTATCTAGGCTAGTGCCTTTTAGGAATCATACAATGGTTGCTCTTTAGGATTTTATAGCTAATCTAGGACTTGAGATGACCCTAAATTTTATGGATCTATCTGTAATGGTTTCTTTTTGGACCTAGTCAATACTAATATGCACTCCTCTAAAGTATATTGTATAATCATGACCTATTATTATGTAGGAACTCAAAATGAAGCTGATTTCTTTACTGATGCAATGCAATATATAGAAGAAATACAAAGAATCTCATGTGGTTAAGTGGTTGCAATAATTTTCCAAACGTGAACAACCACTTAACTAATATATAACAATTTGCTAATTATGGATTCCAACTAACTTCTAGAGTACAAATGACAACATGAGTGTCAACTAACAACTAACTAAACATCTAATAACATAACAACTTATGTCTTATGTGGGCATACTATGCCTCACGTGCATACAAAGTGTAGAAATAAGAAATAATAATAAATAATGAAATATTAACTTAGGCTTAAGTGGATAAGCCTAAGTATCCTCAACACTCCTCCCAACCATATAAGCATTGGAACCCAATGCTCTCAACAAATATGGAAAGTCATGGGCCATCTCATGGTGAGGAATCTAGTGAGCCATGTGTGGAAAATGACCATGCTGAGTGACAAGGTATGAAGTAGAAGAAACCCGTCTAGTGTGATGAGTCTTCATCTTGAAAACTCTATCTAAAATAAGCAAAATATGATGATCAGGTACCACTATTGTTGTAGGTCTAAAATAGGATCATGTACCAAAAGAGGATCCTTAAATGGTGTCTCTAGAAAGTGGTTCTTATACAAGGGAACCCAAACTCTATCTCCAACCTATGATGAGTGAGTATTGTGATGCTTATGCACCACTCCCTGTGGAGTCTCCTACAAGTCCTATGGTATCTTGCTTAGAAGTGTTTGTGGTGCTCAATGAATTAACCTTATCTTGCTCCTCCATGTGTCCAATGGTGGGAGTGGGCAAAGCTAAAGGTAAATTCTACGAAACAAGTGGTTGTGTAGCTAGAGGTATACCCAAAATGATACCAATGGAGTGAATGGCATATTTCTTATGAGGGAGAATGATGGGTTCCTTAACCACTTGCTCTTGTGATTGTTCATTAGGTGGGAGTGAAACTTCTTCATTTTTGTGTGATTTTTATGGTGCTTGTTCTTCATTTTGTGTGGAACTGATGCTAGTAGGAGCCAAAATGAGTGCTTGACTTAGTATTTTCCTTACTTGCCTAAAACTTAATATCAAATTAGAAGTAGGTGTAGTGCTTTGTATCAAGTAAGATTTATCATGCAACTCCAATGTGTAGGTGTTCTTTTTAGCATGATAAGTAGCATTCCTATCAAATTTATAGGGTTTACCTAGAAATAGCCCACAACAATCCATCTTTGTGACATCACACCTTACTTTATCTATAAAATTATCACCAAAAGCAAAATTCAAGGTACAAGTGTGGGTGATGTTAGATGTGGATTGTACATATTTCCACACAAGTGCATATGGTTGGTGATGCGGCTTTATGGGAAGTTTCAACTTCTCCATAATGGACTTTGCAATGAGTTTCTTTTACGATCTATTAGCTATGATACAATAAACATAGAAATCATGTGTAAGGTGGGATCTAGTGAAAAACAAATGATCATGACCCCCTTGAGAAAATACATTTGACATAAGGGTAAATTTATTCAATTTACCCTTTAAAGTAGGATAATATTCTTCTGTCCCTATAGCCACAATGGGACCATCATGTGGTTCCTCATGTATAGGCTATACAAATAGGGATTTCTTCTTCTTAAATTTTTAAAAAGTAAAGCATTTGGATTTTAAATGACCATGCTTTTCAAAAAATTCATAATACAATAAAAAGAAGGATCTTTAGCATGAAAAGAAAAAGAATTTTATTTAGAAGAAATGGTAGGAGAAGAAGAATGATAATTATTCTTCACCTTCTGTGAATAACACAAGATTATACTGAGATGGGGGGTGAACAGTATAGCACCCACTTTTTACTTTCTTTTCAAACCAATATCAATTAGTGTCCTTAATTGCAATATCCAAATATAACAATGTGCATTAATGACATAGATAGAAATAGTAAGCAAGAGCACAAATAACCACACACAATTGAGACACAATATTTAACATGGTTACCCCAATGTGGGGTACTCCACAAGATAATATCCTTATAATATTTCACAAATAAATAGGGATCCTTATCCCAATACAAATTATTACTTTGATCTTCTCAAAGTTAGGCTATCCACTGATCTCCTTAGCAAGGTAATTCACTCATCTGCTTCAACAAGATCACCAAGAACTTACTCAAAATATGCTCTAGAAAGCTCACCAAGAACTTGCTCAAATATTCTCTAGCAAGCTCACCAAGAACTTGCTCAAAATATGTCCATAAATTTATCCATAAATCTATCCAAAAGCCTTCTCAAAGGCTCAATAAATCATGCAAAAAAGTTGCCACAAATCTATCCAAAAATATATCTAAAAGCCTTTTCAAAGTCTCAATCAATCATGCACAAAAGCTACCACAAATCTATCCAAAAATATATCCCAAAAGCCTTCTCAAATGGTCAATCAATAATGCTCAAGTAGCACTCAAATATCATCCACAAATCTATGAAGTCAAGGCTCAATGATGAACTCAACAATGAATGGCAATGCACTCTACAATAGATGACAAAAATGATCTATAATGATCTCAACTCAAGTCAGAATATAGAATAGTTTGTTTCATGGAAATTGAACAACCACTTCACTCATTCACTTGACTAGGCTCAAATAACTCTACTCAACCAATCACAACAAGGAACAACTCTTTCTCATAATTCCTATTCCAAGCATGTATCAACCAACTCAAAATATTTCCAATAATGCTTAACCACAAATCTCACATAACAATGATACTCATGTTCTCCTCTAACTCAAGTTAAAGTTCTTTGTACAATCAATGGGATTAAAAAAAAATGCTTATAAAACATTCTTCACATAACAATGATACTCATGTTCTTCTCAAACCTTATCTCAAGTTTTTCACACAACTAATGGCTTCAACAACAATGCTTATAAAACAAGGTTTAAACACAACTCTCAAACCAAAAAACCTTGAAGCATTCAACCAACCACTTTCAAAAAGGAAACCACAATCAATCATTTTCTCTCCAATGATATTTCATAAATCAACCACCATAAAAAAAGTCAATGGATAATATTACTCATACCTTTTTGATGCCTTATTAGTTGTCCACTAAATATTACAAACTCAAAAAACTTTCTTTTTCAACTTTCAATAAGGGTTAGGAATCATGATTAATAACACAATAATAATATCCAAATAACACCTTATTACTCCTACTCAATAAAATACATCATGTCCCCTCATGAAAGAATTAATCATCTTTGAAAAAGAACAAAGCAACCTTCACTTTTGAACCTCTTTATAAAATCAGAAATATCTCTTTACACACACCTTATTTCTCCCTCTAAACAAGTTAATGAAATAGCCCTCGAAATAATATTTCCAATGATATATAATATGATATACTTCCAAAAAGAAAATCACCATAAATATTTCTTTTTATTAAGGTGCATCATAACCCTTATTTCTCCTAGGGCAAATTTAGAAAAATAAAATATTAAAAAATATTAACTTGGCTCTGTCCTTGATGGGAATCGGTTCCTTGATGCATCCTCACTCAACACATTAACCATGGCCAAGCTTCCGTTGGGCCACATGCCCTCACGTGTTCAAAGGGGAACAAACCAAAACAAATACCTCAATATTATACACCCTTCGAAAACTCAAAAATGCTTTGAGCATTTTAACATAGCAAGCATCCCCAACGAGACTCAATCACAAGACGTCATGCTTCTTATACAACACATGAACCACTATGCCAAAGGTGTCTATGTGTTTGGTTATCGTCCGTGAATGATTCTTCAATGGATCTGAATTTCCTAAACCCTTCACACGCCTCTTTACACACGCTTCAACACACAGGCTCTTCTCACATTACGTTATCAATTCGAATGCATTCAAAAATAGAGGACAATAATTTATTGAAACTTTTGGTGGCATATATATATGCCTTTCCTCCTTTCTTTAGATGTTGATGCTATTATTTTTAATATATGCCTTTCCTCCTTTCTTTAGACGTTAGCGCTATAATTTTATTTTTAATTTTAAAATTAAAATTAAAATTTTAAATAATTTAAAATTTAAACTAAATATTTAAAATTAAATATCTCCATCACCGGGGCACATTTTTTGATGAAACGAAAATCCAACCTGGGTTTTAAGAAAAACCTATTTCAAATATGCCATCCATGGTTTTAAATAAAACCTTTTATTTTACCTGCCTTGGTTTTCATAAAAATATTGTATACATCCATGCTCTCCAAAATATCATAAATGATATTTTATGAAGTGCTTTTGCCACCAAAACTCAAATGTGATCCATGTGACATCAATGATCCATGTGACATCAATGACAACATAAAATAACTCAATTTTCCAACAATATCCCCCTTTGTCATTGATGACAACACCTCTAATGTAAATCATCACAATCACTGCAAAAACCATCTCTGAGAATCAAAGCTGCTCCTCCTGACTCAATAATCTCTATGGAGGCTGCTCCCCCTAAATCAATACTCTCTTTGGAGGTTGCTCCCCCTAAATAAAATCTCTCCCCCTTTAACATCAATGGCAAAAGGGACACCTATGGGGCTAAAATATATGACTCTTAAGCATAGCCCCCTCACCATATTCTCTCTTGAGATGATTAATTCTAGGGTGGGAGTACTTTTACTCCCATATTACATTGTTTCTTTCCTCTGTCAACTTCCTTCCATATTTTTTTGATATCCTTCTCTTGATGAATTACTTGATCTTCTTGTCTTGAACCTGTTTGACCTTCTTGCCTTGAAACTGATTGACCTTCTTGTCTTAAACTTGTTTGGAATTGAGTCCTACACCATTTTGAAATATGTCCAAAGTTATTGCAATTAAAACACTTGATATTGTAGCCTTTGGATGGTGCCCATATCCTGAATTCTTTCTTGAAATAATTTTCATATCCATTCCTTTCCTGAACCTTGTATTGTGAAGTTTTGTTTTCATAATCATTATGACCATAACTTCTAAATTGTGTAGCTCTAAATCCAAAACCATGTTGCTCATTTTCTTTGCACTGATAAGCTTTATGACCAATCCTATTGCATGAGAAGCAATGTCCCTGAAAAACATACCTTCTTCCTTTGAATTTCCTTCTAGAAAAATCAAAATTCTTTGATCCATAAACCCTATAGTGTATAGCCCTGTGTCTAAATCCATTACAAAAAAAAAATGTCCTTGAAAAGCCCTTTGTTCATGCCTTGGTTTCTCATACCTTTCTTGACCATTATTCTTGTGATCATTTTTGACTTGTGCATTGTATCCTTGAACCTTTGTAGTATCTAAATCCTCTTCCTTAATTTCTTTCTTGCTTTCCTTTTCAAGAATTTCTTTTCCTTTTAAACTTGATTCACCTATCTCAAAACAAGATCCAAACTGAATATTTGGATCCATAGGAACTTTGGAACTTTATTAATAAAACTTAGGTGCTTCCTTGCTTTCATATTTTAGCTTGCCTTTTGAGTGTGATTTTTATTGGACATAAGATATAGCCTTAAAATATGTTTCCACTCCTTTTTTAACCTTTTCATCTAATGTGTCATGTCTTGTCGTTATTACCCTTAGTTCTTCATTCATCCTATCCTCTATCCTTTTTGCATTTTGAAGCTCATATCTTAGATTACTGATTTTCTGAAGTAGTTCTCTGATTTTAATATTTGTTCAAATCTTATTTTCAAGATTCTTGTATTCTTATTTTAGCCTTTTGACTTCTGATTTTCATTTTCTTGGCTCATCCTCCTATTTTTCTATTACCAAAAGTGAGACTTCTTCATCTTCACTGTCACTGAGATTATTATAATCTTCTATAGCAAACAAACTTTCATGATTTCTTTGACCATGCCTGTTTCCTTGATGTGTCATCTCATCTTCACTATCACTAAAATCATTATAATATTCTATAGCAAACAAACTCTCATGATTTCTTTGACCATGCCTGTTTCCTTGATGTGTCATCTCATCTTCACTATCACTAAAGCCATTGCAATATCCTAATCTATGATCTCTTTGACCACACACAAAGCACTGTTCTCTTTCACCTTATATTCCTAGGAATATATGTTCTTCATTTTCATCATCTGACTTGTCTCTATAACTGTGATCTGAGCTATCACTTGCTTCTATAATGTAGAAAGTTTTATTTGTCCTACAGAATATTTTCTTCTTCTCATACCTATTTTGCTTGTATTTTTCATATTTTTCATGCTTATGCTTTCCATATTATTTTCTTCTGTGACCCTAATTTTCATCATCACTATTTTCTTCATGTGGACACTTGTTTGCATAGTGATAAAAATCACCACACTTGTAGCTTTTGAATTTCTTCATATCTCTATAATTCCTTGAGTCCTTTTTATTTTTGATGAAGTTAGCTTCCTCATCATTATCTGAATCTCTATCTATCTCTAGAATTTTCTATTTATTTTTATTTGAAGCCTTGAATGCAATTTCTTTTATTGGAACCTGATGCTTACTTATCCTCATATCATAAGTTGTGATAGTTCCTTGTAGTTCTTCCATTGTTAGCTTGTTGATATCCATTGTTTCTTCTATTACTGAAACCTTTGCATCATACTTCATGGGAAGTGATCTCAAAACCTTTTGAGTAAATTTTGATTCTTTCATCTCAAATACTATACATCTCATGGTGTTAGTAATCTCATCAATTCAAAGTAAAAACTTTGCTATATCTTCATAATCTTCCATTTTCAATTCCTCAAATCATTTTCTATGAGTTTGTAGTTTTTCCAAATTTACCTTGGAATCTCCTTCATAGGTATTCCACAACTTGGTCCACATTTCATTAGCTTAATTACATACCATGAACTTTGTAAAATTTATCTCACATATCCCACTAAAAATACAATTCATTGCCCTTGTATTGATCTCAACCAATTTTTTGATAGTCTTATCTGCCTCAGGATCACCTTCAACCTTATACTCTTTTTCAACCATCTGCTATACCTCATATCCTTGTGATATCAAGCAATTCTTCATTCTCATGCTCCAGAAAGCATAATTATTACCGTAAAACAGTGGAGCCTTATTTGTAGATAATCCATTCTATGAAGCCATCTGTGTTCTTATAGAATCTACCCTCAAGTTGTTATCCTTTCTAAAGGAACCCACTATGATACAAATTGAATAACACAAGATTATACTGAGAGGGGGTGAATAGTATAACACACACTTTTTACTTTCTTTTCAAACCAATATCAATTAGTGTCCTTAATTGCAACATCCAAATATAACAATGTGCATTAATGACATAGATAGCAATAGTAAGCAAGAGTACAAATCACCACACCAATTGATACACAAGATTTAATGTGGTTCCCCCAATGTGGGGTACTACACAAGATAATATCCTTATAATATGTCATAAAGAAATAGGGATCCTTATCCCAATACAAATGATTGCTTTGATCTACTCAAAGCTAGGCTATCCACTGATCTGCTCAGCAAGGTAATTCACTGATCTTATTTAAAAATCTCACCAAGAACTTACTCAAAATATACTCTAGCAAGCTCACCAATAACTTGCTCAAATATGCTCTAGCAAGCTCACCAAGAACTTGCTCGAATATGCTCTAGCAAGCTCATGAAGAACCTACTTAAATTTGTTCAGTAAGCTCACCAAGAACTTGCTCAAAATCTATCCACAAATATGTCCATAAATATATCCAAAGCTTCTCAAAGGCTCAATCAATCATACACAAAAGATACCACAAATCTATCCAAAAGCCTTCTCAAAGGCTCAATAAATCATGCACAAAAGCTACCACAAATCTATCCAAAAATCTATCCCAAAAGCCTTATCAAAGGCTCAATTAATCATGCTCAAGTAGCACTCAAATCTCATCCACAAATCTATGAAGGCAAGGCTCAATGATGAACTCAATAATGAATGACAATGCACTCTACAATGGATGACAACAATAATCCACAATGATCTCAACTCAAATCAGAATATAGAATAGTTTGTTTCATGGAACTTGAAAAACCAATTCACTCATTCACTTGAATAGGCTCAAAGAACTCTACTCAACCAATCACAACAAGGAACAACTCTTTCTCACAATTCCTAGTCCAAACATGTATCAACCAACTCAAAATGTTTCCAACAATGCTTAACCATAAATCTCACATAACAATGATACTCATCTTCTCCTCTAACTCAAGTTCAATTTCTTTGTACAATCAATGGGCTTCAACAAAAATGCTTATAAAATATTCTTCACATAACAAAGATACTCATGTTCTTCTCAAACCTTATCTCAGGTTTTTCACACAACTAATGGCTTCAACAACAATGCTTATAAAACAAGGTTTAAAAATAACTCTCAAAGTAGAAAAACTTGAAGCATTCAACCAACCACTTTCGAAAAGGAAACCACAATCAATCCTTTTCCCTCCAATGATATTTCAAAAATCAACCACCATAAACAAATTCAATGGATAATATTGCTCATACCTTTTTGATGCCTTATTAATTGTCCACTAAATCTTCCACACTAAAAAAAAATCTTTTTCAACTTTTAATAAGGGTTAGGGATAATTATTAATAACACAACAATAATATCCAAATAACACCTTATTACTCCTACTCAATAAAATACATCATGTCCCCTCATGAAAGAATTAATCATCTTTGAAAAATTAACAAAGCAACCTTCACTTCTGAACCTCTTTATAAAATTAGAAATAGCTCTTTATACATAAATTATTTCTCCCTATAAATAGGTTAATCAAATAGCCCTTGAAATAAGATTTCCAATGATATATAATATGATATACAACAAAAAGAAAATCACCAGAAATCTCTCTTTTTATAAGGTGCATCATAACCCTTATTTCTCCTAGGGCAACTTTAGAAAAATAAAATATTAAAAAATATTAACTTGCCTCTATCCCTGATGGGATTCGATCCCTTGATGCCTCCTCACTCAGCACCTTAACCATGGCCAAGCTGTCATTGGACCACATGTCCTCACGTGTTCAAAGGGGCACAAACCAAAACAAATACCTCAATATTATGCGCCCTTTGAAAACTCAAAAACACTTTGAGCATTTTAACACAGCAAGCATCCTCGACGAGACTCGATCGCAGGACCTCCTACTTCTTACACAGTGCATGAACCACTAGGTCAAAGGTTCCTATGTGTTTGGTTATCCTCCATGAATGATTCTTCAATGGACCCAAATTTCGTAAACCCTTCACACTCCTCTTTACACACACTTCAACACACAGGCTCTTCTTGCATTACGTTATCAATTCGAATGCATTTGAAAATAGAGGACAAGAAATAATTATTTTTAATTCATAGTGGCATTATGGATTTGTCTTTCTACAATTAAGACTTTTTCTAGGCTTATAAGTTTGACTATAGAAAATGCAACCTGGTCATCCTTAGGAATTTTAGCTTAAGAAAACCAAGTTTGCATATCCAAAATCCATGTAGATAAGACATCCAAATCCCTAGACCCATCATATAATTTGACCTCATATTTGGATTTACTTGCATGATTGTGATTAATTTTTATATCTCTGGGGTTTAATTGTACCACAATATCTTTTACCTTCTCTGCTAAAATTTCTACTGTAGTAGTAAGGTTTTCCATATTTGATTTGAGGTCTTGAGCCATATTTTTCCGAGTATATGCCAGACTAGGAGGATTACAAAATGGATGCAAGAACTAATCTAGGCTTAGGAATTTGACAATTTTTCCTAATGCAAGAGTTGCCTAGATTTTTACAATAATTTGCCTTCCAAATTTTCCAAAAATGGGCTATTTAGTGCTCTTTACAAAATAAAATTTCAATTTTGCAATTACAAATTAGCACTAAAAAATGAGAAATTAGCCCTTTTACAATGCCAAAGTTGGTTAGGAGGTAAAATAATGGATTAAATTGTAGAAATTTACAAAAATTTGCAAAACAATTGGTGAAAATGGACCAAAATGGAAGTTTTCACAATGCTTTGCTATTTTGGCACCAAAATTTTGAATTTAAAAATTCAAATTTAAAATTTTGAATTTTTTCGCCTCTCCAACGGTCAAAAATTTTGCATTTTCATGCAAATTTTTTTTAATTCCCTGATCAAATGGATGGGCAGTCAACTGCCCATTTTTAGGTCAATGGGTGGGTCAACAAACAATTGTCAACTACCACATGGTAAGGTACCCAAGTCAACTAAGCACCACCAACCACCGTAGCACCACCTAGGTGTGGGCTCACGAATGGTGAGCCTTGTGTGAGCCCGTGGTGCTCACATCCACCTTACTGCACAAAGGTGGTTTTAAACCTTATTTTACCCACCTTATGGGTAATGTGGGACTAATAGTCCCTAAGAATGGACTCCCTCATCGCCAGTCACCAATGGACTCCACGATGATGGAAAAGTTTATGGTGGCCAACAAATAATTAAAACCTTTAAAAATTATAATTTCATTCACCTAAAACTTACGAACTTCATCGGGGTTTTGTCGTCAGATAACACAATGCCCACAAAATTGATATTTGGGTTTCCAATCTCTGTTGGAATGGATTTGTTAGTCATAAATGAAAATTTTTCATTGGGGAATCGTGAAATGTCATCAAAATTGGAAAATATCCATCGAAAATTGATTATTTCTTTGGGGTGTCATCGTATCTCATCAAATATTATAGAATTAATCTCAGGTTTGGTCAGAGTCTGCGTGATCATTTGGGATCCCTCCAAACATCAAGATCATTGAGAAATACAATTTTATTGATTTTTGTTTTTTTTGTGTATCGAAAACTTATCAAACTTGTTGATCGTCGATCGTGCTAAAAAATTTTAATCATCAGGAAATCGTCGTCTAAGAATGCTACAATAATTTTTATAACATGCCTATTGGAAATGATGAACATCAAGAGAAAATTGCCACCTATTATTGCCTTCATCTACCAAAATTAAGGACTCTAATCTATAGTGGATGTGTGCCAATGCTCGAATGGTTGTTTTGGAAAGGCTGCTTGGTGGTGGCAGCTTCATCTGTTATCATGGTAGGCCATCTACAATATTGTTGTGGGTGCTCGATCTTACGTGCTCAGCCTGCACTAGGTCATCATGATTGGGAATGGAAACTCCCTTGTTACCTATGGATGATGCCGAGGCAGATGGTGGTCGGCATTGGTGCTATCGGGGGCATCCTTTGACGTCCAAACATTTGTTGGATGTCGGCCAACACTGGTAGTATTGGGGGTGGTCTTCGGTGGTTAGACATCAGTTGATGCTACCACTGGTTCTAGTCGATTTTTGGTGGTTGACAGGTGTCCAGGGCTTGCTCCACTCCAAAAATAGGCAAAAGCATTTTAAAACTATATATGCATGTTTATTTATTTTATTTTTTTTGAAATTAAATATTAATATTAATATAAATTTTTTATCTTCTCCTTTCACTTGGAGTAAACATGCAAATATCTACTTTTTGGCCACAAATTGGCCTCAATTGAAGGAACTTCTCCTCAATTATGTGCAACTGATCTACTGATATTCAAAGCAGCCAATTTTTCTTACCCTCTAGTTTCTACCAGGGATAATTGGTGCAAGGGTAATTTTTGCCCTCTACTACCTCAGCTTCACTTGATGTTGTGGGTGGCTTCAAGCCAATTCCCAATCAACACCTTCCTAGGATCTTGATGAACTAGTTGTGAACTCCAACTAGACACCTAGCAAAAAGTGGATCAACTTGCCATCCTTTCTGCTAAAACTTGCCCTTGGCAATCTGATACCAGTGATGTAGGAACTCAACGTGAAGCTGATTTCTTTATTGATGCAATGCAATATATAGAAGAAATACAAATAATATCATGTGGTTAAGTGGTTGCAACAATTTTCCAAACATGGCCAACCACTTAACTAACAAATAACAATCTGCTAACTATGGATGTCAACTAACTGCTAGAGAAAAAATGACAACATGAGTGTCAACTAACAACTAACTAAACATCTAACAACATAACAACTTATGTCTTATGTGGGTATACTATGCCTCACATGCATACAAAGTGCAAAAATAAGAAATAATAATAAATAATGAAATATTAACTTAGGCTTAAGTGGATAAGCCTAAGTATCCTCAACATATTATGGATCCCACAACATATTTACCTAATATTTTTATATATTTTTAACCACAACCATCTAGGCTTGGTGTTGGTACATCATACAAGTGTTTGCATTATGGAGATCATTACACACTATGAACTAGGGATGACCTTCTGAATTTGATACTACCAATTCTAGTTCCTAATAATTACAAATATTATTGATTTTCTCAATCATATTTCTAATGGAAGCCTTTTGATATTTAACAATGTAGGGGAAATTTTTGGGCTAGTATCTTTCAACTTCTTTTTTTTTTATAGTTGTTACCTTGTTATTCAAGGTCTTCAAGGTAGTCAATACCTTTATCATTACTGGAGACTCCTTTGGCTCTCAATATCATAGTGTTGGTAAATTTTGTATCAGAGGTAATGCCTTGGGAGTAAGAATAAGAGATACTAAAGGAAAATATGTGATTATGATTAGAGTTTATTTCTATTGAGTGGGTTGAACAATATCTAGAAAATATGACATCACAACCCTAAGGGGTAGCCTTCCTACAAAAATCAGAGTATTATTTGTAGTGACAGTGGCTTGATAGACCTTAGGAAAGGTCATCATATTAGACTACTATGTTTTAGGTCCCAGATTAGGACCTAGAGCTCTAATATATTAAACGTATACCAAGGGTCTAGGAAGTCTAATAGCTTGAGGGATTCTTTTCCAAGTGTTACTAAACCTAATGTTGAAATCAGTGATGACTTCTTAAGGAGGCCATTTTATAACTATAAATTGAGTAAGCAATGAAAAGGAATCAACCAGCTCATTAGACTCTTCAAAAAAGGGTCTTTCCAAATAAACCCATGAATTAATACTCCCATATTCTAGAGAATGATACCAATGTAGTATATTTCCTTTGAAATATAAGGCAAGGAGCCTAACCATAATATCTTCCTCACATATGTTATAAATTGCAACCAATGAGATCAAATATTGGTAATTTTCATATGTTGTTTTGCTTGTTCAATCATAGGTAGGAAAGGATTTGAGTGTTGTCTTAGGAATATCATTAAGGTGTGCCAAACCCAACGGTCTAGTGGTGTTCCATTTAGAAAAAAATTTGGGGACCTATTACTAATTTTGAGCCATGACTTTTGAACTGGATGTTCTTGATAATTCTAGAGAGATAGAGTAAGTAGAATCTACACTTTTTGATAAATACTCTAGAGGTGGAGACTTAGTTCGTCTTAGCCTAAAAAATAATAATTTTAAGAAACAATGATTATCTAGATTCTTGGTTACAGACCTCGTCAACATAAAAATATAACAAGCTAGAATGGAGTGGCAACTAGATATTTGTTAATCACTCAAATTATTAGAGTCACTGGGTGAATAATTTTGAATGATATTAAGATGTAAAAATTCACTAAGGTTCTACTCAATCAGATAGATGGTGGATTGACATAATTCATCCCATTGATGCCATAATTTTTTTTTGCATAAAACTTGCCTAGTCTATGGAATGCACCCTAGACTTTAAGAAACATTTTGAATGAATGAGATTTCTCTCAATTCAACCTCTAGAGAAGGTCGACTCCTTGGTATACTTACAAAATTAAAATAGGGTTTTAATCTAAGGGTAAGAAAAGAGAGGGTTAAGAAAGAGTAATATTTTAGATAAATGAGTAAGTGGTGGACGGGGTATAGAGTAACAAAATTGGACACATTTGTAAGAGCCTACCATAATAAAATTACATTGATAATTAACAAGCCAACCATTTTTAAGTACATAATAGAGTTAGTTAATTATCAATTATATGTTCTAATAATTCCAAAGACTTTAATAAAAAGTAATCCAACAACAACCCAAATAGCAAAATATGCTTTTACAAAATAAACTAATCACAAGGTGTAGTAGAAATTAATTAAAACATAAACTCATTCATAAAAACCTATAATGACACCAAAAATGGAGGCCAAACAACAATAAATTCTCATTAATTAGTAGTAAAAATAACATAGCATACAACCAAGCAAACACTATAGAGTCAACCCTCATTTATAGGTCTATATCCCTATTTATAAGTTGCTCCTTAAATCTTATAGCGTAAGATTTACAATAAAGTTATAGGTTTGTTATGCAAAATAACCTGGAAAAAATGTTCTAGGGAGATTTTTATTTTCATATCATGCTAGTTCGTTGTTGACATGGCTTGATATGATTTCATCTTATTCTTAAAATTTGAATTTATTTACAATTTGCTCCATAGATCCCCAACTATTTTTTGCAAATGGATTAACCACTGTAACTAATCTATTAGAGATGTCATTTTCATGTCTTAACGACATTAGATTAAAAAACTAGAAGGCACTAAAGTAGTTGTGGCTCTGAAAGAAATGTTTCAGAGTGTTTTGTATTGAATTTGGGATTTTGTTATGTCACCTCAACAGAAATCTTGGTCTTACTTTTTTTTATTGATATTTTGGTCTTTCAATTTTGTGCATTCTTTAGCTTGGTTCACTTTTTGGCATTAATAATATTGGTTTTCTTCAACTATTATATCTTTACATGATTTTGGACTTTATCTTGAGAGTGTTTATGTCATTACTCAACATGGTTTGGAGTCATTCATTTGTAGCTTTATGCAAGCAGGTTGTTTTTTGACCAATGCTAGACATGTGTTGTCTTGCTTTTGGGAAGTCTGACTTTATTCTATTTTTATATTTGCATATTTTTAGGTTTTTGAGATGTCATGTTGTTGTCATTACTAAAAATAGTATGGTTTTTCTATTTTAGCTTTGTGCAAACCCAAAAATACTTTTGGGACTTAATCCTTTTTTTCAAGGGAATATATGACCATTTTGAATCTTATCCTTATGATTCAGCTTGGAATATTTTAGAAAAAATAGGACTTATAAATGAGGGCATGAGTTTGATCTACATGTAGTCTTGTATGTTTGCATCAATTCCTTTATTTTCTTGAAATGAAATCCCTTTTACTTTTATTGTAACCATTTTAATTAGAAAAGAGCACGTAACTTAGGCTTGTCTATTTGCATCTCTTGCATTATTGTGTTGTTTAAATTCTTGTTCTAGATATCTTAAAGGATTATATGTAGAAATTGAACCCCTAGGTGTTTTGTACAATCATCATATAATATGTAGTATTGGATATAACATATACATATTGAGGTAACACGAGGTATTCAAGTCCATTGCATAGTTCAAAGGGGTCCTAGACATCCATATCTACATTTTGGTGAACCTAACTTGAACACCTCTATGGATCACAAATTTCCTTTTCTTAATCCTAGCCTTAACGAAATATAATATTAATAAAACCTTAAATAAGACCACATAACTTTGTTTGTGTAGTTATAAAAATATTAACAAGAACATAACCAAAAGGATAGTCCTAACAAGGTTGTACACAACCTATTGAGCAACCATAGTATGAATTCTTAGGCTACATTCGGTATATAGTGGGCCTAGGACACCAACCTCCCACATAGGATCCCACACGTACTTTAAGACTTTTTAGGAGTATAACATGGTGGATAAGTGGGAGATATACAGAGGGTTCTATAATTACATCTCATGTACTTACTCTAGGTCACATACCTAAGAAGGTATTTCTCATGTATCACTTGTTTTTACATACCTAAAAGTCTTTCTCACATGTGATCACATATATTATGAGGACTAGATTCTTTCACATATCAATGGGTATATAGGAAGGGCAATTATATAGAAACGTTTGGTATATAGGGAAGCCTCCTAAGTTATATCAATCGGGTTGGTATATCAAGAGAAGGAGATATAAAGGAACAAAATACTCCCATTATTCTTCTCAATCAACTATAAAAATTAATAAATCAAATATTTCTTGCTAAACTCACTCTATTACTGAACAACATTATACCACCCATAGGAAAGTATGTCTAAATTCCTCCTACATTCTACTTGTCTAAATAACCATTAAAACGAGAATCCTTTCACAAACCCTATTTTTTATGAGGATGAGAAAAATGTCTAAGAAAAGATAGTTTTTGATTTTGTAGACCATCTAAGGGGATTTATACAATGAAATATATCTTTTTGGATGTCCTTAGATAATATTATGGTAAACAAAATATCTTAAATGAAAATAACAACCAATTTAATAGTCAATTGAATATGGATATTAACCAATCAAATGAAAATTTTAATAAAGCAAACACTTCTATCCTTAATGAATCCATACCTACTTTGTATATTCTACCACTCCTCTTAATGTTTCTTCCACTGGTGGTAGATCCCATAATAATTTGTCACCTTTAGAATACCACATACCCACATCTTGTGTAAATAGATTGTACCCAATATGGCTTCTCTGACCCTTCCTCTACTATTATTTATTCTTCCCAAAGTCATACTCCTCTTACCTCAAATATTAATTCCCACATTTAGTATCACTTCCTCAAATACCTTATCCCTATTCATATGTAAACCCACAACCTCTTTTGGTCTTGCCTCAAGCACCATTGAATCTACCTTCTCAATAATACTAAAATATAGATGCTAAATTGGAGAAACTTGAAAGACAAAACTCTAAATTAGAGCAAATAGAATGAAAATGACCTCCCTTCAAGGATCCTTGTCCATTCATAAGTACTCTTATGATGACTTCTACTATCATCCACTAGACCCATCATAGATAGTCAACCTTTCTCACCCAACTTTGAAACCCCAAAGTTCCAAATGTATAACAAAAAATAAGATGTAGTTAATTACCCTAGTCTCTTTCAAATAGTTTGTAGTGACATTACCCATGACAATATTTCTCCTTAATATATTTCCTAAAATCCTTAGTGACCCTATATTAGAATGATATTTTTAGATACCACGCCATTCAATTAAGAGATTTAGAGAGCTTGTAGAAATGTTTGTCCCAAAAATTTTATTATATATTAAATAAAATATTGTAATTGTCAACCTTTAACAAATTAAACAAGCTAATGATAAAACCTTTGCCGAATTCCTTGCTAAACAACAAGCCTTGGTAGGAAGACTTCAATATGTCATCCATAAAAGAAACTCCTACATATTTTCACAAGCTACTTGCATGACCAATTTGTCTACCCCCTAGAAATGACCAACATCTCCATTTTAATGGTGTAATTTATTTTGATAAATGTGTAGAAACCACCTTTCTATGAAGAGCACAATTTGATCTCAGGAAAGAAGAGGAAAAACCATCATTCTCTTATCACAAAGGATAATATAAGAATAAGCATTTGGTGGATTATGAAGTCACATATTCCATTCAAGAAAAAAAATTAAATACAATAGAAACCACATCCTAAAATATTATCTTAACAAAACAACAAAATCCCAAACACAACTTTACTAGGCTAGAGTAATCTCCTTCCACCATATTGAAACAACTTCTTGAAGAAAAAATGATAGAAATGCCACAAATTAAACCCATAGATACCAAAAAAATATTTACCCTATTGGTATTTCCATGATGAGCATTATAATTTTCATCATGTTGATGGCCACAATATTGATAGGTGTAACACATTATATAAACTCATTCAATATCTTATAGAGGGTTTCTAAATTATCATCAATGACACCAATGCTCAATATTATTCCAACCAAGATCTTGGAATTTTCCAATATTTCTTATCCAATCAAAATCAAAGAGTAGCTAATAATACTTATGTCCAATATATGGTAGGCATAATCAATTTATCTCCCATCTGTGTTCTGACTGAACAACAACATAAGACTCAATATTTAGATCAACCCATTTGACCTAAGAGCTAGAGTCTCTACTTTTGATAGATCACCTTTAGTCCTCCAATCCTCAAATGATAACCAAAGTACTTTTTATCTTTTCTACCAATGTGAGAGTATACTTACCAAGATTTGAGGTATATCAGGATAAGGAGATATAAGGGAATAAAATACTCCCCTCATTCTTCTTAATCAAATTTAAAATTTAATAAATCAAATATTCCTCACTAAACTCACTCTATGACTGAACACAATTATAACATCCATAGTAGGGGATGTTTATGGTCCTCCTACATTCTCCTTGTCTAAATAAATATGAAGAAGATAATCCTTTCACAAACCCTAATTTTTATGAGGATGAGAATAATGTCTTAGAAAATGTAGCTTTTAATTTTGTAGACAATCTAAATGACTTTATACAATGAAATAGATATATGTTTTTAGACATCCTTAAAGAAGATAATGAAAACCAAAATATCTCAAATGAAAATAAAAACCAATAAAATAGCCAATTGAATACGAATACTATCCAATCAAATTAAAATATTACTAAAGCAAACACTTCTAGCCTTAATGCATCCATTGCCTACTTTGTAGACTCTACCACTTCTCTTATTGTTTCTTCCATAGGTGGTTGAGCCCAAAATAATATGTCACCATTAGAATACCACATGTCCACATCTTGTGTAAACATATTTTACCTCGATGTGCTTACCTCTAACCCTTCCTCCATTATTGTTCCTTCTTCCCAAAATCATATTCCTCTTACCTCAAATATTACTTCTAGTTATCCTTTTATATCAAATGGTTTATAGATGAGCTTTACATAACCTTTAGTGTTAATCCATGTGACACCCCCTTTAGTATCACTTCCTCAAATACCTCAGCCCTATTCGTATGTTAACCCATAATCTCTTTTGATATTTCCTCAAGCACCATTGAATCCACCTTCTCAAGAATACCAAAACATAAATGCTAAATTGGAGAAACTTGAAAGAAAAATATCCAAATTAGAGGAACTAGAATGAAAAATGGCCTCCCTTAAAGGATCCTTGTCCATTCATAAGTGCTCTTATGATTAATTCTACAATCATCCACCAGATCCCATCATATCTAGTCAACATTTCTAACCCAACTTTGAAACCCCAAAATTTCAAATGTATAACGAAAGGTAGATCTTGTCAATCACCTTATACTCTTTCAAATTTCTTGTAGTGATGTTGCCCATGATAAAATATTACTCCTTAATATCTTCCTAAAAGCCTTAGTGATCCTATATTGGAATGGTAATTTTATATACCACACCATTCAATTAAGAGCTTTCGAGAGCTTGTAGAAATGCTTGTCCAACAATTTTAGTGTATATTAAAGAAAATATTGTAATTTTTGATCTTTAACAACTTAAACAAGCTAAAGATGAAACCTTTTCCAATTTCCTTGCTAAATGGTAAGCCCTAGTAGAAAAAAATCAATATTTCCCCAAAAAATAACCTCCTACATATTTTTGGTTGATCTCCCTAAATGTGTAGAAGTAGCTCTTCTACAAAGAAGACAATTTAAAATCAAGAAAGAAGAGGAAAATTCATCCTCTAATCACAAAAGATAATATAAGAAAAATAATATGGTGGGTGATAAATGAAAAAATTTCTAACCCTAGATAACCATTGTCCTATGTTTCTAAATAAACCAATTCTGAATTTATTTATTCTAAACATGCAACAGTCACACAGATGATTGGAAAATGAATAGTGAAAGCAAAAAAAAATATTGAACCTATAAGTATTATAGTGTATGAGGATACAACTACAATAGAACAACCTGCTCTCTTGTTATTTGTTTGACCAACAATTTCACCGTTCTTCTCCTCCTAAGCTTACATTTTTTGTTTAGCAATATGCTCTTCTTATTTTCTTTCTCTTATCTGCAACACCATTTTGTTGAGGAGTGTATGGACAAGTAAACTGCATTTTTATCCCATGAGAAGAACAAAACTCATTGAAATTATTGCTATTGTACTCCCCTCCATTATCACTTCTAATCATTTTGATCTTTGCTCCATTTTTATTTTCTACCAAAGCTTTGAACTCCTTGAATGTCTCAAAACAATCTGATTTATTCTTAAGTAGATACCCAAAGATCATTCTTGAATAATCATCTATAAATGTGATAATATAGGATGCACCACCAAGTGATCTAACATGTAATGGACCCATAATATCTGTATGAATGAGTTGAATAGTTTGTGTGACCCTTGTTGACTTGTCCTTTGTAAACTTTTGTTTGGTCATCTCTCCTAAGATGCATGTTTCACACAAACCATGAATAGGTGAAATGTTAGGCAAGCCTTCAACCAAATTTTTGGACTTCATCATTTGAATATTTTGATAGTTGTTATGGCCTAACCATAAGTGCCAAAGCTTGCTACTAGGATAAATATTAGTTGCTAAACACACTTTAGGAGGAGCATCACCTAACACATAAATATTATTCTTCACATAACCTATAATGATTGGTAACATGTCTTTCCTAATGCTACATGAAGTTGCATTGAAATCAATAGTGTGACCACTTCTAGCAACTTGCAAAACTGAAATTAAATTTCTCCTAAGGTTAGGCACATATAGGACATTATAAAGTAATTTCCCTTCAATTACAACATTGCCAACACCTTCTACTTGAAGTCTAGTATCATCACCAATGACAACTAAATCTGAAGAGTGCTTATGAAAGTCAACAAACTTATCATTTTCAAAACACATACGATTAGTGCATCCAAAATATAACACCCATTCATTATAAGTAGATTATTCAATGGAGTAGAGGGCACAAACAAAGGCATTTTTATTATAATTTTGCTTTACATTGTTGTTATTTTTCTTTCCCTTGCCAAACTATTTCTTAGGTCCTTGTCCCTTAGCATTTTCTTGCTCTTCATTTTCTGCAATCTTCTTCTTCTTAAAAAAAATTTGTTCCTTGTGGCATTTATTGCCACAAAAGTAGCAAGTGAAATCAACTCTAGGCTTGTTGGGTTGGAAATTTTGATTTTTCCTTCCCTTGTATTTCTTTTTGAAGGAAGCCTTAGTGGCACTTAAGGAAAAATTTTTCTCCTTGACAACTTGACCATTCACTTTGTCTCTATTAAGAGACTCTTCATGTTGAATCAATAATTGTGAAAGAGTGTTGAGAGGAATGCCATCCTCTTCTTGCTCTAGCCTAGTCTCAATAATGGTGACAAAATTCTTGAACTTTCTTGAAAATTTCCTCAAAATGATAAAGCTTAAGAGATTCTCACTTATCCAATCACAATTACAAGCCAATAGTTGAGTTCTCATGTATTTCATCTTTGAGAGGAAGATCAAGGCACTTTCTTCTTCACCTTGCATAGTGCTAAGAATTTTGGACAGTAAAGTGAATTTCCTTGATGTGTTGGACCCTAGATGGACTTGTTTTAGAAAATCCCATGCATCTTGAGCATGCTCACAATGGATTATAGTGAGCAATATCTCATCACTTACACTATTGATAATCATGGAAAGTGCAAGGTGACTCTTGTTGTTGTATGTCTCAAGTGCCCTTGCCTAGGTTGGGATTGCTTCATCTTCATTCACAATGGTCCATAACTTTCTTCCTTGAAATTCAGCCCTCATCCTTGGTTCCCATATTCCAAAATTTGATCCATCAAGGATGTGCTTAGGTGTGAAGGAGATTCCATGATCAGCCATTCTAGAAAGTGAACATAATCAAAACATAAGATGTATTGAAAAAGTAAATAAATGATACATTAAGAAAGTAGATAAAAATACTTGAATATATAAAAAAAAACATAACTATCAAGTAATCTACTTTTCAATCATCAAAGATAAAACATCATGAAAGATAATCAAAGTTAAGCATCATTAAGAGAGATAAGCATCATCATGAAAGATAATCAACATCATCATGAACTACTATAACCATCTTGCAATAAACAACTATAACCATATTGCAATTGAATAAATGAAATAAACCAAGATCATCTTGCAATAGATTAACTTGCAATAAGAAGGTAACTAACCATAACAATCCTCTTGCAACAAAATAAACTAACTTGAATTGAACCATAAAAAAATTGTTAAATGTTAGATAGTCAATAATTTAGTAAGTTAGTGTTCATTTTAAGGTTTTGCTATAGCCTAATGAATTGCCAATTCATCTCACCCAAGGTCAACCAAGCTACCCAAAATGGTATGGGTATGAGGACCCAAAAAGGACTTGCTACCGATAGAGCGGATTCTTTTGGATTCAATAGGTGTTTAGCAAATATAAACTGGGTTGCAAGATTAAGTAAATTTTAATCAAATACTAAAGTTGTGGTTAATTAAATTTTAATCAAATACTAAAGTTGTGGTTAGGAAGTTGATTCGAAATTGCCTTGTATACTTCAAAACATACTTGGATAACCTTGCAAAACAAGCAAACTCACAAACAACCATTGTTACTGTTGTAAGGTCTAAATTATTTGACAATTTGACTAAAAATTTGCCAAAAATTGCATAAAAGGATTCTAGTTGCATTATACAATAATAAAAAATGCATTTCAATTTATGCAAAAAAAAAAGACTATTTTTTAATTAAAAAACATTATAATAAATGACAGTTTTTTATTAAATGACTATTTTTTTATATTAAAAAATAGAATAATAAAAAATGATTGTTTTTTTTTTATTAAATGACTGTTTTTTTATTAAAAAAATAGAATAATAAAAAAAAATGACTATTTTTTATTAAATGACTATTTTTTTTTATTAAAAAACAAAATAATAAAAATGATTTTTTTTTATTAAATGACTGTTTATTTATTAAAAAATAGAATAATAAAAAAAATTAGACTGTACAGCAAAATGGATGGGGGGCCATTTGGCCCCCAATTAAAATTTTTTTACCTCAAATTTATTTTTCACCAAAATAGGGCATATATTATATGAAAATAAGGTTTTTGGGCCTTCCCGACGCAACCATGGGGTCCGTTTGCCTCCAAAACCCTTTCAGCAAAAGCTCAATGCAAAAAAATTATAGATTTAAAATGAAAAAACCATTTGCAAAATATATAACAACTAGATAAAAAAAAACACAATAAATATATAAACCCTAATGGCAGATTTGCAAAATAAGTTTACCTAAATATTAAATGCATAAAATACCCAAATATCAAATGTATAAAATACCCAAATATCAAATGCATGCATTAAAACAAACAAAAATATATATCTTAATGGGTTTTTCACCTCAAAGGTTTGAAGACACTTGATGGAGATCCCAACTGCTCTGATACTAAATGTGAGACAAGCAAAGTCTCCCTAATATTGAAGAATGCTCCACAAGATCAACCACTCAATATTTGTATTGTGGGTTTACCATTTTTATGTGTGATTAATCTTGTGGAGCATTCTTCGATCTTGGGGAGACTTTGCTTGTCTCACACTTCCCCTTTTATGCTTGAAAAGGAAACCCTAATTTCTATAACCCTAATCTCTTCAGATGTATGGTCAAGATTAAATCCTAGTCTAAGTCACTTAAGTAAATTACAAAATAGAACCACGTAAGTGACTTACAAAATAGAATCACATAAGTGAATTAAAAATATAATCACTTAAGTATATTACAAAATAGAATTAGTTCATACTTTTCCTAAGTTATCACTTTACAAATAATGAGAGGAAATGGACTAATAGGAAATCTAAACCTAGGACACAACTCCAAGTGCCATGTAGATTCTCCCACTCTTAATTGTGGGTCCCACTATGTCATATCATCATCTGCATCATCCTAAAAATATCTCAAACCACTTCTAGCACATTCATACTAAATCCTGTGTAAGAAGTTCCTATCTGAGCTACATTTATCAATAATAAAGTCACATATTCCTGTCAAGCCAACAATGTAAATACAACAACCACATCCCAAAATATTGTCTTGATAAAACAAAAAAATCCTAAACATAACTTTACTAGGCTATACTAATCTTCTTCCACCATATTGAAACAAATTCTTGAAGCAAAAATGATAGGAATCCCATAAATTAAACCCATAGATACCAAAAATAATTACTTTATTAGTATTGCCATGACTAACATTACAATTTTCATCATGTTGATGGCCACAATACTGATAGATGTAACACCTTATATAACCTCATCCAAGATCTTATAGAGGGTTTCTAAATTTTCATTAGTGATACCAATGCTCAATCTTCTTCCAACCAATATCTTGAAATCTTCCAAGATCCCTTATCAAATTGAAATCAAAGAGAAACTAATAATATTTATGCCCAACATATGGTAGGCACAATCAATTTATCTCCCATCTATATTGTGACTAAACAACAACATAAGACCCATATTTAGATGAACCCATTAAACCTCCCTTAGTCCTTTACTAAAGAGCTAGAGTCTCTACATTTGATAGACCACCTTTGGTCCTCCAATCCTCAAATGATAACCGAAGTGCTTCTGATATTCATCACCAATTTAAGAGTATACCTGCCAAGATTTATATTCTAGAACTTTTAAAAACATCTCCAATCTATAGGGACATCCTTCTAAATATTCTAATTGAGAAAAAGTGATGAGTGTTATTAATAATTATACTTTAATCTTATCAATTTAAGGTGGCATCATATGACTATTTGCATTAGAGGTTCAAGAATTGTATTTGAGTATTGAATTTCCTATGGTATTTTGTGAAATTATTATTACAATAAATTAAAACTCACAATAAAATAAATTCCTCACTCCCAATAAAACAAAATAAATTTTAATCTTTGTAATAAGGTAAATTTTACAAACTGAATTTCAAACCTTGTAATAAAGTAAATTAAACAAAAACACACACTTGCGATAAAATTAACTTCACATCTTATAATAAATAAATCTCACTCTTTTGTTGAAATGAAATATAAATAAAAAATAAAAACATAAAATAAAACCTACAACTATGCCAAAAAGGTTCCCTTCCACTATCCTAGAAAAGTGAGCCCTTGCTTCTAATTCCAACTGGAGTAAGAACAAATAATGAAAGAAACTAGTCCTAAATAGTCATAGATTCACAAGGTATAGATAAAAAAAAGGTATGTTTCTTTTTCAGGTGCAATAAAATATAATAGCAAATTACATTATTTACATCTATCAAATATCTTGCTCTTTTGCTTAGATCATTATTTATTAAAAATATTGTCTAAATACTTTGCTTATTGCCAACATTTATCCGTTAAAGGATATGAGACAACTAGAAAAGTTTCACCTACTAGGAGATCAAAGTAATCCTATTCAATTGACTTCTTATGAATATACAACTATAAATTTTATTACATAAAACATATAGGAGTATATCCACTTAACAAAAGATAAAACATTATTTAAATCTATAATCCTTGCTATTTGGGTGTAACAATCTCTAAAACCTCTAGTATCTTCCTTTTTATCATGTTTGATTCTCATCATGCTTTGTGTCATGTTCATGACAAGCTATTCCAATGTGCATTATCAACCAATTTGGGTGTTACACATGGTCAAATAGTTTTGGAGATATGCATGGTCAAATAATTCTAGTGCTATACATGGTCAAATAGTCCTAGTGCTACATACATGAAGTGATTTTTTTGTTTAGCACACATCATTTATGTTTGGTACACAAATGTTTTAGATAGATCAAATGCACAAATATCTTGGCACATAGGTATTTTGACACTCAAATATTCTTACGCATAGGTATTCTAGTGCACAAATATTCTAGCAAATAGGCAACTCTAGCAAATAGGTTTTATGATGCTCAGATATTCTAGCACATAGGTATTCTGATGCATAGATATTTGGGTGCACATGAATTCTTGAATAGCCAAAATTTTTGGAGCACTTCTCTAACAAATAATTCCTTGGTCTTTAGGGTATTCTTGTTCTAGAACCAGTGGTTTCAACATTTAAACCTACAATATATGAATGACCTAACCATTTCTTGAGTGGAAATCAACATGCAATTAGTCCTTTAAGAATACATGAGACCATTTTAAACAGTTAAATAAGACATTTTTCTTCATTTACTACCCTTAAAATTAACATTATCATAAAATACAAATTAGTCCATTGTATACATACATTAGTCATACAAAATATGCAAAAAGGTATTACTTGGTTGAATTCAATGAGGTGGTTTTGGAGACTCATCAGTCCTTCCCACCTATTCTTATGCATATCCTCATACTTTTATTTTAGCCAAATTTGTGTTCATATTGATATTTTTATCTATATTGGACTAAAAATTCTCTGATGAAGGGTGACATACCCTATCCCTTCTAATTTCTAGCAACCACTGCCTAAAGTGATATTCATTTTGTGGCCCAACATGATCATACTATGGGATAGGGCTCAAGATGGTAGGTGGTCAATACTTGAGTTATATCCAATGATGTTTGAGCATCAAGATTACCTCAGTGATTACTACATCCTGTTTATGAGACCACATTATATTTATAGGTAAAATCAACTTCATTTTCTTCAATCATTTAGGAATTTCATCCCATATTTATTGGCATGAAATTCTAGCTTTGTCCAAATAATCTTTGCAACATTCCATAAATGTCCTTAAGAGTTTATTCATTTGTAGGTCATATTGATTTTTAATACATTCTGTAGACACCCAAAAGTCACAAAATGCTATACCTATGTACTTTTATATCCTTTTGGATACTTTTAGGTTTACATAGGTCATCCTAGATACCCCTGGGATATCGTAGACCAGCATAGACTATTGTAGATCATCCTAGACATGCTTAGATTGTTGTAGTCATGTGTAGTCATACGTATACAGTTGTAGTCATGCGTAGATTGCCATAGATTGTCATAGCATCGTGTAGACTCCCATATACTATCTCATTGACTTTTATGTCCTAAACCCTCACAAGACTTCCAAATTATATCCGACACATCAAAATATCATTCGACGGTCTATTCACACGCAATTAAGGCCCCCACGAGGTATTAGTTGGCCAAATTAATTAATAAGTCAATTATCAAATTCTAATTTTACATTGACTTCACTTAAGTCACTTTTAGGGTAAATTTGATTAAAAGAACCCTTAATATTGATTAGCCTTAATCAAATAATTCCACATGTGTGATATTACAGTTTGTTGAGATATTTCTTTAATCATGTTTAAATTGGCTTACGCACCTCCTAATTAGGATTAGCCCTAATCCATCCTCACACATGTGTGAGGATGAGATATTTCTCATAAGGAATGTGATGTTTCCACATAGCATTTCTTAACCTAACCCTAGTTAGAATCAAACCTAGGTTTAGTCTATATAACCCCCCCTACACCTTGCCTTTGCCTATAAATAATGGGTCCCAAACCTCAAATTAAGTTTGATTCCCATATTAAATAAAGTATAGTTACTCTGCAAAAATGGAAAGCCAATAGTAAATAGTCCATTCCTGACGCATACAGATGGATTCTGACAGCATACAGAGGTACCCCAACTGCCTTAGGACCGATCTACTAAAGAGATTTTACCAGAGGAGCATCACAGCTCAATTTGTAGCTTAACCTACGAATCTAGCCCCAATTAGTGACCCAGGTGATGAAGTGCATCTGCAAGCCCCAAATAATTCTAGATTTGGGTGGTAAGCTCTATTTTTCCATATTATTACCTTCTACACATTTTATTTTAGTTTTTGTTATAGTTTTATTGTAATTTCATCTTCTTAAATATAGGGCCTGACTAAGGCAAGACCCCAATGTATTGACCCTTTCTTGCAAGTTTCTTTTAGGTTATTTAGCATATTTGAAGGAGAGGAACACCAACAAAAAACAACCCATCGATGACCCACATACAAAGAAGCCCACCTACACTGAGGGACATCAAAAGGAGGAATCATGCCTATATTTCTTATTCGTGAAAAGAAAAGGGAAAACTCTCTCTATTTGTAACCTATATAAAATTGATAATGAATAAAGCTTATATTTCTGAATGACTCATGTTATTACTTGTTGTTAGATCAAATTTCAACTTCTGGTCGTTTCATTCTGGCACACCCGATGGGATCCCCACAACGGATAGTGCTAGACTCATTTTTCTTATAAATCTAATATTATCCTCTATTTTTGTGTCTTGAAAGTACTCAAAATGTGTTTCATTTAAGCCTCCAAAACCCTATGAATCATCCTAGACCATCAGATATTTTATTTGAATCCTTTGAACCTAATTCGTGACCCACCCTGTGATTTAGGTCAAATTCATGACCCAGGTCATGATTTGAGCACATACACCTCAAAAAACCCCAAATCAGCTGGGGTGATATTTTTAGGAGCCAAGAAAATCCCTCTTAGCATCATAATGCAGGTATTTTCATTTTTGCTACCTCTATTGCAAGTTTTGGAAGTAGAAATACATTGACTAGTTGAATGACCATTACTAGGCCTAGTTTTGGGTTCATTGCAAAATGGTTAAAGAATTAGGGTTTCTAAAATTTTTAGGACCTGTAACTTTCCAGAAAGTGTATAAAATTTATTTCTCAAATAAATTTGCATTTGTCTTTTATTTTTGCATATGGAATAAGCCTAAGTTGTTCTTCCTTCGTTCATAGCTTCCATTGCTAAAAGGAATTTTACATTCTAAAATGAAATCAGGGTTTCTAATCCCCTCTTACATTTCTAAAAGAACTTTACATTCTAAAAGTTCAAGTTAGGATTTCATAATCCCCTTTACTCCACACACATTTGGATTACATGTTTCTATGCTTTACAAAGTAGACTAGTTTTCTTTGAAAAGGCATTCAGGGCTAGAATACTTCTCTTCAAAGAATAGTATCTAATCATTTTCTTTTGAAAAGGTATTAGGGTTAGTTTATTTTTAAAATACAAGTAGCTATTTTCTTACCTTGACCCACACACACTCATGTGGTATTTAAACAAGTGGTGATATTGGACTTCATCCTCAATCCATCGCTTAATATTCGTGTGGATCGAGTTTCACTCTCCATCAACTCACCCCCCTAGACACCTAGCAACCCCATAGGAGAAGTTTTCTATATTCCATCACTAAAAAATCCCCCACTTTTATGATTGTGCCCTGGATTTCATCACCAGTGGTTACCTGTAGAGTGGGACAGGATTAGCACCTTCATCCATGAGGCTTATATAATTTATGGAATTGGTAACTATCATTATTGACTAAGCTTGCCTGAGGGTGAAGCGAAAGCATGGGTATGTTGGTAGTAGGTCTCAAATAGTGCCACCTCTTCTTGTGAGAGTATATTTTGAACTCGCTTTAGCATAGTGAGTTCTACCCCTTCAGGATACCATTTTACTGCACCTTCCATACAAGTCACCATTCACACGTTGTGATACCATTCTATCCTGTGCATCTTTGGATGTTGCAGGAGGTTTGTTATTTATGATATTTCTGATTTTCTAGAGTATTCACTACATTTCCCATGATTATACATAGGGAGTAACAACATTACAACACACAAAACAAACATAATACTTTTATTTTCTCAGTATTTAGAATTGATTCCAGTCTACCATTGTTTGCATGATCACATACTGGTCTCAACACACTGCATTATATATTATTTTGCTACACACAACATGTCACTTAATTTACACTCATATTAGACACACTTGAGTCTACATCACACAAGGTTTATTCCTAAAAACCCCTTTTTCACATGCCACTATGCTGATGGTCACCCGTAGTAGAGTGCGTGAGCAATCACGCTCTATAGAGGAATGGCATCCCACTTCCTATAGTCAGTCCACTCTTGCTCCTTTGATCATGAAGGAGATGATTATAGACACATCTGATTCATGCATAGAATCTTATGCACAATTCACACAAATGATGCATCATGAGAAGATGTCAACTTTGAGTGAAATTCTCGCTACTTCACTCACAAAGAATTACCCACTCTTTTCAGTTCCATTCTCACCTAATACCTCGAGCATATTTTGTGACCATGTGATATGCATAGCACTAGGAAAACCTCATCTAACCTTCACTATAGATGAAGAGGTCATACCTATGTCACCCACCTTTGCACATCCCTTCTTCCAAAATCTATCTCACTCCCTATTTGAGAATGATTCTTCCCTTATAAATCGTACTCGTCTTGAGGTCACATCATTCACCCCTACTATAGGAATGGTGTCTGAACCATCCTCATCCATTGTAGGAAGCAAAAATCCATCCTTCCAAATTGCACACCAGATCCCTACCCAGTAGGAACCATAAGCATTTCGTTAAACCGCACACTCATACTCTTCACAAGAGTACCAACCATCCTCTTCACAAGAGCCATTCTTCACCATATCTAAGGGTACCTCCCAGTAGCCTCTTTAGGAGAAAGAGGCATAAACCCAAGTGGGAGTGTACACCTACACTTTCCCCTCAACCCAAGCTCCTACCTTAGTAGCTTATCCCACCTTTTCAGCAGCTTTCTCACCTATCTCCCAGGTATCCATAGTACATGACGTCCAACCCTTGGAGCCACCATTGCCTACGATAAAATTTAGGATACCACCACCTATTCCTTTTTAGGCTCCCACTACCCATCCCCATACTACCTATGGACTGAAACTAGTAGCTTATGCACCTACTCAACCAAATTATTCCACATAGTTTAGTTTCCCTACTTCCTACACCCCAGTGCAGAGATAGATCCCATATTTTGATACCTCATCTCGACCACCCCTAGAACCAGTAGTACCGATGCCTACACTACCACTACCTACACCTAGCTTATTTATGTCTCCTCTAATTTTGTCATCACCACCCATAGTCCAACCATTACATCAGGCTCTAAACCAATAAGTATCCATGCCACAACTGCATGTTGCCCAATCACAATACTATTATCCTCAACAGACACCTACCCCACAACCTAGTGTACCCGTAGACATGATAGTGCATGTTGCCCAATACCTACCTTATCATGATTAGGCACAATAGTATTCCCCATAGTATTATGAAGAAAAATAATACCAATATCCACAACACCCATAGGGTCAGCGTATCATAGCCCAAAATTCGACTCCTATGACACATGAACTTCAACTCTTGCGAGATGAAGTCAAAATGTTGAATCTATGCACCTCTAGCTACGGGCCACAAAATCCTTGTTATGATGAACTATACAATGAGCTAATGCATCCATCAGTCCCTATCCCTCCTTATTCCTATCACTTTGAAATACCAAAATTCGACAAATATAGAGGTAAGGAAGATCCTAGAGAACATGTGAGTAACTACCACTTGTCCTGTTACCAGCTTCATAATAGTAATATCCTTATGTTGTGTACCTTCTCCCTATCCCTCGTTGGGCCAACATTGGATTGGTACAACATACTACCATGCCATAACCTGTACACCTTTGAACAGTTGGCCAATTCCTTCTTAGAGTACTTTTCCATCAACATCAAGAAAAATACCACATTTTTCAATGTCTACACCTTACGATAGGTGGATGATGAACCCATCACTGATTTTATTTCCATATGGAGAGTGATTATTCATGATCTCACCCATAGCCTCCCCACCTTAGAGCTTGTGACACTCTTTTCCAAGAGCTGCCACAAACACATTTCCACATCCCTCCAACTTCACCAAAGTTGTACTTTTGAAGATGCTATATCACAAAAAAAAGTGATTGAAAATATTAAGATGCAATCTGGGAAGATTAAGCTGAGAGCTAAAACCAACTATAACTTCAACTTCTTCAATAAACCTACACCAAATCAACCTTATCCATGACCACAACAAACCAACCAAGTCACAGTTGTTACCCTAGCACTAGTACCGACTCCTCTGCCCTATACACTGCAACCACAAGCACTCCAAGCTAATGCACCGACCCCACCTCGACCACAATAATATCATGGCATGTGCCCACAGGGTCCACCATGCAACTTTACACCCTTATTCGAACCATTACCAACCTTGTTCCATAGATTGTATGAGGGCAACCATCTCGTTATACTTGATATCCACCCACTGGATTCAAATGCACCTAAATCTCATTACTACAATGAGCAATTATTTTGTCCCTTTCATAGGTAGTGTGACCATAATATCTATTCATGTCACTCCTTTCAGGGGTAAGTTCAAGATCTAATCGATAGGGGCACTATTCAGGTAGCGAATCCTTTAGCCCCATAGAACCAAAACCTAGGAATTTTCTAAAACCCTCTATCGAATCACAGAGGACCCAATATACCTAGACCTCCAAATAATCCTCCAGTTTCCCCTTGCCAAGTCAAAAATATACAACATGATACTCCATAATGTGGAGTAGTAGGTATGATCAACCTTACTACGAGAAACCAATGGTACCCATCGCACCAGAAAACACCTATTGTTTCTTCCCTTATCCAGTTTACGTCCTTGCAAACATACCAAATGTCTAATATCATACCACTACCACCTAAAAATATGATTACCATCTATGGTAGTCTAACCCATCAACTACACAATGCCCCCACATGGCTATCCATATTCAACCTCCTACATCAATATCAACCCCATTGTGAGGTGTTGAATGACATCCTACATTCCATTGACTTAGAGACACATGACACAAATACTTTTGTTAATTTTCTAGGGAACATACCATGATGCCTCCAACCTTCAATTAGCTTCCACGACCATAAGATAACAAAACTCGTTGGTGAAGGAGCCTACCCTCCTCTTCACATACAAGATAATATCAATGATATTACCTACAAGTGGTTACTCATTGGCATGGGCTAATCCATAAGTATCATATCCACAGTAGACCTGCATCACCTACACCTCCCTCTAGCACATTTCACCATACCTTCCCTATACCTGCATGTTTTTGATGGTTCCATGAGACCTACCATAGGATCCATAGTTTTGCCCATTCACGTAGGCATCCGTACGATCCCCATCCTCTTTCACATCATTCAAGGAGAAATACAATACAATATTCTCCTTGATCACCCTTGGATCAGAGACATGTAGTGTGTCCCATACACATTGCATCATTGCCTCAAGTATGTCCACAATGGACTTGTTCACTGTGTCCCAGCCAATGGAGACTCCTTTAAGTTTTGTAATGTTGTAGACCTTCCCCTTACACCTTCATTCTCATCTTCCCAACTATTCCCTATATCTTCTCACCAATCAGTAGGAGCATCATTATCCTCTCCAATTTCAATCCTAACATCCCAGTGTTCATCAACAACACAAGCCTCGATATTTGCACCAGCAACATCATCAGTTGGGGGACCTAAAACTAATACCATACCTTCCTCACCACCATTATTATGGCCTCCACAATCCTCCCAACCTCTACAATTATAATTTCCACCCGTGGTGTTGCAACCACCATTTCCATCCATCACACAATTGACCACATTACCTACTCCACCCTCACATATATAAGTCCCTATCCTTCCTCCACCACAGACATCGCATCTTCACTTTCAACCAAAACCTAAGACATTCACATCTCCATGCATCCCTACACCTACACCGATGACATCCCCTACGTAGAACAAATGACCTATTCAATCCACAACAACCAAACATCATGAACCCAAATAACCAACATCTAGCTCAGATGAACCTTCACACCATTTAGCTACCACCATTAGGGAATCCTAACTTTCTCATTCCTCATCTGACTTGGATACACCACCCCAGTCACCAGAGCATGCCACACCATGCATATCCATATTCGTGACAAAAAATGGCCTAGGAGACTATAACGTACATGATTCCTACGTATGTGACACCCCTATCCAATATACCTAAGATTTTGGTCGTCCCTTAGCCTTGATTTTGACTATTGGAACCATCATACAGTTAGGAAGTCTCAAAAACCACACCAACTTTGTGTATGTAGGAGTAGACTCTTCGATCCCCTCACCAACTTCTTCACCACTACAATCTAGTTTTGGTGATGCAATTACACACCTATCCAACCCTCAATTTATCTTGCACTACCTATAGTGTTTTCATTGGCATGGGTTCAGGTTAGGCCATTATGAGTAAGGCCTACATACACCCATTAACCCTTGTGTCTAATCACCTACTAAAAAAATTGGCCTAGGTTATCACCCAACTACCATCTATACATTAGAATATGATATCCAAGATCTCTATTTGCATTCTCCTACATGACCAACACACACCTTGTAAGAGTACATTTATATAGACATGCTAGAAGACATGTCTTCACCAACATCAACCATAACTACCCCCATGACTTCTTCCAAGAATCTCCTATTCCCGATACCTCCTTGTTCTATGATATTCAAATATTGGTAGAACACTTTGCTACCTTATCTATGGCTACACCACCAATAGAGTCAAACACACTCCTGTATGATCTACCATCTATAGAGCTGGACCTTGTTCTACCTGACCCACAACTGATACACCTACCTCTATTCCCACCTAGACATAGACAATTACAGAGATCAGCCTCTCATCCTCGTTCACCACCAGTTGTCCTACGACCTCCCTTGAGCCTCTTAGGATGTGCACAACCTATCCAAATTCCATCACCAGATTCTACCCCACATACTTCACCTACAAAATCTATTAACATGGTTGAGGTAGATTTATGTTCTTCCCTTTGTTATAGCCATCAACGGATTTGAAATGATACCCCAAATTCAAAATTTATCGATCTAGCACACATCTCACATATACCAACACCTAAAGACTTTCTTCTCTCTCCTCACATTTTACGGGCAACAAATACCCCTTTCTCATCCATGTCTTCCCAAACCTCCCATGTCTATCACATAGGCATTTACATAGATGATGAATTCGAGTTCAGTGAGGCCATCGACGACTTCAATATCATTCCTATCCCTAAATAGTTGTGTGATGGATCTCGCATTCTCATCAAGGACATGATCAATGTAGACATTGGTGATGATCTAGAAAATCCACACATCCTCAAATTAGCTACTAGCCTCTCACCTGAGAAGTGCATCACCTTCATGAACTTCCTACACAAGTATATAAAAGTGTTCACATGGAATTACAAAGACATGCCGGGACTTGACCCTACCGTAGTAGTGCATAATCTTATACTAGATCCCAATGCCAAACTAGTAAGACAAAAGCTATGATGTATGCATCCAACTATCACATTGATAGTAAAATCTAAGCTCCAAAAGCTCCTAGATGTTGATTTCATAATACCCATCGACTATCTCGAGTGGGTATCCAACATGGTCCCTGTCCCTAAACCATCCGATGGCATTCATGTTTGCACAGACTTTCGTGACCTAAACAAAGTTTATCCCAAAGATAACTTCCCTTTACCTAACATTTATTCCCTCATTGACTCCATCGTAGGTCATGAAATGATTTCCCTCATGGATGGATTTTTTGGATATAATCAGATTAGGATCAACCCAGTCGATCAACACAAAACTTCCTTCACAACACCTTGGGGGACCTTTTGCTACAAGGTCATGCCCTTTGGCCTTAAAAATTTTGGGGCAACCTATCAATGAGCCATGACCTAAATATTTCATGATCTAATGCACAAAAATATGGAAGACTATGTAGATGAACTCATGGCCAAATAAAATAAATGTGCTGACCATCTCAAAGATCTCTGTCAAATTTTTGATAGACTACTAGAACACAACGTGTACCTCAATCCAAAAAAGTGCGTGTTCGGTGTTACATCAGGAAAAATACTAGGATTCATTGTATCCCAATGAGGCATTGAAGTACATCCTAGTAAGGTGAAATCCATCATCGAGATGCCTCCTCCTACCACCCTAAAGCAATTACATAGCCTCCAGGGCAAGATTACCTCTATTTGCAGATTTATAGAGCAATTATCAAATAAATGCCAACCATTCAATCATCTCCTACAAAAAGGAGTACACTTTAAATGGGATGAAAATTTTCAATCCGCATTCGATGCTATCAAAACTTACCTTAAGTTATTGTCAGTCATGTCATCGATGCACCCACAATTACCACTGACTCTATACATCTTAGCCATAAAGCTTGCACTAGGTACACTCCTAGCTCAAAAGAATGCTCTCAACAAAGAGAAGGCTATCTACTACATCATCCACACACTAGTTAGTTATGAAATGAGATACGGATACATGGAGAAGCTATGCCTAGAAGTAGTATTTGCCACCCAGAAGCTAAGACACTATATGTTAAACCACACAATATTTGTCATCACCCAATACAATCCCCTATGGTATATGATGAACAAGAGTTACCACAACTCACACATAGCCAAATGGATTATGCTCCTAACCGAGTTCGACCTAGAATTTGTATCTCAAAAATCCATAAAAGGGTAAGTCATTGCTGATCAACTAGCTGAAGCCCCTATAACTGACAATCTACTCCTACTCACTCAACTTCCCAATGACTCTATATTTCACATAACCAAAGATGAGGAATACGTTGAACTAGAATTTGTGGCTGACATCACCATGTTATTTGACAGGTCCAGGTGTCTTCATGTTGGGCGTGCAGGCATTATTTTCTTTACACCTAAAGAAGAACCACTCCCATTTTCATTCAAACTTGATTTTACTTATGCCAATAACAACATAGAGTACGAAGCCCTAATCCTAAGACTAAAATAAGCACACTCTATGCACATCAAACACCTCCACATCATAGGTGATTCACTCTTGATAGTCAATCAAGTGCAGGAACTCTGGATATGCAATTTTCCAATTCTCCAACAACACAAGAAAATCGCCCAAAAAATCCTATCCCAATTTGAATGGTATTACCTCGAAACCGCATCGCACTCATCAAATCATTTTGTAGACACCATGGCTTCCTTAGGTTCCCTTATCCCACAAAATCCAATGTCCAAAACAACATCTGTATCCATTCATACACTTACACAATCGGCTATATCACCCACACCTTCCACAAATGATGGTGGTGTATATGTGGTAAACACTGAACCTCACAACCCATGGTTCTCACAGATCAAGGAATATATCAAACTAGGTTTCCTACCATGTGATTTGCCCCATGCCCAATGTTGAACCTTTAAACAAAGAGTGATCTACTACACCTTGTTGAGGGATATCCTTTACCACTGCAACTATGACGATATACTCTTACGTTGTCTAGAACCACAAGAATCGTAAGGGGTTGTACAAGAAATCCATGATGAAACTTGTGGTGGCTATTTAAGTGGCATGATGATTACCAAACACATTCTCCGTATGGGCTACTACTGGCCTAAAATGGAGCAAGAGTATTGTGATTATGTCAAACATTGCATCAAATGCCAACAACATGCCAACTTAACATATTTACCATCCCAAGCACTTCAACAAATCCAGTCCATGTGGCCCTTCTCCCAATGGGGCCTGGATCTAATTGGAAAAATTACACCTACATCCTTTAGCAATCATAAATTTATCATTACAGCAATAGAATATTTTACAAAGTGGGTTGAAGCCATTCCACTGGTCCAAACTACAGGAGCCAAAATTGTAACATTCATCATGGAGCATACCATATGCCATTTTGGAATTCCCTCCCAAATTATTTTAGATAATGGGAAATATTTCAAAAAAAAAACTGTTCGAGCCTTGTGCAACATATTTCACATACATCATAGCTTTTTTACCCCATATTACCCTTAAGGAAATGGCTAGGCAGAGACCACTAACAAAACCATTTGTTCCATTATTCGTAAAACTGTAGTGGAATCTCACCAGTACTGGCATAATCAAATACCCCTAGCCTTGTGGGCATATCGCACAAGCATTCATACTCCTACTAGGGAAACACCTTTTTACTTGTCTATGAGGTAGAAGCTATCATGCCCCTTGAGCTGGAGATACCCTATTTATGGATATCCATTAAATATTTCATTGATGATGGCACTTCTTGCCAAGCTCATCTAGATCAACTAACACTCCTAGATGAACATTGCATCCATGCCATCGAGCACACACGAGTATATCAAGATCACCTTCATCATGACTACAATAGTAAGGTGCATCAGTGTGAGTACTAGATTGGCAAATTGGTTCTCAAGGAGAACCAACAAATCATAAGTTAGCCTTGCCAGCAGCATGATAAATTCACCCCAAATTGGTTAGGCCCATTTATTATCACACACAAATATGGTTTAGGAGAATATCATCTGGTAAATATTGAAGGCCTTAACGATCCTGAACCCATCAACATATTCACCTTCATGATTTCAATGCATGATTCATAAACACAGTCACCATCATGAGTGTCACATAGTGTTAGAAATAAATCACCAAGAACATCATCGTATGAATCTATTATTTTTGCTTTATTATTTCTCTATACATGTACATTTTACCTTTCTACCATTTTTATGCTCGAGGTATTTATTTTTCCTTTTGCAGGACTTACATCATCAGCAAGAAAGCTCTATAGTGGCCTCACCTACCACCATGCAAGATCATCTATAGCCAAAGAAAAAACCCATTACACCGATCAATCTCGCCCGACCACCAGCCACCCTTCAAACTAGGTGCTCCTCACACTCATCCCATTTAGGTCACCATGCCTCACCTACATCATTTCCCTCGCTAGTGAGGTTCATCCTATTCACCACACTCTAGTGACAACCAGATCACCATGTCCTATTTCGATGATAAAGAGGAATCCACCCAACCACAAGCACATGGATCATCCTCTAATCCGTATTATGATATCAAGCATCACTATTCACCTTCATGTCATCCACAACATCCCATAGGATCGTACTACCCACCTAATAGAGAATACATACCTCATCAACCTCGCCCTACATTTCTACCTACTCCCCTTACCAATGGTGAGTCTACCTACACCTAGGCTTTGCAAGCCCACGTAGCCCAAGCTACTCAAGCTGGCCATGCAAACATCCCTCCTTCTCATTTGCATCACTGCCTATGGCCATCGCCTATGACATCGGTACTCAAGATACCACATTCACCACTGTGAGGCTTATCGCCCTAGCCAATTTTACAATAACCATAGTTATTTCACTCCACTACTTCCTCATCATAACCTTATCCTTTTTATACCATGCATCAAGCCATTCCATTCACCTTGGAATCTTGCTCGTCCTCTTCCCCAATACCATCACCACCACACCATGAGATGCAACATCTCATCTCCCATATTAAAGCTCTGGTGTTGTATATGAGACACTACCATTACCACATTCACCCATGGTAGTCTCCCATGACCCGTCCACCCTCACCACCACATATATCCCTTCCCTGACCCCATACTTGACCCATGTCAGAACCCAGACCCATGCCTCCATTACCAGATCATATTTCACCTAGACCTCACTCACCTCGAGCAGAGCCATGCATCTATCCTATTCCTATTCCTCATACATCCCTTTCTAAAATGTTCCATCATCTCATGCACCAAGATATTATTGACCTACCTGAGATTCAACCTACTGACCCCTCGCATCCTAAATCGTGCAATTATAATGAGAATAAATTTTGCATCTACCATCGCCAACCAGGTCATGATATCAAAGAGTGCAGATCATTCAAAACCTTGGTGCACAACATGTTGTATGACAAGCATACCCCATCACCAAAGCATTATTTTTTGTTTAGTCAACTTATTAGTCCTCCACGTCGCACCACTCCCAGGACTTTACCACCCTACAGTACCCTAACAACACCCACCCGCTATATTCATAACATTTCCAACTATGGCTCTAGCCACAGTTCTAGCCATATCATTACTTCACCATCCTGATCCTACCTGAATCTATGCCATTTCACCCAATAGTAGTGTTATTTACTCATATTCTTCTATCTCATTCTTCTACTTCTTACATATGTTGATTCGTTTCTTCTCTGCTATCGTTGTCAACTGTTGGTGATCCCCTTATCTTGATTGGTCACCAAAGCCTATTTCTTCTCACTTATTCCACTTGTACATTCCAATATTACATCTTACTTCTTCTTGGTGACTATGGCTCACAACTTATACATCTACTACACACACACCCCACACGCTAGGGCAACCATGATCATAGCATCACGCTTTTTGTCATCATTACACACTTTACTCATCTATAAATAGGTTCTTATAAAATTCTCCTTATACACAACATAACTTTCTTCTTGTAAATATCACATTTGTCCACTTGCATCACTTACAGTTACATTCATTGCACATATTCATATTATTTATAGTTAAAATTTTAATTCATGTTTGTACATTCTTTCCCAAAATACGCCTCAGCATGAATAATACATGCACTTGTTAGCATCACCACCTGGATGTCCATTCCCTCTTTTCAGGATCAGGGTATACATAGGTGTCATGTTTAATTTTGACTACTTTGTAGTTTAGGCAATCAAGTGTCACCCATAGCTACTGAGTCTTGTACATTCTTCTTATGGTATTTTAGGCTGGTTCAACCTCTCTCATGAATCGCTCACAATAGGTTACACATTAACAATTTTGAGCCTAGGAAAGAGGACATCTTGAGTAGATATCGCTATCTATCGAACGGTATTCCATGCTCATCCTATCACTTGCATGGTCAACATACGACCTGGGGATAAATAAAGGGATCAAGCATAAGCAAAAGTAAATAACTGGGTAGAAAACAAACTTCATCGGCCATACAAAAAAAAAAAAAAATTGAAAAGAAACGAAAAGAGCACTACCATGATCAGATAAGTTAACACTAGAACAGGGGCAGAAAACAAAATGAAATGCCTCTTGATATCACACATGTTATGTTTATCGTCTTTGGTCCTTAGGTTCAACATAACACTATGGGATAATTCCAAAAACTTGCCTACCAGTGGAATAATCTTATAGGTGACAACACATCTCTTACATTAGCATCTCACTTTTGTAGAAATCACTATTGTGGATGGATGAGCTAGCTAGTTTGGTAGAATCTACAATGGGTTAATTATACCTCCTTCAAGATGGATAAATGAACCTTACACATTCACACACATAGGTCCAAGATAGATTTTAAACTAGCCCGATCATGTTATAAGTTGCCACAAAACTTGTATAGCTAAGGGTTTGAGATTTGATTGTCATAACTGTTAGTCAAAACCATTACACATGTCTTACATTATCCACCGACCCTAAAATCATGGAATGGATCACATCCATACAGGTAAATTCCATGATACAAGTGCTTCCTTGGTGCATTTTAGTAAGTCCATACATGCATACATGCATCTATGTCAGATACATTTGATATACATTATAGTTATGCACTCATCCTACATGTATTTCATATCAAATTACATTTATTGCATTCATCCCATATGAATTTCAAAATCGAGTCACAGTATCGTACTTACTATACATACATTCACTACAAAATCACATTTAATATCACATCATGTCGCATTGGAAATATAATCATAACACTATTCTACAATCCATTTATACCACAACACGATAATAGATCTAAACCATGTCATACATGTATATCTATTAATAAAACATATCTACAAATTATGTTACACTAATCCATGCAAACATAAACATGAACACATTTCAAAACATCAACATAACACACATATATATATATAATAGTCAAAATCAACAAAGTATATATATCATCCATACAAAATGCTCGAAGGCTACAACTTGGGATAATGCCCATCATCATCTAGCATCAAAACAAAATTCCCATAGGCTACAATCAGCAACAAATATCCTAAATTAATCCTCCACAAAATTGGGTCACCCTCATGAGGCCTCTTCATACCCTGCTTAGCCTCCGTACTCCACCTCAAGGCATAAGGATACTCCTTACCCTCCACATGTACAAGGTGAGGTAACAAAGAGGACCTCTCAATGGCTATGTGCTCCCATGCCCATACCTGCAGCAAGGGAATCACACTCAATCCTATCCGCCTACCTCGAACCACATCATGAAACTCATGGTATACTTAGGCCAATAGTGCAGGTGCCCATGCAAACACAACCATATGCTCCACCAAATCACTAACTATATCCAACATGTTCCAAGTAAACAACACCCCAGAACTATCAGGAAGGGCATATGTCAAGATCATTATCATCGCCACACACTGCCTATCTGAGATCTTCTTTTATAGCCACAACCACTCATAATCCATCTTAGAGATATTGATCTCTCTCCACCCAGCCCCAAATAATCTCTCCAAAATTGCATCCTTCCTCCCATCTTTGGTTGCCCTCATAGGAACACCCTCAATTGGCAGTCGATAGATGTGATAAACGTCTTCCAACATCATGATCATTTCCCCGTAGGAAAATGAAATGTGTTCCTATCTGCATCCCACCACTCACATAAGGTAGACACATATGCCCTATTAGTGTATATGCTCTTACACTCCCACACACCTCGAAAGTGTATGTCATCCAACCATTGCAGCTCCTCCTTAGTCTTCATTAGCCTCTCAAAACCCTTCTTAAACTTCCTTACCCGATGATGGGGCTCAAGCACCTTCACCTGTTTAACACATAACACAACATGCATCAGTAACCCACATAAAAAATCAATTAAAATTCAACTTCATCATGCATAATTTATAAATTGAAAACATTTAATTTGGCACACATCTCCCTTAGTAAAATGAAACGTGTTCCTGTCTGCATCCCACTGCTCACATAAGGTAGACACATATGCCCTATTAGTGTAGATGCTCTTACACTCCCACACACATCAGAAGTGTATGTCATCCAACCATTGCAGCTCCTCCTTAGTCTTCATAAGCCTCTCAAAACCCTTCTTAAAATTCCTTACCCAATGACGGGGCTCAAGCGCCTTCACCTGTTCAACACATAACACAACATGCATCAGTAACCTACATAACAAATCAATCAAAATTCAACTTCATCATGCAAAATTTATAAATTGAAAACATTTAATTTGGCACACATCCCGAGATAGAATAATGTACAAAAAAATAATAAAAAACGTCAAAAACATAGTCACATATTTGGATACCCATTTTGTCATTTCATGGCAAAAGTCTAAGCACATATGACAAACAGTACACATTGGTTGCCCAACAACCAATAACAAACTCAACTATACAGCTACTATGGCACACAATCCAAAACTTGATCAATTAATATGACATACAAAAACAAATCATATTTTTGGATACCCATTTTCCCACTTAATGATATATATGGCAACAAAATTCAAAAACAAAGCACCAATCACCATGGGTCTAACAATCAAATCTGTCCTAAAAACACCAAAATCGAACACACATCTAGGCACACAATCTAAAAATAATAGTAACCTTTTTAGACACCCCTTTGCCCATTTAGTGGTGGAATTTGAAACTGACATCGAGTACAGTATACATCGGGCTCCCTATAGCTCATTTTTAGTTTAATATTATCTACACCATGGTACGCAAATCAAAGGCATGTCAAATGAAGTCAGCTACCAAAACAACCAATATTTTTGGACACCCATTTTACCCTTATGCAGTGAAATTTTCATTAGTTTTTAGATATTCTACCTCTAACATGGCAGATCTAATGCCCTAGAGTTCACACATTACACCTCAAAGCATCAAATTCTGAAATCACATCAAACGAAATCAAAAAAATAAAACAGTCGCATAACGGAATACCCATTTCCTACTTTAGCGAACAAAGTGCAAAAACATATCAATGTTAGTACACCATTACCTCACAAACTGACAGTCAAACTTCACACCTACTCTACCCATTACCCGGTAAAATTGGCAATAAAACAAACCCAATTGAAAAACCGATCGCACTTTTGGGTACCCATTTGGCCCGTTTATCACTATGTGTTCAAATTTTACTTAAAAGTTACAAATTTTTTTAAATCGGGACGAAAACCTCCCCCTCCTCATTCACATTTTCCCAAAAAAATAAAGAAAAACAAATAAAACAAGGTAGACGATCACTTATCGGTGGATTCCTACACCTGATTCTAGATGATCTGCATCCTTTCATCATTGTCACTCTCACAATCACCACTCGCACTCCTTTCGTGCTATCAATTGCTCTCCCAAACCGCTTTCCAAAGTTGCACATCGTTCAAATGAACCCCCATGCCAATTTGGGCTTAAATATGCTTTAAACCCCGATTCATGACTCGGGTCGTAAGTTAGGTCAAAATCGCTACCCAGGTCATGAATTGAGCCAAAATACCTCAAAACATTCCCAAAACCCTAGGAAAGTAGGTAAATGCCCTCTAAAACCATAGGAGTCTCCAAAACTTGCCTTTTAATACCATTTGCAAACAAACATTTCATTCTATCGATAAACTTTTCCTATTCATACTTTTGGACCACACTGCTTTGGTCGCAAAAGCAAAGTAGTCAAAAGTTGTTCTTAAGCAACTAGTATGGCATCGTAAATGTCATACAGACTCAACAAACTCGCAACATTGCATTCGCAATCATCCATTTCATTTTACCGGCATTGCTTTTTATTTCTTTCCTCTTATTCTTATTTCAATCTTTTCTTCTTTCCCTAGGCATCCAGTCAATGTTGTACGGTCACGCTTCGAGCGGCTACATACCTTTTATTAGATCCCATTATGATACCTTCTCCTTCTTGGTTATCCAATTCAATGTTGTATGGTCACGCTTCGAGCAACTACATACCTTTGATTAGATCCCATTCTTTTCTCTTCTTACTAGTAATCATATTCATCATGCATTGATATCTTTATCAATCGCTGTATCATCAATTCACCACACTGCATTCACCTCATTGTTGATTCCTCGTTTTAAGGGGTATTCATATCCAAAGTCAGCCTTGCATGCAACCACAACATTGAAAATCCAAAAGCACGGTTAGCACATTTGTCTACAAAATTTTTTGCTGAATATTATCATACGATTATAATATCAATCCCAAAAAAATATGGGTTACATTAGGAGAGTTACGCGTCACCATGGAGAATTCAATATAACATTCATGTACATCGAGTACACAATGGATGATACATTTGATCAATCCTAGTGCAACATTTGGAAATGGACTTCATGGCCATGCTGATATGGTCATGAGTTGATGATCCAAATGTTAAACTAACTCAAATGGTTTGACACTTGTCGCCATGTTCTCATCAATCAATCAACAACAAATATTTAGTTAGGCTTTTGTCCTAATCATACTTTTGGAGCACGCTGATCTGGTTGCAAAAGCAAAACAGTCAAAATTTGTCATTCTCAAGCAACTAGTATGGTATCATAAATGTCATACGAACTCAGTAAAATCACATCATTGCATTCATAATCATTCATTTTCCCTTACTAGCATTGTCTTTATCTCTTTCCTCTTTTCCTTATTTCCTTTCTCTCTTCTTTCCCTATGAACATCAAGTTGATGTTGTATGGTCACGCTTCAAGCGCCTACATACCTTTGATTAGATTCCATTATTTCTCTTCTTTTCCTTGAATACCCGATTGATTTGTATGGTAACACTTCGATTGGCTACATACCATTTGATTGGATTCCATTCCCCTTCTATCCCTTTTCCTTCTACACAAACCCTTCACATATTTTTATATTAAAATGTGTTCTACATAGTATAGTACAAAAAGGGGTAAATGTAGACATCCAAAAGTTGCACACTACTATACCTACGTTATTGTAGATCCTTCTGGACACTTATAGGTTTACATAGGCCATCCTAGATATCCCTAGGCTATCGTAGACCAATGTAGACTATTGTATATCATCCTATACATGCATATATTGTTGTAGTCATGCATAGTCATACGCAGACGGTTGTAGTCATGTGTAGTCATGCGTAGATCGTCATAGATTGTCATAGCATCGTGTAGACTCCCATATACTACCTCATTGGATTTCAGGTCCTAAACCCTCACAAGCCTTCCAAATTACATCCAGCACATCAAAATATCATTTGATGGTCTATTCACATGCAATTAAGGCCCCCATGGGGTATTAGTTGGCCAAATTAATTAATAAGTCAATTATCAAATTCTAATTTTACATTGACTTCACTTAAATCACTTTTAGGGTAAATTTTATTAAAAGAACCCTTAATCAAATCCTCCCACATGTGTGAGATTAGGGTTTGTTGAGATATTTCTTCAATCATGTTTAAATTTGCTTAAGCACCTCCTAATCAGGATTAGCCCTAATCCATACTCACACGTGTGAGGATGAGATATTTCTCATAAGGAATGTGATGTTGCCACATAACATTTCTTAACCTAACCTTAGTCAGAATAAAACCTAGGTTTAGTCTACCTAAACCCCCCCTACACCTTGCCTTTGCCTATAAATAATGGGTCGCAAACCCCAAATTAAGTCTGATTCTCATATTCAACAAAGTATAGTTACTCTACAAAAATGGAAAGCCAATAGTAAATAGTCCATTCCTGACACACATATAGATTCTAATAGCATACAGAGGCACCCCAGCTACCTTAGGACTGATCTACCAAATATATTTTATCAGAGGAGCATCATAGTTCAATTTGTAGCCTGCCCTACGAATCTGACCTCAATTAGCGACCCGGGTTGCGAAGTGCATTTGCAAGCCCCAAAACACTCCATATTTGGGTGGCAAGCTCTATTTTGCCATATTATTACCTTATGCATATTTAATTTTAGTTTTTTTTATAGTTTTATAGTCATTTCATCTTCTTAAATATGGGGCCTGACTAAGGCAAGCCCCCCAACATATTGACCCTTTTTTGCAAGTTTCTTTCAGGTTATTTAGAAGATTTGAAGGAGAGGAACACCAACAAATAGCAACCCAGTGGTGGAACATATACAAAGAAGCCCACCTACACTGAGGGACATCAAAAGGAGGCATCAAGCCTATATTTCTTATTCATGAAAAGAAAAGGGAAACTCTCCCTATTTGTAACCCATACAAAATTGATAATGAATAAAGCTTATATTTTTGAATGACTTGTGTTATTAATTTTTGTTAGATCAAATGTCAACTTCTGGTCATTTCAAATTCATTTCCCATCAAAGAATAATGGGTACTAATAAGGCCTCTATGACTAGGTTGCTCATTTCACAACAACAAATAAATTTCTACTTCACCAATTTGGTATTATCGAATTCTATTCTACTAGTGAACTTGATTGTGAAGAACATAAGCAAAGGCTCTTAATTGTACATCCCTAGTGTAAATGTGGGTAAAAACTATATGTCTTAAGGGAGTACATATTTATGTAAATAAAATTATGATAACAAATTCTTTTGTTCTGCAAGGCTATACATGAAAGCTTCAAGAAAATCTTTAACAAAAACAAACTGATAGGTTAAATTAGAACTAATTTACATTACCTAACATCAATAGAATTATTCCCTTAGGAATAAATTATAAATTGTTGTTGGTGCCCTACATTCCACTAGCCTTTCTACGATGTGGCAAGAATATCGTAACTTGGTCTAAATATTAGTTATTTATTGGGCTTGCTCTCAGTTTTTCTCCTCAAGGGATCTAAGTGTTTGAATTCTCTCCTCCAAGTAGTGAAACCTCCTCATCCACCTTTCAATTGTGGCATTATGGTTATAAATTGTCACCATTCTTAGAGGAGTGATAATTACTGGTCTTAGAATTTCTAGAGCTTTAGTTTGAGTCTCCTATTCAAAATTTATTGGCTCTATATCCACATATTCAATTATGACCTATTTTATTACAATTTTTTGCTCTAGTTCGTCTTCCTATGATTATGGCATATTTTATTGTTATGGCATAATTACTAGTGTAGCCTCCTATTATTGTAGTGCCTATTCTAGTGCTTCATGTTCTAGTGCCTATTCTAGCACTTCTTGTTCTAGCACCCATTCTGGCACTTCTTGTTCTAGTACCATTCCTTGTTCTAGAGCCCCAAATAGTTATGTAAAAATTTCTCCTACTTGCATTGGTTCTTTCTCTTACTTTTAGAGAATTTCCTACCTTCATATGTCGACATAAAAATATTTTGATAATACCATCCCATATCTTAAAATAGTTATATGTTCAGGTCTTGGTGGTGATTAAACCTATTCCTATACTTCTTCCTTTTTTTTTACAATAAAAAAGCATATTTTCTATTAATTAGAAAAATAGATAACCAAGCATAATACAACAAATGCCCAACAGAATCATCTCAGGCCATGACTAAGACTAGAACTATAATGCTAGATAAACCAAAAAATATTCCATGGAGAAGCCCACAAAAAACCCATACCATCCTAACAACCAAACTACACTTTAGTCATGGGCTTTAACAATAGTTATAGTTCCCATATCTAATAATAAAGGGTTTGAGCCTAAAAAAAATTTACCCCCTACCATTCATAACTTAGTAGCAAGTAGATGTCTACAATATTTCTAGTTAGTAGAAAGTTTTTATAAAAATTGATATGCACAACCCAATTCCTATTGTGGATTTAGATCAAGGTTATGTTTAATTTTGTCAAGATATGTATAGTCTCCTCTGTATGTTGAATTGTACTCCACATTATTCTGGGGAAAAGAATTGTTGATTCCACAAAGGATCTCAGAGTCATGTTCAAAACATTTCCATGATCTGCTCCCTAAAGTAACATTGGTTTCTCACTTTCCATATCTACTACATGAGACCTTGTGATTCATTTTGCCATAGTTTTTATAAGCTTATTTTTCCACTATTGGTCCAATATTTGAATGATATCTCAAAAATTAGTTGGCTCAGGTTCATGTCGATTGAAAATATCAAGTAGGCTTCTCCAAAGATCTTTATAAATGTTGTAAGTAAATAGCAAATGATGAATTGTTTCACTATCCTTATCATAAATAAAGCATCTATCACACCCTTTTTCTTTTGATTATCTATTTTCAAAATAGATCCATGTGCTACCAACTCAACAAAAGACCTTAATTTTTGGGATTAAGAATCCCTTCCAAATGAAATATCTTTCATATTTTTGATTAATATTTTCTATATTTTTGTACAAAAGATAAGATTAAACCATATTAGTTGTTGGTTTAAAAAGTATGTTCTTCTCCGACCACATAGGAATGTCTTGACCCTCTTGTATAACCATATGAATATTTTGCAGTCACTCCCTAATAATATTGAGCTAGGATTTTAAATTTTTAGGGTAATCCTCCAATAGACTCTCCTTAACTATACAATCCTTACAACTTGATTCATAATCCACCATCATATAGAAATATTTAACTCCACTCAGGTTATTTTGATTACAGTTTTCCCTTGCTATGTATAGGTCTTCATAGATCTCCAAAGGTTTGAGTCCTACAATTAATTGATATAACATGTCTATATTTCCTTCTTTAACCACCCAGGTTAGATTTTGTTTTAGAATTTGTAGACCTCTCGAGATGTTTTTTGATATTGATATTCCCTTGGGATTCAAGATACACTGTTGTAATAAATACTTGATATTTACCCCACCATAATACGTATGGATGATAAAGGATACCTAAGGATTTGAGGGATTAAAAATAAATCTCCAAGCAATCCTTGTAGCTAAATATAGGCCTGTTGGAGCCAAATTTGACTCAACTTTGAAACCCCCAAATTTAAATTTTTGGTTTCAATCAAACTGCTTATACTGTTGGTCATTGCTTATAGTTGTTGTGGGTAATTCAATTTTTCATTAGTTGGTTTGATTAAGTCTAACCTTAACCTTTTTTTAATGTGGGCTTCATTGTATTAATCAAAGTACCTCAAATGGTTAGGGAAGAAATTTTCAAATTAAAAACCTAAAGCCAAAGTCCGACCTTCATAAATATTTCCTTGGGCCTAAAAGCCGATTAATAAAGTCCTTAAATCATAAGACGGTTAAGCATTTACCATGGTCTCAAAGTCTGAAAGCCTAAGGTTAAAGAAAATGATAAATTAATTAAAACCTAAGGGCACGCACCCCACCAAAGAAAGTTAGCCGATCGGCTCTCAGACTACACTAGCCAACCGATCGGCTCCCAGGCTACACTGATCGATCGATCGGCTCCCAACCAGCATCGACCAACTGATCGGCTATCGATTACAACTAATCGACCGATCCATCGATGATGAAAAGACAAGCAACAGTTTGGGTCCACCGATCGATCGACTCTCGAGAAAGAAACATCGATCGATCGGCTCGTTCGACTAACTAGCCAACCGATCGACTCCCGATTTTAAAGGATAAGCCAAACGAAGGAGGAAGCCTCCTCGGTTGGCAAAAACAAGATAGAGACCGATCGGCCCCTGCTTCTCAAACAAAAGTCGATCAGCTTTCAAGAAGCCATACCCAACCGATCGGCTCCCAATGGATGAAGGAAAGCCAAGCCGACGAATGCCTTGTCCGATCGGAGATGAAGAAAGACTGACCGATCGATCCACAAATACAAGAGAGTAGTCGATCGGCTCTCGAGTAACAAGGATGGGCCAAAATTTTGAAAGCTCACCGGAAAGACCATCGGCTGACGCATTACAAAGAAAAGTCGATCGGCTCCTTCGATACATCTCTCGATCGAGCTTCCCAGACTGGCGACCGATCGACTCGAGAAAGAAAGTAGTCAGCTAGTCAAAGAATTTTGACAACCGATGCCTCGATAAGTGGATCCATCATGCAAAAAATTAGCTTGGCACGTGAACCAAGCATGAGGTATGCCTAACCATCCCACCAAATTAAATTGGTCTTACTAATTAATGATTTCTTGTACAAGCAACTTTATGAGGCCGATCGATCGAGGATTTGCTACCATCGGCTAACACGAATCAGAGAGAAGCCAAAATAATTGGCCGAGAGCGATAAATGACTATACATGCCAAAATTTGGGTGCCAGCTGGCCTCCATGCCAAAAAGGTCGTAGCCACACCATTAGCCAAGGTGGTCTCAAAATGAGTAAAAATAACAAAGCATCCACAACACTCGATGGCAGAACTCTCATCCAATTACAACAAGCAAAGGCACATAAGGATCATCCTCGGATCCACGCAGGCACATTCTCTCAAAAAACCAATGGCACATCATTCAAAAAGAACATGTGAAAGACCAAAAAGGTGGTGAGCCCAGGATGGCCATAATAAACCAACCAACTCCCCTCATTAAATGACCTCGGCTCAAAGAAAGGTTATAAAACCCCCTCTATTTTCAAAAGAAAACCATCACCAACGTTGTTACAGAAGTGTTCAGTGAATAAGCAGTGTGCAAGAGCCGAGGGTTTTTTTTGAGAGCTTAGAAGTATAGAATTTACGTAAGTGAGAGCAATGGCCTCTTCAAGTTCAAGTGCTAAGAAAGGCAAGATTGAGGCCTTTGAAGAGAAAGTGCCTTTTAAAAAGGTGATGGCCAGGAAGACTGGGGACCAGGTCTGGAATGAAGAAGAGTTGGCCGAATTCCATTTTTAGGCCAGCATGGAAGATCGAAGCCGACCTCACCATGTATTAAAAATAGTCTTTTTAAGGGCTTACGAGGCGAAGGACAAGAAGGGTGTTGCCAACAACCATTGGAATACCAATTTGGTGAAGTTGTTGTGTCCTCGGGTGCATTTCTCTCCAGATTTATTATCATGGCTCACAATCTCTTATGATCCATGAAGTCATTCCATTATGAATGAAAGGGGAAAGGCTCTCTACCACCTCACGCCTGACTCGGATTCGAATGGTTTTTGAATTAACCAAAGGAGATTTGCTCTATGATGAAAATGTGGTAACGTTGTAGGCGCAACACATGCTGGGGACTTCTTTCTATGCTGATTTGTTCAAAGGGCCAGTGTCAATAGACTTCCCCATCCCAAAGTCCTTGCTACAATGGTGGGCAAAGGATTATTCAGATATGATTCAAATCACCTTGGGCATAGAGGATCTTAACTGGTTGAGCTTTCCAGTTACGTATGTTATTGCTTAGTGCAATAAAAGATGCTTTCCTCACTATTGCTGGGAGGAAGTAATAAGCAACACCCTAGACAAGGAGTTGAAACAACTCCAAGAGGTATTAAAGTAGGATAAAGATATAATGCCTTGATTCTCTCACTACAACTTCTTGATCCACCTGATAGTGGGTCAATTCAAAAGAGAGGCAATAATGCAATTCGGGGAAACCTTGACTGTATGATACAGGACCGACTTCCCATCATCCACCAGAATGTTTCTTCATTCTCAGAGTTCTACGACCATTTTATTTCAGCCATATATCATGTCCTAACTAAACAGTATCCTCCCAGGATAAGCCCAGGTGTTGTAGGTTATCTCAAGGAGAAAGAAGTTGGGGATATCTTTTTCATGGAGAAATTTACGTTCATTCGAACGTATGAGGCAAAGCTACCCCCAAAGGCCTTACCCACCTACTTCCCAAGGTCAGTAGGAGTACTGGAGATAGTGCGACAGTTGGCTGAGGAGGCCAGGTTGTGATACCTAAGAAAATAGGTCAGAATTCCATGGGTATCTACACCAGCGAAGATTGGCCACATCGTATATAGAGGCTATCCTAGCCTCATTGAAGCCATCTCCATAATGGATAGATATTATTTTGGTGAAGTAGCATGGAGGCCTTACGATCCAAAAGATAAATATAGAGACATCATGGTAGAGAAGAAGCCTATGAAACACCATGAATATGATTACGAGAAAGCTCTGCTATGGGCCAAAAAAGATGAAAAAGAGCTGCAGGCTATCTAGGAAAATAAGAGCATGCACAGGCCCTATACTCAGTTGGAGGTGGTGGGATGATACTCCTCGAAACTTAAGTTGGTTAGGCAGACCATGGTAGACAAGATCACACCAGCTCGATCGATCATTCCTCTAGAAGAGTTCAATGATCCATTAGCAGAGATCACCACTACTACCCTCGAGCAACTGGAGATAGTGGCTCAGGTGGTAGAAGTACCTACACTAGAAGCACCTAGTATCGAGGGTACCAGTCCCACCAAAAAAGGAGAATAGGTTGTTGTCGAGGCTTCAACCTCAGGCACACAAGAACTGGGTAACCTTACCCTCACCTTACTTGCACCAAGGCACCTACAAATGGCTATTGCAGGTACCTCTCGGGCCATTCTAGTGGCCATAAAATATAATAATAAAGAGGCCAAGATATCGGAGAGGGCCTGGAAGGCTATAGAAGAGAGTGGGGGATTGGCAAAAATCTTCAAAAATTATCAGGTGGAAGATATGGATGATGATGAAACACCACCCGCCAAGAAGCCATGAATGGAAATAGGAACCGAAGGCATAGTAAGCCTTCATCTGGTTAAAATAAATGAAGTACCAAAATTCATGCCGGCTCAAGAAGCCGAGTTGGATGCCATCGATGAAGGGAGAAGTGTGGAAAAACTCCCTAAAGTCCAAACACAAGAAGGTGGCCAATCGACCATCTCTTTGTCAACCCAAGGGATCACTTCTCTATAGATTGATCCAAAGACCCAATCGATAGAAGCGATAGGAGATACGATTACCCTACTAAAACAAGGAGTGAGCATTCACTCACAGACTACGAAGGCCGTAATATCAGAAATATCAACTTGGAAAGCCAAGGCCATAGAATTACAAGCAGAAAATGAGAAGCTAAAAGTTATCGCTACTTCAGCTCTAGTATAGGCAATAGCCTCTAGCATCACAGGGTCCAAGAAGACCTTGATTGAAAAGTATAGAGAAAAGGCTATTGCTTTGATCAATGACAATGCAGAGATAATAAATGGTTGCTGCAAAGAGGCTAGGGAGTTGATATCAGCTAACCAAAAAATAAAGCCTTTGTTAATAGACCTGGATAAGAAGATGGTTGTTATACTTCCCACGTATGATTTGTGCAAAATTGGATATGATCATATTAGGACCGAGGAAGTAATAACTACAGATGGCCAATACCGAAGCTGCTTGGATGAACATGAGAAAATCACCAACTTTGTCAATGAGAGATCCAGATATACGTCGATGATTAAAGAACTGGAGAATGTTGAACAAAAGTTGATAGCCATAGTAAGGTAGTCAAGAATTGATCCAACCATACTGATGGGCCTAGGTGTTCCCAACCAGATAGTCATAAAGCACCTGAAAGAAGTCAACTTTGATGAACAAGACGATGACAAGTTGGTAGCCCAATTATTTTTTGAAGTCAAACACATACACAATAAAAAAAGGCTTCACAAATGTTGGATAGGATCTCTCGATAAAGCATCATCCATGTAGAAGTATGGCTTCGCATTGCTGAATTGGTGGGGGCCATGGCTGAAGACATAGAGAAAATCAAGAAACTGGCTAATGAGTCAGTTACAGGGTCAACCTCCATGGGAGCAGCTATAGACAAAGGCAAGGAAAAGGTAGTTGACTGATAATAGATAGTTCTTCCCCCTAGATGATGACAAGTGGATGGTGCACAACAATCTTGTTTTGGGCAGTTTCACTTCAACAGCTATAAAAATAGGAGCAGCCAGAACAAATCATCAAGCAATTAGAGAATAACATTTTTGCTAAGAGGTATACTTGAGTGCCCTATTAGTTGTGCTATTGTATTTTCTTTGTGTCTATTTTCTTTTATTCATTCTTTCTTCCTCCCCTTGTTGTGCAGGATTGTATGATAGGAAAGCATTCAAGAAGCTGAGAATATTTCTAGTCTTATTGAGCCTAGGATTCAGATATTCTTCTGTTACCAGATTGGAACAAGGAGAGTTGGAGAGACCTGTTACATTATTTGAATAGAGTCCTCTTCATTGTATTGATGTATTTCTTTAAGAAAAATAGAGTTAAAAGGCATCTTGCCCATTTTTATTTTTTTTTAAATCAATACATTTTTTTTTTTTTTTTTTTTTTTTTTTTTTTTTTTTTATTGTGTGTATTTTTTTTATTGGGTTACATTATTTGAATGTATTATATTTTTTTTTTTGTTAACTCTTGATTTTGTTATGATATTTGAATGAAAGTAAGAATACTAATTTCCTTCTCCCCTTCTTTCTGTTCATGATTAAAGTAGTTGTTAAATTGCTATAACAACCCAATGAATCTAGGCACCGGTCTACATAAGGCATAATAGTTGGTTGTTTTCATGCTTGGTCATTTTAATAAGAATACTATAGTTTAATATAAATCTGGAGCATGCAAATTAGAAGTTTAATTGTAGAATTGTTATTGGGGTTTCCTTACCCATTCTACCATATTTTATAGCAATATTCGGGTTTAACATAACATGAGGCAGGTCGACCAGAGCCTGTAATAGCTCGTTGGTTTCAAACGGGTTCTTGTAGCATGACAATTGATTTCCTACGGATGCAAGAATCGGTTCCAATAGTTTTTTGGCACCGTTGTCGGGGAGGACTTCTTAGAAAGATTCAATTATCTTCTTAAAAGTTTTTCTTCAATGATTATTTTTAATCAACGGACGACCAGTTAAAGTAAAGAACCAACGTTTTAATTTTCACTTTGTTAGAAGTTCTTTATTTTTCCTATGTCCGTAGTTTATGTTTTGAAGTAAGTTTTTACGTTCTTGATTTTCTTGAAAATTTTCTCTTTCTTGATTTTCTTGAATTTTTGGTTTCTTGATTTTCTTGATTTTCCCCAAGAACCCACTCCTGTGAGGATGAGAGATAATATCAAGCATTCTTGATAAGAGTATACACTGTTCTTTCTACACCCCAGTGTTGGCGACTCTACTGGACAAACCTAGAAGAAAAATAAAATAAAAAAGAAGAGAACAGAACGTGTTGGCGAACACCAGGAGAAGTGGTAAGGAGCTATTTCTAGAACTCGAGAATCTAGAGGTATTTATACATACCCAAAAAACTCCACTTTTTAAGAATACCATTTATAATAGTAGATTAAATTCTAGTGGTAAAAGGTACGTGAAGAAAATCTAGAATACTATTACTGTTGATATTACTGTAGATGAACGTTTAAAATCAGTAGTAGAAGATATATGTGATTATTCTCATTCAAGAGTAGATAATTCATCAATCTACGTACAAACTACCCAGACCCATACCACTGTAGGTACTACATCTATGAAATTAAATACAACAGTAGCTATGGCTCAGGGTAATGTTCATTTGTGGAGAACTAACAGATATAGGCCTTTTGTATTACCAATAAATTTAAATGCCTTACCCAATAAAGCTCACAAATACCTCCCTAAGTTTTTAGGAAACAGTGCAGTAACTGGAGAGGATCATATCAAAAGTTTCTTATATGCAATGGACAACCTAGAAGTTGAACATGAAGATGTAGTATTAAGACTATTTCTGCAGACTTTAGAAAAAGATGCTAGAGAATGGTTTAATTCCCTTCCTAACAATGATATCCCAGACTTCACCAAAATGGAAGAGGTGTTCCTAAAGAAGTATGGTGAAAGGAAAAATGAACAATCATTGTTAACTGAGCTAGCCACTATGAAGAAGAAATAAAATGAGGTTGTTAGTGATTTTAACAGGAGATTTTCAAAAACAAGAAACAAAATCCCTGCCAACCTCAGGCCTAGTGATATTCAATCTATTTGTTTTTATAAGAATGCTTTTCAAGGAGAGTTTAACTATGAATTAAGGCAAGAACAAGCCACTACCATTGATGGTTGTATGGAAAAAGCAATGGATATAGAAAGAAATATGCTTGATAGTGGTAAGATGAAGCCTTATTCTTTAGAGGTTAACATGCCTGAGAGAAAACCTAAGAGAGTGGCTTTTGATATACAAAGAAGAACTGAAATTGATCCTGTGGAGAAGTTGACCAGTCAAATGATAGAAATGTTCAACAACATGAGTAACAGGTTAGCAAGAATTGAAAGAAATGGAAATAATGGTGAATCTTCATAGACAGAGTGACCACATGTTGATAATCATCCCCCATTTAAGAAAAATTACAACAAGAATTGGGGAAACAACAATGGTTTTGAAGAAGGGAATAGGAATAGGGGTAATGGGAATAACAACTAGAAAAACAGAGATTCTGATAGGGATCAGAACAATGTCCCTAACCCAATGCCATCTGCCAATGTAGCTGAAGGTTTTCCCTATTTTTGCTCTACTTGTGATGCACCCCATAACCCTGATGCATGTGGAATACACCTGAGTGATCAACGTAATGTAGATATGCATGCAGAATCAGAAGAGGATATAAGAATCAATGCATGTTGGTCCATTGAAGATGAATCTAGAGAAAGGTTGTTTGAAGAAGACATGGATAAATATGCTTCAAATCATCATCCTCAGATCTTAGTGATTGAAGGAACTAAAATCTTACAGAAATCACATGAGTCAAGATATGATAAGATGAAGCAAGGGAAATTGATTCCCACTGCTCAAGAGGTTGAAGAATTAGAGGCAACCCATGTTTTAAATTTAAGGAATAGAACAGTCCCTGAAAGAATAGAGAAATTATCTACAAATGAAACAAGAAGATAAACTTTCACCAATAAAAATATCAGTAAAGAGAAAACTGATAGGAACCCTAACAAAATTACTCCTGAGGTAATAGAATCAACAGAAGAGGTTCCCAAAGAAGAAAGTAATAAACCATTGGATATAAAGAAGATAGAATTTGATGTTGGGTCAGAACTCAGTAAGAAAAAAGTTAATATCACATTTGGTGAACTTATGAAAGTTCAAACATACAGAGAACAAGTATGCAGAGCTTTTGGATTAGTAGAGCAGAAAGAAGACCCTACTTGTCATGCTTGCTAGACAAAATCAACATGATACAAGATCACCATCTTCTATCAGACCCTTCTACGTGTCATTAAGATATAATTCAGATGAAGGGGAAAGATATGTGATTCATAATTGCATGCTTGACAGTGGAGCTTCACATAATATCATGCCTAAGTTAATAGCTGACCAAATGGGATTAATCTGTACTAGAGATTCTGCCCCTATTTTTGTAATGGACAACAGACAAATTCCCTGTGTAGGGGTGATAACTGGATTATTAGTTTTCCTAGACCAACACCCCAAAAAGGGCATTGTCATGGATGTAGCAGTAGTTGATGTTGACCCATTCTTCTCACTATTACTCGGTAGGCATTGGGCAGAACAACTAGGGGGATCAATACAACTAGACTGGTCTTATGCTACCATCCCCATATCGGATAAGGAGAATATAATTTTAAGAAGGGAACCATTCAATAAACACTCCGTAGAGTTAATTCAAATAGATGAAACCATGATTAACTTAGTTAACTCTATGGAAGAAAAAGGGATGGGAGTCTATTCAATATGGCACAACCCATTCCTGATGGAAGTACCAGATGCAAAGAACATGGATCCAGAGGATATGAGAATAATTGATGCTGAATCAAATCGAGTATTAACCCAAGAAATGTGGACCATGTCATTTGATGGGGCTAAATCCCAATCTGGAGTAGGTGCAGGTGTAAATTTGACTGATATTAAAGGAAATTACCTTGGTATACCTTACAGATTGCAATTTCCTTGCACAAACAATGTAGCTGAGTATGAAGCTTTACTATTAGGGCTAAGGAAAGCAAAAGAGTTAGGTATTAACTACTTAACTATAATAGGGGATGCAGAACTTATTATACTACAAATAAAAGGTAAATATCAGACCAAGCATCCTAGACTTAAGCAATATAGAAATGCAGTACTGGAAGAAATTGATAAATTTTTGGCTTTCAATATTTCATATATTCCTAGAGAACAAAATCATGTTGCAGATCTCTTAGCTATGAATGCCTCAGGTCTAGATCACCCAAAAATAACTACAGAGTATATGGACAGATTTCCAACGATCTCAGTCTATAAACCTTCTGTGCCAGATAACATAGTCTATCTTCAGGTCTTTCAAGATGATATAGATATTAAGGATTTTATGACTTTGCAAAATCAATATGCAGATGTCATCTGTGATGAAAAATATGAAGAAAAGTTAAAATATCAAATAGGAGAACCAATAGAAGTAATCCAGTTGAAAACTAATAGAATACCCAAAGGATTGGTGTCTCTTGAAAGCCTATTTGATGATTTTGACAAAGCCTATAAACCTATACGTAGAGAAGTGATATCTGAGGATATTAATATTGGCTCTATGAAAGAACCCAGAATAGTGAAAGTAGACATGGCATTACCTGCTAAAGAAAAAGTTGGATATATCAGTTTCCTAAAAAAGAACAAAGAACATTTTGCTTGGACCTATGAAGATCTCAAAACTTTCAAAATGGATGTGATGACACATATAATACCCTTGAAAGAAGAGGCCAAGCCTTTTAGACAAAAATAGAGAAAGTACAATCCAACTCTGCACCTAATAATGCAAAAAGAAGTTCAAAAATTGTTGGACTCCAAGATAATAAGAAAAGTCAGATTTTCCTCCTGGATATCCAACTTAGTACCAGTTAGGAAAAAGAATGGGGACATTAGACTATGCGTGGATTTTAGAAATTTAAACAAGAGCTCTCTAAAAGACAATTACCCATTGCCTAACATGGAACAACTGCTGCAAGCAGTAGTAGGTTCAACTAGATTGTCCCTGTTAGATGGATTTTTAGGGTACAATCAAATTCTGATAAATCTAGAAGATAGACACAAGGCAACATTCACCACACCCTGGGGCACATTTGAATATTTAAGAATACCTTTTGGATTGATGAATGCAGGTGCTACTTTCCAAAGAGCGATGGACTTTGCTTTCAAAGGACTAATGTTCAAAATTGTAGTAGTGTACTTAGATGATATTACAATTTTTTCTAAAAATCTAGAAGATCATCTAGAACATTTGACTACAGTTTTTTCCTGGTGCAAGGAATTTGGAATTTCTCTAAATCCAAAAAAATGCATATTTGGAACTACACAAGGAAAATTTCTAGGTCATATAGTTTCAGAAAAAGGAATAAGCATTGATCTAGAAAGGATAGAAGCCATTTCTAAAATTCCCCCACCCAAGAATCTAAAAGGAGTAAGGTCATTCTTTGGCAAAATAAATTTTATCAGAATATTTGTCCCAAATTTTGCAGAAATGACCAAACCCATAAATGATATGGTAAAGAAAACTAGAGAAATTAAATGGACATTAGAAAATATGGAAACATTTAACAAGATCAAAGAAGCCATATCAACCACTCCAGCTTTAAGTTGCCCTGATTATGCAAAGGATTTTAATATCTATTCGTATGCATCTGAACATTCTATTGTTGCAGTCCTTTCACAAAAATATAATGAAAATAATGAAAGGCCAATAGCCTTTATGAGCTCAGGTCTAAAAGGAGCGAATCTTAAATACACCCTGCTGGAAAAACATGCCTATGCAGTCATCCAATATTTGGAACACTTTAAAGGTATATTTGGCTCAAACAAAGTTTACTATTGTATTCCCTTTATAGCAATAAAATATATCTTTTCTCAATCAGAGCCATTGGGAAGACCAGCAAGATGGATGGTAAAACTTTTGCAATATGATGTTGAATTCAAAATAGTTAAAATAGTCAAAGGGCAGGGTTTAGCTAAACTATTGGCTAACAAAGAAGAAGCAGGATCTAAAAATATTCTTACCATAGATCAGACATATGATGACAGAAGAATAAAAAATGAAGAATGTAAATGGTATGAAGAAATTTTGTCCTATCTACAAACTCTGTCATTTCCCATAGACATGTCAATAAACAGAATGAGGTCAGTCAAGCTGCAAGCTCAAAAATACTATATACAGGATAGTGTGCTATATTGGAAACACCCTGATGGAATTTTATTAGTCTATTTATATGAAAAAGAAGTCCCAAAAATAATTAATGAATTTCATAATGGTTTCTATGGGGGACATTTTGCTCCAAGAGCTACAACCAATAAAATCATGAGAGCAGGATATTATTGGCCATCCCTTTTTAAGGATGTATATAAATATGTAAGGAATTGTCATAACTGCCAAGTTTTTATAGGGAAAAAGCATCTACCAGCCATGCCCCTCAAAGCAGTAATCATTGAAGCACCTTTTTCTCAATGGGGTATTGACCTGATTGGAGAGATCAAGCCTAATTCATCTGGCCAACATAAGTGGATCATAACTGCAACAGATTACTTCACCAAGTGGGTGGAAGTTGCACCTTTGAGAACATCTACATCGACTGCAGTCATCATATTCATAGAAGAAAATATCTTGACCAGGTATGGAGTTCCTAAAAATCTTGTAACTGATAATGCTCAATATTTTGTGTCATATGAAATGGTAGAATTTTGTGCTGAATATGGAATTGAATTATCTCATTCTACTAATTATTATCCCCAAGGAAATGGTCTAGCTGAGTCATCAAATAAAAATGTAATAACAAGAATAAAAAGGTCATTAGGCAAAAACAAAAGGGGATGGGACAATGAACTTAAATTTGCTTTATGGGCTGATAGGCTGTCTGTTAAAAGAAATACAGGAAGAACCCCCTATGAGATGGTTTATGGAGAAAAAGCCCTACTACCCCCAAAAATGGAAAAAATGGCACTTTCCCTTTTATTGCAAGATCATGAAAACCCTGATCCCATTCAGAGAAGGCTTGACCAAATTGTCTTGTTAGAAGAACAAAGAAGAGAGACCCTTAATAGAATGATGGAACAAACCCATAAAACTATAAATTTGTTTAATAAGAAAGCCAAGGGTACTCATTTTTCTCAAGGAGATATAGTCATCTATTGGGATCCTAAAAATGATAAGCATGGTGAAAAGGGTAAGTTTGAACCTAAATGGATTGGCCCATACCAAATTGCCCATGTTATCAATTAGAATACTTACAAGCTACATAATTTGTAAGGAGAAATAATGGCTATCCCTATTAATGGCCAACACCTCAAAATGTACAATCCCTGTTGAAGGTGTACTTTAAAAAAAAAATTAAAATAAAAATAGAAAAACAAAAATCCAAAAATAGAGTGGTGTATTTTGTTCTTGAATAATTTTGAGTTTATTGTATACATGATATCTTAGTTTGATGAGTATATCTAACTGTTGATTCCACCAAAAACAATAAAAGGAAAAAGGGAATTTATTTTAGATATTGATGAGCTTTACAATTCTATCAAAAATGAGTGTTTATGCAATAGTTGTTTGATATGAGATAAAACAGACAAAAAACAAAGTTGATTGAAACATCATGTCAAGCCTCACATTACAAATGATACTTAAAGTGACTTCAAAGGTCCAAAGAACTGAGTTATCTTTGAGAGGGTAGTTGAGCCAAAAATTATTACACTCATATTTTATAGCCAGAAACTAATCCTCAACTCAGGCATACTTATTGCACAATTTGCTTATATATCCAAACACTTCTCTCATGAGAAAGAAAAATAAAAAATAAAGTAAAATTGAGTCACTTCCTGAGATATCTTGGAAAACCTCTATCGGGGCTATAGACGCTTGACTGGTAGTAGGGTAAAACTAATATGGGATTAGAAGCAACTCCACCGAGGCTATAGACGCTTGACTGGCAATGGAGCCCTGCAGAATGGTGAAAATTTTTAAAGAGTGAAATCACATATTAGGCTTGGCTATTTTGCTCAGATATGATAAAGTTCTGAAAGATTTAGAAATCCAAAAAAAGAATGCACAAACACACACATGGGCAAAAATATGATGAGACAAATGGTTGTGACAAAATCTGTGTAATCATATCTTATGACTTAGCTAAAACAAGCATTACAATATTTCAAAATAAAACTCATCGATTTCTAAAATTTTCTAACCTTTGTTTCCAAATTGAATGAAAAGGGATCTACAGTTTTCCATACTCTACTTGCTTTGATATCATGTTTTCAGTATATATAAAAAAAAATGAATGAAAAAATGATGAAGAAAAGAAAGAAAAAGAGGAAGGAAGTTTTTTTTTGTTATGCATTTCAAGTTTTGTTTAGCAATCAAAATTTTGTTGTTTTTTGTTAAATTTTTTGCAAAATAAAACCAGGAGATTCTGTGGTTCTCAAGTGCTTCATGTTTTCAACACATTGTCCCAATCAGAGCCTATGTTGGAGCCAAATTTGACTCAACTTTGAAACCCCCAAATTTAAATTTTTGGTTTCAATCAAACTGCTTATATTGTTGGTCATTGCTTATAGTTGTTGTGGGTAATTCAATTTTTCATTAGTTGGTTTGATTAAGTCTAACCTTAACCTTTTTTAATGTGGGCTTCATTGTATTAATCAAAGTACCTCAAATGGTTAGGGAAGAAATTTTCAAATTAAAAACCTAAAGCCAAAGTCCGACCTTCATAAATATTTCCTTGGGCCTAAAAGCCGATTAATAAAGTCCTTAAATCATAAGACGGTTAAAGCATTTACCATGGTCTCAAAGTCCGAAAGCCTAAGGTTAAAGAAAATGATAAATTAATTAAAACCTAAGGGCATGCACCCCACCAAATAAAGTTAGCTGATCGGCTCTCGAACTACACTAGCTAACCGATCGGCTCCCAAGCTACACTGATCGATCGATCGGCTCTCGACCAGCATCGACCAGCTAATCGACTGTTGATTACAACTAATCAGCTGATCCATCAATGATGAAAATATAAGCAATGGTTTGGGTCCATCGACCGATCGACTCCTAAGAAAGAAACATCGATCGATCGGCTCGTTCGACTAACTAGCCAACCGATCGACTCCTAGTTTTAAAGGATAAGCCGAACGAAGGAGGAAGCCTCCTCGATTGGAAAAATAAGATAGAGACCGATCCCCTCCTTCTCAAACAAAATTTGATCGGCTTTTAAGAAGCCATACCCAGTCGATCGGCTCCCAATGGATGAAGGAAAGCCGAGCCGATGAATGCCTTGTCCGATCGGAGATGAAGAAAGACTGACCGATCGGTCCACAAATACAAGAGAGTAGTCGATCGGCTCTCGAGTAACAAGGATGGGCTAAAATTTTGAAAGCTCATAGGAAAGACCATCGACTGAAATGTTACAAAGAAAAGTCGATCGGCTCCTTCGATACATCTCTCGATCGAGCTTCCCAGACTGGCGATCGATCGACTCAGGAAAGAAAGCAGTCGATCGATCAAAGAATTTTGACAATCGATGCCTCGATAAGTGGATCCATCATGCAAAAAATTAGCTTGGCATATGAACCAAGCATGAGGTATGCCTAACCATCCCACCAAATTAATTTGGTCTTACTAATTAATGATTTCTTGTACAGGCAACTTTATGAGGCCGATCGATCGAGGATTTGCTGCCATCGGCTAACACGAATCAGAGAGAAGCTGTAATAATCGATCGAGAGCGATAAATGACTATACATGCCAAAATTTGGGTGCCAGCTGGCCTCCACATCAAAAAGGTCATAGCCACACCATTAGCCAAGGTGGTCTCAAAATGAGTAAAAATAATGAAGCATCCACAACACTCGATGGTAGAACTCTCATCCAATTACAACAAGCAAAGGCACATAAGGATCATCCTCGGATCCATGTAGGCACATTCTCTCAAAAAACCAATGGCACATCATTCAAAAAGAATGTGCGAAAGACCAAAAATGTGGTGAGCCCAGGATGGCCGTAATAAACCAACCAACTCCCCTCATTAAATGACCTCGGCTCAAAGAAAGGTTATAAAACCCCCTCTATTTTCAAAAGAAAACCATCACCAGCATTGTTACAGAAGTGTTCAGTGAATAAGCAGTGTGCAAGAGCCAAGGGTTTTTTTGAGAGCTTAGAAGTATAGAATTTACGTAAGTGAGAGCAATGGCCTCTTCAAGTTCAAGTGCTAAGAAAGGCAAGATTGAGGCCTTTGAAGAGAAAGTGCCTTTTAAAAAGGTGATGGCCAGGAAGACTGGGGACCAGGTCTGGAATGAAGAAGAGTTGGCCGAATTCCATTTTTAGGCCAGCATGGAAGATCGAAGCCGACCTCACCATGTATTAAAAATAGTCTTTTTAAGGGCTTACGAGGCGAAGGACAAGAAGGGTGTTGCCAACAACCGTTGGAATACCAATTTGGCGAAGTTGTTGTGTCCTCGGGTGCATTTCTCTCTAGATTTATTATCATGGCTCACAATATCTTATGATCCATGAAGTCATTCCATTATGAATGAAAGGGGAAAGGCTCTCTACCACCTCACGCCTGACCGGATTTGAATGGTATTTGAATTAACCAAAGGAGATTTGCTCTATGATGAAAAGGTGGTAACGTTGCAGGCGCAACACATGCTAGGGACTTCTTTCTATGCTGGTTTGTTCAAAGGGCCAGTGTCAATAGACTTCCCCATCCCAAAGTCCTTGCTGCAATGGTGGGCAAAGGATTATTCAGATATGATTCAAATCACCTTGGGCATAGAGGATCTTAACTGGTTGAGCTTGCCAGTTACGTATGTTATTGCTCAGTGCAATAAAAGATGCTTTTCTCACTATTTCTGGGAGGAAGTAATAAGCAACACCCTAGACAAGGAGTTGAAACAACTCCAAGAGGCATTAAAGTAGGATAAAGATATAATGCCTCGATTCTCTCACTATAGCTTCTTGATCCACTTGATAATGGGTCAATTCAAAAGAGAGGCAATAATGCAATTCGAGGGAAACCTCGATAGTATGATACAGGACCGACTTCCCATCATCCACCAGAATATTTCTTCATTCTCAGAGTTCTACGACCATTTTATTCCAGCCATATATCATGTCCTGACTGAACAGTATCCTCCTAGGATAAGCCTAGGTGTTGTAGGTTATCTCAAGGAGAAAGAAGTTGGGGATATCTTTTTCATGGAGAACTTTACATTCATTCGAACGTACAGGGCAAAGCTACCCCCAAAGGCCTTACCCACCTACTGCCCAAGGTCAGTAGGAGTACTAGAGATAGTGCGACAGTCGATTGAGGAGGCCAGGTTGTGATACCTAAGAAAATAGGTCAGAATTCCATGGGTATCTACACCAGCAAAGATTGGCCACATCGTATATAGAGGCTATCCTAGCCTCATTGAAGCCATCTCCATAATGGACAGATATTGTTTTGGTGAAGTAGCATGGAGGCCTTACGATCCAAAAGATAAATATAGAGACATCGCGGTAGAGAAGAAGCCTATGAAACACCATGAAGATGATTACGAGAAAGCTCTGCTATGGGCCAACAAGGATGAAAAAGAGCTATAGGCTATCTAGGAAAATAAGAGCATGCACAGGCCCTATACTCAGTTGGAGGTGGTGGGATGATATTCCTCAGAACTTAAGCTGGTTAGGTAGACCATGGTAGACAAGATCACACCAGCTCGACCGATCATTCCTCTAGAAGAGTTCAATGATCCGTTAGTAGAGATCACCACTACTACCCTCGAGCAACTGGAGATAGTGGCTCAGGTGGTAGAAGCACCTACACTAGAAGCACCTGGTATCGAGGGTACCAGTCCCACTAGAAGAGGAGAATAGGTTGTTGCCTCAGGCACACAAGAATCGGGTAACCTTACCCTCACCTTACTTGCACCAAGGCACCTACAAATGGCTATCATAGGTACCTCTCGGGCCATTCTAGTGGCCATAAAATATAATAATAAAGAGGCCAAGATATCGGGGGGGGGGGGGGGGGTAGAGGGGGGGGGGGGGGGGGGGGAAAATTTTAAAAATTATGGGGGAAGATATGGGGGGGGATGATGATGAAACACCACCCGCCAAGAAGCCATGAATGGAAACAGGAACCGAAGGCATAGTAAGCCTTCATCTGGTTAAAAGAAATGAAGTACCAAAATTCATGCCGGCTCAAGAAGCCGAGTTGGATGCCATCGATGAAGGGAGAAGTGTGGAAAAACTCCCTAAAGTCCAAACACAAGAAGGTGGCCAATCGACCATCTCTTTGTCAACCCAAGGGATCACTTCTCTGTAGATTGATCCAAAGACCCAATCGGTAGAAGCGACAGGAGATATGATTACCCTGCTAAAACAAGGAGTGAGCATTCACTCACAGACTGCGAAGGCCGTAATATCATAAATATCAACTTGGAAAGCCAAGGCCATAGAATTACAAGCAAAAAATGAGAAGCTGAAAGTTACCGCTACTTCAGCTCCAGTACAGGCAATAGCCTCTAGCATCACAGGGTCCAAGAAGACCTTGATTGAAAAGTATAGAGAAAAGGCTATTGCTTTGATCAATGACAATGCAGAGATAATAAATGGTTGTTGCAAAGAGGCTAGGGAGTTGATATCAACTAACCAAAAAATAAAGCCTTTGTTAATAGACCTGGATAAGAAGATGGTTGTTATACTTCCCATGTATGATTTGTGCAAAATTGGATACGATCAGATTAGGACCGAGGAAGTAATAACTACAGATGGCCAATACCGAAGCTGCTTGGATGAACATGAGAAAATCACCAACTTTGTCAATGAGAGATCCAGATATACGTCGATGATTAAAGAACTGGAGAATGCCGAACAAAAGTTGACAGCCATAGTAAGGCAGTCAGGAATTGATCCAACCATACTGATGGGCCTAGGTGTTCCCAACCAGATAGTCATAAAGCACCTGAAAGAAGTCAGCTTTGATGAACAAGATGATGACAAGTTGGCAGCCCAGTTCTTTTCTGAAGCCGGACACGTACACAATCAAGTCCATTTCTTTCAAGACAAAGCTTCGACCTTGAAAGAAATCAGAATCAAGGCTTCATGAATGTTGGATAGGATCTCTCGACAAAGCATCATCCACGTAGAAGTATGGCTTCACATTGCTGAATTGGTGGGGGCCATGACTGAAGACATAGAGAAAATCAAGAAACTGGCTAATGAGTCAGTTATAGGGTCAACCTCCATGGGAGCAGCTACAGACAAAGGCAAGGAAAAGGTAGTTGGCTGATAATAGATAGTTCTTCCCCCTAGATGATGACAAGTGGACGGTGCACAACAATCTTGTTTTGGGCAGTTTCACTTCAGCAGCTATAAAAATAGGAGCAGCCAGAACAAATCATCAAGCAATTAGAGAATAGCATTTTTGCTAAGAGGTATACTTGAGTGCCCTGTTAGTTGTGTTGTATTTTCTTTGTGTCTATTTTCTTTTATTCATTCTTTCTTCCTCCCCTTGCTGTGCAGGATTGTATGATAGGAAAGCGTTCAAGAAGTTGAGAATATTTCTAGTCTTATTGAGCCTAGGATTCAGAGATTCTTCTATTACCATATTGGAACAAGGAGAGTTGGAGAGACCTGTTACATTATTTGAACAGAGTCCTCTTCATTGTATTGATGTATTTCTTTAAGAAAAATAGAGTTAAAAGGCATCCCGCCCACTCTGCATGTAATATTTTATGAAATCAATACAATTTTGGGTTTTATTCTTGTCATTTCTTTGTCTCAGTATTGTGTGTATCTGTATAATGGGTTACATTATTTGAATGCATTATACATGTTTCTTTCGTTAGTTAACTCTTGATTTTGTTACGATATTCGAATGAAAGCAAGAACGCTAATTTCCTTCTCCCCTTCTTTCTGTTCATGATTAAAGTAGTTGTTAAATTGCTATAACAACCCAATGAATCTAGGCACCGGTCTACATAAGGCATAACAGTTGGTTGTTTTCATGCTTGGTCATTTTAATAAGAATACTATAGTTTAATATAAATCTGGAGCGTGCAAATTAGAAGTTTAATCGTAGAATTGCCGTTGGGGTTTCCTTACCCGTTCTGCCATCTTTTATAGCAATATTCGGGTTTAACAGAACATGAGGCAGGTCGACCAGAGCCTGTAATAGCTCGTTGGTTTCAAACGGGTTCTTGTAGCATGACAATTGATTTCCTACGGATGCAAGAATCGGTTCCAAAAAGACCCATCTTCTTGAATTGCCTTATCCCCAAACCTTCGGTTGATTTGGGATTTACTATCTTTGACCATTTAACTAAATGGTTTTTCTTACTATTATTTTTGTTTCCTGCCCACAAGAATGCTCTAATTTATTTTTCAATCTCTAAACTAGGCCTTTGGTTCCATAACTAAAGTCATCCAATAGACTAGAATTGCAAATAAAGTTGATTTTATTAAGATTAACTTACCAGCTAAGTTAAGGATTTGATTTCCTCAACTACTCATTCCTCTTCTAACTTTTTCTACCTAGAATTTCTAGTCATTAATTTTGTGTCTTGATACTTTTATTGGAATTCCTAAATAATTCATTGATTTGTTGTCCAAATTATCTTGAAATTCAAGAATTTTACATATCTTTCTCTTGAGATTTGTTAATACATTTATGAAGTGTATGGAGCTTTTATCCTTATTTATATTACTACTCAAGGTTGTAGTGAAGTCCCTTAGAATACCCTATATTGATTTGGCTATTTGAATGTTGGCACATCCCATAAGAAGAGTGTCATCATCAAATAGCATATGGGTTATAGGTTTGACATTGGTTGAGGTTGTAATAACCTAAAAGTCTAGTTGTTCTAAGGACACTTGAATTGATTTTCTCAAACCCTCTAACACAAGGGTGAACAAGAAGGGAGAAAGAGAGAAACCTTGTCTAATATCCTTGAACATTTCAAAGAAGCTTGTGGGTCTACCCTTAATCATAACTATTGCTTTTGGTTTACTAATGCAGCCCTAGGTCCATTTAATCCATCCTTCGTTGAAACTCATTTGCTTCAAGATTTTATGTATGAATCTCCTATCAAACTTGCTATAAGCACTAGATAGGTCCACCTTGGTGATATTTTTTTTCTTTTTTTATGACTATTGAATGAATAGATTATTGGGATATGACAATATTGTCTTGAATGTGTCTCCCAATTATGAAGCCCCATTGTTCCACCGATATTAACTCATTAGTCTATTGGCCATTAATTTGGATGTAATCTTGTATGATGTGTTACATAAAGATATTGGTCTGAATCTATCAAAAGAAATTGTATTATGGTTTATGGGGATAAGAGTTTAAAATACACATTAATGTATCCGAAAATTACTCCATTAGTTCTTGAATCTTCAACCATACCCACCAAATATTTCTTAATAATATCCAAGCATGCCTGGTATAAATTGACCTAAAAATGTCCAAACCAGAAGCTTTATCTTGTTTCATGTCTTGGATTGTTCTGAAAACTTCCTCCTCTTTTATTGGTTTGAAGAGCTCAAAATCATTCAAGGAGTCACCACTAAGGAAATGAAACTTAAAAAAAAAAAATTCCTCTTCATTATTCTCTATTTATTCATTCAAGAGAGTTTTAAAATATTTAACTACCTTAGTCTTGATTTAATCTTGATCTCTGATTATTTTTCCTTCTTCATTTTTAATTTTAATAATTTGAAATAATCCTCTTCTTTGGTTTGTTGCTTTGTGAAAGAATTTTGTATTTGAATTCCCCTTTTATAGCCATAATATTCTTAAATTTAACCTCAAAACTTGTTCTTTTCTCTCTTCTTCATTATCTATGACTTTGCCAATTTTCTATCTTTAAATAGATCATTATCCTAACCCTCTTGAAGGGATTTTTTTTCAATTTGAGCTAGATTCTTTCTTGATGTTATTAATTGAGCTTGTTGCTAATATTTAATCTCCTTCATCCTTAACTTTAAACCTCTCTTGACATTCAATATTTTTTTGTGGAATTGATACATTAGTGTATTGGAAGGACTTCTATTGTCCCACCAATATTTAATCCTGAATAGGAAATCTTCATATTCTATCCAATGAAGTTTAAACTTAAAGGATGCATTTGATACTTTTGAAAGAAAGTGATATTTAACAATAGTTGGCCAATGGTCCAAAATGGTATCTAAGAGAACCCTTATTTTGATGACCAAATAATTAGATATTAAGCTCTTAGATATTAAGAACTAATCTAATATTTCTACAATCATCACCCTCCCTTTTATTCTATTCCAAGTAAACCAAACTTGTTTTGGAAGAATACCAACTGAATTAAACTGGTGTATCCCCTTGTATATTTCTTGATGATCATTAAAATGTGATTGTTATATGTAATTTTATTCTGGTTTTAAGATGCAAATATGATGATTATGACCATGTTTTTCCAATAAATATGCATAGTATGTATGATTTCTAATAAATTTTATTCACAAGATATTATGTGATATATTTCTAGTAACTTCATATATATTACGTGAGAATGTTGTGCTTTTACAGGTATGAGTTACAGGTACTTGCATAAGAATGCTATAGAAAAAATGTAGTTGAAATAGCTCATGGTCAAACACAGTAGAATAGGTCACAAAGCCATCTATGGATACCACCTATGAAAAGCACCTATGAAAAGTATTTATGGAAAGGTGTTACAAAAATGTGTTATGAAAAATGGTTGATTGTGTAAATTTATTTGATGCGGTAGAATTTCCATGTATGCTGAGAGCTCAAGCACAATAAAATTAGTCATTATCATGTTGACATTAATATTTGGAATGTAATCCAATATTTGTTATGTAATTCATTATTAAAATGTAATTTTTTAATTTGTTAGTTGTTAGAGATTTATGTAATCCGAATGTAGTCCTAATTTGTCTCTTCCCTAAGGAAGAGGACAAAAAGTTGTTTCATTTTGTTAGTGAGTTATTCAAACTTTAGGTCTTTGTTACGTATTATGCCACTTGGACATATTTTTTTATAATAAGTCCAAAAGTAGTTTTTAGGTTATCTTAATATTATATTATTTTGTTATGTAATATTAGCAGCCAAATCTTCAACTATTCGAGATGTAACAAAAAGGAGTTGAAGACTTCTATTGAAGGAGTGATGTAAAAGCTATATATTACAATGTAAAAACCTTGGAAAATATCTACCATATAAATAGTTTATTGTCTGCATAATCTATCATTTACATTGTACGAATGAAGATTGAAGTCAAGCAATAAAGTAGCAACATTTTCTTCAATGAATTTGGTAACTATATCTTGTAATTTCTTCATGTTTTACTTGTTACTATAACTTCCATTTTATTTCCCTGCACACATGAATTAAATAGCATTAAGATAGTTTAAATGAATATTATTTGCTGAAAGTAAAATAGAATAGAAAGGAGAAGAGATTAATACTGACCTGTAAGAGGCAAGGCCCACTCCGAATAGTCAGTCCCTTGCTCTCTTCCTCCTAAAAATAGGGTAGAATTAATTAGGACTTAGAATAGTCTTAGACATAGATTTAATTAAGTTACATAATATAGAATTATAAAATATATTAAATAGTTAATGCATTTTTAGATCATAACATGGATCCACACACATAGACTTAGTCTAAATCATAAATTACATCTTTTGAATTAAGCACCATTTCATTTCAATTTCATTTATTGCAAACTTTTATTTCTTGCAAGCGAAACTAAGAAAATAGAATAAATTCAATGATTAATATTTGGGGAATAATCTATATAAGATTATTGTTCTTTAAATATAACCTGGATTGACAAATTGCATGTGAGACATCACAACTCAAAATTTTAGTACTATTGTTGGGGAGAATAGTGCCATAATTTTCTATTGGAGATTGTTGGATTGTGTGATAAGGAGGCTTACTTGTGTGGTCAGAGTGGCATAATAAGTTCCAGCATGCATGCAGTTTAGAGTGTCACAAATAATTCTAACAAGTATATTTATCTCAAGCATTGCTAGGTTCTATTTTCTTAGGTTCAAATTTTACTACTTTCTAGTTAGCATTTAAATTTCAACAAGTTATTTTTGGTTGTCACATACTTAGGTCTGGAAGCTTTGACCTGTAAAGGGAGTAGGTGCGACAAGATCATACCAAAGTGTTCATTAAAATAAAGTAGTAACAAGAACACTTTACTTTCCCTTGCTACACTAAAATTAGTTGTATTTCAAACCTAGTTTTAGTGGCAATAAGATTGTTTTAGAATAGTAATTTTATTTTTTGCATATTTACTTTCAGCACTATGTGGTTGTTATATACTTAGGTTTGGGTTATTTAAATTGCAAAGCAAGTAGTAGGTGTGACAAGATCATACCGAAGTGTTCCTTAAAATCAAGTAGTAACAACAATACTTTACTTTTCCTTGCTATGTTGACTGTTGTATTTTAGATCTGGTCTTAATAGCAGTAAGATTGTTCTGTTTAAAAAAATATATTTTAAATATTGCATTCTACTCAAAAAAAAAAAAAAAAAAAAACAAAACCACTAAAAACTAAAAAAAATATAAGCAAAAGTTACTACTGGTGGAAAGTTGCATTCAATCTGCATTAATAGATCTCAAAAAACTATTTCTAGAATAAGAAATCAACCTACTATTTGAATAAAGACATAGGTCATATATAAAATAGTGGGACTATATGTAGGAACACCTTGATCTTATTAGGAAAAGGTAAAAAGAGTTGGAAAAAATTAGGAGGATCAATATAACTAAAGCCCTAGGTGTAGATTATCACTCACCATACCTTGATCTCTTGAGGAGTTGTGAATATTGGCTAGGGGATAGAAGAGTGAGTGTAAACTCTACTACATATCCTTAGGAGAAATACTTTGAGGACTCCCTTGTTGTCCATAATTTCTTAGCAGATATAGAGAATAGAGAAGTGATTTTGGAATATAATAGAAGATACCATAGAACACCTATAATTATATACTTTAGAGATTTATGTTATGATTTACAGTTTTAAAGCCCTACTATTATTCAATAACAAGCCTTTATTGTTAAGTTGATTCATCTTGTAAAACAAGACTTTACATTTGAAGAAGAATATTACATGACCCCTAGACATTTGGAACCAATATAAACTATTTAAGTAGGAATTAATGATTTTGTTATAGAAATTAAGATCTTTGTAAATTTATGAGTAGACCTAGAGATTCAAAAGGAAGATTCATCAAAGTCTACAAAGAAAAACAAGAGGAAAACTCTAGTTAAAAGCTTGATATTTATAGATTAAAATAAATTGAGACTACAGTAAATGAGAAATCTCCAAAAGAGCACATTGAACTACCATTAACTTTACTAGATCAAAATATTTAAACATTTTTGTTGCCAAAAATAAATTTGATAATCATATAAATCCATCAACTATATTTTATAAATCTATACCAGGTCCAATATTAGAATTCCTTCAATCAGTCATGGATGACCATATTAGTGAACATGGGAAAGTAGATGGAAACCAAAGGGGGCATAGGCAAAGGAATGGTGATCATGGAGAAATAGAAGAAAACTAGAGAAGAAGTAGGTAAAGAAAAACTTTTACCTTTCCAATTTCTTCTCTAGTAGATAGGCTAATAAGAGAACCAAAGTTGATATTTGTTGCTATTTTACCTACATTTCATGGAAACCCACATGAAGACCCTGACATATTTCTTTTTGAGTTTGAAGTGGTATGCCAAGCCTATTTTTATACCACTAATGAACAAAAACTAAGACTGTTTTCCTCTACACTTATGGATGCAACTTTAAGGTGGTTTATGGGTCTAGGTGAAAGTGTTTGCAATTGATGGGATGGAGATAATGAATTGAAGAACATATTCCTTGAAATATATCAAGATTGCTATAGAGTTAGGGACACGAAATTTGAGCTATTTTGTATGAACCAACAAGAAGAAGAATCCCTTGAAGACTATCTTGAAATATTTTAGTTTATGGGATCTAGAGTGAATATTGATCTAGATGAGGAAATATTAAAAGAATTATTTCTAAAAGGATTAAAATATGTCTTTTATGACCCAAGTGTTGTAGGTGTGTTGGAGAGAAGAGGGCAATCCTCCAAGGGAGGTCCTAGGTTCAAATATCCACCCTACCAAAAATCTAAATTGGGTATCCAAAATCCAATTGATAATGTTGGTGCGGGCAGGGTCAAGTGCGACTCCCGGGTGACTTTGATGGTGTAGAACCCCCTTTTCATGGTCTCTCAGACCAATGCAGCCCCGCAAGGGGTTTTTCATTTAAAAAATATATATATGTCTTTGATGTACTAAACATTATGTCTAAGGGAGATATGCATCTAATGGAATTTGAAGAGATTATGAATATTTGCAAAAACTATTCAAGGAATAAGCCTCTTAGGAACAAAAAATACTTATCCATAGGAGGAGGAGTGATGAGAGCATAAATTGGTAAAATGTTGGAGAGTCTAAAGACTAATTTGTTGAGTGCATTAACTACATCTCTTGATATCATGGATAAAAAACCAAAATAGCAAGACATTGAAGAGATATATTGTCATAGATGTAGGAAAAGACACAATCTAAGAGAATGTCCTCTTAACATCACAAATATCTCCAAAATTTTTGCTAGTTGTAAAATTTGTAAAATTTTTGCTATAAAAGAACCTAAATTTGAGTAGGTAGAAGATGTTTACTTTGTAGCCCAAAGAAGAAGTGGTTCATTCAATGGTCTATCTAATTGGTCAAAAACTAGTTATTCCAATTAGCAAAGTCCTAACTAGTGGTCAAATGCATTAAATTGGACAAATTGGAACCCATTTGATTACCCAAACAATCAAGAATGGAATATACCTCCATGGACTCAATTTATGGCAAAATCATATGAGATTCCACCTTCATGGACTCAAGGAATATTAGGCCAAAACATGTCTAATTGGAATATGAATGGCCAATGTAATCAAGGGGGACCTAGCTGGTCTCAAGGACTACCCCAATAGAAAAACTTTAAAAATTAATTTAGGGGAAAAGCCACTCAAAATCAGCCTCAAAATAGACTTCTCCCACCTCCAAATAATATGAAAAACCCTCATAATAAACCACCCTTACTAACTCAACCGGTACCTAATCCTAATAAAAATAAAATAGTTCAAAAAGTCTATGAAACTAATGAAACATGTTCAATATCTATGGTACCTTGCCAATAGATCCATCTAAGGTCTGGAAAGGTGTTGGAAAATAGTAGAGTGACTTTCACAAAAATTGAGGAACCCACCCAAAACTTGTTTGAAAAAGTAGACAAAGTTGAAAAACCTAAAGATGAGGAAGAAATCTCACTAGAAAATGTTCTAGCAAAGCAAAAAGATATTCAAATCCCTCAAAGGAAATAAATTGAAATCTTATTTCCTGAAATATTGGCAATACCTAAAGAACCCTCCAAACTAGCTTTCAATTTCCTCCAAGAATTAGAAAATATTACCATTAAAATTCCTCTATTGCAAGCTATCAAGAATATTCCTATTTACTCTAAATTAATAAAGAGTATGTGCACAACAATTTAGGAAGGAAAAATAAGAATGAATCTCAACCATCCAAGTTATTGGATAATTATCTAAGATAATTACTGGAGGAAAGATATTACCAAAGTATACAGATCCTAGAATACCTATACTTACAGTTCACATTGGTAAAACAACCTTGCACAATGTCTTAGTAGATCTAGGTGTAGCACCCTAAAATTGGCGCAATAAAACCTTAATAATTACACTTACTCTAGTAAATAATTCAAATTCAAATTTCAACCTCCAAAACCGCTCCCAAACCGCCGCTTAATCCGTTTCCTCGTTTCTCATGCCATTTTTAGAGTTTGTTTTGACCGTTTGACGATATCGTCGCCGATCGAACGATATCGCCTCAGATCGGACGATTTCGTCTGGCTAGGACGTCCAGACGATCTTGTCCCAAAACTAATTTTTCACAATTAGCCTCTGTTCCAACGACGTCTCTAATCCGGCAGAAGCGTGTCTGCACCGTTAGAGACCCTCCCCGTTGGAGATCTCCCAAATAGGGATGATCTCCAACCTCCTAACCTCCCTCCTAAGCCTATTTAATCCTAGGCCCTCCCCTTAGCATCCCCCTGGCTGAAATTCCCTGTAACTCGAATTCTACACACACTAGACATCCTAAATTACTATTTGCACTTGTTCTATCCAAATTTTGTTGCAGGTACCTTAGTATTTTTCAGCCGGAGCAAGCTTACATCGTCGTAGACGATCCTGTTCAGATCGGAGGCGATCCTGTCGAATCAGAGATGATTTCGACTGCAGTCCACATTGGGGGCAATCAGTGCCCAGAGTTTGCATTTCTTCATCCTTTTATCTATTGTATTATTCTGCATTTAGTTAATATTATGATTATTTCTTATTATTTTGCATCTTGGAGTTCACCCATCTAGATCAAATGCATAATTAAGTTATAATTGTCATTAAATCAGTATAATGCATTCATGTTTCTATTTATAATTCTTAGTTTGATATTGTTATTGTCATTTTACATTATTTCCCTATGTTAGCATAGTTGTATTTTCTATGTTTTGCACCTATTTCTCTGTTTGCAGGTCTCTGACGAATTCGTCAGATCTCAGACGATCTTGTCTGATAGCAGATGATCCTGTCAAATTCCGGACGATCCCGACCGCTTCAAGAATCAGAATCTTCATCGTACATCCGGATCAGGTATGGGTCTTTAATCCATCTTGTTCTTTCTATTTTTTTGTCCAAATCTGTTTCTGTCTTCATTTAAATCTGCATTTCATATAGAATAGCTTAGATGCATTTTGGCCAAACCTAGGACTTGAATGTTTAAGGATAAAACTGAACACATCAAACACATTCCCAACCTAGGCGTGGAAACTGCCATTCAAACGTTTCCCGGTGAACCCACCATCTATCGAAAAATCACCATAATACACCTCCCCCGAGAGGCGGGACCTTCGCAAGGCCTCTCAGCCGAGGTACCGCGCCATCCTTTTCCCATCCTCCTTCCGGGCACGGATCCTATAGCCTGAAGGTAAGGATGCGAAAAATTTGGAGCGATACATTTTGGTGAACCCGACGTGAATGCATTTAAAACCTTTTGAAAACAAAAAACAAAAAACAAAAAAATAAAACAACCAAAACATAGATGCATTTCAAATCATTTAAAATTAATAAGTTGCATATCATGTTTAGATGGTAGCTCCTAAGAAAATATTAGCAGTTACTATAAATGTTGAAAACCAATTAGCAGCCATAGAAATCAATTATGTGCTTAGTGTGCCTGAAACAGATAGAAATCAACTTTTGTGGGACGAACTTGATAGAAGACTAAGTGTCATTTCATCTAGGTCAACAAAACTTAAACAAATCAAGAGGCTTGTCCTAGATAGAATCCTGGATCCTCATCAACTCATCTTTTATCATGAACTTCAGAGAGCCTGCCATAGATGGTTAGCTTATAGGAGAGCTCTTGTGTCTTCGGAATTGTTCACCTTCGAGGAATACCTCGAGAACGCAGCCATTATACACCAGTTCCTAGGTCGTGTAGAAGACCAAGAGGTTGTTCTTACGGATAGGGAAATATGGAATAGAGTTCCTCGAGCTATGTTATATCGAGAGTATTGCCATGAGCTTTACTTCTATCAACCAGAATCTGAGACAGATAATATCACTATAGCTCTTTTCATTAAATTTTTGAAAGAAAATTTTCAATTTGAAGAAGAACACTTCATGACTCCCGAAGAACTCGAGCCCATTAATGATATTTATAAATTGTTTATAGAAAACTAGATCATTACTTTCAGTATTAGTTCTTGCATTTATTGTGTTGTTTGTTATCTTTACAATATTATTACAAAAACAAGAAAAACTAAAAAACATAACAAAAACCAAAACCTTTCATTTTAAATATTGTAGTAGGTATATAATTAATATATACCTCTTAAGCTTGTTGCATATATATATATATATATATATATATATATATATATATATATATATATATATTTGCTGAAATCTAAATTAAGCACAATGCCTAAACTTAGGAATGGTAAACAAACTGAAGGAGAAGAAGAAGATTGGTTAGAAGATAAAACTAGAAACCCAAATGTCCTTCCCCGAAGATCCAATTCCGAAGGAGAAACTCTAGATCAACCAGAAGATGACCTAGGTGAAGACAATGAACAAGAAGAAAATGTTAAAGAGGATGGATCCTCATCCCCTAGAGTAGCTCCGGATGGAACTATTGCTTTTGACAACTTAGATCATTTCTGGAAATTTTTCAATAATAACATTGGCGCTCTTAATATGGCAGTTCGTATTGATAAAGGGCAAATTAGTGACACTCAAGCAGCCATGGAACATATGTTTGATGTGCACACTAATCCCTTGTCTTTCATTGATCAAGAAAGTGATAAGGCTGGACCATCCAATAGAGATATGGTCACTATGATTCAGAACATGCCAAAACAACAGAGTTACCCAACCTCCTAAGGAACCCGTTATTGAGCCTAAAATCATTCCCACACAAAAGAAAACTTCCTTCACCGCTTTACTTCGCCAAACTATTGATCAATATGCTTCAAGTAAACAAAAACCTAAAATGAAGCCAAACACCAATTTTCAACAATCTGGAATACAACATAATACAACTTCAAAATTCCTTCATAACACCTTTCCTACCAACAATTTACACAATAGCAACATAGCATCTAATCTTCATGTCCCTCCATCATATGCTCACAAATCCCATATCAATGCCCTACCGAACCAATATGGTGGGCAAACTAGTAATCTGGAAGCCATGGTGAAACAGTTAGCTTCGCGTATGGACCAGATAGATCCTTACCGTCCCTCGTACAATTATCGAGAGATATGTAGTCAACCTTTGGATCCCATAGTTGTAGCACAACCGTACCCTAAGCATTTTCCCATGCCCATCCCGCCTATATATAAAGGAACCGAAGATCCCATAGAGCATCTTCGCATGTTTAGGATAGCATGTCATGATATATCACATGATGACTTGCTATTACTAAAAATGTTCCCAAAAAGTTTAGGTGGAATGGCATTAGAGTGGTACTATCAATTGCCCACTCATTCTTTGAGAAACTTTGAAGAAACAACTGAATCTTTTGTCCATCAATTTAGTGCCTACATCGAGAGGCATGTAACCATTAAAGATTTATACAACTTAAAACAAGACAAGGATGAATGTTTTGCCGATTTCTTAGCTAGATGGAGGTAGTTGATAGGAAAACCGCACTTTGTGCTACCTTATAGGGAAATGTTGGACATTTTTATTAATAATTTACAAGAACAAATATCTTATGAGCTATCAACCACTACTTTAACTACCTTCGATCAGAGCTATAGATTTAGCTCGAAGAGTAGAAGATGCCCTCATTAGGAGAGGCCAACTTAGGAAGAAGGATGATGAGAAAACATCCAAAAATCAATATAAAAACAAACAAGTTGTAGGTGACGGAGTCACTGACAGCAGAAATGTTGCTAATATCAATGCAACGAAAACAACAAAAAAATTTATATTGAAACCGCCCCGATAAGCCTCCTCGAGAATTTACTAGATTGAATCAACCATTATCAACTATTTTACCTCAATTACTCGAAAGAGGTTTGATCCAATTACCAGCTATCCGGGAACCCGATCCAACTATACCCGGATACAGAGCTGACTTACACTCGTGATTTCCATAGAGGGCCCGGACACTCTACCAACGCTTGTAAAAGGTTGAAACATAAAATACAGGATCTGATTGATAATAATGAAATGGAGGTGCAAGCCTTCCAACCTAAACAAAATGCTCCTAATAATCCTCAAAAGAACATTCCCCAAAATCAAAATCAAAATGCTAATCAATCATTAGACATATTTCAACACCCTTTACCAAGACATGGTAAAGAGGTGGCCAATCAAATCGAACATCATAATGTTCCTCCTCCTACCCGATATGTAGGAACTATTAGCGGACATTTACTTAATCATGATCCTCAAATATTTGACACAACTTTATCCATGGTTACGACCAGGCCCCTACATAATATTCAAACTCCAGATCCTAGTGATATAGAATCGTATACTGAAAGTGAAATAGACATCACTTCAAACCAATCGAATAGTTCTGAAAATGAATCAGATCCTATTCAACCCATCACAGATGCTATGGTTCCATAAGAACCATTTCCTAGAAGAGTTACTACTCGACCCTCTTCTAATCAATTCCTCCCAAATGAACAAGCCATAAATGCTCGACCGAGACCAGTTCAACATCTTCAATATAACATTGTAGGTACCATTGGAGTCGTTACCCGACAACAGGCTCAAAATTCTCAACAAGAACCAAACCAGAATGATGGATCAGCTCCATTTGTTTTGAAAAATCCCAATAAAGGGAATCATGCTTCCAATGTTCAACCTAAACCCCCTTACAATATTAATGAGCAATTATCCAATACTACAACCATAATTTCCCTTTTGGATTTATTAAGATCTTCTCCTACCCATAGGGATGAGTTGATGCTTACATTAAGCCAAATGATGGTACCTCAAAATATTCAACCTGAAGCCATGGCCAATACTATCATCACTCGAGAAGTTGATTGTATTGACTTTCGGGATAAAGATATCCCACAACACAGTTTACATAAGGATAATCCCTTATATATTACTGCTCTAATTGGAGATGTAGTCGTTAAAAGAGTCCTGATTGATAATGGTTCATCTCTAAACATTTGCACTTTTGACTTCTACCAACGATTTGGCTTTAGAAGTGATGAAATGAAGAAAATCGACATGATTATCAAAGCTTTCAATGACGAAACACAAGAAACGTGTGGAGTTATTACCATCCCATTGCAAGTTGGTCCTCGAACTCTAGATACCACCATGTTTATTGTACATTGCCCCGCATCGTACAATATACTCTTGGGTCGTCCTTGGATCAATGCAATGCGGGCTGTCCCATCAACTTTACACCAATGTGTTAAATTCAAATTTAAAAATCAGTTGGTCACTATCCACGGTGATCCTAGACCCTTTGATATGTGTGCTTTGGCGTAACCCGTTGGAGTGCAATTTTGCCCCGCTCTGTCATCCACACATCCTAATTCTTATTTTTCATCTAAAACTGTGAAACACACACCCATAGCTTCACCTATTTCCCCTCCATTAATTTCATCCTCATATATAGATCAACAATCTTCTAAACAAACCACTCTAGAACCTCAAAAAGATCTTCAATCTACAACCAATCCTTCATGTTCCATCCCTATAATTTCAAAACCTATAGACCCATCTATTAACACTTCCACATTATCAACATCTATCATACCTTCCACATCTAAAGATATAGGGAATGATCCTTCTACATCTTATGCTCTTTCTGATGAACTTTTACCGGATTTATCCACAATCTTAATATCAAAAAAACAAATGCTTTCATGCAAGATTCAATTCTTTTAAATAACTTGCCGCCATCTCCTCGTACTTTGGGCCTCCCACAACCTATGGGAAGTACTTACCAAGTCGGGAGTTGTGCCTTCATTTATAAAGGATATGACTGGGGAAGAATCCCTCGGAATATCAAAACTCATCATGAGGGATATGCTCGATGTTATTTTACCAATGAATATATTAAAGCTAAACCCATAATGCTTAAAATGGGATATAAAGGGAAAGGCTTGGGACCTTTCCAAAATGGCATGAAAGAACCTTTCGAGGTAGAACCGTGGCCTCGCCCGCCGTGGTGTGGGCCTATTTCCTAGTAAGGGTCAACCCTTTCCTTTTGAAGATGATGATCAACTCATATGTTATCAAGATTATTTGGATAGGCGTGATGATTTGCCTCTAAAAAATCAGCCATTTACATGTAACATGCTATCCATAGCTTACCCCGAAATGATTGCAAACTCCGATGAGGAGTTGGAAGGAGATATCTTCCACGATGTCTCCGTTGAAGAGATGTTACACAATGGATTTTATTTTGATGGTTCTATACCAACTATAGCCCAACTTGAGACCACTAATCCTCAAGATGAATTATCCAACTTAACCTTACAAGAATTACAAGAATTGGGCGTTTCACCCGCCCCACCTAATTTTGAAAGAGATCTACACATGGAGGTAGAAAATGTCATTAAAATTAATATTGGAACTGAGGATAGTCCTCACATAATCAATATTGGATCAGAATTAAGTCAAGAAAAACAAGAGCAATACATTGCATTCCTTAAAGAATATGAAGATGTCTTCGCTTGGACATATGAAGATATGCCAGGTCTAGACCCTTCTGTAGTCATGCATCACCTAGTGGTCCATCCGGATGCTAAACCGGTTAAACAAAAACTTAGAAAAATGCATCCCAAAGTGGCTTTGCTAGTCAAAGGGGAGTTAGAAAAACTCCTGAATGTTGTTTTTATACAAGCTATTGATTATGCTGAATGGATCTCAAATGTAGTTCCAGCTACCAAGAAAGAAGCCACCAAAGTTAGGGTTTGCACAGATTTTAGAGATATTAACGCTGCATGCCCTAAAGATGATTTTCCTCTTCCAAACATGGATCAAATCATTGACTTTACCGTCGGGAGTGGGATGATGTCCTTAATGGATGGATTCTCCGGTTATAATCAGATCAGGATAGCTCCCGAAGATCAGGCTAAAATAGCCTTTATTACCCCCTGGGGTACCTTTTGTTGGAAAGTGATGCCATTTGGCTTAAAGAACGCAGGTGCAACCTATCAACGAGCTATGACTTATATTTTTCATGATATGATGCATGATATCCTACATGATTATGTAGATGATATTATAGCTCGCTCTATTAATGAAGATAATCATTTAGATGATTTGAGAAAAGTTTTTAATCGATTACGAGAATATCTTATTCGATTAAATCCAGCCAAATGCATATTCGGAGTTAAGTCCGATAAACTATTAGGGGTTTTAGTTTCTTTACGTGGTATCAAAATCGACCCTCTCAAGATTGCGGCTATCACTGATATGCCCGCACCTACTAATATATCTGAGTTACGAAGTTTACAAGGTAAGCTTCAAGCCATCCGTCGCTTCATCGATAAGCCAGCGGACAAAACCGGTCCCTTTCTTAAACTTCTTAAGAAGGATGTCCCTTTTAATTGGGACGACGAATGTAAAGAAGCTTTTGAACTTCTCAAACAATACCTCCTTAACCCACCCGTGCTTTCACCGCCTAGACCCGATCGCCCATTTCTCTTGTATATTTTAGCTTCAGATTCTGCCTTAGGAGCTATGTTAGCTCAGCTTGATGATGAAAAGAGAGAACGTGCTAATTATTATATTAGCCGAACCTTCATCAGTTATGAAACCCGCTACACAACATTAGAAAAACTATGTCTAGCAGTCGTGTTTGCTACGCAAAAATTATGCCATTATATGCTTAGTCAGAAAACTTATGTCATTGCTAAATATGATCCCTTGAGGTATCTCATGAGTCGACCTTATTTATCGGGTCGCACAGCCAAGTGGGTTCTTGCTCTAAGCGAGTTTGACCTCACGTTCATAGGACAAAAGTCTGTTAAGGGTCAAATCATAGCAGATCAATTAGTTGCTGCACCCTTAGAGTCTACCCATCCCCTCATCATTGAGTTTCCTGATGAATGCCTTCAATTAGAGGCATACCATATTGAACAATGGTCCTTATACTTTGATGGAGCCCGATGCATGAGTGGGGCTGAAGTGGGTATTATTTTAATATCCCCACAAAAACATCTTATTCCTCTCGTCCTTCAAATTAACATTTGCTTGCACCAACAATATCGTTGAATATGAAGCTCTAATCCTTGGATTACGAGCTGCCTTGGCGCTAAAAATTAAACATCTCGTTAGTTTTTGGTGATTCTCAACTTGTTATAAAACAAATTAATGAAGTTTATCATACCAGAGATGATAAACTGTGCCCATATAAAGCCTATGTTTTACAATTAATGTCTCTATTTGATCAAGTTACCTTGGAAGCTATTCCTCGAACTTGCAACCGTGCAACCGATGCTATGGCCGCAGCTGCATCTCTCTTGCCCTTGGAGTTAGATGACGAATATGCCACTATCATTATTCGTCGACTCCAGGAACCCGCTTCAAATAAGTCATGCTTAGAACCTTTGGATGTGTTTCTAATCAATGAAACTACTCCCGAACCTTGGTATACGGATATATTTGATTTTCTCCAAAATGGGACTTTCCCCGCCAATTCTAATAGAAACCTAGCATCGGTTATTACGTAGACGAGCAAGTCGATTTGTAATAATTGGCAATACTTTATATAGGAGATCTTTTGAAGGTATCCTATTAAGATGTTTGAATTTAGAAGAATCCAAATCAGCCTTGAGTGAAGCCCACGATGGATCTTGTGGAGGACACTTCAGTGGTAGTGTCATTGCTAAAAAGCTCCTTAGGATAGGATACTTTTGGCCTACCATGGAGAATGATGCACATGATTATGTGCGCCATTGCGACAAGTGCCAAAAACATGCCGACCTTGTCCATGCGCCTGCACAAGAACCGCAGGCTATTTCATCTCCTTGGCCCTTTTCAAAATGGGGTTTAGATATTATTGGCAAAATCAATCCCGTGTCATCCGATGGACACAAATTCATCATAACCGCCACCGAGTATTTCACGAAGTGGGTTGAAGCTATGCCTTTAGCTTCCCGCACCGGCACACAAGTCTCTAAATTTATTTTTAATCAAATCATTTGTAGGTTCGAAATTCCCGCAAATCTCATCTCTGATAATGGAATTTGTTTCAAAAATAAATATGTTAAAAAATTATGCCAAAAATATAAGATTCAACATCGCTGATCCACTCCCTATTATCCTCATGGTAATGGTCAAGCAGAAGCATCTAACAAAACCTTAATCAAAATTCTCAAAATATTGGTCAATAAAACTAGCCGCGACTGGCACATTCAGTTATATCCAGCCTTGTGGGCCTATCGAACTAGTGTTCGAACCCCCACAGGAACTTCACCTTTTGTTTTGGTTTATGGTGCTGAAGCCATTTTTCCCTTTGAATTGGAAGTTCCTTCTTTGGCTCTACTACTTCAAGATACCGAAGTAGGAGATGAATATCGAGCATGGCAGACTCAACCACTGGAACTCCTAGATGAAAAATGCATCAATGCTTTGGAGCATCTCCGTGCCTACCAAAACAAGCTTAAAAGATCATATGCTAAAAAGTTCGTCATCGATCCTTTGAGATCGGCGACCTTGTTTTAAAAGAAAATAAAAAAAATACTAATGCAACTAAGGACCTTAAAGGTAAATTTGAGCCCAACTCGGCTTGGACCATACATTATCACCTGCTAAATTTGAATCAGGAGCATACAAATTATCTACCTTAGATGGTAAAGAACTTAAAGAACCCATGAACATTTTGCATCTTAAACGTTACTATGTATAAATTTGGTCATTTCATCCTTGTATATATTTGTTTAAAATATTTCAAAATCACTATCTTGTATTTCTTTCAATTTATAAATTCAAAAACACCAAAAACATTCATAATCATCAAAATCTTCAAAACTATTTGTTGCATTTATTTATGGCACTTGTTAATTCTTTCAAAAACAAAAAAATAATAATAAAAATAAAAAAACAGCAATATTCTTGACTCTTTCGAAACCAAAACAACATAAAGAAGAAAGAGAGAGTCAACATTCTCAAAACTTCTCAAAAAGTATTTATATATATATCTTCTTACAAATGTTGCAGTTATATGTTTCAAATTATTTTGGATAAATTAGCATTTATTTGGAATCCCTCACTTTCACACTCACAAAAATAAATATCTTGATTTTTATCTGGCATGATTACTAATCTCTCTTATATCAAAGTCCACAAAATTCAATTAAATAAAGTTTGAGCACAGAGAATTGATCTTGTTATTTACTTAAACCAAGCACATCCTTTCACAATAAAATGATTATATTTGTAATTTCCATGCTTTGCTACATAGTAGAAGTGGTTTCTTGAGCGAAAAGTTTCCCCCGCTATCCTATCATGCACATGGTCTAGAATATTTGAGAATTTGCAAAAGGAAAATCTCACCCCTACCCATAATAAAAATACCTTGCTCTACAGACTAATCCGAGCAAGTATCCCTAGCATAGAACAAAAAGAAAAAGCAAAGTTCAAGAAAAAGAGAAAAAGAAAAATGTTATTTTATATCATTACAGCATTATCAAGCAAAAAATACAAAAGAAAGAAAGCAAAAGCAAAAGCAATAAAATCCCTTTCCCTACCCTTTGAAAAGAAAAGAAGGGTTGATGAGCTTGAATCCCCGGAATTCTCAATTATTCGAAAACCGTGAGGTAAGCCCCATAACAGGTGGTTTGTGCCCAACCCGCTTGGCCTTGGGTAACTCCTAGCGTGGCGATATGTCCGTCACATTAGCGACCTTCTTTTGTACAGACCTATGTCTGCTTATGGATTAGCTAGCTCTTGATAATCCGACTTACATAGTAGTCTAGTATGGTTATATGCATCTACATCATGGTTAATGAACACTTATTTGGTTCATTCAAATCACTTGTATCATATTATCTTGCTCAAAACTTGGTAAATGAACATAGCAATTGCACACACATTTGTATTTGAGAGATTTTGTGTATCATTATGATAAATCAAGATTGGAAATGAATTCACATATGCACATGGGATTCCTTATAAATCTAACTTTTGTCTTTAAGATACTTTGAAATATTTTTTTGCAAATTGTCTGGAATAAATTCATTTTCTTCTTTAAAGTACAGTTGTTTAGTATAAAGACAACTACATACATAATAGAAAAAATCAAAATTTCTTTCAAAACCATACAATCAAAACACACATATATATATATATATATATTGTCGACTTTCGCGACGATGGTATAGTTCCAAAACCAAAATTGGAATTTTATGCCTAGCGCAAGTCCTCATCTTCATATTTTCTGTTTATTAAAAATCAACCATGCAATAAAACTATCTCTTTTTTGATTTTCGCGATGATGGTATAAGTCTATACCTACATATTCTATGCCTAGCGCAAACCATTGTACCAATTTTTATTCCCCATTTATTTAAAAATCATGAAAACCATATGACTTAAATCATTATGTTACACAATTATGCTTTCAAACAAAGCATGCACATTATCACTATTTCATGTCATTATGTCAACCTTCAATTTTGCAATGATGGTATAATTCCTAGGGAATTATCCAAAAATTTTATCACACTTAGGAATTTATGCCTAGCAAAAATCATTTTAACATTATTTCATGCATACTATTTTTATGAAACTCTAAAAACAAACCATCATCATCATCATTTGCACCATTGCACCAAAGTCTTAAGACAGTCTCTTAAGCACTCTTTTACTTTTTAACAATATTTCTATACTGGGATTAGCTTGACGACCGAGTGAGCGGCGACTCCATGAAATGGTCTATAATAGTGACAATGTCCTTTGAAATTATTGTTAAAAGTCCCTTTTATTTTTATTTTTTTATCAAATCATCACATCACAAACAACCAATTTGTTCTATCAGATTATTTCATTTAAATCTTTTAAAGCATGACATTTCAACCATAATATTTCCAATGACGTAATTACATGAATCATCAAATCAATCAATCAAAACATTAAAAGCATCATAAAAATACATAAGACACAAGTCATATGATCAAAAATATCTCATCTATATATATCAACAATATATATACATCATATCAAAACCGGATCGGTATGCCACAATCTGTACCTCGGCATACTCAATCCTCTATCAAAAATAATAAATACTATATATCAATCTATACAATGCAATCTGTAGTAGCTAGCCTCGAGAACCCCTCGAGCTCTCAGCCTCATCTCTCCCCCCGCCCTGAGGTGGACGAGGTGGCCCCATCGCAGTATGTGTGGTACTACGAGTCCTAGTCGTGGATCGAGATGAAGTCCTTGATGACCCAATCCTGATCGGATCCACGATGGTAGCCGACAGTGGTAATCTCTCCTCCTCTGGCACCATCTGGTGGTATAGTGTCTGATAAAAAGTGATCTGGGCAATAGCCCGTGCTAGCTCCCGAGTGCTCGCCCCTCCGCCCCGTGCTCTAAGGCGTGCAATCTCATCTCTGAGCTGTGTCACCTCAGCTCGGTGTCATGCAGCCTCCTCCTGTAGGGTCTGCACCTATGCCTGGAGATAGACTGTCTCCGCTCGGAGAGTCGCTGTCTCGCTGCTCTCCCCAGTGTCAACACCCTTGCCCTTATCGGGCGATGGTGGCCTCTCTCTCTATGGAGAAGGGGGTCTCTCCTCCCTCCTCTCCCACTGCCGTGGCCTCTACTGCTCTTGTGGTCTCCTCTCGCTCTCTCCCTCCGTGACCCCGTGCCGCCTCAATGGCCGCCCGGCACCGCCTCCCCATCCGACGCACAACCGCGTGAATCGGACCCCGAGCCCTCGTCATCCGAGGAGGGCGGATGCCTACGTACCGGGCATCGTAGCCGTCGGCTACCCCAAGCATCGTCCCCATCCACTGGCTGAATGGGGGCATCATCTGCGTCCCGACTCCAGAATCGCCGCATATCCGGAGCCCCGCCGACCGTAGTATTATCCTGGACGATCCGAGAAAACTCGTAATCCCTGAGAGATGGGATCCCTTGCTGTAGACCGAACTATCACAAAACTCGGTCGTAGCGGTGGAGCTCCACCTCTCCCCTCTCCATCCTCAGCCGACAGACTCGCCGGATGCGAGCCAGCTCCTGTCCATCCTCGGCCCACCCTGGATGGTCCCTCCAAGGCCTCCAGGTGATCTGGTCTGGGACAAGGTCATCCAATAGTCTCCGGGACATCGGTAGATCAATCCGCCGCTGTGCCCCTCTCCGGAGCCACCAGTAGAAAACTCGGGGCCTCTCCCCGTCAATCCCTATCAAAGGAAGCCCTACCGGCCTCTCGCACTACAATGTGCTCCCAGCACCAAACCCGTAGAAGCGATGTCATAACCGGACATCGGCCGCCCTTGTACACGACCCCATGCAGGATCCCGTACAATCGACATAGAACAAAGTCGCCCCAAGAGAACCCGTAACCATGGTCTCGCATGTCGCAGATCACATCTGCTAGCACCCATGGTACCCCGCACCCGCTCTAGTGGCACAGCAAAAGTCCACCCACCACTCCGGCCAAAACCCGTGTGAGTCCGGATGCCCCGCATCTGACGTAGCGCCTCGATGTTCACTCCGCCCTTCTCCAGGGCGAAGCTCGGATCGCCACACAACCGCATCATAGCGTGGCCCTGATTGGCCGTAGGAGTGATCAACCGTCCTTGTATGGGGATCCTCAAAATCCTCCATACATCCTCTAATGTGGGAGTCATCTCCCCTATCGGTAACCAAAACAGGGAAGAACCCGGATACCACCTCTCTCGCTAGGGCCGTCGGTAGCCCCATGTCCGTAGAAACTTGTGGCATCTCTCGCCACATGCTCGTAAGCCGGCCCTGAGCCGACCGATCCCGCTCTCCCTATGATAGAGCGGCCAAGTCATCTCTCAACCCGCCGTATTTCCATTCTCTGCTCTTTAGTAAACCTCTCTGCAACATAAAAACAACAACACAATAAAAAATCATTAATAAAAACTCAAGTGATTAATAATGCAAGTAAAATCAGTTCAATTTTATACAAATGATGATATCGTCCACTATTGGACGATATCGTCCCAAATTTGAGCAAAATCGTCTCCGATTTCGCAAGCCGAAATCGTCCCTTATTTGACGAAATCGTCCCCCTTTCGTCGATTTCGCCCTTCGACGAAATCGGCGAACTTGAGACGATTTCGTCGAAATCGGGACGATTTCGTCCCGACGACGTCGACGGCCCAAAAATGGCCGCGATGCTCAAAATTTATTTAAAATCAACCTAAAAAGCATGTAAATTCAACTTAAACCATTCTAAGCTAAGTTTAGACTCTTACCCGTAGCCCGCGCCGGACCTCTGTCGATCTGTGCGCTGTCTCGACCATTTTTGCTTGCAGAGCTCTAAAAACCAGAAACATGAATAGTAAAAATGAATTAGGGTTTTACCCTATTTTTCTTAATTTTATTCAAAACACAATTAAAAACATTTTAAAATTTTTTGCTTTTCCGCGTTTTTACCTCAAACGTTCGATTTGGGTAAAAACACGGAGGGGGCACCATAGTAAGCTGTCGTACGATTCGACCAAGAATCGTCGCCTAAAAATGGGAATAATTTTTGCTTTCTCGTAGATCGAGAAGAACTCATCTTTAACGCATTTTCTTCGAAAAATTCGCTAAAGAGGGGGCAAAATGTAGCACCCTAAAATTGGCGCAATAAAACCTTAATAATTACACTTACTCTAGTAAATAATTCAAATTCAAATTTCAACCTCCAAAACCGCTCCCAAACCGCCGCTTAATCCGTTTCCTCGTTTCCCGCACCATTTTTAGAGTTTGTTTTGACCGTTTGACGATATCGTCGCCGATCAGACGATATCGCCTCAGATCGAACGATTTCGTCTGGGCTAGGACGTCCGGACGATCTTGTCTCAAAACTGATTTTTCACAATTAGTCTCTCGTTCCAACGGCGTCTCTAATCCGGCGGAAGCGTGTCTGCACCGTTAGAGACCCTCCCCGTTGGAGATCTCCCAAATAGGGATGATCTCCAACCTCCTAACCTCCCTCCTAAGCCTATTTAATCCTAGGCCCTCCCCTTAGCATCCCCCTGGCTGAAATTCCCCGTAACTCGAATTCTACACACACTAGACATCCTAAATTACTATTTGCACTTGTTCTATCCAAATTTTGTTGCAGGTACCTTAGTATTTTTCAGCCGGAGCAAGCTTACATCGTCGCAGACGATCCTGTTCAGATCGGAGGCGATCCTATCAAATCAGAGATGATTTCGACTACAGTCCACATTGGGGGCAATCAGTGCCCAGAGTTTGCATTTCTTCATCCTTTTATCTGCTGTATTATTCTGCATTTAGTTAATATTATTATTATTTCTTATTATTCTGCATCTTGGAGTTCACCCATCTAGATCAAATGCATAATTAAGTTATAATTGTCATTAAATCAGTATAATGCATTCATGTTTCTGTTTATAATTCTCATTTTGATATTGTTATTGTCATTTTACACTATTTCCCTATGTTAGCATAGTTGCATTTTCTGTGTTTTGCACCTATTTCTCTGTTTGTAGGTCTCGAACGAATTCGTCAGATCTCAGATGATCCTGTCAGATAGGAGACGATCCTGTCGAATTCCGGACGATCCTGACTGCTTCAAACATCAGAATCTTCATCAGACATCCGGATTAGGTATGGGTCTTTAATCCATCTTGTTCTTTCTATTTTTTTTGTCCAAATCTATTTCTGTCTTCATTTAAATCTGCATCTTCATATAGAGTAACTTAGATTCATTTGGCCAAACCTAGGACTTGAATGTTTAAGGATAAAACTGAACACATAAAACACATTCCCAACCTAGGCGTGGAAATTGCCATTCAAACGTTTCCCGGTGAACCCACCATCCATCGAAAAATCACCATAATACACCTCCCCCGAGAGGCGGGACCTTCGCAAGGCCTCTCAGTCTGAGGTACCGTGCCATCCTTTTCCCATCCCCCTTCCGGGCACGGATCCTATAGCCTGAAGGTAAGGATGCGAAAAATTTGGAGCGATACACTAGGGGCTGTCATCAATATTATGACTAAATAAATAGCAGAGTATTTAGGGGTACATATGTTATAACCAACCTATATAGTTCTTCAACTTACAGATAGATCTACCATTAAACCAGAAGGAAAGTTAGAGGATATTATAGTTTCTATAAGTTCATGGGAGTATCTTGTAGACTTTGTAGTCTTACAACCAAAGAAGAAGTTAGGGGGACATCCCTTAATTCTAGGATGCCCATGGCTTGCAATAATTGATGCATACATTAGTTGTAGATCTAGAAATATGACTATTTCTAATGAAAAGCACACTAAATATCTTAGCTTATTTCATGAGTCAACATTTGATGAAGGTTTTTCAAAGCAATTTTGGTATGATTTTCCTAATGACTTGGATGATATTTAGACTATATCAGTCAATGTATTAAGTGAATATTTACAACAAGATATTGAAGGACCACTATCACTACTATTAGATGATCAAGAGGAAGATCAAGACAAAAACACTAGTTGTCCACTTGAATTGGTCATGACTAATGATGAAGCAAGTATGATTCAATCTCATCAATTAGTGCCTTATAAATATCAATTAAATATTCTTGAACCTGAAATAATGGGAATAGATGTAAATACTAAAAATTGCAAGCAGATAGATATCACAATTGGAAAGACTATAAACATCAATAATTCACTTACAAACATACAAGAATCACAATTGATAGATGTGCTTAAGAAACATCAAACAACATTTGCATGGAACTATGAGGATATGAAAGGAATACATCCAAACATTTGTGCCCATCGTATTTTCATCCAAGAAGGTTATCATCTAGTAATACAACCTCAAAGAATATTAAATCCAGCTATGAAATACATAGTTCAAGATAAAATTATTAAGCTATTGGATGCAAGATTTATATATCCAATTTCTAATTGCCAATGGGTATCACCACTTGTGATAGTTCCCAAAAATAATGGAAAATAGATAATTTGTGTATATTATAGGGAACTAAACAAGGTAACAAAGAAGGACTATTTTTCTTTATCCTTTATTGATCAAGTTCTTGATACCTTGAATGGAAAGAAGTAATTTTTCTTTTTGGATGGTTTTAGCGGGTGCAATTAGGTCTCAATAGAAGAATAAGATCAAGATAATACAACTTTCACATGTGTTGTAGGTACCTATGCTTACAAAGTTTTACCTTTTGTATTATGCAATGCACCTGGTACTTTTCAAAGGGTTGTTTTAGCTATTTTTGCTGATTTAATTAATGAATGTGTAGAATTCTATATGGATGACTTCATAGTCTATGGTAACACCTTTGAAGAAACCTTGTTGAGCTTACAAAAATTTCTTGTTAGATGCCAAGAGTAAAATATCTCCTTGAGTCATGAAAATTGCTTCATGATAATGAGAAATAGAATTGTCTTAGGGCATTATATATCTAAGGAAGGTGTTAAGGTAGTACCTACAAAGATCCAAGTTATTCAATCCCTTCAACCTCCAAAGACACAAACTAAGGTAAGGATATTGTTTGGACATGTTGGATATTAGCGTATATTCATTAAGGATTTTAGTAAAGTTGTCTCTCCTATGCTCAAGATCTTAACAAAGGAAAGTGAATTTAACTGGATAGATGAATGTCAAAAAGTCTTTGAAATCATAAAAGACAAATTGACTACCGCTCCCATTTTAAGGGGGCCAAATTGGGAATTGCTCTTTCATATACATTGCGATGCTTAAGGTTATGCAATAGGATCATTACTTCAAAAAATTGAGAGTAAAATACCTTATGTTATCTATTATGTGAGCAAAAATTTGCATGGGGAAGTTTTTAACTATACAGTTACTGAAAAAGAATTCTTAGTTGTAGTTCATGCCATTAATAAGTTTAAATATTATATAATAGACTATGAAGTATTTGTTCACACTGATCACTCTACCATTAAATATTTAATGAAAAAATCTATAGTACGAGGAAAAGTGGTTAGATGGCTTCTCTTATTACAAGAATATAATGTCACAATTATAAAAAAAGTAGATAAAGATAATGTCATTGCAGATCATTTTTCTTGTATGCATATATTTGATGATGATGAGTTAATTCCTGATAATTTTCTAGATGAACATTTGTTTGCTCTTTTTGTTTTTACTCCTTGGTATGCTGATATTGTAAACTATTTGGTAACAATAAAAATACCACAAAATTCACATCGCATGAGCGAAGAAAGTTAGTTCATCAAAGTGCCCCTTATACATGGATTAATGGATTTTTGTTTAAGCCTTTCCCTGACCATATAATTAGGAGATGTGTGCAAGAAGATGGTGTATATTAAATCATTTGGGCAACACATGAAGAACCTTGTGGAGGTCATTATGCCACCCAAATAATAGTTAGTAAAATACTTCAAACAGACTATTTTTTGCCTACTATACAAAAGGATGCCCATACATTTATTGATAGATTTGATGCTTGTCAAAGGGCTAGTAAACCTCCACCCACAATGGAGATGCCTTTGGTACCAAAAATAATTTTTTAACCATTAGAAATGGGAAATTTATTTTATTGGGCCAATTTATCCTCCAAGTAAAGGAAATAAACATATACTTGTGTGCACAAATTATGTCACCAAGTGGGCTAAAGTGAAAGCCTTACCACGAGCACAAGCTAAGCTTGTAGCTGATTTTATTTATACACATATCATGCAATAATTTGGAGCACCTAGAGAATTGTTTTCAGATCATGGAACTCAATTTCTCTCCAAATTTATTGTTAATTTTGTTAATATATATCAAATAAAGCATAGGAAAACATCATCATATCATCCTCAAGCTAATGAACAAGTGGAAGTTACAAATATAGACCTTGAAAAGATTATAACAAAAATTATAGTTGTTAATAGGGTTGATTGGGCAGAAAGACTAAAAGAAGCTACATGGGCATATAACACAACTTGTAAAACTACCATAGGACTATTACCTTATGATATGGTCTATGGGAAGAAATCTATCATGCTTATTGAATTTGAAATAGAAACTCTTTGCACAGTGGTACAACTTGATATGGATTTGGATCAAACACAAAAAGCTAGTTTTTAATAATTAAACATTTATATGAAAGAAGACTAGAGGTATTATAGAGGTTTGAACTAACACATATATAAAGGAAAAAATGGCATGATAAACATATTGACCACAAACATTTCAAACAGGAGTTTGGGCCTTGCTATTTGACTCCCACTATCAATATTTTCAAGGAAAGCTAAGGACATGATGGCTTGGACCCTATGAGACTGAAGAAATATTTGGGAATGGTAAAATTAAACATAATCCCATTGATGATTCAACAAGAATATTATTATTTAATGGCCATAGACTTAATATTTATAGGAATCCATTATCTAAATAAGAATTTATAAACCATGTTAAGCAACAAATTGATTTGCAATACATTTCTAAAATGCAAGCAACTTCTATTAAATAAGAACTCTTTTATATCTTGAGCAATAAAATACTATCCACTAAATAATTTGTTGCTCTGTAATATAATATATATTAAAAAAATAAGTGCAGACATTAAAAAAATGCAGTCTAATCAGTCATATTTTTTGGATGTGTATGTACCAGTAAATAAGATGGATGGAAAAAATGTTCCACTACTTGACCAAAGAAAGAAGGTTAATATGGACTAATAATATTTATTGAAAATAAATTGGTAAAGATCACTCAATGTTGTTTAAAATATTCTTCCTTCATTTCATAATGGAGTTCTGTCATAAAATGTTTTATTCATCTTATCATTCATCACCTTTCAATCACAGTATCAGGTTTTAAGGAAGAAGTCATATTTTGTGTGTAAAGACATACTCTTACCTTACCAAAATGAGCTTATAATATCATGATGGTATCAAAAAATTAATAAATAAAGGAAGTAAAATACCTTGTTTCATATAATCCCATAAGCAATAAAAGGAAGGAAAGGATAGTAAAGATAGGATTACATTTCCATTCAGATGGTTATGTAGTCTAAATCCCTAAATTTCTAATTTCTTCCCCAAATAAAAAAAGGTTCCAAATATTTATGTAGTTTGAATCCCAAAAACCTTAACTCTTCTTACTTAAAAGGGGTAAATTAGTAAGGATAGGGTGACAATTCCCGGACTTTGATAGAGTGGTTGGAAATCTGATTCTCGAAAGATTTGCACCCCTAAAAACTTAATCAATATGTATATGAAAAGAAATGAGCTATGAAATGATAAAATAAAAATGATACCAAAATGACTATCTCACTTTCTTCTTCCAAAATAGATTTAAGTGAAGAACACAAGCTTATACTGAGAGGGGGGTGAACAGTATAAGACCACTTTTTACTTTTTCTTCCCAATCAATATTATGCAATGTAAATATAGCAATATCAATAGCAGTAATCAAAGCAATGCACAAATCACCACACACAATAGAGACACCACAATTTACGTGGTTCACCCAATGTGGGCTACTCCACGGAGAAAATATTTCACTAAAATTTTCTCAATCAATCTCTTGGGAATCCTTTCCCTATTACAATGTTTATGGACCTCTGTCCAAAGGAGATACCAATCCCCTTAATCAAGTTCATGGATCTCTATCCATAGGAGAACTCCTTTCTCCTCTTGCTCTGGCTGGTGATCTTCTAGAAGAACTGCTACCTCCACTGCCCTGGCTAATGGATCTCTATCCACTGAAGACTCTTGTCCTCACTCAGAAGACCTATCCTCACTACCCTAGCTAATGGATCTCTATCCACTAGAGATTGTCATCCTCTATACTCTGTCACCTCCAAATTTAACTCTATCTCAAATCTGTACTAAACATAGTCTATCGGTCTAGCACAAATTTATCCTCAATATCTATCTCTGGTCTGGCACAAATCTATCCTCAAATCTGCACCAAACTCTATCCTTGAATCTATACTAAACATAGTCCTTCGGTCTAGCACAAATCAGTCCTCAATATCTATCCTCAAGCCTTAACTCAAAGCTTGACTCAATCTCAAATCAACTCTGTTGGATCTGCCCCAAACCTTAACTCAAGGTTTGAACAAATCAATCAATCAACTCTACTCTCCAAGCCTTCTCAAAGACTTGTCTCAACTCTACCTTGTAAGCTTCCACAAAAGCTCACACCAAATCTATCTACAAGTCCTCTCTAGAACTTGTCCAATCTACTCAATAAGTCCTCTCAAGAACTTAACCAAATCTGCTCAATAAGTCCTCTCAAGAACTTAACCAAATCTGCTCTCAATTTGTATTGTAAGCTTCCACAAAAGCTTACTCAAATCTATCCACAAGTCTTCTCAAAGACTTACCTCAAATCTTCTCAACAAGTCCACACTAGAACTTGTCCAATCTCATAGAAACATAAAGAGAATTGTTAGAGACTCAATATGCTCTATACTCATCACAATGCTCAAACACTTTCAATCACTCTTTCAGAAACATACAGAGAATTGTTAGAGACTCAATATGCTTCAACTCAATCACTTTCTCAATTCAATTCAGAATATAGAATAGTTTGTTTTATGGAACTTGAACAATCACTTCACACATCCACTTGACTAGGCTCAACCAACTCTACTCAACCAATCTCTCAATGAAATAATCCTTGCTCACAAACCCTAGTCCAAGCATATGATCCTTCACTCAAAATATTTCCAACAATGCTCAACAACAAATCTCACATAACAATGATACCTTGTTTTTTCAAACCCTAGTTCAAGTTCTTTGCTCAACAACTCACTTCAACAACAATGCTTATAAAACAACTCTCACATAACAATGATACTCATGTTCTTTTCAAACCCTAGTTCTTTGCTCAACCAATGGCTTCAACAACAATGCTTATAAAACAAGGTTTTAATAACAACTCTTTATTCCAGAAAACCTTGAAGCATTAACTCAAACACACTCAATAAGGAAGCCCTAATCAATTCCTTTTCACTCCAAACTTATTTTCAGAAAACCAATCAATCAACTCAACTATGGAAGAATGTGCTCATACCTTTTCTTGATGATGAAGGAATCTCAAATATCTACCACAACCACAAACACTTCTATGCCAAACTCAAAGAGGTTAGAAGATAAATCTCTCTCACAATGTAATGCAAAAACTCAATTACACCTTATCACTCCATCTTTAAAAACAACCATCAACATACATAAAATATTTATCCAATAACACCTTATAATCTCCCAATTAAAATAAATTTAACATCCACCAAAATTAACTCAAAAACCTCTTTAATTAGATTTAATGGCAAAAAGAACTTTGGCAAAAATCAAATCCACTTTCCTTATAACTCCAATAACATAAATTAATTACCAAGCAAGCAACCTTTCATATACCCTTATAAATCCAAATAACACCTTAAGAAAACATTAGGCAAATAAAAATATTTAATTAAAAGTACCTTTGCCACTTGTGGGATTCGAACCCACAACCATCGCCTCCTCGTGCACCCTAGCTATGGGCTTGACCACCACGTGTGCTAGGCACATGCTTGGAAGGCTAAGAGCACAATGTGCTCTTTCTTCCCAAGCCTGGTACTTTAAAAAGCATGCCAAAATATTTCCACCATGGCGCTCAAGACAAACATGCCAACAACCTCCACGTGAATCGATCATGGTCACTTCCACTCCAAACGCTCTCATGAAATGCGCACTGCCAATGGACCACATTGTCCAATGGGAGTGAGGCCTTAAGCCCTCCCCACTAGTCTTCTTCTTGGTGCTAAAAGACAAAATGATTCTTGTCTTCTTCCTCAACGATTTGCATGAAATAAACTTTGCTCGGTCGCTTGAATATTAATCGATGAAGGTAAGGTTTGAATGCCCCTTTGGCATGGCATTTATACATGAAATCCACCATTTGACTTAGACGTCGGTGCTCCACAAAATTTGATGATGTCGATGGGGAAAAGACAATTGCAATTTGAATTTAAACTTTGCCAACCTTACCATAAGGTAATTTAATTAAATTATAAATTAATTAATAATAATATTAATTAATATAATTAAGTTATAATTAATTTAATAACCAAAAGGATTATTAAATTAAATTACAAATTAATATATAATTAAATTATTATAATTAATTTAATTCCTTAGGCCTCTCCATAGGTTTTAAGAAAAACCTTTTATTTTGCCATCAATGGTTTTGAGAAAAACCATTTAAATCATGCTTTACATAAAGCTCTTTTGGAACCAATCAAAATGCAATCCTTCTTAGAACCTTTTGACATCAATGACAACTAATATTCCTCAAAATGTCCAACAATCTCCCCCTTTGTCATTGATGGCAACCCAAACTCTTTATACCATAAACTTAACCTTTTTTGGGTTCTGCTCCCCCTGGGACTTTGCTCCCCCTGGCTCAAATCTCTCCTTGTTTCTCAAATACCAAATCTCTCCCCCTTACTCAAATCTCTCCCCCTTTGACATCAATGGCAAAGGGTCACCTTTGGGGCTTGGGGCTAAGAATGAGCCTCTTAGCTTAGCCCCTCCCCCACCTCCTCTTGAGATGGTTAATTCTGGGGTGGGAGTATTTCTACTCCTAGAAAACATTGGTCTTTACCTTTGTCTTCTTTTCTTCTTATCTGATCCTTCTGATTCCTCTGATTTTTCCTTTCCATGTCCATGTTCCTATTCATATCCATATTCTTGTTCCTATTCTTGTTTATGTTCATACTTGATTTTGGAATGTCTGCTCTACACCACTTTGTTGTGTGACCATCAATTATTGCACTTATAACACTTAATGTTATTATTCCTTGGAGGTGCAAATGTCTTAGGATTTCTCCTAGTGAAGCCATATCCTCTTCTATCATGAACCCTGCAATTCATTGCCTTGTGACCAAACTGATTACATGAGTAGCAATACCCATGGAAAAGTTGTCTGTTCCCATATTCCTATCTTTCATGTGTCCTACACTATGAAACCATGTGCCCAAACTTGTGACATGAAAAACATCTTCCATTGAAGTTTCCTTGTCTTGACCTCATTGGTCTCTTAGTCTCTCTTGACCTATTCTGATTGTTGTTCCATCTGTATCTTCTTTGTGCATTGTTCTTGTTCTTGTTGAACTTTCTGTTGTCCAACTCATCCTCAGATGTCTCACTTTCTCTTACACTATCTTCTTCTGAAGTGTCTTCATCTAAAGTTTCTTCTCCTCCAGAACTTGAGGTTGACTTTCCTTCCCATTTCTTCTGTCCTTGTTCAAATCCAAGACCTATTTTGCTTGATGTAGGCTTTTGTATCTTGATGAACTTATCCAAGTTCTTTGAGCTATTTTTGAACCCTTTTAGCTTGACTTTGGAGTCTTCTAAATCTTCCCTTAGTAGTGCCACTTCTTGTGCTAACTTTTCACATTCTAAGATCTTTGCTTCTAACTTATCCTTGAACTTCTTTGTCTTAGCCTTTGATTTTTCTAGATCCTCTATAAGCATCCTTCTCTCTTCATCACATTCTTGAAACTGAATTTCAAGTTTAGAGTTTTGCTTTCTTACCTTCTTCACTATGTCAAGGGCATAGATAAGTTCTCCCTTGAGATCATATCCATATTTATCTGAATATTCCTCTATTTGTTTACCTTTTTCCATATCATCATTTTCTTTTGGCTTGTCTTCTATAGGGTCATTTTCTTCTTCTTCTAGTGCCATTAGAATATTCTCTTCTGGTCCTTCAAGTGCATCCTCATATTCATCATCACTAAAACTATAACCATTCCTTGTACAACTATCTTCAAGATGTCCAAAGTTACCACATCTAAAACACTTGAGAATCATTGGTGCCCTTTTCTAAACTTTCTTTTCTTCAATCATAAATAGGACTTCATCTCTATCATTATCTGAAAAACTAGCATCACTATCACTTGAGTACTTACTTGCCTTATCCACATAGTAGCTCCTCTTTTGCCTTTGAAAGAACTTCTTTCCTTGTCTGCTTTGTCCATCCTTGCTTTTCTTTTGGTGCCTGTATCTTTTTGATTCCCTATTTCTGTGATCCTATTTCTCTTCACCATTGTTATTCTTAGCTTCTTGACAATCTGTTGCATAATGACCATACTTTCCACAATTGAAACATTTAACAGATTTTAGATCTCTAGATCTTCTAGAATCCTTATCCCTTCTACCATAATTAGCTTCTTCATCACTGGATGACTCATTGCTTGATTCTGACTTCTTACCCTTTGTCTTTTTTATTGCTTTGAAGGTTGCTTCCTTCTGGGGAATAGGTTCTTTTGTTCTCATCTCAAAAGTTGTAAGAATACCAAGCAACATATCTCTTGTCAAAGAATCACCATCCTTTGATTCTTCTATAGCTGAAATATTTTCACTAAACCTTGTTGGAAGAGATCTTAAGATCTTATCACAAATATCTGATTCATCAACCTTCATTCCAAGTCCTTGCATAGCATTAACAACCTCATCAATTCGAAGTAGATAAGTACTAATATTTTCCTCATTCTTCATTCTTAACTCTTCAAGTTGTCCTTTGAGATTTTGTATCTTTGCTTTCTTGACACCTTTATCTCCTTCATATATATTTTGCAACTTATCCCACATTCCTTTTGCATCTTCACAATGCATAACTTTTATTGATTCTGTTCTATGCAAACCTCTCAAAAGTGCATTCATTGCTTTTGAATTGTAATGTTGTAGAAGCTTACCTTCCTTATCTATAGGTGGATCAACTGAGGGGTCGTATCCATTTTCAACTACTTCCCAAACTTCATTGCCAAGTGCCTTCAAGTAGATCTTCATTCTCAAACTCCAATATACATAATCACTTCCATAAAATACTGGTACTGAATTATCTGAAGGTCCATTCTTAGAATCCATTGTGTTCTTGTTAGCTTTTCCTTCAAGTTATTAAACTCTTCCGAAGGAACCCACTCTGATACCAATTGAAGAACACAAGCTTATACTGAGAGGGGGGTGAATAGTATAAGACCACTTTTTACTTTTTCTTCCCAATCAATATTATGCAATGTAAATATAGCAATATCAATAGTAGTAATCAAAGCAATGCATAAATCACCACACATAATAGAGACACCATAATTTACGTGGTTCACCCAATGTGGGCTACTCCACGGAGAAAATATTTCACTAAAATTTTCTCAATCAATCTCTTGGGAATCCTTTCCCTATTACAATGTTTATGGACCTCTATCCAAAGGAGATACCAATCCCCTTAATCAAGTTCATGGATCTCTATCCATAGGAGAACTCCTTTCTCCTCTTGCTCTGGCTGGTGATCTTCTAGAAGAACTATTGCCTCCACTACACTAGCTAATGGATCTCTATCCATTGAAGACTCTTGTCCTCACTCAGAAGACCTATCCTCACTACCCTAGCTAATGGATCTCTATCCACTAGAGACTATCATCCTCTATACTCTATCACCTCCAAAGCTCTATCTCAAATCTGTACTAAACATAGTCCTTCAATCTAGCACAAATCTATCCTCAATATCTATCTATGTTTTGGCACAAATCTATCCTCAAATCTACACCAAACTCTATCCTCGAATCTGTACTAAACATAGTCCTTCGATCTAGCACAAATCTGTCCTCAATCTTTATCCTCAAGCCTTAACTCAAAGCTTGACTCAATCTCAAATCAACTCTATTGGATCTGCCCCAAACCTTAACTCAAGGTTTGAACAAATCAATCAATCAACTCTGCTCTCAAGCCTTCTCAAAGACTTGTCTCAAATCTGCCTTGTAAGCTTCCACAAAATCTCACACAAATTAAAGTCCTCTCTAGAACTTGTCCAATCTGCTCAATAAGTCCTCTCAAGAACTTAACCAAATCTGCTCAATAAGTCCTCTCAAGAACTTAACCAAATCTGCTCAATAAGTCCTCTCAAGAACTTAACCAAATATGCTCTCAATATGTATTGTAAGCTTCCACAAAAGCTTACTCAAATCTATCCACAAGTCTTCTCAAAGACTTACCTCAAATCTGCTCAACAAGTCCACACTAGAACTTGTCCAATCTCATAGAAACATAAAGAGAATTGTTAGAGACTCAATATGCTCTATACTCATCACAATGCTCAAACACTTTCAATCACTCTTTCAGAAACATACAGAGAATTGTTAGAGACTCAATATGCTTCAACTCAATCACTTTCTCAATTCAATTCATAATATAGAATAGTTTGTTTTATGGAACTTGAACAATCACTTCACACATCCACTTGACTAGGCTCAACCAACTCTACTCAACCAATCTCTCAATGAAATAATCCTTGCTCACAAACCCTAGTCCAAGCATATGATCCTTCACTCAAAATATTTCCAACAATGCTCAACAACAAATCTCACATAACAATGATAACCCTAGTTCAAGTTCTTTGCTCAACAACTCACTTCAACAACAATGCTCATAAAACAACTCTCACATAACAATGATACTCATGTTCTTTTCAAACCCTAGTTCTTTGCTCAACCAATGGCTTCAACAACAATGCTTATAAAACAAGGTTTTAATAACAACTCTTTATTCCAGAAAACCTTGAAGCATTAACTCAAACACACTCAATAAGGAAGCCCTAATCAATTCCTTTTCACTCCAAACTTATTTTCAGAAAACCAATCAATCAACTCAACTATGGAAGAATGTGCTCATACCTTTTCTTGATGATGAAGGAATCTCAAATATCTGCCACAACCACAAACACTTCTATGCCAAACTCAAAGAGGTTAGAAGATAAATCTCTCTCACAATGTAATGCAAAAACTCAATTACACCTTATCACTCCATCTTTAAAAACAACCATCAACATACATAAAATATTTATCCAATAACACCTTATAATCTCCCAATTAAAATAAATTTAACATCCACCAAAATTAACTCAAAAACCTCTTTAATTAGATTTAATGGCAAAAAGAACTTTGGCAAAAATCAAATCCACTTTCCTTATAACTCCAATAACATAAATTAATTACCAAGCAAGCAACCTTTCATATACCCTTATAACTCCAAATAACACCTTAGGAAAACATTAGGCAAATAAAAATATTTAATTAAAAGTACCTTTGCCACTTGTGGGATTCGAACCCACAACCACTGCCTCCTCGTGCACCCTAGCCGTGGGCTTGACCACCACGTGCGCTAGGCACACGCTTGGAAGGCTAAGAGCACCACATGCTCTTTCTTCCCAAGCCTAGCACTTTAAAAAGTGCATGCCAAAATATTTCCACCTCGATGCTCAAGACAAACATGCCAACAACCTCCATGTGAATCGATCATGGTCACTTCCACTCCAAATGCTCTCACAAAATGCGCATTGCCAATGGACCACACTATCCAATGGGAGTGAGGCCTTAAGCCCTCTCCACTAGTCTTCTTCTTGGCGCTAAAAGACAAAATGATTCTTGTCTTCTTCCTCAATGATTTGCATGAAATAAACTTTGCTCGGTCGCTTGAATATTAATCGATGAAGGTAAGGTTTGAATGCCCCTTTGGCATGGCATTTATACATGAAATCCACCATTTGACTTAGACGTCGATGCTCCACTAAATTTGATGACGTCGATGGGGAAAAGACAATTGCAATTTGAATTTAAACTTTGCCAACCTTACCATAAGGTAATTTAATTAAATTATAAATTAATTAATAATAATATTAATTAATATAATTAAGTTATAATTAATTTAATAACCAAAAGGATTATTAAATTAAATTAAAATTAATATATAATTAAATTATTATAATTAATTTAATTACCTTAGGCCTCTCCATAGGTTTTAAGAAAAACCTTTTATTTTGCCATCAATGGTTTTGAGAAAAACCATTTAAATCATGCTTTACATAAAGCTCTTTTGGAACCAATCAAGATGCAATCCTTCTTAGAACCTTTTGACATCAATGACAACTAATATTCCTCAAAATGTCCAACAATCTCCCCCTTTGTCATTGATGGCAACCCAAACTCTTTTTACCAAAAACTTGACCTTTTCTTTTTCTCTGCTCCCCCTGGCTCAAATCTCTCCTCTTTTCTCAAATACCAAATCTCTCCCCCTTACTCAAATCTCTCCCCCTTTGACATCAATGGCAAAGGGTCACCTTTGGGGCTCGGGGCTAAGAATGAGCCTCTTAGCTTAGCCCCTCCCCCACCTCCTCTTGAGGTGGTTAATTCTAGGGTGGGAGTATTTCTACTCCTAAAAAGCATTGTTCTTTACCTTTATCCTCTTTTCTTCTTATCTGATCCTTCTGATTCCTCTGACTATTTCTTTCCATGTCCATGTTCCTATTCTGTTCATATCCATATTCTTGTTCCTATTCCTATTTTTTTTTTCATATCCATATTCTTGTTCTTGTTCATATCCATGTTCCTATTCTTGTTCATATCCATGTTCCTATTCTGTTCTTGTTCTTGTTCTTGTTCATACTTGATTTTGGAATGTCTGCTCTACACCACTTTGTTGTGTGACCATCATTATTGCACTTATAACACTTAATGTTATTATTCCTTGGAGGTGCAAATGTCTTAGGATTTCTCCTAGTGAAGCCATATCCTCTTCTATCATGAACCCTACAATTCATTGCCTTGTGACCAAACTGATTACATGAGTAGCAATACCCATGGAAAAGTTATTTGTTCCCATATTCTTGTCTTTCATGTGTCCTACACTGTGAAGCCATGTGCCCAAACCTGTGACATGAAAAACATCTTCCATTGAAGTTTCCTTGTCTTGACCTCATTGGTCTCTTAGTCTCTCTTGACCTATTCTGATTGTTGTTCCATCTGTATCTTCTTTGTGCATTGTTCCTATTCTTGTTGAACTTTCTATTGTCCAACTCATCCTCAGATGTCTCACTTTCTTTTACACTATCTTCTTCTGAAGTGTCTTCATCTAAAGTTTCTTCTCCTCCAAAACTTGAGGTTGACTTTCCTTCCCATTTCTTCTATCCTTGTTCAAATCCAAGACCTATTTTTCTTGATGTAGGCTTTTGTATCTTGATGAACTTATCCAAGTTCTTTGAGCTATTTTTGAACCCTTTTAGCTTGACTTTGGAGTCTTCTAAATCTTCCCTTAGTAGTGCCACTTCTTGTGCTAACTTTTCACATTCTAAGATCTTTGCTTCTAACTTATCCTTGAACTTCTTTGTCTTAGCCTTTGATTTTTCTAGATCCTCTATAAGCATCCTTCTCTCTTCATCACATTCTTGAAACTGAATTTCAAGTTTAGAGTTTTGCTTTCTTACCTTCTTCACTATGTCAAGGGCATAGATAAGTTCTCCCTTGAGATCATATCCATATTTATCTAAATATTCCTCTATTTGTTTACCTTTTTCCACATCTTCATTTTCTTTTGACTTGTCTTCTATAGGATCACCTTCTCCTTCTTCTAGTGCCATTAGAATATTCTCTTCTAGTCCTTCAAGTGTATCTTCATATTCATCATCACTGAAACTATAACCATTCCTTGTACAACTATCTTCAAGATGTCCAAAGTTACCACATCTAAAACACTTGAGAATTATTGGAGTCCTTTTCTTAACTTGTTCTTTTTCTTCAATCATAAATAGGACTTCATCTCTATCATTATCTGAAAAACTAGCATCACTATCACTTGAGTACTTACTTGCCTTATCCGCATAGTAGCTCCTCTTTTGCCTTTGAAAGAACTTCTTTCCTTGTCTGCTTTGTCCATCCTTGCTTTTCTTTTGGTGCCTGTATCTTTCTGATTCCTTATTTTTGTGATCCTGTTTCTCTTCACCATTGTTATTCTTAGCTTCTTGAAAATCTGTTGCATAATGACCATACTTTCCACAATTGAAACATTTAATAGATTTTAGATCTCTAGATCTTCTAGAATCCTTATCCCTTCTACCATAATTAGCTTCTTCATCACTGGATGACTCATTGCTTGATTCTGACTTCTTACCCTTTGTCTTCTTGATTGCTTTGAAGGTTGCTTCCTTCTGGGGAATAGGTTCTTTTGTTCTTATCTCAAAAGTTGTAAGAATACCAAGCAACATATCTCTTGTCAAAGAATCACCATCCTTTGACTCTTCTATAGTAGAAATATTTTCACTAAATCTTTTTGGAAGAGATCTTAAGACCTTATCACAAACATCTGATTCATCAACCTTCATTCCAAGTCCTTGCATAGCATTAACAACCTCATCAATTCAAAGTAGATAAGTACTAATGTTTTCCTCATCCTTCATTCTTAACTCTTCAAATTGTCCTTTGAGATTTTGTATCTTTGCTTTCTTGACACCTTTATCTCCTTCATATATATTTTGCAACTTATCCCACATTTCTTTTGCATCTTGACAATGCATAACTTTTATGGACTCTGTTCTATGCAAACCTCTCAAAAGTGCATTCATTGCTTTTGAATTGTAATGTTGTAGAAGCTTACCTTCCTTATCTATAGGTGGATCAATTAAGGGGTCGTATCCATTTTCAACTGCTTCCCAAACTTCATTGCCAAGTGCCTTCAAGTAGATCTTCATTCTCAAACTCCAATATACATAATCACTTCCATCAAATACTGGTACTAAATTATCTGAAGGTCCATTCTTAGAATCCATTATGTTCTTGTTAGCTTTTCCTTCAAGCTGTTAAACTCTTTCGAAGGAACCCGCTCTGATACCAATTGAAGAACACAAGCTTATACTGAGAGGGAGGATAATAAGACCACTTTTTACTTTCCCAATCAATATTATGCAATGTAAAGATAGCAATATCAATAGCAGTAATCAAAGCAATGCACAAATCACCACACACAATAGAGACACCACAATTTACATGGTTCACCCAATGTGGGCTACTCCATAGAGAAAATATTTCACTAAAATTTTCTCAATCAATCTCTTGGGAATCCTTTCCCTATTACAATGTTTATGGACCTCTGTCCAAAGGAGATACCAATCCCCTAAATCAAGTTTATGGATCTCTATCCATAGGAGAACTCCTTTCTCCTCTTGCTCTAGCTGGTGATCTTCTAGAAGAACTACTACCTCCACTACACTAGCTAATGGATCTCTATCCATCGAAGACTCTTGTCCTCACTCATAAGACCTATCCTCATTGCCTTGGCTAATGGATCTCTATCCACTAGAGACTATCATCCTCTATACTCTATCACCTCCAAAGCTCTATCTCAAATCTGTACTAAACATAGTCCTTCGATCTAGCACAAATCTACTCAATATCTGTCTCTGGTCTGGCACAAATCTATCCTCAAATCTGCACCAAACTCTATCCTCGAATCTATACTAAACATAGTCCTTCGGTCTAGCACAAATCAGTCCTCAATATCTATCCTCAAGCCTTAACTCAAAGCTTGACTCAATCTCAAATCAACTCTGTTGGATCTGCCCCAAACCTTAACTCAAGGTTTGAACAAATCAATCAATCACTCTGCTCTCAAGCCTTCTCAAAGACTTATCTCAAATCTATCTTGTAAGCTTCCACAAAATCTCACACCAATCTATCTACAAGTCCTCTCTAGAACTTGTCCAATTCTCAATAAGTCCTCTCAAGAACTTAACCAAATCTGCTCAATAAGTCCTCTCAAGAACTTAACCAAATCTTCTCTCAATCTGTATTGTAAGCTTCCACAAAATCTTACTCAAATCTGTCCACAAGTCTTCTCAAAGACTTACCTCAAATATGCTCAACAAGTCCACACTAGAACTTGTCCAATCTCATAGAAACATAAAGAGAATTGTTAGAGACTCAATATGCTCTATACTCATCACAATGCTCAATCACTTTCAATCACTCTTTTAGAAACATACAGAGAATTGTTAGAGACTCAATATGCTTCAACTCAATCACTTTCTCAATTCAATTCAGAATATAGAATAGTTTGTTTTATGGAACTTGAACAATCACTTCACACATCCACTTGACTAGGCTCAACCAACTCTACTCAACCAATCACTCAATGAAATAATCCTTGCTCACAAACCCTAGTCCAAGCATATGATCCTTCACTCAAAATGTTTCCAACAATGCTCAACAACAAATCTCACATAACAATGATACTCATGTTCTTTTCAAACCCTAGTTCAAGTTCTTTTCTCAACAACTCACTTCAACAACAATGCTTATAAAACAACTCTCACATAACAATGATACTCATGTTCTTTTCAAACCCTAGTTCGTTTTCCTCAACCAATGGCTTCAACAACAATGCTTATAAAACAAGGTTTTAATAACAACTCTTTATTCCAGAAAACCTTGAAGCATTAACTCAAACACACTCAATAAGGAAGCCCTAATCAAATCCTTTTCACTCCAAACTTATTTTCAGAAAACCAATCAATCAACTCAACTATGGAAGAATGTGCTCATACCTTTTCTTGATGATGAAGGAACCTCAAATATCTGCCACAACCACAAACACTTCTATGCCAAACTCAAAGAGGTTAGAAGATAAATCTCTCTCACAATGTAATGCAAAAACTCAATTACACCTTATCACTCCATCTTTAAAAACAACCATCAACATACATAAAATATTTATCCAATAACACCTTATAATCTCCCAATTAAAATAAATTTAACATCCACCAAAATTAACTCAAAAACCTCTTTAATTAAATTTAATGGCAAAAAGAACTTTGGCAAAAATCAAATCCACTTTCCTTATAACTCCAATAACATAAATTAATTACCAAGCAAGTAACCTTTCATTTACCCTTATAACTCCCTTTTACACCTTAGGAAAACATTAGGCAAATAAAAATATTTAATTAAAAGTACCTTTGCCACTTGTGGGATTCGAACCCACAACCACCGCCTCCTCGTGCACCCTAGCCATGGGCTTGACCACCACGTGCGCTAGGCACACGCTTGGAAGGCTAAGAGCACCACGTGCTCTTTCTTCCCAAGCCTGGCGCTCTAAAAAGCGCGTGCCAAAATATTTCCACCTCGGCACTCAAGACAAACATGCCAACAACCTCCACGCGAATCGATCGTGGTCACTTCCACTCCAAATGCTCTCACAAAATGCGCATTGCCAATGGACCACACTGTCCAATGGGAGTGAGGCCTTAAGCCCTCCCCACTAGTCTTCTTCCTGGCGCTAAAAGACAAAATGATTTTTTGTCTTCTTCCTCAATGATTTGCATGAAATAAACTTTGCTCGATCGCTTGAATATTAATCGATGAAGGGTAAGGTTTGAATGCCCCTTTGGCATGGCATTTATACATGAAATCCACCATTTGACTTAGACGTCGATGCTCCACTAAATTTGATGACGTCGGTGGGGAAAAGACAATTGCAATTAAATTTAAACTTTGCCAACCTTACCATAAGGTAATTTAATTAAATTATAAATTAATTAATAATAATACTAATTAATATAATTAAGTTATAATTAATTTAATAACCAAAAGGATTATTAAATTAAATTACAAATTAATATATAATTAAATTATTATAATTAATTTAATTAATTCCTTAGGCCTCTCCATAGGTTTTAAGAAAAACCTTTTATTTTGCCATCAATGGTTTTGAGAAAAACCATTTAAATCATGCTTCACATAAAGCTCTTTTGGAACCAATCAAAATGCAATCCTTCTTAGAACCTTTTGACATCAATGACAACTAATATTCCTCAAAATGTCCAACATTAAGTATGTCCAACCATTGATGAGGCCTATTTCTGCAAACTAAATTATTGCTAATTGATTTATGTTTAAGCTCATTATAATTTTTATCTCACAAAGGACTCCTCAATGATGCCAAGGGAAATAGAACAAATAAATTGATCTCTCCAGGATATTAGAAATATTTATAATGAAATCCATGGAATATTTTATTAAAAATTCAAGGAAGAAATCAATAATTTTGCATAACATCTTTGCTATTGAGAATAGACAACTCCTTACTAAAGAAGGTTTGTTAGCCTACAATCTCACTTGATGGCTTAGGTTAAAATAAATGATTGATAAATAAGTAAAAAACCCTCATATTCCTAATATATATATAAACTAAGAAAAATTATAAAAATAAAATATATATACATTTTTACTATAAAGACCCTCATGAATAAAAACATTTCTCTTCTTAGTCTTATTTTGGCTATATAGCCAAAAATTCAGTTTGGGGGGAGAAGCAAAGGACTAATACAATAATTTATATAATATAGTTTGGAGGAGAAAAAAAGGAAAAAGAGAGGGGAAGGAAATTAGGTAAAGTATTCCTATGTTTCTATAACTAGATTTTTGTAGTTTTCTATAATTATTTTTGTAGTTGTTTTCTGTAGTTACTTTCTGTAGTTGTTTTATGTAGTTATTTTCTATAGTTGTTTTTTGTAGTATATTTTTGTAGCTAGTTTTTGTAGTGACTTTTTGTAGTCATTTTCTATAGTGTGTTTCCATAGGTAAGATTTCATGAAATTTTTTCTAAGTGAATAATAGCTCTATTATTTGCGCATGGCTAAGGACATGTATCAAGGCAGGATAAAATGCTACAAGGTGATTATCATCGATCCTTATTAAAGAAGTGTTGGAATGAAGAATAATTCACATTAATATTTGAATCCCTATATTGTGAGCTATGGAACATAGGTCAAACCATGGGTTCGACCTTAAAATTCATGCATAATGGACTCAGATGCTAGGCAAGCATGGGTTGACAAGCCAATGGGATATTTAAACCCATGCATGAAGCTGACATGGCATCATAGAAAGCACAATTCAAAACATGGGTGATGATGTCGACGCTCGTGAGGTATGAGTAGGCATGAACGTACATCATTGGATAAGTGGATGACCTATCAATGACAACAACGTAGATTTGGAAATGTATTCTCCTCTACAAGTATGCAATCAAAGCACAGGAAGATCATAAGTCGACATCAAACAAAGAGAGAAAATGTTTTTAATCACATATCATGATCATGAATTACAAGGAAAGCAAAGGTTTTAAATTGTATATCATGGAAAATTAATTCAATTTTAAATCGTCCATCGATGTAAACTGTGAAGTGAGATCATTAAACATAATTTATAAAGGGGAAATTGAATCAAAGGTTTCCAAAGGTGTTTAAAACTTAAAAAATAATTAAAATTCACTTGATGGATGATGTGATGCAAGATTTGCATGACTTAGAACCATAGTTCAAGGAGAGCTAGTGGATGGAGAGCATGCCTTGATTAACCTACCATTATTAGCATGAAGTCAATCACCTCATGTGGTGCAATAGCGGTGAGCATCATGGATCAAGCACAAAGATCGTTGATCGAAGAAGGATCAAGGGTTGAGAATTATTCAAATACTAACATAACAAAAAATATAAGAAAAGAACCTAATTTCTCGTACCTTCCTCTACAATTCAACTAGGCCAAAAAAATGCAAGTGTTCTACAATTTATTCCTCATGAGACCCAACTACGAACACAACCAGAGAGCACTACATAGAGGATGAAGCCGAATCTAGTGGTGGTTTTGATTTGGGTGAATGGTGAACCATAGTCAAATGTCAAAGTAAGAGCAGTGAGATTAGACGATGGCAGAAAACCAAAAAGGAAAGGTAGAAACCAGGAATTTAAGTGCTTGAATTCTTCAAAAATTTGTAAGAAAACAATAATAAAATATTTTTTAGGGGAGACATACCGAATTGTTTTGAAATATAATGAGTATTTTTTCTATGGTGAATGTACCGAATAATTTATAATTTGAAAAATTATGTAGTGTTTCGAGGAATTCACAAAAATTTAAATGAAATATAATGAAAAATTATGTTTTCCTTCCATGAATTCAAAGTCTATTCTCTCTAAATGAAATTAAAGCATCAGATTATTTTTTAGAAGTATTATATATTATTTTATTTGCATAATAATAATCGATGCATATATGTATTTAAATATTCTCTCTACAAGTTTTCATTTCATAGTAAAAACCTATTATCCTAAAGATTTCCTACCTCTCTATCCATTAAACCCTTGTCACCATGATAAAACCAACATTCCATAAGCGTAGTGAGCCATATTCTATAAACACCTAAAACCCCAATGATTTTGTCAAGAAACTATTTCAAAATACCAGATGGTGGGAAGCCCTAACGCAATTTCAAGGGCATGACCAGGGGGTGGTCCAATAGTTCATTTTGAACTGTGACCCCACAACCATGGTCATCATTGTGGGTGGGGTAGAAGTTAAATTCATCCCAAGACTAATATATAAGGTGTTGTGTATTCTCGAAGTCGGCCAAAAGTACTTTAAGACCACAAAAAAAAGAGTCACCCAGTTGGTTTACAAACTGGCAAAAAATGCTCCATTGTCAGAGACCAGGGGGATGGATCAAGGGAGTTGCAACCTCATATCTTCCTTTGATATGGTAAGAGGCTACTACCATAATCATGAAATTATTTATAGTGGAATGAAGACTATCAATTTGTGGGAGGTATCATCTAAAAATATTACTCAATCTCAAATTCCTTGAGCATGAAGATTACATCATTAACCTCCCATATTTTCTTTATAAATATCTAAAAGTTGTAGTAGGTAGAGTTCAATCCAAGAATTCTATGATGGAATCCAAATTGCATCTGATTACTCATCACAATATTATAAAACTACTGGTCCTACATAAAGCCTTAGAAATTAAAATTACATGGAATAAAATTATGGAGGAGGCAAACCTATTGATGCAGTCATCTGAGCTAAGTGAACCTGAGTCTAATTTTAGTGAGGGTACTACATATAAGGAGATATATAAATCTAATAGCTAGGAGGTAGAAGAGTCTCATGTGCATAAATGGTCCAACTGAACCAAATCTACCAAAACTTCCAAGCCTCCTTCACCTACAAGGAAAACTTGATTATAAGAGTATAGTCCTAAAAATCAAGAAAAATGAGAAATATAAAGGCCTTAGATAAGTTCACCTACCCTAAATATTTCTACTAAAACCTTAGATGATATTCAAACCTAAAAAAAATTACTACAAATTAAAATTGATAGCCTTAGAAGGGAATTTTTAGAGCATGTTGCATTGGTGGAGAAGACTCTCTCCACCTTGTCTGATATCCTAAGGTAGTTAGTTGTGAAGAAGGTGGTGAAACTAGTTGAGCAGGTTTTCCAACTGGTGATTGTCAGTGCATCTCCCAAAAATATTTTGATAGGTGGGAAGAAAATGAGGAATATGACCAATATCCTTGGTGAGGATTTCTCACCCACCTTATCTAAATTATGTTTCCAAAGGAATCCCAATCCTAAAGCACGTGGCACATAGAAAGAAGGTCCAAGCTAGGAGATAGAGTTCTTGGTAGAAGTAGATAAAGTGATCAGCCTAGTCATTACATCTACAGATCATATATCCCAAAAAAAAAAGCAAGGATCACCACGTAGCACACAAAATGAGAAGAGTAAACAAGAATATGTTACATATATGAAAACTATAGCTATTGAGAAGCCACCAAACCAAGGCAAAACCAAAGTGCATATCTAGAAAATCAAGCAAGAGAAACTGAGGGCTACAAAAAAATCTACCTATTCCAACCTGGGTTTCCTCCTAGATCAGATCCAAAAACCTTTGAATTTTTAATATTATTGGTTATAAAAACACTTGCATATTTATATATTTTTGTATGACTTGTTTCTTTCATAATTTTGTAGCTTTAATTTTGCATGCATGGGGACATGCATTCCCTTCAGTTTTATGGGAAATGGTGAGCATTAAAATGTAATTGTTATATGTAATTTTATTCTGGTTTTAATGTGCAAATATAATGATTATAACCATTCTTTTCCAATCAATATGCGTAGTATTTATGATTTCTAATAAATTTGATTCACAATATATTATGTGATATATTATCGATAACTTCATATATATTGCGTGAGAATGTTGTGCTTTTACAGGTATGAGTTGCAAGTACTTGCAATAGAATGCTACAAACAAAACACGTTCAAAATAGCTCATGGTCAAATACAATATAATAGGTCACAAAGCCATCTACGGATACCACCTATAGAAAGCACCTATAGAAAGTATCTACAAAAAGGTGTTATGAAAAATGGTTGACTATGTAAATCTATTTGATGCGATGGAATTTCCATGTATGTTGATAGCTTAGCCAGCACAACATGTAATGCATAGTCAACCTGGTCATTATCATGTTGACATTAATATTTGGAATGTAATCCAATATTTGTTATGTAATTCATTATTAAAATGTAATTTTTTAATTTTTTAGTTGTTAGAGATTTATGTAATCTGAATGTAGTCCTAATTTGTCTCTTCCCTAAGGAAGAGGACAAAAAGTTGTTTCATTTTGTTAGTGAGTTATTCAAACTTTAGGTCTTTGTTACGTATTATGCCACTTGGACAGATCTGTTTATAATAAGTCCAAAAGTAGTTTTTAGGTTATCTTAATATTAGATTATTTTGTTATGTAATATTAGTAGTCAAATCTTCAACTGTTCGAGATGTAACAAAAAGGAGTTGAAGACTTCTATTGAAGGAGTGATGTAAAAGCTATATATTACAATGTAAAGACCTTGGAAAAGGTCTACCATATGAATAGTCTATTGTCCACATAATCTATCATTTACATTGTACAAATGAATATTGAAGTCAAGCAATAAAGTAGTAGCATTTTCTTCAATGAATTTGGTAACTATATCTTGTAAATTCTTCATGTTTTACTTGTTACTATAACTTCCATTTTATTTTCCTGCACACATGAATTAAATAGCATTAAGATAGTTTAAATGAATATTATTTGTTGAAAGTAAAATAGAATAGAAAGGAGAATATATTAATACTAACCTGAAGAGGCAGAGCCCACTCCGAACAATCAATCCCTTGCTCTCTTCCTCCTAAAATAATGGTAGAAGTAATTAGGACTTAGAATATTCTTAGATAGATTTAGTTAAGCTACATAATATAGAATTATAAAATATTTCAAATAGTTAATGTATTTCTAGATCATAACATGGATTCACATACATAGACTTAGTCTAAATTATAAATTGCATCTTTTGAATTAAGCACCATTTCATTTCAATTTCATTTCTTGCATACTAAACTAATAAAATAGAATAAAGTCAATAATTAAGAATTGAGGAATAATCTATACAAGATTACTTTTATTTAAATCTAACATGGATTGACAAATTAAATGTGAGACATCACAACTCAATATTTCAAGACAAGCTAAGTCAATTTTATTGAAGTATCCATATTTTTTCTCCTGGCTACTCAAAATAGTATTAAAATTGCCTCCCAATAGATATTTCTAATGAAATAACAGTGGTTTTATCCCCCAAACTTGGTTCAAAAATAACATTCCTTTTATATTGATTATGTTTACATTTTAAGATGTCTTATTTTTACAAAAGCTAAGAAATGTACCTTTCTCTTTCTTGCAAAACCAATTGGGTTCTTTGCAACTATTGTTATTATAATCTAATAATTTCTCTAGCATTTGATACTATCAATTTATCCAAGGATTCAGTTGCTTTCTCTCTAATATCTGTCTTGCTCCTCATTCAAATTTGGGAGTCCTTGAGCTGCATCAAATTCAATGGCATCCCTTTGTAGCCTCTCTTATGATGGTTTTGGTTTAGCAGGCACAATAACATCCTCCTACTAAGGTTTGGGAGATTTTGTGCTTCAGAAAAGAAATTAATATTTTTCTATTATGGCTCCTATGACTTAGAGGAGACATTAGGGATTTGTGTATGATTTTTTCCATCTATTATAAGTCTTATTTTTATTTTCCTAGTGTTGAATATATCTTGTGCTTGCTCTAGACTAGTTATCTTTTTCGGCGTGACTAGTGTGCACCTTCCTCTTTATCTTCTACTCAATGGGATTTTCCTCTATGGTTCATCTTCCTCACTACTACTAATAACTTGTGGAGATTTTTGCTTTTTTTCTTGCACCAGAATATTCTAGTGCCCTATCTCCATGTTGCTTTGTCCATATAGAAAACCCATTTTTGTTGCTTATTCTCCTTTATAATGACTTAGGTATCCTTGATGTATGGTCATATTTATTCTCTTGAGAATATTGACCAAATTTTCTTTTGCTTATGCCATATCTAACCCTCACAAGTGTGTCTTATTTCCTTAACACATGGATTTGTGCATCCACTAGCCTTTTTATAGTTGTAGACCACCTATTTTTGGTGCTAGAACTTTCTCTTTTTTCCCAAACATGTGGTTTAGACATAGTGGTGGATCTCTAGTGGCTAATAAATTATTGTCATGATTATTCACTTTCATTGTTTTGAATAAAATGATTTTTGTAGATTAAATTAATGAGACCATTATGTCTCATAGATCTATGGCCTTTTTGCACTCTTTTCACCATCATGTGTGATGTGACATGCAGATAGATGGATAAATTTATTCTTTCATCAGGTTTATTGGTTCCATGTATGAGATGAATCAAAATTCTTGTGTGGACCTGATAATACAACATACTAACTATTTTAAGTCATGTATTTCATGACCCACATGACCACACTATTCCATGGTGCCTTTAAATTGGGGTTTTTGATGCCCTTACATTGGTTTTTTTAGTTTCATCCTTTGGTTTTGGGTTTTCTTCTTCTTTAGATCCTCTAAATATTTAAGCCATAGTTGCTCTAAATTTTGATATGTCTTACCCTTCACATGGAATACAAAAAATATTTCTTAATATTTTAGAATTTACTTTTATTACGACTCCTTTGATTTTTGTAATGCTCTCCCAAAGTGCAAGTATAAATTGTGTAGCTAATAAATCTATATTCCCCTCAAAGTTATACAAGAAATTCAACCATCCTACTTGTTAGAATATTTCTACCACCTTTTTTGAGCTCTAAGGTATTATTTGGTCTAGCTTTTTATTTCTATCCTCCCATGGTATCTTCCCTACTATTTCTCAGTTAGAAAAGGAAAGGACTATTATCATCAGTAATTTGCATAACCTACTGTAGGCCAAAAATTGACAACATCGATACCCAGTAAATTTTTTATTAAAATTGACTAAGTATCAAAAGGGAGATGCAAAAGTGCTAAAAATTAGCCTGAACAAAAAGTGTTGAATTCCATCCACAATTGAGAAGTCTGGATAATAGCGCTTCTCAATGCTCTTTTTATTTGCTACATAAAAGTGATGGATGTCCAAAGCAAAAAAGCACCACGCAAACATAAATAAATTCCAAAGCAGAAAAGTATTGTGAGGAGGTAAAAAATGAGAAAGCATTAAATAGATGCCAATTTGAAGAAGAATAACAGACTACACTTCTTATCCACTTTTGTATTGAGTGCATAAAATACAAAGCATTGAAAAGAGCCCAAAAGTGAGAAGCGTTGAATATAGAGTAGAACCAAGAAGTTGCGCAAACCACACTTCTCTGCAATCTTTGCATTAGTTGTGCAAATGAGATAATGCTAGAAGATAGCTAGAAGGAAGAAGCACCAAAAAAGGGATAGATTTAAGAAGAGTGAAAAGCCACACTTTCTTGTCCATAGTGTATCCATCGCATAAATATATAATAATCTTATAATAATGCAAAGTCATATTTCTCAAACTCCTTTATCAAGGGTACGCAAAATAGAAAAGCATTGGATGAATGAAGAGAAAGCAAAAAAAGGTGACTAAAGACAAAGGGTTGTGATTCTCTTCATCCTTCATTGCCACCATGCAAATGAGAAGCAATGCTACAATCATCTAATGGCCAGATCTATAGTAGATATTGAGCCTCTACATCCCCTGAAGATTTTTGGTGAGTTTTTGTGAGTGTAATCTAAAAATAGAGGAAGACAAAAACTAGTGTCATTTAGCCCGAATCAAAGCAGTTTCAGTACATAACCTTCCAAAAACTCCTTATCAACCAGATTCAATTGCAATACTAGTGGATAGGAATGGATTGCAATAACCATTGATGATGATGATGAACTCAAACTAAAAATAGTTGCAACAAGATCGAGAAGGTGTACTTGGCAGGCACTGTTGAGCAGAAAAAAGGTCAAAAATATCAAAAGAAAATCAAATTCTCTATAATTCTTAATAGTTTAAATATGATTTTAAAACCTATAAATAAGGGCAGCAACCTCCTTCCAAAATATCAGCTCTAGAGTATTTTCTTGCACTACTGTATAATATTTAGCAAATTGATAAATGAAGTGTTGCAAGGGATGTTTACCTCGAACTTATACTTGTATTGAATAGTGAATATAATTCTTATAAATTATCTCATCTTGCTACTATGGTTAGTCTATTATGTTAAGTTGAAAAGCTGACTTAGAGTAAATCAAGATAATCATTTTTGCATACTTTTTTTTCTAGAATTTTATTTTTTTAAATCAAGGCATTGATCTTATTCTATTAAATTGGATAATAAATATTTCTAGATGCTTGGAATAATTTTGTGAACATGCAAAAGCCATTTAATAGTGTAACTGCATAATTTTTTAATGTTTTTAGTCCCCTAAGTTACTGCTGAAATCAATTTGTTAGAGATTTTATGTGGATATCTATGATGTTAGCTTCATCCATCCATTCTAAATTTATACATTTCTAAACCCTATCATTTCTATCCCTAAGATTTTACTTTTTGAGCTAAATAGAGTTAACATTCATTAAGTTGACAAGGTATACCAGCCTTCTCTGGAGGTTGAATCCAAGTAATTTGATTATTCCAATGTTTGGTCTGGGTTGTGATTAGCGGGTGCTCACCTTAAAATTCTAAGAGATGATTATCATAGTTCTAGTGTTGGCTAGATGACAAACTGGACTACAAAATTTTTTTGCACGCCCAGTGGGACCTTGCCCATGAGATATTAATGGATTAGAAAAGTGGTGACCCCTAGTTTTCCAAAATTTTAGAAAAACCTGGTGACTCTACTAATAAGAAAATATAATTTAGTAATCAATAGACTTTAAAGTTGTAAATATTTGTGATATAAAGCTCAATATATATTATCTGAGAGAATCATAGATAAAAAATTTGTGATCTAACAAGAAAGAAACCTTGGGTAATATGGCAACTCTACTAAAAAGTAAACTCAAGATCCACAACAAGGTTCTTTTCACTCCCTCAAGATAGATCACCACATTCTAGGTTAGATGGCCTAGTATAATTGTCCTCCATGGTATGATACAGGGCCAATAAATATTCCTATCCTTCATGAAATTCTAAAGATCACATTGAAAAATCTACCTAGTTACAAAGGGAGAGAAAAATTTATGAAAGAACATTGCAAAGATATAACATGGTTGTATTTAGTTTACAACATTATAGATGAAGATATCATGATTAGTTTTTATCATTTAAGTGTAAATTACTTGCATGGTATAAGTCCCTAGAAGATAAAAGCATCTGCAATTGGTTGAAATTGTCTAAAGCCTTTATTGATGAATTCGACGATCCTTGATATCCCTTTCTGCTGCTCACTCGATTTTCACTTATAAAAAGAGATCCTCAGGAGAGTCTCCCTGAGTTAAATATCCATTTCAAAATAAAATGGAGAAGAATACCCCAGGAATATCAGCCTTCTCATGGCCAGGCATATCTTTATTACATCCACACTCTCCATCATGACCTGAGCATCCTTGTTCAAAAATCCAAAGAAAGGAAATTCCCTTATATTTAAAAGAGGCTATCAAGGTTGAAAATGTGTTGATCACAATGGGAAAGCTTCCTCCCAGAAAGGTCAACTCTACCTACAATAACAAATTTTATGAAGAGATAAAAATAGTTCCAATCCAAGAAATGAAGGAAGAATGTGTCCTTGATTACTACAAAAAAAAATTAAGGAGCAAGAGTCGAAAGAGATGGAACAGTGCCCTTATTGGTGGGATGCATGCCAAAAATTAGATTCACTATATGAATAAGAACTCGAGGACTATAGTGAAGAAAATGTTGGGAACTGCTTGGATTTAAAACCAATTTTAATAACCAACTCTATCTAATAGTGATCCCGTATTACAAAGAGAAAAGAAGAAATCCATGCCAAGACTAGGATGTTAGTGGAGAACAGAGCAGTAATAATGACCTTCGAACTCCCTTAGTTCAAAATAAAGATATTTTTAGTAAGGAAACATAAATTCAAGGAGAAATCTTATCGGTCATCACTCCAAGATAGAAAATATTTTAGGCCTATATAAATTTGTACTTTCCATATCTAATCCTAGAGGATAGGGAAGAGAAGGTGTAACAACTTTGGATATTGCTCAGAACCCCATCGTAGTCCAAAAAAAATTGAGAGAAGATTTGCTAGTATAACCAGAGGTTAATTTGGTTGACGTTTCTTTTGGGTTTGGAGAGAATACCACATTTATGAGAAACAAAACCTTGAGCTCCCCAAAGGAGGGGAAGAGACGTGTTATCTATCAGTTTTCATAGAGGGAGGTATTTTGCACAATTGTATAGTTGATCCTAAAGCTAGTTTATCGATTATACCCCTAAAGATATGTCAATCCTTGAATTTAGTTGTAAAATAGGAAGAATACCAATGGCTTAAGTTTAAGGGAAGAACTATTAAAGCCAAAGGAATTTTAAAATATTTCATGATGATGTTATACGGGCAACCTGATCTAAATTTTCTACACAATATAATAGTGGTTGACGTTCCTCCTATATTCAGGTTATGTCTCTCAGGAAGTCATTTTAGTGACTCAGGTTTTCATCTCAAGGTTGAGGAAAAGCTGATTAAGATAATCGGAGAGGAATAACTTCAAAATATTTTACAAAGTAATTTTCCCATTCATCATGGAAAGATATAAGTGGGATAATCCCTATAAGCCTCTAGGCATTATCAATGATAATAATTCAATGATAAAAAATTTTCCCATGGAAAATCTAGCATTATGTCATCCAGAGCATTTGTGATCAAGTGGGAATAATGATGTCTTCACACCAAAAGCCATTTTATGACTCCCCATTTCAATTTCACATCAACAATCAGATAAGTATGAAGTATTATGTTGTAAGGGTCTAAAATAGGTATGTGTGTGAATATCTTCAAAAATATATGATAGTCCAAGTGGACTTACAGGATCAGGTGTGTCCAATATTTGAGGTGAACAAACTATCATTAGTTAAATTCATTCAAATCCCATAGAGTGATACAAAATTTGATTCTTGTTCAAAGGTAAATAAATTCTATGAAATATCTAGTTAAAGATATGAAGAAGAGTACATATTTATAATCATATGGTCAGGATATTGTAAATTTAGGGAATAGCTTATAAAATTAATTTTGGAAGCTGGGCATGGATTCCTCCATGCCAATTTTGTGTACATATCCAAAAAAATAATAATTGGTAGAATATAGAAATAAAATAATTATTAAAGTAGGACAACCACTTGGTGAGATTGTAGGCCTAAAAATAGTTTACACATATAATCCAAGTGATGGAGACTTATCGAATTAAAATTACAAGTGCAGATTACAAATCAGATTATTTTCACTTTGTTGCCCAATGGATGAAACTAAGTAAACTATGAAGGAAGGAGAGGGATTTTAGGGAGAATTGAGATCATAGGGATGGAGCCATATTAAAGACATCATATTCTATATAAAATGAGCTCAGTAATGGTAGAGCAACACAAGTGAAAAGGATTTTAGGTTAAAGCATATGGTCAAGTACAAATATATCCAATATCTTCATAAAATATTTGTAGTATCAAAATATGGCGTAAGCTGATGAAGGTACCCACCCTCAAACTGACTATAAAAAAGGGATAGTATCACACAAGAAACCATATTTAAAGCTATCACTAGGAATATGGACCTTAGAATACATACAGGAAGCCACAAAAATAAGGGTAATCATTTGAAGAAGTTGCATTCAATCATACCCAAAGTAGAGAGAAGCATAGAAAGTCTGAATAGTTGTCTACCTTTTGGCAACCTCTCTATCTTGGAATTGTCTATATGCTTCGATGGAGTATACATATGCAATTTTCACCTCGATGGAGTATACATATGGAGGTACAACATCATTCATAGTTTTACCATTTTTTGTACCTTTTATTCTCTTGTTTTCTTTCCTTCCTTTTCCATTCCTCCGCATGTCCATATTCTTTCTCTCGACCCTCTTATAAAGGTTTACTCTTTAGTCCCCCTCTATTTTTCTTCCTTCATCTATCATAAATTTTTGCACTCTGTTTTGTCCTTCTCCTTTCCTTGCCTTTATTTTTCATGTGTATTATGAGGTTCATTTTCCAGTCTTATGAACCTTTATATATTCCTCTTTTATTTTAGCTTCACTTTGTCCAATTTTCTTTCAAATATTAAATTGCATCAAGTATCCTTCACCTTTCCCAAAGTCAGTAAATTCTTGCTACACCTCCCAAAGGAATTATTCATTAAAGGATAAGGCTATCTAAGTTTTGTGACTTTCCAAGTAAATTTTCTTGAGAGTCTCCATAATGTAGGTCAAAAATTGACTACATTGATACCTATTCAATTTTTTGCCAAAATTAAGTATTGAAAGGAGGATGCAAAAGCGCTAAAAATCAGCTTGAACAAAAAGTGTTGAATTTTATCTAAAATTGAGAAGTCTAGAGAATAGCTCTTCTCAATGCTCTTTGTATTTGTCATGTAAAAGTGACAGATGTCCAAAGCAGAAAAGCATCACGCAAACATAAAGAAAGTCTAAAGTAGAAAAGTATTGTGAGGAGGTAAAAAATGAGAAAGTAGTAAAGAGAGGCCAATTTGAAGAAGAAGAGTGGACCACGCTTCTTATCTACCTTTGTATTGAGTGCGTAAAAGAAAAAGCATTGAAAAGAGCCCAAAAGTGAGAAGTGTTGAATATAGAGCAGAACCAAGAAGTTGTGCAAGCCATGCTTTTCTGCCATATTTGCATTAGCTATGCAAATGAGAAAGCGTTGAAAATATTTAGAAGGGATAACTGCTAAAAAGGGATAGATGTAAGAAGAGTGAAAATCTGCACTTTCTTATCCATAGTGTATCCATCATGTAAATCTATAAGAATATTATAATAACACAAAGCCGTGTTTCTCAAACTCCTTTGTTGAGGGTGCACAAAATAGAAAAACATTGGATGAATGAAGAGAAAGCAAAAAAAGGTGACTAAAGAAAAAGGGTCATGATTCTCTTCATCCCTCATTGCCACCACACAAATGAGAAGCAATGCTACAACCGTTCGATGGCCAGATCTATGATAGATGTTGAGCCTTTACATCCCCTAAATATTTTTGATGAGTTTTTGTGTGCATAATCTAAAAATAGAGGAAGCTAGAAACTAGTGCCATAGAGGTCTAATCAAAGTAGTTACATTCTACAACCTTCCAAAAACTCCTTATGAACTAGATTCAGTTGCAAGATCAATGGGTAGGGATGGATTGTAAGAACCACCAACGACGATGATGAACTTAAACAAAAAGTAGTTGCAACAAGATAGAGAAGGTGTATCTGGTAGGTACTACTGAGCAGTAAAAATATCGAAAAGATCTAAAGAAAATTAAATTCCTTGTAATCCTTGATAGTAAAAATATGATTGTAAAACCTATAAATAAGGGCAACAACATCCTTATAAAAGGTCATCTCTGGAGTGTTTTCTTGCACTACTATATAATATTCTACAAATTGATGAATGAAGAATTGCAAGGGATATTTACCTCAAATTTTTAGAAATTATCTAATTTTGCTGCTATGGTCAGTCTATTATGTTAAGTTAAAAATCTAACTTAGAGTAAATCGAGATAATCATTTTTGCATACATGTTTTTCTAGAATTCTATTTCTGTTAAATCAGGGTGTTGATCTTATTTTGTTAAACTAGATACTCAATATTTCTAGATGCTTGAATTAATTTTGTGAACATGCAAAATCCATTTAATAGTGTAACTGCATAATTTTTAATGTTGTTAATCCCCTAAGCTAATTTTGAAATCAATTTGTTAAATATTTTATGTGGATGTCTATATTTTTAGCTTCATTCATCCATTCTAAATTCATACTTTTCTAAACCCTATCATTTCTATCCCTAAGCTTTTACTTTTTGAGCTAAATATATTCAACATTCATTAAGTTGGCAAGGTATACCAACCTTCTCTAGAGGTTGAATCAAAGTAATTTGAATCTTCCAATGTTTAGTCTAGGCTATGAGGGTGCTCACCTTCAAATTCTAATAGATGATGATCATAGTTCTAGCATTGGGTAGATTAAAAAATGGACTACAATAGTTCTAAAGCATAAAAGCACCGTGAGGAGGTAAAAAATGAGAAAGCTCTAAAGAGAGACCAATTTGAATATGAAGAGCGAACTGCACTTCTTATCAACCTTTGTATTGAGCGTATAAAAGGAAAAGCATTTAAAAGAGCCCAAAAATGATAAGAACGAAATATAAAGTAGAACCAATAAGTTGCACAAGCCACACTTCTTTGCCATATTTGCATTAGCTGCACAAATGAGAAAGTACTGGAAAACAACCAGAAGGGAGAAGCACTAGAAGAGGGATAGATGTAAGAAGAGTGAAAAGCTACACTTTCTTGTCCATAGTGTATCCACTCCAAAAATTTACAAGAAGATTATAATAACGCAAAGCCACATTTCTCAAACTCCTTTGTTGAGGGTACACAAAACAAAAAAGTGTTGGACGAACAAAGAGAAAGAAAAAAAATGTTATTAAAGAAAAAGGGTCATGATTCTCTTCCTCCCTCATTGCCACAATGTAAACAAGAAGCACTGCTACAACTATTTGATGTACATATATATGGTAGATGTTGACCCTCCACCTCCCCTGAATATTTTTGATGATTTTTTGCACACATAATATAAAAATAGAGGAAGATAGAAACTGGTGCCATAGAGATCGAATCAAAGTAGTTATAGTCTAGAACCTTCCAAAAACTTCTTATGAACTAGATTTAGTTGCAATATTAGTAGATAGGGATGGATCGTAAGAACCACCAACATTGATGATGAAATCAAATAGAAAATAGTTGCAACAAGATCAAGAAGGTATAGCTAGCAGTCACTACTGAGCAGCAAATAGGTTGAAAAGATCAAAATAAAATCAAATTATCTATAATGCTTGATAGTAAAAATATGATTGTAAAACCTATAGATAAAGGTAGCAATATCCTTCCAAAAGGTTAGCTCTAGAGTGTTTGCTTGCATTACTATGTAATATTCTGCAAATTGATGAATGAACCATTGCAAGGGATGTTTACCTCAAATTTTTGCTTGTATTGAATGGTGGACATAATTCTTAGAAATTATCTCATCTTGTTAATATGGTTAGTCTATTCTGTTAAGTTGAAAAGCTGACTTAGAGTAAATCAAGATAATCGTTTATGCATACATGTTTTTATAGAATTCTATTTTTATTAAATCAAGGCATTGATATTATTCTATTAAATTGGATAATCAATGTTTCTAGATGCTTGGAATAATTCTGTGAACATGTAAAAGCCATTTAATAGTGTAACTGCATAATTTTTGAATGTTGTTAGTCCCCTAAGATGCTTTTGAAATCAATTTGTTAGAGATTATTTGTGGATTTCTATGTTTTTGGCTTCATTTGTCCATTATAAATTCTTATATTTATAAACCCTATTATTTCTATCCCTAAGCTTTTACTTTTTGAGCTAAATAGAGTCAACATTCATTAAGTTGACAAGGTATACCAACCTTCTCTAGAGGTTGAATCAAAGCAATTTGATTCTTCTAATGTTTAGTTTGGGCTATGATTAGCGGGTGCTCACCTTAAAATTCTAATATATGATGATCATAGTTTTAGCATTGTCTAGATGAAAAATTGGACTACAATAATTCTAAAGAAGAAAAGCACCATGAGGAGGTAAAAAAAGATAAAGCGCTAAAGAGAGGCCAATTTGAATAAGAAGAGCAGATTGTGCTTCTTATCCACCTTTGTATTTATCGTGTAAAATAAAAAGTTTTGAAAAGAGCCCAACAGTGAGAAGCGTTGAATATAGAGTAGAACTAAGAAGTTGCACAAGTTGCACTTCTTTGCCATCTTTGCATTAGCCATGCAAACAAGAAAGTGCTAGAAAACAGCCAAAAGGGAGAAACGCTAGAATAGGGATAGATGTAAGAAGAATGAAAAACCACACATTCTTATCCATAGTGCATCCACTGCATAAATAAGAAACTTATAATAATGTAAAGTTGCATATCTCAAACTCCTTTGTCGAGGATACACAAAACAAAAATGCATTGGACGAATGAAGAGAAAGCAAAAAAAGGTGACTAAATAAAAAGGGTTGTGATTTTCTTCCTCCCTCATTGCCAACATGCAAATGGGAAGTATTTTTATAGCCATCCGCTAGCCAGATATACGATAGATGTTGAGTCTCTACCTCCCCTAAATGTTTTTGATGAGTTTTTACATGCATAATCTAAAAAAAAAGGAAGATAGAAATTGGCACCATAGAGGCTGAATCAAAGTAGTTACAGTCCAAAACCTTCCAGAAACTCCTTATGAACCAGATTCAGTTGCAAGATCAGTGGATAAGGATGGATTGCAAGAACCACCAATGGTGATGATGAACTCAAACAAAAAATAGTTACAACAAGATCGATAAGGCATAGCTGGCAGACACTACTGAGTGACAAAGCGGTCAAAAAGATCAATAGAAAATAAAATTTCCTATAATGCTTGATAATAAAAATATGATTATAAAACCTATAATTAAGGGTAGCAATATCCTTCCAAAATATCAGCTTTGGAGTGTTTGCTTGCACTATTATATAATATTCTACAAATTGATGATTGAAGTGTATCAAGGGATGTTTACCTCAAATTTGTATAGGTATTGAATGGTGGACATAATTATTAGAAATTATCTAATCTTGCTGCTATGGTTAGTCTATTTTTCTAAGTTAAAAATCTAACTTAAAGTAAATCGAGATAATCATTTTTGCATGCATGTTTTTCTAGAATTCTATTTCTATTAAATTAGTGTATTGATCTTATTTTTTTTAACTGGATAATCAATATTTCTAGATGCTTGAATTAATTTTGTGAACATGCAAAAGCCATTTAATAGTGTAACCACATAATTTTCTAATGTTGTTAATCCCCTAAACTATTTTTTGAAATCAATTTTTTAGAGATTCTATGTGGATTTCTATGTTGTTAGCTTCATTTGTCCATTCTAAATTCAAACATTTCTAAACCCTATAATTGTTTTCCCTAAGATTTTACTTTTTGAGATAAATAGAGTCAACATTCATTAAGTTGACAAGGTATACTAGCCTTCTCTGGAGGTTGAATCAAAGCAATTTGATTCTTCCAATGTTTAGTCTATGCTATGATTAGTGAGTGCTCACCTTCAAATTCTAAGAGATCATGATCATAGTTCTAGCATTGGCTAGATGAAAAACTAGACTACAAAAATTCTAAATCAAAAAAGCACCATGAGGAGATAAAAAATGAGAAAGCGCTAAAGAGAGATCAATTTGAAGAAGAAGAGCAAACTGCACTTCTTATCCACATTTTTATTGAGCATGTAAAACAAAAGGTGTTGAAAAGAGACAAAAATTGAGAAGTGTTGAATATAGAGTAGAACCAAGAAGCTACACAAGCCGTACTTCTCTACCATCTTTGCATTAACTATGCAAACGAGAAAGTGCTGGAAAATAACTAGAAGGGAGAAGCGCTAGAAAATAGATAGATGTAAGAAGAGTGAAAAGCTATAGTTTCTTATCCATAGTTTATCCACTACATAAATTTGTAATAATATTATAATAATGCAAAGCCATGTTTCTCAAACTCCTTTTTCGAGGGCATGCAAAATAGAAAAGTGTTGGACGAATGAAGAGAAAGCAAAAAAAGGTGACTAAAGAAAAAGGGTTGTGATTCTCTTCCTCTCTTATTGCCACCATGCAAACGAAATGCAATGCTACAACCATCTGATATCCATATCTATGGCATATATTGATCCTCCACATCCCCTAAATATTTTTGGCAAGTTTTTACGCACATAATCTAAAAATAGAAGAAGAAAGAAACTAGTGCCATAGAGGTCGAATCAAAGTAGTTACAGTCCATAACCTTCTATAAACTCCTTATGAACCAGATTTAGTTGTAAGATTAGCAGATAGGGATGGATCGCAAGAAACACTAATGGTGATGATAAAATTGAATAGAAAATAGTTGCAAAAAGATAAATAAGGCATTGTTGGCAGGCACTACTGAGCGGAAAATAGGCTGAAAATATCAAAAGAAAATCAAATTCCCTGTAATGCTTGATAGTAAAAATATGATTGTAAAACCTATAAATAAGGGTAGAAACCTCCTTCCAAAAGGTCAGGTCTAAAGTGTTTTCTTACACTACTGTGTAATATTATGTACATTGTTGAATGAAGCATTGCAAGGGATGTTTACCTCGAATTTGTGCTTGTATTGAATGGTGGACATAATTCTTAGAAATTATCTTATCTTGCTACTATGGTTAGTTTATTCTGTTAATTTGAAAAGATGACTTAGAGTAAATCAAGATAATAATTTTTGCATACATGTTTTTCTATAATTCTATTTTCGTTAAATTAGGGTGTTGATCTTATTATGTTAAATTGGATAATCAATGTTTCTAGATGCTTGGAATAATTCTATGAACATGCAAAAGCCATTTAATAGTGTAACTGCATAATTTTTAAATGTTGTTAGTCCCCTAAGCTGCTTTTGAAATTGATTTGTTAAATATTCTTTGTGGATTTCTATTTTATTTGTGTCATTCGTCCATTCTAAATTCATACATTTCTAGATACTATCATTTCTATCCCTAAGCTTTTACTTTTTGAGCTAAATAGAGTCAACATTCATTAAGTTGACAAGGTATACCAACCATCTCTAGAGGTTGAATCAAAGTAATTTTATTCTTCCAATGTTTATTATGGGCTATGATTAATGGGTGTTCGCCTTCAAATTCTAAAATATGATGACCATAGTTCTAGCATTGTCTATATGAAAAATTGGATTACAACAGTTCTAAAGCAAAAAAGCACCGTGAGGAGGTAAAAATTTAGAAAGCACTAAAGAGAGGCCAACTTGAAGAAGAAAAGTGGATTAGGATTCTTATACACCTTTGTATTGAGAGTGTAAAATAAAAAGTGTTGAAAAGAGCCCAAAAGTGAGAAGCATTTAATATAGAGTAGAACTAAGAAGTTGTGCAAGCTACACTTCTCTGCCATATTTGCATTAGATGTACAAATGAGAAAGTGCTAGAAAATAGACAGAAGGGAGAAGTGCTAGAAAAGGGATAGATGTAAGAAGATTGAAAAGCCACACTTTATTTTCCATAGTGTATCCACTGTGCAAATCAATAAGAAGCTTATAATAATGCAAAACCATGTTTCTCAAACTCCTTTGTTGAGGGCACACAAAACAAAAAAGTATTGGACAAACGAAAAGAAAGCAAAAAAATGTGACTAAATAAAAAGGGTCATGATTCTCTTCCTCCCTCATTGCCACCATGCAAATAATAAGTAGTGCTATAGTCATACAATGGCTAGATATATGACAGATGTTGAGTCTCTACCTCCCCTAAATATTTTTGACGAGTTTTTGCATGCATGATCTAAAAATAAAGGAAGATAGAAACTAGCACCATAGAGACCAAATCATAGCAGTTACAGTCTAGAACCTTCCAAAAACTCCTTATGAACCATATTTAGTTGCAATATCATCTAATAAGTATGGATTGTAATAACCACCAATGGTAATGATGAACCCGAACATAAAATAGTTCCAACAAGATCAAGAAGGCGTAGCTGGTAGACACTACTAGGCAGCAAAGGGGTCAAAAAGATCAAAAGAAAATCAAATTTCCTATAATGCTTGATAGTAAAAATATGATTGTAAAACTTATAAATAAGGGCAGGAACCTCCTTCCAAAAGGTCAAATTTTGAGTTTTTGCTTGCACTACTATGTAATATTCTACAAATTGATGAATGAGGCATTGCAAGGGAAGTTTACCTCGCATTTGTACTTGTATTGAATGGTGGAAATAATTCTTAGAAATTATCTCATATTTTTGCTATGGTTAGTCTATTCTATTATGATGAAAAGCTAAATTAGAGTAAATCAAGATAATCATTTTTGCATACGTGTTTTTCTAGAATTCTATTTCTATTAAATCAAGGCGTTGATCTTATTCTGTTAAATTGGATAATCAATGTTTCTAGATGCTTAGAATAATTTTGTGAACATGCAAAAGCCATTTAATAGTGTAACCACATAATTTTTGAATGTTGTTAATCCCGTAATCTACTTTTGAAATCAATTTCTTAGATATTTTGTGTGGATTTCTATGTTATTTTCTTCATCCGTCCATTCTAAATTCATATATTTCTAAACCTTATCATTTCTATCCCTAAGCTTTTACTTTTTAAGCTAAATAGAGTCAAAATTATTTAAGTTGACAAGGTATACCATCCTTCTCTGGAGGTTGAATCAAAGCAATTTGATTCTTCCAATGTTTAGTTTGGACTATGATTAGTGGGTGCTCGCATTCAAATTCTAAGTTATGATGATCATAGTTCTAGTGTTAGCTAGATGAAAAACTAGACTACAAAAATTCTAAAGTAGAAAAGCACCATGAGGAGGTAAAAAATGAGAAAGCACTAAAGAGAGACCAATTTGAAGAAGGAGAGCAGATCACACTTCTTATCCACCTTTGTATTAAGCACATAAAATAAAAAGCATTGAAAAGAGCCCAAAAATGAGAAGAACTAAATATAGTAGAACTAAGAAGTTGCAAAAGCCATACTTCTCTGCCATATTTGCATTAACCATGCAAACAAGAAAGTGCTAGGAAACAGCCAGAAGGGAGAAGCACTAGAAAATAGATAGATGTAAGAAGAGAGAAAAGCTGCACTTTATTGTCCATAGGGTATCCACTGCATAAATTTATAAGAAGCTTATAATAATTCAAAGCCATGTTTATCAAACTCCTTTTTTGAGGTGAGGACGAGGATTTCGATGGGCAGGAAGTCTGCAGGGGAGATCGGGAGTGGTGGTGGTTCGGTCCTTGGACACAACGAAACAATCAGAGGGCATCAAGATTCCGGTGGAGCAGAAACGCCCGGGCCCATTGAAGATGACCGGGCTGGAAATGGTATTGGTCGAGGTAAGGACCCACTAGACAAAGGGGGTGGTGGGGCTCAAAAGTCTTATGCCCAGGAAGTGGCCTCAGAAACCCTAAAAAGGTTTTTTACCAAAGAATTGTTTTCGGTTGGGGATGAGCTGGACATCCCGACGGAAGTTCTTTCAAGCTTCATGGAGTTTGAGAAATTTACCCTAATAGGTAAATTAATTGGAGGTCGTCCCAACATGGAAACTATCCGAAAATGGGTAGCAAGCAAATGGAGGACTTATGGCCATTTGGAGCTGGCGGCCCTATCCTAGGGTTTTTTTGCCATTAGATTGAACAATAAGGAGGATTACTGTAAAATTTTGGCTGGCGGGCCATGGTTTTTGGGCCGTAGAAGTTTATTTCTTAGGAGGTGGGACATGGATTTCAGTCCTGAGACCCAGAACATCAACATTGCCCCAGTATGGGTTAGGCTCCCGAATCTTCCCCTCTTTGGCTAGCATGAAAATGTCATAAGAGGTATTGCGCGTTCCATTGGGGAGTTGGTCACCATCGACCCTCCCACCCGAGCTCGAACAAGGTTCATCCAAGCCTGATTTTGCGTTCTAGCAGATTTGGAGGCTTAACTCCCAACTTCCATCACTATTCGTTCTGGAGGTACCTTTCTTCATAAACAAGCTATTGTCTATGAAAATAGACCAGCTTTTTGCACCTAGTGTCGGTCCCAAGGGCACCTCCAGTCCCAGTGTCCTCTTCAAAAACTAAGAAAATAGAAATGTGAAAATGACAACCCCCTGGAGCACAAGGAAGACCAAGCAAAGCAACCAAATATTCCAAACGTGAAGGGCCATGGATCCCCAGGCCCCTCTAGAGACTATGGCAGACTCTCGTAGCCTGAAGAGAATCCCTCTCTCCAATCGGACCCCGAGCATCTTGAGGCTGACAACCAACGAGGAGCAGACTCCCACTTGGAAAGTGTATCGCAGGAAGAGATGGAACGGACCCCTTCCCAAGTTTTGCCTAAGGCTGTTCCTCTGCTCCAAGATACGGGTCTTCCCGATTTTAGTCAGTCGCAGACGTTGCTAGAAGATTACCTCTTAGGAAGGAGGGGTGAACATTTCGGTCACATTAGCCCCTAGAATACAAGGAGCCAAAAGCAAAGTGTGGATTTTGGTAGTGAGAGGAAGTAGGGCCATCCTCCTAACAAGGAAAGGTGAGACAAAGATACTGCAACTGACATTGCAAATGGAACCCAACGTTTGCTGGTTCTGGATGACTGTGACTCACAGTCGGATGAAGCACATGCATCAAAACCTCCCCCTCAAAAAGGAATGGGAGGCAAGAAAAACTTCAAACTGTCCATATGAAAGTCCTCTCATGGAATGTGAGAGGACTAAATGGTGCAGCCAAGCGAAGGTTAGTGGCTGATCTCCGTAGGAGGATTAACCCTTCTATCCTTATTTTGCAAGAGACCAAGCTTGATGCTATCTCCTCTGACAAAGTGGCGAAGGCCATTTGGGCCAAGGCAAATTGTCTGTCCAGACCTACAGTGGGAATAGCAAGAGGACTCATGGTTCTATGGGACCCTTTGAGGTTTAAGGGCAGCTTGCTATCAACTTCCAACAAAATCATCAATGTACTGTTGTAGTCCAAAACATCCAATTTTTCCTGGATTCTATCCAACATTTATGCTTCAAATTCTGCCACAGAGAGAGCAGAAATATGGAAAGCTATCTCTCTGATGAGGGAGAATTTTAGCAACCTTCCTTGGGTTTTAGGGGGTGACTTCTATTGTCCCCTTCATCCTTCGAAGAAAAAAGGAGGGTCTGACCACTCCAGTCGCAGCTTGGAAGATTTCAGAGATTTTGTCTCTGCTAATGGCCTGCTTGACATCGAACTCAAAGGGGCTTCCTTCACATGGAGTAACAGAAGGATTGGGGGCATTTTGATTCAAGTCAAACTTGAAATATTCTTCATTTTCCCAGAATCCATTCCCATCCTTGGTGGGGCTATCCTTTCGGATCTTCCAAGGATTGGGTCTGACCATAACCCTATTTTCTTGGAGGTGAACGATGGGCCTATTTTTATGACCCCTTTCAAATTTGAATCCATGTGGATTTCCCATAAAGACTTCAAAGGATTGGTTTTAGCATGGTGGCAATCGAAGGTGGAAGGAAGTGCTCCTAAGAGGGTGGCTTTAAAGCTCAAAATGGTCAAAGAAAAATTGAAGATTTGGAACAAAGAGGTGTTCGACAACATTTTTGAGTCCAAAAAATCCATCGCTAAGAACTTGAAGGTTATGGAGGAAAGGATGGCTATCGAAGGTTACACTGAGGGTCTCAGGGAGGAAGAGCGGAGCCTTTTGGTGGACTTTCATTCTATTCTCGCTAGGGAGGAAACATTTTGGCACCAAAAATCTCGTGACCTGTGGTTGAAGAATGGAGACTCCAACATGAGATTTTTTCATGCGTCTACTATGAGGCATAGGGGGGCCAACAAGATCAGAGAAGTGACTTGTAAGGATGGGCACATTACCAGGGAGATTGAGGAAATTAGGAGTGAAGCGGTTAATTTCTTTTAGGATTTGCTTGGCACTCCTCCGGATAGCAACCTCCAGGTCCAAAAATCTATGCTCGCCAACTTTCTGACTAAAGTTCCCCATGAGGTAAGCATGAAAATTTTGGAACCTTTTTCCTCATCTAAGATTAAGGAAGCATTGTTATCCATGCAACCAGATAAGGCCCCTGGGCCCGATGGTTTCCCCCCTCAATTCTTCCAAGTCATCTGGGAAGTCGTCGGCCCGGATGTGTGTGATGCTATTCGGGTTATCCAAGCGTCCCGATCTATCCACCCAAAACTCAATTCCACATTTCTTGCCCTCATTCCTAAGTCTCCTTCCTACAAAATTTTCTTTGACTATCGGCCCATTAGCCTGTGCAATGTTTTTTACAAGATCCTTACCAAGTTTATAGCCAATACACTCAAAACAGTCCTCCCCCTCCTGATTGATCCTTGTCAGGAAGCACTGTCAAAGGCAGAAACATTCTTGATGGTGTTATCACTGTTCATGAGACCCTTCATTTTTCTTACCACTCTAAGAATGCTGCTCTTTTTCTTAAGCTCAACATGAACAAATCATTTGACCGTGTCGACCAAAATTTTTTGTGTGCAGTCCTCCTCAAGTTCGACTTTCATCCCCACTAGATTGACCTTGTCTACAGTTGTATATCCACTCCCTTTTTTTTTGTCTTGGTCAATGGGTCCCTATTTGGGTATTTCCAAAGTTCTAGAGGCCTCAGACAGGGCAATCCTCTTTCTCCCATCCTGTTCATTCTTCTGGCGGAGGTTCTGAGTTGGTCAATGAAAGAGGCTCTTCGACAAAACAATATTTTTGGCATCTTATCGATTTCTAGATTTAATCCTATCACTCATCAACAATTTGTGGACGACACCCTCATCTCCACTGGGGCGTTCGTTTCTCAAGCCAAGTTGCTCAAGAGGATCCTATTCCATTATGAGCAAGTTGCAGGGCAAAAGGTCAATTACATCAAGAGCAAAATTTACTTTATTAACACTCCTCTGCATAGACAAATTTGGATTGCTAGAATTCTTGAGTGCACTATTGATTCCCTGCCTACGTCCTATCTGGGGTTGCCTCTATCTTATAGCGGGCGGGCCAGTGGGGACATGTGGAACTCGATTCTTGAGCGCCTTCATAGGAAACTCGATACTTGGAAGGGAAAACTCCTATCACAAGCTGGGAAAGCCACCCTTACCAAAGCCTGTCTTCAGGGGATCCCGACCTACTTCATGTCGGTGTTCATGCTTCCGAGTGCAGTTCACTCCAAGATTGAGAAGATTCAGAGGACCTTTCTTTGGTCTGGTAATGAAGAGAAATCTAGACTTCCCCTTGTAGCCTGGGACAAGGTGTGTTCGAGGATTGATCAAGGCGGCCTGGGGTTGAGAAGATCAAGACTTATGAATTTGGCTTTGATCACGAAGCACGCTTGGAGGATTATGTCTAATGACCCGATGGAGTGGGTTTCACTGGTTAAAATGAAGTATCTTGGCCCCACTCCCTTCTTGGATGCTGAAACATCCTTCGTGGCATCAATATTTTGGAAATCTGTTCTCCAAACCTGGCATTTGATCAGTCTGGGAGCCTGCTAGATTCTGGGTGATGGCAACTACATTTCCTTTTGGAAGGACAGGTGGGCGACTGAAGAAGCCCTTGGGTCGAGGGCGGACCTCATTGGGCTAAGAAGCCTGACCGACCCTAACGCCTAGCTTAGGGTGGAGGGTTTCATAGATCAGAGCATCTGTTTCCCTCAATGGAATCTTCCTATTGTGGAGGGGTTTAATAATGAGGTTACCTTACTCGATAATATCCTTTAGTTGGTTTTAATTCCTTCTACCAGGAGAAATGATAGGATCATCTGGAGTGGTACGGAGGATGGGCGTTTCTCTGTTAAATCAGCTTATGAGCTCCTCACCACCAAGACTGCTCTGGACTATAGGTGGAATACTGTTTGGAGGAAAGGATTTGTTCCTAAAATCAACTTCTTCGCATGGATTTCTTTCCACAATAAAGCCTTAACTATTGACAACCTTCACAAGAGAGGTTTTGCCTTCCCCAACAGGTGTTACTTGTGTTTAGCAGATTGTGAGATGAGGGATCATTTATTCTTGCATTGCCCATTTTCCCACTCTATTCTAAGCATTGTCCTATCCTCCTTCCAGATCCTCTGGTGCTCTCCTCGATCCCTTAGAGATGCTTTTCACCAATGGCCTAATCCTTTCAAGAATCCCAAGCTCCGCTTCCTCCTCGAGGCCTCCTTCCACCATTTAATTTGGCAAATTTGGTTAGAGAGGAATGCCAAAATCTTTGGCAGAGCTCCTAGAGGGCCCCCTTCTATTGCTCAAAGGGCGTTATCTTATGCCATTGAGAATTCTATTGTTGTTCCCAGTCCCCGTCCCCATCTTTCGAGCGAAGAAGCTATTCTCAAAATGATGAATCTATGGTCGTTTTTGGAGGTTGTTAAAGGGCCCTATCGAAGGAATGTTGTGTGGACCAAACCCCCCGTGGGATGGATTAAATTAAACTTTTATGGAGTGGCTAAGGGGAATCCTGGGCCCGCTGGCACTGGTGGGGTTGTCCGTGATCATGACGGGAATATTGTGATGGCCTATTGTGAAGATTTGGGCTCCCAAATGAATCATTATGCTGAAGCCCGAGGCACTCTGAATGGTATTCAGATTCTCTTTGAGGATCCTCGGCCTCTTATCATTGAGGGTGACTCACTCAACATCATGAATTACCTTCTTGGCACCAAAAATCCGTCTTGGAAAGTCTACAACATCATCCTCGAGGCTAGATCTCTTCTCTCCTATCGCGGTAGATGGAAAGCATATCATATTTTGAGAGAAGGAAATTGCATGGCTGACCACATGGCCAATAAGGGGCTCTATAAAAACCCGTTATTAATATATTATAATAATTACCAAAAAAAACTCCTTTTTCGAGGGCATGCAAAATAGAAAAGTGTTGGATGAACGAAGAGAAAGCAAAAAAAAGTGACTAAATAAAAAGGGTTGTGATTCTCTTCCTCCCTCATTGCCACCATGCAAATGAGAAGCAACACTACAATCATTTGATTTCCAGATATACGATAGATGTTGAGCCTCCACCTTCCTTGAATATTTTTAGCAATTTTCTACATGCATAATCTAAAAATAGAGGAAGATAGAAACTGGCACCATAGAGGCTGAATCAAAGCAGTTACAGCCCAAAACCTCCTAGAAACTCCTTATGAACCAAATTTAGTTGTAATATTAGTGGATAGGGATGAATCACAAGAACCATCGATGGTGATAATGAAATCAAATAGAAAATAGTTGCAACAAGATCAAGAAGGCATTGTTGGTAGACATTGCTGAGAAGAAAAGAGGCTGAAAATATCAAAAGAAAATAAAATCCCTTGTAATGCTTGATAGTAAACATATGATTGTAAAACCTATAAATAAGGGTAGCAACCTCCTTTCAAAAGGTCATCTCTAGGGTGTTTTCTTGCACTACTATGTAATATTATGTAAATTGATGAATTAAGCATTGCAAGGGATGTTTACCTCGAAATTGTACTTGTATTGAATGGTGGACATAATTCTTAGAAATTATCTCATCTTGCTACTATGGTTAGTCTATTCTGTTAATTTGAAAATTTGACTTAGAGTAAATCAAGATAATAATTTCTACATACTTGTTTTTCTAGAATTCTATTTTTGTTAGATCAGGGTGTTGATATTATTCTGTTAAATTGGATAATCAATGTTTCTAGATGCTTAGAATAATTTTGTGAATATGCTAAATCCATTTAATAGTGTAACCGTAAAATTTTTGAATGTTGTTAGTCCCCTAAGCTTCTTCTAAAATTGATTTATTATATATTATTTGTGGATGTCTATGTTTTTTGCTTCATATATCCATTCTAAATTCATACATTTCTAAACCCTATCATTTCTATCCCTAATATTTTACTTTTTGAGTTAAATAGAGTCAACATTCATTAAGTTGACAAGGTATACTAGCCTTCTCTAGAGGTTGAATCAAAGCAATTTAATTCTTCCAATGTTTAGTCTGGGCTATGATTAGTGGGTGCTCGCCTTAAAATTCTAAGAGATGATGATCATAGTTCTAGCATTGGCTAGATGAAAAATTGGACTACAATAATTCTAAAGTAGAAAAGCATTGTGAGGAGGTAAAAAATGAGAAAGAACTAAAGAGAGGCCAATTTGAAGAATAAGAAGAATGAATTGCACTTCTTATATACCTTTGTATTGAGCGTGTAAAAGAAAAAGTATTGAAAAGAGCCCAAAAGTGAGAAGCGTTGAATATAGAGTAGAACTAAAAAGTTATGCAAGCCGCACTTCTCTACCATCTTTGCATTAGTTGCACAAATGAGAAAGTGCTGGAAAATAGCCAGAAGGGAGAAGTGCTAGAAAAGGGATAGATGTAAGAATATTGAAAAGCCACACTTTCTTATCCACAGTGTATCCATCGTGCAAATCAGTAAGAAGCTTATAATAATAGATAGCCACATTTCTCAAACTCCTATGTTGAGGGAACATAAAGCAAAATAGTATTGGACAAATGAAAAGAAAGCAAAAAAAGGCGACTAAAGAAAAAGGGCCATGATTCTATTTCTCCCTCATTTCCACCATGCAAATGAGAAGTAGCGCTATAGTCGTTCTATGGCCAGATCTATGATAGATGTTGAGTCTTCACCTTCCCTACATACTTTTGGCAAGTTTTTGCGTGCATAATCTAAAAATAAAGGAATATGGAAAATGGCACCATAGAGACCAAATCAAATAAGTTACAGTCTTGAACCTTCTAGAAACTTCTTATGAATGAGATTCAGTTGCAATATCAGTAGATAAGGATGGATCACAAGAACCACCAATGGCGATGATGAACTCAAATAGAAAATAGTTGCAACAAGATTGAGAAGGCGTAGCTGTCAGACACTACTCAGAGAAAAAGAGGACAAAAAGATCAAAATAAAATAAAATTCTTTGTAATTCTTGATAGTAAAAATATTATTGTAAAACCTATAAATAAGGGCAGCAACCTCCTTCCAAAATGTCGGTTCTGGAGTTTTTTCTTGCACTACTATGTAATATTCTGCAAATCGATGAATGAAGCATTGTAAGGGATGTTTACCTCAAATTTGTGCCTGTATTGAATGGTGGACATAATTCTTAAAATTATCTAATCTTACTACTATTAATTTAAAAATCTAACTTAGAGTAAATCAAAATAATCATTTTTGCATACATGTTTTTCTAGAATTCTATTTCTATTAAATCGGGTCATTGATCTTATTTTGTTAAACTGGATAACCAATATTTATAGATGCTTGAATTAATTTTATGAACATGCAAAATCCATTTAATAGTGTAACCACATAATTTATAAATGTTATTAATCCCTTAAGCTACTTTTGAAATCAATTTGTTAAAAACTTTGTGTGAATGTCTATGTTTTTAGCTTCATCTGTCCATACTAAATTCAAATATTTATAAACCTTATCATTTCTATCCCTAAGCTTTTACTTTTTGAGCTAAATAGAGTTAACATTCATTTATTTGACAAGGTATACTAGCCTTCTCTAGAGGTTGAATAAAATTAATTTGATTCTTTCAATGTTTAGTCTAGATTGTGATTAGCAGGTGCTCGCCTTAAAATTATAATAGATGATGATCGTAGTTCTAGTGTTGGCTAGATGAAAAAATAGACTACAATAGTTCTAAAGCAGAAAACACCATGAGGAGGTAAAAAATGAGAAAGTGCTAAAGAGATGCCAATTTGAATAAGAAGAGCAAATTGCGCTTCTTATCCACATTTTTATTGAGCACGTAAAAGAAAAAGCATTGAAAAGAGTCCAAAAGTGAGAAGCATTGAATATAGAGTAGAACCAAGAAGTTTTGTAAGCTACACTTCTTTGCCATATTTGCATTAGCTGCACAAATGAGAAAGTGCTTGCAAACAGCCATAAGGGAGAAGCACTAAAAGAGGGATAGATATAAGAAGATTGAAAAGCTGCACTTTCTTATCCATAGTGTATCCACTATGTAAATTTATAAGAAGCTTATGATAATGCAAAGCTACATTTCTCAAAATACTTTTTTGAGGGTACACAAAACAAAAAAGTGTTGGATGAACGAAGAGAAAGCAAAAAAAGGTGAATAAAGAAAAAGGGTCATGATTCTCTTCCTCCCTCATTACCATAATGTAAACAAAAAGCAATGCTACAACCGTCTGATGTCAAAATCTACGGTAGATGTTGAGCCTCCACCTCCCCTAATTATTTTTAGCAAGTTTTTGCAAGCGTAATCTAAAAATAGAGGAAGATAGAAATTGGCACCATAGAGGTCGAATCAAAGTAGTTACAGTCTAGAACCTTCCAAAAACTCCTTATGAACTAGATTTAGTTGCAATATTAGCAGATAGGGATGGATTGCAAGAACCACCGACGGTGATGGTGAACTCAAATAGAAAATAGTTGCAACAAGATCAAGAAAGTATAACTGGTAGGCACTACTGAGCAACAAAGAGGCTAAAATTATCAAAAGAAAATCAAATTCCCTGTAATGCTTGATAGTAAAAATATGATTGTAAAACCTATAAATAAGGGTAGCAACCTCCTTCCAAAATGTTAGCTCTGGAGTGTTTGCTTGCACTACTGTGTAATATTCTATGAATTGATGAATGAAGTGTTGCAAGGGATGCTTACCTCAAATGTGTGCTTGTATTGAATGGTGGACATAATTCTTAGAAATTATCTAATCTTGATACTATGGTTAGTTTATTTTGTTAAGTTGAAAAGTTGACTTAGAGTAAATCAAGATAATCATTTTTGCTTACATATTTTTTCTAGAATTCTATTTTTGTTAAATCAGGGTGTTGATATTATTCTGTTAAAATGGATAATCAATGTTTCTACATGCTTAGAATAATTTTGTGAACGTGCAAAAGCCATTTAATAGTGTAATCGTATAATTTTTTAATGTTGTTAATCCCTTAAGATGCTTCTAGAATTGATTTGTTAGATATTATTTGTGGATGTCTATGTTGTTGGCTTCATCTGTCCATTCTAAATTCTTACATTTCTAAACCTTATTATTTCTATACCTAAGCTTTTACTTTTTGAGCTAAATAGAGTCAACATTCATTAAGTTGACAAAGTATACCAGCCTTCTCTGGAGGTTGAATTAAACCAATTTGATTCTTCCAATTTTTAGTTTGGGCTATGATTAACAGGTGCTTGCCTTCAAATTATAAGCGATGATGATCATAGTTCTAGTGTTGGCTAGATTAAAAACTAGACTACAACAATTCTAAAGCAAAAAAGCATCGTGAGGAGGTAAAAATGAGAAAACACTAAAGAGAGGCCAATTTGACGAAGAAGAGCAGACCACACTTCTTATCCACCTTTGTATTGAGCATGTAAAAGAAAAAGTGTTGAAAATAGCCCACAAGTGAGAAGTGTTGAATATAGAGTAGAACCAAGAAGTTGCACAATCTGCACTTCTCTACCATCTTTGCATTAGCCGTGCAAACGAGAAAGTGTTGGAAAATAGCCAAAAAAGAGAAGTGCTAGAAAAGGGATAGATGTAAGAAGAGTGAAAAGCCACATTTTCTTGTCCACAACATATCCACCACACAAATCAGTACGAAGCTTATAATAATGCAAAGTCATGTTTCTCAAACTCCTTTGTCAAGACTACACAAAACAAAAAATATTGAATGAAGGAAGAGAAAGTAAAAAAATATGACTAAATAAAAAGGGTCATGATTCTCTTCCTCCCTCATTGACACCATGCAAATTATAAGTAGTGCTATAGCAATCTGATGGACATATCTACAACAGGTTTTTAGTCTCCGCCTCCCTTGAAGATTTTTGGTGAGTTTTTGCGTGAGTAATCTAAAAATAAAAGAAGATAGAAATTGGCACCATAGAGGTCAAATCAAAGTAGTTACAATCCATAACCTTCCAGAAACTCCTTATGAACTAGATTTAGTTGCAAAATCAGCGGATAAGGATGGATCACAAGAACCATCGATGGTGATGATGAAATAAAATAGAAAATAGTTTCAATAAGATCAATAAGGCATTGTTGGTAGACACTGCTGAGCAGAAAAGAGGCTGAAAAGATCAAAAGAAAATAAAATTCCTTGTAATGCTTGATAGTAAAAATATGATTGTAAAACCTATAAATAAGGGTAGCAACCTCCTTCCAAAAGGTTGACTTTAGAGTGTATTCTTGCACTATTGTGTAATATTCTACAAATTGATGATTGAAAAATATCAAGTGATTTTTACCTCGAATTTGTGCCTATATTGAATGGTGGACATAATTCTTAAAAATTATATCATATTGCTACTATGGTTAGTTTATTCTATTAAGTTTAAAATCTAACTTAGAGTAAATTGAGATAATCATTTCTGCATACATGTTTTTTTAGAATTCTATTTTGTTAAATCAAGGTGTTGATCTTATTCTGTTAAATTGGATAATCAATGTTTTTAGATGTTTGGAATAATTTTGTGAACATGCAAAATCCATTTAATAGTGTAACCACATACTTGTTTAATGTTGTTAATCCCTTAAGATACTTTTGAAATAAATTTGTTAGATATTTTATGTGGATATCTATGTTGTTTTCATCATCCACCCATTCTAAATTTATACATTTTTAAACTCTATCACTTATATCCCTAAGCTTTTAATTTTTTAGATAAATAGAGTCAACATTCATTAAGTTGACAAGGTATATCAACTTTCTCTTGAGGTTGAATTAAATCAATTTGATTCTTCCAATGTCTAGTTTGGGCTATGATTAGTGGGTGCTCACCTCCAAATTCTAAGAGATGATGATCATAGTTCTAGTGTTGGCTAGATGAAAAAATAGACTACAATAGTTCTAAAGTAGAAAAGCACCGTGAGGAGGTAAAAAATAAGAAAGTGCTAAAGAGAGGTCAATTTGAATAAGAGTGGACTATAGTTCATATCAACCTTTGTATTGAGCACGTAAAATAAAAAGCATTGAAAAGAGCCCAAAAGTGAGAAGCATTAAATATATAATAGAACCAAGAAGTTATGCAAGCTGCACTTCTTTTCCATCTCTACATTGGCCACATAAACCATAAAAAACTAGAAAACAACCATAAGGGAGAAGCACTAGAAGAGGGATAGATTTAAGAAGATTGAAAAGTTGCACTTTCTTGTCCATAGTGTATCCACTGCATAAATTTGTAAGAAGCTTATAATAATGCAAAGCCATGTTTCTCAAACTCCTTTATCAAGGGCATGCAAAACCAAAAAGTGTTGGACGAATGAAGAGAAAGCAAAAAAAGGTGACTAAAGAAAAAGGGTCATGATTCTCTTCCTCCCTCATTGCTACAATGCAAACAAGAAGCAACACTACAACCATACGATATCCAGATCTACGATAGATGTTGAGCCTCCACCTCCCCTAAAAAAATTTGGTGAGTTTTTATGCACGTAATATAAAAATAGAGGAAGATAAAAATTGGTGCCATAGAGATCGAATCAAAGTAGTTACAGTCCAAAACCTTCTAGAAACTCCTTATGAACAAGATTTAGTTGCAAGATTAGTGGATAGGGATGGATTTCAAGAACCACCGACAATGATGATAAACTCAAATAGAAAATAGTTGCAATAAGATCAAGAAGGTATAGCTGGTAGGCACTACTGAGTAGCAAAGAGGCTGAAAAGATCAAAAGAAAATCAAATTCTCAATAATGTTTGATAGTAAAAATATGATTGTCAAACCTATAGATAAGGGCAACAACCTCCTTCTAAAAGGTCATCTCTGGATTGTTTGCTTGCACTACTGTGTAATATTCTACAAATTTATGAATGAAGCATTGTAATGAATGTTTACCTCAAATTTGATCTTGTATTGAATGGTGGACATAATTATTAGAAATTATCTCATCTTGCTACTATGGTTAGTCTATTCTGTTAAGTTAGAAAGTTGACTTAGAGTAAATCAAGATAATCATTTTTGCATACATGTTTTTCTAGAATTATATTTATGTTAAATTAGGGCATTGATCTTATTCTATTAAATTGGATAATCAATGTTTCTATATGCTTGGAATAATTTTGTGAAAATGCAAAATCCATTTAATAGTGTAACCGCATAATTTTTGAATGTTGTTAGTCCCTTAAGCTGATTCTGAAATCAATTTGTTAGAGATTCTTTGTGGATGTCTATGTTTTTAGCTTCATCCATCCATTCTAAATTCATACATTTCTAAACCCTATCATTTCTATCCCTAAGATTTTACTTTTTGAGCTAAATAGAGTCAACATTCATTAAGTTGAAAAGGTATACCAACCTTCTCTAGAGGTTGAATCAAAGCAATTTGATTCTTCTAATGTTTAGTTTGGGCTATGATTAATGAGTGCTCACCTTAAAATTCTAAGATATGATGATCATATTTTTAGAATTGGCTAGATGAAAAATTGGACTACAATAATTCTAAAAAAGAAAAGCACCGTGAGGAGGTAAAAAATGAGAAAGCACTCAAAAGAGGCCAATTTGAAGAAGAAGAGCATATTGCGCTTCTTATCCACCTTTGTATTGATCGTGTAAAATAAAAAGTTTTGAAAAGAGCCCAAAAGTGAGAAGTGTTGAATATAGAGTAGAACTAAGAATTTGTGCAAGCCGCACTTCTCTGCCATATTTGCATTAGCCGTGCAAACAAGAAAGTGCTAGAAAATAGCTAGAAGGGAGAATCACTAGAAAGGGGATAGATGTAATAAGAATGAAAATCTACACTTTCTTGTCCACAGTGTATCCACCACACAAATCAATAAGAATCTTATAATAATGCAAAGTCATGTTTCTCAAACTCCTTTATCTAGGGTACACAAAACAAAAAATCATTGGACAAACAAAGAGAAAGCAAAAAAGGTGACTAAAGAAAAAGGTTTGTGATTCTCTTCCTCCCTCATTGCCAACATGCAAATGAGAAGTAGTGCTACAACCATCCGTTGGCCAGATCTATGATAGATGTTGAGTCTCTGCCTCCTCTAAATATTTTTGGTGATTTTTTGCGTGCATAATCTAAAAACAAAGGAAGATAGGAACTGGCACCATAAAGGCCAAATCAAAGTAGTTACAATCCAAAACCTTCTATAAACTCCTTATGAACCAGATTTAGTTGTAAGATCAGTGGATAAGGATGGATCACAAGAACCACCAATGGTGATGATGAACTCAAACAAAAAATAGTTGCAACAAGGTCGAGAAGGCATAGCTAGTAGACACTACTAAGTGACAAAGAAGCCAAAAAGATCAAAAGAAAATAAAATTCCCTATAATGCTTGATAGTAAAAATATGATAGTAAAACCTATAATTAAGGGCAGCAATCTCCTTCCAAAAGGTTAGTTCTAGAGTGTTTGCTTGCACTATTATGTAATATCTTGCAACTTGATGATTTAAGTGTATTAAAGAATGTTTACCTCAAATTTGTACTTGTATTTAATGGTGGACATAATTCTTAAAAATTATCTAATCTTGCTGCTATGGTTAGTCTATTTTGTTAAGTTAAAAATCTAACTTAAAGTAAATCGAGATAATATTTTTTGCATACATGTTTTTCTATAATTCTATTTGTATTAAATTAGGGTGTTGATATTATTTTGTTAAATTGGATAATAAATATTTCCATATGCTTGAATTACTTTTGTGAACATGCAAAAGCCATTTAATAGTGTAACCACATAATTTTTGAATGTTGTTAATCCCCTAAGCTATTTTTGAAATCAATTTTTTAGAGATTCTATGTGGATGTCTATGTTGTTAGCTTAATTCGTCCATTCTAAATTCATACATTTCTAAATCCTATCATATCTATCCCTAAGATTTTACTTTTTGAGCTAAATAGAGTCAACATTCATTAAGTTGATAAGGTATACTAGCCTTCTCTAGAGGTTGAATCAAAGTAATTTGATTCTTCCAATGTTTAGTCTAGGCTATGATTAGCAGGTGCTCGCCCTCGAATTCTAATAGATGATGATCATAGTTCTAGCATTGGATAGATAAAAAAATGGACTACAATAGTTCTAAAGAAGAAAATCATCATGAGGAGGTAAAACATGAGAGAGCGCTAAAGAGAGATCAAATTTGAATAAGAAGAGCAAACCACATTTCTTATCAACCTTTGTATGAGTGCTTAAAATAAAAAGTATTAAAAATATCCCAAAAGTGAGAAGCGTTGAATATAGAGTATAACCAAGAAGGTTTGCAAGCCCCACTTCTCTACCATATTTGCATTAGCCATGCAAATGAGAAAGTGCTAGAAAACAACCAAAAGGGAGAAGCACTAGAAATGGGATAGATGTATGAAGAGTGAAAAGCCACACTTTCTTGTCCATAGTGTATCCACCATGTAAATTAGGAAGAAGCTTATAATAATGCAAAGTCATGTTTCTCAAATTACTTTGTCAAGGGTACACAAAACAAAAAAGCATTGGACGAACGAAGAGAAAGCAAAAAAAGGTGACTAATGAAAAAGGGCCACGATTCTCTTCATCCCTCATTACCACCATGCAAATGAGAAGTAGCACTACAGTCATCCGATGTATTGATCTATGATAGATTTTGAGTCTCCACCTCCCCTAAATATTTTTAGTGAGTTTTTGCATGCATAATCTAAAAACAAAGGAATATAGAAATTGGCACCATAGAGGTCAAATCAAAGCAGTTACAGTCCAAAAACTTCCAGAAACTCCTTATGAACCAGATTCAGTTGTAAGATTAGTGTATAAGGATGGATTGCAAGAACCACCAATGGTGATGATGAACTCAAACATAAAATAGTTGTAATAATATTGAGAAGGCGTAGCTGGCAGGAACTACTGAGTGGCAAAGAGACCAAAAATATCAAAATAAAATCAAATTCCTTGTAATTCTTTATGGTTAAAATATGATTGTAAAAACTATAAATAAGGGTAGCATCCTCCTTCCAAAAGGTTGACTCTAGAGTGCTTGCTTGCACTATTGTGTAATATTCTACAAATTTGATTATTGAAGCGTATCAATGGATGTTTACCTCAAATTTGTGCCTATATTGAATGGGGGAGATAATTCTTAGAAATTATCTCATATTGCTGCTATGGTTAGTCTATTCTATTAAGTTGAAAAGCTAACTTAGAGTAAATCAAGATAATTATTTTTGCATACATGTTTTTCTAGAATTCTATTTTTGTTAGATTAGGGTGTTGATCTTATTCTGTTAAATTGGATAATCAATGTTTCTAGATGCTTGGAATAATTCTATGAACATGCAAAAGTCATTTAATAATGTAACTGCATAAGTTTTGAATGGTTTTAATCCCCTAAGATACTTTTGAAATCAAATTGTTAGATATTATGTGTGGATGTCTATGTTGTTAGCTTCATCCATCCATTCTAAATATATACATTTCTAAACCATATAATTTTTTATCAGTTAAAATATTTGATTAAAAACAGGTTTTAATAGGTACCCAAAACCTGATTACATCATAGAAGAGAATCTAAAACTAGCTATAAAAACTAGAGAGACAAGGATAGGGAACACAGTCCCACAAAACTAGAAGTACCACAAAGGATGCCCTTGAAACATAGACAAGAAGAAACTAAGGGCAACACAAAGGATACCCTTGAATAGTAGAAAGAATCTAAGGGTGACATAGAGGATGCCCTTTACAAAAAACCTCAACAAGAAAGGAAACCCTAAGCTTCATATTCGAGTTCTGCATCGACTTCCTAGAGCTCATCATTTGACTCATCCATGTTGATGTCTTTATCCTTTCCTTTGACATCCACAAGAGCAGCAACAACTTTGATGTCCTCCTTTACAACAGAGACCTTACCACCATCCTTAGAAAAGGATTTCCTGAAGAAGAGCAGGTGCAGAGCACTATGGAGATCAACCATCTAGGAGATGCAAGTGGAAATAGAGTTGATAATAAATTGTTGTAGACACTAATTAGGGACATACTTATCATCATACTTAGAGTTTATGATCAAGTATTTCTTCTCTTGCACTAATTTTGCAAGCGCATAGAAAAACAAAGACACTTTAGCTCGAGGATTTGCTTTTAGCTATTTTCCTCAACATACAAATAGTCTCAACCACCACTTTATTTTTGGAAGATAGATTAGGAGAGCTAGAGGGCAGAGGAGTGGATTGTGAAGGACTAGGTTGGATAAGGCTAGGTTTATATTTAGGAGCGAGAGGAGGGATAACACCTTGAGGTAAGTGAATCATCCAGTGGCTATACATAACCTTGAATAGGCCCTGATGGGAAGGCAACTCATTGTTATTTTTCTTACAAATGTGGTCTAGAGTGTAGCTGATGGAATTGAAAAGGAATTGGGGAATGTTCACCAGGTTAACATCACGGAAATTATTAAATAAAGTGAAGTGGAAACTGCATAAAACCTTATCAGGGTCATCCATAGTGATGAACTCCATGATGGGTTTCATGACACTATTCCAGGGAGAGGGGAGCTCCTCACGATGCATTCCCATCCAAGCCTTTTTGTAGAGGTCCTTGTCTTTTATTTCTTTGATTTCAGCTTCCCAATTATGTTTTTTTGCATTGAATTGACCTCCCTTTCACCTGCTACCCTGTAAGCTCAACCAGAGTCTTGATGTTGACTTCAAAGGTCCTATCATGGATTGTCACCCTTCCATTATCCCAAGTGCCCAAAAAAGTAGAGGTAATTTTAGGATCCTCTCCATTGAAACTCTTAAAAAAAGGAAGGAAGCCCCTAGCAGTGAGGATAGCTTCAGTAATGGAATCCATGACAATGATGGATGGCTCAATGAAACTCATGCTAGAAGAATAATAGAGGCTCTAAGAATGAATTTGGAAAGGACAATGATGGAGGTGAAAGGGACAAGGACTACTATAAAAAGAAGCAGCCTTGGGTCCAATTTTGGAAGCAATGAGATCTCCATCTCGTCTGGGGTGTTGAGTGAATTGAATAAAGGTGATTCTGCATGAATCGAGGTGACCGTGACAAACCTCGCTTGAACCATCTTGGATATGGAGCATGTGAGAGGCCAACCCAACCTCCCACATGATGAAAAAAGCATACTGTATGGTGGAATCAATAGTGAATGCATGAAGGAAGAGGCAAATGTGTATGGAAGATGGAAAATGTGGGGAAGGGGAGTGAGATATGTGGATGACCCAATGGAAATGGGGTGAAAATAAATGATAGCATTGGAGGAGAGGTGAGAGAGAATGGCAATAAAATGGAGGCCAACATGGCAAGGATGGATGGTGAGGCATGCGAGCTCAAAAAAATTGCAAACAAAAAAATCTTGAAAAGCTATGGAGAGAGGATTAATGTTGAAAATACCAATAAAATCGATTAATCCATGTAATGAGGTTACATGGGAATCAGTGGAAATAGAAATAGAATCAACAAGCATTTAACCCATTTGTGGAAAATCTGACTTGCTCCATGTTAGCATTTGTCTCATTTGAGGATATTCTATCTTGCTCCATGATAGTAGTTAGTTCTTGAGGAAGGCCACTTGTCCAAGTCACCAAGCTTGTGGAGTGGGTGCCAATGTTTGCAAGCTTGTTAGCTACTTTATTGCTTTCCCTAAAAGCATGTTGAAAAATAATCTCTTGAAATATTTGACTTAAAGACCTGGCTTCGTCAATACAGTCCCTAATCCTCCATGAGGGATTTTTGGAATTCTTTAGATAGTTGATAGTAGTTATAGAATCCCCTTCAACCATGAGTCTATCTAAAAATTATTTTGCCTAAACAATACCTCTCCACAAGGCTCTGGCTTTAGCAACCTGATTCATTTGAATTCCCAAAAATTCTACATAGGTGAGGATGACTCTGCCACTGCTATCTCTAAGGATACCCCCAGCTCCAGCTAATCCAGGGTTTCCCTTGGTAGCACCATCAAAATTTAACTTGAGCCAACCTGAAGGAGGGGGAATCCACTTGGAATGTGCCCTTAGGTTAGGGGGAGGATTCAAGTGATTTTCCATAATGGGAATATTGAGAGAGAGGCCCAAGGAAGTCTCGAATCGAGAGGTGGGATGGGATGAAAGAGGACAGAGGGAAGCATTATCTATAGCAAAGGAAAGGATTTTGTTCAAAACATAGTCTAGGCTCAACATCTTGTTAGAGAAAACTCTACAATTTCTTTCCAACTAGACTTGCCATAGAAAATGATGAAGGCAAACTTACCATAGGAACTTAAGGCGGGGGTTGCAAAAAGGATTTGACCATTGGGCAAAGATATTAGCAATAGATCAAGGTTTTGCCCAAAGGATGTGGAATAAATTGAATAACTTGTTGAGGATATATGAGGATAATGAACATGAAAGAAAAAGGTGATGGGGGGATTCCCAATTTGACAAGCATAGAAAACATCTGTTAGGAATGGCCATACCTCTTTTAAGAAGGTTGTCAATGGTAAGAATTTTTTCTTGAATGGCCACCCAAGCAAAAAGGGTTATTTTGGGAATGAGAAATTTAGGCCAGATAAGACTGAAAGGAAGTAAGGGCTCTTCATGGGCTAGTAACAACTTGTAAGTAGTCTTCATAGAGAAATCCCCACTTTTAGTGAATTCCTAGAAGATCTGATCTCTAGGACTCCCAAAGGGAATGAACGTGGAGCTTAGAAGTAATTGCAGCTCTTTAGATTCCTCAATATGGGATGTACTTCTGATGATTTTCCATATTTTCCTATTGTTTTGAATACTTATGAAATTGAACACTTTTTGACCAAAGGTGTTGTCAGTGTAGCCTTTCAAGACTACTAGATTAGGATCATTTATTAGTGGTTCTCCTTTTATCCATTTGTCATTCCAAAAATCAATTTTTTGCCATATCCTAATCTCCACCTGAGACCTCTTTCCACTAGGAACCTAGAATGCAATATTGATTTCCAAAAGGTAGATCCTCTAATAGGAAATGTAGCATTGAGAAAGTCTGTGCCCTGCAGATATTTCTGATTGATAATGTAATCCCACTCACTTCCCACTTTGGTGATTAAAAACCATGCCTACTTAGCTAGAAGAGCTAAATTTAGGATATGGAGTATCTTGAGGCCTAATCCTCTAGAATATTTAGGTTGGCAAAATTTTTTCCAGACAACTAGGTGGAAATGATGCTTATTTTCAGACCCAATCCATAGGAATTTCTTTTGGATTTTCTCAATTTTGTGGTAAACTCCTACTGGGACATTGAATATAGATAAAAAATAAATAGGAATACTTTGAATGGAATCTTAGGTAAGGGTGACCTTGGAAGCTTGAGATAAAAGGTTTCCTTTCTAGCCTATGAGTTTCATCTGTAATATCTCAATTACGTTATTCCACATTGAAATAGTAGGATTGCCTATGAAAAAAGGGAGGCCCAAATATGTAGTAGGAAAGGATGACACAGGGCATCCAAGGATTCTATATATCTTGATCTGCCTTTGGATAGGAGTGTTGAGAAAGGATATCTTACTTTTGTTAAAGTTAATTTTCTAGCCATTTGCTTATTCATACAAAAGCAAAATATATTTAATGACTTTGGCCTCAAAAATAGAAGCAGACATGGAAATGATTGTATCATCAATAAATTATTGATGGGAGATAGGGCTAGTCTACATAGCAACTTTGATGTCTGATATGAAATTGAGCCTATAGGCGTCTTTAATAGTCTAGCCTAAGGCTTTAGTTGCTATTATGAAGAGCAATGGAGATATGGGATCTCCTTGATGAAGACCTATGTTGCTCTAGAAATAACTCATAGTGGATCCATTGACAAGCACTAAGAACCAAGGATTTGAAATACACCCTTTAATCATCTCAACCCATTCAGGGTGAAATCCAAACCTAAGAAGGATGGCAAAAAGGAAGTCCCAACTGATTCTATCAAAGGCTTTATTCATATCCAACTTCAACACAAAGGTGGATTTTTAGATAGATGAGTAGAGTGAAGGGCTTCATGAATGGTTATAACCCCATCAAGGATGGACCTACCTTGAACAGAACTCCCTTGGCTTGAATCAATGATGGTGGGAAGGATATCCTTCATTTTGGAAGTAATGGCTTTAGTGAGAATTTTTTACACCACATTTCAAAGGCTTATAAGTATGTAGTCAGTAATGGATTTGGCTATAGGACTTTTAGGAATGAGAGCAATGAAAGTGGAATTGAAATAGCGAGGAATAGACTTAGAGGACTGAAACTCTCTGATGGTGGAGCACACATCAGGTCCCACAATATCCCAAAAAGTATAGAAAAAATGAGGAGGAAATCCATCAGGCCCAGGGGCCTTATCAGGGTGCATGGAGAACAAAGCATGATTTATTTCCTCATCATAAAAAGGAGCTAGGAGCTTGGAGTTGGCAATATCTAAGATAGACTGAGGAATGTGATAGAGCATAGAATTTAGGGCAATATCTTAGGGTGGCCTGATCTCGCCAAGAAGAGTGTTAAAGTAAGAAATAGCTTCATTCCTAATTTCAAAAATATCATAAGTTGTAGATCCATCACTTTTTTTAAGCTCCTTAATTTTATTATGACTTTTGTTTCTCATAGTTGAGGTATGAAATAATTTTTTTTTTGAGTCTCCCTCTTTGATCCATAAAGCTCTAGATTTCTGCTTCCATAAAGTCTCTTAGTAAGCAAGAATATTATGATATTCTCCTAGGATACTTCTCTCTTCAATTCTAATTTGATCATCACACTGGCCTAACTGGATCTTGTTCTTAATGGAGAGTAGTCTATTCTCAATAGATTTATTGATTTCAAACAAGTTCCTGAAGACTTCTCTATTCCATATTTTAAGATTTTCTTTGACATGTTTCAATTTCTAGGCAAGTTAGAATGAAGGACGTCCTTTACCAACCTATTGCCACCATTGTAAAATTTTGTGTCTGAGATCAAAGTGCTAAATCCACATTACCTCAAATCTAAAAGGCCTTTTGAAATGGTTGTCCTTTAGGATATCCAAAAGAAGGGGACTATGATCTGATCCAATTTTGGGAAAATATTGGAGGTTTGCATCCCCAAAAAATTGAACAGCTTCTTGGGATAGGAAGAATCTATCTAGTTTCACTTGAATAAGCTGATTCCTGTTCTTCTATTGCTCCATGTGAATTTGGCATTTTTAAGTTTGACATCCATAAGATTATTGGAATTGACAAACTCATGAAAATATTCCATACTTTTTTTAGGGAATCCAGAACCTCCCAATTTATCCGAAGGATAAAGAGGAGTATTGAAATATCTTGCAAAAATCCAAGGGATGTTATTGAATGAATCCTTAAGACTACCAAGGGTATCCCAGAAATGAGCCCTTTCTGACAGAGAATTTGGTGCATAGATATTGGATAGAATCCATGAAGAGTTATTGTCTCTATCATGAAACAAAACACTTAAAATTATTTCACTTAATTGAATCGTACTTCCATCTAGTTTCCTTGGATCCCATAAGCACACGATTCCTCCTGAGGTTCCTCTTGGTTGACTAAACCCAACTTCACCTTTACTCCAGAGTTTCTTAGCAACAAAGGTAGAGTTATGATGGTCAAGTTTGGTTTCTTGCATTAGTAAAATTGTTGGTTTTAACTCCCTTCTCAATGAGCTAACAACCCTCTACTTAGTTATCCCATTAAGACCTCTCACATTCCATGAGAGGATCTTCATTTGGGGGAATTTGAGGATTTCCTGCCTCCCTTTCCATTGGTTTGCGGAGGTTTGGTGCTTTTTACTTCATCTCTAGATTGGGGAATGACATGAGGGAATAAAGTTTTTTGAATGCTATTGGTAATGTCATCATGAACTTTATTTTTCCATTGATCATTTTATGAGATTCTTCCCTTTTTTTATCACTCCCACAGTCAATGGGAGACTTCATGGAACTTCGAGTTTGTTTGGGGCTAAATTTTTAAGGAACAATTTGTTCGATCACATGGCTTGAAGATATTGTGATATTTTGGATCTTTGTAGGGTTGAAGGATTCAAGAGGAGGATAATAAGGTCCAAACCTTGTAGGAAAGTCTATATTTTGTGTGATTTGGGGCTCCAAGATTTGGATATTTTATTCATTCTCTATATTGAACATATTTGGATCAGATAGAACTGAATATTTATTTGGGATATCGATAATAGAGCATACCTCATCTCTACCAATTGGAGGTGGTGATGTGATCACCTGTTTGCCCTTGCCTACTGATTGGGGAGTATCTTAAGGTACTTGCATTTCCTCAAGTTCATGAATCATGATTCATCTATTGGATTTGTTTTGCATGATTCTGGACTGCTTGAAACCTTTTTTGGGGCTTGAATTATTCCATCCTTGAGAGTTGCAGCTTGGACCTTCTACCCCTATGGTGGGTTTTTCTTTCATAGGTTGAACCTTCAATGAAGGTCATTTACTACTGGTAGACCCTTAAGTGTGGTACTCCATGAAGAATACCAACTTGTTTTCATATTCAATGGCTTGTTTGCGGTAGTAAGAACTGTATTCTAGTTCAACGAAGGTTGGAAGCTCCGAATCCAAGTTTGCATTAACACAAATTCTAGTAGTAGTCATCCTAGTCCTAGCTAGGGTTGCATGATCAATGGCCATAAGAGTGCCAATGGTCTTGGCAATAGCATTGAGGATGTCCTGGTGCAAAAATTACCAGGGGATATTTGGTAATCAAACCCAAATAGGAGCATAGTTGATGCTCTAGGTTTTAGGGTCAAAGTTAGCATCCCATTTATGCAAAAAAGGCTATGATGACCTAGGAACCATGGACCTACTATAATAATTTTATTGGCATAATTATGATTACTGATTTGAACACCAAAAAATCCTCAAGAAAGGCCAAAAATTTCCATTGAACCGATAGTCTTCCACTTGGAATGAGCCCACTTCCATATGGTTTCAAGGATAGGATAACCACCAAGCAGCTTGCCAACTAGGTAGAAAGACTCCATCAATAGATAATTTTTAATTAGGCTATCAGGAACTTTGACTTTTTTCCTAATAGGATCAAGTTGGGATGAAGGATCAATAGAGCAATGCGGTCTTCCACCCAAAACTTTGGCAAAAGATGGCTTTTCAGAATTGGGACCCCTAAGGGGAGGGGGCCCATGAGAATCTCCTTTGTTGGGAGGTTCATCATCCCAGGCCCTGATGAACTTTATAGGGACAATATCATGCACTTCACCATCTTCAGGATTCCTAGAAGGCTATCCACCCTTGAGGCCATCCTGACTTCTAGAATTTTGAATTTGGGTCTTCCTGCCCTCATAATTTTGAAAATTTTGGTTCTCACCTACACAGTGAATACACCCGCTCATCATATTCAATAATATGGAATATAATATTATTTCCAAAGTTATAAACCCTATAATTTCTATCCCTAATATTTTACTTTTTGACCTAAATAGAGTCAACATTCATTAAATTGACAAGGTATACTAGCCTTCTCTAGAGGTTAAATCAAAGCAATTTGATTCTTCCAATGTTTAGTTTGGGCTATGATTAGTGGGTGCTCACCTTCAAATTCTAATATATGATGATCATAATTCTAGCATTGGCTAGATGAAAAATTGGACTACAATAGTTCTAAAGAAGAAAAGCACCATGAGGAGGTAAAAAACAAGAAAGCGCTAAAGAGAGACCAATTTGAAGAAGAAGAGTGGACCGCACTTCTTATCCACCTTTGTATTGAGCACATAAAAGAAAAAGCATTGAAAAGAGCCCAAAAGTGAGAAGCATTGAATATAGATTAGAACCAAGAAGTTGCACAAGCTATACTTCTCTACCATATTTGCATTAGCCACTCAAACAAGAAAGTACTAGAATCCAACGATAAGGGAGAAGTTCTAGAAAAGAGATAGATGTAAAAAGAATGAAAAGCTGCACATTCTTATCCATAGTGTATCCACTACGCAAATTTGTAAGAAGATTATAATAATGCAAAGCCATATTTATCAAACTCCTTTGTTGAGGCACATAAAATAGAAAAGTGTTGTATGAATGAAGAGAAAGCAAAAAAATGTGACTAAATAAAAATGGTCATGATTCTCTTCCTCTCTCATTGCCACCATGCAAATGAGAAGTAGCACTACAACCGTTCGATGTCCATATCTAAGATAGATGTTGAGCCTCCACCTCCCCTGAAGATTTTTGGTAAGTTTTTGCATATGTAATCTAAAAATAGAGGAAGATAGAAACTAGAACCATAGAGGCTGAATCAAAGTAGTTACAGTCCATAACCTTTTAGAAACTCCTTATGAAATAGATTTAGTTGCAATATTAGCATATAGGTATGGATTGCAAGAACTACCAATGGTGATGATGAAATAAAATAGAAAATAATTGCAACAAGATCAAGAAGGCATAGTTGGCATGCACTATTGAGTGGCAAAGAGGCTGAAAAGATCAAAAGAAAATCAAATTCCATGTAATGCTTGATAGTAAAAATATGATTGTAAAAATTATAAATATGGGCAGTAACCTCCTTCCAAAAGGTTAGATCTGGAGTGTTTGCTTGCACTACTATGTAATAATCTACAAATTGATGAATGAAGAATTACAAGGGATGTTTTTCTTGAATTTGTGCTTGTATTGAATGGTGGACATAATTCTTAGAAATTATCTCATCTTGCTGCTATGGTTAGTTTATTCTATTAAGTTGAAAAGTTGACCTAGAGTAAATCAAGATAATTTTTTTTACATATATTTTTTTCTAGAATTTTATTTCTGTTAAATCATGGCGTTTATATTATTCTTTTAAATTGGATAATCAATGTTTCTATATTCTTGGAATAATTTTGTGAACATGCAAAAGCCATTTAATAGTGTAACCACATAATTTTTGAATGTTGTTAGTCCCCTAAGCTGCTTTTGAAATCAATTTTGTAGAGATTCTTTGTGGATGCCTATGTTGTTGGCTTCATCCGTCCATTCTACATTCATACATTTCTAAAACATATCATTTCTATCCCTAAGATTTTACTTTTTGAGCTAAATAGAGTCAACATTCATTAAGTTGACAAGGTATACTAACCTTCTCTGGAGGTTGAATCAAAGCAATTTTATTCTTCCAATTTTTATTCTGGGCTATGATTAGCGGGTGCTTGCCTTAAAATTCTAAGAGATGATGATCATATTCCTAGTGTTGGCTAGATAAAAAATTGGACTACAATAGTTCTAAAGCTAAAAATTACCATGACGAGGTAAAAAATGAGAAATTTCTAAAGAGAGGCCAATTTGAAGAAGAAGAGCGGATCATGCTTCTTACCCACCTTTGTATTGAGCGTGTAAAAGAAAAAGTGTTGAAAAGAGCCCAAAAGTGAGAAGCATTGAATATAGAGTAGAACCAAGAAGTTGTGCAAGTCGCACTTATTTGCCATATTTGCATTAGCCGTGCAAATGAGAAAGTGCTAGAAAACAACCAGAAGGGAGAAGCACTAGAAAAGGGATAGATGTAAAGAGTGAAAAGCCACACTTTCTTGTCCATAACATATCCACTGTGCAAATTAGTAGGAAGCTTATAATAATGCAAAGTCACATTTCTCAAACTCCTTTGTTGAGGGCACACAAAGCAAAAAAACATTGGACAAATGAAGACAAAGCAAAAAAATGTGACTAAAAAAAAACGGTTATGATTCTCTTCCTCCCTCATTGCCACCACGTAAACGATAAGTAGTGCTATAGCCATTCAATGGCCAGATATATGATATATGTTGAGTCTCCACCTCTCCTAAATATTTTTGGTGAGTTTTTGTATGCGTAATCTAAAAACAAAGGAAGATAGAAACTGAAACCATAGAGACCGAATCAAAGCAATTACAGTCCAAAACCTTCTAGAAACTCCTTATGAACTAGATTTAGTTGCAAGATCAATGTATATGGATGGATTGCAATAACAACCAATGGTGATGATGAAATAAAATAGAAAATAGTTGCAACAAGATCGAGGTGTAGCTGGCAGGCACTACTGAGAAACAAAGAGGCCAAAAAGATCAAAAGAAAATCAAATTCCCTGTAATGCTTGATAGTAAAAATATGATTGTAAAACTTATAAATAAGGGTAGCAACTCCTTCCAAAAGGTCAGTTCTGGAGTGTTTGCTTGCACTATTGTGTAATATTCTACAAAGTGATGATTAAAGTGTATCAAGGGATGTTTACCTCAAATGTGTGCCTGTATTGAATGGTGGACATAATTCTTAGAAATTATCTCATCTTGGTAATATGGTTAGTCTATTCTATTAAGTTTAAAAGCTAACTTAGAGTAAATTGATATAATTGTTTCTGCATACATTTTTTTCTAGAATTCTATTTCTGTTAAATCAGGGAGTTGATCTTATTCTGTTAAATTGGATAATCAATGTTTCTAGATGCTTAGAATAATTTTGTGAACATGCTAAAGCCATTTAATAGTGTAACCACATAATTTTTTAATGTTGTTAATCCCCTAAGCTACTTTTGAAATCAATTTGTTAGAGATTTTGTGTGGATTTCTATGTTGTTAGCTTCATCCATCCATTCTAAATTCATAAATTTCTAAACCCTATCATTTCTATCCCTAATATTTTACTTTTTGAGCTAAATAGAGTCAAAATTCATTAAGTTGACAAGGTATGCCAACCTTCTTTGGAGATTGAATCAAAGCAATTTGATTCCTCCAATGTTTAGTCTATGCTATGAGTAGCGGGTGCTCACCTTTAAATTCTAAGATATTATGATCAAAGTTCTAGCATTGGCTAGATGATAAATTGGACTACAACACCTACTATCATCTACAATATTTTTTTGCTATAGTTATTTTGGTGCTAGTTCAATTGAATCCATTGTGTAGTTTGAATCAATAAATATGATACAAATTTACTTTTTCTAGAGATTGTAGTTTATAGCATTGGGATAAAGCATGATAGTTGTCTCAAGTGTTCTGTAGTAATTCAAACTTCACATTGTTCTTGTGCAACTAATAAATAGGTGTCATTCTTTGATTCAATCAAATTGCTCTAATAGATCCTGCAAATAACTACCCCCAATAGTGATAAAATTTTCATTATTACTCTTTAAAAACTATGTCATTTTGATTTTATTTACTTTATCAATGTGATATCTTCTGAGTTGTCCAATTGACTTCATTCATATTTGTTGTACCACTTTACAAAATGTGTGATTTTAAGGAAGAAGCATAATTTTTGTAGAAAATTTCAAGGATATGTGTAGACATGGAAAATTGACCCACCAAAGTGATTCAATATTCCTAGAACCCTTGGGAGGATCCTCAAAATTATCCAAGCACAATTTTAGTCCTCTCTTCCCCTCCCCCATCCTTTTTTTCCTAGTTTTGCTAAAATCACGATCGACCCTTATGGGGCACAATTTCAGCAAGTTATGGTTTTCTCTTAGAAAATCCTATTTTTTAGGACACCCTTAGTAAATCAGCCCTCCCTTAGGTTTTACTAATATTTTTTCCTACAAACCTCTTATAAATAGAGGGTTTGGATCCTCTTTTTCTCCTAAGAAGTTTTTCTCTAGAGCTTTTCCTAAGCAATTTTTGAGAAGTGTGATTTCAAGTGCTCTTTGTTTTGGCAAGTAAGTCTTCTAACAAGATCAAGTGTCTTTTGGTGTTCTACTATTGCTCTATTGTTTATTTGTTGCTCTTGGTGGACAAGTGTGGGAGCCTTGAGGAGGAATCTACCATTTTGTGGAGGACTTCATCCTTTTGTCTATTCTTTCACTACCACTAGGTTTATTCTTTCATTGTGTTATTTCTAAAGTCATTTATTTTGCATTTTGTATTGAAATTCACATCCAATTGTTATTTTTTCACTTCTATCCCAAAATTATGGTCACCTCTTATAGGGCACGATTTTGGCAGAACCCAAAATTTTGGTCACCCCTTATGATGTGCAATTTTAGTTTCACCTAGTTTGGGGGTAAGGTTTCACTCCAAAACCCTCATTTTCACTTGCATATTCTATTTAGGCCATAGCATTATAATCTACATTCTATTTTCACATCATTTCATTTCATTGCATCTTGTATTCTTTGTTTCCAAAAATGTCATAATTGCTTTTACTTTTAAATGGTCAACTAAAAGGACCAAAGGGGCTCGATTGCTATACCTTCAAGCTCAGTATTACAGTAGCCTAAGCAAGCCCCCAAACGTTGATCAAATTTTCTAGGGTTTTGTAAAATTTTATAGATGTTAAAGCTACTTGGATATTATGGACATAATTAAAATCTAAGGTCAATCACCAAATTAGATAAGTGTTCTAAGTTTATCTCTTAGGCTATTTTTTTACGTTCTACCAATTTATATTCAAAATCTAGATCTTAAACAAAAGGAAAAATATTTTGATCATATTCTAGGCATTTGAAAGAGAAAAGTCATATAATTTGCATTCTAGGTTTAACTATGCTTTTGCATTATTTTTAAACCCTTGCTAAAAATAAAATGATCTATTTTGCAAGTTAAGGTTTAGTCATAATTTAAAATTAAGAATCATTCTAGGGTTAGTCCTTGCTTGCTTGCATTGTCCTTTCATTTCTTAGTTTATATTGTAGAAATGCCAAACATAGGTGATTGCTTTAATATATACATCAAACATCTCCACCCTAGACTTGGAGTGAGTCCTAAAACCATTACTGGTGAACCCTTCGATACTCAAGCCTTTGAGTGTAGAGAATATAACACACCCTTGTAGTCACCTCAGCTCCTAGTGGATCTAGCCAAGAATCGTACACGGTAGGGAAGTTTCCTCCTATATATATTTGGTAAACCTGACATGAACACACGTCTTAGTGGACCAGATAAGAAGCATTTTCCTTCTTTTTATTTTTTTTAACTTTAAGCAAGACCACTAAATATGTTTGTTTAGAGTTAGAAAACATTAAAAACATTTTCAAAATATTTTGTGTATTTTTGCTAGTTTTTAGTTTCCTCATTTTCTACTCTATTCTTTCTCTTTCTTCTCATGGATCCCAACCTTAGGTATAAGTGAAGGCTTTTAGAATCTAATGAGATTCTTCAATAATATGATCAAATTGATAGAGGGAATCATAATCTAGAAGAGGAATAAAATGAAGAATTTGGTAATGACATTGATCCTACTAAGGGATCCAATGAAAACCTTACATTTAAATAATTTGATCATATCTATAATTTCTTCAAGTATCATAGAGATGCCTTGAATAAATTTATGGATGAGGAGGCCTATCTCGAGGAATATGGGACTTCTCATCATCAAATCATTTATCCTTAGAATGTTCACACCAATTTTTTGTTCAAATATTTGCATCATGTTAATCCTTGTCATAAACCAACATATGTCACTACTGTAACCATCAATATTGGAATAATTTCTCAAGTACGTCCAACTAGTAGTGCATATCAAGATTATGCTCAATTTTCTTCTCATCCTACTCATATCAACATTCATGCTTTTGGTCCACCAAATATCAATTATCCTCCATAGCAAGATACCACATATCACAACCCATACCATAATAGTGTTAATACCTCCAACATTGACCAAGTTCCCTTTCAACAACCTACCTATAACCTTACCTTAGGGAACCTAGGGGTATTACACAAAAACAATCCTAACATGCAAATTTTAACAAGTGTGGTGAAAAAATTGGTCTCAAGAGTGGATATGATTCAACCTCCAAGTTTCACCTACAACTATAGAGAAATGTGCAATCAGCCCTTAGACCCTATTGTCGCTTCTAGGTCTTACCCTAAGCATTTTCCAATGTTGGTTTTGCCTGTTTATAAGGGAATAGAGGACCCAATTAAATATTTAAGGATGTTTAGAACAACATGCCATGATATTATATATGATGACATATTTTTGTTAAAGACATTCCCTAATAGCCTTGGTGGTATGGCATTGGAATGGTATTATAGTTACCTCATCCTTATTTGAAAAATTTTGAAGAGACGGCATAATTGTTTGTTCAACAATTTGGGGCTTATGTTGAGAAAAATGTGACTATAAAATATGTTTATATGTTGAAACAAGGTAAAGATGAATTTTTTTTAGAATTCTTGTCTTGTTGGAGAAGTTTAGTTGGATGTTGAGATGTACTTTACCTCCTCAAGACATGCTTGAGATATTTATTAGAAACTTACAAGAGCAGATATCTTATGAATTGGAAACAACAACTATTACTTCTTTTGACCAAGCTATAGATCTAGCAAGAAGGGTAGAGCAAGCCCTTATTTGAAGAGGTCAAATTAAGCTAAATAAATAAGAATATAGGACCATAAAAAATCAATATAATAACAAGCATGTAGTTGGTGATGGAGTCACAGATAGTAGGCCTATTAACAATGTTTTTAACACCCTACAAAATATGGTGCTTATCCAGCCCCAAAAACCCCCACCAAGGAATTTTACAAACTCAACATACCTATTATGATGGTCCTAAAGCAACTTTTTGAACCTAACATGATATATTTACCTCCTATAAGGAAACCTGATACCATGACTGATTAGTATAAGCCTGTTCAACACTATGAGTATCAGAGTGTAGAGGAACATGACCAATTCATGTAAGAGATTGAAACACATGGTCCAAGACTTAATTTATGTATTATACCTTGTTATAGAGGGTCCTCAACATAATCCTCCAAAAAAAATCAACCTCCTACTCACCAATAACCCATAACTAATCAATACATGGGGATCTTCCAAGATCCCTTACCTAAGCATGGGCAAAAAATAGCTAATTAAACACTATATCGTAATGTTCCACCTTCCTAAAACAACATGGTTGGTATAGTAGTAGTAACTACAAGGAAAAAATCTCAAGCTCAACTAACTCAATGATCTCAACAAGAGACGAGTACTACATCCAACCAACCTTCAAAACCACCCTTAGTTTTGAATATTACTAAAAAAGGAGCACTAGAGTAGAAAACCTACCTTTAGTATTGAGACCTCAACCTAAAGTCTCCTTCAACATTCAATAGTAGTTAGCTAGTACCCCAACCAAGATCTCCCTCTTAGAGCTTTTGCAAACTTCTATTCATAGGGAAGCTTTGTTGAAACTTCTAAGACAATAATTTGTTCCTCAAGACATATCTCCTAGTGTTATAGTTGATGTTGTAGGTTCTCTTGGAATACAATATATCACATGTTTGGATGATGATATTGAACTTACGAGGGAACTCTTACCTTTACATCACTGCATTTATTGGGAAATTTTTTATAAAATGAATTTTAATAGATAATAGTTCTTATCTAAATTTTAGTACTTATCAATTTTTCCAAAAAATTGGATTAAAAGAGGAAGATTTAACTAAATCTAACATCATCATCAGAGCTTTCAATAATCAATTCCAAGAGGCCTGCAACATTATATCTCTTCCCCTTAGGGTTGGACCTAAGATCTTAGATACCTTTTTCTATGTGGTGTATTTCCTTGCATATTTTAATATTCTTGGACACCCTTTGTTTCATGTGATGAAGGCTATCCCTTCTACCTTTCATAAATGTTTGAATTTCAAATTCAAAAATTTAACTTATCATCATTTAGGTTGACCCTTATCCATTTCAATATTATTCAATGGTTGATCAAGCTTGATTTGATATCAATATATGTTCATTAGTCTCTTCATATCACATCACCAATCAAATTGAAAATATAAATGTGAGTGAGGAACCATTAATCAATGTTTCATCACAGGATCAAGTCAATCCATTTCTTCAAGAATCCCTTTTGGATCTTTCCAAGCCATATCCTTCACTGAGGACTATGGGTTTACCCTATAATTAGGGTTAATTCGTACATGTTCGCATTTGTACCTTTATCTTCATAAGAATCTCCCTCAAAGAAAATATTTGTAGTAGCAACCCTCTTCCTATAGAGCATTGTTTTACCCATTTGTATCTATTTAATGATTACTGAATTCCCAAGAAAATCCTATCTAGCATAGGATATATAGGTAAAGGTTTTGGGCCATGATAGAAATGTATTAAAGAGCCTTTGGAAGTTGATATTTGGCCTATAATATGTGGCGTAGGCTACATCCCTAATAAAAATCAACCTTTGTTATTTTACGAGGATGATCACCTCATTACTTATGCTGAATATTTAGATCATCAAGGCTTGGAATGGACTGATGAGGATGAGGGACCACCTTATCCCTCTAACATTATATTTTGTAAAGTGGTAACTTTGGTGCATCTTGAGTTTGTTATGACCCTAGGGAAGTATACTAAATGGGATACTCTTTGTGACATGGATCATGAGGATATCCTCTAAAATAGCTTCTTCTTTGATAGGTTAGTCCCTTGCATTACATAGGTTGAGTCTTATAGTTCTCAAGAGGACTTTTGTTATGTGTCTCTCAAGGACCTTAAGCAACTAGAAGTTATCCCTTCCCTATGTCCTCTTGAGGATGAGTCTCATATTCTCATTGAAGTGACCATAGATGTTAACATAGGTTCTGAGGAGTGCCCTAGAATCCTTAAGTTAGGTAAATTCTTATCCATGGATGAGTAGGAGCAATTAATTTATTTTTTGAAATAATTTGATGATATTTTCATTTGGTCATATGTCGACATGTGAAGGATTTATCCCTCCCTTGTTATGCATCATCTGGTAGTGAAGCCTAGTGCTAAACCTGTTAAGCAAAAACTTAGAAAGATGCATCCTAAGGTTACCCTTTTAGTTAAGGAGGAGCTCCAAAAACTCCTTGACATTGGATTTATAAAAGCTATCAACTATTTTGATTGGATCTCCAACATCGTTCTTATGGCTAAGGTAGAAATAATAAAATTATGTACTAACTTTTAGGACATTAACTTAGCATGTCCCAAGGATGATTTTCCTCTCTCCAACATAGGTATGATTGCAAATTTCACTATCAAATGTGGCATGATTTCACTCATGGATAGTTTTTCAATATACAACTAGATCATTTTTATCCTTGAGGACTAATCCAAGATAGCTTTCATCACACCATGGGGTACATTCTATTATTAAGTCATGCCTTTTGGCTTTAAGAACACTAGTACCACATATCAGAGGGCTATAACTTATATTTTCCATGACATGATGCATGTTATTCTAGAGGACTATGTGGATGATCTTTTGGATCATTTCATACATTGACAAGATCATGTTCATGATTTAACATAAATTTTTAAAAGGATTCAGTAGTTCAAAGTTCACCTTAAGTCCTCCAAGTGTGTGTTTGGAGTCACATCTGGAAAGTTGTTAAGTTTCATCATTTCTAGGCAGGGTATTTAAGTGGATCCTACTAAGATAGTGACTATCATTGACATGCCTCCTCCCTTCACCCTAACTAAGTTATGTAGCTTGCAATGTAGGCTTCAATATATTTATTGATTCATAGCTCAGTTAGTCAAGTGGGATTTTGTTTTAGCCCTTTATTAAGCTTCTTAAGAAAAATATTGTGTTCTAGTGGGATTTTGAGTTTTAGCAAGATTTTGATGATCTCAAAAAGTATCTCACTTCCCTACCTATCTTAGTGCCATGTAGACCGAATAATCATGTGATGCTTTACATAGCGACCACATCTCACACTTTGGGAGCCTTGCTGACTCAACATGATGATCAAAACAAAGATCAAGTTATCTACTATATCATTAGAACCTTGGTCAGCTATGAAACCCAATATACCTCGTTAAATAATATTTGACTTGGTGTGGTGTTTGCTTCCCAAAATCTAATACACTTCATGCTCAACCATAATATATTGGTGGTTGTGAAGTTTGAGCCTTTGATTTACTTAATGTCTAAACCTCATATTTCAAGTCAAGTTGCTATGTGGATTTAGTCATTAGTGAGTTTGACCTAGCCTTCATAGGTCATAAGGCTATCAAGGGTCAGGTGATCTCTAATAAGTTAGCCTCCACTCTCTTAGAATTTTCCCATCCTTTGATCATCAAGTTTTCCAATGAGTGCTTTGGCATAGATTCCAAAGAGCCAGAGTCTTAGAATTTATTTTTTAATGGAGCCTAATGCATGAAAAGTGTTGGTGCTAGAATCATTCTAGTTATTCCATAAAAATAACTCATCCCCTTGTCCTTCAAGATTTTTTTCTCTTGCATGAACAACACTATAGATTACAAATATTTGATCCTTGGTCTTAAAGCAGCCTTAGCCTTGAAGGCTAGTATCCTTTCAATCTTTGGTGACTCTCAACTTGTGGTGAATTAGATTAATTATGTTTATTAGACTTAGGATGATAAGCTCAAACCTTACAAAGAGATTATCACCAATATTTTGTATATATTTTATTTGGTTACTATAGTTTATCCCTAGATCCTCCAACCACCATGTGGATTCCATGGCCACTACTACATCCTTGTTTCCTTTGGAGTTGGAATATGATCAAGCATTTATTATAAGTAGATAACTCCAAGAGCTTGTATTGCATAGTTTGAGTCTTGTTTTGTTAGATTTTTTGACCACTAGAACTTTCTCATATGATCTATGGTTTACCAACATCTTTACTTTCCTTAAGTATAGTTTGATTCTGATGGTTTAGACCGTAATCAATGTAATATTTTGTGCAAAAGAGTGTGTCGATTCATTGTAATTGGTAATACTTTATATTGATATTATTTTGAAGGTATCCTCTTGTGATGCCTTAACTCTCATTAATACTAGCTAGCTCTTAGTGAGGCTCATGAAGGTTCATTTGGAGGCAATTTAAATTGCAAGTCCACTATCAAAAATCTCCTTCAAATGGGGTATTATTGGCCTTCCATGGAGAAATATGCATGTGACATGTTCAAAAGTGGAAGAGCTAAGTGAACCCTCATTCCATGGGTTTTAAGTGGTGTACCTTAGACTCTTTTGGAAAACTACTTGACATCTATATTTCTTGACTTACTCTTTATTTTTAGGTGTGTATGAACAAGAGGGATCATAAGTTGATTCAAAATTGCTAAAGGACCCCTTGAATTAAGGTTATCAAATTATTATGGATAACTTGTTAATTGCTTAGGCCAATGGCTCGAAGTGGAACATTGAGGGAATAAGAATTAAGTAAGTTGAAATTTAGTCCCTAAAGATAGCCTAAAAGAAGATAAAAATATTTTATATAGTCCAAAAAGTTTAGTCACAGAACTACCCATCATCGAACTATAGATATTCTTGGATTAAAATTTTAGGTATATCTAAATTTGGGATACTGTATTATACAAGACAAGATAAAAGAACATTTTATTTAATTAATTCTCATTACAATTTGACCTTTGTACAAGAATCCAAACATATTAACCATGATGAATTCTGGTGGATTGCTATTTTTTTTAGCAACGGTTCACCCAGAGATAGCTGCAACCTGAACCTTTACCATGGTTGAAGATATTATCTTGCTTTGTCATAAATTAGTAGATGTGATTTGCACTATTTAAGCATTAAAATATTTCATAAAGCAGCATGTTTTGTGTGTCAGTAGACTAAACTCTGGAAGGTTGTAAACATGTGTTTTTATAAGAAGTGACTATTCCATGAGTAAGCTAGTTCGTTATAGCCTTAATAGACTAGAAATAGTAGTCATGAACAAAGGTGATTTTTATCAATTAAAACATTAAAGATAAAGGATAGAAGTTAGAATTACAACTTGAGGAAATATTGTAATCTAAAATTTTTCTTTATATATCAGGAAATGGCCCCTAAAGCAAAATGTGAAGAAGACACATTATCTCGCAATATGAAGCAAACTAAAAGTCTTGGAGGAAAGTTGAAAATATTAAAAAAAATGGTGGAGGAAATTTTTGTGATGAATTTTGAGTTAAGAGAACAATTAAATGATATTAAGAAACAACTGGTCCAACAAGGCCAACTGTTAGATAACTTGGAAGCTCAAAAGTGCAAATCTGGGACATTGCAAGTCAAGTCCAATTCACAAGAAAAGAGGTCTATTTTCAATTATGCCATTTTGTTAGAACCTGAACAAAAAATTTTAAGGAAGAGAAAGAGTGTCAATTTTATGAAGTGGGAACAAGAACAAAATTTAAAAAATAAGCAAGATCGCTTCAATAAGGGACTCCAAAAAACTAAGAATAATGAGTTACAAAAATCATATTCCATTGTGTAGGAAAAGGGAAAGAAACATGTAGGTCCTCTGGGGGGATGCTTTACATGTAAGGGAAAACATTATGCAAAAATATACCCACAACATGCAAGAACAAGTAGAATTTTGATGAATCACAAAATCCATGTTGCCACCGAAAGTCCAAATTTGGAAGGGCAAGCTACTCTATCACTCATGAATGATGGTGAATCCCTTAGTCATTCTAATGAAATAAACTAAAATTCTAGAGTTTCACCCCAAGACTATGAGGAAGCACAATATTTTGAAAAGACATTGTCCTTATTTATTGTAATAATGCTATGTAATAATATAGGTTGAACTATGGACCACTTATGCAAAGTGGAAACTATACAAAAAATTATGTTTTATTGTTTGTTATGTAATAATGCAAGAAAATACAGAGGATTGTGTTTAATATAGGGGGTATTATGTCACATCCTACATTGGAAGACTATTTTTAAGTTGCTATTTTTATAATGGTAGCCAAATTCAATGCTTAATATAGTTGCATTATATTTGCCAAAATAAAATGATGTTACGTTGCTTGATTGCAGGAATATTTATTTTTATATGTAGAAGATTGACCACCAACGATAAATGATGACTATGGCAACTCAATAGGTAAATCTCATAATCCTGTCATCACTATTTACCTCCTTTATGGTAGTGTTACTTAAGTATTACTCTAAAAATTCCTGCACAATCAAAAGAAAAATGGTGATGGGGGATACTGAGCACATGCATTGAATGCTTGTATACCATATGTGTGTGATTGATTTCATGATTAATTTGCATGAGTTTGGTTTAATTGAATTTTATTTGAAAATGCACATTAAATAATATTTTTCATTTTTCAAATTACCTTTATATATATATATATATATATATATATATATATATATATATATATATATATTATAATATGTATATCATGCAATTTATCATGATTTAGTGAAATCTTAATTTGAGAAATTTCTAAAGTAAAGGATTTATTTTGTTGAGCATGCTTATTGGATCTAGTTGATCCTATTTTAGAAGGAAATTAGGTAGTTTGTTTTTATGATCTTGTTCAATTTTAAATTGGATTAAAACATGAAAAGAAAATTAAAAAAAACTATCTTGTAGATTTATATAATAAATATTTCTTTCACATGGCTACTTTGGGAAGGTTGATATAATGAGTAAGATTCTGCTCTTACCTCTATGGATTTATTTTCCATTAATATATATATATATATATATATATATATATATATATATATATATATATATATATTAAAGGAAGATTTAACTTGGGTGAGAAAAATAAAATAAATCAAATATATATATATATATACATTTAGAAGCATCTTTTCTGAAAGAAAGAAAGCAAAAACAATAAAATAAATAAAATATATATGGAAACATATTTCTTTCCCAAGAATAAAGAGAGCTATAATTTGCCCTTAAGGTTGCGAAATAGGAAGCTAGATGATGTGGGAAAGAGAAGGTAGGAGAAAGAAGATGGAAGCACAATAGAAGCATTCAAATTCTAGAGTTCCAGGTGGGAACTTTCCACTCTTACTTTGTTAATATTTCATTTCTATATAAGTCTTGGATTGTTTATACTCTACTTTGAAAGTATACTACTAAATGATGAATATAGTTATCTTTGCTTTGATATTAAAAATCATTATTGTTATATTATAATGTGAAGGTATTACTTTATTCGTTGGATTATGATAGTCTAATTAGGAATATAATTAGATTATGATTATGATCTGTGTATCATCCTGTATATAACAAACAAACTCCTTGGTTCTATCTTGTTGTCAACAGTACTGATGTTCTTTCTAATTTATATAAAGGCTTATATTATATAGGGTCTACTTTTTTATTGTGACTTGGACCTCGAAGGGTGAGATGAAATCTCACTAAGATGTTAACCATTCTCTATAAACATTGCCTTTGGTTACATGGCTATTTAATTTCACTATACCATTCCTGGTGATTTCTTTGAGTGAACTTTATAGTCAATATGCTTCTATACCATTAAATGAAGAGGTAATACTTATGTTTTGGGTACCTATATTACAAAGAAAATTTATGTCTAACCGAGCATTACCAACATCGAGAATAAAATTCATTGCATGCACTTGTCTAGTTCTCAGATTACGCAATGTCACTAGGTAACCATGACTTGATATTATTTTGAGTACCAATATATTATTCACTACCTATGGGAAGCTCTATTAGATAGCTATTAAATGCTTTCTCGCATCTACATATGGTAGTGTAATACCCTTGTTATATCACCAATAGTATACCTCTACTCGCACCTTTGTGGAACTTGTCAGTTCAGTTGTGATGCCAGTGCCGTAAACATCAAACTAAACTCTTGTGCACCTCATTGAAGCTTTAAGAGATGTAATGACTAAAATTTATGTAGATGATACTATTGTGATACCTCTATTCTAGCTAAATCAACTTACTGTGTTATGTTATATTTCTTCTAGATAATCTGTAGCATTCTACGTGGATGTTTGATTGAGATATAAACCCTAAATAGATAAATTTAGCTCATGAATCTATGACCTATTGAGCTAGGTATGATTTAAACCAAGAGCTAATATGTCCCTAAGGTTGTCCAAACTCCACTAAACAAGTATCCAAGATGAACTATATCTCCTCTGATTACATCTAATCATAGTAGGTCAATACAATAATCATCTCCTCTACTTGATCGGAATGCGCATGATATGATCTGAAGATGTGGAATCATTTTATGTTTTCTTTGGTCAAGAATTTTCCTTAGTGGTGCATAGATCTTTGATCCTCCCATAATAAGCTATCCCATAGCTAAAGTACATGGTTTAGTTTAATGTTAAATTATAACCTACGTACTCCTTTTGACACAACCATGGATATTATATTAATATTTTTAATAGGTTAGAGGTAATATGAGTAGCAAATTCTATCACATTGAGATGTGCTTAATGTGGGCATGTGAGAATTATGAGCAATAGGAAAAGGCATAAATATTATATTCAACCTTGGAAACATAAGAATTACAAAGTTTAAAGTGGTTGATTAAACAACCTTAGGTAATATAGGAGAAGTTAGGAAAAGAAGAAGAATAGGGAGGAAAGGAGAAAGGGAATTTGGTGTTATCCACCTTGCCACCCATGTCGTCCAATCTACCCAGTCAGCTGCCCTCCAAGTCAAACTACATGCCCAGTCAGTTGTCATCCAAGGAGTTAAAAGGGTAAGATCCAAAGCTTACCATTGCAAAAAAACATTTTACTTCTTTTAACTGGCTTAATTTCCAACATTCTCCCCCTTAAAGTTGAGAGTACTGACTATACAGTCTCTCAGCTTTATATATTGAGCTTTAGCTATACCTTTGGTGAAGATATCTTTAATACTATCCAGAGTTCTACAATATTGAAGCTCAACTATCTATTGTTCCACCATATCTCGAATGAAGTGATATTTCATATCAAAATGCTTTGATCTGCTATAGTGGACTGGATTTTATGCCAGCTGAATGGCACTTATGTTATCACAATATAGTCAACTTGGACCACTTTGACTTTCTCCAATATCTTCAAGAACTTTTCACAACCATAGGGCTTGAGTACTAGCATGTGTGATGGCTATATACTCAGCCTCAGTCGATGACAATGCTACAATAGTTTATTTCTTGAAACTCCATGTAATTAGTCTTGATCCTAGACTAAAACAATTTCTTGATGTAGATTTCCTGTCATCTATATTGCTACCCCAATCTCTGTCATTGAATCCAACTAATTTCACAAAATTACATTTTTGGTAATGGATTCCAAAATCTAATGTATCTTTTACATATCTTAAGATTCTTTTAGTTGCTTGTAGATGCATCTCAGATGGACTAGCCATAAACCTTGAAACTAGAGAAACAACATATTGAATATTGTGCCTTGTGTTGGTGAGAAACATCATACTCCCAACCATGCTTCTGTAAGTGGTCATATCAACCTTTTATTCTCCATCGTCCTTGCTTAATTGGATCCCATGTCCAGTTGGAGTTGCAACTGATTTACACTGCTCCATGGTAAATTTTTTGATCATGTCTTGAGAATACTTGTGTTGACATATGAATATCCATTTATTTGGTTGATGCACTTCCATCCCTAGGAAGTATCGCATTAAACCAAGATCTTTCATCTCGAATTGTTTCATCATGGAGTTTTTGAACTCCATATTCATTTTATTGTTACTACCCATAAATATTAGATCATCCACATACAAACAAACTATGAGAATGTCTAGTCCATACTTTAGGTAGTACATATTTGGTTCACTTTTGCTTCTTGTGAATCCATACTCGTTGAAATAGCCATCAATGCGTGAGTACCAAGCTCTTGGTGCTTTCTTGAGGCCATAAAGTGCTTTCTTCAATTTGTAAACAAGGTTCTCCTTTCCCTGTTCTTGAAAACCTTGAGGTTTTTGAACATAAACCTCTTCTGTCAAGTATCCATTCAAAAAATCACTTTTCACATCCATGTGTTGAACATTCCATACTTTATGGTCTACTAAGGAAAGAACTAATCTGATCGTTTCTTATCATGCAACAGGAACAAAGGTTTCCTCATATTCAATACCAAATTTTTGAGTAAAACCTTTTGCTACTAGTCTCTCCTTATGCCTCTCAATGCTTCCATCAGCATTGTACTTGGTCTTGTAGACCCATTTACATCCAACACATTTTTTTCCTTTGGGTAGCTTTACTAGCTCCCTTGTATCATTATTTTTTATAGAGGTTATTTCCTCTTTTATGGCTTTTTGCCATACATTTTTAGTACATGCCTTCTCATAGCTAGTTGGTTCTAGATGTGTACTAGCCAATAAAGCATAATTGACTACATATCCCCTAGGATCATGGGAGTCATCATCCCCATACAATTGCAAATTTTCAAGTTGTTGCAAAACTGTATTCATTTCACTAGCTTGGCTTCTAGTGAATCTTCTCTGGAAATTCTAATCCAACATTTGAAAATATGGATGATGTTGTAATGTTATTTTACCTCTTGATGGAGAGTCTCTATCAATGTCCATCGATGAAGAACTTATTGATATCTATGTAGAAGTACTTGGAGTGGCGGTTGAAGTACTTGATGTAGTACTCTTGCTTGGGCTTGGAGGGGGTGGTGTGCCTTTGCTTTTCTTTGGATACACCTGATGTACCTATGAATAACTTACATCTTGGGACTCATCATCAACAAAAATTCTTTTATGACCCCATTCTCCCCCTTCATCAAAAATTACATCCTTGGAGAGTATAACTTTATGAGTCTTAGGATTGTAGAGTCTATATGCCTTTGTAGACTCACAATACCCTACAAATATACAAGATTGACTCTTTGTATCAAGCTTCTTCCTTTTCTCATCAAGAATGTGGGCATATGCTAAAGAAACAAACACTTTGAAGTGCTTTACATTAGGTTTCTTTCTGTACCACCCCTCATAAGGAGTGACACCATCTAAATTAGAAGTAGAACTTCTATTTATAATATATATAGTGGTTCTTATAGCCTCTACCCAGTACATATGAGTTAGATGCTTAGTCTGAAGCATTGATCTCGTCATTTCAACTATGGTGTGGTTCTTTCTCTCGGCCACATCATTCTGTTATGGGGTATAGGCAGTGGTGAATTGCCTTTTAATCCCACTTGCTTTACAATATTTCAAGAATGCTTTTGAGGAGTATTCACCTCCTCAATCTATCCTAAGACATTTTACATAATTCTCACTTTGATTCTATACATTGTTTCTAAAATCTATGAAGCAATCAAAAGCTTCATATTTATGTTTCAAAAAATAAATCCAACACATTCTAAAGAAGTCATCTATGAAAGTGAGAAAATAAGAATAGTTTTTGAGACTCTGTGTTTGCATTGGTCCACAAATTTTTTAATGTACTAATTAAAGTGGATAGCTAACTCTCCACTCTTTTACTTTTGGAAAATTTGACCCTGAGTGCTTTCCCAAAGTACATCCTTCACAAACCTCCTTTTTTTCATTTATTTTGGGAAGTCTTGTCACCATAGCTTGAGAAGTGAGAAGTTTCAAGCTAGCAGAATTAAGGTGACCATATCACAAGTGCCAAAGCACACTTGGATTTGTTATAGCTACATTTGCAAGTTGAGCTCCTCCTGGCTCACCAAATTTGAGAGGGAATAACCTGTTCTTGGTCATGGGGACCTGTGTGATGACACTATTACAATTATTTTTATCAAAAATGATACATTGTCCTTCATCAAATACAAGCTTGTAATTGTTTTCCATCATTTTTCCAATGCTTAGCAGATTGCGTTGGAGCTTTGGAGTGTAATAGATGTCATGAACTTTCTTTAGTCCTTATTTGGTTGGAACCTCCATGGCTCCAATACCCTCTACTTGCAATGTCTTATCATCCCTTAATTTGATTTAGGATTTATAAGTGGAATCTAGAGTAGCAAATAAATGTTCTTTGCCACTCATGTGGTTTGAACAACCAGTATCCAGAATCCATGTGTCATTTAGATTTTGTTTTGATTGTCCATATGAAAGAAAAATATTAGAGGTATCATCTTCTTCTCCATAATTACCATATTGACTACTACTGCCTTGTGAATATTTTGACCAGCAGTCACGAGCAAAGTGACCTAGCTTGCCATAGTTGAAACAAGCTGATTTTGACTTGTCACTTCCTCGCCCTTGATTTCCTTCTCAATTTTTATTTCCACATCTTTGTTGATTGCCTCCTTTGTTCTGGTTGCATCCTCTATTTTGATTGCCTCCTCTGTAGTTGCTTCTACCTCTACCTCTTTTCTTACCTCTACCTTAACATCTTCCCCATCCTCTTCCATTGTTTTCATTGGAATTGAAGGCCTTATCATTGCCTCCGTAGCCGGTTGAAGGAGTTTTAGGAAACCTCTCTTCAAGTGACATTAATGATCTGATTAATGCATCAAATCTTAAAAGGGAAGATCTTTGGATTATTTTATAATTATGGTAATATGGTTCCATTTATGGGTAAGTGTTTGCAACACTTTTTTTACAATAGTATCAAACATGATTTTTTCGCCTAGTGTAACCATTTTATCCACAATTGCTTTTACTCTAACACAATAATCATCAAATTTTTCATCATATTTCATTCAGATATTTTTAAAATATCTCTTTAGTGTTTGAAGACTTACCTACTTCACTTTATTACTACCTTGGAATCCATAACTCAATGCTTTCCATGCATCTTGTGCAGTTGTACAAGCGATGATTCTAGGGAATATGTTTTTCTCCAATGCATCTTGGAGATGAGAAAGAGCAGAAGAGTTGCTCTTTTTCTCTTATTTTCATGTTTTCTTGTCTACAACACTTAGTGTTGTCCAGTCTGAGGGTTCTGTGTAGCCCTCTTATATTATGTCCCATAAACCTCTTCCTATGAGCAAGGTATTCATATTTATAGACCAATACTCATAGTCATAACCGTTAAATTTTGGTATAAGTAAGCTATTGTGTGAGGTCATAGTTACCAAAAAACTCTCTTTCTTTCATGGTTACAATAAAGTACTTTGTTGTTTGAAAGAAGGAAAGAAGAAGAAGGAAGAAAGAAGAGATTACAAACTTAAGTCAAATCTGACTTGTTCTACTCTATCATTCACTGTTTATTCCTTTTGATGTGGGGATGTTATCTCTTGATTCACAAAATTATCTGCTACTTCTTCTTCATAATCACTTATCAATATTATTTTTGGTGATTCTGGTTCTAATATTTCCACTAAAATAATGTAGTGTGTATACTCTGATTCTTGTGGTGCGGCTTGTATGAATTTCGATTATTCAAATTGACTCCTGAATGAGTTGTCTTCAAATGCTGCCTTGTACCCTGAGTCAGGATGCCTTTGATGTGTTATCACTACATTTTGAAGTTGGCTAAACACAATTTTGATCCCATAACCTCTTAATTTTTCATCAAACCTCTCTGCACCTTCTCTTTCTAGAATTGCACATAAGGCATGATAACAGCCATTTGGTCTTATCATCAATGCCTCTTTACAATTTGTCAATTTGGATCTTTTGTCTCTTTTAAAAAAAAACTAAGCCTCTTAGGCTTATTACAAAAAAGTTCTACAGTTTATGATTCCTTGAATCAAGTGAAAAATTTATCCTTCGATTACAATAATTGTCTCTTAGACAATGTATTTCTTTCTTATATGATATATATTAAAAATATATATATTACTATTTAATAGATTAAAAAATAATTGCTTTAAAAAAACTTTAGAAAAGCAATTATAGTTAATATATTAAATATAATATAATTAATTTTAATAATAATATATAAAAAAAAACTTTATATAAAAAATTTATCCTTCGCAAGAATCGAACCCGTGACCTATTTCATGCAAGAATTCATCCTAACCAACTTAGCTACCACTGCCGATGAGAACCCAAGGGCAATATTACAAGTATATTCTATTTTGGATCTGATTTCAACAAAAAAAAAAAAATTCAAGCTTTCACTATCGTTGGGTTTTGAACCCACAATCTGCAGGAAGGCGAACACCTTATGGCTGGCTACATGAGCCAGTCGAGCTACGTGGATCGACAGGAAGGCAAGGGAAGCTTGCCTTCCTTATACTTCTCTCGATCGTGCTTTAATTAAAAAAAATGGGATTTTTATCCCACATTGACCATGCGGAGGGCGATGAAGGTGTTTAAAACCTTTAGTGAGCGAATACTCACTTGATTGCCTTTAGGCAATCAGTGATCATCCTTTTTACTCCTTCTCGAGAAATCGCTCCCTGCCACTTTGATTCCTTTGAGTCTATCATTTGTTGCCATGTTGCTTGTCCTCCTTCCACATAATCGGTCCTTATGCCACGTAATTGGTCTGTGTTAGTTTTGAGTCATCCATTCTACATCAGCCTTATTCTCCTCTCACCATGTGGTTCTCTATGATTGTTTCTTTTGAGTTGCTCCTCCTCGTGTGCTTGTTGTGAGGGCCTGATCTAGACCTTACATTGGTTCATGAATCATGGGCCTTCCTCACCTTGAATTGTGTGCTACGGGCCCCACTTGACCTCACCTCGATGCTTGTGCTTCCTGATTCCTCCACCTCGGTCTGCAGGCCTAGTTCCTCCACTGACCTCAGTTCTAGCACCCTCTTCAGATTTGGATCTGATACCAAATGTGGGCACATGAGAATTAGGAGCAATAGAAAAATGCAGAAATATTATATTCAACCTTAGAAACATAAGAATTACAAAGTTTAAATAGTGGTTGATTGAACAACCTTAGGGAATATAGAAGAATTTAGGAAAAGATGAAGAATATGGAGGAAAGGAGAAATGGAATTTGGTGTTGTCCGCCTTGCTACCCATGCCATCCAATATACCCAGTCAGCTGTCGTCCAAGGAGGTAAAAGGGTAAGATCCAAAGCTTACCATTGCAAAAAAAAAATTACTCCTTTTAACTGGCTTAATTTCCAACACTTAAGTTCTCTTTAGGATATAGAACTTGGGTAAATCAAAAATAGCACCACTACACCAGTTAATGTTATATGTTATAGAGATGAGAACTCTCATAGAATATTGTATTAAGATTTTAATATTCGATGTTATGTTATGGAAGTATCATCTTATGGTATAGTTAGAATTAATATTATTTTAAATATTACATCTGTATTCACAAAAATAGAATGATGAGGGTATATATTATAATAGGTATACTTTATCACATGTAGATTGATGATATGTATTCATATCTATGTATTCAATGGGATTAAATCATTTTATTTATGAATAGAAGATAATTCTAATATGATAACCTTTCATAGTTAAATTGATTATTGGTAATTCCTAGAAATCAATTAAAAGTGATTAAATTGAACATAAGTTTTAGCATACTTTAAATGCAAATATTTATGTTTAATGAATAGAGATAGTACATAAACTATCATATGTTTTATGTTGAATGAATATAATCAACTAGAAGTTTGGAAACATACATTCTAGTTCCTGGAAGGATTGGATTGGTGTCCATTCCTTGGGAAGAGGTATGGGACTCTTCCCTAAGTTTTGTGATATTCCAAATAAATTATTATTGGAATTATGAATAAATCCTTATTTATAAAAATATTAAGTATGAATGAATCATCTGTTCATTATTGGTGATTTCTTTGTATGTTATATACAAAGGTGTGATGCATGATTACATATAAATGATGAATGGGATTAATAATTAATCCTTTTTATGATGAATGAATTGTTTATTCATGCTTGGTGATTTTCTATGTTAAATATGAGAAGTAAATAGAAGTAATGATTTTAGTGGAATTTTAGATTTTGTATGTAAAATACATACTATGATTTATTATGAAATTTTTAATGAATGGAATCCATTAGAAGAATGGATGATCTTGGTGTCCATCCATGAAGAGGTATGGAAATCTTCCAAACGTCCCTAACAATAAAAGGAATGGCATTTATTATTGGGATTAGAAAAGTAAATTATTTAGAGATGGACTGTGATGCTAGATGATGTATGGGAATTTATGGGGATTTCTTCTTTTGAGAGATTGATTGAATGGTATTAAAGCAAATCTTGGAGGCAAATTTGGTATCTTTTGGAGATAAGAGAAATACTCTTTGGATTGAATTTTGATAACCAAATTAGCAATATCATTAGAGATTATATCAGATAAAATTTTGGGAAAAATTTGATAACAGTTTACAAATGCATTCTTGGAAACTTTATGATAGAGGATGAAATAATTGAATGCATATTGGGATCCAGTTATGGAAATGAATTTATTTGAGAGCCAACCTTGGATGGAAATATAAAAATTGAGTAGAATATTTGATGCATCTTTAGCTCACATTTGGGAAGTGAATTTCTAGGATTTGGAATGTAATGAAATGAATCTTGGTTCAAATTTAAGAAGCAAAGTGGATAGCAATTGAGAATCAATTGAATTGATTAATATGTTGTATTCAATAGGGAATTAAACCCCTATTGGTTTTTATATAATCAAAGGAAATATCTTTATTATAATGAGCTTTATATTATCCATGCTATACCTCTAAGGATTTACTTTTATCAATCTAAGATTAAGGAGAAAGGTAGCTGGCAAAGTTGTTACAATAGGATGTAACTATGAAATGATAGATAATTTAAGTTATTATATTAAATTATTAATTTAGGAAGAATGATTTATTAATTAATTAAAGGTATGGGACTTTAATTCATGGATTGACTTTATGTCCATTATGTAGACTGAATTTGAAATGCATTATTGAGGGAACTTATATGGTTCTCTCTAATATCAATACGACTTCTCCAAAATAATATTCTGATGATTATCATAAACATATTAAAATTCTTAGGATGGATTATAATCAATATATTCTTTAATTGCATCATGATTTTAAATGGAACAAATGAATTTTTTATTGGTATGGGAAATATCTTAATGATACAATGATGTCATAGAGAAAGGAAATTAGGAAAATTCCTTAATTGCATCATAAGTTTAAAGGAATAGATGGATTCCTTATTGGTATGAGAAATACCTTAATGATATAATGATGACTTAGATAAGGGAATTAGGAAAATTCTCTAATTGCATCATGAATTTGATAAGGAACGATTGTATTCCTTGCCATGTATAATTGATTAAAAATGACCCATTGTGGCCCTTCTATATTTGTAATATTTGACATCCTAAGCTTATGAATATAAGGAAAGTACATATTTTGGAGGTTGTGTTTATTCCCCATGCGGTTTCCTAGGATAAACAATGTGTCACTCTATTTTTGGTATGATGTGTTAATTCTTGTGCATGTTTCTTTTACTTCAAAATAAAAATAATTTAAGTGGATGAGATGGTTAAATGCTGATGAAACAAATATGTAATTCTTATATTATGACCATGTGTACTACAATGTAAGTAATGTATGCTTAACTTTAATATGTTTATGATTTAATGATATTTGATTATGCCAATTATTTTCTAAAATGTATTGGGTAATTACGAATTATATAGTTAGCTAGCTTTACCTTTCAACATCTAACACTTGATGTATACAATGGTTGTATGGATGCAAAAAGTAGAACGTAATGGAATGTAAATCTTGCTCAGTTGATTAACTCATGTGTGCTACAATCTCAAGAATAATAATGTAATGGATTATATCCCTCAAGGATTAAACCTCTTAAACATTTATGGTTGGTATAACCTAAATAATTATGATAACAAATTATGGATTAATTCGAGTGGAAACTCGGAGTGGGCACTCCCATGATGGACAAATAATGTCCTTTTATAATGAACTTAATTGATTCATAACAAAATGGTTGCCTAAATAAAAAGGGTGGACAAATAAGCCTTAAGAAGTATAAGGTAATATAATCATGGCATTCCAAGGATTATGTAATTTTAATCATGTGTAGTAATTTTTTATCCCATCGAGAAGATGTGGGTTGGATCTAAGAACTATGAATAATCATTGTTGAGGTTATTTAAATATGATGGGTTTCCATATTTAATGCATTAACCTATATACTGGTCTTAGCAAACAATATGGTTAAGGGTGATTTCCCTTTTAAGAGGGATGTAATCTAATGCTTGGCCAACGTTCCCATATCCGAGTGTTATGAGGATTCATAGAAGTTGATCACTTTTACTCAAGAGTGACTCTGATCAAGTCTTAATAACTCTTGATGCTATTTTCCTTTATAGCTTACAATCCAAATAGAATGATTCTATTTTAGCTCATGATTATGACCCTTGCCTCATGAAAGATGAATTTATATATATAAAAAAATTATGGTAACAAATGGGGTTGCTACAGTTGGTATCAGAGCCTAGGCTAACTAATAGATTCTAGTTAGATATATCTTAGTAAAATATTTTGACATGAAATAATAGCATGAGAGAAACTCAAAACATAAAATATAGAACTCTAAACAATGCACACTTGGTAAATACAAGTTAGTACTTGAGATTGTGAATTTCTAAGTTCCTTTCTCCCACGAATAGATCCACAGTTGTTTGAAAGTGGAAGAGCTAAGTGAACCCACATTCCATGGGTTTTAAGCGATGTACCTTATAATATTATGGGAAACTACTCAACATATATGTTTCTTGACTTACTCTTTATTTTTAGGTGTGTATGAACAAGAGGGATCATAAGTTGGTTCAAATCCGCTAAAGGACCCCTTGAATTAAGGTTATCAAATTATTATGGATAACCTATTAATTGCTTAGGCCAATGGCTCAAAGTGGAATATTAATGGAATAAGAATTAAGTGAGTTTAAATTTAGTCCCTAAATATAGCCTAAAAGAAGATAAAAATATTTGATATAGTCCAAAAAGTGTAGTCACAGAACTACCCATCATCGAACTATAGATGTTCTTGGATTAAAATTCTGGGTATATCTAAATTTGGTATACTATAGTATAAAAGAAAAGATAAAAGAATGTTTTTTTTAATTAATTTTCATTAAAATTTGACCTTTTTCCAAGAAGCCAAACATCTCAACCATGACGAATTCTGATGGATTGCTATTTTGTTTAGTAACGGTTCACCTAGAGATAACTGCAACCTGAACCTTTACCATGGTCGAAGATATTATCTTGCTTTGTCATAAATTATTAGATGTGTTTTACGCTATTTAAGCATTGAAATATGCCATAAAGCAACATGTTTTTTGTGTTAGTAGACTAGACTCTGGAAGGTCGTAAACATGTGTTTTTATAATAAGTGACTATTCCATGAGTAAGCTAGTTCATAATAGCCTTAATAGACTAGAAATAGTAGTCATGAACAAATGTGAATTTTATCAATTAAAACATTAAATATAGGGGATAGAAGTTAGAATTATAACTTGAGGAAAGATTGTAATCTAAAATTATTCTTTATATATCAATAAATGGGCCCTAAAGCAAAACGCGAAGAGGACACATTATCTTGCAAGATGAAGCAAACTAAAATTCTTGGAGGAAAGTTGAAAATTAAAAAAAATCGTGGAGGACCTTTTTATGATGATTTTTGAGTTGAGAGAACAAGTAAATGATCTTAAGAAACAACTGGTCTAATAGGGGCGACTACTAGATAACTTGGGAACTCAAAAGTGTAAATTTAGGGCATTACAAGTCAAGTCCAATTCACAAGAAAAGAGGCCTATTTTCAATTATGTTATTTTGTCAAAACCTAAACAATAAATTTTAAGGAAGAGAAAGAGTGTCAATTTTATGAAGTGGGAGAAAGAACAAAATCAAAAAAAGAAGCAAGATCACTTCAAGAAGGGACTCCAAAAAACTGAGACTAATGAGTTAAACGATTCATCTTACATTGTGTAGGAAAAGGGAAGGAAACATGTAGGTCCTCTGGGAGGATGTTTCACATGTAAGGGACAACATTATGCAAAATTATGCCCACGACGTGCAAGAACAAGTAAAATTGTGATGAATCACAAAATCCACGTTGCCACCGAAAGTCCAAATTTGGAAGGGCAAGCTACTCTATCACTCACAAATGATGGTGAATCCCTTAGTCATTCCAATGAAATCAACTAAAATTGTAGAGTTTCACCCCAAGACTATGAGGAAGCACAATATTTTGAAAAAACACTATCCTTGTTTATTTAATAATGCTATGTATGGACCACTTATGCAAAGTGGAAACTATGCCAAAAACTTTATTTTATTGTTTGTTATGTAATAATGCAGGAAAACACATAGGACTATATTTAATCTAAGGGGGAGAGTATGTCACGTCCCACCTTGGAATACTATTTTTAAGTTTCTATTTGTGTAATGGTAGCCGGATTCAATGCTTAATATAGTTGCATTGTATTTGTCAAAAGAAAATGATGTTGTGTTGCTTGATTGTAGGAACATTTATTTTCATAGGTGGAAGACTGACCACCAAATGGAAATGATGACTATGACAACTCAATAGGTAAAGCTCATAATCCTATCATCACTAGTTACCTCCCTGATGGTAGTGTTACTTGAGTATTACTCTAAAAATTCTTGCACAATCAAAGGAAAAATAGTTATGGGGGATACTGAGCACATGCATTGAATACTTGTATGACATATCTGTGTGATTGGTTTCATGATTAATTTGTATGAGTTTGGTTTAATTGAATTTTATTTGAAAATGCACATTAAATAATATTTTGCATTTTTCAAATTACCTTAAAAAAAATATTATATATATATATATATTAAAGGAAGCTTTAACTTGGGTGAGAAAAATAAGTTAAAATAAATCAAATATATATACATATATACATTTAGAAGCATATTTTCTAAAATAAAGAAAGCAAAAACAATAAAATAAATAAAATATATATTTGGAAACATCTTTCTTGCCCAAGAAGAAAGAGATCTATAAATTGCCCTTAAGGTTGAGAAAGAGGAAGCTAGGTGATGTGGGAAGGAGAATACAGGAGAAATAAGAGGTAAGCACAAGAGAAGCATTCAAATGTTGGAGTTCCATGTGGGAATTTTCCACTCTTACTCTGGTAATATTTTATTTTTGGATAAGTCTTGGGTTGTTTATAATCTACTTTGGAAGTAGAATACTAAATGATGAATATAGTTATCTTTGCTTTGATATTAAAAATCATTCTTGTTATATTATAATGTGAAGGTCTTCCTTTATTCATTGGATTATGATAGTCTAATTAGTAATATAATTATATTATTATTATGATATGTGTATCATCCTATATATAACAAACCAACTCCTTGGTACTATCTTGTTGTCAAAAAATATTGATGCTCTTTTTGATTTATAAAAAGTTGTAGACACCTAAAACACATCATGTCGAGGTGACTACTCATATGGGACATGCTATAAGATGATATGGAAGACCTTGGATAGATTCCAAGGTATAGCAATGGTTTTTACCACTCAATTTGGGCACCTTTGCCTAGTTAGTGCTAGCCGTTGTTGAAACCTGTGTACCCTATGTTCTAGACCAATATCATATCCAATATTACACTTCTCTTCGGAGGGTATGACGGTTAATGGGTGAAATTGGGTGAGGATCTGGGAGGACCTATGCTCCCTGCTCGGTTATGGACTTTCGTTGCTGCACTTTGGGGGGATTACGTGACCTAGAGTTCATAGCCAGGTTTTCGAGCTATGAACATATAGGTGAAATCCATTAAACAATTGATAAAATCATCATCATTTTGCAAAACACGACAAGATTTACTTTACTGATACAACAAATTGAAAACACATCAAATAGTCTAGGGCTCATTTTAAAACTATAAAAAGAGATAATCATCATTGTATTCTTTGTGTGTTAATAAAAGTTAAATATAGACATAGGATACACAATGGTGTGAACACGGAGTGGGCAACCCGGGCATAGACTCAAAATTGAAGCCCAAGCTCCACCTAGTGCACATAACAATGTAGAATACCCTCAATTACAAAATCCTCCTAGACGTCATTCAATGAGCATTAGAGGGGATAATTCTACATGAGGGGATTCCATTGAGAATACCCCAATTAGAGGAAGTACTAGACATCCCTCTAGACATAGATCAAATCATGGGACTTCCCAACATGGGGTTTTGCATATGGTAGCATTTATCGTAACCACATTCCACACGGATCCACGGGTTCTATCAAAGAATATGTCATTGAGGGATCCAAGTTGGTAACCCTTCGACTTGTATCTAAGGGAGGCTCACAATCTCCACCATCTGAGTATAAACAGGCTTGAGATCTAGCCATTCAAGGGTAAATAGATAGAATCGCTTCTGAGAATAGTCTCGTACAGACTCCCCATAGGGGTGAACCTACCAATTCCACCATAGATATATACAAAGTGGGAGCTAATGGTATGCCACCTCATGAGCCATGGCATAGAAAATAATTAGATGATCTAGATAGAGTCCTAGGGCATCTAGGATATAAGCCTACACCTCCACCCTCTCAACCTATGAGCATGTGTAGCAGAAGCACCATTAGGACCTCTCAATAACTTAGAGAATGCTCCAAGTGTTCTTGCAATATACATGCTCTTGCATCCCACATGGGGATAGAGTATAGGAGACAGTCTGACATGAATGTCGTCTTTACATATAGAGGCAAGAGTGTGTCAAATTGGTCCATTAGAGGACATACCCATAAAGCCACTCAAATAGAATGCACTCCCCCAAGGCCTCAGACGACCGATCATCTTGATAGGTCTCATAGACTGATATCAGAGCAAAGGCAATAGATTATCTAATATCAATTGGAGGATGTTCGTACAGAGAAATAACACCTCAAAAATGAGAATACTCAAAGGCATATGTTCATAAGATAGAAATTGTATGAACAACGCATGTGTGAACAATACATCCTCAATTAGGAGTGTGTAGAGAGAGGATCGATTGGCTAGCACTGATTTACCTCCTCATAGTGAGATAAGGGAGCATATCTATAGACGAGTGGATTCACAACCTGAGTTACATCCTGAGTACATAGATGCACATACTCGCCATGCAGCTCAACATAGAGATCAGTGTCCAGTGTCCGAACAACATGAGCATAGGTAGTATGAGGAAGAAGTGGGAGAGGAATTAGAAAAATAATATCCATAAATCTCCCAATTCAAGGATGAGGGTGAGCCTAGTCCACCACCTCGACCAAGGAAGAATCTGCCTTTGAAGGTACCTCCAAGGCAATCTCGAGAAAAGGAGTTTCTTTCCTCGCAATTCTATAAGGCCTCAGTAGAGAAGGCCCAAGCCATAGATAAGTAAGGAATGTCTTATAAAAAGCCTACCTTGAACAAAATTCATAATGAACCTTTATGCACGTCAATGCCTATTCCAGCCTATCTGGAGCATTTCAAGATGCCTAGGCTAGAAAAGTTTCAAGGAGAGGAAGACGCATAGGAGCACGTGACTATTTTTCTATATGTGTACTTTTAGATTAAAAGCAATGATGCTTTGCTCCTGTGCACTTTAATCACAACCCTCTCAGGCCTAGCTCAAGAGTGGTTCAACAAATTAAAGAGGCACAACATAACTAGTTTCAAAGAACTAGTTGATGCATTTCTTGAATGCTCCTCCTTCAATGTTAAGAAGAAAGTAAACTTATCCGACCTGGCCACTCTAATGCAACACGATAATGATTCAGTGATGGATTATGGAAAATGATTGAGGAATATGATGGCAAAGCTACCATTCTCCATCCCATCCTATGAATTAACGTGAATGTTCATGAAGAGTTGTCCCAAACACATTTTTTTGTTGCTACAGTTGCATCAATACAAGACATTCAAAGAGTCTTTGGCATAAGCCAAGGTGATTGAGGACATCAAGTTACAATAGGGTAACTTTAAGCTTAGGAATAAGAATGAGGGGCACAAGAAAATCACTAAGAGATAGCATGCCAAGCCTTCCCATGTTAATCAAGTGGTGTTGAACCTCTAGAAAGGAGAAAAATGGTAAAAAAACAAAACTATCAAGCCCAACCTCTGCCTACATAGTACGAGCAGCACAACAACAATTATAAGGGTAAAAATAAAGAACAATACCCACCTCACATATTCACTAGGTTATCAGAGTCCTTGGCTTCTATTTTTTATTATTTAAGTGAGGCAAAGGCTATAAACTTACCTGAAGTCAAGATGATGGATCCTAACCAACCTAAGCCTAAATGATATAAAGATGATTATTATTGCATCTTTCATTGATCAAAATGGTATGACATTGAAGTATGTTGGTCTTTCAAACATCTTATTCAAAATATGATTGAAATAGGTACACTTCTTATGGATAACCCACAGGTGTCTGATAACCAAAATATGGGGATTTACAAAAATCCTCTACCAAATCATGAGGCACCCAAGAATAATGTTGGCCAAGTCAACCAAGTGCAAATTGAACCACCAACCCAAGGGTTCATCAGTATGGTCAATGTTGTCACAGGAAATGTGAGGTATGAACGACCGAATCAACATCTAGCACCTATTAGGGTCCAAGATGCACCTCCTTCAAGGCTAGCCCATTATGTACCTAGCCCACCAACTAGATCGATGGTGACCATCAAAAGTAGGTTGATCCAAAACCTGCAGATAACTCTAGCAAAGTTGTTGATTTATGAGCTAATCTAGTAGTCTCCCAATCATAGTGAGACACTCATGGCAATTTTAAGTTCCATAGAAGTGTATCCTTAGGATCGCTAAGTGTTTACACACTTCATGGAGCATGTGCAATAGTGTCAGGAACCAGTCATTCAATTTCATGACCATGAAGTAAATATGGTTTCCACTATTATATCATACCCACCATTGCATATTATTGCATGTGTGAATCATAAACTGTTCAAGTGGGTTTTGATTGACACGGGGTTGTTGATCAATATCATAACTACCAAGGCATTAACTCACTTGAAGTTACCCAAGATGCATATCATCCCTTCTACCTTCACGTTGAGAGCGTTCAATTATGCATTATGCTCGATGATCGATACTATAGTTTTACCTATTTAGGTAGGACTAAAGATCATCCTAGTGATTTATTATGTAATTGAAGGTGCTATGCAATATAACATACTTCTAGGGAGATCTTGTATCAGAGAGATGCATTGCATCCCTTCTATTTTACACTAGTGTATCAAATACATTCATGATGGACAGGTTCATGTGGTGCCTTCGGATGAAGAACCCTTTAAATATGTGAATCTAGCAGACTTATCAGGGGACTTCATCCTCCCTTAAACACACCTAGATGTGTTACCAACATCACCAATCAAATATCTAGGAGCTAAAGTCAAATAAGTGTGTGTTAGACCTGCAACATCCATATCTCAATGATCAGAGCACACCACAGCTGCTTCTACTAGACCATTTGTGTCTATGATACAATGGGATGATAGGTAGTTGAAAGAAAATGTGGGTGAAAATAAGATAAAGCAAACACCCAAGCCAAATATCATTGAAGCCCCTAGTCCCATGGAAGTAGAATAAATTCAAGGAGAAGTTGAAGAGGTACCTCAGCCTACTTTTCCTACATCTTTAGCAGGGTCATATGCACCGTAGGTGACCATCCATTTGGTTAATCTCATATTAGGGGAATATATAGTGCAGAACGTGATGTTCATGCCTATTATCTAGACTGCATAGAACATGGGCCGATCGTGAGCCCATCGCCTTCCCATAGGGATGATGGAACCATTAAGAGTGTCACCTAACCAAACCAACTTCATCTATGGAGGGCTATACTAGGTTGCATCTCCCACGCCCATGGATGAGGACGATAATGAACCATTCACTGTAAATATTCATTATCTATCTAACCCAGACTATGCCATGCGATACATTGAATGTTACCATTGGCATGGTTATGGTATTGGACTATTCGAGTAGGGGTATAATAGGCCTATAGAACCATAGTATCAGTTACCTACTGATAGGTTTAGTTTGGTATTTTACAATGGAGGACAGTTTGAACACCTCATGGCATATTTAGACCACTTGTACCTCAGTCTGGGGGGTGAAATTTACTTCAATTCTTATTACCCTAATCCTTTTGTGTGTCATAGGGATAACTGGCTAGTGACCTATGTCACTATGGAGCCACCCGAGAGATATCATGTGAACATCTTGGTGGAGACTGGTCTAGAAATTATTCCAAGAGCCAACTTGGATAATCAAAGTCATGGAGCTATCAACAATATTGGTATGCATATTCAGAATCTAGACACAAATATAGACACTGAATCATAAGTTGCTTCTGCGGACGTTCATGTAGTATCCATCATTGAAATTTATGGACCAGACTATGATTATGGAACAAATGATGTTGAGTTATCCTCAAATGACGATCAATTTGAGGATGAAATCGAGTTGGCCTACTTGTACCCTACACTCTTGCATCATATTTTACCTTTGGAATTAATGAACATGAGTGAAGAGCCCTTCAAAAATGAGGATGGCTATCAAGAGATAGCCTACATGGGGCCTCATGTAGAACATCACCTGATTATTTTAGGTAGAGGTGAGGGTCTTTATTATGACAGTGATGATGAGGATGAGATGGAGAGGGCCTATTTAGGACCTCCCTACTTACATTATCGTAATATACCTTATATGGATGAGATGTACAGAGAGATCAATATCTATACTTGCCTTAGGGGAGGGCCATTGAATCTTAATGTGATTTATCATATGGTGTTTCCTGATCCGCCAACGTATGTGGAGATCCTTGAGTGCAGTGATCCCATCTGAGAGTCTATTCATAGATTGGATCTAGATATCCCCATACCCCAGAACCACATCTCAAGGGTGGAAGTTTTTCTAATGTTGAGTCACTTGCACATGGTCCTGGAGACATAATCCATTCCATCAATATGATTTCCATTGATTTTACCACTCCACTCCATAATCCAGCTGATCCGTCCAAATGTTTGCATCTAAATGTAGATGCTATTTATTGGGATCATGTTGATTCACCTCTAGAGCCTAAATATTTCTTCCCTGATGAAGAAATATTGCAACCTTTCCATTTTTCTCTAGGTTGTGCACATGATGTCTATCATGCTGAGTATTCTTTCAATGTGGAACTTATAAACCCAATGGATTACATCCACCTGATCCCTACGCCTCATCATATTGAGGAGGGATCCCATATGTTAGTAGAGGAAACCTTTGAATTGGATATTAGTAATGATCCCACCAATCCAATTAAGGTTAAATTTGGAAAAAGTTTGAATCCTGATGAGAGTGCCAACCTCATCCCTCTACTGAGAGAGAAACCTGCTCTCTTGACTTGGACTTATAAGGATATGTTGATTCTAAATCTAAAATTGGTTACTCATAACCTTTCACTAGATCTATCAAAGAATCCAGTCAAGAAAAAACTCAGGAAGATGCATCCAACAGTAGCCTTAATGGTTAAGTATGAATTGCAAAAGTTTTTGGATGTAGAGTTTGTCATCTCCATCGACTATCCAAAATGGGTATCCAAAATGGTGCCTGTAGGAAAACCTGATGGAAGGATTTGTATCTATATGGATTTTAGATACCTAAATATGGCAACACCAAAGGATTCATTTTCATTGCCAAATATTGATGCTCTTGTAGATGCAATTGTAGGTCATGATATGCTCTCCTTAATGGATGGTTTTTTTTTAATAATCAAATTCAGATTAAACCCAAAGACAGGCATAAAACCACATTTATAATGCTATGGGGAACATTCTATTACAAGGTTATACCATTCGGCCTTAAGAATGTTGGTGCCATATATCATTGGGCTATGACATATATCTTTCCTGACTATATACATAAAATCTTAGAAGATTACATTGATGACTTGATGGTGAAGTCATTATTGCGTTCTAAGCATGCAGAGGTCCTGAGGAAGGTCTTTGATCACTTGATAAAGCATAATGTCAAGTTGAATCCTAAGAAGTGTGTATTTGGCATAACTTCAAGAAAGCTCTTAGGATTCATCATTTCAAAATGAGGCATCAAAGTTGACCCAAAAAAGGTCAAGGCTATTTTAGAAATGCATCCCCCCATAAACATCAAGGAATTAAGAAGCCTTCAAGGCAAAGTAGCATCCATAAAGTGATTTACCACATAGTTATTGGATAAATTTTGACCCATGAATCGACTTCTACACAAGGGGGTCCCATTCAACTGGGATAAGGACTTTCAAGCAGCCTTTGCTGAGATTAAGCAATACCTAGTGACGCCACTAGTGCTAGCCCACTAAGGCCAGATGTGCCATTTTTGCTCTATATATCAACAACCGACTTTACACTAGGAACCATGTTAACCCAAAATAATGTGCAAGACAAAGAACATTCCATATATTATATTAGCCTAACCTTGGTGATTTATGAGCTAGGATATGCATATGTTGAAAAGTTGTGTTTAGCAGTAGTGTTCACTACCAAGAAATTGTGACACTATATGTTGAGTCATACAACGTATGTCATATCAAAACAAAATCCTTTATAGTATATTATGAGCAATACATATCATAATACATGTACTACAAAGTGGATCATGCTACTGATAGAATTCAATTTGGAATTCATTGGCCAAAATTCCATTAAAGTACAAGTCATAGCAGATCAACTAGCTAAGGCGCCTCTCAAAAATATTAGGCCCCTCACCATAGATCTTCTTGATGATGTAGTCTCTACCTTATCAAAAGCACTCAAACCCTATTCTTCGATGGTTTAAAGTGTGAGCAAGGGGGTGCGTAGGAATAGTGTTGTTCACACCACAAGGAGTTCCAATGCCCTTGTCGTTCAAGTTGGAATTTCCTTGCACTAACAACAATGGTGAATATGAAGCCCTAATTTTGGGTCTCCAAACAACTGTCGCCATGAAGATAAAAAGGTTAAATATATTTGGTGATTCCCTTCTCATTATAAACCAAGTTAAGGGATTATTTCAATGTTGATTTCTGATATTGAAATCTTACAAGGATCTCATTGATATTTATCTATCTCAACTAGAATGGTATGACATCAAGGCAATCTCTCATTTGTCCAATATATTTGTAGACACAATGGTATATTTGGGATCTCTAATCCCTCAAAATCCATCTTTTGATTTCACTACCATCCATGTAAAAATATTGTCACATTCTGTTGTGCAGTGCGAAGCATTGGATAAAAAAAATTCAATCAACATGATTCATGTAGAACCAAACCAATAATGGTTCTACATCCATGGTCAGGACTCAAAGGGGTCCTTGTGGGGTTGGATAGATATCACATGGATATCACTTATGATACTCATACGGCTAATGACTATCTTACGCACACCTCTTTTCTCTTAAAACTTCATTAAGGATGCACACACACACTATCTTTTACTTATTGCTTCTCTCTTTCTTTTATCTCTTTCTTATAACACACACACTCACTCACGCTACTTTTTTTTGCTTTGCTTTGCTCATACATATTTTGCACACACCACACCCCTATTAGGTAGTCCTCATTTTTGCAAATCAATCACATCTCTTCACCCCATACAATATAAGCTTCATGGCCACACATGAGGGGCATCCTCCATCTCAGTAATTTATGAGAATACATCCTAGCGGGTACCTCTTCATCTCTAGCCACTAGAAATCACTACCCCCATGATGGGTATCACTCCACATTCAACCATCTTCATGAGCCTAACACCCTTATAGGATAGCTTCATAGCCACAAGTGAGGTACAATATCCATTCATTCATTTGTGAGCATACATCCTTACAAGGTTCTACTCATGTTTTTCTTTCTTTGTGTCTTTCCTTTGTTGACCCTTTTTTGGAGCTTGCTTTCTTCTTACTTCATCGTTCTCTTTTCTTTTGATGTTTATTTCCTTCTTCTCTCTTATTTCTTTCCTTTATTATTTTCATCCACTCACTCGTATATTTCATTTTACATTCATTTTAGGTTGCATGTTAGATTGCATCGTATTAGTAATATTTACTCATTTTTTTCATCTAATTAGGTTTTTTTTTCATTGCATTCATTATGTTTATGATCATCATAAAAAAAGAAGCAATCATGCAAGTCAAATCTAATCCAAATTTGACCCTTTCTTCCTCTTCCTACATGGTGAAAATAAGTTTATTTTCACCCTCCCCTCCTTTTTATCTCTTTTGTTTATGTTTTTTTCCTTGTCTCTATCTATTTGCTCTCTTTCTTCTATGTCAACCTTTTCACATTTCCCCAGGAATATTTCATTCCTTTTGAAACTCGAGGGAGCATCTTGGCCTAAGAGGCATTAAAGTCTATAATGCCTCGTTTTGCATGTAAATTTTCAAAATTTCTAGAGTGGCACCATTTTTGCACCACCCCTTTATTTTAAACCAACTACCTCTTTTTGCGTTTACCATCTCTTGCCCATATGTGTCTACATATTTCTTCGACACATTTATTAGGACATAAATACATCAAAGAGGAGTCAAAATGTAGACATGGAAAATCAACCCACCAAAGTGAGTCCTTCTTCCTAGAACCCTTGGGAGGATCCTCAAACTTTTCCAAGCACAATTTTAGGCTTCTCTTCTTCTCCTTTATTTTTTTCCTAGTTTTGTCAAAATCATGGTCAACCCTTATAGGGCATGATTTTGGCAAGTTAGGTTTTTCTCTTAGAAAATCCTATTTTTGGGCCAATCCTCAGGATGTCAACCCTCCCTTAGGTTTTCCCACTCTTTTGCCCTCCAAACCTCTTATAAATAGAGGGTTTGGATCCTCTTTTTCTCCTAAGAAGTTTTCTCTAGATATTTTCCTAAGCAATTTTTGAGAAGTGTGATTTCAAGTGCTCTTTATTTTGGCAAGCAAGTCTTATAATAAGAGCAAGTTTCTTCTGGTGTTCTTCTATTGCTCTATTATTGATTTGTTGATCTTGGTGGACAAGTGTGGGATCCTTAAGGAGGAATCTACCATTTTTTTGAGGACTTCATCATTTTTTCTATTCTTTCACTACCACCAGGTTTATTCTTTCATTGTTCTAAAGTCATTTGTTCTACATTTTGTATTGAAATCCACATTCTATTGTCATTTTTGCACTTCTATACCAGAATTGCAATTGCCCCTTACAGGGTGTGATTTTGACAAAACCCAAAATTGAAATCACCCCTTATGGGGCATAATTTTGGTTTCACCTAGTTTGAAAGTAATTTTTCACTCCCAAACCCTCATTTTCACTTGCATGTTGCATTTAGACGATTGCACTATTATCTACATTTCATTTTTCCAATTGTTTTATTTCATTTCGTCTTGTCTTGTTTGTTTCCAAAAAGGTCAATAATCAATTTTACTTTTGAATGGTCAGCTAAAATGACAAATTACACTTGACTGTTGCACCTCCAAGCTCAATATTACAATGGCCTAAGTAGGCCCCCAAAAATTGATCAAATTCATCACATCATCTCATGACTCCCCTTTGCACATCTTTGTACTCCTATTATGACTCAATCAATACATTTTTTATGAAATAGTTTTACAAGTGTTGAAGTTGCTTGGATATTTTAGACGTAAGTAAAATTTGAGGTCAATTACCAGATTAGATAAGTGTTATAATTTAATATCTTATATTATTTGTTGTTTTATTTATGCCTATTTTTTTTCAAAATCTAGATATTAAACAAAAGAGAAAATATTTTGATCATATTCTAGGCATTTGAAAGAAAAAAGGTATATAGTTTGCATTCTAGGGTTAATTTTGTTTGTGCATTCTCTTTAAAAGCCTTCTAAAAAGAAAGGATCTATTTTTCAAGTTAGGGTTTAGTCATAACTAAAAATTAAGAATCATTCTAGGGTTAGTCCTTGCTTGCTTGCATTATTATTTGTCTTGCATTTTCCTTTCATTTCTTAGTTTAGAATATAGAAAAACTAAACATAGGTGATTGCAAATATGCCTTTCATGATACAGATGATACATGTCCCTTGTATTTAGCCATATTGAATGCCTATACCAATGTTAAATTTTTCTTAAGCTCCCTATGGTAATTGTAAATTTTTTTGCAAGGGTGCTTGTTACATGTTCCTACTTAGAGATAAACTAGTACAACCACTGTGTTTTTATTATTTGTCACTTTGAGTGGTTTATGGTACAATCACAAGCAATGTCCATTCACCACTAGTTTTTGCCTTGAGTCATTACTAGAAAAAAGTCATACAACACCATTATCAAATAATTCTTCTATCTCATATGGTCCTAGCCAACGAGTTTGTAAATTACTAAAAAAATAATAGTACCAAGAATAAAAAGCAATGCCTAATTTCCCTATTTGTACTTGCTACTCTTAATTTGACTATTATGCCACATCTTCATTTGTTATTGAATAATATTTTTTTGATGAAGTGCTTCTAATTGTAGCTCATCCAATACGTTCAGTTGTAAAATTCTTTTTTGTTGTACTTTCAACAACTCAATACCCACTTCCAAAGTCGTATGAAGTGTTAGTAATTAAAACTATATAGGAATGATAGGTTTCTTACCATAAACCAATTCATACTATGTGAACCCTATTGTAAATTTCCATGTGGTTTTATAGGCCCACACAAATTCTACCGACTTTTTCATCTAATATTTCATATGAGAAGCCATTTTTTGTTAGTGTATTCTCTAATTTTGTATTATTGACCTCTACCTAACCATTTTCTTGGGGATGATATGGTGATGAATTTTTGTGCTTAGTTTGATAAAATTTAGTAAATATTAATATTACCTTAGACACAAATTATGGAACTTTATTTCAAACAATAAAACTAGGGCACCAAACCACTAAACATTTTGACTATACAAAAAATCAACTAATTTTTCTTCACAAGTGTGTTTAAAAGCATGTACCTTGGCCCAAATTGTCATATAATCTATGCACACCAAGATGTGTTGTTTTCCTTGATAAGGTGGATCAATGGTTCCAATGAATTCCAATATCTACCTTTGAAATGGTTCCAAAACAACTTGAGATTATAGGGGTATTTCATTTGATGTAGTTGGTTTTACCATTTATTAGAATGGATCATAATGGCACGCGTACATTTTCACATTATGATGAAGTGATGACCAATTATATCCTACACCCAAAACTTTTTTAATGGTACATTTTATTGAATAATGCCCTCTTACCAACTCACCATAACATGAATGAAGGATGTTCTACGTTTTATCTTGCTGAACACACTTGCATAGAATATGGTCAGGTTCACACTTAAATAATAAACCATTAATCCATTCAAAATATGAACTTTGTCTAATTAATTTTTTTTCTTTGTAAGTAAAATGGGGAGGAACCTAGGTTCAAGGGTTTGGTTGAATGGTAAAGTGCTTCATTTGGTGTGTCTAACCTTGACTCAAATTTCAAGATCTCATAGTACCAAAGGGGCATCGTGCCACCACCATAGGCTATGTTAAAAATTTTACCCAACAAATCTAGAGGTTATAGTGGCAGCAAAGGAACAAGATTCTTACCCACAAAGAGGAGATGAAAAACGTAACAAGTTATCAATTCCTCTAATATACACCAAAAAAGAAAAAATGAGGAACCTTATTTGTTGCCTTTATTAGCAATATCATAAAACCATAGCAATTGTGCTAATATTGCAAAGAAATGCTCATACAGAAAGGAATCCCTGATTAGCTCTACTTCACCTATAATATTCAATCTTGATAAGAAATCAGCTACCACATTAGCTTTACCTGGTTTATCAACAATGGTAATATAAAATTTTTGTAGTAGTAATAACCATATTATGATTCAAACCACTAGCCATAGGTTTGTTCATAAGATATTTTATTGTTGTGTTATCAGTGTGAACAAACACTTGATACCCAGTAATATAGTGGTAAAATTTGTTGATAGTGTATATACTACTAACAAGAATTATTTTTTAGTGGTGATGTAATTCCTTTAAACTCCTATCAAGTATTTGTTAATATAGTAGATAGCATAATGTTTACCATCCTCTACTTGTCCTAAGTCTACACCCACTATAGTATTTTATGTGTCAACTTGAATGTGGAATGGAATTTTCTAATTTGGTTCCCATAGCACAGTGGATTGGTAAGTTTTTCTTTCAATTTCTCAAATGCATTTTGATATTTTATCCATATAAATTTAGTGTATTTAGCTATAAAACATACATAGAAGTTGTGATTTTACTAAATTCTTTGATGAAACGATGATAAAAGCCAATGTTTCAAAAAAACTCCTAACATTTGTTTGATTTTTTAGAGGTAAATTTTTAATGATCTCAATTTTCTTTGCATCTACTCATATTCTTGTAGATGAAAAATGGTGTCCATGCATGATACCTTCATCCATCATGATCAATCATTTTTCAATATTTAGGGCCAAATTATAATTTTTGCAATAGGTAAACACTTTATCAAGGTTATCAAGGGTATCATCAAAAGTCTCACCAACCCAGGTGTTGTAGGTGAGTTGGAGAGGAGAGGGCAATCCTCCAAGGGAGGTCCCAGGTTCAAATCTCCACCCTACCAAAAAGCTGAATTGGATATCCAAAATCCAATTGATATTGTTGGTGCGGGCAGGGTCGGGTGCGACCCCGGGTGACTTTGACGGTGTAGAACCCCCTGTTCGTGGTCTCTTAGACCAAAGCGGACCCGAAAAGGGTTTTTCGCTTAAAAAAAAAAAAAAATTCTCACCACATATTATGAAGTCATCCATATAAATTTTGATGCATTCATTTGCCAAATAAAAATAACAAGAATAGCTCATTGGAAAGTTGTTGGAGCATTACATAGTCCAAAAGGTAAAACTCGTGTTAGGTACCTTGAGATAGGAATGTGGAGAAATAAAATAATATTGTATTATGGCATGGGTCACACATAAAATTATAACAATAATTAGCATAGTGCCATATTATAATATTATGCACTTTTTAACTCATGGAAGGTGAACCATCATATTCTTGTATAAAGATATCTATCCCCAATTGTAAAAGGAATTCATATGAAGTATTCTTGGTAGGAGTCTTGGCTTGTGGAGTTGTGATTCCTTCCTTAAGGAGTTTTCTTTGTGTTACCCTATCTCAAGGGTATTATCTATCTCTATTTTATTATGTGGATTGTTATTGTGAAATTTATTTGTGGATGCATGTTTGATATTTCTACATATTGGTGAATGATTTTTTGTTAATGAGAAGAGAGGTTCATAACAATTGGTATCAGGACATTTGTGAATGATTTATTATTAATGAGAAGAGATGTTTATAACATTTTGTATTATATTAGTGATTATTGTAAAGTGGGGTTGTTTTTATAAATCTAGGGCACATTTTTTTAGAAAAACATATCATGTCTTGTAGGGGCTATATATTTTTATTTAGTTGCCATTTTTTTAAATATTTTTGTTCCAACATGTAGATCATTTTGAATACTATAAAAAAATTGCTCATTTGTTAACTTCTGATAAGTATTGAGAAAAGTATGGTTGTTTGAAGTTGATATATTTGTGTTGTTTTTTGGCTACGCAATTTATTTTCAAAAGAAAAAAACATATTAATTTTTTTAGTAGTTATTTCTAGGATATTTTTACACCTGCATGTAGATTATTTTGATTACTATAAAAATAACTGCTCATTCATTAAATTTTGATACGTATTGAGAATTTATAGGTGTTTAAATTTAGGATTTTGATGTTATTTTTGGGCTGCACAAAAAATTCATGCAAAGGGAAAAATCATCTCTCAATCTAGGTAAGCAAATTGGTTGATGTTTCTTTTGTTTGAAAAAAATTGCAGATTTAATTGTTTGAAAAAAGGGAGTAGATAATATTTGAGATATTTTGATTATTTAAAACCCTAACTACTTCAGAGAAAAAAAATAGGTTGAGGTCATGGAGTTGCCAAAATTCTCTAGAGAAGATGATATTGATGCTAGGGAATGGTGGAAATTTTTTAAGTCTTTAAATTCTTCTAAATTTTTATGGAGATGTAAGATTTGTAATTCCTTGCAAGGGGAAGTTTTATCTTGGTATTTCAACTTTGGTTGTCCCCATAATTATATATATAATGGGAAGAATTTAAAGTTGTATTTTTAAGTAAACAGGGATTTGAGAAAAAAATTAATAAGTGAAGTACATATTTGGTGTCAAAGAAGCCAAATTGTGATAAAAAAAAAATGTTTGAGTTTAAAAAAACTATATTTCAAGTTTTTGGCTGCATTCATAAGGAAAAGGTTGTTATTTCTATAAACCCTAGCAGCCCATGTAATTGTATTAATATTGTTTTGGCTAAAAAGTTATAGGTTTATACCCCAATGATAGTGAAGGGGTAAGTAATAGTACGACAACTCCTATGTTCCATGATTAAGAATTGTTCGAATTACTATGTACATGGGAAGGTGAAGATAGGATAGATAGATAATAGTGGATATTAGCATAACGAGTTGGTGGAGCTATAGGAATTTATAATTTCCATTAGAAATGAAGACCTATTGAATGTGGTTTTGAGGGAATATGCAATATACAAGGAAAATAAACTGATGGTTTTGTCTTATTGCAGTTTTGAGGAGTCCTACTATGATATGTTGTTTAGTTATTTGGTGTAGCAATATTTTTCTGTGCATTTTTTTCTATTCTCTAATTGGGCATTTAGCCTTCATGGGATTATAGGCATGTATATCTAGAGGTACTTCCAAGCTATGACCCATGTATGGAAGGCCTCACAACTGTGTAATCTAGTTTTTATTTAATAAATTTTAGTCACTTTTCATAAAAAAAATGGTAGGTTTAGAAATTTAAGGACACAAATCTTGAGGGTAAGAATGTTCAGTTATTTTAGAATTTGAAGATTATGATGAATAAATATGTCTTACACTTTTTATACCATTTAGAGTGATGATATGGATATTGTTTTAGGTTATCCTTGGCTGTATTCCTTAGGTACTATTAACATTATTCTGCAAAAGAAGATTATGAAGATGTGGTACAAGAAAAATAAAATAACTCTACAAGATATTTCTCAGTAAGGACCCAAGGAAAAATAGAGAGTGCTTGCAAGAAAATAAATTGAAGAACAAAAATAACTTGATATAGAATACAAGAAAGTAGTAATAGCAAATTCTATGAAAGAAGAAACAACAACAAAGTTTGTAGATGTATAGAGTTGCAAGTTTACTACAATGGTAAGGGCTTTGGCCTTTATTTAAGAAGTCTAAAGTTCAAACCCCACTTAGTATGAGAAGATTGGGACCCCTCATAAAAACCTATGTAAACTCCTTGAAAAATATAAAATTAAAATTAAATTTAGTTAATAATATTAACTAAAGTCCCTATGGGGATGGCATAATGGTTTGTGATTTGGATTTTCTTTGGGAGGTCCAAGGTTCAAACCATGGCATTTGGTTGTGTGTTAATTTCCTATTGATAAGTGTAGCTCTCAGCTTTATGAGGGGTTGTGGCTAGGAGACTTCTCAACCCTATGCATCAATATTATGGGTTTATCATACTACCCATTTATAATGGGAAGGTTCAGGCTAAAGGAGCCACAACATGAGGATTAGATATAGCATGGAAGGCTTGGGTTGAAGGAGCTACAGCATGAGGCTAAGATGCTATATGGAAGGTTTGGGTTGAATAAGTGATAACGTAAGGCTAAGATGTTAGGTGGATGGTTGGGGCTAAAGGAGCCACAACATGAGGCTGAGATGTTGGGTGGAAGGCTTGGGCTGAAGGAGCCATAGTATGAGGCTAGGATCTTGGGTGGAAGGCTTGGGCTAAAGGAGCTACAACATGAGGTTGAGATGTTGGGTGGAAGGCTTGGGCTAAAGGAGCCACAACATGAGGCTAAGATGTTGGGTGGAAGGCTAGGGTTGAAGGAGTCACAACATGAGGTTGAGATGCTAGGTGGAAGGTTGGGGTTAAAGGAACCACAACATGATACTAATATATTGGGTGAAATGATTAGGTTGAAGGAGCTACAACATAAGGCTAATATGTTGGGTGGAAGGCTAGGGATGGATTTGCATCAGAAGGTTGAGATGTTGGGTCATTTATAAAGTTTATGTGGCTTTGTTTTCTTCTTTTGTGTGTTTTTGGGGTTAGAACCAATAGGGATTGGGGGTGTTATCATCCCAATTTTAGGGATTTCAAGATTTTTTGTCCTAGTTATTTGCCAAGTGAGTATTACCCTTGATATTTCTATGGTAATGCTCATGGTTCCTAGGGCTGTAATTTTAGTTTCTAGCTTGTTGGGCTTTGATGGTTCATGTTGGTTTTGATTGATGCTAGTGATCTTGCTAGTATTCAAGGTGTTGATCTAGTGGATTTTTGCTTTACCTTGCCTTAGGGGTCCTATTGTAGATCTAGGGCTTATCCAAATCTTGCAAGTGTGGGGTCCTTTAGTGGGTCCTGAGTAAAATATGGTTTTGGATTTTATTTTTCTTGGGATGGGGGGGTTTTGAGTCTCCTCATTTATTACAAGTTCTAAATTATTTTAGGAGAAGGTTCTATGGGTCTTCTCTCAAGATCTCTTCCTTGGATTTTTGGAGTCTTTTGGTTGCTATAGTACAGGATTCTCTAGCTAGTTTTGTTTTAGTCCTAAATCCCTGGCTCCTATTGGTTTCTTGCTATAGTTTTGGTGTTTAGTAACAAGTTTTTAGGATTTCAGTTTCTAGATTGGTCCTAGCTCTTTTTTCTCTAATTTGAGGATTTGGGATTCAATATTGTTTCTTGTTATTTCTATTTGTAAGATTTGTGTGCATGTTTCTAGAGGTCATTGTTTCCAAAATTAGGGTTCCTATTTTGGGCAGGAATATATTTAATATAATTTTTTATTCAAGTTTGATTGCTCTTGGTTCTAGATCTCTGCTTTTCATTTTGGGTAGGAATGTTTTAAATTAGATTCCCTATTGTAGATTGTGTGTCTATTGTTGGAGATCTACATTTTTAGATTTAGGGTCCCTGATGGATGAGAAATTATTTAATTTACCTTTTGATTCAAATTCAAGCATTCTTGGTTTCCAAATGCTGCTTCCTATTTCAGGTAAGAAATATTTGATTTTGAATTCTAGTTGCAAGTTGGTTGCTTACTACAAGAGATCAGAGTTTCCTAAAATAAATTTCTTTTTGGGTGGGAAGATATTTATTTTTATTTTTGATTAAAACTTGAGAACTATTGTTTGGGTAAGATATTCTTAAATTTGATTTTTAAATAAAATCTTAGCACTCTTGGTTCTATTTGGGTGGGAACTAAATGTTCCCACCTCTCTACTTTGTTTGTCCTTGTGTTTGGTGGGATCTAGTTCTTTGGATCTCTTGGTTTTATTAGATCCCCTAGATCCTAATTTTTCTTGGGATTTGGCATTGTTTCCCTTGGGGGGTTTTGTCCCTTTTGTGATCCACTTTGATACTCATTGAATACTTGTGTGGCTTTGTAAAGGTTTGGGAACCTTTTCAAAACCCCTTTGTAAAATTTTTGGGGACCCTTTCAAAATCCCTTCTTAATACCTTATCAAAAAAACAAAGTTTGTAGAAATAACAGTAGCAAATTCCAAGGAAGCTTTGAAAGAATAGCATAAGGACACACCAAATGAAGGGCACATAAAAAATAATGTGTAGAAGAATGTAAAATAGTGGAGTAAAATATTTAAGAGTCAAAGGTAATAGGACCATAGGCTAGGGTTGCAACATATTGTCATCCACACCACCTAGAGTGACAACAATCTTGGAGTCATGGCCTAGGGCAATAATATTATGGTTCTACATGGAGTTAGATGGGCACCAAGTATGCAATGTTTGGAAAAGAAAGCATAGTGATTTTAGTTTTCAAAGTGGTGTAGTAGCATCAAAGAACAAATGGAAGCAACACAGATCCCACAAAATAGTTATGGATGTTCGTATGGCATGAAGAAAGCTTGGTATCAACATAAACCATCACCAACCAATATTTCTCTAGGATGGATGGATAACCAATATTGGTACCAATTATTAACATTGCCTAGAAAATTCTATTATTTAGTTTCTTCTAATGTTTCGAGGACAAAAAATTTTGTAAGGGGGATGGAATTTTAGGTACCTAGGGATAGGAATGTGGGAAAATAAAATAATATTATATTATGGCATGGATCACACATAAATTATAACAATTATTAGCATAGTTTCATATTATAATATTATGCACTTTGTAACTCATGGAAGGTGAACCATCATATGTGTGACCTTCTAACTCATGGAAGATTAATCAACACATTCTTATATAAAGAGATATGTATCCCCAATTGTAAAAGGAATTTTTATGAAGTATTCTTGGTAGGAATCTTGGCTTGTGGAGATAGAGATCTTATGGAGTGATTCCTTCCTTAAGGAGTATTATTGGTATTGTCCTACCTCAAGGGTATTACATAGATTGTGTAGATTATTCTTGTGGAATTTATTTGTGGATGCATGCTTGATATTTATGCATATTGGTGAATGATTTATTGTTAATGAGTAGATAGGTTCATAACAACTTGATAAGAAAAAAATACCCCTTGGATAGGTGAAAGTTATTTTCTCTTGGTCCTCTAGTGCTACCTTTGATTGTACCCAATAAACCCATCAAGAAAACAAAAATATTTCTTCCCAATAAATATGTCTATTACTTGATCAATAAATGGTAATGGAAAGTGTTATTTCATGTGGATTTGTTAAGATTGTGATAATCAACACATATGTGCATCTCTCCATTTTTATTAGGGATGATAACTAGCGGGGAAACCCACTAACTATCTAAGATAAGATAGATAAATCATGCTTCTAATATTTTTTTATTTTTTTCGTGATGATATCATGTGAGGTAGGATTCAATATCCTTTGTGGTTTTCAAATAGGCTTAACATCATGAGATTAGATGTGACAAGTTACAAGTACATATATTAGAATGGATTCCTATCATATCACAATATTCCCATGCAAAGGCATTGGGATGTGTTAGGATCCTATATTCTAACCCTCATTATTAGTAATAATAATTTAATGAATTTAATATACTAAGGTTAGTAAAGTTAATAATATAATAATTAATTATAATTAATTATTATATTATTAAGGTTAAGTTAGATAGTCATAATAATTAAATATCTTAATTATTATGAATCGTCATGATGAAGTGACATAGGGTTAGGGTATATATATATTATTGTCCAATAATTCATTTGAAGGCATCCATGATGAAATAATATAAAACATATATTATTTTAAAACCATTGGAGGGGTCCCCTTGAAAGCACGAGATTCCGGGCAAAGGAAACACTAGTTATGCAACATAAGACGAAAATGTAACGCTTTGATCCTATGCACTAAAACAGAGAAAGGAGACAACTTGGAAACGAAAGACAAGATGTAAAGAAATCACAGCCCTCTTTATTCAAATATCTTATCCTCGGTTACATAGACGTCTCCTCCCCTTTTGGGGGCTAGGAGCGTTAAATTTGTCTTCATTACAATGTGTGACCTAGTCTTCCTCTTCCCGCGTGCCCACGATTGCAATGGGCGGGCCAAGATGTTGCCGTCGCTGATGTGGATAAGTTCTTCACCTCTGATTGCTTTTCCTGCAGTCAAAGAAACAATGAAAATGTCAGTAGCACCTGCTACAAATGAAAGGGGTTCGTTCTCTAAAATCAACGAAATATGCATGTAAACATCTGCCTGAAACAGTAAATACAGTGAGTCCAAATGGCTTGAAAACTTGACAGAAGACAGAAAATGTTACCAAAAGGCCATTGCCCCCTGAGACAGCCGGCCAATCTGCTTTCACCTGGTAATCGTCCCCTGGTAAGGACGATTGCTACTATTAATCGTCCCCCGGCAGGACGATTGCTGCTGTTAATCGTCCCCTGCAGGGACGATTGATACTGTGTTGAAGAAGCTGACCTGCCATTGCTCCAATGTCGATTCTCGAGACCTGCAAAATGCCTGCAAACAAGGGGGTTATGTAATTGGGGCCATTTTGGGACGACCCAGATGGTCGGATTCTCCCAATTTGGCCTCCATCACCGAGAAATTGGACGTTGTTACCTGCAAGTCAGTGGGACAACCAAAATAACAAAAGCATGATAATATTCGATGAAAACCTTTTGAAATCAAGATTCAAGATTCTGAACTATTGAACAATAGAGAATAACATGGAATATGAACAAATGACAGAAAATGAACTACAACTAAATCCAAAAGGTGCGGGGTGCCCAAGTGGGCAGCCCACCGATGGAACTTGATTTTGGCACCAATCCACTTGGGATGGGCCCAAAATCTCTTAGGAGTGGGGGGTCTACGAATTGGTTGGTTCAGGTGTCCATGTGTTGGAATTGGGTCGGATTCAAGCTTCCAAAAGCCAACCAACAACCTCCCTTGCAAAAGAGATTGGTGGATGTGGGAAGATGAATCAAAGGGGATGCAAGTGGGTCTCCAATTCGGCAGCGCTTCGTTGCTTGAAAACTCCTTCCACCTCCTCCCTTTGGGTGAGAAAAGTCTCACCTTTTATAGACCCAAGGGGTCTCTTTTGGGAAGGAAGCACAAACGCCATGTGTTGGTCATAGGCGCCATGTGGCAGTCATGTCTCCTCATGAGGGAGGGGAGTCCTCCATTGACTTGTGTTTTCATAATTGCTTCTTGTGACGAGTCCTCTAACGGCCCTTCTGTCCACCTACACACGCGTGCAAGGCGAGAGTCATCAACTGACTGTTTCGGGCTGCCACTTGGCATCGTTTGTCGTTTTGCCCGTTAAACTTGGTAATCGTCCCTGGGTGGGACGATTACAACAATCGTCCCTGGGTGAGACGATTGCAAGTTAGTAATCGTCCCTGGGTGAGACGAGTACTGGGCAAAGTGTCTAAATGTACCAAATTGCTTCCTGACCTTACAAAATTGCTATGGAAGTGGTTAGGACCACTGTTTGACCTCCGAGGGCTGCCCTGGGGGCTGTGTTTGTCAAAGCGATCAGTGTTTGCAGTCACATAATCGGATTGGTGCTGTTTTGGTGTCTACAGATGCCCCTTTTTGGGAAGCAGCTGCGGGTGACGCGATGTTGAGCAAAAATAGATAACCAAAGCACTAATGATTAGGGTTTCTTGGTAACCTAACCAACTTTTGATGCCCCAAGTATGGAAAGGGCATGCATTCTTGAATCCTTGCTTCGTACGAGCTAAGGAATTTGATTTCAAGTGTTAACCTGTTTTGGTGAGGTGTGACTTGAACTTAGACATTGATCGAGTCATGAATAGGCGAAGGGCATTTTTACCTCAGGGGAACCTTGTATTCATGATTCACGAAATGCCAAGTGTTTGATTGATTTGATTGTTGCTTGTTTACTTCCCCAAGCAGGAGCGTGATTGTCTTTGTCAATGATTCTTTGAATGCATGTCCTTTTCCTTAATTGGGTATGTGATTGTTGGTTGGTGACTAAGTGTGACTACCCCCTCAAGCGACGAATCGATGAGGGAATGACCTTCGTGAGAGAAGTGACGAGTCGCTTGACCCAAGATGACTTGTGCAAGGGTGCCTTTAGAGGGTTTACCGTTAAGCATGTGCAATTTTTCCAACATATGGACCTATTTTTGGTGGGTGTTAACCCTTTTGGTGATGTCATAATGAGGTGAAATCATCGAAAACCTATCTTCCCGTGGAGCGGTCCGGCTATGATAGCCTTCTTGGGGAATTAGGAGAGTGATAATTTGAACCTCGACATCTATTTTTCTATGCCAAGAGGTTAAGTGCAAAAGCACTTGTTTTGGCAATGTTTATTGCTTTTTGTTTTTGTGTTGCATTTATTTGTTGTTTTTGTTGTTTTGATTTTCTTTGATCTTGTGCATGATGGTTGATGAATATGGATGTATTATGTTGATTTATTTTGATGGATGCATATGCTATGATGAATGCAAATGTTTTTGATTTATATGTGATATGCAGAGATGAAATGGATGAATGGGATTTGTGATGTTTGGCTATGGCACCATAGATTGTTTAGAACTCTGTTATTTTGTTTTTAGGCGATTGTTGTGATGCATGAATTTGTATGTATACATGTGGTTTTTTTTTTTTTTTTTTTTGTATTTTCTGATGGTATTGCAAAGACGAAAAGTAGCGCAGTTGGTTTAGAAATGTAGCTAAGTTTTTCTGAGACTCAGACAGTTCTAGCTCTCTAGCCACGACTGTACTTTATCTTACATGATTTTTGAACAAGGTATGAATCAGACCTATTTTTGACCAAGCTATTTCACATCCCTGTGTGTGCAATTGAGTTCATTTATGTGGTATTTATCAGGATACCGCCAGTGCCAGATGGGCTTTCAACCGAACCCGTGTCGAGGATCACCTAACTAGCTCCACTAACTCCTTTGTTATGTTTAGTTAGATTAATCCGCGATGTTTTCTAGGATGTCATAAGCTAGCTTATCCACATGCAAACATTGATCTGTACGCAAGTTAATGTGCCAGATATATCGTCATGCGAGAAGACCTTTAGAATCTTGAGAGTTCCAGGGATTCAAGTTCAACTCCCTTCTTTTCTTCAATTGTAATAGGATACTTGCTCGTTTGTAGTGATAAGATCATTGTTTATTTTGATTTGTTTTTTTTTTCTTTTTTTTTTTTTTTTGAGCAAGGGATTGGAGTGATAAAAATCACTGTTTCTTAGTGCATTTTGATGTGTGCACTGTAGGATGTCAAATCTTGATGTTTTGACGTTTTGCAAATTTTTTGATTTTTTTTGCAACTATTGAGAATTAGGGATTTTTGGGAATTGGGTAGGGGTGATGCTTGTCCTTTTGCCAACTCTCAGCATTCTTTGGGTCATCCGCACAGGGGGATGAGCAAGATAACCGTTTCGCTTATGGTGACCTAGATTACTGTGCAGGTTTCATCTTTCTTTCACATAACTCTGGAATTGTTAATGTGTTTAGTTTGTGTTGGGATGTTACGTATCAAGGTGTATTTCAAGTATGACTCTACCTTCGTAAAATCTGTTCGACTTGATACATTACATGGCTAAAGAGGAAAATTTTGGCTGAACTACGAAAACTCGTGATACATTAAAAGACCACTGACTCTAGTGTGGTGGAAGCAATGCATGGTGTGTTTGTTGTTTTTATGAAATGGAACAGTGGGGAACAAGATGGACTATCAGAGCTACTACAACCTATGGTGCCTTTGACCTACACGACCACAAATATGCATGTATGAATGCAATGCTTAATGCAGCTACATATTTTTGTATTTTCGATGAATTGAGTTTGGTGAGTATGAAGATGAGATGTGAGAAAACTCTCAATTGATGAATTTGAGAATGCGTAGAAATGAGATGCAAATTTTTGTTGTTTTTGATGTATTTTGTTGTTTTTGAAATTTTTTGATTTTTGACCAGGCGATTACGATAATCGTTGGAGCTTTTTGGGTTTTGACCAAGTGATTGCGATAATCCTTGGAGCTTTTGGGTTTGACCAAGTGATTGCGATAATCCTTGGAGCTTTTGGGTTGACCAAGTGATTGTGATAATCCTTGGAGCTTTTGGGATTGACCAAGAGATTGCGATAATCCTTGGAGCTTTTGGATTGACCAAGCGATTGCGATAATCCTTGGAGCCTTTTGGATTGACCAAGAGATTGCGATAATCCTTGGAGCTTTTGGTTGACGTGATTGTTTTTGCTTTGTGGGACCAAGAGATTGGATAATCCTTGGAGCTTTTTGGATAAAGAGATTGGATAATCCTTGGAGCTTTTTGACCAAGAGATTGCGATAATCCTTGGAGCTTTTGGATTTGACCAAGAGATTGCGATAATCCTTGGAGCTTTTGGTGACAGAGATTGATAATCCTTGGAGCTTTTTGGATTGACCAAGAGATTGCGATAATCCTTGGAGCTTTTTGGATTTGACCAAGAGATTGCGATAATCCTTGGAGCTTTTTGGATTTGACCAAGAGATTGTGATAATCCTTGGAGCTTTTTGGGTGACCAAGAGATTGCGATAATCCTTGGAGCTTTTTGGATTTGACCAAGAGATTGCGATAATCCTTGGAGCTTTTTTTTTGGGATATGGCTTTCTTAGATATGAAATGGTCGCAAGTGACTGATATTCAAGGGTTCTGTTTCCTTGATACCATCAAGAGAAGCTAGCCGGTATGTCCCGGGTCCTATTTTGCTATCAATGACATAAGGACCTAACCAATTTGCCATGAATTTATCCCTCAGGTGGGGCGGCAAATTAGAATTCTGTTGGTTTTCCTTCAAAACCAAATCACCAACCCGAAAGTCCCTTAGGTGAACCTTCATGTTGTAAGCTTTCTTAAGTCGCTCTTGATAGATACGTAAGTGCTCAAGAGCATTAACGTGTCGTTCGTCAAGCAACGTAAGTTGGTCTAACCGGGCCTGCCGTGCAGTGTCATCATCGATGAATTCCTGCATTGATATGCGCGAGGGAAGGAATTTCCAACTCGAGAGGCATTACTGCCTCTGAGCCATACACTAGTGAAAACGGAGTTGCCCCAGTTGGCGTCCGAATGCTAGTGCGATAAGCCCAAAGTGCAAGTGGGATTTGTATGTGCCAATCCTTATGACTGTCTGCGATGGTCTTTTTAAGGATGGCAACTAGTGTCTTGTTTGATGCCTCTGCTTGCCCATTTGCTTGCGGATAATAGGGTGTTGAAAAGTTGTGCTGAATTTTGTACTTTGTGGTCAAAGCACGCACGTCTTTGTTCTTGAATGATGGCCCATTATCCGAGATTATTTTGGATGGAATACCAAAACGACATATGATGTGATGCAAGATGAACTCCGCAATGCGGGGTCCTGTCGTAGAGGTTAACGGAATTGCTTCCACCCATTTGGTAAAGTATTATGTGGCCGTTATGATAAACGTGTGACGGCCTGACGATGCAGGGGAGATCTTTCTGATTAGATCGAGGCCCCACTTGCAAAAATGGCCAAGCGGATCGGGTATGCTGTAAGGCCTGGGAAGGTACGTGCATCAGATTGGCATGATGTTGACATTTTATGCACCTCTTGACATACGCGCAACAATCTTGCTCTAAAGATGGCCAATAATAGCCCATGCGAAGAATGCGCTTTGCAATGGCCATACCACTAAAGTGGCCGCCACATGTACCATCATGCGCTTGGGCGACTGCCCAAGTGGACTCTTGTTGGTCCAAGCAACGAAGGAGAATTCCGTCATAGCTGCGACGATACAAAATGTCTCCTATCAAGACATATTTTGCCGCTTTCTGTTTGAATGTCCGTTTTGCGGCATGCGTCAATCCAAAGGGAAGATTACCTAACTTGAGGTAGTCTCTGATTGGTAAATACCAGTCCTGTTGATCGGAAACCTCGACAGTATGAACAACCAATCCCTTTTGAAGTTCTTCCCTATCAAGTGCTGATTGGGATAAAACTTGTAAGAATAGCGTTGTGTTGCTATCAATGGGAGTGGGGGAAAATAAGGACCCCCAGTTGGCACGTTTCAGACTATCTCGGATTCGAAAGAACTTATCCGAGGATGGTTCGATCTGGATCATGTGGATTCCTGGCGTCAAGTCTGAGCTTGCACGCTCCATCGCGGATTGCGATAATGTTTTGACTTGAATAGTTGTCATGTCACCGAAAAGGTCTTGCGGGATTAGTGACCCCAAGGAGGCCATTGTGTCCGCAAAATGATTCGATGATCGAGGGAGTGCCTCGATGTCATACCACTCAAGTTTTGCCAGGAATTTGTCCACAAGAGCTTTATAGGATTTCAGAACTGGGCATTTGCATTGATATACCCCTTTGACTTGATTGACGATTAACAGCGAATCACCAAAGATGTTTAGTCTTTTGATGTTCATGGCGATTGTTGTTTGAAGACCTAGGAGCAAGGCTTCATATTCTACATTGTTGTTGGTGCACTGGAAGTTTAATTTAAATGACAGGGGCATTGGAGCACCCTGCGGTGTGAAGAATACGATTCCTATGCCACCCCCTTGCTCGCATTTAGAACCATCGAAGAATAAGGTTATGTCGGCCTGTGACTCAGGCTCTTCAGAATCTGGCGATTCTGAGACATGGAAGACCCCATCGTCGGGTAGTTCTATAGCCAGAGGCTGATCGTCTTCAAGAGGAGCCTCTGCTAGTTGATCGGCTATGACTTGTCCTTTGATAGATTTTTGCCCAATAAATTCAATGTCAAATTCCGTCAACAACATGATCCATTTCGCCGTGCGACTACTATGATAAGTACGACTCATCATGTATCGCAATGGATTCTCCTTAGACACAACATACGTAGTGTTGCTCGACATGTAGTGGCGTAGCTTTTTGGTAGCAAACACCACTGCCAAGCGAAGTTTTTCAACGTATGCATAGTTAAGTTCGTAGCCCGACCGGGGTGCGGCTAAGATAGTAAGTAGCTCTGTTCTTTGTGATGTTCATTCTTACGGGCTAGCATGGCGCCCGGTGCCACCTCGATGGCCGAGATGTATAAGTAGAATGGCACTCCTGGTCTAGGTGGTGCCAATACGGCGGCGAAGCCAAGTATTGTTTGATTTCGTCAAAGGCTGATTGGCACTCGTCATCCCAATGAAATGTGACCCCCTTGTGCAATAGTTTGTTCATTGGTCGGCATTTGTCAGATAATTGCGCTATGAAGCGTTTAATCGACGCGACCTTTCCTTGCAGACTTCTTAGCTGCTTGATAGTGGTTGGGGGAGCCATTTCAAGGATTGCCTTGACTTTGTTTGGGTCCACTTCGATGCCTCTCTTTGAGACTATAAAACCCAAGAGTTTTCCAGATGTGACGCCGAACACGCACTTCTTGGGATTCAATCGACCTTATGCTCTATGAGGCGATCGAGAATCTTGCTTAAGTCACCGAGATGGTCTGAGCGCAAGAGAGATTTGGCTAACAAATCATCCATGTAATCTTCCAAAGTTTTGTGCATGTAATCGTGGAAGATATACGTCATAGCACGTTGGTATGTAGCGCCAGCATTTTTAAGGCCAAAAGGCATGACCTTATAGCAAAATGTCCCCCAAGGCATTGTGAATGCCGTTTTGAGTTGGTCTTCAGGATTGATACGAATTTGATTGTATCCTGAGAAACCGTCCATTAGGGAGAGCATTTCGTGACCTGCTGTAGCGTCTACCAATGCGTCGATGCTTGGCAATGGGAAATCATCCTTAGGACTCGCTTTGTTTAGGTCTCAAAAATCGGTGCATATGCGAATCCTCCCGTCGGGCTTCTTGACGGGAACCATGTTGGACAGCCATGGCGGATAATCCATGCAGATGACAAATTGTGCATCCAACAGCTTTTGCAATTCGTCTTTGACCATCAAGGCCATTGTTGGGTGCATCTTTCTTAGTTTTTGCTTTACAGGCTTGATTGTCGGATCAAGCGTTAAATTGTGCATGACTAGTTGCGGGTCTAGTCCTGGCATATCCTTGTACGACCATGCAAAAACCTCCTTCTTTTCTTTAAGAAGGGCAATGTAATCGGCTTGCTCTTCGGGGGAAAGACTTACCCCTGACTTGAGAATCCATGGATTCATTGGATGCTGTGCCGATGTCTACGTCGGTCGTCTCCTCGACTGACATGTGGGATCCGTCCTCCAAGCGATGTGGAGTTGGGATCAAATGGATATCATCAGCTGAGTTAAGATCTACGTTTGGAACCTCGGGTCCCTCTTCAGCTTGAAAAATATCCTGAGTTGTCCTTGGGGCGGAATGAAGCATTTCATCGAAAGGCCAGTACTCTGATGGTGATAATGGTGAATTGACGTGATCCCAGTCGATGGCATCCATGTCTAGATGCAATGGCTGTGATGGATCGATCGGATTGCGGATGGGTGCGGTCAAATCAATGGAGATCATGTGGATGGAATGAATTTGGTCTCCAGAACCGCGGGTGTGATGACTTGATTCTTTTAGATGTTCCCTATACTCTGGATCTGGCTCTACGGGAATGGGCACGAATGGATCCTCTCTAGGTGCAAACTCATCTCTATGTGTGAAAAGGAAGGCGGGGTCTTCCCTCGATACTGCTGTCCTGATGGGATCTCGAGGTGGACGATGCTCTTCTTGAATTTGGAGCCATGGGTCCAACACTTGGTCCCACCTCGCTGGGTCTACTTGCCATTCATGTCCTAATAGGATGCCCATTTGTCCCATTAGATCTTCATGCGTTAAAGCGCGATGATGCCGTCGTGCATGTCTGAGATAGTCCATCTCAGTCTCGTCTTCGACTCACTTTCATAGATCCAAAATTGTTCATCCTCTTCGACATCTGTTGCTTGTGACGTTGAGGACTCTTCTTGTTCCAATAAGTTAATCGAGTCCCATTGTGGTTGTTCCACTCTTGGTGGAGGGACCTGATTCTCTTGACATTGTGTCATTTCATCTGGAATCTCTAGGGGAAACAGCTTCAGAAAAATGTCCGGAAGCCGTTGTTGTTCTCTTTGAGGATTGCTCTCTGAACTTTCACCTCTCTCTAGCAAAGGAGAGGGATTATTGCTATTTCCAGGGGTGTTTGTAGACCATGGGAGATAGTCCCCCAATGTGTATTCTGTGTTTGGATTGGCGTACGGGTCTTGTGCCAATCCCCCCTTGTTGCCTATTTCTAGGCCTTGCATATTTTCAACCAAGATGTCTAAGGGCAAGGGGTGGTTGAACCCCACTCCTGACTTGTCGTATGGCATCTGATATCTTGGTTGGCAAAGGATTCGCGTCCCTTGCTCATATCTGCCTAGCCCATACCCATGCCAATTGCATTGTTCGAGATATTTTAGGGCAAATTCTGGGTTCGACAGATAATTGATGTTTTCGACAAAAGGCTCTTCATCTGTTTCCTTTTGTTCGCATGGTTCAGAACCATGATCAAGGCCCCCATACACAAAATTCGTCTGGTTGGGAGGGTAGCCTAGTGGAACAATTGTCCCTATGGGAAGGCGAGGTCTTCCCATGTCCTGCACTGACTCCAATGTGGGGGTTGCCACAACGTTTTGCACTAAGTACTCCCCCGAGGCCCGTACTGGCCATCTCAACAGTGATTGTTGATGATTGGGTAGGAGGAAACGGTAGTCCTTCCTGAGTCCATTCCATGTTTGGTTGTTCAGGAGTCTTGGTTTGTGTTGTGTTGGGTGTTTCCTCTGTTGATATCATTGAAATCATGGGCAACCCCTCTTCTAGAGGCTTAACCTCTTCCATGATTTGCTTTCCCTTGTCCTTCTGTTGGGCCACGATAGGTGGCGTTGATGATGAAGGAGTAGGTGATGAAGTCTCACCTGGCTGGGATTTTGCCTTGTTGGCCACCAGTGGTGCTGCGGTATCGGACCCTGTTTAGATGGATTTAATTGAAAATCCAAATGCGTTGATGGGAGGGTCGATTGAGGTATGAATTGTACCGCATTGCAATACTTGAAGGGCTCTAAGTCCATTGGGACTACATGTATTTGCCCTTCATAGGCATACTTCAAGCTCTGGTGTGCGATCGAGGGGACACACTTCATGTCCCTGATCCAAGGCCGCCCTAGCAGTATATTATAAGCCATTTCGCCTTCGAGCACATGGCACAGTGTGGGTATTGACTTTTGTCCTACCTGGATAGGCGGAACAACTGTGCCGACTGTCGAGCAAATTGCATCGTTAAAAGCTCGTGGTGTGTACGTGGAAGCGGTGATGTGAGAGGTCGGCAGTTTTAAATGTTTTAACACTGCAGTGGTTATAATGTTCTTTGGACGAGCCGGTATCTATCGGCACTCTCTTGTACGGGATCCCGTTGACCCGCGCGATAACGTGCGGGGGTGGATCCGCCATGTCATTTGATATCGTTTTGACCTCGTCTTCTCCGAATGTGATGACGGGCTCCGTACATTGTTTCACATGTCCCACGAAGGCGTTGAAAGAATTTGCTTCGTGGGGTTGTACTTCAATGGCTTTTAAAATGTCCATAAGAGCTTCTCTATGGGGAGCTGATTGTTGGATAAGCTCGTAGATGGACAGCCTAGCCGATGTGGTCCGCAGACTCTGCGTGAGTTTGGTCCGTATCGTGACCTCGGGTCTAGGCGGAGGCAACTGCGTTGGGCGTTGTTGAGGCTGCGATGTCGACGAAACTTCCCTCGTAGCTACCTCGGGGGCAACTACTGGGTATCTTCTGTTCCTTGTTACAATGCTAATCATTCCCACAAATCCTTGCGTGGGAAGATCTTGTCGCACCTCGTTAATCTGGAGCGGTTTTGTCTGTGCCTCGTGGGCAGGCAAGGGGTCCTTGAATACCCCCATTTGTTGGTTGTTTGGTGCGATGGGGTTGTCCACGACCAATGTTCTGTTGTCGATCAAATCCTGGACTAGTTCTTTGAATTTCCAGCACCCATTTAGGTCATGTCCTCTGCGCCTATGGAATCTGCAATACAATTCCTCCCTATACCCCCTAGGCTTGGGAATGTTAGGGTCAAAAATTTGGATTTTTGGCAGAGTAACTAAATTTGCCGTCGACAAGCGGTCAAATAAGGAGTCCCTAGACTCCGCATACGGGGTGAATTTTTGCCTAGGGCGACGTTGGTAATCTTGCTCCTGTCTTCTATTATCTCTTTCATAAGCGGGAGGCACTTTGCACAGTAATTAGCCCTTTGGGGCTGCGTCTCTTGCACAGGCGCGGGAACGTTTATCGCAACTTGATTGATCGTAACGTGTTGTGGTTGCGTTGTCCCGATTTTAGTGGTTTTGTTCCACTCTTTCTTCTTAGGCTTGGCAATTGCGCCTTCACCTATCTTAATCTCTTCTATAAGTACGGCTTGGGCCAAAGCTTCTTCTAGGTTGTCGTATTGTCGCAGCAACAATAGACCAAAGATTGATTTTAAGCAACTTTTTGCGAACATTTGCGTGAGATCCGACATGGGAGGACGGTAGGGTAACTTAGAAAGCAAAGCTCTCCATCGGTTCCCGTACGTTGCCATTGTTTCCTCCTCAAATTGTTTAAGGCTAGCAAGATCACTAAGTGATGCCTTCTTCCTTGTGTTGAAGGCGAAGCGTTCAAGAAACGCATCTACTAGTTGATCTAAGCTGCTTATGCTATGTTTGGGCAGTTGTGTGAACCAATCCGAGGCGGGGCCTACGAATGTGGTTATGAATGTTCTAAGCAACAACGCGTCATTATCTTGGATTGCGAAGCACTGGCTTAGAAATCTTGTAACGTGCTCTTGTGCGTCCTCCTCACCTTTAAAAACTACCAATTGAGGCAACTTGAAGTGTTCGGGGTAAAGAGGTGTAGGCACTGAGGGATGCACCGGATTACTGCGAAGTAGACGTAATGTGGGTTTTTGATGCCCAGCAGCTTTTGTCTCCACAGACTCCAAACGCTCCAATAGCGCTTGGTATGCATCGAAAGATTTTATTTCTTCCTCTCTTGTTCGCTCTTGTTGCAAGTTACGATAAACTGGAGGCCTATGGAGGGGTGGCCGAATGGCATCCCTCCTGCCTTGATGGGGAGTTTCAACATATTCTATCTCTGGTTCGTACTCCTCATAAAATTCTTGAGGAGTTTCTGGGCGAAACCTCTGACCCTGATCAAGCTCTTGCTGAAGGTACCTATCATTGTTTCGGGGAGTTGCCTCCCTCTCATGTCTATGAGGTCTCGGAGGCAAAGCTTGACGAGGTCGTGGAGACCCGTCCTGCGTTAAAGGGTTATGCCTCTCATGTTGTTCGGCTCTTTGGATGCGAGGGGTTGGCCCTCTCTCAAGTATTTCATATTGTAACTCATCCGCTTCACGTTGCATGCGTTCTTTATCCAAGCGGTATTGATACTCTATCTCTTGTTGACTTTGTTTAAGCCGCATGATTTGGGCTTGACGGGTGGTATATCTGGCGACAGCCGGGTCAATTTGATCTACCCTATTTTGTTCAGAAGGTTCAAATGTTCCTCCTATGGGTTTACCTCGGTTTTGATGCTCTAAAATCTCAAGGGGTCGCTTCCCTCTATCGAGGTAGGCGGTATGTGCTCGAGGTTTCGGCCTCAAGGGGTGATCATGATATCCGGCTGGTGCAGAAGCATAAGGTTCCCGCGTTGTATGTTGTTGTCCTTGAGGAATGCGATGATCTTCCTCATGTTCTCTCTCATAGGTGCGTAAGGGGCAGGCGGAGTTAGGTCACCCTGTGTAAGGAGCCCTACGCTCTGGATTTGGTCTCTCTATTCTGATGAGAGGTAAAGAAGGGACGCCATATCCACGTTGTCCCTCCAAATGGACAGTGTGCCCCGTTAGCGCTTCATCGCGCTGTGGCCACTCATGTCTAGCTTGAGAGGGCGATTCTCTATTTACATTAAGGTCTGCATGTAGGGCGTCTTTTTGAGAGGGGCTGCTTTGAATGGGCATACCCCACCGAGGATTTTGAATTGGATTCTTTTGTAGGTTAGACCGATAAGGCGGTATGACCAAATCCTCAGGACTGAAGCGAAGGCGACTTGTGCCTGCTTCTTGTGTACCTTTCGGAGCTGCTGCCCTTGATTGGGCTTGGCTGCGGGTGTACACCATTGCGGTGCGTCCACACTATCTAAGTAGATTTTTATCTTGTTTTTAATGATTTTTTTTTTTGTCTACACTAAACAGAATTAAACACACACATTCACAAAACCGTGATTATCTCTTTTAAGGATTCTTGGTGTGCCCTAGACTGGTTTAGTGTATTTTGGTGTTTTGTTTTGTTTTTGTAGGTTTTGTAGAACGTTTAAATGCATCATGTAGGCTCTTATAACTCCCAAAAGGTCGCCCCTTCAATATACCGGCCAGGCCGATATACCAACCTCTCTATATACCCGCCCTTACGAGAGGGAGACTATAGGTACGTGAGAGCAGAAGGTACGTGGTACGTAGGCGGTACGAAAGGGGGATTGTCCTGTTAATGGCACCTACCATAGAAAACTTATCCTCGCGTGCATGGGAATCACCCCAGCTACGCTCGGTCTGTCTTCGTCAGGATTTACGCCTAACAACAGTTGACAATCAGGAAATGTATGCAAATCAAGCCAAGGTGGTGATTAAATCCACCAATGGTCTTGATCAAGGGCTGGGGTCTTACGACCAGCTCCTTGGTTTAAAATTGTTTCGTGGAGTGTGTGAGGTTCATTTTATCCAACGAAAATGAAACATGCATGAATGACTTTTCCTAAGCAATGCAAGCTAAAATGAAAACGAGTCAAAGAAACAGAAACAGAAACAGAAAATTTCAACGAGAGATGATGAAAATCCCTACCTCTTCTCTGCCTGCTCCAGTTGCCTCTGAATTTTTGCTCCGAAAAGTTGCGAGACGAGAAAATCGTCCCTTGGTGAGACGATTAACAGAACAGAAATCGTCCCTTGCAGAGACGATTTTACAATCGTCCCAGGGTGAGACGATTTCCAGAATAGAAATCGTCCCTTGCAGAGACGATTAACAGTCTGCAAGAAAAAAAAAATGTACCTGTCAAGCACAAACACAAAAATTCAATCAGTTTCTATGATTTTAAAAATAGGGGACAGGGTCCCACCGTGATCGCCACTGAAAGCACGAGATTCCGGGCAAAGGAAACACTAGTTATGCAACATAAGACGAAAATGTAACGCTTTGATCCTATGCACTAAAACAGAGAAAGGAGACAACTTGGAAACGAAAGACAAGATGTAAAGAAATCACAGCCCTCTTTATTCAAATATCTTATCCTCGGTTACATAGACGTCTCCTCCCCTTTTGGGGGCTAGGAGCGTTAAATTTGTCTTCATTACAATGTGTGACCTAGTCTTCCTCTTCCCGCGTGCCCACGATTGCAATGGGCGGGCCAAGATGCTGCCGTCGCGGATGTGGATAAGTTCTTCACCTCTGATTGTTTTTCCTGTAGTCAAAGAAACAATGAAAATGTCAGTAGCACCTATTGCAAATGAAAGGGGTTCATTCTCTAAAATCAACGAAATATGCATGTAAACATCTGCTTGAAACAGTAAATACAGTGAGTCCAAATGGCTTGAAAACTTGACAGAAGACAAAAAATGTTACCAAAAGGCCATTGCCCCTGAGACAGCCGGCCAATCTACTTTCACCTGGTAATCATCCCTGGTAAGGACGATTGCTACTGTTAATCGTCCCCCGACAGGACGATTGCTGCTGTTAATCGTCCCCTGCAGGGACGATTGATACTGTGTTGAAGAAGCCGACCTGCCGCTGCTCCAATGTCGATTCTCGAGACCTACAAAATGCCTGCAAACAAGGGGGTTATGTAATTGGGGCCATTTTGGGACGACCCAGATGGTCGGATTCTCCCAATTTGGCCTCCATCATCGAGAAATTGGACGTTGTTACCTGCAAGTCAGTGGGACAACCAAAATAACAAAAGCATGATAATATTCGATGAAAACCTTTTGAAATCAAGATTCAAGATTCTGAACTATTGAACAATGAGAGAATAACATGGAATATGAACAAATGACAGAAAATGAACTACAACTAAATCCAAAAGGTGCGGGGTGCCCAAGTGGGCAGCCCACCGATGGAACTTGATTTTGGCACCAATCCACTTGGGATGGGCCCAAAATCTCTTAGGAGTGGGGGGTCTACGAATTGGTTGGTTCAGGTGTCCATGTGTTGGAATTGGGTCGGATTCAAGCTTCCAAAAGCCAACCAACAACCTCCCTTGCAAAAGAGATTGGTGGATGTGGGAAGATGAATCAAAGGGGATGCAAGTGGGTCTCCAATTCGGCAGCACTTCGTTGCTTGAAAACTCCTTCCACCTCTCTCTTTTGGGTGAGAAAAGTCTCACCTTTTATAGACCCAAGGGGTCTCTTTTGGGAAGGAAGCACAAACGCCATGTGTTGGTCATAGGCGCCATGTGGCAGTCATGTCTCCTCATGAGGGAGGGGAGTCCTCCATTGACTTGTGTTTTCATAATTGCTTCTTGTGACAGTCCTCTAACGGCCCTTATGTCCACCTACACACGCGTGCAAGGCAAGAGTCATCAACTGACTGTTCTGGGCTGCCACTTGGCGTCGTTTGTCATTTTGCCCGTTAAACTTGGTAATCGTCCCTGGGTGGGACGATTACAACAATCGTCCCTGGGTGAGACGATTGCAAGTTAGTAATCGTCCCTGGGTGAGACGAGTACTGGGCAAAGTGTCTAAATGTACCAAATTGCTTCCTGACCTTACAAAATTGCTATGGAAGTGGTTAGGACCACTGTTTGACCTCTGAGGGCTGCCCTGGGGGCTGTGTTTGTCAAAGCGATCAGTGTTTGCAGTCACATAATCGGATTGGTGCTGTTTTGGTGTCTACACCCCTTACCAGTGCAACAGTAATTCTTTTAATTTAGATGTTATTTTTGTATTCATTTATTTTTGTATTCATTTATTAAATATTTTGCTAGAACCTTCAAAGTTCTACCATTTGGTATCAGAGCCATGTTGGACCCAACCATGTTTGAACCAGTCAGGATGGGTACATTCATGAAAGAAGAACTTAACCAAATTTCAAGCAAAATCAAGGAAATTAATAGAGACATCGTAAACTTATGTTTTGATGTTATTTTGAGCCGTATGAATTATCTAATAAATACCCAAGGGGAGGAATTTGTTTTCCTTCAGAAGAGCCCATCACCATGGAATTCCAAGTGGTACCTATTGCACTTTCAAAGAAAGAAGAAAATAATTCAAACCCTAAAAATGCAAATTTTCCCATAAAAGAAGTGTACGAGGAGGAAGAGGTAAATATTTCCAAGAAAACAAAGTGCAGGGTTTATCCAAGTTCTAATGAGATGGACTAGATCAGCAAGATCCTTGTCTGCCCAACCTTTTATCCAAAAATGGAGGAGTTTGATGATCCTTTCTCTTATCTCCAATCCATTACCCCTACTGTAGAAAAATATGCAATTTGCAAGATTGTTTCTCCAATTTATGAATCGTCTGTTGGAGTGGTTCTATTGAAGAATATAACTTCAAGGAGAACTAAGTTTGTTAAGTATGCTTGTGATGTTGAATAGGGTGTATTTTCAAAATCTATGTTACACGCTTGCCCTTTGCCTTGGCCTCCTCCCAAGATAAAAAATGGCACATATAATCTAGCTTAAAAATAATAAAAGTCATTTCCAGAGTTGCTGCCATTTCTCTAGCTAGCAATCCAGACATTGTGAGGTTCCTTACTCTTAAATACTCCATAATTGATTAGAATATATTATATTTAACATTTACACTATCATTCCTGGCTTGAAAATAATGGAAGTCACTCCCAAGGTTGTTTCCATTTCTCCAACCAACAATAATATGGTGTCATTTAACCTCAACTCCATCATGTTCACATAAAGTTCTACACAAAGATATGGTGCCAAGTTTTACCCTCTCTACCTATGATTTCATTTCTTGGGTAGTTGTCACAACTTATTAGAAAGCAGAGCATATCATATCAGGTTGACAGTAAGGAGAAACAAACAATTGTAAGCGTAGAGTGAATGAGTTGTGATTCCATGGGGATTGTATGGTTGATCACGTGTTTCATGTTACTACTTCTATTGCTATTACTATTTCATTTGAGGAAGTCTCAAGGCTAGTTAATGGTATTTAAATAAAATAGGATTCATTGTAAATTTGGGACAGCATAATTCATCACTACAATTTGTGTACATAGCAACCAGATAGTATCCACATGGTTGTTGAAGGTGTGGCCATCGCTATGTGCAAAGAAAGATTTTTTATGAAGAAATCGGGATTTAAATCTATTTGATAATCATGAAAAATAAATCTCACCAAATATATTTTCCACCCAAAATACAAAAGATATTTATACCTCAAATATTGGATAAAATAATGCACCTCATTACTGGTACTTTTCTACACAGTGGAGATGAAGGTACAGTTCTCTGCAAGTCCATAACAAGGATCCATGGTCGAAGCATCCAACCTGAATTCTACAAAACATCTCCCACACTGATAAAAATAATTTATATAAAGGACCAAGAAGTGAAATCTGACCTAATACCTATTTCTTGCTCTGATAGAGATATCAAGTTTTTTACTGCAAAGCATGTACAATTCCAATTCACCCACATAACAGTTGGAATACAACATAAACATCAACCAAATTTTATCTACCAACATTCCAATCTACAAAGCAGTCATTATCGAAGTTTGTCAAAGATAGCACAGTGAGATTTTTTTTTGGAGGATAGTTGTGAGAAGATCACCTAGGTTAAACAAGCATAGCAATAAGAGCACTCAAGTGATATTGCCTTTTTCAAGAAGAGTCTTTAGCTCTAGTAAAAAAGTTATTTAGCACCATTTAACTATAAAATATTGGAGCAAGTAGCAATCAAACTAAGGTTCAAAGTTTCATATACTTTTGGAGCACTTGAAGAAGGATTTTGCGGGACTATTTTAGCACAAATAGCAGGCAATTTGATAGCCATTACGCTAGTGAGGCCATGTCAAGGAAACTCAAAATTATCATGCTTGAGCCACATCAAGAGGAAGATTTTGGGGGTTTTCAGTGCATGATATTTCAAAATAGCTTCACTTGTTGCACATGGAAAAAAAAATTAAAATCTTCGGCCCTCACTTACCAAAATAATGTAACCATCTTCTTCGCTACCCCTTTTTGGAGGTGATAGTTCTGTGTCAGCACATTACACCTACTTCCTACCTCTACAAGACTACACAGTAAACATGAATAATATTCATGTGAGCATATACATTATAGTGTAGGAAAATTTATTAGCTATGGTGGAGAATAAATTGATCGTTACATTGATATCATTACATTAAGCGTATAAAGGAGTTCACTAAAAATAACATCCACCTTGTCAATATTTTCATGTAGAACCATTATATTCACAAGATAGGGTTATTAAAATTCACAACCACATAAAGTGTGTTCTTCATTTCTTAAACCATCATGAAATCTGCAATGCATAAGAATTACAAGTTTACAAGGAAGCCAATAGTGAAGATCCCAACATGCTATTCAATATAAAAATTTTCAATTGGCATTAAAAACACCTTTCAATTCTTCAAATTTACTTCTTAGGCCCTAATAGCTATTAATTTCATTGGCAGATATATGGACGGTTTCAATTTCCCTCAACATCTACATGATATTGTGTGTTTCTCTTCCTGTGTTACTTTCAAAGTAGCGACCCTCTTGTAATTTTTGATGATGCCTATTATGACTTTTACAACCTGGTGACATCATATTTTGAAAGATAACCTTATCATTTGTTAAGAATTAATGCTCCATCAAAATACATGCATTGATTGTCATGAATATATTTTCTCCTGGGTGGATAAAAATTGTACAACACTACTTCAAACGTCTTTGTTGATGTTTGTGCCATAAGCATTATAAAGTTTTAGTGCAATTCAAAGGATGTTGAATTGAACGTGTCACTGATAGTGTATCTCATTTGTGAAACCATAGAACATATATTCAATATTAGTAATTGGATATTGTGAAGGTTTGACCAGAAGCATCATTTTTGACCTATGCCTAAATCTGCCACTTGGCAAAATTGAAAAGGTGTCTCAAAATTTTGCAAGCTCATATAGTCGTCGTATCTATTTTCAACGTCATCTATACTACCAATGGAGATTGACTATAAGACCTAGAATTTTTCTTTCTTTCTAATATTTTTTGGATGTTTTTGAGTCTTTAGCGGTTACTGAATACCAATGTCTTCAAATTATGATCACTGGTCAAAGTCTTATCCTAAATTGCTGGCAAAAATTCTAAGCATCAGTGCTAGGAAAATATTTCCTTTTCTAATTGGCTCACATGATCAACTCTATGATAATCCATCTCAAAACAACTATGTGATAATTCATCTCCAAATAATTGATGCTCCATTTGATGTAACATCCTCTTGTTCATCTCTATTGATGCAAATGAGTAAAGGGCTCTAATCATATAAGATACGATGTCATGTGACTAAGCTAATATGGTGCCCTTCCAATCAATGGCACTCAATGCATATTCACATAGTTATCTGAATCTATTGTGGCTATATCTTCCTACACATGCATTGGTCAAGGACTTGGACTTGACTGTGAATAGAGTGATTCATCCTGCCTTGGCATGGACTCCAAATCTCTTCAATTTTGGATGCTCTCCTTGTATTTACGTTGATGATATCTCCACATTAGTTGACATATGAAGGTGTTTTCTTCAATGGTTCTTCCCAATCATCAACACAAAAGGTAAATAATTTATTTTAAAATAATGGTCACCAGGTCACAACAACTATAGCTTGAGAGCACCAATTACATTGTGACAAAGCACAAACAATGCAGACAAGCATTCTTTGATAACAAATTTTACCATATTTTTTATGACAACTTTTTCAACAAAATTTGACGATAAAATATTTGCAGCAATTTTTCAACGATTTTTATAACAATTTTTTTCGACGCTTTTTATTGCAGTTTCTACGACAATTAGGACCGTACTACTTCCTGCATTTCAACACCAAATTTCTTTGTTGCAACTTTGAGGACAAAGTTTTTTCTAGGTGGGGTGGCATGTTATGATCCTATATCCTAACTCTCATTAATAATAATAATAATAATATAAATTTAATATACTAAGATTAGTATAGTTAATTAATTATAATTAATTATTATATTATTAGGGTTAAGTTAGATAGTCATAATAATTAAATATCTTAATTATTATGAATCATCATGATGAAGTGACGTAGGGTTAGGGTAGATATATATTATTGTCCAATCATTCATTCAAAGGCATCCATGATGAAATAATATAAAACATATATTTATTTGAAACCATTGGAGGGATCCCCTTACCAATGCAACAATGATTCTTTTAATTTAGATGTTATTTTATTTATTCATTTATTAAATATTTTTCTAGAACCTTCAAGGTTCTACCATGATGTCTACTCAATACCTTAAACTTCTCTTCGTGTTCATTATACAACCAACTCTTAATATTTTAAAAATCACCTAGTCATATTTCAATTTTCTTGGTGCTAGGATTCACCAAATTAATTCTTTCAAAGTTTCTTACTAAAAAATTCAAAGGATAATTATGAGGAAACAAAAAAAATATTTTGGTATTCTTGTCAAAAGTAATTCTTGAAGGGATAATATTTGTTAGAGGGCATTCAAAATATGAAAGAAGTTTTCGATGTCATCCATGTGGTAAATTAAATGAGTTATATTGTATTGAGACAGGTGGTAAGTATTCAAGCTCTTAATATTCGTCCTTCCATAGAAGTTAGTGGATGATAGTTTGTTCATATTCAAATATTGAGCCATAAATGATGTTAAGTAATATAGTCTCATCTTCAAAAATAATCCTTTCTAGTGGATCCAACTCCTCTACATGCTCTTTTACAATGATTATAGCTAAAGTTGAGATATTCTCCTCATCTTCTTCATCTAATTCATGGAACCATAAACTCCCAAAATTTAATTGAAGGTTTGGCTAGAGAATACAATTGGATCTTCATAGAATCTATTCCATTTGAAATGGTCATATATTCTAATCTACAATCAATAAAATCATATATCATAGCAAGCCAACATCTTTTTATAATCAATGGGTAACCATTTACTATGGTACAAGGTTGTAATAATAGAAAATTAATAGGATATTCTCATGTTTCAACTACCATAGGGATATTTTCTATTACACCTTCCAATTTTATAATTGATCGATTAGCCATCTCAAGTATTGTGGATGTTGGATGCAAATCTATTAAATATAATTTATTCATTCAATCCTTCATCATGACATTGATGGAAGCTCCAAGGTCAATAAAAAATTTGGGTATTTGCATTGATCCAATTGAAACCATAAATATTGGGCTTCCTGGATCCCCATATTTGGGTGGACTAAACTTCCCCATTAGAAGGTCTACCAATTTTTCCTCCACTTGTAAATTTTTTGGATATATTCTCTTATTTATTCCTATATTACTAATAGATAATTCCTAAATTGTTTTTTTGAGCATAAAGGAATCATGATATTTAATTGTCTCAAATTTTTTATTAGATCAGATTCTATGGAGGGTTTATATATTTTCTCAAGTCATTCAAGATTAGGTGTTTTTTGAGATAAATATGGAAAATTATTTTCATGAGATTTTGGTTTTCTTATTGTTATGGCTTGGGAGAGAAGGTTATTTTTACTTATTCTCATTACTTCCCATCTCTATTATTATAGGTTGCTTGAGAAGGAATATGAGTAGGTCCAAGCAACAAAATGTGTTATGAATTTTGGTACCAAAATTTCCCTTGGTAAGGTTGATGCAATTGGTATTGTTATGTCCATTGTTGATTTCACATAGGTGGAGGTAATAATTGTTGATTTTATGGTGTCCAATGTTGATTTGTCCATTCAAGAGGGGACCATTCTTGAGGTGATGTCCATGGTTGTTTTCCCCAAGGTTGTGTGGGTAGTGGTATGGACCATGACATAGACCAAGGATTCAATCTCCAATTCATAGGTACCCAAGGGGCATATTAATTTTGATGTGGAATATGGGATAAATTATTTTCTTATCTCTATTCTACAAAATTGAGGTCTTATATAGAATGAATTTGTTTTTCCATGGCATTTTTAATTTAGGTGAAAAGTAACATTAAATTTTAGGATGTCCCTTTTTTGCAAATACTAAACATAGTAGTTCTTTCAAAGGGAATTCTTGAAGAGTATGCTTCTTTCTACACCTTGGATAATTTATAGTTAAAGGTTTAGTAGACCTATTATTTGCATGTATTTTGTCTAATGTAGTGTTGAGGTGCACTACAATATTAGTTTTTAGATTAGAAAATTCCTCATTAACTCCTTCCTGTCATTATTATTGTTACCATATTTATACCTTTGAGTTCCTACTCTTGTATATGAATAATTTTACAAAGCTCCATGATATATAGAAAATCAAGTTTGTTTACATCTCCTTTTCCCATAAGATCTAAAGCTTCCATTGACTCTTCTTGTAAACCTCATAAGAATATTGTCTTACTTAACTCTTGGTCTACTCCAACCCCACATCTTCTATGAACAAACAAAAATCTATCCAAGTAATCTTCTAAGTTCTCATCCTCCTATTGTTTCATTATGAACAATTCATCCTTCCTATTTATTACTCTATAGTATTATTGGTATTTATCCAAGAAGGATTTCTCCACTTATGCCCATGTGTAAATTGATTTTAGTTCTAAACCCACAAGCCATCATATTATAGATTATTTCAATGTAGAAGGCAATATGTTAAGTTTTTGGTTATCATGTATATAAGCATATGTTTGACACAAAATCTTGAACTCAAAGAAGAATTAATCAGGATATTTTGACATAGTTCCCCTAAATATTGGTAATATGGAGGGAGAGATATTCTTCATTGGAGCCTCTATGCCAAGATTCAATTGGATGGGATATTAAAAAGTTCTAGTGTGATTTTTGGTATCTATAGGATAGTGGACATCACTACATCTACCCCCTTCTTCATATATCTCTAACATCATATTTTCCCAACACAAATTGTAGATTCTCTTAAACACTTTATGAGGTACAAAATAATCTATGGAAAGGGCATAAAAAGGACATCCTTGGGAGAGATTAAGATTAAAAAAAACCCTCTATTTATAAACATTGGAGTCACCCCTTCCCTTTAAAATTAGGTGGCATTGGTGAACTACTTGTTTATCGCTCATGTTGTCCTAGTTCAAGAGGTTCCAAGGTTCCAAAATTTGACGATTGTTGTCCTTCCTCAAAACTATTGGTTTCTTCACTAATTGTAGTTATGTATGGTTGAGTAATTGGTATTAGTATAACCTCATTATGTTGATGGCTCACTCCTATGGTTGATTAGGAGTTTTCTCTAATAAATCCACCTCTTTCATCCCTATGTCTATTATACATCCTATAAAATTAACTATCACCTAAGGTAAATCATAAACCCACTTTTCCTAAAGTTTAATTTAGCCATCCATTACAAGCCAATACTTTCAATGCATTTTTTAATAATACAACCATCCTTATGCAAAGTCTTGTTTTAGTATTTTTTAAACCATAATTTAAAAATTTCCCTATAATTAACTATTCTATGAATTTGCACAAAGAGTAATTGATATTGAACAACAAATGTTCCCTATAAATGCAAAGTTTTGTAGCAATGATGCCAAAACGTGACAAGTGTTATTAATAATCATACTTTAATCTTATTAATTCAAGGTGGTATTCTATGGTTATATGCATTAGAGGTTCAAAAATTGTATTTGAGTATTGAATTTCCTATGGCCTTTTTGTGAAAAAATAATTACAAGAAATTGAAACACTCACAATAAAATAAATTTCTCACTCTCAATAAAACAAATTAAATTTTAATATTTGCAATAAGGTAAATTTTACAAACTAAATTTCAAACCTAGTAATAAATAAAATTACACTTGCAATAAAATGAACTTTACACCTTACAATAAATAAATCTCTCTTTTTCTAAAGTGAAAGAAAAAGCAAAAATAAAAGCGTAAAATAAAATCTACAATTATGCCTAAAATATTCTCTTCCACTATCCTAGCAGAGTGGGCCCTTGCTCTAAATTCCAATGGAAGGAAGAAAATATAATGAAATAAACTATTCCTAGATAGTTACATATTCACAAGGCATAGATAAAAAAAAGGTTTATTTCTTATTCAGGTGCAAGAAAATATAATAGCAAGTCACATTCTTTACGTCTGTCTAACCTCTTTCTTTTTGGATTATATCATTATTTTATAATATTTTTGTCCAACTATGCTTATTTTCAAGTGCTTATTTAGTAATGGACCCAAGATAACCAAAAAAGTTACACCTACTAGGCCATCAAAGTAATCCTATGCAATTAACTTCCTTTTAATATAAAACTATGAATCTGATTGGATAAAACATATAGGTGTATATCTAATTAACAAAATATAAAACAACATTTAGATACATAATCCTTACTATTTGGGTGCAACAATCTCTAAAACTTATGGCATCTTCCTCTCTGTCATGTCTAGCACTCATCCTACTTCATTTTATGTTCATAACAAGCTATTCTAGTGCTATGCATGGTCAATTGGTTTTGGCACTATGCATGGTCAAATGATCCTAGTGTTATGCACATGAAGTGATTTTGTTGTTGAGCACTTATCAGTTATGTCTGGTACACAAATGTTTTGAAACAAATTTGATGCACAAGCAGTTCTAGCACATACGTATATTGGCACTCAATTATTTTGGTGCACAAGTATTATAGTACATAGATATTATGACACATAGGTAACTCTAATACATAGATATTTGGTTGCATAGGCATTTTTGAACAACCAGTATTTTTGGAGCACTTATCCAAAAAATACTTCCTTGGTATTTAGGGTATTTTTGTTATGGAACCAATTGTTTCAACATGTAAACCTATAAGTTATCAATGACCTAACCATTTCTTGAGTGGAAATCAACATGCAACTAGTCCTTTAAGAATACATGAAACCATTCTAAATAGTTAAATAAGACATCTCCTTTATTTACTATGTTTAACATTAACATTTTTATAAACTACAAATTAGCCCATTGTATACATATATATTAGTCATACAAAATAAGCAAAAATGCTTTACTTGGCTAAATTTGATGAAGAAAATTTGGAACCTTATAAGAGAGGTCCCTCAAGATATTTTCCAAATGAGATCACCAAGGTTATAGGGTCTATTGGGGTCAACAATGCAATTATATCATTTCATGAAATTGGCATGCCTTCATCTTCCATGGATGGGAAATTACTCATGTACATCACTGCTTTCATAGGTGACAAACTCATCAAGAAATTCCCCATTGATAACGACTCATGACTCAATATTTGTAACTTAAAATTCCTTAGAAATTTCATATTTACCCAAAAAAATAGAAAAAAAATGATATCATCAAAAAAGCCTTTGACAATGAACAACATGAGGCTAGTGGTACGATAACCCTGCCTCTCAAAGTTGGGTCAATCCTCAAATTTTTAATACTATCTTCTATTTTGTTCCTTAGGGTTTATCTTATAAGATTCTTCTTGGATGACCTTAGATCCATACGATGAGGGTCATCCCTTCCACCTTACATCAGCATCTCAAATATGAATACCAAGGAAGGATGGTCCACATTCCTACTAATTTTAAACCTTTTACCTACTACCAAACAATAGAGGCTAAGCAATCCAAGAAAAACCTTTGTTCCTCTCTTCATCCTTCCTTACCACTTGCTTATTCCTCTACTCCATTAAATTTTCTTACTTTAAAATACCAATATGAATCAATTAAAAATTAGTTGGAAGGTCCAAAATTTCTCCCTATAAACACAAGCAATAATACGCAAATTCAGACACAACAAAATGATCAAAAGACTCTAATAATAAAAATAATGATCCATTCTTGGACCTAGCTGATCTCTTCCTCTCTCATTGAACTCTAGATTTACCTACTAGAAAAGGCATAGTAGTAAAGATAGCAAGTTGTTCCTTCATTTGCGCAAGAATTTTCAATGCAGAGCAAATTTATGGTAGTAACGCTCTTTGGGTTGAATACCAGTATGCTTCATGCTATATGTCTACCTTATATCCCATTCCCAAATAGATATTGGACAACATGGTATATCAGGGGAAAGGTCTAGGTTTCCATGAGAAAGGTATCAAGGAGCCTTTAGAGCATAAAACTTGGTTTAGATAATGTGGGATAGGTTATATCCCTAGTAATAGTGAACCTATTCCCGCTTTTCTATCATATATTAGTTATGATGAAGCAAATTATTTCTTTTGGGACTCACATACCAACATCATTTCATTATATGGGTCATAGTGGGATGAGAAATATAAAAATAAACTTTAGTTCTTTCTCTCTTTGGTTTTGGTCCTTTCTTTTTGCATGCTTTGCTAGTGTAAACCTTTTGACTCTAGTTAATTCTAAATTAATAGCCAATAAAAATGAATATGAAGTGGAAGCTACTCTCTAAAGTCCTAGGCAGGTTAACACATATTATAGGGGTCCTTTTTTTCCAAATTTATATGCTTGCCACCTCACAATCACCCAATCTAAAACAACTATTATTAAGTCTAGTCTATTTGGAAATCTTAGGAGTCCTACCTACCCCTCCTCAACTTGAGGATAGATCGAACATCCTCATAAAAGTGACAATAGATATCAATATTATCATCAAAGATAATCCTAAAATATTAAAACTTGGAAAAGTCTTGACTCATTTTTAATGTGAAGAATACACCAAACTATTGACATAATTTAGTGATATTTTTGCTTGGACTTGTGTTGGCATGCTAGGTCTTGGCCCATCACTTGGTCATCACCTAGTCATGTGATTGGATGCAAATCTTGTCAAGAAATAATTATGGAAGATGCAACCTAAAGTCATCCTTCTTACCAATGATAAACTTCAAAAGCTAAGACTTTCTCTCACCTAATATTAACAAGATCATTAACTTCATTTTTTGTTGTGGTATGCTATCCTTTATGGATATATTCTTAGGATATAACCAAATTATAATCATTTTTTAAGATCAATATAATACAACCTTTACCACCCCTTGTGGAAAATTTTGTTACCAAGGTATGCTCGTTGGCCTATAAATGTAGGTGTCACTTATCAAATAGTTATGACATACATCTTCCATGATATAATACATGTGTTGGATTTTAAGCCAAACTATCTCAGGTCCCAATATATTTAATCCAAAATATCTTAGGTCCTAATATATTTTATCAAGAGCATAATTAAATATAAGAGCAATCAAAATATATACTAGCCAATATAAATTATAATAACATTCAAAATAATATCAAATATGAATGTAAAATGGCCAAAATTATTCATGTAATAACATGAAGAATACTTACAATATAATTTCTCAAAATATGTATACAAGCTTCAATATTATTAATGCTTGAAATGGAGATCTTTTCAGACTATTTTCTAATATAATGCATGGGGTTTTATCTCCATAATATAGATATAGAAAGAGTTGTAATATTACTACAGTGGTAATGGCTTTGGCTTCTCTTTAAAAGGTTCAAGGTTCAAACTCCACTTAGTATGAGGGGACCATGACCCCTCATAAAAATATGTTTACACTCATTGAAATTTCCACCTTTGTAGTGTAAGTGGAGAAGGTGAGCTTGGCCCCGTTGAACGGGAGGTCCACGGTTCGAACCTCTATGATGTGGAGGACATAAAAAATCTCTTGTGGCTTCCCTCTAGATAGTGGTATACCTGGATGGGACAAAATTTTTTGCCACCTAAGAGTAGCTCTCGAGATTTATTTCTCACCTAAAAGTTTTTCTTTGTAACCTATTAATAAAAAAATATATATAGACATAGAAAGGTGACTCTTCAATACTTGACTATTGAACTCCTCACATATTCAAGAGTTGCAACCTTTCCTGTTATTTACATAAAACAAGTCTCTCATGTCATTTGGATTTTCATCTTGCCATTTTTATACGAGACTCTTGACTCTATAATTACTTGCACACTTTTACAAGACACATACACTCCGACATGCACTCCTAATACATGACACTTGTGCACATCCTCACTTACATATTTGCACTCTTAATTATATGATACTTGCACACTTTCTCTCATTACACACTTGCATTCTTAAGTACATGACACTTGTGCATATCCTACACATAGACACATAAATGGAAAATATAAATAAGTCACCTAAACTATAGACTCAAACCCTAATATATTATATATTTACATTTGCACCATAAAGGTACCATGGCATTACATTAACATGTACCAAATAATATAATATTCTCTAATAGCATGACATTATAGAAGACTATGTTGATGATATCTTTGGATGTTCCCTCATTTGGGAGGATCATGTTTGTGACCTAAATCATATCTTTAAATTACTAATAGAATACAAAGTATACCTTAAACCATAGAAGTATGTCTTTTGGGTGATATCTAGAAAACTATTGGGGTTCATAGTCTCCCAATGAAGAATAAAAGTCAATCCCAACAAGATGTTAGCCATTTTTGATATACCACCTCCTAGAAACTTAATAAATCTTCAAATCCTTCAAGGAATACTACAGGATATTTGAATATTTATTTCTCAACTTGCTTATAAATTTCAACCCTTTTCTAAAATTTTGAGGAAATATGTTGTGTTCAAATGGGACACAAAGTGCTAAGTTACCTTTGATGCTTTAAAAGCATATATTTTATCCCATCTTATTCTTGTACCTCCCAACCCATCTAAACCTCTATTATTGTATATTTCAGCCATAGAGCATGCTCTTGGAGCTATGTTATAACAATATGACTATCAACACGGTGAACGAGTCATCTACTATATTAGCATAACATTGGTCAATTATGAGACTCATTACACACCCTTAGAAAATTTATGCCAAGAAGTGGTATTTTCTTCACATAATTTTTGATATTATATTCTTAGTCAAAATACTTGTCATAGCCAAGGTCAATCCCTTACATTATCTTATATCTAAACCTTACCTTTTGGGGTGAACCACTAAATGGGTCATCACCCTTGTGAGTTTGATCTTGATTTTATCATCCAAATTTTGCTAAAAGTACAACTAATTGCTAACCATTAGTTGTGGCACCCTTAGAGTATTAACACTCATTAATAATAGACTTTCTTGATGACTATATCCTTACTTTAAACATTGACCAACCAAATTATTAGACTCTATACTTCAATGGTGCTTGATGCATTAAAGGATCAAGGGCAAGAATTGTCTTAGTACTCTACAATGACAACTCATTCCTCTATCATTCAAACTTCAATTCTCATGCACTAAGAATATGGAAAAATATGAAGCCTTTATTTTAGGACTTTGAGTTACAGTAGATTTATAGGTTAAAACTCTCTTCGTATTTGGTGACTCGACTCTTTATTAACCAAATCAGTGGCATCTATCAAACAAATGATGAGAATTTGAAGCTATATAAATAAATTTTCAACAAGTTAATGGATTCCTTTAATAATATCACCTTAGAAGCCATCCCATGATCAAGAAACTTTCATGCTAGTGTTATGGCCATAGACGCATCTCTCATACCTCTCAAATTAGAATATTATGAAACCTCTATCATCATACATCAAATTAGAGATATTGCCAATCTAGAATCTAGTCGGTCTCCTCTAAATATCTTTACTATTGAAACCTCTTCTTTTCAGGAACCATGGTACAAGTATATCTTCACCTTATTGAAACACATATTTCCTAAAGGGTTGAACCACAATGAATGTAAAAAAATTAAACAAAGAGCCTATAATTATGTTATCATTGAAAATAGCTTATATCATCGCTCCTTTTATGGTATACTCCTTAGATGCCTAAACATGGATGAAGCATAAATAATTTTCAAGGAAGCCCATCATGGGTCATGTGGTGGCTATTTCAAAAATATTTTCATCACTAATAAACTCTTAAGAATGGGATACTATTAGCCATTAATGGAAAAAGACACTTGTTATTATGTCAAGAAATGTGATAAATGCTAAAAACGATAATATCGTCCACACTTCATCCCAATCACTTGAACCCCTCACCTCACCTTGGCCCTTCTCCATGTGGGACCTAGATATTATAGGTAAAATTAACCCAATATCATCTTATGGGCACAATTTTATCATCACAACTATTAAATATTTTACCAAGTGGATCAAAGCTAACTTCTTTTCATCAGCTACTAGAGTTCAAATATTGAAGTTCATCCTCAACCAAAATATATCTCTATGGTATTCCATTTATATTGATCTCAAAAAATAGAACACCATTAAAAATAAGGATGTTTAGAATATCTATGCTAAATATAATATTCAATACAAATTGTCAAAACCTTATTACCCTCAATATAGTGGCTATTATGAAGCATCCAATAATATTTTAATCAATATTCTCAAAAAAGTAGTCAGCAAGATTGGTTTTGACTAGCATTTACAACTCTACCCTACATTGTGGGCCTATTGAACCAATGTTCAAACTCCCACTAGAGAAATACCCTATTCCTTGGTCTATGGAATTGATATCATCTTTGTGTTCAAACTCAAGGAACCTTCCTTGTGAGTCTTGCTACAAGACTCCTCTATTAGAGATGAATATCATTGTAGTCATCTCAATTAGTTAGAGCTCTTGTAAAAAAAGATAATCCATGCCCTAGAACACCCATGGGCCTACCAAAATAGGCTTAGACATATCTATAACAAAAAGTTGTGACCTAGGTATCTCAAAATTTATGATCTGGTCCTCAAAGAAAACTAGAAAAGTTCCAATGCCAAAGACAAGATCAAAGGTAAGTTTGAGCCAAACTAGCTAGGTCCTTTCATAATCACTACTAAATTTGGGTCAAATATTATCGTCTGGCCACACTAGATGGTAAAGAATTAAAAGAGCCAATTAATATAATGCATCTTAAACAATTTTAGGTTTTTTTCTACATAATCTACTTGTTTATAAGCTTCTTTTCATGGTTGCTTGTATGCATGACTCCTAACATCATAATTGCTTGCATGCACGTATCTTATTCTACTTGGGTTGTTTGTTTCATACATTGGGTTAGGATATCTATAAGGATATGGTGATTATTCTAGTTAGAAATAGATCATTTTGCATTATGCTATCACTAGGTGGTTGATGCTAGCATATCTCCCCCTATTCTCTTAGCTTGATTGTTGAATCTTGTGCTCAAATATTATTCTATCACCCTTCCTCTTTTGTACAACTCTCTTGTGAAGGAAAAGTAATGTTGTTGGCTCACTACATATAGAAAGACACAATGTGAACAAGTAATAATTGATATAACAAACTTGTTATATTCATAAGAGTAGATAACATGGTGGAAGGCTATGGCTCTTATTTCTTCCTTTATCCTCAATCTCATTCTTATTGCACGTGCCCATTTTTTATTAGACTTCTTGTTTCATAATCATGTTAGGATATCCACAGTGATGTGATGATAGTTGAGAAATTGAACAGTATGTCATTGATCAAAATTGCATAAATAATACAATAGTGGCTTAGATTAGCCTGTAACCAACGAAGCTAACTAGCCAACTTAGGTAGGAGTTGCAACAACATTAACAACTCACTAATAATGTAATAACCTAAGTATGTACGCTAACATCCCCCCTTATTACATTATTTGGGTAATAATATAACTACTAGCTATGCTAACATCCCAACATACAACAATATTTAGGTAAAGTATATAACTACCCCAATACAATGAAGAAGAAGAAGAAGAGAAATGAAATAATGGCGGCTTATGCTTTATCTTTGACTCTGGATCTAGCTCATGGCTCTGGATTTGGATCTAAGCGTACCTCTATATTTGTAACTCTGGGTCTATCTCTGGATCTACTGGTGAATCTGCCTCTGGATCATTGCCTCTAGATCTGCCTGTAGATCTGCTTCTGGAACTTTGTCTCTGGGTCTATCTTTAGGTCTATATTTGGGTCATTATATCTGGGACTGCCACTTGGTCTATCACTGTATTTGCCTTGGGGTCTACCATATATTTTACCTTTTTGGTAGAAGCCATACAACATCTCTTTCATCATGGTCCATTGTGTGAGATCTGTCCATCCACAATCAATATGAACCTTGTTGGTCATTTTCACTTTGTACCAACATCATGAAGAAGAGTGATTTGTACATCCACATGAATCATAAAGATGTAATTTCCAATATTTAGTTGCAACATGTCCTATTTTTCCATAATGATTGCAACAATACTTTTTAGGATATGGAGGAGATTTAGGTTTTACAAACATGGTATTACTGGTACTTGCATGTCAAGTATAGCCAAGGCCTTCATTCTTTGCCCTGACATTTAGCATTATTGGAATTTTAATGCCTTGTTCATGTTTACCTAATCTCTCACCATTGAATCCCATTTTCTTCAATATTTTGGATCCATATCCTTTGGTGTGTTTTTCAAAACACCCAATTTCATCATCTTCATCAATACTTTTAACAATATGGCATTTGTCATTATTGATGAGATTATGGTGCTCTTTTTTAGGAGGTTCAATTTTTAAGTCACTAGTGTCACAAGCAAAATCTACTACTGTGATGAGATCACCTATGCTACAACTGATATCTACCATAGAAGGTATGAGGTCACCTGTATCACAACAAGCATTGGCCATCATGGGCTCAAGGTCACATGTGTCACAACAAGCATTCGTCACCATGGGTTGAAGGTCACTTGTGTCACTACAAGCATCGACCATTAGGGGTTTGACCTTTGTTTCCTCACTAATGTCCCTTTTCACTTTACTTTGAGCAATGTCAAGAGCAAAAAATGACATGTATATGCCCATTATAGCACCAATAGGGATTAGAACACCATTTTTTGCATGTCTTCACAATACACATAATCATTGATTATGGCATCTACACCATTTTGTAGTGTGAGAAATGTGCCATCTTCATTATAATCTATCCCATCCATGAATGGGGAAAATTATGGGCCTTTAACTAATTTAGCAACATCAGTTTATTTTGGGAGAGTTTTCTTCTTTGATATGCCCATTCTTAAGGTGTCGATCTCTGCCAAAAAATGCACCTTTTACAATAAAATTTTTGTAAAATAATTTGACTAAGGTGTCTGTCACTGTCGAAAATGCACCCTTATAAGTCTTCCCCCTTGTTTTTGCAAAATTATATATCCCCTTAGTGCAAGATAGGATATGGTGGAAATAAAAATATATCCCCCCCTTTTAGTGCAAAAAATATGCAACTATGAAGCCTAAAAAAAAAGGCTCTTACAAAGCTTGCCTCATAGGCAGATTAGCACAATTTGTCACCCAAAAAAATCCCCCCTATGTGAAGTACTTCAAATAAAAAAAATTTGCTATTTATGAAGCCTAAAAAAAATAGGTGTGGAGTTTTGATGAGTTTATGCCTTGTTGAATGCTTTGACAAGGTTTATCTCCCTTTTCACTTTTGCAGAAAAAATTGGGCCCCCCTTGTTAAGTTTGAAAAAAATTCTAAAGTTTAATTAAATATTTTTTTCCAGAAAAAAAATGATTTCAAATATATATTTTAATTTAAAATAACTTTTTTTAAATAAAAAAATAATTAAACTAAAGAGAAAATCTAAAAAAACATTAGATAAAAATTAAAAAACAAACTTAAAATAAAAATTACCTTTCAACAGGGGGGGTCATAGGGAGTCAAACCCTTGACCTCTACCTTGAGAACCTTAGAGCCTAGACACCAACCAGTTGAGCTATGCTGCTCGATGTGAGTAAGGGGGAGGTTCCCCTTAATTAACGTATGTCTCAGTGGCAGGCTTGGAAAAGTGTCTCTCGACCGTAGCTCCTCTATGGTAGCACGATGGTGGCGACGGAACTCTGATCATACAACAAAGTTTTTTTCAACACAACAGATAGACCGTTGCATCTACCTTAGCTCATGAACCTCTTCCATGAACTTAGTACACTAACCCCTTCAACAAATGGTCCTCTACCTGCAACTCATGAGCATCTCCTGCCTACAACTCACATGTTTTTGATGGCTAGGGAGGATGAGAAATTGCTTAATTGGTCAATCTGAGGACAAAACAAAAATTCTAATCTAGCAAAGTTGCTTGAAATCACTTGTAAAATCCAACCATGGCAAAAAAATAGAATTTCAACGTAGCAGGGGTTAAGAAAAAATTCCAATTCATGTGCTATCTTGATGTCAGTGCAGGGTTTGACATTCACAGTTTTAAAAAATAGTGAATTTCTATATCCCAAATGTGTGGGGGGTGGGGGTGGTGGGGGGGGGTGCAGTGGAAAGGTTCATTAGTGTATACCCTCACTATTGAGGTGTATCCTCTCAGGGAGACTATATCCGAGAGGGTGGAAGATCTTTGCCCACATGGGGCCGCCTTGGTTGCCACACTGGGGGGTGGTGTCATCGTTGTTTGTATCCCTTGCACGTACTTTACCTCTTTTGCTCACCTCCATAGTGTCTTTGAGTCTCATTGCCTAAATTTTACATTAAAAATCGCATTAGCCTAAGTCAGCCTATCTAGTCCTAGGAGTCGGTTGGTTAGTTCCCATCGAGTCATCCGGGTCCAATCGCATCGTCTAGTCGAGTCAATCGGTCAGTTCCCATCAAGTCGTGTTCACCACTCAGGTCTCATCTAGGTCATCAGGTATTCACTGCTTAGAGGTTAGATCACTTATCAGAATGTGTCCAACATCCAAAGGGTCTAGATTGTCCAATTCTGAGTCTAGTATTCTAGTCGGCCCGTAGTCCACAACATGGGTTTATTGGGGCTAGTAGCTTGTTGTCCACTCTAGGTTAGTAGTGTTAATGCACTGCTCAGATCAAAAAATGGAATAAAATTCCATAAACCAAATGGAGCAAATCCCTAGGTACGTAATGAGCCTTGAGCCCAGAGCCTGATCTCGAAGGATAATTGATGGCTCAAATACCATGTCAAGCAATCGAACAGTATTTCATTGATCAACATTGCATAAATACTACAATAGTGGCTTAGATTAGCCCGTAACCAATGGAGCTAACTAGCCGACTTAGGTAGGAGTTGCAACAACATTAACAACTCACTAATAATGTAATAACCTAAGTATGTACACTAACAATGATGATCCTAGTAAGGAATGATCATTTTGTATTACACTTATGCTAGATAATTGCTTCTAGTGGGCTCTCTTAGTCCCCTCTTTACAAGTTAAAACATCACTTCATACAAACTTTTTAATTCATCTAGGGTTATCACATACACCTTTATGAGGTTCAATCCCAGTGAACCACTAACTTGTAAGTGTGTTATTATTTATATATTTTCCATGCAATAGTACACAGGGTTTGGACCTCACAAGGGTGTACTAGGTATCCAAAGAAGCTTACTACTTCTCTCTCTCTCTTTTCTTTTTTCTCTCTTCATTTAATATACACCAATATCATAATGCTTATACCGTTATGATGCAAGTAAGGAAAAAATATTATTATTTACTTGTCCCACAAATCCATAAAGTATTATAGGCATGTTAGACACTAGAATTAATGGTATTATGTGCACTTTTGAATGCTACTAAAGGGATCTAAGCATGAGCCCCTTCAAATCATCAATTTTTATCTCTATTTTCATCCATCTTGTACTATCACTTCTCTCTTATAACCTCATCCTTAATCTAGCATCACCTTATTCATTATCATTTGCTATAGGACCTCATGGTATACCTATTTGATACTTGGTGAGTGCATGAAAATTTATGAATTTTCCAAGCAAAAATAGAACGTAACCCACCTCCCCACGGTATATGAGTTGGCCAAGACAAACTCCCCTCATCATAATCTTATATTTTGATGCCTCCTTATAGGATATTGAGAAGTGTATATGTGTCAATATCATTTTTGGAAAGTATACAAACCTTTTCAAATTTTCCTATAAATGGATTGATACAACCCACATTTTTTAGCAGCCTATATAGTTGCCCAAACAAAGTGTTTTCAAACCAACCACAATCTTCTTACCTATCCATCTCTAAATGCAAAAAAATTGTTTTGCTACCTCATTGTTGTATAATACTTTATAGAATCAATAAGAACCATGGTAATAATATTCCTTGTTTCTCCAACCCTATAAAACCATTATTCTTCTACTTCATAAATTGGCTACATGATGAAAAATGTAATCATCTACAATATTGATAGCCCAATCACTTCCTTTTCTTTTATTTCATCAATCGGCTACATGATGAAAACCATGATCATTTGTGGTATCGATAGCCTAATCATCTCCTTTTCTTCTATTTTATTGATTGACTACTTGTGTCTATCCTAGTTGCCTTATAGGCCCTCAAGAAGAGTAAATATTTTCATCCACTATCTTGCAGATATATAATTTTTTATACATATATCAAACAATGGTTATAAATATCATCTCTTCTTGGTGGCCTATAATATGACTAGAATAGACCTCATCAGTGCTTCTTATCCTTCTCTCTCCTACCTTGTCATGCCTAGGGGCAAGTGTGACCAAAATTCAAAATACTAGGGATATAGAAAAAACATGAAAGCCTCCTTAATTGACTAATCAACATTTACATACCTTTAAATAGGATAATCGAATATTTGTTGAAGTTACCTAAGTGTTTGGAAATAATCAGGACAAAAGCCCACTATTTGGGGGTTTATCTTACTTAAATATATCATATTTTATATTTACTTTATCCCTCTATGGACACATATCTTGTACATATTTGTATATAATCACTAATGTAAGTCTACTTGTGGCAATCACTGATGTAATCCTCCTTGTGGAAATCACTAATAAAAGTCTCCCTTGGGTAATATTTAATGTAATTCCCCCTATGGAAATTGCTACTATAAGTCACTCTATGGGAATATTTAGTGTAAGTCCCCCTATGAAAATCATTAATGTAATTCCCCCTATGGAATTCATTACTATAAGTCCTCCTATGGAAATTGTTACTATAATTCCCCTTATGACAATAATTAATATAAGTCCTCCTATGGTAATCACTATTGTTAATGTAATTCCCCCTATGGCAATCACTACTATAAGTTCCATTATGGAAATCACTACTATAAGTCCCCATATGACAATCATTAATGTAAGTCCTCTTATGAAAATCACTACTGTAAGTCCCCCTATGGCAATCTCTGGTGTATGTCTACCTTGAGCAATCAATAATGGAAGCCCCTATTGGGCAATAACTAACAAAAGTTCCCATTGTGCAATCACTAGTAGAAGTCCCCTAGTTGCAATCTCTGGTGTAAGTCCCCCTTGGACAATCAATAATGGAAGTCCCCCTTAGGAAATCACTAATATAAGTCACCCTTGGACAATCACTAACAAAATTCCCCCTTGGGAAATCACTAACAAAAGTCCCCCTAGGCAATCTATTGCATTATTTCAAGTAAATGATAATCGTCTTTCATCACATAAGCGCTTGTCCATTAATCAAGCTAAGAGGTAACCACCTAGGGTTGCACTAGAAATTTGTACATACTTTCATCCCCTTGGAAACATAATTCATCACCTAAGTTTTTATTCAATAATTAAGCTTGAAGGCCATTACTTAGGGATAAAATAATTATGTTCCTTTAAATAGACTACTAACACTTATGTCCTTCCATGGACCAATCAAGAGAGAAAAATATATCCTTTGGGTACTTTCCTAAAGGTTAACAGGAGCAAAAATATATCTTTAAGCACCTTTCTTAAGGATTTTACCCCATATAATAATGCCTCAATTATTTTTATTTAGTCAATAATCATCATATCCTAGTAACCTCTTGTAATAAACATATTAATTCACCCCCCTATTATTCCATCTAATCTATTCACTTTTAGGAATTATAAAAAATTCATCTAATGTATTTTATTGAAGTTACTAACTAATAACATAGTGTGTATTACTAAATCAATCTACTTGTTCTAATTGCTCTATCAATCTTCTCATCCAACCAATAAATCTATCTAATCAATTAGTACATTAATTCATATTTAAATCCATTTACTTGTTGCAAATAATTTGTCCCCTAATTAAGCTCACCCAACCAATAATAGTTAATGCACTACGGAATCTATTTTGAACTCAATTTCATAAGGCATCAAACCCATTAATTTGGATTCACTCTATTTATCAATTGATTAGTTTCATCAAATCCTTACTCATTTTGGCATTATTAATATATTAATTGATTTACCAAAAATTAATTCTCCCAAATGATTAATACATCCAATAATTTACAAAATCATATCAAATTGATTATGAAACTATAAATTTACCAAATTCTCATCATAAAATCATACAAATTAAGTACATACATAACCAATTAACTATAGACCATCAAATTAATTTAACCAAATCAAATTAATCCCATAATCATATCAAAATTTATTAGTTATATCACTAAATGCATCATCATCACACTTAAATAAAATAAGGAAATCAAATAACACAAGGAAATACAAAGATTGCACAAATGGATATATTCAATAAAATGGGGGGAGCCAATGAACTCCTTTGTTACAATCAGTACTCAATGTGAGTATTTGATACAATGATTTACAATGGCACTAGGGTTCTTCGAAACCCTAGCAATAACAACAAAGTGTCTTCATATTTTGTGTGTCCTTGCTTCCAACAGGTTGAGTGGGCTTTGAGTATCTAGTGTGGGGCCACTCCAGCTTCAACAACCATTCAACAATGTGTAGAACTTGTAGATCTACATACATAAAAATAGAACAAGGGGGTTAGTAATACCTATGAGGGCTCCACAGTGTGAGACACTCAGACATAAATAAAACCCTAGTTAACAATAAATTTAGAAAGTATGCTAGATCAACAAATTATAAGATAAAATACATTCAAATGAGATATACCTTGCTTCATTTTATTGCTACAGATGGCATGGTACAGCAGGTTTTGATTCACATTTTTATGTTGTGGCAGTCTTGGACATGCACTTGGTAGGCTCAGATGTGAGCTTTGTATGATCTGGTGTGCACATACAGAATGTAGCAGGCTCTAGAGGGTACCTACAAAATACAATAGGCTCTGGTGAGCACTTCATAGGCTCTGTAGTGAGCCTCGCAAGCTCGAAATGGCATCTACGAGTTGGGGCAGAATCTATAGAAGTAGATCAGGGGGTGGCGATGAATGCAACAGATGGAGGGGGTTGTGATGGCGATGGAGGATGAATGGGTGATGGCTAGAATAGTATAAGTCTTATCAGCAAGCTAGGGCTTTAGATTTTTAGGATTCTATGCTAGGGCTTCACCAATAATTCCTCCAGGGTGCAATGTCTAATCTCCAAGTTCCAGGGTTTGGGCATTTGCAAAATACCCTTATTTATAATCCAACCTAGGGTTTTCTTAGGGTTTTAGCCTTGTACTTTTAATCATGTGGCTAATATTAAATTAGATCCTATGGTTGAGATTACTTTTTGAATGTGGCATGGATTAATGAAGATGGATGGTGGAGATTAAATTGAATCGGACGGTTGTGGTTAATTGAGTTTATAAATATATATTTTATAATAAATATATTATAATATAATATAAAATAATATAAAATAATATTAAAATAATCCCAATTGGGCTAGGAAATGGCGGGAAAGGGCTAAAGTGGGCCTTTTGAAGGTGGGAAAGGTGTATGGTGGACAAGTGGGTGGTGGGATGGTTAGGATGGAGGATTAGTGGTTGTAATTTGGTGTCTACAATATATATATATATACATACATATATATATATATGTATGTATATATATATATGTATATATATATATATAATTTAGTGTACATCATCATGTAACCAATGTACCACATAGTCAAAATTGGTACACTCGTTCAAAATAATATACAAAATCAATGGATTGGTATACCACATAGCCAAAAACTATCACACTTATCCAAATTAAAACTAGCCCAAATTCATAAATAAATCTTCTAAAATGGTAGTCAACTAGTGGATATTTTGTCTCCCTACTATCTGTGGCATGGTTGCGATGGTAGATGTATAAACCTCTAATAGTACCTACTTACCAATCTCAATCAATAATGTATCCTTGAGAATGTAGGTGAAGGTATCCTTGGATTAGCTAGTATTACTACATTATAGGCAATCTAGTAGTGTGAAAACCACTCTATATTAATCCATATATCCCTCTAATTTTCATGTATCTACCCCTCTAGTTGAGTGACCCACCCCTATACCTATGATAACTGACCTAGTAGCATATGAATCATGTCATATCATCTTTCTCCTATTGTTGGGACCTAGGCCAATGATGCATCTCACTCTTCAATGAGGTAATATATCACCTCTCGTATCACACTGGTCTCTTTGGCATGGTCTTCCTATATTGATCTACCCTGGACATTGCCTAATCCCTCTCTTTATAGATAATCAACCCCTTCTACTCTAATTTACTATGGAGGTCTATAATATGAGCCTACCTCTCCTCCTCTAATACCCTTCAAACTATCTCAAGGATGGCCAACTAGGCTTTGGTGTCCACTAAATCCACTTTGAGTGCTTTTATACTCTACAAAAGTGATGCTCTCTATTATTGTGGCATCCTCTCTTGTTCAACTTGGTCCATCCTCTAATGTCATCCTTGGTATTGGTGGAAATTCTAGGAGTGTCTCTACTAACAAGGTTGCCCCTACTATTGATCCTATAACTATCTCCTTTGCCTCCTTGCTCCCCTATATTTTATGCTTGACATCCCTCAGCACAATACCCTTAGCTACTCTAGTCCTTTAGGGTTGTGGCTCTATTTTGGTAACCCTCCTTAGACAAAACCCTATATACCACCTTATATACTTTGTTATCACCCTAAGATCATCCTTACCCTTATTTGGTAATTTTACATCATTTATGTCCACCTCAGGGTTGTTTAGATTAGGAGTCCTACCAAAATCCATATCTTATGTGAATATCCTATACCATAAAAGACCCATACCTGGAATCCATTTTCTTCCACCAAACTATTAGACTACATAGTCAAACGTATGGAGCTCTAGCTCCCCCTTGGGACTAACTACCCATATAACTTGCCTAATCTTGATTAAGTGGATTTGATCCTCTATCCAATCCAAATGTCCTCTTTAGTACTATCATGTGATATACCTAGCTATCAACTCATCTATTGCTCAACGTGCAATTGTGAAATCTCCTCAAACTGATATTTACCTCCCACCCTCAAAGTGTGCAACCCATTGATAATCTATTGATGCCTTAGGATCATCTACCTATCTAGTGATCCTAGGGATAATCTACCTATATAGGGAGCTTGGGTGACCTCTTGATGATAAGGTTCTCCCATTCCCACACCTACAATAATGTGCAATAAACCAATCTCTATACACTTTGATAGACAACTCAATGCAATGTTTGATAAAGCCACTCTAATATAATTGAACCTTAGGCAAGAATTGTTTGTTTTTCATGCATCAATATGATGACCTCTGTCCACCCCCAATGCATTATTCATATACTAGTATCCCCCACCAATACCCTAGATACCAATGAGCATAGGATCATTGTTCATTGATCCAAATGCCTCTCATGATACATGATATTAATATCAATGCTATATTTGATAACAAGAAATGCCCTATAACTTGTTAGCAACTCTAAACACCATCCTTTATCATGTCTTATGTGCACAAGTGCCCCTCTAATTAGGACTCAAAGAATACACCAGACATCCTCTAAAGTTATTTTCATCTCTCTAATAGGCAACTAGAAGGTATTCCTCTCTTAATACCAATGCTTTGTCAATGTTGTCAATAGCCCCTATCAAAATCCACCTTTGGCATATATGCAGTATGGAGTAGGCCTACCACTACCAAGGTTGCAACATCTCCCATGTCTACCAATGATAATACCATATTCAAGGTGCATGATTATTTCTCATGATAGTCTAATATCCCTAGCCACTACAACCACAAAAGTTATCAAATCATTGATCTACCTAGCATATCAATTATATCAACTATATTTAATCTCCTAAAAACTCCCTTCCTTAAAAAGTGCTACCTAAGAAAGTAAGTGTTATCTAGAAAAATTTCTTAATTCAGCATGAAAGAATCATTAGGCAAAAGAATTGCTTATGTGTGCAAGTGCTACCTATCAAAAGTGCCACATAGACATGAAAGTGTCAGGCAATGAAAGTGCCACTAGGCCATGGTAGTACTTCATACAATAATGCTACCCAATGAGAAAAACATTGCACATGCATGCCACGATAGTGCCACATGCAAGCAGTAGCACTGCACATTTTTAACTCTATTTTTCTAGCAATTTAAAAATTAAACACAAAAAATTTACACTCCATATTTGGCCACTAATGCCAAGAGTTGTTGAAGCTAGAACTAGGTCCATGTGATGCACAGGTTGTCCACCATGAGCTATCAAAAATTTTCCCCCAATATCACCTCTTAGATCTCCATATTCAAATAGTGAATGGTAGAAATGATTTACCTTTTCCCCCAGGAAACCCTTAACACTGTCTGACCCCATTATTTACTTCTCCCTCAATTATTGATACCTACCTACCTACCTAATTGAGTTTCCTTGAGAAATCCATTTTTCCTTCCAAAACTAAAGTGGGCATACTTGACTAAGGTATAAATGCTTTTAATTCTCCCCAAGAGTATAATTTTCATAGTAATGCTACATAATTAATTTCCATGATATTCATCATTTATGATAAACCTTAGACCTTAGGAACTCCAACCATAAAATTGGGACATCTATGATTATTTTTTACTCATTTTTCATAATAAATGCATCAAAAGGGGTAAAATATCAAAATCTAATTTAGTTCACTAGCCCAAATATCAACTCATTATAACATCCATCAGTAAAATTTTAGCTAACCAAACTAGCTTAATCAAAATTTTATCCAAATATGGGTTATCTAATGCCCTAGATCAAAAGTTTTGGTTATAACAAAAATTTTGTACAATGAATTTGCCTTGGGTAGTGCTTTTGCAACTTTGACCCATTTTAAAATAATTGACCCCAAAATAGTCAATTTTTAGAATTTCTATATAGAATCAGAAGCATTGTGCAATGCTCTTATTCTTTTTTAATGTCTTTGTACTGGCATGAGTAAAATTTTAGAAGCACATCTCTCCATCACACATATGTCCTCCACCACTCCTAGACATGATCACAAATGCCAATTCACATCCCTTAAACCTAAATATCATAACCTTCTATAACATTCCAAATGCATCTTTAACCATTCCATTTCCCTCCAAGAAATCCTCCCAAACATCTATAAATTGTGTCATTAGAATGGGCATTAAATAAGAAGTTTTAAAGCATCCAAACTTTACTAAAATTTCATTTGTGTTCTTAGATAATTGGTTCCTTTGTATTTCATTTTCTATTATACTAATTCCATCTTGCATTCTCAAGCCCTTTCATTGACATTAGTCATCTCTTCGAGGTGTTCAAGGAAATTCATAAGGGCATTCAAATGAAGCTAGCTTCTTACTCTTCCATCAAGAACCAAGGAGGTATTTGGTTGTAGAGGATATAATTCATAGGTCTTCGGTTGTATTGTTTCCCTCTTGCTTTTCTCTTCGTGATTACTTTATTTCAGCTTACATTGCTCCTTTATCTTTCTATAGTTTATATTTCTAACAACTATTTTATTCCTTTTATCTGGCTAACAACTATATTTCTTGTTCATAAAGTGTCATTAGCTCAATCGGTTAGATTCCTCAATATTTCAAGGAGGAGACCCACGTTTGAATCTTTCCAAATGATACATGGATAATATCTAAGCTTTGTTGTAATACCACTATGTGGTGATGATGTACTATGGATGGGGCCCATTTCAATACCATATAACCCATTAAAAAAACTATATTTCTTGTTCATCTTGTTGTATTTTACATCTTATAAAATCTCTATTGCTCCTCTATTTCACTGAGTTTTGCATCTTCTAAAAGTTTATCTTGTTAGCATACATTACTCCTATTTTATACATACATCCTAGTTTGGTATTTGAATCATTTAATCTAGTTATTCTACATCTAATATTGCATTAATATGCCATGCACCAAAGGTTTACATATTCCTAGGACTACACTTTGTACTCAGGCATATCTCATTGAGATTTTAGCTATCTTAAACTTCTATTTTCCAATCCTTGAGTCCAAAGTGTTTCCCAGTTGTAGTAGATAATGCTTTTATTCTCTATATTTCATATAGTAGAAATATCAAATATTAGCAATAGCATTGAACAATTCTTCTTCTTGTTAACAATGTTGTCACTTGAGTTACATGTTTTTCCAATTTTCAACATTCATTTCTATTATAATACCAAGATAGGGGTTTGATTACCCTAATAAATAAGTTTTTTGTCTCACCTCGATTATACAGAGCCCCTTGCAATAATATCAATTATCTCTCTATTTATTTTGTAGATTATTTAGTGAAAACATTGGTTGGAGATAAAAGCATTGTGCAATGCTTCTGATCATGTGCAATGCTTCTTATTAGAAGGCAAAACTAGGTATCACTATTTCTTGTCCCTTTGTTATAGTCTAGTAGTTAATTTTTTCTACTAATGTGTCATATATTTAGGTCTTTGTTCAACTTTATATCTTCAATTCAACATAATAAAAGTATTATATCTAGTTTAGTTTTCAAATAATTATTAGTTACTTTATCTAGTTTAGCATGTAAAACCTTTTGATTCACATTTTGCTATGAATTTGTGTGTCTTCTGGAAGTTTAAACCCAGGGGTGTGAACCTGTCCTCTATCAATAGGTTTGTACAGGCCCATGTGAATCTATTTTTGAATATTGGACCGACTAGTTTTGTGGTCTTGGTGATGATTTTGAAGATCCTGGAGGGTTCTGAGATAGATATTTGCATATAAAGGTCCAAAATTTAATGGTGAATGCGACAAGCCAACATAAATCCTAAGATACTTTGCATAAACCTAAAGACATAAAATTATAGGAAAATAAGATAACTATTGCTGCACAAAAATACAAGGATGCTTTAACCTTGCATACACTGTGGTGAGAGACGACTTGTGGTCTAGTTATGGGGGCACACAATCCTTGGGAACATGAGGCTCTTAACCTCCACTAAATTACCTTTTCAATGGTTGTAGGTGTCTAAAACCAATACCTGTGCTTTAGGGATCAATTTTGAGGTAGATTGGGGAATTCACATACCCAAGTGTGTACTCTCTATCCTCTTTGGAGTCTCACCGGTGCACCAGTGAACCTTTTGTGGTTTGGCCTGAGATGAATTTTAGGGTATTTTGGTTTTGGGTTTCTTCAAAGATGACAATTACCTACCATACAAAAATAGGCCACAATTTTTTTTAGAAGGCGATTAAGCTAGTGCTTGGTGGGGGTCCCACTGGGTGTGCCAGAATGAAACCAAAAAAAAAGACACTACAATTCTCATTAAAAATTATAGAATCCACTGCTTTTGCTATTAAAATGATAAAAATGAGGTTACAATATGATATCCTTTTACAAATTTTTCCCTAAATGCTACAATGGAATCTTCCCCAAGGAAGCCCTTTCAAATGTGTACAAAGGCAGCAGGATCTGTCTTCTTTGCGTTCCTTAATGTTGATGGTCTTATTGCTCGTGTGCCACCTTTGGTTGGATATTTTTTGTGTACCTATTGAACCTATAAAATCTTGTTAGTACGTTAATGGATCTACCTCAGTCAAACCCCATGGTTATGAAGACAAAAATACTCTTAAACAAGCTTAAAACATGATAAAAACTGATAAAAACAACATAAAAACACTAAACTAGTCCATACTTGATCTGGTGATTTTGGTGTCTATTGCAGGGATTTGCATTGGATCGTGTGAATCGAGAAGTTTGCATGGGATTCTACAAACCTATATTTTTGCGACAGAATCTGTAAGATTGATTTTTGGACTATTCTGGTATTGTTGCTTCTTCACCTTTTTTATGGGTCACCTTCAAAAAATGTCCTTTTTGGCATAATTGACCTATCTCAATCATAAGGAATGTTATCAAAACAACATAAACTACTGTTGCAATGTGTATGCAATGGATAAGTGATGAGTGCAAGATGGATGTAATGGTTGTAGTGATTTTAGCAGAGTTTCAGTAAGTATAAGTTGATTATTGTTAAAATGATGAAAATGGCCTTCTATTTATAGACTTGTCCAAGGTAAGATGGAGGGAATGAGGTATCCCCTATGAGGTTTCAATGGTGAGGTGTCCACCTAAGAGGTGTCCCCTGAGGTGTCCTGGTTCATAAATGAGGTTGGGTGAGAGAATCCCTCACCCATCCACAAATAATGATGACTTTGCCAAAAATATCCATTTGGCATTTATGAAGACCTTTTTGAAAATATCTTCAAATTAAAAATTGCTTCTTTTGTGTTGTAGACACCAAAAAAGCACCAATCCGATTACGTGACAACAAGCGCTGATCGCATTGACACAAACAGCCCCCAGGGCAGCCCCAGAGGTTAAAACAGTGGTCCTAACCACTCACACAACAGTTTTAAAAGTCAAAGATCAATTTGGCACCTTTTAGGCACTCTGCTACTTATTCGCTCCACCCAGGGACGAGTGCAGAATGGTACTCGTTCCACCCAGGGACGATTACCAGCGCTCGCTTCGAGGTGGGACGAATGCCAGGTTTGACCTACAAAAAGTCAAACCTCGGCCCATGACAACTCAAAACTGCCACTTAGCTCTCCCTTCATGGCATAGGGGTGCGAGTGAGTTCTTTTGACAACCACTTGACTCTCCATTCACTGCATGGGAATGAGAGTGAGCTTTTTAGGACAACTCGGATTTGCCACTTGACTCTCCCTTCATTGCATGGGAGTGAGAGTGGGCTTTTTCATGACAACTCAAATTAGCTACTTAACTCTCCCTTCATTGCATGGGAGTGCGAGTGAGTTCTTTTGGGCATGCAGCAGCAGTTACAGAAGCAGTTATGGAGCCTTGATCAGGGAGAAGTCTTCTCTTCCCTGAAAAAGCATTCATGCTAAGTAGCACTTTTGCATGCTAATTCAAAGAGACCCCTTGGGTCTATAAAATGGTGAATTTCCTCACCCAAAAGGATATACAGAGAAGGAGCATTTTGAGCGACGAAGTGCTGCTGTTTTGCTGACTTACGATTTGTGTCTTTACATCCATAATCTCTTAATCGAAAAGGAGGTTATTGGGTGACTTTGAAGGCACGAATCAAGAACCAAAAACCCAATTTTTTTGACCACAATAGCCTATCAATTTGTCGACAACACATCACAACAGGTTTCGGACCCATCCCAAGCGGATTGGTGTCGAAACAAAGTTTCAACCCGCGGGTGGTTTGCCTTCGGGCACCCCCTACCTTATTGCAGGTTTTCTCGTCTCACCCTGAAATGAGTACCAAACTATCGTAGGTTTTCTCGTCTCACCCCGAAACGAGTACCAAACTATTAGGTTTACTCGTCCGACCTAGGGACGAATACGGATCTATATTGAATTTGGTGATTGTTTCTTTTGCAGTATTTTTCTAGTTACATGATTACGCTTCTGTCAAATTTTTAGTCTATTTGGATTCATTTTAATCATCGTTATATTCATCTTTTACATTCATTAACAGTACTCTTTTCGATTTGTGAGTTTCATTATCATACACAGGTGCTACGATTTTTTGTTGTTTCTTTGAACGTTGGAGGAGCAGCAAGGATTATAGTTTTATCAATACAAGCGGTGGCAACATTTTGGCTCGCCCATTTTATATGTGGGCATGCGGAAGGAGGAATTCTAGAATCCATGATTGTAATTGACAACTATGTTAACGCTCCTATCCCCTTAAAAGGAAGGAGACGTATTTGTAACACATTATTGAAAGAGTATAAATAAAAAGGGCTGTATTTTATATTTCTTTTATATCTTGTGTTCATTCATTTCTGTTCTGTCCTTTTAATGCAATTTTGATAATCTTTAGTCTTTCCTTTTTATTTTCGAAATCTCGTGCTTTCAATGGCGATCACGGTGGGACCTTCTGTCCTCTATTTTTTTTTAGGTTAGATTTCTGATCTGAAATTGCTTGTTTTGATTACAGGTACCTATTTTTTAGTCATCAGACTGTTATTCGTTTCTGTCAGTGACGATTACAGAATTGGGATTCGTCTCACCCAGGGACGAATAGGCATTCGTCCTACCCTGGAACGAATACTATTTTGATATTCGTCTCACCCAGGGACGAATAGCGTTCTGTGCATTTTTTAGACCAGCAAATCAGAAGCATCCTTGTGGGCAGAGAAGAGGTAGGGGTTTTTAACAAGCCTCTGTCAAATTTCTGTTTTCTGTTTTCTGGTTTTCAGTTTTTGTATGGCTTAGGGAAAGTTTCCTTTTTGTTTGCCTGTTTCAATTTTTGCAAATTAAAAGGAACCCCACACACATCACGTGGCATTTTTAAACCAAGGAGCTGGTCGTAAAACCCCAGCCCTTGATCAAGACCAACGGTGGGTTCATCACCACCTTGGCTTGGATTTTTGCATCCATTTACCCCGATTGTCACTGTTGCTAGACGTAAATCCTGATGAAAGCTGACCGAGTGTCGTTGGGGTGATTCCCAGCATGCGAGGATAAGTCTTCTATGGTAGGTGTCATAAACAGGACAATCCCCCTTCCGTACCACCTATGTTCCATGTATCATCTGCTCTCACGTACCTATAGTCTCCCTCACGTAAGGGCGGGTATATAGAGAGGTTGGTATATCGGTCCGGCAATGGTATATTGAAGGGCGACCATTTTGGGAGTTATAAGAGCCTTCATAATTGCATTTAAATGGTTTTCATAAAAATCTTTCAAAAAAAAAACAAACAACAAAAACACACTAAACCAGATTTAGGGCACACTATTAATCTTTAAAAGAGATAATCATTGCTTGTGTGTGTGTGCTATTTTCTGTTTAAAGTATCAAAAAAAAAAAAATAAAAATCATAAAGAGAAAAATCATAAAAAGAGTTTCCACATCTTTAGGTTAACATCACCATGGTGTATACTCGTAGCCAAGCTCAATCACGGGCAGAAGCTACAGAGAATGCACCAAGGGGGACAAGTCGCCCCCGATATAGCCCTAAAGACTTGGCCATCCCGCCTTGGCGGCAGGGTACACAAGTTAGTCCACACCATGCAGTTACAGAACATGACTTTAGAGGCACCTCCTTGAGGGGCACTCCAACTCATGCCATCACTAGACAAGACTATAGAGGCACATCCTTAGGGGGTACTCCCATTCAAAAAAGATCCTTTCAAGAAAACAACCAACATGTAGCACGTGACCTAGATACAAGGCCCCCCTTTGAAGTTCGTTATGGGTGGCCTAGTGATGAAGCGCTATGTACTGCTCTAGAACAACAAAGGGTCCACAAGGAGGAACCATATGATGTCGTTACTCCTAATTTACCCCTGATTAATGTCAGACACACTAGACCATATCCAGAATATCAGGTTCTCCCGATAGGGCAAGACAATTCTGCCCGCACCTTTTATGCATATAACAGAGAATGTGAGGAAGATCACTACGTTCCTCAAGGATAGTACATAGCATGGGAATGATGCACGTCTGCACCCACTTTATATCCAAATCGCTCATTGAGACCAGAGCTTCAAGTCAATGCTGCTAACCTCGACAGAGGGAAGCAACAGATAGGGGTCTCAGAGTATCATGACCGAGAAAGGCATGTAGGGGAGGCATCTAGGCCTCCTAACCCAGAGACGGTGGAACAAAATGACTTGGCATTTGCCAAACTAGCCGCCCACCAAGCGTAGATCACGCGGCTTAGGCAAGACCAACAACAATTAGAACATTTGTGTCACCTTAACCAAGAGCGCATTCAGCATCGGACAACTGAACTGCTTCACAACAATGCGCCTGAGAAGGCCCCAGTCCCTCGCGCACAGCAATCTGAGATGTATGTGAGGCACAACCCCCTAGTGCGAGATAGGTCTCCGTGACTTCATCAAGCACTACCTCTAAGACCTCCTAGGCCTGAGCGGGAGGCCACTCCCCGCAACCGTGATGGGCATCCTCCGCGGGCACCTATCAATGTTCACAGGCCTAGGCCAGACACTCCTCAAGAAGCTTATGAGGATTATGACCAAGAAGAAGAGTGGGCTGAAATGCCCTATCAAGGCAGAAGGGATGCTACCCAGTTACCCCTCCAAAGGCCTCAAGTTCCCCACAACCCACAGCGGGAGCAAACCAAGGAGGAGGAGATTAAGTCCTCCGATGCATACAAAGTGTTGTTAGAATGCTTAGAGACTATGGAACTCAAGACTGCTGGGCCCCAAAAGCCTACCTTATGCCAACTCCATAGTCATCCTGTGCATCCGTCAGTGCCAGCACCTCCATACCCCAAACATTTTAAGCTGCCCTAGTTGGCACTCTTTCGAGGGGATGAAGATGCTCAAGAGCATGTGACTCGATTTTTGAGCCAATGCTTCGGTATACAAGACAATGATGCATTGCTATTAAGAACATTTATAACCACATTCGCAGGACCTACCTCGGATTGGTTTACCCATCTACCAAAGCATAGCATCTACAACTTGGATCAGCTAGTGGACGCGTTCCTAGAATGTTTCACTTTCAACACAAAGAAAAAGGCGTCACTAAGTGATCTAGCTAGCCTCAAGCAGTATGAGGAGGAATCTATGGTGGCATATGGGAATCGATGGAGGACATTGCTTTCAAAGCTATCCTACCTCCCTCCTATGTCTGACCTAACTCAAATGTTCGCAAAGAGCTATTTGCGATCGATCTCTGTGCTATTGCAGCTACAACAATACGCCACTTTAGAAGAAGCTCTGGCGCAAGCTAGAATTATCGAAGAGATCAAGATACAGGATGGCAAAATTGCCAAGCCTAAGAAAAAAGAATGGAACAAGAGCACCAAAATAGGGAATACGCAATAGAAACCCATCGCGGTCAATCAAGTTGCTATCAATGCCCCTAAGCCTACCCCAGCAACACAGCCTCCAAAGGCTAATTATCAGGCGGTGCCTCACAATAACTATGAGAAAGATAATAAAAAACAAGACCATAATCAGCAGCGTCACCCTAGGCAGCAATTTACACCATACACCGAGTCCAGGGACTCTTTGTTTGACCATTTGTCAGCGGCAAACTTGATTAATCTGCCAAAAATTCAAACAATCGATCCTAATGCACCAAAGCCTAAGGGCTACAGAGAGGATCTTTACTGTAGATTCCATAGAAGGAAAGGGCATGACCTTAACGCCTGTTGGAAATTCAAAGGTTTAGTGCAAGACCTCATTGACAATAACACATTGGTAGTGGATAACCCCATCGCACCCAACAACCAACAAATGGGTGTTTTCAGAGATCCTTTACCCGCACATGATGCACAAGCAAAACCTCTTCATGTCAACGAAGTGCAACAGAATTGCCCCATGGAGGGGTATGTTGGGATGATCAACATTGTGACAAGAAACAAGAGATACCCAGGAGCTGCCCCCACGACAGCCACAAGGGAAGTTCCATCCATGTCACAACCTCAACTGAATCCTACACAGCTGCCCCCGCCTAGACCAGTGGCCATGATTCGAACTAGACTTACTCAAAGTCTAAGGACCACATCGGCTAGGCTCTCCATATATGAGCTTATTCAACAATCGGTGCCCCATCGGGAAGCTCTCATGGAGATATTAAAGGCAATTGAGTTGCAACCCCACGAAGCGAATTCGTTCAACAATTTTGTGGGGCATGTCAAACAGTGTACCGAACCAGTCATCACCTTTAGGGAAGATGAATTAAAAATGGTGACTGGGGATGTAGCGGATCCACCCCTGCACGTTATTGCATGGGTCAACGGGACTCCGTACAAGCGGGTGTTGGTAGACACTGGTTCATCCAGTAACATTATTACAACCGCTGCACTGAAACATTTGAAGCTGCCAACCTCTCACATTGTACCTTCCACTTACACTCTTCGAGCATTTAATGATGCGATATGCTCGACAGTTGGCACAATTGTCCTACCCATACAAGTGGGACAAAAGACCATTCATACATTGTGCCACATTTTAGAAGGTGAGATGGCTTACAATATCTTGCTTGGGCGGCCTTGGATCCGGGATATGAAGTGTGTCCCTTCAATTGCTCATCAATGTTTAAAGTACACATTTGAAGGACAAGTGCACGTGGTCCCCATAGATTTAGAACCTTTTAAATACTGCAATTCAGTGCAACTAATGCCGCAGTCGACCCTCCCTTCAACGCATGTGGATTTCTAGTTAAATCCATCTAAAAGGGGTCCGATTAAGCAAGAATCTCCATTACCAAATCAATCAAATTCCCAGGCGGGTGCATCTTCTTCATCCGGTCCTCCCACAATGATGCCACCTACGGTGGCCACACCAACGGACAAAGGAAAGAAGCCCCTGGAAGCAGAACCACCTTTAGTCTCCACCATCTCGACAGAAGAGATGCCTACTAGAATGGAAGTCGAGACACCTAGTTCACCCCACATGGAGTGGACTCAGGGAGAACTCCCATTCGCTCCCTCTCAATCGCCAACGATTACTATTGAGATGTCTAACACAGGCATGGGGGAGTATATAGTGCGCAATGTTGTTGCAACGCCCACACTTCAATCTATGCAAGACATGGGAAGACCTCGACTCCCCATAGGCTCCGTGGTTCCTTTAGGCTACCCACCTAATCAGACAAACTTTATTTTTGGGGGCCTGGATCATGGCGTTGAACCTTCCCGACGAGAAGAGGAAGATGAAGAGCCCTTTGTGGAAGATGTCAATTATCTGTCTAACCCAGACTTCGCATTACGATATCTTAGCCAATGCAATTGGCATGGATACGGGTTAGGCAGGTATGAACAAGGAGTGCGTGTTTTGTGCCAACCAAGATACCAAATGCCTTATGACAAGTCAGGAGTAGGGTTTAATCACCCTTTGCCCCTCGACATCTTGGTCAAAAACATGCAAGGCCTAGGGATAGGCAACAAGGATGGGTTGGCATCAGATTCATATGCCAATCCAAATACAACTTATACATTGGGAGATTATTTCCCATTACAAACAAACAACCTTGTTGACCTCAACAACCCTTTCCCTTCGGCCGAACAAGGAGAAACCTCATGGACTCACCCACAAGGGGAATATGGACAAGACCAAGAAGGGTCTTTCGAAGATGAGTCGGAGTATGATCATTCGCATGAATATCCAATGAATGATGATCAGGAAAGCTTCTTGACGATGTTCCCATTGGCTGCTCCAATTGAGCACATGCCACTTCAAGACAATCCGGTCCCCCCGTAGAGGGCGGAACAACCTAGATGGGACCACATAAATCTGCTTGAACAAGGTGAGCCCCATGTGTCGCAAGCAACCCTTGGAGTTAACGAAGGCCTGTGGTTCTCCGACAATGATTCAGAAGATGAAACTGAGATGGCCTATCTCAACCACATGCGACAAATGCAACAAAGGCAACAAATGCAACAACGATATCCCTTGGACATAGATGACATGTTTGAACACTTACACATAGGTCCAAGACATAGGTGGCACCTCAACCCGACGTAGTTATAGCAATTACTGCACCCGCCACTCTAGGTATACAGAGAGCATCTTCCGCCTGGAGACCCTATCAAACCATCAGTGCCTAGGGCAGACCCTGTTTGCATGTCCATGCATAGGGCTGATCCCTTTGTGCCAGTGCCTACAGAGCCAGATCCAACGCATCAAGAACATCCAGAATGTCAGAGTTATCACACCTACGGTAATGGAGGTTACAATCATCTCATAAACATGATCTCCATTGACTTGACCGCCCCCATCCATGATCCAGCCAATCCAACATGATCATTGCATCTAGACATAGAGGCTATAGATTGGGATCGCGCCGACACACCACCATCCCCATCGGAGTATTGGCCTTGCGGTGGGATGTTTCATTTCACTCCAGGACAGACTCAGGATGTCTTCCATGCTGAAGAGGAACTTGACGTTCCTAATGATGATCTTAATTCAGCAAACGATATCCACCTGATCCCAACTCCACACCAGTTGGAGGACGGATCCCACATGTCGGTCGAGGCAACGACTGATGTAGACATCGGCACAGATCCAATGAATCCATGGATTCTCAAGCTAGGGGTAAGTCTTTCCCCCGAAGAGCAAGCCGATTATGTTGCCCTTCTTACGGAAAAGAAGGAGGTTTTTGCATGGTCATACAAGGATATGCCGGGACTAGACCCACAGCTAGTCACGCATAATTTAACGCTTGATCCGACAATCAAGCCAGTAAAGCAAAAACTACGCAAGATGCACCCAACAAGTGGCCTTAATGGTAAAAGATGAGTTACAAAAGTTGTTGGATGCCCAGTTTGTCATCTGTGTGGATTATCCTCCATGGTTGTCTAACATGGTTCCCATCAAGAAGCCCGACGGGAGGATTCGCATATGCACCGACTTTCGAGATCTTAACAAAGCGAGTCCTAAGGATGATTTTCCCTTGCCAAGCATCGACGCGTTGGTAGACGCCACAGCGGGCCACGAAATGCTTTCCCTTATGGATGGTTTCTCAGGATACAATCAGATTCGTATCAATCCCGAGGACCAACTAAAAATGGCATTCACAATGCCTTGGGGGACATTTTGCTATAAGGTCATGCCTTTTGGTCTTAAAAATGTTGGCGCCACTTACCAACGTGCCATGACGTACATCTTTCATGATTACATGCACAAGACTTTGGAAGATTACATGGATGATTTGTTGGCCAAATCTCTTTTGCGCCCAGATCACCTCGGTGACTTGAGCAAGGTCCTCGATCGCCTCATTGAACATAAAGTCAGACTAAACCCCAAGAAGTGCATCTTTGGCGTCACCTCTGGAAAGCTCTTGGGTTTCATAGTCTCCAAATGAGGAATCGAGGTAGACCCAAACAAAGTCAAGGCAATCCTTGAAATGCTTCCCCCAACCACCATCAAGCAGCTCAAGAGTCTGCAGGGAAAGGTTGCGTCGATCAAGCGCTTCATAGCGTAGTTATCTGACAAATGCTGACCCATGAATAAATTATTGCATAAGGGGGTCACATTTCATTGGGATGACGAGTGCCAGTCAGCCTTTGATGACATTAAATAGTACTTGGTTTCACCGCCAGTATTGGCACCACCTAGACCAGGAGTGCCATTCTATTTATACATCTCAGCTACTGAGGTGGCACTGGGCGCCATGTTGTCCCAGAAAAATGAACTTCACAAAGAACAGGCTACATACTATCTTAGCCGCACCCTGGTCAGTTATGAACTTAACTATGCATACGTTGAAAAGCTCTGCTTGGCAGTGGTGTTTGCTACCAAAAAGCTATGCCACTACATGCTCAGTAATAAGACGTATGTTGTGTCTAAGGAGAATCCATTGCGATACATGATGAGTCGTACTTATCATAGTAGCCGCATGGCAAAATGGATCATGTTGTTGATGGAGTTTGACATAGAGTTCATTGGACAAAAATCCATAAAAGGTCAAGTCATCGCCGATCAACTAGCCGAGGCTCCTCTTGAAGATGATCAGCCTCTGACTTTCGAACTACCTGATGATGGGGTCTTCCATGTTTCAGAATCGCCAGATTCTGATGAGCCTGAGTCACAGGCTGACATAACCCTATTCTTCGATGGTTCTAAATGTGAGCAAGGGGGTGGCATGGGAATTGTATTCTTCACTCCGCAAGGTACTCCAATGCCTTTGTCATTTAAATTAGACTTCTCGTGCACCAACAACAATGCAGAATACGAAGCCTTGCTCATAGGTCTTCAAACAACAATCACCATGAACATTAAACGTCTAAACATCTTTGGTGATTCATTGTTGATTGTCAATCAAGTGAAGGGGATTTTTCAATGTAAATGTCCAGTTCTGTAGGCCTACAAAGCCCTTGTGGACAAATTCCTGGCACAACTTGAATGGTATGACATCGAGGCACTCCCTCGATCATCAAATCATTTTGCGGATACTATGGCCTCCTTGGGGTCACTAATCCCGCAAGACCCTTCTGGTGAAATGACAACCATTCAGGTTAAAACATTATCGCAATCTGTGATGGAGCGTGCAAGCTCTGATCTGATGCCAGGAATCCACCTGATCCAGATTGAACCATCTTCGGATAAGTTCTCTCGAATCCATGATTGTTTGACTCGAGCCAACTAGGGGTCCTTGTTCTCCCCGACCCCTCTTAATAGCAACACAACGCTATTTTTACAAGTTCTTTCCCACTCAGCTTTTGTTAGGGATGGACTTCAAGAGGGATTGGCCATTCATACTATCGAGGTTTCTGATCAGCAGGATTGGTACACACCCATTCGGGATTACCTCAAGCTAGGTAACCTCCCACTTGGATTGACACAAGCCATGAAAAGATCATTCAAATAGAAAGCGGCAAAGCATGTCTTGTTAGGAGACATTTTGTATCATCAAAATTATGAAGGAATCCTCCTTCGTTGTTTGGACCAACAAGAGTCCGCTTGGGCGATCACCCAAGCTCACGATGGTACATGTGGTGGCCACTTCAGCGGTATGGCCATCGCAAAGCGCATTCTTCGCATGGGTTATTATTGGCCATCTTTAGAGCGAGATTGTTGCGCATATGTGAAGAAGTGCGTGAAGTGTCAACACCATGCTAATTTGACACATGTACCTTCTCAGGCCTTGCAGCCGATCCAATCGGTTTGGCATTTTTCGTAGTGGGGCTTTGACCTAATTGGAAAGATCTCCCCTACGTCGTCTGGTCATCACACGTTTATTTTAACGGCCACAGAGTACTTCACCAAGTGGGTGGAAGCAATTCCGCTAACCACTACGACTGGATCCCGCATTGCGGAGTTTATTTTGCATAACATCATATGTCATTTTGGTATTCCATCCAAGATCCTGTCAGATAATGGGACACCATTCAAGAACAAAGATGTGCGTGCTTTGACCACAAAGTACAAAATTCAGCACAGTTTTTCAACACCCTATTATCCGTAGGCAAATGGGCAAGCAGAGGCGTCAAACAAAATGCTAGTCGCCATTCTCAAAAAGATAGTTGCAGACAATCATAAGGACTGGCACATTCAGATCCCGCTTGCCCTATGGGCTTATCGCACCAGCATTCGGACGCCCACTGGGGCAACTCCATTTTCGTTGGTGTATGGCTCCGAGGCAGTCATGCCTTTTGAGTTGGAAATCCCTTCCCTGCGCATTTCAATGCAAGAGTTCATCGATGATGACACTGCATGGCAGGCCCGGTTAGATCAACTGACGTTGCTCGATGAACGACACGTTAATGCTCTCGAGCATTTGCGTATCTATCAAGAGCGACTTAAGAGAGCATACAACATGAAAGTCCACCTCAGGGAATTTCAGGTTGGTGACTTGGTCTTAAAAGAGAACCAACAAAATTCTAATTTGCCATCCCATCTACGGGACAAGTTCATGGCAAACTGGTTAGGTCCTTATATCATTGATAGTCGAATAGGACCTGGAACATACCGGCTTGCCTCTCTTGAAGGAATCAAGGAAACAGAACCCTTGAACATCAGTCATTTGAGGCCATTCCACATCTAGAGAGCCATAGTCCAACTAAAAGCTCCAAGGATTTTCATAATCGCTTGGTCAACCCTAAATGCCCCAAAGGTATCTATAAACCCTTTGGTCAAGCCAAAAGCTCCAAGGATTTTCATAATCGCTTGGTCAACCCTAAATGCCCCAAAGGTATCTATAAACCCTTTGGTCAAGCCAAAAGCTCCAAGGATTTTCATAATCGCTTGGTCAACCCTAAATGCCCCAAAGGTATCTATAAACCCTTTGGTCAAGCCAAAAGCTCCAAGGATTTTCATAATCGCTTGGTCAACCCTAAATGCCCCAAAGGTATCTATAAACCCTTTGGTCTACCAAAAGCTCCAAGGATTTTAATAATCACCTAAAAAAAATATATATAATCAATTTGTAAACCAAAAATCAAGGATTCTCATAACTTCTGGTCACCCCCAAAATGCTCCAAAGGTATCCATAAACCCTTTGGTCAACACCAAATGCTCCAAGGGTTACCATAACTGCTTGGTCAAAATAAATATTCAAAAATAAACAAAAACAATACAATCATCAAAAATCACAAAAACAATTGCATTTCAATTCCATGCATACTCATAAAAAAATCAAAATCACAAAAACATTTGCATTTCAATTCCATGCATTCTCATAAAAATCAAAATACAAAAATATAGGTTGCATTAGGCATCGCATCCATACATTATACCTTTGCTAGGTCATACAAGTCAAAAGCACCATAGGCTGTCATTACTTGGCAATTCCATCCTTTTCCACATCAAATCCATTTTCATAAATGCATACATCTAGCATATCCGCCATTTTTAGCATAGTCGATTGTCTCCTAATGTATATAGGGTTTTCGTCATTCAGTTGTCTTTAAATTTCTCTAGCCAAAACTGTACATAGTTAAACAGATTTTACACGGGAAAGTTTTACTTGGATCACACCTTGTTACGTAGCATCCCAACACAAATTAACACACATATAATAATTCCTAAGTTGTGTGAATGTAAGAGAAACCTACAAAGCAGTCTAGGGTACCATAGGTGAAAGATTAGCCTGTTCATCCCCCTGTGCGAATGGTTCCAGAATGCTGAGAATTGACAAAAGGACGAGTTCTTCCCTATCCATTCCCCATAATAAATAGTGGTTTTCACCACTCCCACAAATCCCAATCATAGTTGGTCCCCAAAGTTGTAAGGATTCGTACTACACGTCCCTGCCAAGGATGGGTAGTCATCCCCAAGACCTAAAAGGATCAACGTTATTCAAAAACACAATTCCAACAAACCATCATCACAACCATCTCCACTCACCTTTGGTCTCCAAGTTGTAAGGATTCGTACTACATGCCCCTAACCAGGATGGGTAGTCATCCCCAAGACCTAAAATATCAATGCCCTTACTTCATAATCTCCATTATCCCCTTGGTTCCCAAAGTCGTAAGGATTCATACTACACGTCCCTAACCAGGATGGGTAGTCATCCCCAAGACCAATAGGATCAAGGCCATTCACAAGCTCAAACTTACAAAGCTCAAAATACAAAATCAAATAATAGTGGTTATCACCACTATTCAAAATCCTTGCTCAAAAAGAAAAATAAATAGAAAAATAAATAGTGATTTTCATCACTATATAGACGAGCAAGTCTCCCAAATCATTCAGCCAACAAATAACCTGAACTTGAATCCTTGGAATTCTCAGCATTCGAAAACCATCTAGGTGATCCTCATTATAGGTTTGGTTGATAGCCTACCTGGCAATGGTGGTATCCTACCCGCATGACGATATGTCTGTCACATTAGCTTTGCGTGTGCGTAGACCAATGTTTGCATGTGGATGAGCTAGCTTATGGTACCTTAGATTGTCACGTGGATTAATCTTGCTAAATACAACAACGGAGTTAGTGGAGCTAATTAGGTGATCCTCAGTACAGGTTTGGTTGATAGCCTATCTGGCACTGGCGGTATCCTGATAAATACCACATAAACGAACTCAATTGCACACACAGGGATGTGAAATAACTTGGTTAAATTCAAGACGGATTTAGACCTTGTTCAAAAGTCTTGCGAGATAAATGTACAGTCTTGGCTAGTTAGTTAAAATATCTGCATCTCAGAAAAGCTTAACTACATTTTCAAACAACTGGTACATTTCATTCCGTACATCACCATCAAAAAATAGACAAAATACAAAAACAAAGTTTTCACATGCACCAGCATTCCACAAAGTTATCCCATTACTATAGCAAGTCAGTCAAATCTTGTACAGTCTATGGTGCATCGACAAATCATCAACAACTCATTTCATTCATTCCATATGCATACATCATACAAATTAGACCCATCGCATTCATAATCACATATGCATACATCAATGTAAAAACATGTACATAAAAATAAATCATGCAAAATGTATAAACACCAAAAAGAGTCATCTGTATATATATATATCATAACAAAATTGCCCATAGGCTACAATGAGCCGGTCCTCGGACCTCGCTCCCAATCCAAAAACTCAAAATCCCCAAGTCTAGGGCATCGTCCACCATGATCATGCAGGATCGGTGCGACGGGAACTACCCCCGTGGTGCGGGTCCTCTGAGACCTCTCAGGGCGGCTACTGCTCGCCCCTGCACCATGCCCGCTGGCCTCTCCCTCATCCCACCACCTCCTTGAGAGGATGTTGTCTGCTCCATGTCACTCCCTCTCGAGCGTCATGATGATCCACCTCCCGAGAATGCAGGCACTTGCCCACCAAGGCAGATAATCTCATCCTCCAGCTCATCCCATTGTCGCTCCAAGTCCCTCACCCGTTGATGGTATGTCACAATGTAGCTCACTGCCCATAGGAGATCCCTCTCCCACAGTGCATCCCCAAGCTCCCCATCTCACCTTCGTAGCACCTCCATCAATCATGCTACCTCAGCATGCAACCCCACCTCTGTATCCCCCAGCACGGTCGGCTGCGTCGGCCTCTCTGGAGCATCGACCTGCTCCGGAGCATCCTGCATCTCTGGCTGCTCCTCCTCACCAAAGTCCTCTCCCGCATCTACCACCTCCACCATGTCCACATCAATAGGAGCTCCCCAACCCTCTCCTGGTGCCTCTGCACCCTCTTCGCCTACCGCTGCCTCATCCCCTCCCAATGGCCCCTCACCTCGCCATCGCCGGAGCGTCCACCACTCCTGGTACTCGATAGTGACTCCGACGTCATCCACGTCCGGAGTGTCCAGTACTGTATCCACCTCCTCCCCTAGCGGCTCGAGGATCGACGTAGCTAGAGTCCTCTCATCGCTCCGACGTCGATAGACTATGGGCTCCCCAGGCAACCCCTGGCGTACCCCAAACTGTCGTGTCACTCGAAGATAATGGAAGTATTCCTGCTCTGTCCCGTGTCATCCAATGACCCACCTCCCCCTCTGGACCCATCGAAGCCACTCATCAGCCTTCGGCCATGCGGGACAATCCCGATATGGCCTCCACACCACATCTCCTGGAGTCAGTCATGCCAATGCATCTACGTAATGGTCCACGTCTCCCACAAACCGTCGACTCTACCCTCGCTCCTCAGATCGATACCATAAAGCACCATAACCAATGTCTCTATCCACCATGTCAACCCGTGTAGTCCAGGGTAGCCCTCGTGGTCGCTCCATGGCTATATGCTGCCAGGCCCAACACTGCAACAAGTAACTATAGCCAATCCCCTTCCGCTTTCGACAGCGGACCTCATACAACTCATCATATAGTTGAGCCAAGAGCGTCTGGCCCCATCTCATGATCATAGGCTCTGTCACAGGACAATCCACTAACTGCCACACCACCTCCAGTAGGTTCCATGGGAACCTCGCCCCCGAGGAGTCTGGCAACAGCATGTTGGAAATGAGGCTCATGAGTAGTGTATGCCTCACTCCCAACACCCTCCTCTCATACCACCACCGCACTAAGATCCCACCCACCTGACAATCATCCTCCGCTCTCTGCACCGCGTCCTCCACACCCAAGTCCTCCCCATGTCCAAAACATCGGGTCAGTACAGCCGTCCTCTGGCCTCGTGGCATCGTCCGGATGGGAACCCCGTCTATCGAAATCCAAAGAATCCGATACACATCCTCTAAGGTAACTGTCATCTCCCCTGTCGGGAGATGGAAGGTGTTCATCCGAACATCCCATAGACTGATCAAAGCTGTCAAGTATGCCCGATCCCCAACAACTGGCTCCAATCGAGCCACATGCTTGAGCCCCAAGGCATCAAGCCACTCCCAGTCCTCCGCACTCAACGCCTCGCGGGCACTAGAAAAAATAGTCGGTACCCGATATCGACTCTTCACCACCTGCATATCACAAAACATAAACACATCAAAAACATGCATCAAATCACCATCACTTGTACAAAACTGCATCAATGTACAACAACACCATTCATCAACATGTATATAAACAACAACAAAAAAAAAAAAAATAGTTTTCTAGAGTTTTTAATTCTAGTGTTAACTGACAAAAACAAAGTTGTACTTTAAAACAATAAAAAAAAAAAAAAAAAAAAATAGTTTTCTAGAGTTTTTAATTCTAGTGTTAACTGACAAAAACAAAGTTGTACTTTAAACAATAAAAAAAAAAAAAAAAAAGTTTTCTAGAGTTTTTAATTCTAGTGTTAAGCAAAAAAAAGTACTTTAAAAAAAAAAAAAAAATTAATATAAAAAAAAAAAAAAATTGAATGGTTTACCTACGGTTTGACCTAAGTTTAAACCATTTAAAAAAAATTCATCAATTGTTTAGTTTTAAAAAAACAAAAATTGACATGGTTTACCTATGGTTTTGACCTAAGTTTACCATTTAAAAAAAAAATTCATCAATTTTAATCTAAGTTTCATCTTGCATTTCATAAAAATAACAAAATTTGACATGGTTTACCTACGGTTTTGACCTAAGTTTACCATTTAAAACAAAAAAAATTCATCAATTTTAATCTAAGTTTTCATCTTGCATTTCATAAAACAACAAAAATTTGACATGGTTTACCTACGGTTTCGACCTAAGTTTTACCATTCACATAAAAAAAAAAACATTTTTTTATATAACCGTGGTTACCCTAAGGTGTTACTCTAAGTTTCATTTGGGTTTATTCTACGGTTTTCCATCTAGGTTTCCATCGGTTTGCATACACGTTTCATTTTGTTTCATGGTCTTTAAATCCATTCATTCACCTTTTAATTAATTAATTAGGGTTCCATGTCTTAAACAAAAGAAAAACACAATAAAAACAACTTGCACTTTTTCCAATTAACACTCGAGGAGATAGTTCACTTACTGGTCTCGCTTCGGCTCCGCCGCTTGACGACCCGGTTTGTGCACTCATGGTAGCTGGAAAATTCGACAGCGCTTCGCGTCAAAAAATCTCCCTCCTCCTCAGAGCTCCAAATCGCTCGCGATGAACAGTGCAAATGAGCCAAATCCGTAATTTTTGCATATTTATATTTTTTGCTTGCTGGTATTCGTTCCTGCCTGGAACGAGCGCTTTTTCCTCGGAGGAGCGCTCGTCCCACCCCCGGACGAGTACCATCATGGAGTTCGTCCCACCCCGGAACGAATACCCAAAAAAAAAAAATCAAAACCAACCAAAATATAAAAATGACAAATGCCAACAAAACCACTAAAAATTGCCGGACAAAAGTGCTCTTGTACTTAATCTCTTGGCATCAAAAAAACCAACGTCGGGGTTTACATTGTCCTTATCTGTCTCCCTAAGAAGGCTACCATGGCCGGACCGCTCCATGAGAGATCAGCTTTTCGCCAATGTTAACCCCAAATGGCATCCCAAAATGGGTTCACACCCACCAAAAATAGGTCACAAAAATCGAGAAACTGCTCGAGCATTCAACGGATAGCATCTAAAGGCACCCTCACTTAAGTCATCTTGGGTCAAGCGACTCGTCGCTTTTCTCATGTCGGTCATTCCCTCATCGATTCGTCGCTTGAGGGGGTAGTCACACTTAGTTGCTAATCAACAACAATATACCCAATCATGGAAATAACACGCATTCAAAGGATCATTGACAAAGACAATCGCGCCCCTGCTTGGGGCAGCAAACAAGCAATTATCACAAGCTGATCAAACACTTGGCATTCGTGAATCATGAACTCAAGGTTCCCATAGACAAAAGGTTGCGCCCTTTGCCTATTCATGACTGATCAATGTCCAAGTTCAAGTAATACCTCACCGAACCAGGTTAATACTTGATTTAAGTTCCTTAGCTCGTCAAAAGCAAAGATTCAAGAATGTGTGCCCTTTCCATACTTGGGGCATCAAGAGTTGGTTAGGTTACTGAGAAACCCTAATCATTAGTGCTTTGGTTATCTATTTTTGCTCAGGCACTGCGCCTTGCACAGCGCTTCCCAAAAAGGGGCATCTGTAGACACCAAAACAACACCAATCCGATTACGTGACAACAAGCGCTGATCGCATTGACACAAACAGCCCCCAGGGCAGCCCCAGAGGTTAAAACAGTGGTCCTAACCACTCACACAATAGTTTTAAAAGTCAGAGATCAATTTGGCACCTTTTAGGCACTCTGCTACTTATTCGCTCCACCCAGGGACGAGTGCAGACTGGTACTCGTTCCACCCAGGGACGATTACCAGCGCTCGCTCTGGGGTGGGACGAATGCCAGGTTTGACCTGCAAAAAGTCAAACCTCGGCCCATGACAACTCAGAACTGCCACTTAGCTCTCCCTTCATGGCATAGGGGTGCGAGTGAGTTCTTTTGACAACCACTTGACTCTCCATTCACTGCATGGGAATGAGAGTGAGCTTTTTAGGACAACTCGGATTTGCCACTTGACTCTCCCTTCATTGCATGGGAGTGAGAGTGGGCTTTTTCATGACAACTCAAATTAGCTACTTAACTCTCCCTTCATTGCATGGGAGTGCGAGTGAGTTCTTTTGGGCATGCAGCAGTAGTTACAGAAGCAGTTATGGAGCCCTTGATCAGGGAGAAGTCTTCTCTTCCCTGAAAAAGCATTCATGCTAAGTAGCACTTTTGCATGCTAATTCAAAGAGACCCCTTGGGTCTATAAAATGGTGAATTTCCTCACCCAAAAGATATACAGAGAAGGAGCATTTTGAGCGACGAAGTGCTGCTAGTTTACTTACTTACGATTTGTGCTTTACATCCATAATCTCTTAATCGAAAAGGAGGTTATTGGGTGACTTTGAAGGCACGAATCAAGAACCAAAAACCCAATTTTTTTGACCACAATAGCCTATCAATTTTTCGACAACACATCACAACAGGTTTCGGACCCATCCCAAGCGGATTGGTGTCGAAACAAAGTTTCAACCCGTGGGTGGTTTGCCTTCGGGCACCCCTTGCCTTATTGCAGAGTTTTCTCGTCTCACCCCGGAACGAGTACCAAACTGTCGCAGGTTTTCTCGTCTCACCCCGAAACGAGTACCAAACTATTGCAGGTTTACTCGTCCGACCCAGGGACGAATACGGATCTATATTGAATTTGGTGACTGTTTCTTTTGCAGTATTTTTCTAGTTACATGATTACGCTTCTGTCAAATTTTTAGTCTATTTGGATTCATTTTAATCATCATTATATTCATCTTTTACATTCATTAATAGTACTCTTTCGATTTGCGAGTTTCATTATCATACACAGGTGCTACTGATTCTTTGTTTGTTTCTTTGAACGTAGGTCTTCAATGGAGGAGCAACGAGGATTCTACTTTTATCAATACAAGCGGCGGCAACATTTTGGCTCGCCCATCTTATATGTGGGCACGCGGAAGGAGGAATTCTAGAACCAAGATTGTAAAAGATCAACTATTTTGACGCTCCTATCCCCTAAAAAGGAAGGAGACGTATTGTAACACATTACTGAAAGAATATCAATAAAAAGGGCCGTATTTTATATTGCTTTTATATCTTGTGTTCATTCATTTGTGTTCTTTCCTTTTAATGCAATTTTGTTTAGTCTTTCCTTTTTGTTTCCGAAATCTCGTGCTTTCAATGGCGATCATGGTGGGACCTTCTGTCCTCTATTTTTTTTTAGGTTAGATTTTTGATCTGAAATTGCTTGTTTGATTACAGGTACCTATTTTTCGGTCATCGATCGTTATTCGTTTCTCGATGTGACGATTACAGAATTGGGATTCGTCTCACCCAGGGACGAATAGGTATTCGTCCTACCCTGGAACGAATACTATTCTGATATTCGTCTCACCCAGGGACGAATAGCGTTTTGTGAATTTTTAGACCAGCAAATCAGAAGCATCCTTGTGGGCAGAGAAGAGGTAGGGGTTTTTAACAAGCCTCTCTCAAATTTTTGTTTTCTGTTTTCCGGTTTTTAGTTTTTGTATGGCTTAGGGAAAGTTTCCTTTTTGTTTGCCTGTTTCAATTTTTTGCAAATTAAAATGAACCCCACACATCACGTGGTTACTTAAACCAAGGAGCTGGTCGTAAAACCCCAGCCCTTGATCAAGACCAACGGTGGGTTCATCACCACCTTGGCTTGGATATTTGCATTCATTTACCCCGATTGTCACTGTTGCTCGACGTAAATCCTGACGAAAGCTGATCGAGTGTCATTGGGGTGATTCCTAGCATGCGAGGATAAGTCTTCTATGGTAGGTGTCATAAACAGGACAATCCCCCTTTCGTACCGCCTATGTTCCACGTATCATCTGCTCTCACGTACCTATAGTCTCCCTCATGTAAGGGTGGGTATATAGAGAGGTTGGTATATCGGTCCGACAATGGTATATTGAAGGGCGACCATTTTGGGAGTTATAAGAGCCTTCATAATTGCATTTAAACGGTTTTCATAAAAAGCTTTCAAAAAAAAAAAACAAACAACAAAACACACTAAACCAGATTTAGGGCACACTATTAATCTTTAAAAGAGATAATCATTGCTTGTGTGTGTATGCTATTTCTGTCTTAAAAAAAAAATCATAAAGAGAAAAATCATAAAAAGAGTTTCCGCATCTTTAGGTTAACATCACCATGGTGTATACTCGTAGCCAAGCTCAATCATGGGCAGAAGCTACAGAGAATGCACCAAGGGGGACAAGTCACCCCCGATATAGCCCTAAAGACTTGGCCATCCCACCTTGGCGGTAGGGTACACAAGTTAGTCCACACCATGCAGTTACAGAACATGACTTTAGAGGCACCTCCTTGAGGGGCACTCCAACTCATGCCATCACTAGACAAGACTATAGAGGCACCTCCTTAGGGGGTACTCCCATTCAAAAAAGATCCTTTCAAGAAGACAACCTACATGTAGCACGTGACCTAGATACAAGGCCTCCCTTGGAAGTTCGTTATGGGTGGCCTAGTGATGAAGCGCTATGTACTGCTCTAGAACAACAAAGGGTCCACAAGGAGGAACCATATGATGTCGTTACTCCTAATTTACCCCCGATTAATGTCAGACACACTAGACCATATCCAGAATATCAGGTTCTCCCGACAGGGCAAGACAATTATGCCCACACCTTTTATGCATATAACAAAGAATGTGAGGAAGATCACTACATTCCTCAAGGATAGTACATAGCATGGGAACGATGCACGTCTACACCCACTTTATATCCAAATCGCTCATTGAGACCAGAGCTTCAAGTCAATGCTGCTAACCTCGACAGAGGGAAGCAACAGATAGGGGTCTCAGAGTATCATGATCGAGAAAGGCATGTAGGGGAGGCATCTAGGCCTCCTAACCCAGAGACGGTGGAACAAAATGACTTGGAATTTTCCAAACTAGCCGCCCGCCAAGCGCAGATCATGCGGCTTAGGCAAGACCAACAACAATTAGAACATTTGTGTCGCCTTAACCAAGAGCGCATTCAACGTCGGACAGCTGAACTGCTTCACAACAATGCGCTTGAGAAGGCCCCAGTCCCTCATGCACAGCAATCTAAGATGTATGTGAGGCACAACCCCCTAGTGTGAGACAGGTCTCCATGACTTCATCAAGCACTACCTCTAAGACCTCCTAGACCTGAGCGGGAGGCCACTCCTCGCAACCGTGATGGGCATCCTCCGCGGGCACCCATCAATGTTCATAGGCCTAGGCCAGACACTCCTCAAGAAGCTTATGAGGATTATGACCAAGAAGAAGAGTGGGCTGAAATGCCCTATCAAGGCAGAAGGGATGCTACCCAGTTACCCCTCCAAAGGCCTCAAGTTCCCCGCAACCCACAGCGGGAGCAAACCAAGGAGGAGGAGATTAAGTCCTTCGATGCATACAAAGTGTTGTTAGAACGCTTAGAGACTATGGAACTCAAGACTGTTGGGCCCCAAAAGCCTACCTTACGCCAACTCCGTAGTCATCCTATGCATCCGTCAGTGCCAACACCTCCATACCCCAAACATTTTAAGCTGCCCCAGTTGGCACTCTTTAGAGGGGATGAAGATGCTCAAGAGCATGTGACTCGATTTTTGAGCCAATGCTTCGGTATACAAGACAATGATGCATTGCTATTAAGAACATTTATAACCACATTCGTAGGACCTACCTCGGATTGGTTTACCCATCTACCAAAGCATAGCATCTACAACTTGGATCAGCTAGTGGATGCGTTCCTAGAACGTTTCGCTTTCAACACAAAGAAAAAGGCGTCACTAAGTGATCTAGCTAGCCTCAAGCAATATGAGGAGGAATCTATGGTGGCATATGGGAATCGATGGAGGACGTTGCTTTCAAAGCTATCCTACCTCCCTCCTATGTCCGACCTAACTCAAATGTTCGCAAAGAGCTATTTGCGATCGATCTCTGTGCTATTGCAACTGCAGCAATACGCCACTTTAGAAGAAGCTATGGCGCAAGCTAGAATTATCGAAGAGATCAAGATACAGGATGGCGAAATTGCCAAGCCTAAGAAAAAAGAATGGAACAAGAGCACCAAAATAGGGAATACGCAACAAAAACCCATCGCGGTCAATCAAGTTGCTATCAATGCCCCTAAGCCTGCCCCAGCAACATAGCCTCCAAAGGCTAATTATCAGGCGGTGCCTCACAATAACTATGAGAAAGATAATCAAAAATAGGACCATAATCAGCAGCGTCACCCTAGGCGGCAATTTACACCATACATCGAGTCCAGGGACTCTTTGTTTGACCGTTTGTCAGTGGCAAACTTGATTAATCTGCCAGAAATTCAAACAATCGATCCTAATGCGCCAAAGCCTAAGGGCTATAGAGAGGATATTTACTGTAGATTCCATAGAAGGAAAGGGCATGACCTTAACGCCTATTGGAAGTTCAAAGGTTTAGTGCAAGACCTCATTGACAATAATACATTGGTAGTGGATAACCCCATCGCACCCAACAACCAACAAATGGGTGTTTTCAAAGATCCTTTACCCGCACATGATGCACAAGCAAAACCTCTTCATGTCAACGAAGTGCAATAGAATTGCCCCATGGAGGGGTATGTTGGGATGATCAGCATTGTGACAAGAAACAAGAGATACCCAGGAGCTGCCCCCACGACAGCCACAAGGGAAGTTCCATCCATGTCACAACCTCAATCGAATCCTACACAGCTGCCCTCGCCTAGACCAGTGGCCACGATTCGAACTAGACTTACTCAAATTCTATGGACCACATCGGCTAGGCTCTCCATATATGAGCTTATTCAACAATCGGCGCCCCATCGGGAAGCTCTCATGGAGATATTAAAGGCAATTGAGCTGCAACCCCACGAAGCGAATTCGTTCAACAATTTTGTGGGGCATGTCAAATAGTGTACCGAACTAGTCATCACCTTTAGGGAATATGAATTAAAAATGGTGACTGGGGATGTAGCGGATCCACCCCTGCATGTTATTGCATGGGTCAATGGGACTCCGTACAAGCGGGTGTTGGTAGACACTGGTTCATCCAGTAACATTATTACAACCGCTGCATCGAAACATTTGAAGCTACCGACCTCTCACATTGTACCTTCCACTTACACTCTTCGAGCATTTAATGATGCGATATGCTCGATAGTTGGCACAATTGTCCTACCCATACAAGTGGGACAAAATACCATTCATACATTGTGCCACATTTTAGAAGGTGAGATGGCTTACAATATCTTGCTTGGGCGGCCTTGGATCCAGGATATGAAGTGTGTCCCTTCAATTGCTCATCAATGTTTAAAGTACACATTTGAAGGACAAGTGCATGTGGTCCCCATAGATTTAGAACCTTTTAAATACTGCAATTCAATGCAACTAATGCCGCAGTCGACCCTCCCTTCAACGCATGTGGATTTCTAATTAAATCCATCTAAAAGGGGTCCGATTAAGCAAGAATCTCCATTACCAAATCAATCAAATTCCCAGGCGGGTTCATCTTCTTCATCCGGTCCTCCCACAACGATGCCACCTACGGTGGCCACACCAACGGACAAAGGAAAGAAGCCCCTGGAAGCAGAACCACCTTTAGTCTTGTTGAGTGGTATTTTCACCCGATTGTGAAAACACACTCTCCGATAGGATTTGGGTTCTAAATCCTCTGCTTGCAAAGAAATTAAACAATTTCTCCAAGGTTCCTGTTATGTTAGCATTCTGCATCTGTGTATTAATAATCTTAAATGAAGATATTCATTTTAAATGCTTGGAACACCTTAGTGGTTGCAAGTAACTAAAAACAAGGGGCACTGTGGTTTATTTTACTGTGAAATTAATGATTGTTCATTGAACCCTTATAAAACAAACGTGATCTGATCCTTATATGACCATGCTGTAACTTCAAAATAAAGTTTAATGAAATGCCATAAATGATGGAATTATTTATGGATTTTGAAGTTTTTTAATTTTTTATTTTATTTTAATGCTTGAAAATAAAATTGGAGCTTCTGAAAAATAAAATACAGCAAAAAGAAAATAAAATGTAAAAGAAAAGAAATTAAAAATTGCATTCAGTTTGATGCTATCCCGTCCTGGAAAAACCGAAGATGTGAGGTTTCCATGCATGCAACCTAACCTATGGGACCTGCAAACACGCACAATCCTGATAAGTTAAGTGCTGATTCCTAGGGTTTGAAATAAAAATTCAGATTTCAAATATTCGCCTAATGCAACCCACAAAAGTGGCATTTAACATTATCTATAAATCTGAAATCTGAAAACAAAAGAATAAACATTAAATCCATTAGCATGCACAGAAGATCTCCTTCTTTCTTGCCCACAAAATGCAAATTTTTGAACACTCTGCATTAAAAATAAATCATGTTACAATAGCAGATCTTCTGGTTTTCTCAAAACCAGCAAAAGGAAGGAAAACAGCCTCAAAGCAGGCCCAGAATGACCCTCTGGCCTCTAGCACTGCAACTCTGCTCCAGCGGTTTCCCCCCCGTATCTATCTGTGCTTCTACTTTTAAAGCTTGGCAATGCTTTCTATTTTGGCCTGTGACGCTTCGCTTCATCTTCCAGATCGATTCGTTTCATCTTTCTTTGACTGCGTGTGTTTTGGCTTTATGCTCGACATTGAGACGTTTGATCTTCTTTGTAACGCTTCTGTAGCCTGTACGCCATGTGTCCCGCACTTTTTTGCACGTTCTGTAATGGCCCCATGAAAATCATGACAAAAAATAGCATGCAGCTTTGTCCGCCTTCCTGGCCGCGAAAACATGACATGTCACGAAATCGCGACGTTTTTCCACTTCGGGCACCTTTGCTGCATGTTGTCGCGATATCGTGACATTTTTTCACTTCGTGCCCCTTAGCTGCAACCTGTCATGAAATCACGACGCTTTTTCACTTCGGGCACCTTTGCTGCATGTTTTCGCGATATCGCGACGTTTTTCACTTCGTGCACTTCGGCCACTTTCGTCGCGATATCGCGACGTTTTTCACTTCGATGCTTTCTGCTTTGCGCTGTCGTGATATCACGATGTTTTTTCACTTCATGCCCTTAGCTACTACCGTTGACTGTGTTGACCGTGATTTTGCAACATGTCGCGATTTCGCTACGCTTTCGCTTCTGCTTTTGCCGTTTGTCGTGTTTTTGCGTCCGTTTCGCTATGCTTTCTCTTTTCCCGTGATTTTGTGACATGTCACGATTTCGCTATGCTTTCTGCTTCCTGCCCCGTTTGACCGGTTTGACCACGATTTTGTGACATGTCACGATTTCGCTACGCTTTCTCATTTTCGCCCGCGATTTTGCGACATGTCACGATTTCGTGACACTTTTCATTTTCTGGCAGCGACGGAGCAACTTGTCGCGATTTCGTGACACTTTTTCATTTTCGTGACATGTCGCGATTTCGTGACACCTTTTCATTTTGCCGATTTTGCGACATGTCGCGATTTCGCGACACTTTTTCATCCTTGTGCAATTTTGCCTTTTTCTTGATTTTTAGCATCTGGGTCACTGAGATCTTCTTTGAAAGCATGCAAAAAGGTGGGTCCCCAATTTTGGGGTGTGTTGTGGATCAGCCACAACAAATGGCGACTCTGCTGTCAAATGCTCTTGAGCATTTTCTTGAGAACCCTATCTGGAAGTATATAAACTCGAAAACATGTGTTAGCACATAATAAATATAAACAAATGCCCATAGATCAGAAATATATGAATCATCAGAATCATCAAGTATTAGCTCGGTGTGTGCAATGTGTTTTCATTCCCTATCGTTTGAAATTGATCAACATTCCATTGTCAATTTTACATGAATGCATATGTGAGATTGTGAATGATTTGTGTAACCTAATAAATATGCTAGGAGATTTTGCTTTTATAAAAGGCATAGTCTTTCTTCTAGTATCATACACAAACATTCAAGATTATCAAACCCTCTTAGGATCAACTATATGAATTGTTTTATTATATCCCAAAGTTGGTTATGAGTCCCTACTATCTTGAACCCATGTGCAAGTGAAAGTGAAATCAGAGCTTTGGGAAATCAGACTCCCAACCTAATCGAGATGGGAGTTTAACCCTATTCTTACTACTCTGATTTAGAATTCATTACCTCACTTTGATCAAAATAATATAACCAATTATGGAAGAAATGGTCATGCTAGTCTAACCCTTTGGACAAACAGTGGTCTTGTTTTTTAGACAAGACATGTTGCCATGCATGGGCACACTTAACCCCATAATCCAAGACTTATCCTCATTTCTTTGGACCTTGGGGATGACTACCCATCCTTTGCAGAGGACAAGTAGTACGATCCTTCCAATCCAATATAAATATGAGATGGGAAAAATTTATTTTTTACCTCTTGGACCTTAGGGATGACTACCCATCCTTGCTAGGGACATGTAGTACGATCCTTCCAATCCAAACTTTAGATGTAAATGGAAAATATTAATTTTATTGCTTAGACCTTGGGGATGACTACCCATCCTTTGCAGAGGACAAGTAGTACGATCCTTCCAATCCAAGATTTATTATGAAATGAGACATAGGAGCTTTGGGGAATCGGATTCTCAACCTAAGCGAGATGAGAATTTATGCCCTATCCTTACTACTCCATGTAGGTCAAATCAAAGCTTTGGGGAGTTGGATCCTCAACCTAAGTTCGATGAGGATTTAGCCCTATCCTTACTACTCTGATTTTAGGCTTTAAGCTTTATGGAAGTGGTCAAAACCACTGTCTTAAGGATCATGTTGCATAAATAGGATAGACATGAAATACTTCTTTCGCCCAACCTTTCCTTCCAAGTTAGGTTTTGATCATTTTGCTCAAGATCCTTTTTAATGTGTATAAAATGTGCTTGGTTCTAGATATCTCAAGACTCAGTTCCCAACCTTAGGATCTTCTTCTTATTTATATGATAGCATAACCTTAAGAGGATTTGACACACTTTAATGATTTGTACCTAAGATGCATATGCAACTAAGATGGAATGTATATGTAAAGTGAAATGTAACATGAATGCATTATCTCTTGAATTGCAAATGAAATATTTGTCATACAAAACTGACTACTTCATGCATCACAAAATCAAACGATACTATTAAACTGTTTGTGTTACTTGTGGAGCTTTTACAAGACAATTCCAATGTTTCATATTCTCCCGATCTAGAACATAAGTTAGCATCTCAAGGCAACTTTTTCATCATCTTTTTTTTTTTTTTTATATAGACAAAAAAAACATGTCAAATAAACACACAACTTTAAATTAAAACTTATTCAATCCAAAACCAAACTGCAATCCCAAAAATGAAAATTTGAAAACACAAACCCAAAAACCAAAAACCAAAATCTATATACAAATGTACACTATAATACAAGATGATGCAAAGCTTGGATTATCACTTTCCTGGATCCCACACATGATTAGAACATTTCAACAAAAATATAACATGATATGCATGCCAAATGTTGTGGGAATCCAACAAAAACAAGACAAGACCAAACAATGCAACAAATTTCCACTTGCCATGCTCACCATACCAATTTGATTTAGTTCCAATAATACTCCCATAGGTGAGCATCAAATTACTAAAATGATTAGACAATAAATGATTTTCAATTTTATCATGTCTATTCTTTAAAATGTAAACTTCATAATTCCCTCCTTGATTTAGAATTAGGCTATCTTTTTCAAATATGCAATTTTGTAAGTAAGAGCCTATTTCTACAAATTTCAAAGCCAAATCATTTTCCAAATTTGTAGGCCAATCAAATTTGTGTAACAATTTACAAGCATCTAGGATATTTACTAAATTAGGATCATTAAAAGTTTTTATCCTAGATTCAATTAATAATTGTTGATGAATTTGGTTTAACAATTCAAGTGCATCAACTTCTTTTCCATTCATTGAAACAATGTTATTAAAGGTGTGATTAAAAATTATACCTTGTTTTTCATTTACCTTTAGTGACATTTCATCATTCAAATTATTTAAATTCAAAATATGGTCATCCTTTTCAATCCTCAAACACTCTTGGTCAAAGTGTATGTCAAGTAATCTGCTTTGATGATCACTTATTTGAGTTGCTTCCAATTGATCCATCTCTTTATCATTTGGTTCTAATTCTTTGTTCACTATCCATGGTATCTCTTCATTTGAATCCTCCAAATCATCATGCAAACTTGCATCCACACTTTCAATGAATTTATATTTTGTCCCCTTTTCAAATCTTGTGAATATGAGATCTTCGTATGATGTAGAAGGTTCAACATCCTGCATATCAAGTGAAATATGAGTTTCATCTATAGGGATGTGAGAAAAGAATGCATTATCATATCTCCCCCAACCATTGTAAAAATCGTCATCCAAATCCATGAGATGAAACTCCATGGTATTTGTGACATGATCTTTTGATTCATTCATCCATTCATTTTTCTTCTTTGTCCTTGGCAATAGGATCATTATAATCTTCCAAAATTTGATGAGATTTGAAACCCTCTTCCAAAACATCCTCAAATTGTACAGGAGTTGTAATATCTTCCTTTGAGTAGGCAATTATGTCGTCCTGCATATCAATTGGCACACAAGTTTCATTAGTAGCTTTGGAAAGAGTGAAGTCTTCCCACTTCTTCCAAGCATCATAATAATCATCTTCCAAAATCAAGTGGTGACGTTCAACTACTTCTTCAACATCTTCCAATTCATCAATATGCTTCTCATCAAATTCATCTTCACCTTCCTTAGATGGTTCAATTATTTCCAAAAGTGGGTCATTTCTTGAATTCAAATTTATAAGGCTATCATAATCCAAATTAGTAACCCATGATTCAATTTTATCATAATTTGGAGGGTGAAGAATTTCTTGATCTTTAATTTTACACATCTCATCAATAGTATCTTCCAAGAACAAGTGGTGAAACTCTATCATGTCTTCAAATTCATTTATTGATTTTCTTTCCATTTCACTTTCAACCACTTTATTTAATTCCATGGCAGGTTCCATCTTATCACATATATCAAACATTGTTGAATTTAGAACCCCTTCATCTAGATAATCATGTATCTCTACATGATCCTCACTAGTGGATGTTGGCTTAGCAATTTGCACCTCCTCTTGGACTACATCTAAGGTGGTTGTAAGATTTGGATATTCAAATTCATCCCCTTGATCATTCACCTTAGGTATCATTGGAGTGGAGGGTGCTATGTTTGATGGTTGGTGTAGGTTGGCATAAAAAGAACAATTTCTCATGTGAACATGTTGTGCCTTTTCTTCTTCAAGACCTTGTCGTTCTATCTCTTCTAAGACCTCATGGATTTTCTCTAGAGACAAGCCACTCAGTTTTTCCTCAATGAGTGAAGCAAGTGTGGGGTGTATGGCTCCTAGGTATACTTCCATGGCTTCCTCTTCCAATGTGTTAAAATTTTCCCACATTTGGGAGTGCAACTCATGAAATCTTCCATTGAATTGACTCAAGGATTCATTAGGCTCTTTACATATGGAGGTAAACTGATTTTTCAATATTTCTAAGTCAGCCTGATTACCAAAATGATGAAGATAGGCTACTTCTAATTGTATCCAAGAAGTCCTAACCTCCATGGGTAGTTGGCTATACCAAAAGAATGGTCTATCATCCAAAATGTATGCAAATAACTTACAAGCCACCTCCTCATAGAAAATCTGGAATTTACATAATGTATCCTTGTAGACATGCAGTTTTTGCAAGTATCCTAGTGGCACCTCTTGATTAAAACACCGTAAAAAATCCAATAACATTGTAGGAATTTGATAGGGTACCACCGGTATAGATAAACCCTCATAATGATCCTCTATCATTGATACCATTCTCTCTCTTAGAGACATTATTTCAGCTCTCAGGGATACCATTTGCTCCTCAAGTGTTGCCATTAGTGAAACTTAAAATGTAATTTTAGAACCAAATCTATTGAATATTCAACCTGCAATTTATAAACAAAAATCAAGTTAGCATCAACTAAGAGATGTATTTATTAAAATCAAATGACAAGTAATTGCATGAGACCAAAATTTTCAAAATTAAATCAAATCACATATTTCTGTATGAACAATCAGAAAAATATTACAGCATACCTGAATTAAAATAGAACAAGTAAATAAATTCAGGCCGTCCTTTTTACAGTTTGCTGAGTGTTAGAGAATTAAAGCATAAAAATTTAAATTTAAATAACACTAAAATAAACCCGTTCGGCCCTCCAGCACCAATCTGTTGAGTGGTGTTAGAGGCCGTATATGCTAATAAAATGGACTTGAAATATTTAGCAATGTAAAGCTCTTAAACAATTAAAAACCCGTAGCATCTAAAATCACGATAAAATAAACCCTTTTCAGGCCCTCCTTCTAGCGCCAATCTGTTGAGTGGTATTTTCACCCGATTGTGAAAACACACTCTCCGATAGGATTTGGGTTCTAAATCCTCTGCTTGCAAAGAAAACAATTTCTCCAAGGTTCTTGTTATGTGAGCATTCTGCATTTGTGTATTAATAATCTTAAATGAAGATATTCATTTTAAATGCTTGGAACACCTTAGTGGTTGCAAGTAATCGAAAACAAGGGGCACTGTGGTTTATTTTACTGTGAAATTAATGATTGTTCATTGAACCCTTATAAAACAAACGTGATCTGATCCTTATATGACCATGCTGTAACTTCAAAATAAAGTTTAATGAAATGCCATAAATGATGGAATTATTTATGGATTTTGAAGTTTTTTAATTTTTATTTTATTTTAATGCTTGAAAATAAAATTGGAGCTTCTGAAAAATAAAATACAGCAAAAAGAAAATAAAATGTAAAAGAAAAGAAATTAAAAATTGCATTCAGTTTGATGCTATCCCGTCCTGGCAAAACCGAAGATGTGAGGTTTCCATGCATGCAACCTAACCTATGGGACCTGCAAACACGCACAATCCTGATAAGTTAAGTGCTGATTCCTAGGGTTTGAAATAAAACTTCAGATTTCAAATATTCGCCTAATGCAACCCACAAAAAGTGGCATTTAACATTATCTATAAATCTAAAATCTGAAAACAAAAGAATAAACATTAAATCCATTAGCATGCACAAAAGATCTCCTTCTTTCTTGCCCACAAGATGCAAATTTCTGAACACTCTGCATTAAAAATAAATCATGTTACAATAGCAGACTTTCTGGTTTTCTCAAAACCAGCAAAAGGAAGGAAAACAGCCTCAAAGCAGGCCCAGAATGACCCTCTGGCCTCTAGGCACTGCAACTCTGCTCCAGCGGTTTCCCCTCCCTGTGTCCTCTGTGCTTCTGCTTTTAAAGCTTGGCAATGCTCTCTGTTTTGGCTTGTGACGCTTCGCTTCATCTTCCAGATCGATTCGTTTCATCTTTCTTTGACTGCGTGTGTTTTGGCTTTATGCTCGACATTGAGACGTTTGATCTTCTCTGTAACGCTTCTGCAGCCTGTACGCCACGTGTCCCACACTTTTCTGCACGTTCTGTAACGGCCCCAAGAAAATCATGACAAAAAATAGCATGCAGCTTTGTCCGCCTTCCTGGCCGCGAAAACGCGACATGTCGCGAAATCGCGACGTTTTTCCACTTTGGGCACCTTCGCTGCATGCTGTCGCGATATCGCGATGTTTTTTCACTTCGTGCCCCTTTGCTGCAACTTGTCATGAAATCGCGATGCTTTTCCACTTCGGGCACCTTCGTTGCATGTTGTCGCGATATCGCGACACTTTTTCACTTCGTACCATCGGCCAGCTTTCCGTCGCGAAATCGTGACGCCTTTTTCGTTTCGTACTGCTTTGCTGCTTTTGGCCGCAAAAACGTGACCTGTCGCGATATCGCGACATTTTTCCGCTTCATGCCCCTTAGCTGCTGTCATTGACTGCGTTGACCATGATTTTGCGACATGTCACGATTTTGCTACGCTTTCTGCCTGCCCTGTTTGACCGCGATTTTGTGACCTGTCGCGATTTCGCTACGCTTTCTCATTTTTGACCATGATTTTGCGACATGTCACGATTTCGCTACGCTTTCTGCTTCCTGCCCCGTTTGACCGGTTTGACCGCGATTTTGCGACATGTCACGATTTCGCTACGCTTTCTCATTTTCGCCCGTGATTTTGCGACATGTCACGATTTCGTGACACTTTCCATTTTCTGGCAGCGACGGAGCAACCTGTCACGATTTCGCGACACTTTTTCATTTTCTAGCAGCGACGGAGCAACATGTCGCGATTTCATGACACCTTTTCATTTTTGGCCATGATTTTGCGACATGTCGCGATTTTGTGACATGTCGCGATTTCGCGACACTTTTTCATCCTTGTGCAATTTTGCCTTTTTCTTGATTTTTAGCATCTGGGTCACTGAGATCTTCTTTGAAAGCATGCAAAAAGGTGGGTCCCCAATTTTGGGGTGTGTTGTGGATCAGCCACAAAAATTCTCCACCATCTCGATAGAAGAGATGCCTACTAGAATGGAAGTCGAGACACCTAGTTCACCCCACATGGAGTGGACTCAGGGAGAACTCCCATTCGCTCCCTCTCAATCACCAACGATTACTGTTGAGATGTCTAACATAGGCATGGGGATGTATATAGTGTACAATGTTGTTGCAATGCCCACACTTCAGTCTATGCAAGACATGGGAAGACCTCGACTCCCCATAGGCTCCGTGGTTCCTTTAGGTTACCCACCTAATCAGACAAACTTTATTTTTTGGGGCCTGGATCATGGCAATGAACCTTCCCAATGAGAAGAGGAAGATGAAGAGCCCTTTGTGGAGGATGTCAATTATCTGTCTAACCCAGACTTCGCATTACGATATCTTAACCAATGCAATTGGCATGGATATGGGTTGGGCAGGTATGAACAAGGAGTGCGTGTTTTATGCCAACCAAGATACCAAATGCCTTATGACAAGTCAAGAGTAGGGTTTAATCACCCTTTTCCCCTCGACATCTTGGTCAAAAACATGCAAGGCCTAGGGATAGGCAACAAGGATGGGTTGGCATCAGATGCATATGCCAATCCAAATACAACTTATACATTGGGGGATTATTTCCCATTACAAACAAACAACCTTGTTGACCTCAAAAACCCTTTCCCTTCGGCTGAACAAGGAGAAACCTCACAGACTCACCCACAAGGGGAAGATGGACAAGACCAAGAAGGGTCTTCTGAAGATGAGTTGAAGTACGATCATTCGCACGAATATCCACTGAATTATGATCAGGAAAGCTTCCTGACGATGTTCCCATTGAATGATCCCATTGAGCATAGGCTACCTCAAGAAAATCAGGTCCCCCCACAGAGGGCGGAACAACCTAGATGGGACCACATAAATCTGCTTGAACAAGGTGAGCCCCATGTGTCACAAGCAACCCTTGGAGTTAACGAATGCCTGTGGTTCTCCAACAATGATTCGAAAGATGAAACTAAGATGGCCTATCTCAACCACATGTGACAAATGCAACAAAGGCAACAAATGAAACAATGATATCCGTTGGACATAGATGACATGTTTGAACACTTACACATAGGTCCAAGACATAGGTGGCACCTCAACCTGGCATAGTTATAGCAATTACTACACCCGCCACTCCAAGTATACAGAGAGCATCTTCCGCCTGGAGACCCTATCAAACCATCAGTGCCTAGGGCGGACCCTATTTGCATGTTCACGCATAGGGCTGATCCCTTTGTGCCAGTGCCTACAGAGCCAGATCCAACGCATCAAGAACATTTAGAATGTCAAAGTTATCACACCTACGATAATGGAGGTTACAATCATCTCATACACATGATATCCATTGACTTGACCTCCACCATCCATGATCCAACCAATCCAACACGATCATTGCATCTAGACATAGAGGCTATTGATTGGGATCACGCTGACACACCACCATCCCCATCAGAGTATTGGCCTTGCGATGGGATGTTTCATTTCACTCCAGGACGGACTCGGGATGTCTTCCATGCTAAAGAGGAACTTGACGTTCCTAATGATGATCTTAATTCAGCAAATGATATCCATCTGATCCCAACTCCACACCAGTTGGAGGACGGATCCCACATGTCGATCGAGGCAATGACTGATGTAGACATCGGCACAGATCCAATGAATCCATGGATTCTCAAGCTGGGGGTAAGTCTTTCCCCCAAAGAGCAAGCCTATTATGTTGCCCTCCTTACAAAAAAGAAGGAGGTTTTTGCATGGTCATACAAGGATATGTCGGGACTAGACCCATAGCTAGTCACGCATAATTTAACGCTTGATCCGACAATCAAGCTAGTAAAGCAAAAACTACGCAAGATGCACCCAAAAGTGGCCTTAATGGTAAAAGATGAGTTACAAAAGTTGTTGGATTCCTAGTTTTTCATATGTGTGGATTATCCTCCATGGTTGTCTAACATGGTTCCCGTCAAAAATCCCGATAGGAGGATTCGCATATGCACCAATTTTTGAGATCTTAACAAAGCGAGTCCTAAGGATGATTTTCCCTTGCCAAGCATCGATGCATTGGTAGACACCACAGCGGGCCATGAAATGCTTTCCCTTATGGATGGTTTCTCAGGATACAATCAAATTTGTATCAATCCTTAGGACCAACTAAAAATGGTATTCACAACACCTTGGGGGACATTTTTCTATAAGGTCATGCCTTTTGGTCTTAAAAATGCTGGCGCCACTTACCAACGTGCCATGACGTACATCTTCCATGATTACATGCATAAAACTTTGGAAGATTACATGGATGATTTGTTGGCCAAATCTCTTTTGCGCCCAAATCACCTCGGTGACTTGAGCAAGGTCCTTGATTGCCTCATTGAACATAAAGTTAGACTAAACCCCAAGAAGTGCATCTTTGGCGTCACCTCTAGAAAGCTCTTAGGTTTCATAGTCTCCAAACGAGGAATCGAGGTAGACCCAAACAAAGTCAATGCAATACTTGAAATGCTTCCCCCAACCACCATCAAGCAGCTCAGGATCCTACAAGGAAAGGTTGCATCGATCAAGCGCTTCATAGCACAGTTATCTGACAAATGCCGACCCATGAATAAATTATTGCATAAGGGGGTCACATTTCATTGGGATGACGAGTGCCAGTCATCGTTTGATGACATTAAATAGTACTTGGTTTCATCACCAGTATTGGCACCACCTAGACTAGGAGTGTCATTCTATTTATACATCTTAGCTACTGAGGTGGCACTGGGCGCCATGTTGTCCCAAAAAAATGAACTTCACAAAGAATAGGCTACATATTATCTTAGCCGCACCTTGGTCATTTATGAACTTAACTATGCATACGTTGAAAAGCTCTGCTTGGTAGTGGTGTTTGCTACCAAAAAGCTACGCCACTACATGCTCGATAATAAGACGTATGTTGTGTCTAAGGAGAATCCATTGCGATACATGATGAGTCGTACTTATCATAGTAGTCGCATGGCAAAATGGATCATGTTGTTGACGGAGTTTGACATAGATTTCATTGGACAAAAATCCATAAAATGTCAAGTCATCACCGATCAACTAGCCGAGGCTCCTCTTGAAGATGATCAGCCTCTGACTTTCGAACTACCAAATGATGGGGTCTTCCATGTTTCAGAATTGCCAGATTCTGATGAGCCTGAGTCATAGGTTGACATAACCCTATTCTTCATGGTTCTAAATGTGAGCAAGGGAGTGGTGCGAGAATATTTTTCTTCACTCCGCAAGGTGCTCCAATGCCTTTGTCATTTAAATTAGACTTCCCATGCACCAATAACAATGCATAATACGAAGCCTTGCTCATAGGTCTTCAAACAACAATCACCATGAACATTAAATGTTTAAACATCTTTGGTGATTCGTTTTTTATTGTCAATCAAGTGAAGGGGATTTTTCAATGTAAATGTCCAGTTCTATAGGCCTACAAAGCCCTTGTGGACAAATTCCTGGCACAACTTGAATGGTATGACATCAAGGCACTCCCTCGATCATCAAATCATTTTGTGGATACTATGGCCTCCTTGGGGTCACTAATCTTGCAAGACCCTTCTAGTGAAATGACAACCATTCAGGTTAAAACATTATCGCAATCCACGATGGAGCGTGCAAGCTCTGATCTGATGCCAGGAATCCACTTGATCCATATTGAACCATCTTCGGATAAGTTCTCTCGAATCCGTGATTGTTTGACTCGAGCCAATTGGGGGTCCTTGTTCTCCCCAACCCCTCTTAATAGCAACGTAACGCTATTTTTACAAGTTCTTTCTCGCTCAGCTTTTGTTAGGGATGGACTTCAAGAGGGATTGGCCGTTCATACTATCGAAGTTTCTGATCAGCAGGATTGGTACACACCCATTCAGGATTACCTCAAGATAGGTAATCTCCCACTTGGATTGACACAAGCCACAAAAAGATCATTCAAACATAAAGTGGCAAAGCATGTCTTGTTAGGAGACATTTTGTATCGTCGAAATTATGAAGGAATCCTCCTTCGTTGTTTGGACCAGCAAGATTCCGCTTGGGCGATCACCCAAGCTCACGATGGTACATGTGGTGGTCACTTCAGTGGTATGGCCATCGCAAAGCGCATTCTTCACATGGGTTATTATTGGCCATCTTTAGAGCGAGATTGTTACTCATATGTGAAGAAGTGTGTGAAGTGTCAACACCATGCTAATTTGACACATGTACCTTCTCAGGCCTTGCAGTCGATCCAATCGGTTTGCCCTTTTTTGTAGTGGGGCTTTGACCTAATTGGAAAGATCTCCCATGTGTCGTCAGGTTGTCACACATTTATTTTAATGGCCATAGAATACTTCACCAAGTGGGTGGAAGCAATTCCGCTAACCACTACGACTGGATCCCACATTGCAGAGTTTATTTTGCATAACATCATATGTCATTTTGGTATTCCATCCAAGATCCTTTCAGATAATGGGACACCATTCAAGAACAAATATGTGCGTGCTTTGACCACAAAGCACAAAATTCAGCATAGTTTTTCAACACCCTATTATCCACAGGCAAATGGGCAAGCAGAGGCATCCAACAAAATGCTAGTCGCCATTCTCAAAAAGACAGTTGCTGATAATCATAAGGACTGGCACATTCAGATCTCGCTTGCCCTATGGGCTTATCACACTAGCATTCGGATGCCCACTGGGGAAACTCCATTTTTGCTGGTGTATGGCTCCAAGGCAGTCATGCCTTTTGAGTTGGAAATCCCTTCCCTGTGCATTTCAATGCAAGAGTTCATCGATGATGACACTGCGTGGCAGGACCAGTTAGATCAACTGATGTTGCTCGATGAACGACGCGTTAATGCCCTCAAGCATTTATGTATCTATCAAGAGCGACTTAAGAGAGCATACAACATGAAATTCCACCTCAAGGAATTTCAGGTTGGTGACTTGGTCTTAAAAGAGAACCAACAAAATTCTAATTTGTCGTCCCCTTTACGGGACACGTTCACGAAAAACTGGTTAGGTCCTTATATCATTGACAGTCGAATAGGACCTGGAACATATCGGCTTGCCTCTCTTGAAGGAATCAAGAAAACAAAACCCTTGAACATTAGTCATTTGAGGCCATTCCACATCTAGAGAGCCATAGTCCAACCAAAAGCTCCAAGGATTTTCATAATCACTTGGTCAACCCTAAATGCCCCAAAGGTATCTATAAACCCTTTGGTCAAGCCAAAAGCTCCAAGGATTTTCATAATCGCTTGGTCAACCCTAAATGCCCCAAAGGTATCTATAAACCCTTTGGTCAAGCCAAAAGCTCCAAGGATTTTCATAATCACTTGGTCAACCCTAAATGCCCCAAAGGTATCTATAAACCCTTTGGTCAAGCCAAAAGCTCCAAGGATTTTCATAATCGCTTGGTCAACCTTAAAACGCCCCAAAGGTATCTATAAACCCTTTGGTCAAGCCAAGATCTCCAAGGATTTTCATAATCACTTGGTCAACCTTAAAATGCCCCAAATGTATCTATAAACCCTTTGGTCAAGCCAAGAGCTCCAAGGATTTTCATAATCGCTTGAACAACCTTAAAACGCCCCAAAGGTATCTATAAACCCTTTGGTCAAACCAAATGCTCCAAGGATTCTCATACTTGCTTGGTCACCCCCAAAATGCTCCAAAGGTATCCATAAACCCTTTGGTCAACACCAAACGCTCCAAGGGTTACCATAACCGCTTGGTCAAAACAAATATTCCAAAAACAAACAAAAACAATAAAATCATCAAAAATCACAAAAAACAATTGCATTTCAATTCCATGCATAGTCATAAAAAATCACAAATCACAAAAACATTTGCATTTCAATTCCATGCATTCTCATAAAAATCAAAATACAAAAATATAGGTTGCATTAGGCATCGCATCCATACATTATACCTTAGATAGGTCATATAAGTCAAAAGCACCATAGGTTATCATTACTTGGCAATTACATCCTTTTCCACATCAAATCCATTTTCATAAATGCATACATCTAGAATATCGTCATTTTTAGCATAGTCAGTTGTCTCCTAATGTATATAGGGTTTTCGTCATTCAGCTGTCTTTAATTTTCTAGCCAAAACTATACATAGTTAAACAGATTTTACACGGGAAAGTTTTACTTGGATCACACCTTGTTACATAGCATCCCAACACAAATTAACACACATATAATAATTCCTAAGTTGTGTGAACACAAGAGAAACCTACAAAGCAGTCTAGGGTACCATAGGTGAAAAATTAGCCTCTTCATCCCTTTGTGCGAATGGTTCCAGAATGCTAAGAATTGACAAAAGGACGAGTTCTTCCCTATCCATTCCCCATAATAAACAGTGGTTTTCACCACTCCTACAAATCCCCATCATAGTTGGTCCTCAAAGTTGTAAGGATACACGTCCCTGCCAAGGATGGGTAGTCATCCCCAAGACCTAAAAGGATCAACGTTATTCACAAACACCATTCCAACAACCCATCATCACAACCATCTCCACTCACATTTGGTCTCCAAGTTGTAAGGATTCGTACTACACGCCCCTAACCAAGATGGGTAGTCATCCCTAAGACCTAAAAGATCAATGCCCTTCATAATCTCCATTATCCCCTTAGTTCCCAATGTTGTAAGGATTCGTACTACACGTCCCTAACTAGGATGGGTAGTCATCCCCAAGGCCAACAGGATCAAGGCCATTCACAAGCTCAAACTTACAAAGCTCAAAATACAAAATAAAATAACAGTGGTTATCACCACTATTCAAAATCCTTGCTCAAAAATAAAAATAAAGAGAAAAATAAATAGTGATTTTCATCACTATATAGACGAGCACGTTTCCCAAATAATTCAGCGAACAAATAACCTGAACTTGAATCCTTGGAATTCTCAGCATTCGAAAACCATCTAGGTGATCCTCATTACGGGTTTGGTGCACAGCCTACCTGGTAATGGCGGTATCCTACCCGCATGACGATATGTTTGTCACATTAGCTTTGCATGTGTGCAGACCAATGTTTGCATGTGGATGATCCAGCTTATGGTACCTTAGATTGTCATGTGGATGAGCTAGCTTATGAGTTGCACGCTGAGGTAGCACGATTGACGGAGGTATTGTAGAGGTGAGATCAGGATCTTGGGGAGATAGTGTGGGAGAGGGATCTCCTGTGGATGAGCATTTTGACCAATCATCAGCAGGAGAGGGACTGGTTGCGATAGCGGTATGAGCTGGAGGATGAGATTACTTGCCTTGGTGGGCAAGTGCCTGCATTCTCAGGAGGTGGATCATCGCGATGCTCGAGAGGAAGAGACATGGAGCAGATAGCATCCTCTCAGCAAAGGCAGCGGGATGAGGGAGAGGCTAGTGGGCATGGTGCAGGGGCGAGCAGTAGCCGCCCTGAGAGGTCTCAGAGGACCCGCACCACGAGGGGTAGTTCCCGTCGCACCAATCCTGCGTGATCATGGTGGACGATGCCCTAGACTTGGGGATTTTAAGTTTTTGGATTGGGAGCGAGGCTTGAGGACTGGCTCATTGTAGCCTATGGGCAGTTTTTTTATGATATATATATATATATATATATACAGATGACTCTTTTTGGTGTTTATACATTTTGCATGATTTATTTTTATGTACATGTTTTTACATTGATGTATGCATATGTGATTATGAATGCGATGGGTCTAATTTGTATGATGTATGCATATGGAATGAATGAAATGAGTTGTTGAGGATTTGTCGATGCACCATAGACTATACAATATTTGACTAACTTGCTATAGTAATGGGATAACTTTGTGTAAGTTCGGTGCATGTGAAAACTGTGTTTTTGTATTTTGTCTATTTTCTAATGGTGATGTACGGAATGAAATGTACCAGTTGTATGAAAATGTAGTTAAGGTTTTATGAGATGCAGATATTTTAGCTAACTAGCAAATACTGTACATTTATCTCGCACGACTTTTGAACAAGGTCTAAATCTGTCTTGAATTTAACCAAGTTATTTCACATCCCTATGTGTGCAATTGAGTTCGTTTATGTGGTATTTATCTGGATACCGCCAGTGCTAGATAGGCTATCAACCAAACCTATATTGAGGATCACCTAATTAGCTCCACTAACTCCGTTATTGTATTTAGCAAGATTAATCCACGTGACAATCTAAGGTACCATAAGCTAGCTCATCCACATGCAAACATTGGTCTGCGCACGCAAAGCTAATGTGACAGACATATCGTCATGCGGGTAGGATACCACCATTGCTAGGTAGGTTGTCCACCAAACCCATAATGAGGATCACCTAGATGGTTGTCGAATGCTGAGAATTCAAAGGATTCAATTTCAGGTTATTTGTTCGCTGAATTATTTGGGAAACGTGCTTGTCTATATAGTGATGAAAATCACTGTTTATTTTTCTCTTTATTTTTCTTTTTGAGCAAGGATTTTGAATAGTGGTGATAACCACTGTTATTTGATTTTGTATTTTGAGATTTGTAAGTTTGAGCTTGTGAATGGCCTTGATCCTATTGGCCTTGGGGATGACTACCCATCCTGGTTAGGGACATGTAGTACAAATCCTTACGACTTTGGGAACCAAGGGGATAATGGATATTATGAAGTAAGGGCATTGATATTTTAGGCCTTGGGGATGACTACCCATCCTGGTTAGGGGCGGGTAGTACGAATCCTTACAACTTTGAGACCAAAGGTGAATGGAAAGGGTTGTGATGATGGTTTGTTGGAATTTTGTTTTTGAATGGCGTTGATCCTTTTAGGTCTTGGGGATGACTACCCATCCTTGGAAGGGACATGTAGTACGAATCCTTACAACTTTGGGGACCAACTATGATTGGGATTTGTGGGAGTGGTGAAAACCACTGTTTATTATGGGGAATGGATAGGGAAGAGCTTTTCCTTTTGTCAATTCTCGGCATTCTGGAACCATTCGCACAGGGGGATGAACAGGGTAATCTTTCACCTATGGTACCTTAGATGGCTTTGTAGGTTTCTCTTGCGTTCACACAACTTAGGAATTATTTTATGTGTGTTAATTTGTGTTGGGATGCTACGTAACAAGGCGTGATCCAAGTAAAACTTTTCCATGTAAAATCTGTTTAACTGTGTATAGTTTTGGTGAGAAATGTAAAGACAGTTGAATGACGAAAACCCTATATACATTAGGAGACAACTGACTATGCTAACAATGGTGGTGGTGTTATGCTAGATGTAGGCGTTCATGAAAATGGATTTAATGTAAAAAATGGACTTGTCAAGTAATGACAGTCTATGGTGCTTTTGACTTGTATGACCTAGCAAATATATAATGTATGGAGGCGATGCCTAATGCAACCTATATTTTTGTATTTTAAATTTTATGAGAATGCATGGAATTGAAATGCAAATTTTTTTGTGATTTGTGACTTTTTATGACTATGCATGGAATTAAGATGCAATTGTTTTTTGTGATTTTTGATGATTTTATTGTTTTTGTTTGGTTTTGGAATATTTGTTTTGACCAAGCGGTTATGGTAACCCTTGGAGCATTTGGTTTTGACCAAAGGGTTTATGGATACCTTTGGAGCATTTTGGGGGTGACCAAGTGAGTATGAGAATCCTTGGAGCGTTTGGTTTGACCAAAGGGTTTATAGATACCTTTGGGGTGTTTTAAGGTTGGCCAAGCGATTATGAAAATCCTTGGAGCTTTTGGCTTGACCAAATGGTTTATAGATACCTTTGGGGTGTTTGAAGGTTGACCAAGCGATTATGAAAATCCTTGGAACTTTTGGCTTGACCAAATGTTTTATGGATACCTTTGGGGCATTTAGGGTTGACCAAGCGATTATGAAAATCCTTGGAGCTGTTGGCTTGACCAAAGGGTTTATAGATACCTTTGGGGCATTTTAAGGTTGACCAAGTGATTATGAAAATCCTTGGAGCTTTTGGCTTGACCAAAGGGTTTATAGATACCTTTGGGGCATTTAGGGTTGACTAAGTGATTATGAAAATCCTTGGAGCTTTCGGTTGGACTATGGCTCTCTATATGTGGAATGGCCTCAAATGACTGATGTTCAAGGGTTCTATTTCCTTGATTCCTTCAAGAGAGGCAATCCGATATGTTCCAGGTCCTATTCTACTATCAATGATATAAGGACCTAACCAGTTTGTCACAAACTTGTCCCGTATATGGGACAGAAAATTAGAATTTTGTTGGTTCTCTTTTAAGACCAAGTCACCAACCTGAAATTCCTTGAGGTGGACTTTCATGTTGTATGCTCTATTAAGTCGCTCTTGATAGATACGCATATGCTCGAGAGCATTAACGCATCGTTCATCAAGCAACGTCATTTGATCTAACCGAGCCTGTCGCGTAGTGTCATCATCGATGAACTCTTGCATTGAAATGCGTAGGGAAGGGATTTCTAACTCAAAAGGCATGACTACCTCGGAGCCATACACCAGCAAAAATGGAGTTGCCCCAGTGGGCGTTTGAATGCTGGTGTGATAATCCCATAGGGCAAGCGGGATCTGAATGTGCCAGTCCTTATGATTATTGACAACTATCTTTTTGAGAATGGCGACTAGCATTTTGTTGGACGCCTCTGCTTGCCCATTTGCCTGCGGATAATAGGGTGTTGAAAAACTATGCTAAATTTTGTACTTTGTGGTCAAAGCATGCACATATTTGTTCTTGAATGGTGTCCCGTTATCTAACAGGATATTGGATGGAATACCAAAATGACATATGATGTTATGCAAAATAAACTCCGCAATGTGGGATCCAGTCGTAGTGGTTAGCGAAATTGCTTCCACCCACTTGGTGAAGTATTTTGTGGCCATTAAAATAAACGTGTGACGACCCGACGATGCAGGGGAGATATTTCCAATTAGGTCAAAGCCCCACTACAAAAATGCCAAACCGATTGGATCGACTGCAAGGCCTGAGAAGGTATGTGTGTCAAATTAGCATGGTGTTTACACTTCACACACTTATTCACATATGCGTAACAATCTCACTCTAAAGATGGCCAATAATAACCCATGCGAAGAATGCGCTTTGCAATGGCCATACCGTTGAAGTGACCACCACATGTACCATCGTGAGCTTGGGTGATCACCCAAGCGAACTCTTGCTGGTCCAAACAATGAAGGAGGATTCCTTCATAATTTTGACGATACAAAATGTCTCCTAACAAGACATGATTTGTCACTTTCTTTTTGAATGATCTTTTCATGGCTTGTGTCAATCCAAGTGGGAGGTTACCTAGCTTGAGGTAATCCCGAATGGGTGTGTACCAATCCTACTAATCAGAAACCTTGATAGTATGAACGGCCAATCCTTTTGAAAATATCTTCAAATTAAAAATTGTTCTTTTGTGCAAAAGTCTCCATCCTTCATTTATGACCCAAGGGAATGTGAGATGGAGAAATATCTGGGTTGAGAGGTGGTAAGGCTAGGATAGGCTAGAATAGGTGAGGTGGAAGTCTAGGCTAGTCAAAGTAGACTAGGTGAGGTAGAAGGCTTAAATCAAATCAATATTAGATTTAATTAAGCATGTGATTAGTTATAAAGCATATTTTGACCAAAATGTTGACTTTTTAACCATAAAGTGCTTTTTAACCATGGTGGAGAATTCAACCTTGGTTGAGTTATGAATCAGGTCATATGAGGACCTAGGTTTAGGAAGGGGCTTAGCTATCCCAAAGGGGCTAAGGAAAATGAATAGTGCATTTTATAAATGAATATTGTTTGTCTCCAATTTATGCAATTTTTGAGGGTTTTGCAAATTGATTGACAGTGAAGATGAGGAAATGGAAAATGTGTGACTTTTGGGTGTCTACATCACCATTGCACAACTTCAATATAATTAATATCTCCTTAATTAATCAATATCTATAAAACCAAAGCCTTCAATAATAATTATAGTTCTTCCTAATAAAGTATAAATTACAATCTAGAAAACATTAGAAATATTCATAAAGAGTTTATTCCAAAACTAATAAACCAACAATCATTGATATTAAGCACATCAACAAAGTTTTCAAACATAATATAAATAAACAATTCAATTTACTCCTTCAATAATATAAGAATATAAGCATTAATCCTCAAGTTACCAACACAAAAACCTAAAAAATAAACCTTTAAAATATAAAAAGAAAGGTTTATATACAAATTAATCTCTTTTAAAATTTTCAAAAATGAACATCAACTAAAACATATGCTACAAATATTGCATATGCATCTAAGAAGCAGATGTCTTGAAATACGTACACTACAGGCTCATTCTAAACACAAGCTAAAGGTTCTACTCATAAATTAGTCTTATAAGACCACACATGGATGCCTAAAACAACTATTGCAGACAACACAACTTAGTTGCATGCTAACTCAAAGGAAGGATAACTCAAATCAAATAAACTAACTCCAAAACTTAGAAAGAAGCAAGGATCAAAAAACTAAGCATAAACAAAATAAACATTAGAAACTAGCAGGAGATCAAGCAAAACTTTAGGACATTCTACATTCAAACCAACACCTCTCGGATCCAACGATGTTGCTACATGCAATAGAATCTCTTAGATGGGAACCTTACATACTCAAGGAAGCATGGGTAATTCCAAGCCTCAACATTATATTATCTAAGTTTAGGAATGACTCGAGTCTACCAAACTCTTTCTTCAAACAATGATAGATGGGCTACCAATGTCAAAGAAGCTAATTGGGATCACCTACAGCCCTCCAAATAGAGAATACACTTAGATCCAAAAATTGGTGATGAAAAAGTAAACAAGAAGAGCTCTTTCTCACTAAAATATCAAAATAAAATCTTAACACAACATATGCTTAACTCTCTACAAAAAAAACATAAACTCTCTATAGTTTTTAATCTCAAATAGAGACATAAAATAAATGTTATTTCTAAGGCTAAGTGAAAGAATTCTTGTGTGAGAACCAAGGATGAAAAAAAGTGAAGTTATCTCTGACTGTTACCAAAATTCACATCCTCTTGAAGCTTCACTCTGTGCTCCTTCTAGCCATTCTTCTCCCTCTCTTCCCCCCTTCCTCCAAATTAACCATAGAAAGAAGAATATCATCTTACCCGATGTAACCGCTTCTTTATTCATGCTCAAAACAAAGTAATGTTCCAAGCTTACGTTAGAAAGATTCTAATTTCCAAAATTCCATATTTCCACCCTTAATAGAAAATGGCTTAATAACATATATATTAACACACACACACACACACACACACACACACACACACACACACACACACACACACACACACACACACATACATACATACATATATATATATATATATATATATATATATATATATATATATATATATATATATATATATATATATATATTTCATTCAAGATAGTGCTTACTAGCTTTAATAATTAAAACATTGATTTCTTTTGTTAATCCATTTCTTTCTAATGCCACTAACATCATTAGTTAAATTAATTACTCACCTAATTAATTTAATTACTATCAAATTCTAATATCAACCATTAGCACTAATATTAAATAATATCATATATAACATAGGGGCTCTTGGTAAGTCGTCCTTGCTCCACTAATATGTAATTAACAATATGCATAAAAAAGTTTTTTTATGGAGGTTTTATGATAACTGTGATACTATCACTTGCCTACTAAATATGGTTCTTTTGCTTAAATAGAAACCTCCTTGCAAATGGTACTTTCAATCAAACATACACATATGCAATGCACCTACATGAAGGGTTTATTTTTACCCTTGAGTTATCAATGATAAATGTCATCCATAATTTCCCATTTTCTCTCAATTTTGGTGGTTGTCCCATACCAATCCACCTATGAGTACTTGGTCATGAAACCATAAATTTTATGAATAGTACCATATTCCAATATTTAAAAGCATAAAGTGCAACTATCCACACATCTTGATTAAATAAAATAAGATTATGCATTAGATATCCACACATCAATACATAAATAAAGTATCAAGAAAAAGTCATACCAGGGTGGGCCATTACATACTCCCCCTAGGACTAAACATAGTCCCTTGTATTTTCTAAAATCAAAGCATATATTTTATTCAAACAAAAATAAGAATTGCTTTCTCATTTTCTCAACATCTTCCCAAGTTGCACAATTTTCAAAATATTGGTCATATTGGACATTACATTGATCTATGGTTCATTTTCTCAACATATTAGAATGAAACCCTAGAATCCTTACCATTTGCACCTCAATTGTTAAGGGATTTGTCATTTGCAATTTTGAAGCATTCCAAACATGAGAAGGATCAAGAACATACTTCCTAAGTAGAGATATGTGGAAAGTATCATGGATATTTGATAGGTTAGTTAGCAAGATGAGCTTATAGGCTACTAGACTAATCTTACCAATGATCTCAAAAGGCCCAACAAAATGAGGATCCAAATTAGTTTACTTGATGGCACTTTTCATGGGTCTTACCCTCAAGAAGACTCTGTCTTCCATAGAGAATTCTCTTGGTGATATTTTTAGATCAACATAGCTATTCTAATAATTGACTGCTTCTTTGAGCTTCTATCAAATCACTCTAAGTTGATCCTCCATATCTCTTTGATACTATTTGATCTGATCACCATCCAATCTTTCAAATTGTCCCATAATAGAGGTGTTTTGGACCTTCTACCATACAAGGCCTCAAACAGAGCCATTTCTTGTGCTGCCAAGTTTAACCTACATATTACTTGTGAATGTCTTGAGTGTTGTTTCCTCTATCATTATCTCCTCCTATGTGGGCTCAAACATCATGTGATGTGTATGGTTTGCCTTGTGTTACTCTTGGTTTTGGGGTCAATGGTTATTTATTCTTCTCTCTATCTATTCTTATTTTTTGTTACATCGAATAGCATTGTCTCAACCATGCACCTCCTTTTCCTTAGTGTGTGCAATCTTGAGTATTATTTATTTGCAAATCTAGCTCTAGCAATGGGACATCATCCTAAATTGCCTTCTTAAACTGCTCGGATCTATCCACCCTATGTTAAAATATTTGGCTTGCATTCAGCCCATAGGGCAAGTCGTTTTAGCTAGGCAGTGATGGCACTTTAGCTTGATCAAGTTTTAATTCTTTGGTTTGTAGCTTTAAATTGATTTCTAGTTCATTTACTTATGCTTTAAAAAATAATATAAGAATCTTTGCCTAGTAATGAAAATGTGGTTGAATGTAATTTGAAAGTGGGGTTTATATTAGTAGTCTTTAAGTTTTTATGCTTGGGTTATAAATGAATTTTTCTAGGGTAATGGTTATCCTCTTAAAGGAAATGAACATATTGTATGTGGGTTTTGAAATAGAAACTAGTATAATGATTCATGAGACTCATGTGGGTTAAGGGAAAATTATAAAGAGAAGTATGAGATTCTCTTTTATTAAATGGATTATTGTATTTTGGTTTTGAAATAGAAACTAGTATAATGATTCCTGAGACTCCTATGGGTTAAGGAATCATTATAAAGAGAAGTATGGGATTCTCTTTTATTAAATTGCTAAATGTATATGGGTATTAAAAATAGAAACTAGTATAGTGATTCTTGAGACTCCTGTAGGTCAAGGGATCATTATAAATAGAATTACAGGATTCTCTCTTATTAAATGGCTTATTGTATGTTGGTTTTGAAATAGAAACTAGTACAATGATTCCTGAGATGCATGTGGGTTAAGGGATCATTAAAAATAGAAGTTTGGGATTCTCTTTTAATAAATGGTGTATTGTATGTGGGTTTTGAAATAGAAACTAGGATAATGATTCGTGAGACTCATGTGGCTTAAGGGATCATTATAAAGATAAGTAACAAAATCTCTTTTATTAAATAGCTTATTGTATGTTGGTTTTGAAATAGAAACTAGTACAATGATTCTTGAGACTCATGTGGGTTAAGGGATCATTACAAGTATGGGATTCTCTTTTATTAAATGGCTTATTTTATGTTGGTTTTGAAAGAGAAACTACTATATTGAATCCTAAGACTTATGTGGGTTAAGGGTTCATTATTAAGATAAATGTGAGAATTCTCTTCTTGTTGGCTTATTTTATGTTTTATGCATGGTTGCTTGCATAGTAGTAAATGGCATGGAAAAGTTGCATTGCATTTAGAGTTGTCTTGATCCCTCAATATTCCTCATGAACCATGGGTGGTTTCCCTATCATAAGGAGGATTACAAAAGCATAGATGGTCCAAATATCCTTAGTGGATGACTTCATTGTATTGTGATTGTATAGATTTTGTGGAAAAAGAAGGCTATGTAAAATAATGTTTTTCTCAATAAGTTATGTAAAATTGATTATTATATAAACTAAAATATTATGTTGCTTTAATGATATCTTAGATTTTGTACATTAAAGTGATTTTAGCAATCTTTTATTAGATAATTAATATTGAGTTTTATCATTTGCATGAATGTATATTTATGTTAAATACTTGGGTTAATGTTATAGCATTTATGTTATAGGATTGTGTCTTTTGAAGCTTATGTCAAGCATTTGAGTTAATAAAAATGTGGCTTTATTTAAAAAGCACCCTTGTTTAACTATTATAGCTTTCGTATTATATGGATTATATATTGAATTTAAGTACTTTTGATATAATGGAATGAATGATGCTTTACTTTAGAATTATGTTTTCTAAATGCAAGATATTTATGTTATGATTATCTTGGGGTGGTTAGATTTTCTTGTGGACCTAGTCAAATAGAATATAGCCCAATCCTAGGAGGAGTTGCATGAATGTAATAACCAGGTAGCCATAAGTCCTAGAAGGAGTTGCAAGAATTCTATAGCTAGGATCTCACAAATCTAGAAGAAGTTGTATGAATACAATAGCAAATGTTTTTGTGAATCATTGTACATTGAATGAGTAGGCTCAAGTGTATTCCAACTAAGGAATTTTAAATCATTCACAAGATTGCAGTGGTGATCCCTTGAATGTGTAGGATCGAGTGATCATATTTATTTCTAGTGAAGTGGTAATAACCTTAGTTAGCCCATGGAGGTGTGGTAACTAAGCACCAAGGATCTACTACCTAGATGGACTTAGAGTAATATTTTATAATAAGTGTCACCTTTAAGTGTTATGGGACTTAACGGTAATCCCTACATCATGGTCACATGATCCTATGCCAATTAGGGATTGGGAAAGGTGGGAAGACCACTTTTGGCATCCTTCTAAACATGTAGGTTTAGTAAGGTGAATCCTAGAAAAACATGGGAGTTAACCACTTCTATCCATTTAGTGTCATATGTAGTGACTTGGAACTCAAATATGGTGAAGCCTTGTATGATAAAAAGAAATAAAAGAAGGATTTTCCCCTCTCATGAACCCTGTTTGTAATAATTTAAAAAAAATGGGTTGGCATTTTGGGTTGTTACATTTGGCTTCTATTTGAGAGGTTTAAGGTTCAAACTCCACTTAATATGTGTTAGAGAGTATTACATCATTTGATATATTGGGTTGTGTAGTATATGTACATGTGTCATGATAGAAGACTAAGAGTCTTCTAGGCAAGTGGTAAGATAAGAATTGTAATAAACCACCAACTCAAGCCAAAGGAGAGAGAATTTTTTTAATATTTATAGGGAATAACTCATAAAGAAATCCTAATATTTTCTAGTATTGTAAGGCATAACCACATTTTGAGTTTAATGTCACTATAGATGACACTCAAGTGGATAGGACTAGCAAAATTTGTGTACTTTTGGGTTTCACCTTTCTAAACCTCACACTTTAGAAATGTCATCATCAGTGGTCCCCCCACTTTTCCTATACCCTCACTAGTATAGGAAAAATTAACCACAATGTAGATATTATCCTTTAAGGCCCATAACACTTAAAAGGGGATATTTTTTTCTAACCCTACATAAGTCTATATTTGTAGGATTATTTTTCCATAATGCTATAGTGCTTAGTTACCACACTTTTATGGGCTATCTAAGGTCATTACCACTCACCTGGTAATGAGCATGGTCACCCAAGCCTCATTGTTTAAGGTGCCATCACTCTATTGTCTTGTGAATGATTCCTAGACCTCACCACTAGGAATACATCTAAGCCTCACCATTGTGAACTATCCAAAAGCCTCACCACTTTGGAAACACCTGAGCCTCATCATTCAAGGTATATCATTCACAATTATCTGGTTATTACATCACCATAACTCCTCCTAGATTCACTAATACCTGGTTATTGCATAATAAAAAATCCTCCTAGGATTGGGTACATCTTGACTCAAGGATTTTCTAATATGGCTCTAGATTCATGCCCAAAAAAACCCTAACAAACCTAGGAGTCTAAACATTTAAATAAAATGAACATCTCTCATAGGAAATAAATTATTATATTTAAACATAATCAAGTACATCATAATACTTATTAAATACTAAATACTTTTGAGTCAAAATACTAGCATTTAGCATTTCCTTATTTACAATGAATAATAACACATCATAAAGACATTATAATCATAATACATGAATTAAACATATTCTTCCATTTTGCATATAACCAATATTCCAAGAACTTCATAAAAGAATAACAACATATAATCTTTCATCTTTGAACAAGTCTTGAAATACTATAACAAGAGTAATTACAAACATCCTTTATTTCATTGAAATTTGTAAAAGTTTTTTGTGTCCTCCCTCATCTCAAAAATGGATGTCATTTATCCTTCCTCCAAAGCATTACCCTTGTTGTCCTTAACTATTTCAAATGTCACCAATCCATAGTCATTACCCCTGTCCATCCTCCCACCTTGTCCTTCCATGTCATCATTCTTCTGCATGTCTATCCTCATTTTTTGATGTAGCTCTTTTATATTACCCATTTGTGGTATTTTTTTATGATTCTCACATGATCTCCTGCAGCAATAAAAATTATAGCGTATACCAAGAGGGCTTTGATGTGTGCAGTTTTTCTTTTCAACAACCTAGGTGGCACTCGTATCGATATTGTCATCGGTCTGTTGCTATTCTGTCTATCTTGGTTGTTTTATTTTATATTGCCCAATTTTTCCTTCATTGGTCTATCATTCAATTTTTCATTCAAAAACCTTCCCGCCTCTGGAAGGTCATCATGGATTTTTTTGAACCTTCTAATATTTGTCTAGATTCCATTACTAAGGGAATCCTTGCTGGTAAAGGGTTTCTCCCATTCTTCCACAAGTTCAAAGGTGAAGACCCTGAAGTTACGTTGGCATTCATGGAGACATGGGATAATGTTAAGGTTTCCATCTGAGGCAAGACCTATGTCCTGGATATTAAAATGCTTTTTGAATTGACTGGACAGCAACCAAAAGAAATATTAATTAAAATAGAGAAGCATAATTGGGATACTTAATTGAAGGACGTCAAGGATAAGGAGCTTTGTAGAAGGGCTCATCTTGGCATGTGGCATGATGAGTTGCATTTTCTATGGGGGAGTGTTCTCAAACTGATCATGGAGCATCTAACTATGGATTACCATGACAATCTTCTGTGCACAGTTTTCATTTCTCCTTTTACAACCATTTTCATGATGTAAGTGCAGTCAATATACCTCAATTTATTTTTAATTCTATCAATTACACCATTGAACATTATAGGGAGCAAAATGGGTCAGAACTTCCTACCCACCGTGGCCTTTTCAATTTTGTATTCAAACATTGGCTACTTCATTTTCTTGAGGGTATTGTTGTTACTCCTCCCCCCAAACCCAAACAAAGTTATCTGAAACTAGTTCATCCCAAACCATACCTCAATCTTCTTGTACTCCAAGGTTATCTACCCAAAAGAAAAAAATTGTTGAAAATTTTTTAGAATTAAGAAAGATACCAAGAAGTGCTTCACCTAAACCTGACAGTGAGCCTGAGCCTGAACAAAAATCCTTACACTCCTCTGCTTGACTGAAGAAAAAATCTAAGGAAAAAGAGTGGCTGGTCATTGAGTCTAATTATGAAGACAAGGATAGCCATGATCACTACATGCAAATGTTCATAATCTAGTCTATAACAAATTGCATTATCCATTTGGTTGATTTGTGTAATGCTCTTAACTTATGGTTTTTCAAGAATTCTTTTACTAAAAGCGTGGAAGAATTTCCTACTAAAAAGTTGAGGAAAGTGACTGTTAAAACTGAGGGCATCCCTATCAAGGACAACACTGCTGATATGGACACCCTAAATGTCAGAATCCAAGATGCTAATGTCAATCCTAATATTGAAACTTAAGGTCACCCACTTTAGTTTGGAGGGTTGTTCAAATTTTATTGCCTTTTGTTCCATGTATCATTTTTGCCTGAATTTTTGGTTTCTGGTGCTGGCTGAGGATAGACTTTTTGCTTGTTCTTCTTTGGTTATTTTCTTTTGCTCTTCTCTATTTCTCTGGCCATGGTTGGATTTTTGTATACAAGTTTTGGGGCCCTGTCAAAACCCACTTGATATATAAATTTTAATCTATTTAACCTATCAAAAACAAACATCCTTTTTTTCATCAAAATTTCAATACAAATAATTTTCAAGTATAAAATCTTATTTAATAACATTAATACAAATCAATATCAATGGTCCGTAGTTCCATATTTTCTTTCAAGGTCCTCCTTTTGATAGATCTTTCCCACAAACTTGAATAGAAGTTTAGGAATCAGGACAGCTCATGAATTGCTTATGCAAGCCTAACATGCACTAAGCAATAAAAGTATACATTTATGCAAAACATTTCCATACAACATATTGAGAGAATCCCATACTTCTCCCAATTAAATTTTCCTTAGCTAACCAAACCTCATCCATATTTTCACACATTCAAGTATTGAGCATTGCTTCACCATTGTACAACTTCAATATAATTAACATCTCCTTAATTAATCAATATATTTAAAACAAAAACTTTCAATAATAATTATAGTTATTCCTAAGAAACTATAAATTACAATCTAGAAAATATTAGAAATATTAATGGACTTTATTACAAAACTAATAAACCAACAATCATTAATATTAAGCACATCAACAAAGTTATCTAACATAATATAAATAAACAATTCAATTTACTCCAATAATATAAGAAGATAAGCATTAATCCTCAAGTTACCAACAAAAAAACCTTAAAAAATAACCTTTAAAATATAAATAGAAAGGTTTATATAAAAATTAATCTCTTTTAAAACTTTCAAAAATGAGCAAACATCAACTAAAACATATGTTATAGCTATTGCATGCACATCTAAGAAGCAGACATCTTGAAATACGTACACTACATGCTCATGCTAAACACAAACTAAAGGTTATACTCATAAATTCATCTTATAAGACCACACATGGCTACCTAAAATGATTTTTGGAGACAACACAACTTAGTTGCATGCTAACCCAAAGGAAGCATGACTCAGATAAAAAAACTAACTCCAATACTCAAAAATAAGTAAGGATAAAAAACTAAGCATAAACAAAACAAACATCCAAAACTAGCAGGAGATCAAGCAAAACTTTAGGCCATTCTACGCGTAAAATAATGCCTCTTGGATCTAACGATGTTTCTACCTGCAATATAATCTCTTAAATGGGAACCTTAAATACTCAGGGAAACATGGGTAATTCCAAGCCTCAACCTTAGATTATTGAATTTTAGGAATGACTCGGTCCTACCAAAATCTTTCTTCAAAAAATGATAGATGGGATACCAATATCAAAGAAGCTAATTGGGATCACCTACATCCCTCCAAACAAATAATACACTTAGATCCAAAAATTAGCAATGAAAAATAAAACAAGAACTCTTTCTCACTAAAAGATCAAAATAAAATCTTAACACAACATAGGCTTAACTCTCTACCACAAAAACATAAACTCTCTAAAGTTTTTAATCTCAAATAGAGACATAAAATAAATATTATTTATAAGGCTGAGTGAAATAATTCTTGTATGAGAACCAAGGATAAAATAGAGTGAATTTACCTCTGACTGTCACCAAAATCCACATCCTCTTGAAGCTTCACTTTGTGCTCCTTCTAGCCAGCCTTATCCCTCTCTTCCCCCTTCTTCCACCTTAACCAAGGAAAGAATAATATCATCTTACCTGATGTAACTACTTCTTTCTTCATGCTTAAAACAAAGTATCGTTCCAAGCTTACATTGGAAATATTCTAATTTCCAAAATCCCATATTTCCACCCTTAATATAAAATTTCTTAATAACATATATATTAACACACACACACACACACACACACATATATATATCATGCAAGGTAGTGCTTACTAGCTTTAATAATTAAAACATTGATTTCTTTCGTTAATCCATTTCTTTCTAAAACCACCAACATCATTAATTAAATTAATTACTCACCTAATTAATTTAATTACTATCAAATGCTAATATTAACCATTAGCATCGATATCAAACAATATCACATACAACAACATAGGGGCTCTTGCTAAGCCATCCTTGCTCCACTAAGATGCAATTAACAATATGCATAACAAAAATTTTCTTAAGTAGGAGGTTTTACGATAACTATGATGCTATCACCCGCCTACTAAGGATGGCTCTTTTGCTTAAATAGCAACCTCCTTGCCCAATGGTGCATTCAATCAAACATACACATATGCAATGCACCTATATGAAGGGTTTATTTTTACCCTTGAGTTGTCGATGAGAATGTCATCCATCATTTCCTTTTTTCTCTCAACTTTGGTGGTTGTCCCATACCAATCCACCCATGAGAGTACCTGGTCCTACAACCACAAATTTCATCAATAGTACCATATTCCAAAAGTAGTATAATCAAAGCATAAAGTGCAACTATCAACACATCTTGATAACATAAAATAAGATTATGCATTTGATATCCACACATCAATACATAAATCAAGTATCAAGAAAAGTCCTACCAAGGAGGGCCATTACATACTCCCCCTAGGACTAAACATAGTCCCTTGTGTTTCCTAAAAATAAAGCATATATTTTATTCAAACAAAAATGGGAATTGCTTTCTCATTTCCTCAACATCTTCCCAAGTTGCATAATTTTTAGAATAATGGTCCCACTAGACCTTACATTGATCTAGGGTTCATTTTCTCAAGATCTTAGAATGAAACCCTAGAATCCTTACCGATCACACCTCAATGGTTGAGGGATCTACCATCTACAATTTTGAAATATTCCAAACATGAGAAGGATCAACAACATACTTCCTAAGTAGGGATATGTGGAAAGTATCATGGATATTTGATAGGTTGGGTGGCAAGGCGAGCCTATAGGCTACTGGACTAATCTTATCAATGATCTCAAAAGGCCCAACAAAATGAGGATCCAACTTAGTTGACTTGATGGCACTTTTCATGGGTCTTACCCTCAAGAAGACTCTATCTCCCATAGAGAATTCTCTTGGTGATATTTTTAGATCAACATAGCTCTTCTAGCGATCGATTGCTTCCTTGAGCCTCTATCAAATCACTCTGAGTTGCTCCTCCATCTCTCTAATAGTGTTTGGTCTGATCACCACCCGATATTTTAGATTATCCCATGATAGAGGTGTTCTGCACCTTCTTCCATACAAGGCCTCAAATGGAGCCATTCCCAAGGATGCATGGTATCCATTATTATATGCAAATTCAACCAGATGCAAATAGTCTTCCCATTTAGACTTTTGATCCATGCAATACATGTGAAGCATGTCTTCTAGAACTTGGTTAACCCTCTCTGTTTGCCCATCTATTTTTGTATGGTAAGTAGAATTGATATTCAATTTAGTGCCCAATGCATGATGAAGAGCCTACCAAAATTCTGATATAAACCTAGAATCTTTGTCTGATATGATCACCTCAGGAAAACCATGTAACCTAATTATTTCCTTGGCAAACTTATTTGCCATAATCGGTGCATCATCCTTGATGTTCCTTGGTATAAAATGTGCAACCTTAGTCAACTTGTCTACCACCACAAGTATTGCATCATGTTGGTACCTTGTCTTAGGTAAACCCATAATAAAATCCATGGATATAACCTACCACTTCTGAGTAGGTATATCATGTGGGTATAATTTTCCTACTAGATGTTGATATTCTACCTTTACCTTCTAGTATTCCAAACATCTAGCAATGAAACTATTAATATCCTATTTCATTCTAGACCAATAGAAAGGTCTTTTTCATATTTTCTCTCATCTTTGCACCTCTCGGATGAGTAGAATATGGAGAACTATGCACCTCTTGCATAATAATTCTCCTTAAATCACTAGTCTTGGGTATGACAACCCTATCTTTGAAACATAAAAGTCCATATTTTATGTTAAAATCCTTATTTTCCTTAAGATTTTAATCAATTTTAGCCTGGATTTCAATGCAATATTGATCTTGTAACTACATTTCCCTGACTTTATCCATCAAGTCTACATGACTCTAGGTTAATGTTGCTATATGCCTTCTCCTACTCAAGGTATCAGCAACCTTGTTTTCCTTTCCTTTGATATACTCTATACCAAAGTCATATTCGACTAGGAACTCTATCCACCTTCTTTACCTTGCATTCAACATAGGTTGGGTAAAGATATACCTTAGGCTTTGGTGATCTATCCTTAGCTCAAAAGGTTTTCCCAAAAAATAGTACCTCTAGACCTTAAGAGCATGCACAACCATTGCTAACTCTAGGTCATGTGTAGCATAATTCAACTCATGCTTCTTGAGTTTCTTGGATTCATATGCTATTGTAGCTTCATTTTGGGATAACACCCCTCCCAAACCTTCTAAGGAAGCATCTATACATACTATAAAATTCCCATAAGGATCTAGTATCCTAAGAATTGGTGTTGTAGTCAACTTATTCTTTAGATTTTCAAAGGTGGCCTCACACTTATCCATCCATTTGAACTCTTTTCCTTTTCTCTGAAGGTTGGTAATAGAGTAGGCAATTTTTGAATAGTCCTTCACAAAATACCTATAATACCTAGTGATTCCCATGAAGCTTCTAACTTTAGACACATTAGTGGGTGCAGGCCAACTCAATATGGCTTCAATTTTCTTAGGATCTACAACAATCCCCTCTAGATATAATATGCCCCAAATACTGAACTTGTGAGGCATAGAACTCACATTTTGACAACTTTCCATAAAGTTGATTCTTCCTCAACACCTCTAACACTAACCTCAAATGTTGGTCATGTTCCTCTCTAGTGTGGGAATATATCAAGATATCATCCAAAAATATCAAAATAAAATGATCTAGATATTTTCTGAACACATTGTTCATCATATTCATAAAATTCACTATGACATTTGTCAACCCAAATGGTAGCACTGTGAACTCATAGTGTCCATATCTAGTCTTAAAGGTTATTTTATGAGTATCCTCCTCATGAATCCTTAGTTGATGATATCTTGATCTCAAATCAATATTTGAGAATATAGTGGCATCCTTTAGTTGATCAAAGAGATCATCAATCCTTGGCAATGGATACCTATTCTTGATGGTTACCTTATTCAACATTCTATAGTCAATGCATAACCTTAAGGAACCATCCTTCTTCTTAACAAATAACATTGGAGCACCCTAGGGTGACACACTAGGTTTAATTAAACCTTTCTCCAATAAATATTGGAGTTGCACCTTTAACTCTTGCAACTCAATAGGAGTCATTCTATAAGGTGTCCTTGCAATAGGTTCAACCCTAGGCATTAATTCAATGGTGAAATCAAATTCACGTCAAGGTGGAAGGCCTAGGAGATCTTCCAGAAATACATCCCTAAATTCATGCAGAATTGGATGTTTCTTAAATATTTTTTCATCCCCATTATTACCTTTCTTGCCATTTATCTTAACTACATACAACATTCCACCTCTTTTGATTGCCTTCTTAAGCTGCATAGCTGACAATAAATATGGTCAAAAAGACCCTTGCCTACTTTGAACCCTTATTATTTTCTTATCCTTATCAATATAGTCCATCCATCTTTCTTGGAAATTGATTAGGGCTCCATGAGCTTTTAACCAATCCATCCCTAAGATAATATCAAAGGCATGTAGCAGTGCTACATATAAGTTCCAAATAGTGGATCCATTGGGTAAGGTGATCTCAGTAGTAGGAAAGCATTGATCCATTGAGTAAGTTTGTCTAGACCCATACTCAACTTTCCACCCTTGTGCCAAAAATCTAGGTTTTTCTAGCATATCCCCAATAATACTAGTGGAAATAAAACTATTTATAGCTCCACAATCAATTAAAACCTTAACATTTCTATTGAACAACTTACCATTTAACAACATGGGAGTTGCTTGACCATCTAGGTTTTGACTTCCTATGGCTACATAGATTTTGTGAGGTTGCTCCTTGACTCTATTACTCGACTCTAGCCATTGGGGACACTTATTTGCATAATGAGGACCCCCACAAATAAAACAACCTATCCTAGGTACCTAAGACCTTTCCTACCTTTTATCCCTTGTATCCTCCTTCTGAGCTGAATCATTCTGCTTCTGAGGTCAAGGTTTTGAATTTTCCCTCTTCTAGAAATTCTTCTTATAATTCCCTTGGTTCCCATTGTTCTTATTTCCAAAATTTGGGTTTCCTTTGCTCTTTCTTTTTTTCTCCTTGTCCCATTTCATAAACCCAACACTCTTCCTCTTCTTGAGTTCCTATTTCTCTCCTTTTTTCAACCCTCCATAGTTGAAGAAGGTCTTCTTGGTGTGTTGATTGGTCTCTTCCTATTGAGCCAAATCATATGCTTTTTGAAGGATTTTGGGCTTGAGAAAATTAATCATTGTTTGAATCTTAGGATCCACCCCTAAGATGAACTTATGCACCTTCAATTGTTCATTGATCTCATACTCAAGAACATATTTCAAGAGTTTAATGAATCTTTGATAATATACCTCCACAGTCAATGTACCTTGTTGGAGCATAGAGAACTCCTCAAACTTCTCTACATAAAACTGATCTGATAGGAATCTCTTCTTAAATGCCCTTACAAAATTATCCCATTTAAGGTCCACTACTTGGATTTCTCTGCCTACCTTGAATGTGTTCCACCATTCCAAGGTTACATCTTGAAGATGAAGGGTTTCCTAAACAATTTGGGTTTCAAATGAGTAATTATTCATGGAAAAATAAGTTTCCAATTCATTCAGCCAAGACTCTACTACATCACCCCCTTCTCTTCCATTAAATTTAGATACCTTAACATTCTTAAGGTCCTTGGTAATCTTAGCCTCAATTCAAGCTTTACCCTCATGGATTCCTCTAGCAGGATTCTCTTCTTGTCTACCCTTTGAATCCCTGTTATTGGTTTTTTTATGCAAAGGATCATAATCCAACTAGAAATTTTATTAAGTTTCAAAACTAAATAGGCATTCAAAATGCCACTTCTAACAAACTAACATTTGTTGACTTTTTATTTTTGACATTTTAAAAATCTAAAATATTTTTTAAATCTAATTTTATAAAATAAATAAAAATCCTATGTCTATATAGATCATTATCACCCCTCTCCACCATAGAAGCATTGGACTCTAATGCTTTTACAAGAAATTAGGAGAGAATATATACAAGTGCAAGTGCCCAAAATGAAATCCTCAAACAAAATAAAGAAGAGAGAGACCCCTATAGAAAATGTTTCTCGATAAAAGAGAGCATACAATCATCTTGAAGCTCTACTTTATCATAATGAACATACATTCAAAGACTCTGCTCAAGAGAACACAATTACCCCAATGGCATGGATAAGGGACTACGGGTCCTAGAAGTACCCATAGCAAACAAGGCTATAAGGGCCATGGTAGTAAATATCTTCAATCATCTTCACAAAATATTGCTTGTTCCTCACATCATTCATGCTTCAAAATTGGAAGCATGTGCATTGAATGCCTCAAACTACAATAAAATCACTATGGTAAAATATGTAACAAAGAGAGAAAAAGGTACAAATGCTTATGATCAAATACATGGTAACAATCCTAGTGACTCAAAAATACCAACATCTCATAAGGGAACCCACGAAGGCCAATACACTTGAGGCCAAATTCAAGTACCTATAGAAGAATGAGATGAAGGATGTCACCAAGAATGAAGAATATATTTTCAAGACACCCACCACGATTGAAACACTCAAAGTCAAGGTTGAAGTAATCATAAAGAGACAAAACAAAGATGCTAAAATATGATATGAAATGAAGTGTTGGATAACATCGAAATTGCACTCCTTATTACATATTTACAAATTTACAATATGTTCAAGAAGGTTTCAAAAACCCATGTTGGAGGATAACAAATCCTCAAGGGCTTCAAAAGCTAAAATAGCCAAGAAATTGAAGCAAAAGCTAATTCTAAAGTTGTGCTTAATGTGGTGCTACTTGAAGGAGAGTCATAAGTCTTGATAGGAAGATACTAGCCAAGTTGAAAATTCCACTAAGAGACAAGACACTAGGGGTAAAGACAACTCCAATGCGTGGAGTACCCATGTGATATCCATGATCACATAAAAAGAGCCATGGTCTTGTGAAGGAAGTGTGCTTCCAAAATAGTCTCTAAGGATGAAAGTGGATTTAGGAGTGTCAGGTTCAACAAAAAATGCACTTCATATTACAACAATTTGATTCCTATGCCCAAGTAAGATAAAAAAAATTGCCTCTACCAAGTAGTTTGATAGAGTTACAAGGGTAGAGAGTGGCAAAAAAAATAAAAGGATAATGTGCTTAGGAAATAAAATAATTAATTAATTATTAAAAAAATTGGTTTGGTTTACCTCCAATAAAAGTCAAACGGTAGGCAAATTGAAAGTCAACAACTAATTTTTAGAAACTCCATGTGGTGCAATGGCCAACTCCCCTTGGGTCAATAGAGAAACAACTCAATGAGTGTTGATGGTCAACAACAGGTGCAAGCAACCTAGCCAGTACCATGGGCTAACTATTTGAATTGTGGTGTCTTACACCTTTTTAATGCTTAAAATTCCTCCACATGCTAAATGTGGGAGTAAAATTCCTACAAAATTTAAAAATAAAACAAACAAAAACTTGTTTATGCCCACAAAATTTGCTAGTGCCACATGGTGATATGTGTAACTCATAGCCAATCAAACAGTTCAACACAACCAATGACACACAAATGAGACTTCCAATGATGTTGGCTACTTGAATTCAAGAGGTAATACATTTTTAAATGCCCTAGTTGGTCACCACATCCCAAATGTGGGATAATATACACAAAACTCATCACTACAAACCCATCAAAAAATAAATAGTAAAATAGTTTTTATCATAAAAAAATCATAGGATCACAACTAGAGAGGATTTGTTTTCATTGGGGATGGAAGAAATTTGTTGAAATAAATTGGCTTGCACCTCAAATATTTATAATTTCATTTGTTTTAATGGATCAACTAACACATGATCGATGAAGGATGTCAAACAGGAAGGTGGTTCCACTATGGAAATTTGTTAGGGAATAGAAAGAATGTTGACCAAAGGATAAGTGTCAAAGGGAGGTGGAATCAGTGGTGTTAGGTCTAATAATTCTTGGAAAGGGTTTTCAATGCTCCATCAAAGAGAACCATTATTTATCAACAAATGATCGATGAGAAGTAATTCAACAAAAGGCAAAAATGACTACCCATGATTACCAAAGAGGGGGGGTCAATTGAGGAAAGGGGTTTAATCAGTGGCTAACATCAACAAACATAATTGACTATTGAATGATGTCGTAAACAAGATTCATCAAATGATGTAGGCTAGAGGAGATTGTCCATGACCAATACCAAGGATAATCTAGAGAGAACCAAATTTTTAGAAGAAACCCTGGATATTTGTGTGTAACGAGACGAGACCGAGGAAAAATAAATAGGAGGATATTGTAGAGGCCAAGGAAAAAATAAAATTTATAAAAGTGAAGAAGATGAGGGAAATTCCCCTCACAAGCATCCAGATCATGGTTACTCTAATACTAATACGAAGGATCATAATCCCACTAGAAATTTTATTAAATTTCAAAACTAAATAAGCATTCAAAATGCCACTTTACAAAATATTCATCGATAAAGTAGCATTTGCCAACTTTTATTGCTGATATTTTAAATATCTAAAACATTTTAAAATCTAACTTTATATAATAAATCAAAATCCTATGCCTATCTATATCCTTATCATCCGATTAACTAGTGTTTCCAACATCTTTCGTTGCTACTCCATCTAGTCTTGAAGCAACTTAACTATGGAAGAAATATTTTCCAACCTCTCAATAGAGTCCATTGTTCTTCCAGTTTTCTTGCTAGAGTCCATTTTTCTTCCATACTTCTTATTAGAGTCCATTGTTCTTTCAGATTCATTGTTGGAGTCCATTTTTCTTCTAGACTTCTTACTAGAGTCTATTGTTCTTCCAATTTTCTTTTGGAGATGAACTATAGCTTCCTCCTATGTAGTTAACCCTACCTTCTTGGATGATCCTTTTCTCAAAACAAGTATCATCTTCTATTCACAAAAATGAGTTAGATAAGTTATAATATCTCCAAGATTATACTTATGATTAGTTAGTTTCATCTCTCTATGAACTAACTTAGATCATTATCACTCACCTGATAATGATCATGGTCACACTTGCCTACCCACAAGGTGCCATCTAGGATAAGACCATTATCACTCTCCTGATAATGATCATGGCCACACTTGCCTTACCACAAGGTGCCATCCCTGATAAGAAGCTATGATGTCTAGGATTTTTACATCTTAGTCTGACTGTTTAATATGGCATGCAATACCCACCTTATCTAAAATTAACTTAAGATCCCTAAAATAGTAAGCCTCCCCAAAGTAGCACATAAATTCAAGGCTCAACCTAGGATCTCTCCATTGAAGCTTCTAGTTCTATAACCTAGGCTTTGATACCAACTATAATAAACCATAATTTCAGCCCAAGGGAGAGAGATACGTTTTTTATTTTCACAAGGAATAACTCACAAATAAATTCCAATATTTTCTAGTATTATAAGGCATAACCACATTTTGAGTTTAATGTCACTGTAGATGATACTCAAGTGGATAGGAGTGGCCAACTTCTCATACTTATGGGGTTCACTTTTCTAAACCTCACCATTTAGAAAAGACACCATCAGTGGTCCCCCCACTTTTCCTATACCCTCATAGATATATGACAACTTGACCATGACATAGGGATTATCCTTTAAGGCCCATAACACTTATAGAGGATGATTCTTCCCTAACCCTACATAAATTTGTCTATGTAGGATTATACTAGTGTAATGCCTTAGTGCTTAGTTACCACACCTCCGTGGACTAAGGCCATTACCACTCACCTGGCAATGACCATGGTCACTAGAGCTTCACTATTCAAGGTGCCATCACTATATTGTCTTGTGAATTATTCTTAGGCTTCACCACTAGGAATACATCCAAGAATTATTTTTGTGGACTATCCAAAAGCCTCACCTCTATGGGAGCACCTAAGCCTCACCATTCAAGGTGTATCATTCACAATTATTTGGTTATTGCATCACCACAACTCCCCCCATATTCACTAATGCCTCATTATTGCATCACCACAATGCCTCTTAGGATTGGTTACATCTTGACTTTAGGGTTTTCTAATATGGCTCTAGATTCATGCCCAAAAAACCTAAAACAAACCCAAGCATCTAAACATTTAAATAAAATGAACATATCTCTCAAAGGAAATAAAGTGTTATATTTAAACATAATCAAATACATAATAACACTTATTAAATATTAAAAAAAATTGAATCACAATTTTAGACACCAAAATCTAGCCACTTGTCATTCATCCAGGTCTTCTCACAATTTTTACCCATTTATTTATATATATTTAGGCATATTTGTTAAATATATATTTAATATAAATATTTTAATATTATATTATATAATATATAATAAATATAAATATTATATATGTAAATAAATCCCAACCATCTTATTTGACTTAATCCTATCCATCCATCCACATCAATCCATGACATGCACCTAGAATTAATATCCACCCTTCGATATGTTTTAATCTGAGCCACACAATTTGTGTCGCTAAAACCCTAACATACCCTAGTGTGGATTATTAATAGAGACCATTTTTATGGCTCTATCCCTGAGTTTCCTAAGTAATCCAAGAATTTTCTAAGTGCTTGCCTTGTAGTATCCATGCATTCTCGTCATCCATCCTCACTCGTCCTAGCCTCTACATCCATCGCCACTCATTTTGCTCAGCTAGTTCTACTTCTATAGATCTTCACCTCAATTTTTGAATACCTTCGGGTGCTCCCTATCGCTGTCGAGTGCTTGTAGGCACTTCTTTTTTCCACCAAGCATCTTTGGATGCTTTTCACCATTCTCGAGCACCCACAGGCATTTTTTGTTGTTGTCAAGTGTCCACGGGTATTTTAGAACCTGCTACTAAATACTAGCTAAACCCTCAGGTGTCGCTAGGGTATCGTCACACCACTTTCTTGCAATAGTTACAATAGATCAGAGAACAACAAGTGAACAAGGTAAATCCAACATTGATTATTTTATTTCATGTATTTTCAAATTCTATTATTTTATTTATATCACATAGCTAGGGTTTGTATTGATTTTTTAGGATCTCACACTATGGAGCCCTCATAGTTTGTTAAGATCCTGCTATAAAATAAACTCAGATAACACACTCTCACACAATTGCTTGGAAATAAACTCACATAAACATCACATTAATATAACAAAAATTTGCATAAAGAACAATCTCACAATAGTACTGAATCGCAGGCCTCTTCGAGGGGGCAACCTCCTTCAATACTTCATTAATTTTGCAAAAGATGGTTACATTGGTGCCTTTTCGGGTATTTAAGGAGTTTCCTTCCAAGGTTGGCTTACATGCAAAATGCCACCTGGATTACATGCATAATGCCACCTGAATTACATGCATAGTGCCACTTTGAATTACATGCACAATGCCACTCGAATTACATGCATAATGCCACACGAATTACATGCACAATGCCACCTATCTACCATGTGTTACATAAAAAGGGTGCCATTTGTCATAGGCACTACCTAAGCTAAAACTTAGAACATTACAAAATATTAATCATGGGTACTACCCACGTTCACTGGGAATTATTACATCAAGGAAGTTATTACATTAAGGGTTAGGATGAGATCCTAACATGCCCTTCTCCTTGAAGAAGCTTTGTCCTCAAAGCTAAAAATGAGGAAACTGTTGCTGGAGTTGATGGAGGGACTCCCATGTAGCATCCTCGAGTTGAAGTCCACGCCATCGAACCAGGACCTCCGTGATGGTACGGTTGCGAGTTCGACGATACAAGCAATGCTTTGGTGCAAGTAAGATGGAGCCTTCTTCATCCAATTCGAGAAGTGTTGATGGAACCTATACCTTGGAGCTGCCCGAAATGTAGGAGGGAGGCATGAGTGGAGGGTGCCCGTAAACTGCCTCTGGTGGCGGTATGATAGGAAGTGTTGTACCACCATTCGGCCAAAGAAAACCATTTTGCCCAATGAGTAGGATGATCGGAGGCAAGCAGCGAAGGTAGGTTTCCAAGCGGTTATTAACAACCTCCGTTTGACCATCCGTTTGCGAGATGGTAGGCTAAACTCATTGTGAGCTTAGTCCCCCGCAACTTAAACAACTCTTGCCAAAAATTGCTAGTAAGGTTGGGATCACGATCAGATACAATGGAGGTTGGCATGCCATGAAGGCGAAATATGGAGTCAAGAAAAATTTGGGCAATAGTGAATGCTGTGTAAGGATGGGTTAGGGCACAAAAGTGAGCATACTTTGAAAGGCGGTCCACTACCACAAAAATAACAGACTTGTCTCCAGATTTAGGTAGCCCTTCTATGAAATCTATAGAGATGGCAGTCCACACCTGATCCGGTATCGACAAGGGTGGAAGAGTGCCCGAAGAGTGCACTGTTTCTCTTTTCATCCTTTGACCTGTGTCGCAGTCTGCCACAAAAGAGCGAATGTCCTGTTTCCTACCTTTCCAAAATAAGGTGCGCTTGAGTCGCTCATAAGGTGGTCTGATATTGGGAGGTGTACTATTCGGCAATAATGGAATGGCATGGTCGTGAGAGCGATGCAGTGGTAGTGTGATGGGTTCTGAAAAGATGGCCTCATGTTTGTGGAGAATCTGTTGCATGTCTTGTGGGATTTCACCCATTGGAGATGTGGATGGCTGGATGGAGAATAGTTGTGCAATGACCCCACGTGATGATTTCTTTAGCAATTTCTCCATGCCGTTTGAACTGATAATTTGAGGTGTTCCTGTCGGGGAGCCCTTGATGATGTGTGTTTGTCTGTTCTGGGAGAACTGCATCCAAAGTTTAGCAAAGTTCCAACTGATAGTGCCCAACGTACTCAACTATTGGCATCCCAAAATAATATCACATCCACCCAAATGGAGGGCAAACATGTCCTGCTTGATTTCATAGTCCCCTATCTTGATTTTAACATTGCAACACTTTCCTTTACAAGATAAGGTTCCCCCATTGGCTACCATGACCTCAAAGGAATTACAATTGTGGATATAGCAATTTGCCCATTGAGCAACTCTAGGGTCAATGAAGTTGTGCGTGCTTCCCGAATCCAAAAGGATGGAAAGACGTTGGCCCTTCAAAACATCCTGTAACCTTCATGGTTTGAGGAGTAGTAATGCCTGCAAGGGCATGGATTGTAATTGATGTCTCAGGTTCCTGTTTCCCTTCTTCTTGTGGCGGAGGTGTTTCTGGAGGGTCCTCATCCTCATCACTCTCGTCAGCGGTATCAGGTTCTCCAACATCTATCAAGAACAATTTTTTGTGTGCACACTTATGCCCCTTGAAAAACTTTTCATCACAATTGTAGCATAATCCTTGGGCACGACGTGCATCCATCTCTTCGATGGTGAGGCGCTTGGGTGCAGCAGGTTTATTATCATCTGGGTGTTGGGCTCTAGGTGGAAATGAAGGTCTATTTTGAGGAAACTTTGATGGGTGTCTTTGGGTAGAGAGTTTAGATTTGGCCAAACGGGCCAAACTGATAGCTTCCATCATAGTTCGTGGTTTCAACATTTTGACTTCTGCTTGGAGTTCCATCTTCAACCCACTGATATAACAACTCCGGAAGAACCCTTCACTCAATCCTCTTGTTCGATTGGCCAATTTTTCAAATTGAGCTTGGTACTCTCGGACTGACCTTGTTTGTTGTAGTTTGGTTAAGGCTCCTGTAAAGTCCTCAAACTCACTAGGACCAAATCGAGTGAGTAGTTGGGATTCAAAATCCTCCCAAGAGAGATTTGGGTAGGCAAGACGCAACAATTGAAACCAGTGTAGAGCCTCAGATTCCAAGTTAAAGGAAGCCATCCGGACTCGATGAAATATGGGTACATTATGAAGTCGAAAGAATTGGTCAACCCGACATAGCCACCCATCAACATCCTTCCCACTAAATTTGGGAAAGTCCAATTTGGGCATTCTAAAGGGTGGATCATGGTCACGATTCCTTGTAGAACTCTCGACTTGGTATTCTGATTTGGGTGGTTCTCTTCTCAGTTTGTTGTCCACTTCTGTCAGTGCTTCTTCTAGGCGGTTGCTAGTGGCCTCATGCTCTAGGCGAAGACCTTGGACTTCTTCCCTTATGGAGTGAAAATCCGAGTGCAAGTTCTCAATGGCTTTTGTTAGGGACTCCAAGTGTTCTAGTTCTTTCTGGTGTCCACGGGTACCCTGGGCCATTTTTTTGACCTTTTGTGACCAATTACTAAAAATAGAATTGAATTTTTAGGACTTACTATTTTTAGTAAGTGCCCAAAAAAGTGTTTGGGTGCTATATATCAAAATGATCAGTAGAAGGAGGTGGTCACAATGAGCTATATATCTCAACACTACTTTTTGGCACCCCAGACTTTTTTTTTTTTTTTTTATCTCCTGTTTTGCTGAGTCTAACGGTGTTTACAGATTCTGATTCTGAGCTACTGAGCAAAATTTGGCTACTGGAGCACTATCTATAACTAGTCGTGTTTCACACTCAAGATTCTCTGTATTTTGCAGGTGACTGATATGACAGTTCTGTTTTGACCCTGAAGACTGTGAATTCTGCCTCGACCGTGCTCGACCTCTCCGACTCGATCGACTCGATCGTGGATCGCCAACTGTAAATTTTACTGTTATTCTCTAGACTTTCAACTTAAGTGTCACCCTCATGGCTTATCCCGAATGCATGTCCCTTCTGTTATTTTTTTAGTAGAGGACTCCTTTCTCATATGCTCACTTTTGAAATACAGGTTTACGAACATGGATGTTTGGATTTTTATTTTTATTTTTACGTTTTTTACAGGTTGAAGTTTTAACAGAACTAGGGAATGCTAAGTATAGGAGTATGTACCACCCATAGGCCCTCTAATATACCGACAAGTGACGAACAATAGTGCTCGGACCAATATTTCAGGCCACTACTCAAGAAGGATTCCACACATACCCTTGAGCACACTACCCGCCTCTCTGACAATACGGGAGGGTAATCGTCCAGGATGCTGTGTCCCGTAGACTATGATTAATACAAGGCCGAAGAGCTTCCTAATGGCTAAAAGTTTGTTTAATCCTAGATGGTCTCCCGATATACCCGAAGATACGTGGGAGCTCAAGTCCGTGCGCGAGTTCTGTCTGAGGCCTGGGTATTGGAGCCTGATCGCCCCTCACTTCACTAGACGCTTTATGGGCTATCTAGCTTAGCCAATAACGACAGATCCTTCGCGATATTTTAAAACCCCCGGTACAGGGTTTCTACCTACTCAACTAATAATATATTTTTTTGTTTTTGGTCTGGAAAAAAAAAAAACACTGTATTTTTTTGGATTTTTTTTTAATAAGGAAAAACAGAATGGAAAAAACACACGGAATTTATACCTAACAGGCGGATTGGGTGGCAAGAATCGTTGCAGTTGCAGCAGAACTTGGCCCTGGAAAGCGCTCTGATACCACTTGTTAAGATCCTGCTATAAAATAAACTCAAATAACACACTCTCACACAATTTCTTGGAAATAAACTCACATAAACATCACATTAATATAACAAAAATTTGCATAAAGAACAATCTCACAATAGGACTGAATCGCAGGCCTCTTCGAGGGGCAACCTCCTTCAATACTTCATTAATTTTGCAAAAGATGGTTACATTGGTGCCTTTTCGGGTATTTAAGGAGTTTCCTTCCAAGGTTGGCTTACATGCAAAATGCCACCTGGATTACATGCATAATGCCACCTGAATTACATGCATAGTGCCACTTTGAATTACATGCACAATGCCACTCGAATTACATGCATAATGCCACACGAATTACATGCACAATGCCACCTATCTACCATGTGTTACATAAAAAGGGTGCCATTTGTCATAGGCACTACCTAAGCTAAAACTTAGAACATTACAAAATATTAATCATGGGTACTACCCACGTTCACTAGGAATTATTACATCAAGGAAGTTATTACATTAAGGGTTAGGATGAGATCCTAACATAGTTTCTATCGACCTGTTTGCTATATTTTTGTGTGCATATCTAGAAGTACTACACCTACATTATGTAGTTTCTTAAGCCCACTCACCTCTATTGGGATCAAAAGCGAGTTTGAAGACACCACCAACACTGTTCACTAGGGTTTCAGAGAACCCTAGTATTGTAATATTTTGTATCAAAAGAAATCAAATTCTTTATTGTAACATTGGAGATTTGAGGCTCCCCCATATCAATAAAATTATCTCTTTTGTGCAATATTGTCTCTTGGTTTCATTTTTTGTTATATTTGGTGTTTCACTTTTGCATCTACAAATGGCGATCACGGTGGGACCCCCTAAGGGTTTCTCATTTTGATTTACTTTGTTGACTAACTTGTTTTTTGTCTTATCTTGCAGGGTTTTTAGAAGCACAGATTGCACGATTTTTGCTGGATTAGGGTTTTTGAAGGTTCGCAGAAAGTTGCAGAAGGTGCGCGAATGCCCTGTGGTGCTCGAGGGTCATCCAGAAAATGCCCAGAGGTATTTTATAGAGTTTAAAGCAAAAACATAGGCTTCTTTGTAAGTTTACTATCAAACCCTAACTTTATATTTTTACGTATTCTAGCATTTTACGTTTTTTTCAGATTTTTGGATTAAAAAGAACATCACTAATAAATCTGGTAAAAACAATCATTTTAGTTTGCATTCTAGGCATTAGATTAGTCATTGCATCCATTCACACATTTCCATTTTCCATTTAAATTTTTTTTTTTGTGTTTGCATTTAAAATCCTGCATTATTGTTTGCATGTGAATTATTAAATTGCATAAATTAGATTGCATTCTAGGGTTAGAAATTTCTATTTTTGTAGTCTAAGTAGGAACATCATTAGTGTGTCAAAAGTATCCCCGCATTGGGTGATTCTAGGTGGAGGAGTGGACAAACCTCCTGCTATTTTAGAGAGGGATTTAAGTGGTGTACTTCACATCCTTTGGAGAAATTGATACTCTTAATGTTGGATTCTGATTTAGACTAGTGAAATCAGTTGTTTCTAATATTGTATGTGCACCATAGAAAATAGAACCTTAAAAGGAATCTCACACACTTCATGTTTCATATTAAATAGTAGTGGTTGGATTTCATCACCATCCATTGCTTGATTTGGTGATGGTGGCTTTCATCTCCATCCACCAATCTCTGCCCCTAGACACCTTAGATTACCCCTGAGCAAACTTGTTGGATTTCATCACCAACAAGAATCTCGTTGCCCTATCCAAGCCATAGTATTCACCCATTTATAATTCATATTAGCACATTGAAACACATGAAATCAAAATCTAAAAATGAATTCACATTAAAATGAGATAATCAATGAATGAGGTAAGACACATCTGTTGAACAAACTTAGCATTGATTTGTCTTAATTTGATTTTTGTGAAGTTTCAATTCTGCATTTCATTTTACTGCACAATTTGTATTTGGTTTAGTTGCTTATGGTCTTAACAAGAAATCAACAAAAAGCATTAAATCAAAACAATTCCATGGAACATTCATCCACCTTCCCCACCACTTCTATGGTAGATTCCCCAAGTGTGACATAGATATATTTGTCTGTAGGCCCATCACACACTGTACAGACTACTGATGTTTCGTACAGGTATACCAACACTTCCCTTCCTCAAACTGAATCATCTTCACCATCCATTGACCATAATATCACCCACATAGACATGGCCAAAGTAGAGGCTCTCTACAAATCGGCTAACTATGTCTTAGAGTCCATTCATGATTCCCCTAGTCAAGATCCTACTTTACAGTAGGAACTTGCTCATTCCCAGCCATCCAACTTTACCCAGGTGTACACTAACCCTCTTTTTGAGGCATCAATTGCACCTTCCTCTCATGTATCCATTCCCTAATACTCAAGTGCTCCTAGCACTTCTATCCCATCTTCATATACATCCACATACACTAATCCCTTGTATGAAGCACATGTAAATGTTGCTTCACAAGTTTCAGCCTCCCAAGTTACCATGCCAAGTGTAACTTATTCCCTAACCACATATTCCATGCCATCTACATCCACACCTTCCATTTTTGATAGAGAAATTCATGAAGCATGGGAACATTTGAACAAATTGCTTAAGCAACATCAAGATGCTCAACAACAAGTGCAAGTGAACCCTAAGCCTCTACCAATTTCTACTCAGACCATCCTCATTAACCAAAGTCCATCATGGACACCACAATATTCTATGGTTTCCATCCCTACTCCTCCACCAAACCATACCAATACCATTCCATTCCCATAAAATACCAATTCCATTCCCATAGGCCAACCCAACCATAGTCCCCATGCATTGTCCCCATTCCAACATTCTCCATCTCTTCATCATCAATCTCCTCTTCATCAATTCCCATCAACCTCACCTAATCATCATCATCAATCCCATCATCATCTAGTTACCCCACAATATTTTTCTACCATACCTTCTCAAAATCATCAGGTGATTCAGGGCTTCCACATTCCTGGGAAGACCCTAGAATCAAGGCCATGCAACAACAAATAGATCAGTTGATACAATATACTCCTGGTATGACAAACCAGAAGCCAACCTTACATCAACTGATTAACCAACCCATTCACCCTTTGGTACCATCACCACCATATCCGATAGATTTCATGATGTCAAAGTTTGATAAATTCAAGGGGACTGAGGACCCCAAAGAGCATGTAAGCACATTTGTACACTCATGCTTTAGAATCCAAAGTGACAATGCTCTCATGCTTAGAACATTTCCTCAGACATTAGGTGGAGATGCCATAGAGTGGTACAACCAATTGCCTAGTCATAGTATTTATACTTTCGAACAATTGGTTGACCAATTCTTTGAACGCTTTATCCTTAATGTTAGAAATAAAGTCTCATTGTCTAATGTTTATGCTTTAAGACAACATGACGATGAGTCTATCTATGATTTTGGCAACCGTTGGAGGGTCATCATTACCAAATTGCCATTCACCCTACCAATGGAAGAGCTTATCAAGCTATTTACCAAGAGTTGTTTAAAACCCATCTCTTGGATGCTTCAATTATAGACATATCACTCATTTGAAGAAGCTCTAGCATAGGCTAGTGTCATCGAGGAGATAAAAATCCAAGAGGGCATACTTAAGCCTAGGAAAAAGGAATGGCAAAATAAGGGCCAATACAAAAGCAATTATTTTGGCCAATCAAAATCAACATAGGCCACTCCGACCAATCAACCTAATCATGTCAATCAAGTGGTCATGAGCCAACTAGTAATGGCTCAACAACAATTAGTGCAACAACCACCACAATAAATTGCTTATCATGCGGTGCCCTCAGTATCTCAATCAATGCAAAGCATAGTGCCAACTATGGAGAACCATCCTCGATGATAGTCTATCCGATAGAATCACCAATACACCCCCTTGGTCGAGTCATATGCTTCCCTCTTTCAAAGGTTGTACGACACAAATAAACTTGCCTTACCCAAAATCAGACCAGATGATCCCGCTAAATGTGGTAAACATTATCGAGAATATTTATTTTGTCCTTACCATAGGCAAAATGGGCATGATATCAATAATTGCCATGTATTCAAAGACATAGTTCAAGACCTTATTGACTTGGGGGCCATCAAGCTTGACAACCCCCTTGCTCAACAAAACCAAAATCTTGGTATTTTTCAAACACCACTTCCTCATCATGAGGAGGTGCAACCAACTATGGGAGGGGCTAACACCAAAACTCCTCCCAATCAAGTTAACCATGTCCAACAATACCAAGGTTTTGTAGGTGCCATTCATGTGGTAACTAGAGGTCAATGAAATAACTAGCAAAATGCAAGGCAACAACCTCAAGCAAGTGTGTCACAACCTACCACATCACCTCCCATTCAAATTTCCCCTAATCCTTCCCCACCAATTCATATTCCTAGCCAACCAAATCCCCCCATTCATCCCATCAATCATCCTCCATGACCAGTCATCTCATTGAGTAGTCGGTTAACCACAAGCCTAAAGATGGCTTCCACCAAATTATCAATATATGAGCTAATTCAACAATCTCCCCCACATCGTGAGGCATTAATGGACATTCTGAAATCCATTGAATTACAATCTCAAGATGCTAATACCTTCAACAACTTTGTAGGGAGCATTCAAACATGCATGGAGCCTTCCATTACATTTTATGACTTTGAGATTAAGCCAATCTCATCAGAATCAGTAGATCCTCCATTGCACATCATGGCTCTAATTGACAAGAAGCCTTTCAAAAGAGTTCTAATTGACACTGGCTCCTCTATTAATATCATCACCACGTCTACCCTTCATCATCTTAACCTTCCTCCATCTCATATCACCAAGTCATATTTCACCCTAAAAGCATTCAATGATGCTTTATGTTCCATAGTTGGCACTATTGTTTTGCCCATCGAAGTGGGGGTCAAAATATTGCACACTATGTTCCACATCTTGGAAGGATCCATGGCGTACAATGTACTCCTTGGAAGACCTTGGATGAGGGATATGAGATGTGTCCCTTCCATACTACATCAATGCCTAAAATACGTTCATGAGGGACAAGTACATTGCATACCAATAGATGTCGAACCATTTAAGTATTGCAATTTTATCTCAAATCCTTATGAATCCATGCTTCCTTCCACCCACATTTTTCTATCACCATCAACCAATCCATCTACCACTCTACCCATTTCTTCATCAAAATCTCCCATTCTTGAGGAGCCCCTTATCACCAATCCCCACCAAGCTTCCATACCCCCATCATCTTCATCATTGACTACATGCACATGTGGTCAAAGTCAATCCACATCATCAACATCATCACCTTCCACAACTTTACCTTCCACATCATCATCATCCATCCAACAACCTTCCCAATCCAATCCATCTCCATCAGCCAATGTTTCACAAGTCGAGTTGATGGATTGTGAGACATCTTCATCTCCACCATTCCTCGAGCCATTATCCAATCATGATCCTTCCACATCATCCCAAGTCGAGGTCCACCTCACTAATCTTGGTATTGGTGAATATGTGGTCCAAGACATCACCGTTACACCACTCACCATTCCAACTACTAAGGATTTTGGTCACCCATGTGACCCACCTTTATCTATAGGAGTGGTATATGACATGGGTTCAACTCCCAACAACATAAATTTTGTATATGGGGGATTGATTCTTCATCCAATCTAGCTCCCCTAGAAGAACCCAAAGAACCAACACCTACCAACATACAAAACATGTCAGGATTTCCATCCCATTATTTTCACATAGTTAATTGGTAGGGACATGGTTTAGGATTGCATGAATAGGGAATGCATGACATTATTGATGTTCCATATCGAGAAATGCATGACCATTCAGGCTTAGGTTACACTCCACTTTCCACCACCTCTTCTCTTGAACAAGCCTTCCAAAGGCTTAATCTAAATTTAGGAGAAGAAGCTCTCCATCTCGATGACTCTGATGATGAAATCTATGAAGAATTTGAACTCATGTCGATAATTTTTTATGAATCTAAAGAGGAATCAGAGCCCATCATTCCCCACACTGAATATGATGAGTTTTATCTCAGAATGTTCCCCATCCATGAGCCCATATTTCACTTGCTTCTTCCACAAGAGTGAGCCTCCCCTATCGGTGAACCACCACCTCCATCTCATTAATCCATCTCATCAGCCAAACTTGTAATATATGTACATAACAAAAAAAAAAAATAGTGGTTTTCACCACTACAAAAAAAAATCAAACAAAAATATTTTCTTTTTGCATTGCATGTATATAGCATTTAGTTAAGTGTATTTATTTGTGTTGCTTGTTGTTTTCCAGGTTTACCAAGCTCCTAGCATCAGTTCTTAGGCTCCATTCATCCCATCCATTCCAACCTCATCCATTTTCCCTTAAGTCAACATGAATCCTATTGACTTATTCACCCCACTCCGTAATCCATACGATTTGGCAAAGCCAATTCCAATTGACATGAGCCTTATTGATATGGACCAGATCTCTTCACCTCCATCCTTCTCTGAGTTTGTCTTATCCGAGGAATTGTTAAGGGCTTCATCCAACTACATTCCTCCATCCCCTCCACCTTCACCTTCACCTTCACCTTTGAATCCTAAGGTTTTCTAGGTAGACATAGATGAGGATAAGTTAGAAGAGTTTGATGATATCATAGATGACATTCATCTAATCCCTATGCCCCATCAACTTGAGGAAGGTTCCCACATGTCCATTGAAGATACCATCGATGTGGACCTTAGTTCAGACAAAGACAATCCCCAAATTGTCAAGCTTGGCAAAAGCTTATCCAATGATGAACAAGAGCAATTAATTGCTCTCCTCAAGAGGAAGAAGGGCATTTTTGCATGGTCCTACAAAGACATGCCTGGTCTTGACCCTAACTTGGTTGTCCATAATCTCACCTTACATCCTGATGCTAAGTCGGTCAAACAAAAACTTAGAAGGATGCATCCTACCATTGCCCTCTTGGTCAAAGAAGAGCTCCAAAAGCTATTAGATGTGGGTTTCATTGTACCCATTGATTATCCTGAGTGGCTCTCAAACATGGTACCCATTCGTAAGCCTAATGGGGTGATACACGTTTGCACTAACTTTTGAGATCTTAACAAAGCATGTCCTAAGGATGACTTTCCTCTCCCAAATATTGATACTCTTGTCGACACTTGCGCTGGCCATGAAATGCTTTCTCTCATGGATGGTTTTTTAGGATACAACCAAATTCGAATAAATCTTGATGACCAACACAAAACAACATTCACTACACCTTGGGGAACTTTTTGTTACAAGGTGATGCCCTTTGGCCTTAAAAATGTAGGTGCCACTTATCAACATGCCATGACATACATTTTCCATGACTACATGCATAAGATTATCGAAGATTATGTGGATGATCTCTTGGCAAAATCTAAAACTCGACAAGAGCACATTGGTGTATTGGAGAAAGTTTTTGATCGACTTCTAGAGCATAATGTAAGGTTGAACCCCAAGAAATGTGTCTTTGGTGTTACCTCTGGAAAACTATTAGGGTTCATTGTCTCCAAAAGAGGCATTGAGGTGGACCCAAACAAGGTCAAGGCCATCTTGGAGATGCCTCCCCCAACAAATTTAAAGGAATTGCATAGTTTACAAGGAAAGATCCAATCGATCCATCATTTCATTGCACAACTTTCTGATAAATGTAGGCCATTCAATCACCTGCTACAAAAGGGGGTGCCATTTTCTTGGATAGATGAGTGCCAAAAATCCTTTGATGACATTAAGCAATACCTAGCTTCTCCACCAGTCTTAGCTCCTCCTCATCTAGGGGTCCCATTCTATCTTTATGTTTTAGCAATGAACTTTGCATTAGGGACAATGCTTGCACAAAAGAATGAAGAAAATCGAGAGCAAGTTATCTATTATATTAGTCGAACATTGGTAAGCTATGAAACTAGATACGCTTATGTAGAAAAATTGTGCTTAGCAGTGGTTTTTGCCACTAAGAAACTTCGACATTACATGCTTAGTCACACAACATATGTCATAGCTAGAGAAAATCCTCTATGTTATATGATGTCTCACACTTACAATAACACCCGCACCGCTAAATGGATAATGCTTCTTACTAAATTTGACCTTGAGTTCATTAGCCAAAAATCCATTAAAGGTCAGGTCATAGCCGATCAACTTGTGAAGCTCCACTACCTAGTGATCATCCTTTGATTATTGAGCTCCTAGATGATTCGGTATTTATTATCACTAAACAAGAAGAAGATGTCATTCTAGAGGAAGATATCGATATCACACTATTCTTTGATGGCTCTAAGTGCGAGAAAGGTCAAGGTGTTGGAGTCATGTTTCATACACCCTAGGGGTACCTATCCCTTTATCATTCAAACTTGACTTCCAATGCACAAACAACACTAGAGTATGAAGCCTTAATATTAGGCCTTCAATCAACTATAGCTATGGGCATTAAGCGTATCAGGATATTTGGTGATTCTCAACTTGTTGTCAAGCAAATCAATGGAGAATACCAATGCAAAGAACCTACCATTAAACTTTACCATGAAGTAGCAATGAAATTGCTCTCTAAGTTTGATTGGTATGAAATCGATAGTTTGCCATGTTCGACTAATAGATTTGTAGATGCAATGGCCTCCCTTGGATCATTGATTCCAAAAGACTCCTTAGGAGAGGTACAACCCCTTATTATTTCAATGATCTCTAAATCTACAATTGTCCATGTTGAATCTAAGGATGAAAAGGATGTTTGCTTCATCCATTCGGATCCATATGAGCCTTGGTCAAGCCAAATAGTAGCCTTTCTCAAGTTTGGAACACTCCCATATGACATGTCTCGAACTACAAAATGCACTTTCAAGCAAAAAGTAGCTCATTTTGTTCTCTTGGGGGATGTGTTGTATAAACATGGTTATGATGGAGTCCTCCTTCGATGTCTCGAGGCTATTGAGGCACAAAGAGCCATAGCTGAAGCTCATGATGGTACTTGTGGTGGTCATTTTAGTGGGATGGCCATCGCAAAGCGTATTCTATGCATGGGTTATTATTGGCCCACCATGGAACGTGATTATTGCACTTATGTTAAACATTGTAAGAAATGTCAAGAACATGCTAATTTAACTCATGTGCCATCACAAGCTTTACAACCTATTCAAAGCCTTTGGCCCTTTTCACAATGGGGTCTAGATTTAATTGGTAAAATTTCACCTCCTTCCTTGGGATAACATACATTCATCATCACAACCACTGAATACTTCACAAAGTGGGTTGAGGCAATTCCTCTAACTAGTATGATAGGACCTAGAATTGTGGAGTTTATACTTCACCATATCATTTGTCATTTTGGTATCCCCTCAAAAATCATCTTTGACAATGGTAAGTCTTTCAAGAACAAGGATGTTCGAGCACTTTGCAAGAAATATAACATCCAACATAGTTTCTCGACTCCTTATTACCCACAAGCCAATGGACAAGCTGAGGCTACCAACAAGACCTTAATTGCTATTCTCAAGAAACTCGTTAATAAAAATCATAGAGATTGGCATACCAAAATTCCCTTGGCATTATGGGCTTATCGAACAAGCATCCACACACCTACTGGGGCAACACCATTTTCATTGGTCTATGGAGCTAAAGCAATCATGCCTCTTGAGCTTGAGATCCCCTCCTGAATTTCTTTGTAGGAATTCATAGATGATGACACTGCTAGACAAGCACATCTTGACCAACTCACACTTCTTGATGAGAGGTGAGTCAATGCTTTAGAGCATTTACGAGTTTATCAAGACCGCCTAAAGCGTGCTTACAATGCCAAAGTTCATCTACGTGAATTCCAAGTAGGAGATCTTGTCCTTAAAGAGAATCAACAAAACACCAATGCATTATCACATCTTCATGATAAATTCATGGCTAATTGGTTGGGTCCATACATTATCACTCAAAGAGTGGGTAAAGGTACTTATAGGCTTGCTAGTCTAGAGGGAGAGGAAGAACCTAAACCACTTAATGTTATACACTTGAGAGCATTCTATGCATAATGTGATTTATATATATGTATATATACATGGCTAATACACAAAAATATTGCATTTCATTTGCACATTTCATTCAAAAAATTGCATTTCATTTGCACACATTTCATTCAAAAATTGCATGCATACACTCCATTTCAAAATTGCATTTCATACATTCCATTACCATTTCACATTTCATATTAGGGATCATTTATTAAGTTCAAGGTCTTAATTGGTCCAATAAAGTCATGTTGCCTTAATCAGGGGCACCTTCACAACATCATCCACATCATTCCACCAAGCCAAATTATCATTTGCCTCCATATGTCCATAATTCCTAGGTGTTTTCGGTCACTCAACCACTCCTAGTGTTTTAAGCAAACTCCAAATACATGTCGAGTTCTTTTTAGGACCATTACACATCTTCACTAAGAAAATATTGAGTTTTGGGAATTGACTCCAAAACATTCTTGAACCAACCACAATTTCACATCTTAAAAACATCTTGTGTCAAAGAGGGATAACACCATACTTGGTTTGAACCTCAAAGTGAAAAGGGTAATCCTCGCTTGTCCCATCATGCAACATAGTCCACAAAAATAAAAAATAGAGAACTAGTAAGGAAAGATCCTTTAAAGATTCCCCAAAACTCTAAATATTTTACATCACACACCACTGATCATTGGGTTGTAAGGATCGTACTACATTTCTAGTCAGATGGTTAGGTAGTCATCCCCAAAACTTAAGAGATCAAAATTCTTGGACTATGGAGTTAGCCTCCATCGGAGCTATAGATGCTTGACTGGTAGTGGAGTATGCTCATGCATGGTGACACATCTCTTTTAAAGAGACCTCTGACCACACATACGAACAAGCTAGCTTCTTGGTTTCATCCATAATAGGTCACACCCAATTTACTCAAGATGAGTTAATGAACTCACTTGCACACACATTGGTTCTTGATTACCTCGAGTCATTACCATGCTCTTGATTCGGTAAATGAATTCATTGCACACACATTTGGTCCTAGAGGGATTAGGTAGTTTTAGTGAGTTTGTTTGATACCACTAGTATGTCTGAGTCTCTACAAAATAGTCAATTTTCCATATCAACATCCATATCTTCTTCCATATCAACATCCATATCTTCTTCCATGTCAACATCCATGTCACTTCATGAGTCATCCACTCCACAAGCCACCAAGTTGGTGCCCCTGAATTAAACAACAATGCTAGAACATGGCTAAGCAAAATCTAAACTATAAATGATCATTAGAACATTTGCATTCCATACCTTACATTAATCATCATAAATAATAGCATATTAATCATCCATATAAACATGCATTCCACAAAAGCATTCACACAAAAATATAACACAAAATTAAAATCCATGTATATATATATATAAATATCACATATACAATGAGTGCCAAAAGGCTACATACAATGGAGCACCAAGGCTCATATACAAAAAGTGCATCTAAGCACTAGCTAAGCCCTCCAAGAGGACCCCTGTGACCTAGAAGGAGCCCTAGACCTAGAGCTATGCCTAGACTCGCTATGCCTAGCAGCCTCGGATATAGATGAGGTAGGAGGATTAGGAAGTGGAATATGATGCTCCATCAACCTATCCTCCAAAGCCTCGATATACCTATATCGAGATCAAAGGTATGCTATGTCAATATTATGATGCTTCTCCCTCTCTAGTAGCTCTACCTAGAGCCTCGTGATCCTCTCATCTTGAGCCATCACCATCGCATCCCACTCTACCACCTACTGCTCCAACCTCACCCAATCCTCCTCACTCTAACTTGGAGGTCCATCTAGAGTCTCCTCCACATCATCCCCATCTTTATCATCTCCTCCACTCTCTGGAGCCTACCTCATCGTACCCTTAGTCCTCCTCCTTTTACTATCATATTGAAGGTACCTCTATCGCTTGGGAGCCTCATGGGTCTCCTCCAACCTTAGCCTCATCCCCATCTCCACTAGCTACTACTAGAGTCGGTGCCCATGGTGGTTGTGTAGCGAACCATGCATCATACTCCATAGTAGTCCTTACATCATCCACATTGGAGATCTATCTCCTCATCATCCTCATAAGCCTCCCTCCATGGCTCAACACATGGTAGCCCTATCTCCTCTTGATGCCTCCTATAGAGCACTAGCTCATCTAGAATCCCCTACCTCAAGCTGAACTATCGAATACCCATGAGAACTAAATATATTTAGCCTCACTCTGATACCTCCCAACCACCCACCTAGCTTTCCTAACCCATCATAGATGCTCTCTATCACTATCCATCTGGTACCCTACCATGGCCTCCATATCACTTGGGTGGATGTCAATCCAACCCATAAATCCTAGTACCATTGGCTCATCTGCATAGGCTGACTCGGTTGTACCTCCTCTACCACTACCCATCTCCTAGCATAGGGTTTCCCCCTACCTAAGCCTATAGTTGGTAGACCCTTTAGTCAAGCCATACTAAAATGCTCCCATCCCTAGCACTACAGTAGCAAGCTGCAACCCAATCCCTTCCTCTTTTACCTCCTCACCTCATAGATCTCTTGGTATACCTATCAATAAGGTAGGAGCCCATGCATACACCTATGTGGTAGTGAGCATATCACTCACCAACCCTATTAGGTTCTAAGGGAACCTACAATTGATACTATTTGGGGCCATGATGTTGGCCAACATGAACATTACCAAAGCTCAAAGGGCATCCAGTTCCTTGTCCACATACATGGACAAGTATGGAATACCCCCACACTCCACCCTCACACTCTACTAGCTATCTCCAAACATCTTCTTCATCTTCTCCCCCATCGCATCCAACCTTGATGTGAATCCCCTCCATTGGTAGCTTGAGGATGCGGTATACATCCTCAAGTGTAAGGGTCACCTCTCTAGTAGGAAGTTGGAAGGTTCCCCTATCCGAATCCCATCGCCATAGCTTTTGCACCCTCCTTGCTTCACCTCACTCCACTCCACTTCACCCAAATCTCCTAGATGTAGCTTCTCAAACTCACAAATGCACAAATGAGCTTCATTTTCATCCTACAAGCTATTTATAGCTGCTTCAGGTGCCTTGAAGTACCCATGGGTATTTCTTGGTGCATTGAAGTGCATTAGGATATTTGTAAAGTGCCCAAACATCGATGGGCATCTACGCATGTTGAAAGTGCCAACCGATGTTTGGCATCAAAATTGACAAAAGGTCAAATCAATGCAAAATAGTGGCTTACCCCCACCAAATCACTCCATATTGCATCCATGCATCATTTTCATCATCTTAACAGGTTTTGTGAAGGATACAACCGATTTGGATGCATAATTTTTGTTTGCGACCAAAAGTCACAAAATTGCATAAAAGGTTCCAAAATGGTCCAAATTTTCACAAAACATCCATAATCATCATTCTCATCATCAATACTTCATTTCCACATCATTTTCAATCATCAATCATAACATTTGCATATTTTCCAAGTTCAAACAAAAATTCAAGTGAACCTTGTATCTAGTGGTTTATTCTATATACTTGGTGATTGCAACGATTTGCATCCATGCAATTTGGTAAGATGAATAACTTACCATAAGGACACTTGGTCATCTTCATCATCCTATATCTCCTTGTTCGAAATCACAATCACATTTGGTACTTCACATTTTTGCGTGAAACCTTGCCAAGAACAATTTGCACAAAAGTTATCATTGATGGCCTAGTTCATGGGGCTTAAAACATGGATAAAATCACATTTCATCATTTCACATCTCCTTGATAGTCATCATGGCGACTGGCCTTAGCTAGGGTGATTGGTTTTGATCATAGGAATTATCTGACAGTCACTAGTTGGCCCTCCGAAGTTGACTATTTTTATCTTTGCATATTCATCCTTGCATATCAATGATGCCCAAAGGCACATTCTTCAACAACATCGAATCACCCCAAATTTGGGGCAACCACATTTGGTTTTGACTTTCCCACAATGGGATACATCTTACATGATCATGGCATCTACACTTGGCAAACTTCCTTTATTTGGGCAAAAACAAACACATTTTCATCATATTTTCACAAAACCCTTCATCTGTTGGGGCAAAAATAGATGCAATCATTCCACATTTTCCACCAATCCCCTCTCCATATTGGGAAAAAATGGTATCACATTTACATCATTCATATCATCCACAAATCATTTGCACACTTTTTTTCAATTGGCTCATGAGATTCATCCACAAACTCATTCGCCAATTGAGGGGGTAAGCTACACAAATCCAAATTCTTTATTCTTTTGTCTTCAAGCTCATTTTTCACATCTCAAGAGAAAGTTGCTTCTACACCTAGCCCAAGTAGGTGTCTTGTGTTTTTGCACTACATTGTGTTTCACGCAACGTAGTACAAAAAGGGGCATCTATAGACACCAAAATCTAGCCACTTGTCATCCATCTAGGTCTTCCCACCATTTTACCCATTTATTTATATATATTTAGGCATATTTGTTAAATATATGTTTAATATTAATATTTTAATATATATATATATATAATATTTAATATAATTATATATGTAAATAAATCCCAACCATCCAATTTGACTTAATCCTAGCCATCCATCCACATCAATCCATGCCATGCACCTAGAATTAATATCCACCCTTTGATATGTTTTAATCTGAGCCACACAATTTGTGTCACTAAAACCCTAACATACCCTAGTGTGGATTATTAATAGAGGTCATTTTGATGGCTCAACCCCTAAATTTCCTAAGCAATTCAATAACTTCCTAAGTGCTTGCCCTGGAGTATTCAAGCATTCTTGTCATTTGTCCTCACTCACCTTAGCCTTCACATCCATTGCTATTTGCTTAGTGATCTACTTTTAACTCACCATCCTTATCTTCCTTTTTATTTCTTGCCCTACTCCATTTTGCCGGGGTATTTAACCCCACAAGACAGGAAACCCTTGGGTGTCACTAGGGCATCGTTGCACCATTTTCCTACAATAGTTACAACAGATCGGAGAACAACAAGTGAACAAGGTAAATCCAGCATTGATTTATTTCATTTCATGTATTTTCATATTCTGCTCATTTTCTTTATATTGCATAGCTAGGGTTTGTATTGATTTTTGAGGGTCTCACACTATGGAGCCCTCATAGTTGCTACTGACTTGTTTGCTATCTTTTGTGTGTAGATCTGGAAGTACTACACCTACATTGTGCAGCTGCTTAAGCTGGAGTGGCCTAGTATTGGATAGCACGAAGCCCACTCACCTCTGTTGGGATCAAAAGTGAGTTTGAAGACACCACCAACACTATTCACTAGGGTTTCAGAGAACCCTAGTATTGTAATATTTTGTATCAAATAAGAAATCAAATTCTTTATTGTAACATTGGAGATTTGAGGCTCCCCCCATATCAATAAAATTATCTCTTTTTGTGCAATATTGTCTCTTGATTTCATTTTATCTTGTCATTTTGAATCTACAAAAATACTAGCATTTAGCATTTCCTTATTCACAATTAAGAATAACACATAATCAAGGCATTATAATCATAATCCATGTATTAAACATATTCTTTCATTTTGCACAACCAATATTCTGATAACTTCATAAAATAATAACAACATATAATATTCATCTTTGAACAAGTATTGAAATACTATAACAAGAGTAATTACAAACATCATTTCTTTCATCGAAATTTCAATACAAATGCTTTACAAGTATAAACTCTTCTTCAATAACATTAATACAAATCAATATCAATGGTCCATAATTTCATCTTTTCTTTCAAGGTCCTCCTTTTGATAGATCTTTCCCATGATCTTGAATAGAATTTTAAGGATCACGACAACTCATGAATTTCTTATGCAAGCCTAACATGCACTAAGCAATAAAAATATTCATTTATGTAAAACATTTCCATACAATATATTGAAAGAATTCCATATTTCTTCCAATTTAAGTTTCCTTAGCTAACCAAACCTCATCCATATTTTCACACATTCAAGTATTGAACATTGCTTCACTATTGCATAATTTCATAATATTGACTAATTAACATCTCCTTAATTAATCAATATCCATAAAACCAAAACTTTCAATAATAATTATAGTTCTTCCCTAGAAACTATAAATTACAATCTAGAAAACATTAGCAATATTCATAAAGAGATTATTCCAAAACTAATAAACCAACAATCATTAATATTAAGCACATCAACAAAGTTCTCTAACATAATATAAATCAACAATTCAATATAAGAAGATAAGCATTAATCCTCAAATTACCAACACAAAAACGTAAAAAAAAAAAATTTAAACATAAATAGAAAGGTTTATATAAAAATTAATCTCTTTTAAAACTTAAAAAATGAGCAAACATCAACTAAAACAAATGGTACAGCTATTACATGTACATATAAGAAGTGGATGTCTTAAAATACGTACACTGTAGGCTCACGCTAAACACAAGCTAAAGGTTCTACTCATGAATTAGTCTTATAAGACCACACATGGCTACCTAAAACTATTGTTACAGACAATGCAACTTAGTTTCATGCTAACCTAAAGGAAGCATGACTAAGATCAAAGAAACTAATTTTAAAACTTAGAAAGAAGTAGAAATAAAAAACTAAGCATAAACAACAAAACATCATAAACTAGCAAGAGATCAAGCAAAGCTTTAGGTTGTTCTACACGTATTCCAATGCCTCTTGGATCTGACGACATTGCTATCTGCAACAGGATCTCTTAGATGGGAACCTAACATACTTATGGAAGCATAGATAATTCCAATCCTCAGCCTTAGATTACTGAAGTCTAGGAATGACTTAGGTTTTCCAAACTCTTTCTTTGAAAAATGATAGATGGGTTATCGACATCAAAGAAGTTCACTAGGATCACCTACAACCCTCTAAATAGAGAATACACTTAGATCCAAAAATCAGCAATAAAAAATCAAAAAAGAACTTTTTCTCACTAAAAGATCAAAACAAAAGCTTAACACAACACATGATTAACTCTCTACCAAAATAAACATAAACTCTTTAGAGTTTTCAATCTCAAACAGTGATAAAATAAATATTATTTCTTAGGAAGAGTGAAATAATTCTTGTGTGAGAGCCAAGGAAGAAACAAAGTGAAGTTACCTCTCATTGTCACTGAAATCCACTTCCTCCTAAAGCTTCACTCTATGCTCCTTCCAACCAACATTCTCCCTCTCTTCCCCCCTTCCTCCACATTAACCAAGGAAAGAAGAATATCATCTTACCTAATGTATTTGCTTCTTTCTTCATGCTCGAAATAAAGTAACGTTTCAAGCTTACATTGAAAATATTTTGATTTCCAACATTCCATATTTCCATTCTTAATAGAAAATGGCTTAATAACACACACACACACACACACACACATATATATGCAATGCACCTACATGAAGGGTTTATTATTACCCTTGAGTTATCGATGATAAATATCATCCATATTTTCCTTTTTCTCTCAACTCTGGTGGTTGTCCCATACCAATCCCTACGAGAGTACTTGGTCCTATAACCACAAATTTCATTAGTAGTAATATATTTCAATTGTTAAAAGCATGAAGTGCAACTATACACACATCTTGATTAAATAAAATAAGATTATGAATTAGTTATCCACACATGAATACATAAATCAAGAATCAAGAAAAAGTCCTATCAAGATGGGCCATTACAAGAATTCAAAGGTCATGTGAAAAGCAATAATCAAGAATTTGAAGAGTTATATTGTAAAGCTATATCATTGATACAAAGCTCCATAACTTGTAAGAAATGAACAGAGAATATCTTAAGCTTGTATATCTCAGATTATTGAATAATATTGTAAGTTTTTCAATACTATTGACCTATATGAGATTTGTATAGATTGATATTATTCTCTAAATAGATTGTTATTATTTTGACCTTTAATATTGTGGCTATTTTATATTTGGGATCTATGATATTGTATGGTATAAAGGCTTAAAAATCTAGCAATATGAGGGAACTGTGACCCCTTATAAAAACCTATGTAAACCCATTAAAAAAATTAAAAAAATAGGTGAAAATAATTAGTTTGATGTGTGTAGCCCTAGGTGGGAAATTGGCCCGAAGATTAATGAGAGAACCAAACAACCTTTGGTCTAAGATTCTCTAGCATAAATATCTATAAGGTAGGGACCCTGAGTGAATCCTCATTAAGAAAGTGCATTGTAAAGGCTTAATTATTTGGAACCATCTACTAAGAAACAAGGATGTAGGGATCCTGAGTGAATCCTCATTAAGGAAGAGCATTGTAAAGGCTTAATCATTTAGTCCTCTACACTAGGATAACAACTAGAATTCACTAGCCTAAGATTCTCAAAACATCTATGGAATCAAAGTGAGCCATTACTTCCACATGGAATGGAAGGACAACATTAGATGTGTCTTGGAGGATTAAACTAAAGAGGAGAACCAATAGAGTGGGAAAGTTTGAATTAAACTATAAATACTACATTCTACCTATATTTCTCTAAGGGATCCTGTTGAGTGGATATTTTTCCCTATAACAAAATGATCACGCAACTAGAGTCTCTGACAGGAAACTCTCTCTTGCAAAGAAATTAGTTATTTCTCCAAGATTCTTATGAACAAACATTCATATGCATAAATAATAATATTCAATTTAAATGCTTGGAACACCTTAGTGATTGCAAGTAAGCTGTAAACAAGGGGCAATGTTGGTTTATTTTATCATGAAACTTTAATGATTGTTCGTTGAACCAGAATAAACAAATGTGAATCGGCCCAGCAATGAAAATTTCTATTTTCAGATTTTTAAAGATCTGCAATAAAACAGCAACTTCGGTGAATTTATGAAAATACTAATCATTCTGAAAGTGAAATTTTAATATGCATATTTGAGGTCTACAATATTACCTATGCCCTGGTGCAACTGTTTTGGGATTTTGAATTTTGAATTTTTTTTATTTTAACGACTACAAATTAAAATAAAGTAACAGCTTCTGGAAAAGTAAAGTGCAAAAAAAATAAAAATAAAATGCCTTCAGTATGATGCTATCCTATTTCAACAAAATCAAAGATATGAGGTTTCCATGCATGCAACCTAACCTATTGGACCTGCAAAACATGCACAATCTTGATAAGCTAAGTGCTGGTTCCTAAGGATTTGAATGAGGTTTTCAGATTTAAGCATTCGCATGCAGCAACCAAGAAAAACTTGTATCAACTACATTTACAAGCCTAAGATCTAAAAAGGAAAAATAGACATTTAATCTTGCATGCAGAAAATGACTCCTTCTTTCTTGCCCATAAGATGCAAATTTTTTAAATATTATCTGCATTAAATATTTGTCATTTTACAATAGCAGACATCTGATTCTCCAAAATTAGAAAAAGTGGAAGAAAAGCACTCCAAAGTAGGCCCAGAATGGCTTATCACCCTCAGCTCTGCAACCCTGCTCCCAGCGGTTTCTGACCCTCGTGCATGTCTTCGCTTGTGCCTTTAAACATTTTGCTACGGCTCTCTGCTTCGCCTTGTGACGCTTCGTTTCATCTTCCAGATCGATTCATTTCGTCTCCCACTCCTTCATTATTCTGGCTTTCTGCTTGGTCATGAAACGTTCGGTCTTCTCTGCTAACTATAGTTGTTGATCTGAAGCGTTATCATAACCCTTATGCCTTTGTGTCATGTGTTCAGTGCTTCCCTGCATACTCTGTAATGGCCGGCCATGAATCATGACAAAAATAGCATGTCGCGATATCACGACGTTTTTATGTCAACAGCCTTTTCTTCTTCATGCACCGCAAAAATGAGACATGTCACGATATCATGACATTTTTCTGTCAGCAGCTTAACTCTTCCTCATGCATCGCAAAAATGATACATGTCGCGATATCACGACATTTTTTTGTCAGCAGCTTAACTCTTCTTCATGCATCGCAAAAATGATACATGTCGCGATATCGCGACATTTTTCTGTCAGCAACTTAACTCTTCTTCATGCATCGCAAAAATGATACATGTCACGATATCGTGACATTTTTCTCTTTCGGGCCGCTCGGATGCAACCTGTCACGAAATCGTGACGCTTTTCATTTTGCTCTATCTCGTTGCACTTGGCCGCGAAAACGTGACATGTCACGATATCGCGACACTTTTTCCTTCTATATCATTCGCTGCTTACTGTCGTGAAATCGCGACACCTTTTTCTCTACGTTCACTTCCATTGCCACCGACAAATCACAAAAATGAGACATGTCACGATTTTGCGACAATTTTTGTCATTTGCTCCTTCCTCGCTTTCCTGTCGCAAAAACAGGACATGTCACAATATTGCGACGACTTTAGTGCCTTTCCTTTCTTGACTGCTTTGACCGCGATTTTGTGACATGTCACGATTTCATGACATTTTCTCTTCATGCTGCATTCTGTTGCTCTCAGCCGCGAAAACATGACATGTCACAAAATTGCGACACTTTTTCATTCCGTTGTACTTTGCTATTTTGAGCCATGAAAATGCGACATGTCACGATATCGCGACAACTTTTCATTTTTGGCCACGACGGAGCAACATGTCGTGATATCGCGACAACTTTTTGTTTCTGGCCGCGACGGAGCAACATGTCGCGATATCGTGACAACTTTTCATTTTTGGCCACGACGGAGCAACATGTCGTGATATCACGACAACTTTTCATTTTTGGCCGCGACGGAGCAACATGTTGCGAAATCGTGACAAATTTTCATTTTTGGTCGTGACGGAGCAACATGTCACAAAATCGTGACAACTTTTCATTTCTAGCCGCGACGGAGCAACATGTCATGAAATCGCGACAACTTTTCATTTTTGGCTGCGACGGAGCAACATGTCGCGAAATCGTGACAACTTTTCATTTATGGCTGCGATGGAGCAACATGTCGCGATATCATGACAACTTTTCATTTCTGGCCGCAACGGAGCAACATGTCGTGAAATCGCAACAACTTTTCATTTCTGGCCACGACGGAGCAACATGTCGTGAAATCACGACAAATTTTCATTTCTTGCTTTCTTCTTTGCTCCTTTATATCTGGGCCACTGCAATCTTCTTGGAAAGTGTGCAAAAATGGGGTCCCCAATTTTGGGGTGTGTTGTGGAGCAGCCACAATAGATCCAAATGCTTGTTATTGGTCAGAAAGCCCAAATAGCGAATACTTAGTCAAATGTGGTTATAAAAAATTAACTAAGATAACTAATAATATGGGGAAATGTAGCAATCCCAAAGATTAATTTTTGTAGTTGGCTAGTTGCTCACAATAGAATGCTAATGAGGAATAATATTTAAAGGAGGGTCTTTTATAGGCCTTCTTGATGCACTTTATATGAGGAAGAGGATGAGACAAATCATCATACATTCATGAAGTGCAATGTTATTGGAGAGATTTTGGAAAATATTGAAAGGAACTTCTTTATTGGGTGGGTCCAACTAGAGGGGGTTAAGGACTAGTTAGCCCAATAGAGAAGTCCTTAAAAAAATGAGAACTTGGATCTCTACAACATGGAACCCTTAATCTTCCTTTGAAATATTTATCTAGAATGCAATTAGTGTGCCTTTCAAAATATAAAAATGGAAGTGATTAGAGTCTATAATCAAATTAAATCTTCAATGATAGAACAAATTATCAAAGTGGAGGTGAAAGAAACACATGCCTAGAAGCACAATACCATAGAAATATAGCTCATTCATCTACCTTCTACCATAGGGAGTGGACAATGGAAAGTAGATAGAGCAAAAGTAACATTGAAATGACCAAGGAAGGAATGGTATAAACTGAATATTAACAAGGCTTCACAAGTTAATCTCAATCCAACAAAGCAATAAGAGAGGATACAAGTAAAATAAGAGCAATGTTTGTATATAACTTCAATAAAACCACCAATATTATGGTGGAATCCGCTACTCGTCATAGTTAAGTTGGCAAGAAAAATGGTAATAAACATGTTAGAAGCGTAGGGCAATTCATAGGTGCTAGTGAATTGGCTCAATGATAAGAATAAATACTATTGGTAGGTGATGGATCTGATATCAGATATTTTGGCTCTACTAAGTGGGTTCAAGGATACCAGGATTCAACTTACCTTACATGAAGGGAATGCTTTAGAAGATATATTAGCAAACAAAGGATTTTTGGAATAAAATATTTTTATTTGGAGGGAGGTTGAAGAGATTCCTACCTTGATAAAGGTAATTTTGGAGTTCAAGTAAAATAAATAGAACTAATAAATGATAGAGTTTGGTGTCAATGTTATGAAGGAAATGTTGGTTCATTGAAGCCTTCTTTAATCTATAATATGAGTAATATATTCAAGGTTTGTGTTTATATGTCTTGTATAGGTTAGGCAAGTACCCAATATGGGGGGATTTGTAACTGGTTTGAGGACCTAATCAAAACCTCATTAACCATAATAATAAAAATTAGAATAATTTAAAAAATTGTTTATATGGGATTGTAACAAGTCCCGCTCATATTACAGCATGGCCACATATGGTATTATAACAATTTGGCAATTATGCATGTATCATTTGGAAAGAATTAAACCTAGATCTCCTCCTTAAAATTTGAGGAGTATAATCGAATGAACTAATACCATTTGATATATTGATTTTTAATTTATTTGTAATTGTTTTTTAAATTATATTATAGATTATGTTACAAAGGCTTATAGGATGAAAAGTATTAAAATAATTTATTTCATCTTTCTTGGGAACTAATTAAATAAAAGTGGTATTGATTAAACTTAGTATAGCCTTGTTTTTCCTTGTATTTCCAACCACAACTAACATCTCAATCTTTAATATATCTTAAAGTATTTTAAATGAAATTTTAAGAAATCCATCAAGACTAGTTATATTGTGAGGGTGGAAAGAGAAAACTACCTCCTATATCTCCTCCATTAAGATCTTTCTCATCAAACTTTTGTTCTATATTTCTCTAATAGTTGATAGAATATTTTACAAAATTTTACCTCAAGAATATTTATTCTATCCAACTTGTGATAGAATATATTTCAAATTATTGATTGTTTCCTTCCTAATTTATTTTTCTTCTTCAACAATTGTTCCATATCGACTTGAATTTTTTTATTTGTTGAAAGGATAAATTTATTTTGCAAATAGCATAAAAAAGTGGATGTTTATATCACCTTTCTTAAGTCATCTCTCCCTAGATTTTGGGCTCAATATGACTCTTCATTTTGTAGCATGTGATGGTAATCATAATTTAGTGATTTTTCTTATGCAAGCATCTTGGTCCATTTCATTGATTTCTACTATCTTTTGTAAATATTTATTTTTAATAAGTTATGTGTGGCTTCTATTGGGGCCCATTCCCATTACAAAAATAAAATATTACATATCCAATCTATCTTTCTATCAAAAATAATATTCATTTACCTTTCTTATCAAAGATATTCACCATATTCCTTGCTACTAAGTTTTCATAATCAACTCCTTTATATCATTTCATACAGATGCCTTCCAAAATTTAAATTTTGTCAAGATAAAATTCAACACCATGAATGGCTAAAACATCTATTGCCCACTTTCCATATCTATAAATATAAATATATTGTCTAAAACAATTTGAGAGTTTCTTAGTACCTTTTTGTAGGGTTTTTATTCATGTCCCTAATATTCCAAGATATTGTTTTCATTGTTATTTTTTGTTTATAGTTGGGGATTAACCCTACTTCTTGTTAACACTTGCGATATTTAATTTTGTTTTCCTATATCAATATACCTCTACGTTTTTTTTTCTCTTTATTTTTCTTCTTGGGCCTTCCTCTCTTTTTTCATTCCATTCCCACAAATACTTTCATCTTCATCAATCTCTTCAGTCTTCTCATAATACTCAAATTAAAACCTATCATCTATAGGTTTATATTGTTGTGAAGGATCTCTAGAGCAAGGAATAACCTCAAAAGTACATTCTTCTTTATATCACCTTGAAAATCCTAAGTGTAATTAATTTCTTATTCTACCCTAAAAACCCTAAATTATTATAGAATTCCCCCATCCTCATCTCTTTATTAAGCTACTCTTGAAACCCTAAAGTGTAAGGAATAACCTCTATACCACTTTCATTTTTATTACTAAGAGAGGATTCTATACTACTTGAGAAAAATGAAGATGATTTACCTAGAAAGATCTTGACCTCTTATATCGTCTTTGTGTTAGGATTTTTCTCCATATCTTCCTTTGCACCTTTAATTCCTTTTGAATTTGAACTTGCATATTGTACTTTCTCATCCCTTATATCCTTATTTATTTCTACTAATGGTTGATCCAAGTGAGTTATGGTGGTCTTTTCCATAATATGGTGTAGATAGGATTTCTTTACCCCTTATTTAGGAGAGGAATACTCTTGATTTGATATACCTTCTATTAATGTGTGATTTCCTTGCTTCACCTTAAATTTTATCTCATGACCAAAGTTTTATTTTCTTTCTTCATAGTTTTTACTTTGCAAACTCTTGCCAAGTGGCTAGTCTCATAACAATTGCGGTAATGAAATGCAATATTTTCATAATCCACTTGTTTTTCCCATTCTCTTGATTCAAATTTAATCTTAATGGATTGTGGAAAAGATTTTAAAATATCCATAACAACACATATTTTGTTATATATAGTAATGCTTCCACTCCTTGATAGTTAGTCCTCCCTTTATGAATTCTCTTAAGGTATTTCCAATATTCTTTAAAACATCCTTATTGATAAGCTAATATGGAAATCCAAAAAGCATAACTCAAACCATAATCTTCTTAATGTTTCTATCTCAATAAAAAAATTCATTCCATGGTCCTAAATAAATGGTTTCTCTACTTCTAAACCATGGTCCACCACTCAATATTTTGTCCTTGATTTCTAAATTAGAAAAGATGAAAAGGAAAAATATTTAGGAAGAAAAGCCATAGAGTAATTTGAATTCAATCCACACGAGTAAAACCCCTTATTATCAAGCAAAAAAAATCCATACTTCCTCTTGATCCAATATTGAATCTCCAAAACCCTGGTTAGGGTCTATGGAACTTACATATTAACCCTCTTCTTTTCACAACCATTATACCATTCTCAATAATATTATCCTTGATAGTCACTTTTGGTGTAGCACCTACTACCTAGATTGAACTTGCCATATATTTACTTTTCCACTTCTCTTCAACTTAGGCATCTATTCTTCCAGGTAGGGCATCCTAACTTCCCATTAGGGCTTTCAAATATGACTTGTATTCCATACTAGCTAGTGGAGCTCATTCTTGGCTTACACTCCCTCTTGTCTCGCACTTCCTCTTGGCTCACACTTTCTCCTAGTTTGTACTTCCTCCCAAATCACACTCCCTTCCAGCTTGCACTTCCTCCCAACTCACACTTACTACTATCTCTTGTTTCTCCTAGTGATGAGGCCAGAAATTACCTCATTCAGAGACCATTTTTGGATATTTCATAAACAATTTGATAAACCTCATGCTATATTTTTGTGTTAATTTTGATGATGGAATGCATTATCTACTATTATTTACATGTTTATATTTTTTGAAGCATAGCACTCTGTTTTGACTATTTTCTGCATTTTCTACATTTTCTGCACTATTTTAGCTGATTTACCTAGCAAGTAAACATTTATTTGAATAGGCAATAATGTATGTTGATGTGTATTTTGTTCTAGAATCATTTTGTTTGTTTTCATTGCCTTATAACCTGTTCAAATTACAAAAATGTACCAAAACCTATTCAAACTGGGTTGATTGTACAAAAAATAGAATTTGACCAGACAAATTCCAGCCAGCTATAAATATACAACATGGCTTGGTATTTGTCAATACCAACACGTAAAACCTATGGAAGAAGTCTTCAAAGGACATGAGAAGACTACCGACCTGGTCAAAACAAATCATCCTGAGAAATTGATGCACGAAAAGCGTCAAAACTTTTACACTGCTTGATATTCTAGAGCAAGCTTTGGAATGAGCAGAGCAAGACCAGTTTTGGTCAAAACCATCAATAGAACGGTCATAAAGGTGGAAAATGGCAAAAAAAATATGGATACAACTGTATAGGAATATTTCTCACCTCTTCCACCACATTTATTACAATATTTTGCATCCAGAAAGTGAAATGGATAAACTACAGCATAATAGTTTCCTGCATTTCAAGAGGATAGTTTCAGAACATTTGTTGAATCCCTGAAATATAGAAGTAGAACAAATCCACATATGGAATAGAATAGTATAAATAACAAGCTCCCATATTGGTTGAACATATAGATATATGTTGTCATAGAATAATAGGAATAGAATAGTTGTTTCAACTATAGCAGAGCAGTGATTCTACAGGTTTTTTCCTACATTGTTGCAATGTTATTTCAAATTCAATAAAAAAGTGTAGTTTCTTCATTCAGTTATTTCTTGAGTTATTAAGTGAGAACTAGGTAGTTTTAGAGTATTTTTCTTGCCTTATTATGGATCAAAGATCAAGGTCCCACTTTTAGGCCCAAGAGAAGGAACAACTTTGACAGGTTTTCTGCTCATTTCTTGCTGCAACAAATTAGCAAGAATCTGACAATTTCTATTTCACATTATTAGTTGAGTTATTTTAGATTGCATGTGATAATTTGTAATGATTATAGAAGTGTGTGCATGTCATCTTACCACTTAGCATAAATTCTTGCATTGTACAACATTTCTTGATATTCTATTTTCAATAGTTGTTCTCAGATTTTGGCATTTCCAATTTGCATCAGAGAATTTCTTGATGTTCTAGTTTTGCAACATTTGATTACTATATTTTGAATTTTGTTACTATAATTAGGTTCTCCTTTATGCAAAGTGTGATTTTCAATTCTACAAGTTTCATTTTTACTATTTCCATTTTTGCATCATTTCATTTATGTCATTTCAGATTCTACAAATTTAGATAGTTTCCTTTTTCTTGCAAAGTTTCAATTCCTGCAATTTCATTTATGTAAGGGTAAATAGGAGTCAATTTCAGTTTATAGGATTTAGAGGTGACATAAAACCCCAAAACACTAATTGTTTCACCAATAAAGCCATCTCCTGAATGAACTAATCCTTAAACTACTTACCTTTCCTATCGTATATAGCCATTGGACACCACCCTGGATTGACAAGTATATTGACTAAATGATGAATAATTGACGACACTCATAATTTTTGGCATCGTTGCTAGGGAAAACTTTAGGTGTTGTTAGGAAAAGCATAGTAGTCTAGGAACTATCCTGTTATAGGTAACAGTTCTTGAAAACTAAATTCTAGTTCATTTAGTGGATGAGCATGGATGAATAGGCCAAGATATGAAAGAGGAAGGTTTATCATAACTGGCTCTTTTCCACCAAGATGTTCTTCATGATCAGGTGAATATCTACCTGTGTATGAGCTTTCTAAAAGACTTAAACGAGAATCATATTCTTCATCAACTAAAATTTTAGGATCTTTGCAAGAATAACTCTTAGAGGCACTTGCTTCTAGACATACCCATAGGGTTGATCCGTCTGAACTAGTTGAACAAGTCAAAACTGAGGAAGCACCTATGGCAAAACAAGGAGAACATGATAGGAAAATTGTTGGTCATGATGCTGACAATCCTGTTAGAACTTTTGAATACCCTATTCATCTAAATCCTACTCAAAATGCTCCTATGAAAATAATTTCACCCTTAGTATTGCCAATATTTAAGGGAATTATTTTTGAAGATCCTGATCAGTTCCTATTTGAATTAAAAATTTTGTGTCAAACTTATGACTATGTCAATGACAACCAAAAAACTAAATTTATTTCCCTCTACACTCAAATATGTAGCCTTACGATGGTTTATGAGCCTTGAAACGGATTCAATCCGCACTTGGAATCAAATGGAAACTGCATTTTTGGATAAATATCAGGAGTATTGTAGAGTGAGAAATAGGAAATATGAGTTATTTTGGATAAGACAAGAAGAGGATGAAAATTTAGAGGATTATCTTGATAGATTTACCTTTATCCAAAAGAGATGTGGTCCTGTGGAAACTAACTTGTTAAAAACTATATTTCTAAGAGGTTTGCAGGATGATTCTAGAGAAGTATTGGATTTAATGGGAAAAGTATATATAAACCAACTTAATATTAATGATATTGTAGAGTTATGCAAAAATTATTCTTGCACTAGGCAAATAAGAAAGAAGAAGAATCTCGATAATACAAATATAAAATATTCTATGGAAGAAATGGCTAATATGAAAACTGATATTCTTGTACAATTAAATTCTGCATTAGGGGAAAGGAATTCAAAAGCCAATTCTTCACCACCCTTGGCTATGTATTGTCCTATATGCAAAAATAAGCATGCCCTACATGATTGTCCTTTGGATAGAACCTCTATCTCAACTATTTGTGGCATTTGTTCAAAAGAGCATAAAATTGATAGGTGTCATATGTTGCCTCACTTGAAAATTATTTTCAAATCTCAAATTGAAGAACTTAATGTTATTGGACAGAGGCCAGGTGGAAACTTTTCACAATTCTAGAATGCCCCTCATTTTCCTATAGGTTGGGGACACAATCCTTGGAATATGCCTTGGGGATATTCAAAACCACTTCACAACCATGGAATCAATCTTGGGCATCTTCCCAAGATTGGTCACATCCTCCCTGGAATCTTGTTAATCCACCTTGGACACAGAATCAAAAATATAGGCAAAGATGGGAACCACAATACCCATCATATCAAGGGTAGAAAAGGTATCAAGGACAGACTCAAAACCTGCTACCAGCTCCAAATCAAAAAATTTCAAGAAAGAATGTAACCACAACAAGCACAACAGGTAAAACAACCTCCAATTCCAACTCAGCCTATGGCTAACCCAAATAATACCAGACAAGCAGCCCCTGTTTATGGAGTTGAGTTTGAAGAAACTATTGTAGTTCATGTACTTTATTGTAGTAATATCCAATTGCATTCAGGGAAGGTCTTACCTGACCCTGCTCCACCCACCATTGAATAAATTGATGGAAAACAAGAATTTTCCAACCCTGAATAGTTACCAACAACTTTGGAAAAAGAGAAAAAAAATTAGAAAATGTGTAGGTGAAAGATGTAACCCCTACAAGAATGATACCATATCCTGAAAGGTTGAAAATACTGTAACTATCCCTGAATCAGAGTTAATCATAGAACTAAATAAACTGACTATATCCCTTCCTTTATTGAAAGCAATAAAGGATGTGCCATTAATTAAGAAAACCATTCAGAAGTTGTGTATTCAGATACCTGGTAGAAAGAAGAAATCCTTTCCTAAAATTGTGCAAGTAGAAGGTAAATTGGTTGACCTGTTACCTGGAAAACTTGTTCCTCCAAAATATAGTGATCCAGGGAGTCTAGTTGTTACAGTCACTATTGGTCTAGTTCAAATTCCAAATGTGTTGATTGATATTGGTGTTGCAATCAATGTAATGACTAAAGAAACAATGCAAAAACTACAGCTCAATAATCTCAGTCCTACAACTACATTTTTGGAAATGGTAGATAGATCAGTTTCCAAACTAGAAGGAATACTGGAAGACATTTCCATTGAAGTGTCTTCTTGGGAATATCCTGTAGGCTTCCTAGTATTGTAGCCTAGAAATTTAGCTAATGGTTATCCCATCATTTTAGGATGACCTTGGCTTGCTACTGTAGCTGCTTTTATAGACTAAAAGTTAGGATAAATGACTATTTCAAATGGCATTGACCTTAAGAAGATTTCCCTATATCCACCAGCCCAACCTTCAACCAAATTTTCTAGACAGATATGGTATCCTGATTCTGATGAAGAACAGGAAGAAATTATTTCCACTTTGGCCACAATCATAGTAAAGGAACACATTTAGGAAGTCAATTCACCAAAAAGGGAAATTTTTGAAGATGAAACTATCCTAGTGAAAACATTACAGGAAGAAGGACTTAAAGATGATAAAAATTTTGTTCATCGTCTGCTATGGAAGGATGAAGAACAAACTTCAAAATATTTTATCTCCATACAAAAAAGCTCTTTCACACTACCACATGGATGGCATCATCATCTTCTTACCTCTTTCACATGTCTTGTGTAAGGAATGATTCCATCTTGCATCACTTATGAAACATAATCCAGAGTATTTCATACTCTACAGCCACATCATTGTCCATTAAATTCTTTAATAAGAAAATATGAAGCAGTCAATTCTATTTACCCAGGGATTAAACAAATAGAAATACAGCCAGGTAAAGTTTTGAATATTAATAGTTGGCTGAATGATGAATAGGAGGTAAAGTTGTTTGTTGTCCTACAAAAAAATATTCAGGATTTTGCTTGGAGTTACAATGACATGACTGCAATTCACATGGATGTGTGCACACATAGGATATACACTGAAGATGTTAAACCTATGAGACAACCTCAAAGACATTTTAATCTTGCTCTAAAAAAGATATTGTTAAATAAGAAATTGAAAAACTTTTAGAAGTAGGATTCATTTACCCAATTTCAGACAGTAAGTGGGTTTCTCCATTGGTCACTGTTCCAAAGAAAAATGGGAAAATGAGTGTGTGTGGATTACAAAGAGTTAAACAAAGTGACACATAAAGACCATTTTCCATTACCTTTTATAGACCAAGTGTTAGACACCCTTGCTGGCAAGAAATTTTTTTGTTTTCTTGATGGATTCAGTGGTTATAATCATATACAAGTTGCACCTGAAGACCAAGAGAAAACTACTTTCACATGCCCTTGGGGAACATTTGCTTACAAAGTTTTTCCCTTCAATTTGTGTAATTCTCCAGCAAAATTTCAAAGAGTTGTTTTGGTCATATTCTCTGATTTGACAAATGAAAGTGTAGAAATTTACATTGATGATTTCACATTGTTTGGAGATAGTTTTGAGTATACCTTAGAACAACTTGAAAAAGTTTTAATACATTGTGAAACATACCATTTGTCTCTAAATCCTGAAAAATGTTTTTTGATGATGGAGGAAGGGATTGTCCTTGGTCATCATATTTCCCCTCATGGGATTAAGGTTGATCCCAAAAAGGTGGAAGTCATTAAAAACCTTCCTCCTCCAAATTGAAGAACATGAACTTATACTGAGAGGGGGGGTGAACAGTATAAGACTTAACCATTTAATAATTTTAAATTCAGATAGCAGTGGCATCAACACAATATTAAACAAGACAGAAAGCATCACACATAGAAGACTCATTTTTAACGTGGTTCACCCAGAATGGCTGGGCTACGTCCACAAAACTTTTCTCTAAAAGTTTATTTCAAATTCTTTGGGAAACCTTCCCAATTACAATGTTTATGAGCCTCTGCTCAAAGGAGATACCTTCCCCTAACTCTGCTCTGGCTGGTGATCCTCTAGAAGACCTCTACCTCTTCTGCCCTTAGCAAGTGGAACTCTATCCACAGAAGACACCTGTCTTCCCTGCTCTGGTTGGAGACCTCTGTCCTCAACTCTATCACCTCAAAGCTGGTCCTCGAATTTGCACTAAACACAGTCCTTCGGTCTAGCACAAATGTCCTCTTCCTCTTTCTTTATCCCCACGTCTTCCTTCCTCTTCCTCTGTTCGCAAAACACAGTCCTTCGCTCTTATTGCGCAATTACAGCTGCACTCGATCGAACATCGACCTTTGCACCTCTATGCAAACACAGCAGCATTCAACACTCTACGATCGAACTTCTCACAGTGCGCATCAACTCGCCACTTCTGCGCTATTTGCGCTGTTATGGCTGCATCTCGCACACTTTGCACTAATCGATTCGACTCGGTCTCTATGCACCGTGGACTTAACTTGCGCAAGTTCGATTCACACATTCAATGCCTTCAATCTCGAAATAGCCCTCCTTTTATAGAATAAATTTCATGATCAAAACTCTCAAACTTAGTCGACTGTAACCCTCAAACTACGTCGGCTGCAAAACCCTACGCTGCGTCGGCCCAGATTTAACTCTGTCGGCTCAAAGTTAACTCTGTCCTTCAACCGCCTCTGGTTCTGTAGCTTTTCCTGTGAAACTACAACATGTCATGATATCGCGACACCTTTGCCTGCCGTACACCTTCTTTTGCCTGTTGTCATGAAATCATGACACTTTTTGCCTTTGTCTGCCTTGACTGCGTCCTTGTCATGAAATCATGACACTTCTATTTTGTTGACGTCATCTTCACTCTTGTCATGAAATCATGACACTTTAGTCTTCATTGCCTTCTTCTCTACTTTTGTCATGAAATCATGACACATCTGCTTTCTTGACGTCATCTTTAACTCTGTCACGAAATCATGACCCTTTTGTCTTCATGGCCTTCCTCTCAGCTTCTGTCATGAAATCGTGACACTTCTCTATAAGCCTTCTGTATGAAATCGTGACTCTTTCACTCTCGTTTCTTACTGTCATGAAATCATGGTGCTTCTCCTTTCAGACTCTTCCCTTTGTTGCATGTCATGAAATCATGATAGTTCTCACTTCGAGCTTTTCAGCATGTCACAAAATCATGACAGTCCTCAACTTGACCTCTACAGCATGTCACAAAAATGACATAGTCCTCACTTGGAACTTTGCATCATGTCATGAAATCATGACAGTTCTGAATAACTTTCTCTCTTTGATCTTGTCATGAAATCATGACAGTTCACACTGCGGACTCTCTTTTCTGCATTATGTCATGAAATCGTGACACCTTTTTGTCCGTACAACTTTCCTGGCAATGTGTCATGAAATCGTGACACTTTTCCTTCTCTGCCTTCCTGCACTTTTCGAGTCACGAAAATGCGACATGTCACGAAATCGTGACACTTTCCAACTTGCTCTCTTTCTCTGCCAACATGTCATGAAATCGTGACAGTTTTGCCAGCTTCGTCTCTATCTTCCAACATGTCACGAAATCATGACACTTTTGCCAGAACTTTCTCTCTCCTCAAACATGTCACGAAATCATGACAGTTTTTCCAGCCACCTGCATACTTTTTCTTACTTGTCTTTTTCTTGATCTTTTGCAACTGGGCTACTCTGATCTTCTTGGAAACTCACTTTCCAAACTGAAACCTTCATCAAAACACATTCTTTGACATCAAACCAAATTGCTTCAAGACCTTCTTGACATCAATGACAACATCTACACTTAGAGCAAAGGCAATGTACCCAAGGTACCCAAAATTGCCAACAATCTCCCCCTTTGTCATTGATGGCAAACCTTAATCGAAACACATCTGTCAAGAGCCAAAACTGAAACCAACTGATCCAACAACTGAGAATCTGCCTTTGAAGTTTTTGCTCCCCCTGACTTGAAGCTCTCCTCTTCACTATGAGCTGCTCCCCCTTACTCATATCTCTCCCCCTTTGTCATCAATGGCAAAGGGCCACCTTTGGGACTCGGGACTAAGAAAGAGCCTCTTGGCTTGGTCCCTCCCCCACCTCTTGATGAGGTGATTAATTCGGAGGTGAGAGTACAACTCCCAATTTCTCCCTTAGATACTCAAACGTATCTCTTGGAAGAGGTTTGGTGAAGATATCTGCAATCTGCTCTTTAGTAGGCACATACTCTAGCTTGACCTGCTTCTCTTGCACTTTCTCCCTTAGAAAATGATATTTGATGGAAATGTGCTTCGTCCTTGAGTGCATTACCAGATTTTTAGAAATACTTATGGCACTTGTATTATCACAGAGAATGGAGATGGGTTGTTCATGCTTGACTTTGAAATCCTCCAAGGTGGTTTTCATCCATAAAACCTGTGTGCACCCAACCACTGCTGCTATGTATTCAACTTCTGCTTGTAGATAAGGAAACTGAAGGTTGTTTCTTACTTAGCCAAGAAACCAGACTCTTTCCCAGAAAGAATGCTCCACCACTAGTGCTTTTCCTATCATCAATACTGCCTGCCCAATCTGCATCTGTATAGGCTGTGAGGGTGAAATCATCACCTTTGGGATACCAAAGCCCAAAGTCCATAGTACCCTTCAAATATCTGAATATCCTCTTGACTGCTATAACATGAGATTCTTTTGGAGCTGCCTGAAATCTTGCAACTAATCCAACAGCCTGCATGATATCCGGTCTGGTAGTTGTACTGTATAGTAAACTGCCAATCATAGATCTGTACAACTTCTGATCTGCCACTGGAGATTCATCATCTTTACTCAGATTGCACCCTGTAATCATAGGAGTACACACGGGTTTGTTGTCCATCATCCCAAATTTCTTCAACATTTCTTTGATATACTTTTCTTGAGAGAGAAATATACCATCTTTTGATTGCGCAATCTGAAGCCCTAAAAAGAATGACAGCTCTCCAATCATAGACATCTCGAATTCCTTCTGCATGGTGTTAGCAAAAACTTTGCACATCTGAGTATTATTTCCCCCAAAAATAATATCATCAACATAGACAACTATAATCAACATATTATCATCTTCATTCTTAATATACAAGTTGCTATCTGCCACGCCTTTCCTGAAGCCTTGCTCATGAAGATAACTGTCAAGTCTTGAGTACCACGCCCTTGGAGCTTGCTTTAATCCATATAAGGCCTTTTTTAGCTTACACACATAGTCTGACTGTTCTGTGAGAGAAACTCCTTCTGGCTGTTCTATGTAGACTTCTTCTACCAACACCCCATTTAGAAAAGCCGACTTTACATCCATTTGGTATACCTTGAAAGATTTGAAGCTTGAAAGGGCCAAAAACATTCTGATAGCTTCAAGACGAGCAACAGGCGCAAACGTCTCTTCGAAATCAACACCTTCTACTTGAGCATACCCTTTACAGACTAACCTAGCTTTGTTTCTGACAATCTTTCCATCCTCATTGAGTTTATTTCTGAATATCCATTTTGTGCCAATGACATTCTTGTCCTTAGGTCTTGGAACCAAATCCCAGGTTTCACTTTTCTCTATTTGATTTAGTTCTTCATCCATTGCTTTTACCCAAGACTCATCTGTACATGCTTCACTAAAATTTTTGGCTCAATCTGAGATAACAATGAAACATTCACAGAATCATGTGAAGGAATGACTCTTCTTCTTGTTTGCCTGCTATTTGGATCACCAATGATCAAATATTTGGGATGATGTTTCTGAACATACCGTGAAGGAGTTTTGGGAAGCAGTTGTTGTCTTTCCTCTTCTTCATCTGACACCTCTCTGAATTCTTCTTGACAGATTTCATCACTGAGTTCCTTGACTGGTTCTCTTATCCCTGTCTTTTCATCTACTGTTACATTCATGCTCTCTACAATTGTATGAGTTCTTTTGTTGAAGCATCTGTAGGCCTTGCTTTTGCTGGAATATCCAAGAAAAATTCCCTCATCACACCTAGGATCAAACTTACCCAAATTCTGATCTTCTCTTCTGATGAAGCATTTACTCCCGAACACTTTGAAGTATTTTACTGTAGCTGGTCTTCCTTTCCACAACTCATAGGGAGTTTTATGATGATTGACTCTGAGTTGAGCCCTGGTGATGATGTAGACTGTTGTACTTACTGCTTCTCTCCAAAAGCCATCTAAAATTTTTGACTCATTTAACATTGCTCTAGCCATATTTTCAACAGTTCTGTTTTTCCTTTCAACTACTCCATTTTGTTGAGGAGTTCTTGCTGTTGAATATTCTCTTTTGATTCCGTGTTGCTCACAGTATTCCACAAATTCATTTGAAGTGAACTCTCCTCCTCTATCTGATCTTAAGCATTTGATTCTCTTGTCAGTCTCATTTTCAATCATTTCTTTAAAAGCTTTAAATTTTTTAAAAGCTTCAGATTTTTCTTTGAGAAAAGTAACCCAAGTCATTCTAGAATAATCATCTATAAACAACATGAAGTAGCTATCTCCCTGAATGCTCTGAGTTCTGGTGGGGCCACACAAATCAGTATGAATAAGATCCAATGGTTTGGAAGAAGTATACCCTTTTGATTTGAAACTGGTTCTGGTCTATTTACCATGTTGACAAGGACCGCAAATGATGTTATGGGGCCTTTTTATTTTAGGCAAGTCTCTGACTGCTTCCTTGTTACTAATATCGACAAGATTATCAAAACTCAAATGTCCCAATATTTTATGCCATAACCAACTCTCATCTTCTTGAGTTATAAAACACTTTTCCCTTTTTATCTCACTTAGCATGTAAAGATTGTTTGGAGTCCTTGTAGCACTAGCAATGAGTTTTCCATTTTTTTCTTTACTTATCTCACATCTATCTGAAAAGAAAGATACTATGTGCCCTTGATCACAAAGTTGACTCACACTAAGAAGATTATGTCTTAGGCCTTCTACATAGAGCACATTCTCTATTTTGGATTTCCCATCCAAACTAAGAGTCCCTTTACCACAGATTTTTGCGGACCTGTTATCTCCAAAACTGACTGTTCCTCTGTTTGTTTCTTTGAAAACCAAAAACTTTTCTTTTTCACCAGTCATATGTTTTGAACAACCACTATCAAGATACCATTTTTCTACTTTGTCTTGAGCATGAAAAGCAGTTTGAACTATCATTGACTTAGATTTGATCTCATTCCTCTTTTTAGTGAACTCAAAGCTAAATCTATTCAAACTGCACATCCTTGCTATATGCCCAAAATTCTTGCACTTGTAACACATGATATTTTTATTCATAAGAGGTGCAAATGAGTTAACATTTTCCTTACTATGGCTATTCAGAGATTTATTGCAATGCATAGCTATGTGACCAAATTTCTTACAGGAAAAACAATAGCCATGGAAGGTATTATGTAACTTGTTTTGATGCCTTGGATGATTGTTCTTCTTGCGATCAACTGGAATCCACTGCTCTTCAGGATGAAGATTGATCTTGCTCGAAGACCCTGTTTCATGAATGGTGATACCATCCTTCTTTTCACATGAAATATTCTATCTGAGAGTCAACTGTTCCAACTTCACTCTAAGAGACATAATCTCTTCTTCTAGTTTCTCACAATCAGCTTCCTTTCCTTTTAGAGCCTCTGTTAGAACCTGTTCAACCTTCTTCCCTTCTTCAGCTAGAATTTTGAAATCTATAACACTTTGAGACAATTCTGATCTTGCTATCTCTTCTTCCTGACATTTATGCTTGAGAACAGAATTCTCTTCCCTGAGATTCTCAAGCTTTCTCAAGGCCAAGAAGAATTCACTTTTGAGATCGAACTCAATCTCTTCATTTCTTTCTGAATTTATATGTTCCTCTGATAGATCCTTCTCCAAGCTGTTAGGCTCTTTCTGGAGTGACCTGCTCTGATACCAATTGAAGAACATGAACTTATACTTGAGAGGGGGGTGAACAGTATAAGACTTAACCATTTAATAATTTTAAATTCAGATAGCAGTGGCATCAACACAATATTAAACAAGACAGAAAGCATCACACATAGAAGACTCATTTTTAACGTGGTTCACCCAAAATGGTTGGGCTACATCCACAAAACTTTTCTCTAAAATTTTATTTCAAATTCTTTGGGAAACCTTCCCAATTACAATGTTTATGAGCCTCTGCTCAAAGGAGATACCTTCCCCTAACTCTGCTCTGGCTGGTGATCCTCTAGAAGACCTCTGCCTCTTCTACCCTTAGCAAGTGGAACTCTATCCACAGAAGACACCTGTCTTCCCTACTCTGGCTGGAGACCTCTGTCCTCAACTCTATCACCTCAAAGCTGGTCCTCGAATTTGCACTAAACATAGTCCTTCGGTCTAGCACAAATGTCCTCTTCCTCTGTTCTACAAAACATAGTCCTTCGCTCTTATTGCGCAATTATAGCTGCACTCGATCGAACATCGACCTTTGCACCTCTGTGCAAACATAGCAACATTCAACACTCTATGATCGAACTTCTCACAGTGCGCATCAACTCACCACTTCTACGCTATTTGCGTTGTTATGGCTGCATCTCGCACACTTTGCACTAATCGATTCGACTCGGTCTCTGCGCACCATGGACTTAACTTGCACAAGTTTGATTCACACATTCAATGCCTTCAATCTCAAAATAACCCTCCTTTTATAGAATAAATTTCATGATCAAAACTCTCAAACTTAGTCGGTTGTAATCCTCAAACTACGTCGGTTGCAAAACCCTATGTCGTCGGCCTAGATTTAACTCTGTCGGCTCAAAGTTAACTCTGTCCTTCAACCGCCTCTGGTACTCACCTGTAGCTTTTCCTGTGAAACTACAACATGTCATGATATCGCGACACCTTTGCCTACCGTACACCTTCTTTTGCCTGCTATCACGAAATCATGACACTTTTTGCCTTTGTCTGCCTTGACTGCGTCCTTGTCATGAAATCGTGACACTTCTATCTTTTGCTGACGTCATCTTCACTCCTATCATGAAATCGTGACACTTTAGTCTTCATTGCCTTCTTCTCTACTTTTGTCATGAAATCATGACACATCTGCTTCTTCTGACGTCATCTTTAACTCTATCATGAAATCATGACCCTTTTGTCTTCATGGCCTTCCTCTCAGCTTTTGTCATGAAATCATGACACTTCTCCTATAGAAGACCTACTTCCAATTTTTTTCGTGAAATCGTGACTCTTTCACCATCCAACTTTCTTCAAAAAGACTTCTCCTTTCAGACTCTTCCCTTTGCTGCATGTCTGAAATCATGACAGTTCTCACTTCGAGCTTTTCAGCATGTCATGAAATCATGACAGTCCTCAACTTGACCTCTAGCATGTCACAAAAATGTGACAGTCCTCACTTGGAACTTTGCATCATGTCATGAAATCATGACAGTTACTGAATAACTTTCTCTCTCTTCGATCTTGTCATGAAATCATGATAGTTCACACTATGGACTCTCTTTTCTGCATTATGTCATGAAATCGTGACACCTTTTTGTCCGTACAACTTTCCTGGCAATGTGTCATGAAATCGTGACACTTTTCCTTCTCTGCCTTCCTGCACTTTTCGAGTCGTGAAAATGCGACATGTCACAAAATCGTGACACTTTCCAACTTGCTCTCTTTCTCTGCCAACATGTCATGAAATCATGACAGTTTTGCTAGCTTTGTCTCTCTCTTCCAACATGTCACGAAATCATGACAGTTTTGCCAAAACTTTCTCTCTCCTCAAACATGTCACGAAATCGCGACAGTTTTTCCAGCCGCCTGCATACTTTTTCTTACTTGTCTTTTTCTTGATCTTTTGCAACTGGGCTACTCTGATCTTCTTGGAAACTCACTTTCCAAACTGAAACCTTCATCAAAACACATTCTTTGACATCAAACCAAATTGCTTCAAGACCTTCTTGACATCAATGACAACATCTACACTTAGAGCAAAGGCAATGTACCCAAGGTACCCAAAATTGCCAACAAAACTCAAACTGATGTGAGGAGTTTCTTAGGACATATTGGTTTCTACCATAGATTTATTGCAAATTTAAGTACCATAGCCAATCCAATGTTTGCCTTACTCATTAAGGATTCTGAATTTACTTGGTCTACTGAGTGTCAAACATCTTTTGAATTATTGAAAGAAAAGTTAACAACTCCCCCTAGTGTTAAGAGGACCTAATTGGGAACTGTCATTCCATATTCAGACTGATGCCTCTAATACTACAATTGGAGCTGCATTAGGTCAGATTGACAATGGTGAGCATTATGCCATTTATTACATTAGCAAAAACTTGACAAGAGCTGAAAAGAACTACACTACTACTGAGAAGGAATTCTTGGTTGTGGTATATGCTATCAATAAGTTTCGACACTATATCACAGGATATCAGGTATTCATTCATACATATCATGCTACCATTAAATACCTGATGAATAAACCTTTAGTTAGTGCAAGAATTATTCGTTGGTTAATACTGTTGCAAGAATTTGATATCACTATAGTTAAAAAACCAAGGAAAGCTAATGTAGTGGTAGATTTTCTATCTAGATTGCCAAACATAGACACAAGGGAATTGGTTGAAGATGCTTTTCCTGATGAAAAACTATTTGTTATTTTTGTACAATCTCCATGGTTTGTAGATATAGCTAATTACCTAGCTACAAGAAAAATTCCTCTTCACTTTACTCCTAAACAAAAGAAATAGTTAATCAAACAAAGTTCTTATTTCAAATGGATAGGAGGCTTATTGTTTAAATGTAGTCCTGACCATATTTTACATAGGTGTATCCGTAAGGATGAGGTATATGATATCTTACAGGCATGTCATGATGAATCATTTAGGATGACAATAAAAAGCACCATTCAAAATATTTTGGGTACTGGTTACTACTGGCCATCTTTACATAAAGATGTGAAAAGGTATGTCAGACATTGTGATGCATGCCAAACGATGGGAAAACCTACCTTCACTATAGAAATGCCATTACAACCTCAAATAGGAATAGAACCATTTGAGATATGGGGGCTAGATTTTGTAGGACCCATTGACCCTCCTTCCCAAGGAAAAGTGCATATCTTGGTATGTACTGACTATGTAACCAAATGGGTAGAAGCCCATGCTTTTAAGCATGCTCGAGAAGAAAAAGTTGTTGATTTCTTGTATTCACATATTTTCCTGCATTTTGGGGCCCCACAATCCATCACCATAGATCAAGGACCTCAGTTTACTTCAAGATTTATTGAAGCTTTCACTCAACTATATCAAATCAAGCACAGGAAATCCTCACCTTATCATCCACAAGCCAATGGATAGGTTGAAGTGACTAATAGGGAATTAGAGAGAATCTTAACCAAAACCATAGCAGCCCATAGGAGGAATTGGTTGGACAAACTACCTGAAGCAATTTGGGCTTACAACACTACTTGGAAATCCACCACTGGATTTACACCATATGAATTGGTTTATGGTAAAAATCCTCTTTTTTCTATTTAATTTGAGTTACTACACTTGAACTGCTTTGGAAGTTGGTACTGATTTGTCAAGCAAAGCATCGAATTTTACAACTCAATGCATTGGATGAGCTATGAATGGATGCATTGCACCAAACTGAGATGATCCAAGCATAACAAAAATTATGGCATGATAGTCACATTCAACAACAAAAATTTTAGCAAGGCGATTGGGCTTTGTTGTTTGACTCTCGTTATGAAGACTTTCCTGGAAAGTTGTAGACTAGGTGGCTTGGACCATATCAGATTGAGGAAGTGTTTGAAAATGGAGTTGTTCACCTTTCACCCATTGATGATTCATGCAAAAAGTTAGTGGTTAATGGGCATCATCTTTGGACATATCATAAACCACTAACTAAGGATGAGTTTCTAAAGCAAGTGGAGCAATTGGATGTACGCATGTTGGAAGAAACCACTTCTTCCACAACAACTACAATAGAATAAAAATGATAAAAACAATAATAAAAAAAATGAAAAAAATGAATAATTCAGAAAGTGAAAACCTCCTAGGAGGCACTTCTGAATTGGCTTGCATGAAAACCGGTTGTCCGGCATGTTTGCCTTGTCATATTCTCCATAATTGTCCCATATGTTCTCACAAACCATTTTTTCTCTGTTCTCAGAACTGCACCCGCTTTATTTAGTAAAAGAAGTTAGTTGGTAGTCAGCCGAAACATCCACCTGTACAAATGTAGATAAATGGTTAAATCAGGTATGTGCCCTTTTACATTTTAAGCATTGTAGATAGTTAGTATGTAGTGTGTAAAGTCACAATTTAGTACATAAAGCATTCATAAGGTTTGATCCAAAAGATATCCATCTGGTCAAGGTTGTTTTAAGGATGAAGGGAACAGATAAAGTTGGAAATTACAGCTTGTAAGAGTTTTAGAAAAATATGATGCTCCAAAATAAGAATACTACTTAGCTTCAGAATGATGGAAGCTCTGAAACAAGATTGTTGTTTCTAAACAAAAACAACTTCAGAATGAAAGGGGTTTGAGCTCCAAAATGAATTTAACCTTTGAGGAAAAATGCGTCAGAATGAAATACTTTAGAATAAGTAGGGGCAAAAGACGACATGTCACGTGGCACAAAAAGAGTTTTAATTTCACTAGTTGAAAATAACAAATCAGGTCACACATTCCAAGTTACGGATTTCAAGGTTGCAATAAAAAAAATCTCTTGGGAACAGTCGTGTACTTTGTGACATGCAAAGAATTGATTGGCACATGTAAAAAGGTACTTTGATGGAAAGAAACTCTGCACGTTGTACACAATGATGCCAACAATTAGCTGCCACCTCAGCAAATCATAACTATTTAGTCCAACGCAATAGAAAGGGATAAAATCATGTTCCTATGGGGAATAGAAGTCTGCCACATGATGCGTAAAAGGAAATTTAATTTTCCAAATGCTTCGACACATTTTGAAGCATGTTCCTGTGCTATGAAAATTTAATTTTGTAGCCCAAAAGCATTATAGCCCCCACAAATGAAAATTGTTTGATCCAGACCCAAGATCAACCTATTTCATAAGGCTGAGAGAAAATAGAGCACAAAATTTTGAAAATGGGGGTAAGAAGAATAAAATTGAGCCAAAAAATATCGACTATCTACAGAGAGATCCTAAATGGCTATGTATCTTTATAGAAGGGGCATTGATTCTATTTTTGAGAAAATTTTATGGGTACTCCAAAGGGCTAGTGGTCTAGGTTGCACGAACCTTCAGAAACAACTAGGCAAGCATCAGTGGCATGGTAATCCAGGTAACACCGTAAATATTGAGTCAAATCACTGAATTACCATTGCAAGGGTTACAAATTTTGAAAGTTGGTAAAAATACCCTAACAAAAATAGTTAGTTAGTTTAGAGAAGAACAAGATAAACCTGTTGAGTTTCAAATGAATAATAACGTTTGCAAAGGGGTAAAATGAACCAGTTTACAATGCCCTTGGGGGGAAGTAGCAGTTTGGGTAATCCGGTTCCTTACCTGTGATGGGCAATTTATCATTTTTTCTAGACATCATATTAGAATATTGAACCATTTAAGGCATGGTGGGTCAAACCCTGGAGTCAATGTAAATCTCCATCTGTATTTATACCAGGAGTTACAAAATATGGCCAAACAGTACCAATAAGGGAGAGGGACTCCAAAACACCATGGGCTCATTAAATTTATTTGTAAACATAATTTTAGGGGAAACCCTAGGATATTTGAAAGGTTTTTCTCTACATGGAATGAATTGGAGGATGAAAGCCCTGAATCTGAAGAGGAGGCAGAGGTTGAGAGGTCTGAATCTGAATATGAAGCAAAAATTATAAGATCTGAACCTAAAATTGAAACTGAATCCTATGAAAAAGAAATTCCTCCTTCACCACAGGGACCTCCATCCTCTAGGACCAGGAAGCAAAGAGAAAAATAATCTAAGGATGATTCTGTAGGGAAAAGAAGGAAAGTTACATTTTCTAAAAATGTAACTATTTTTCCAACACAACCCACTGAGTAGCCTGGCAGTTCAAGAAGAGAAGGGCAAATGGAGAAAGAAACACCTAGAGCTGATTCTGCTCTAGAATTGTCAGAATCTGTTCCAATAACCCCTAAAAATATCAAACGATCTACTATTGGGTTGCGAAGGTCCTCTAGACTTTAGAAGCAGGAAATAATGGAGGAAGTAGTGGACTTAGAAGCAGTATCACTATCCCAACAAGTGAGTGCAGAACAAGCAAAAGATATTGATACCTTTGTTGAAGGTATATTGTAGGGAGAAGTGTTTGTGGATGAGAGTACAAAAATTAGTACAGAAGAAGTATATATAGGCACAGAGGATGCAGAGGTAGGCACAACAATTACAAACATAGATACAACAATGCCTACAAAGAATATTTCACTTGTTGATTATTCTGATTCTGATTCTGAAGAAGAGTTCATAGCAGAGGAAGGAAAGGAAGATATACAAGAATAGTTGCGTGCTGCTAGAAGTGTCATTAAGACACAAATGGGTTGGATTGAGCAACATGAAGCCTCCATAAAATAAAAGGATAAGCTTATTGTTGATTTGCAATAGGAGGTAGCTGAAATGAGAGCTAAGTTGTCAACTCTGGAGCAACAATCTACAGAATCTGAATCTGAAGATGAGTTGGCCAGAATTCTGTTGGATTTAGCAGAAGAGCATAGGGAGGTAGCCATACCTAAGGAAGAATCACCCATCAGAGGAATAGAAATAGAAGAGACAACAACACAAATCTTCCAGTAGGATGTTAGTATGATAGAACATGAATATTCAGGGGCTTCTGTAGAACAATATGATGGTTTGCAACAATAGGAAGCACAAACATCACAAGTAGCTAGGGAGGCCAATGAACAAGAGGAAGTACAAGAATAGGTATATGTGCATTCCCCTCAAGTTTCTATTGAATTAACTACAGCTGATTCACCTCCAATTGAAATAGCAGAAATTGGAGTGCAAGTGGATTTACCCTTTGTAGACACAACAGAAATTGGAATACAGGTAGATCTACCTCCAAGGGTACAACAGATAGCCAGGACCCCACAAACAGTCACACTCACAAAGTATAATGAGGATATAGCACATTGGATGTTGAAGTGTCAACAGATGGAGGTACAAATTTCATCTCTGAAATATTTGAAGCAGAAGTTAGAAACCCAAAATGCAGACATAACTAAGTTACAAGAGCAGATATAGGATATGAGCCAAATTGCAGAGTACCTAGTTCAGTGCAGAAGGCCTACAAGGTTTTATACTTTGATCTTAAAATAAAAATACCTTCGTTGGCAGTTAATGAGGATTATTTCCAATCTTCCTTACAAATTGGACACTATTGAAGAATTTGTAGAGACATATCTGCATAGTCTAGAGGAACAGAAGAATTTACTTTGTGAGTTGTTTTTGCATAACTTCTTCATACCTAAAAATGTAACATTCTTGCCAAATATCTTCATAGGAGATATCCAATTGAGAGCCTTCATATCTACATTACAAAACCAGATGCATTGGGAGGAGGAGAAAAAGGCAAGTAAGGAAATGGAGTTGAAATTTGAACTACTAATAAGGCCTTCCCATGCCAATTATAGGGTCTCCATAAATGAACATTTCACTATGATGAGGGAGCAAAAAATTAGAAAATTTATGTCAGCAATCTTACTGATTGTATAATGAGTTTTTAGGTCTTTTGTAACCAACATTTTGGTAATGCTTTATCATCTTGTAAGAGCAGGTGGGGAGAATTATCAATATCACTTCAGAAAATGGAGCCTATCTCACCCAACAACTTGTTGTGGTCTAGGAGAAGAGCTGAAGGTATAGTAAAGATCATCCAAAACCTAAAATATCATTGGGTAGGTTTGAGGTATAGGTTACCCACTGTTATAACTCTTGTTCCATATTTCTTTGATAATGATCCCCAGCCAGATGAGCAGTTCCCGGAGTGGCTCAAGCAGATGCAGGCAATCAGAGGATATTATAAGGTTCCAGGGCCAAAACTAAGTTATGAAGAATGGAATCTAGACATAGATCTTTGTGTTGTTGTGGCTTCACATAATGCATGAGGACATGCATTACAATAGGTTGGGGGAAAATGATGAGGCCAAAAATTGCCTCATTCATAGACCATTTTTGGATATTTCATAAACAATTTGATAAACCTTATGCTATGTTTTTGTGCTAATTTTGATGATGGAATGCATTATCTACTATTATTTACATGTTTAGATGTTCTGGAGCATAGCACTCTATTTTGACCATTTTCTACATTTTTTGCACTATTTTAGTTGATTTACCTAGCAAGTAAACATTTATTTGAATAGGCAATAATGTATGTTGATGTGTATTCTATTATGGAATCATGTTTTTTTTTCCTTACCTTCTAACCTGTTAAAATTGCAAAAAGGTGCCAAAACCTGTTCAAACTGGGTTGACTATGCAGAAAACAAAATTTGACCATACAAATTCTAGCTAGTTGTAAATAAATAACATGGCTTGGAATTTGTCAATACCAGCACGTAAAACCTATGGAAGAAGTCTTATGAGGACCTAATAAGACTACCGAGCCGGTCAAAACCCATCATCCTGAGCAATTGATGCATGAAAAGCGTCAGAACTATTACACTATCTGATATTCCAGAGCAAGCTCTAGAATGAGCGAAGCAAGACCAATTTTGGTCAAAACCATCAACAGAATGGTCAGAAAGGTGGAAAATGGTGAAATGAAGATGGATACAGTTGTATGGGAATATTTCTCACCCCTTCCACCACATTTCTTCCAATATGTTGCACCCAACAAGTGAAATGGATAAACTACAGTAGAACAGTTTCCTACATTTCAGGAGGACAACTTCAGAACAGTTGTTGAATCCTTGAAATGCAACAACAGAACAAATCCACATATGTAATAGAATAGTATAAATAAAAAGCTCCCATATTGGTTGAGCATATATATAGATGTTTGCATAGAAGAATAGGAATAGAACAGTTGTTTCAGCTGTAGCAGAGCAGTGATTCTATAGGATTTTTCTTGCATTGTTGCAATGTTATTTCAAATTCAATAAAAAGTGTAGTTTCTTCATTCAGTTATTTTCTTGAGTGATTGAGTGAGAATTAGGTAGTTTTAGAGTAGTTTTCTTACCTTCTTCTAGATCAAGGAGCAAGGGCCCACTTCCAAGCCCAAGAGAAGGAACAACTTTGACAGGTTTTCTGCTCATTTCTTGCTGCAACAAATTAGCAAGAATCTGATAGTTTCTATTTCACATTATTAGCTAAGTTATTTTAGATTGCATGTGATAATTTGTAATTATTATAGAAGTGTGTGCATGTCAGCTGACCACTTAGCATAGATTCTTGCATCCTACAACATTTCTTGATATTCCCTATTTTCAACAATTGTTCTCAGATTTTGGCATTTCCAGTTTGCATCAGAGAATTTCTTGATGTTCCAGTTTTGCAATATTTGATTACTATCTTTTGAATTATGTTACTGTTATTAGGTTATCCTTTATGCAAAGTGTTATTTTCAATTCTACAACTTTCATTTCTACTATTTCCATTTCTACATCATTTCATTTCTGTCATTTCAGATTCTGCAAATTTAGATAGTTTTCTTTTTCTTGCAAAGTTTAAATTCTTGCAATTTCATTTATGTAAGATTAAATAGGAGTCAATTTTATTTTATAGTATTTATATGTGACATTAAACCCCTAAACACTAATTGTTTCACCAATAAATCCATCTCTTGAATGATTTGATCCTTAAACTGCTTACCTTTCCTATCGTATATAGCCATTGGACACCGCCCTAGATTGACAAGTATATTGACTAAATGATGAATAATTGACAAAACTCATCACCTAACATTCTTTTGCTTTACTAATTTTTAAAAATAATATTTATTGCATTCATGGTAAGGTTTTGAAGCATCGATACACTCTATATTAACTTGTTGCTCTTTTACAATATTTGAAGATCTCAATATTGCAAAACAAACTGAATCCTCCACCACTCTAAACAATGCATAATCCTCCCATCATACTCTATAGCTCCTAGAGTTTATTATTTATAAATTATCCTTCACTTTTGGCTCTTTGTGTGACAGTTTAGATTTTTAGATGATCTTGCACTCTACCTCATATGACCAAGCTTTCCAGTTCATGCACCATGGCTCCAACTTCACTCGTAGTCCTACCAACAAAAACCATACAACCTGAGCATTTTGCTCTTTGCATTTGCATGAACACTTATTCTAGTGCCAATATTTACTTAGTATTCCGCTCTCTACATCAATGTGCACAACCTTGGTATTTCACTCTCTGTATTAGTGCATCTTTTGTAAATCGTTACCTTTTTTTAAATATGTTACTAAATGATTTAAAATTCTAGATCTTCATCTATCCCTTTAAATATTTCATCTTTTGAATAATATTATTGAAAAACACAAGCTTATACTGAGAGGGGCGTGAACAATATAAGACCACTTTTTACTTTCTTTCCCAAACAATATTATCCAATATTATCAATGGCAATATCAACTGTAGTAATCAAAGCAATGCATAAATAATCACACACAATAGAGACACCAATTTTATGTGGTTCACCCAATGTGGGCTACTCCCCGGAGAAAATCTTTCACTAAAATTTTCTCAACAAATCTCTTTGTGAATCCTTCCCTATTACAATATTTATGGACCTTTTTCCAAAGGAGATACCAATACCCTAATCAAGTTCATGTAAACCTATCCATAGGAGAACTCTTTCCCATTTTTTGGTTCATGGATCTCTATCCACAGGAGAACTCCTTCTCCTCTACTCTAGCTAGTGAACCTCTAGAATACTATTGCCTCCACTACACTGGCTTGTGGATCTCTTTCCACAGAAGACCTATGTCCTCACTTAGAATACTTATATCCTCACGGCCCTGGATAATGGATCTCTATCCATTGGAGACTATTGTCCTCTACTCTATCACCTCCAAAGCTTGCTCTTAGCTCTGCTCAATCTCTATCTCAAATCTGCACTAAACACTATCCTTCGGTCTAGCACAAATCTACTCAAAATTTATCTCAAATTTATACTAAACATTGTACCTCGATCTAGCACAAATCTGCTCAATATCTATCTCTTCTGCACTAAAAATTATCCTTTGGTCTAGCACAAATCTTCTTAATCTCTATCTCAAATCTGTATAAAATATTGTCCTTCGATCTAGGATAAATTTGCTCAATCTCTATCTCAAATCTGCACTAAACATTATCCTTCGGTCTAGTATAAATCTACTCAATATTTGCCTCAAATCTGCACTAAACATAGTCCTTCAGTCTAGCATAAATCTTCTTATTCTTTGTCTCAAATTTTTCCTCAAGCCTTAATACAAAGCTTTATCCAATCACAAATCAACTCTCATTGATCTGCTCCAAGCCTTAACTCAAATCTTGAACAAATAAATCAATAAACTTTGCTCATAAGTCTGCTCAAAGACTTGCCTCAAATCTGTCCATAAGTCCACTCAATAACTTGCTCAATAAGATATCAAGTAGTCACTAATACTTGTCTCAAATCTTTCCAACAAGTCCACCCTAGAACTTTCTCAATCTTCTCTCAAGTCTTCACCAATAATTACCTCAAATTTATTTGTAAGTTTCTATAAAATCTCACACAAATATGTCCTTAAGTCCACTCTAGGACTTACTCAAATCTGCTCACAAGCTTTCACAAAAGCTTGCTCAACTCTGTCCTTAAGTCCCCTTTAGGACTTACTCTAATCTCTCCATTAGCTTTCATAAAAGCTTATTCAAATAAATTGCAAAACTTGCATACACAACTCAACTTAATCTCTTTCAAAAAACCTCTTCAATCACACAAAAAAGTTTCACTCATAATCTTGTTTAACCATAGAAACATATATATAATGGTAAGAGACTCAATATGTTTCACACTCACAAATCACTCAATCACTTTTTAAATTCTCTTTCAAATCAATTCAAAAATAGAGAACAATTTGTTTCACAAAAATTTAACTATCACTCCAATGCTTTCAATCACTAAAGCTCAATCAACTTTACTTAAAGCATCCATTCAATGAAACACAATTTCTTTACAAACTCTAACCAAGTGTTTCACAAAACTTCCATCAACTCACACTATAAACCTTGACTCAAAATAATTCCAATGTCACATAACAATGATACTCATGATCTTTCACAAATCCTAGTTCACATAACAATGATACTCATGATCTTTTACAAGCCCTAATCATGCACATGAAGGCTCACTCAAATATTTCCAACAATGCTTATCAAATAATCTCACATAACAATGATACTCATGTTCTTTCACAAGCCCTAACCATGCACATGAATGCTCACTCAATTATTTCCAACAATGCTTATCAAACAATCCTTTTCACTCCAACTTTGCATTTCACAACTTCAATCAACAATATTTTACTCACAAGGAAGATGTGCCCATACCTTTTGTTTGATGGAGATATGTCTTCAAAAACCTGTCTCAATCACAATAAAATTCTCTTTTCTATTCTTAAGGTTAGATAGCAACAATTTATTTCAAAATCTCCACTCAAATATTTCCTTCAATAATTATCTTATCATACAAAAATATTAGCTCTCAAGTACACCTTATAATCTCCAAACTTCATAAATATAATATTCAGATCATGACCAATCAAAACTTCTTTAAAACACTTTATAAATCTAATTTTCACACTTATCAAAAATAAAACTAAATCCTTTGGTTAACCCTTTTAATTCCAATATTCAAACAATAATATTCAACACAATTAATTTCCTTTCAAACACCTTATATCTCCAATCTCTATTTTAATGCTAAGTAAAAAAATAAAATATTTAAACTCCCTTATGACTCCCTATCTCTAACCTTAGCAATAATTAATCAAGGCACCATAAATAATTCACGTGGCCCCCTATCACAAATCACACCTTGGTAAAAATAAAATAACCTCTTACCTTAGATAGTGGCCCATGATATAAATAATGCCCTCACGACTGTGCTCGCCCCAAACCCGTGACCAACTGTCACTGCGATGCCTAAGCCCTAAGGCTTGGCTACCGTTGGGCCACATGCCCAAGACAAAACAAAATATGCATGATGCACATTTTACCTTGCTCTCTGGTGCCTTCTAAAAATGAATGAAAAACCTTTGCAACACTCAAAATGAAAGGGATGCAAATTGAACCCCTGACCTATCTTGCACAAACGCCTTAACTAGTCGTCGATCGCCACTTGCACTACTAAGTGCTTGGTGAGATTTTTAATGCTCCACTTTGTCTTATACAAGGTCTACCCTTTTTATTTTTAACACATACAAATATTTCTTTCTTCTCTTCGATGCACAATTTTCTTTTTCTCTTTAGGGCTTCAAATATGCATGGATGGTTTAAAATAAAAAACATTTCCTCCTTTTATATCCTTTGCAAAGTATTCCAAAACGTTAGCGCTTTCCAATTCGAATTTTTAATTTGAATTTTAAACTTAGACTTATGGCGCCTTTTATATTTATTTAAATTAAAATTTTAACCTATGGTTAAAATATTTTAATTTAAATAAATTAAATAATAATCTTTACATTCTGCAAAATGGGTCTTTTTGAGACTTTATATTTTAAAGACTCTTTGGACATCGTTTTTTCTCCACTTCAGCCTTTAGCCCAAAATATTATAATATTATTATTCCCTTTTAAACCTGCTTCTCCTTCCTTTTAATATTTTAGGCCGCTTTAGGCATATAATATTAAAATAAATATTATATCCTATTTCCTTTAACCTCTTCCTTGCCTTTTGGAAAAACCACCTGATGACATTAATGATGACTAAACTTGAACATCAATTTCTTGACATTAATGACAACAAAACTTGCTCATATTTCCAACAATTATATGTATCTAATCCTTTAAAAGTTGTTTCATTCCATCACAGCATAATCAGGGTCTTGTTCAATCCACATAGACAAAAAATAAAATGGCTTTTGGGACCATTGTTGAGTAGATCACATCTCAAAAGAATTGGTTTGTATTTGATCTTACTCATAACAAAATATTTTAAGAGTATAGTTTATTTAAATTCAATTATAGGATATCAAAACCTATCCAATATTTTGGACACATAATATTACCTAATAAACTTGTTCTCCTATGTGTACTCAAAGCTTGAAGAAACTATCCAGTATTTAAATTGACAAAGGAAACAAAATCTTATATTCATCTAGACCAACTAGGGGTACCACCCTTACTTTTTAAATAGTTGTATTGAAGTACCCTTTAATAATCCAGAAATTGCAATTCATCATTGACTTTGACATGGATAAATAGAGGTCCTTATAACATTTATCTCAGAGTAACTATATTTGGAGCATATGAATATTTATAACTATAATTTATATATCCCCATTTTTAGTAAAAATACTAGCAACAAAATAACTTCTTGCTTTTAGAAATTGTCCATCCCATTTGTATTTGTCTCATAGTATTGCAATACCTCCTAAAAATCCCATAGAAAAAATAACTAGAAAAATCCTAATTTTCCAATCATCACCTGTTATTGTTTGTTGTTTTAAAATAAGTTGAGGACTATAATAATCTATTAACTCCTTGATAACATTTTGGGGCCCATATTCATGCCCAAATATCCCAAGATAACATTTTCGTGATCATTTATATTTGTTATTTGTGTGCTTCCATTTCTTTCTAACACTCATGATATTTATTTTTGGTTTCCTAAGTTAATATCCTTTGATTTCCTTTCTATTTATTCCTAATTTGAGGGCCTTCCTCTCCTTTGCAGGATATCTCTGCTCCAGGTAGCAATCTCTTCAATAAGAGTCCTGCAAATAAATAAATAGTCAAAAATAGAACAAAATCATAGTTTTACGAATCACTTTGATATTGTTTGGAATGCCAAGCAATAGAAAAATATGTAATTTTATTTGATTTGATGCCTTAGTACACCAAATCCTAATGAATATAAATATACATTAAACGGTGTGAATGAAAGGACATGTTGGTCCTTAAATGAATTAGTGAAGTAAAATATAATGTGTTAGGAACATGATCCTAACATGCCACCCCCCTTAAAAGAAGCTTTGTCCTAAAAGCTATAATTGAGGAAATTATTACTTAATATGATGAAGGGTCTCCCAGGTGACATCTTCTGAAGGTAGACCTTTCCACTGGATTAGCACTTTAGTGATGGAACAATTGTGAAGGTGGTGAACACGGTGATCTAGGACAACTTTAGGTTCGACCATGAGGGCTCCATCTTCAGTAAACTCAGGGAGTTGAGTTTGTGTGGTGATGTGTGTGCCGACTACTAGTTTAAGGCAGGAAACATGGAATACCGGATGAATTTTTGATGACTCGGGCAATTCAAGTTTATAAGCAACAGACCCAATACGTTGTAGAACTTTATATGGTCCATAGAATTTGGGGGCTAACTTTTGAGAGCCTTTTATTTTTAGAGACGTTTGGCGATATGGTTGTAGGTGAAGAAATACCATATCCCCTTCTTGAAAATTGTGCTCTATTCTATGTTGGTCAGCCTGCTGCTTCATACGATGTTGGGTGGATTGTAAATTTTCCTTAAGAGTGCGAAGGATGTTATCTCGAGTAAAAATTTCCATCTCTACTTCTGGGACGTTAGTACTTCCTAGAATATAAGAGGTAAGTGAGGGTGGTGATTGGCCATATAAGGCTTCATATGGAGTCATCTTAATGGTAGTATGATATGTGGTGTTATACCACCATTCTGCTAAAGGAAGCCATTTAACCCAGTGAAGGGGTTGGGTAGAAGTAAAGCAACAAAGGTAATTTTCCAAACATTTATTAACAACTTCTGTTTGGCCATCAATTTGGGGATGGTAGGCAAAACTCATACGGAGTTGAGTGCCTTGAATTTTGAACAATTCTCTCTATAATTTGCTAGTGAAGGTGGGGTCATGATCACTAACTATCATGGATGGCATGCCATGTAATTTGAAGATATTATCAAGAAAAACTTGGGTAGTGGTACTATCTATATATGGGTGAGTTACTGTACAAAAATGGGCGTATTTGGATAAGTGATACACCACAACTAGAATGGTAGTTTTACCGATAGACTTCGAAGACCTTCGATAAAATCCATGGAAATATTAGCCCATGTTTTAGTTGGGATTGGAAGAGGTTGAAGAAGACCCGGAGTAGCCACTGTCTCTCCTTTGTATCTTTGGCAGGTCTCGCATTCATTCACAAATTTCTTGATATCATTCTTCATCCCAACCCAATAAAAATATTTAGCCGTTCTTTTATAAGTTTTGAGAAATCCAGAGTGTCCAGTGGTGGGTGTAGCATGGAGCTCATGGAGGAGTGTTGTATGATATGAGGAGTTGGGGGCTAGGACAATACACCCTTTGTACCTAAGTAGGTTATTGCTCCATGAATAGTGGGGTTTAGCGAGGTTATGTTGAAGTTGTTGAATCACTACCCGAGTGGTAGGGTCATTAAACCATTCTCCCTTGACTTGGTCTATCCAATTAGGAAGAGGACAGGACAAAGCTTGTAATTGAGGTAGTGTTTCAAATTTTCATGAAAGGGCATCGACAATCGTGTTATCTTTTCCTTTTTTATATATGATTTCGTAATCATATCCTAGTAGTTTTGTCACCCATTTTTGTTGTTCGGGAGTGGTTATTCATTGCTCAAGGAGGTATTTTAGACTATGGTGGTCTGTGCGAATAATGAAATGTTGGCCGATAAGGTAAGGTCTCCAATGTTGAATAGCATGGACAATGGCTAACATCTCCTTTTCATATGTAGAATGGGCCAAATTCTTTTTTGAAAATACCTTGCTTGTAAAAGCTAGGGGTCTGCATGAGTACTGTAGCTATGCCTAGTCATGAGATATCGCTTGCAATAACAAATGGTTTGGAAAAATCGGGTATGGCTAAGACAGGGGTGGTACACATGGTATTTTAAAAGTGATGAAGGCATCTGTAGCTTTTGGAGACCAAAGAAAAGCGTTCTTTCTTAGTAGTGTTGTTAAAGGGGCTATGATTTTGCCATAATTTTGGACAAATTTGTGGTAATACCCTGTTAATCCTAAAAAACCATGTAAGCCTTTCAAGGTTTTTGGGATAGGCTAATTTTTCACATCTTCAATCTTGCGGGGATCCACTTTAACTCCTTCTTTAGAGACAATGTGTCCGAGGTATTCCATTTCTTGTTTTTTGAAAGAATATTTTGATCTTTTAGCATATAATTGATTGTCCTTCAAGATTTTTAGTGCTTGGTCTATATGGCGTAAGTGATCTTCCCATGTTTTGTTGTAAATCAAAATGTCATAAAAGAAAACTAATATAAACTTTTGAAGGAAGGGATGAAATACCTGGTTAATTAAACTTTGAAATGTGGAAGGAGCGTTAGTAAGACCAAAAGGTATAACCATGAATTCATAATGCCCCTCATGAGTGCAAAAATCTATTTTGGGAATATCACTTTCGTATTTGGTGGTATCCCGATCGTAAATCTAGTTTGGAGAAGTATGTTGCCCCATGAAGTTCATCCAATAATTCATCTATGACTGGGTTATGAAATTTATCCTTGATGGTAAATTTGTTAAGGGCATGGAATTCTACACATAGGCACCATGATCCATCCTTTTTTTGAACCCATACGATGAGAACTCACAATTTGGGATGGGCCTGATTGTAAACCTCTAAGGGTATATGTCTGGTATTTTATTGTAAATTGCATCCATAACACCTCAAAATCCCATTGGATTTTTTCGAGTGTTCATAACCATTGTACCCCTAGGATGATATCACATCCCCCTAATGAAAGTACATACATATTATTTTTCATGCTATAATTGCCCATGGTGAGCTTAATATTTTGGCACTTTCCTTTACAAGCAATTTTTCCTCCGTCCCCAACCATGACTTCAAAACTATTACAAGGTTGTATATAGAAATTAGCTTGTTTGGCCACATGTGGGTCAATGAAATTATGTGTACTACCAGATTCTATAAGCATTTCTCATTTGAAATATCCTCTGAGTCTCACGTTTTATGGAGAATAAAATCTTGCAAGGGCGTTGAAAGAGACTTCTGGTGTATTTTTAGTGCTATATTTTGTCCCACTTGTCACCACTTCTACTTTTATTTCGTATTCTTCTTCTTTTGCCTTATCAGGGTTAGCTGCATCTAGAATATATAATTTTTGAGTATCACATTTATGATTTCTCTCAAATTTCTCATCACAATGATAACATAGACCTTTTGCTTGTCGTTCTTTCATTTCTTCAAAATTGAGATGTTTAATTGGTAGGGTTGGGTTAATTTTTGGGGTTGTGTAAGTGCTTTGTGCCTTTCCATTATGCGTTGGTTTAGGGGTAATGTAAGTGGATTGTTATTTCCCCATAGGTGGTTTCCCTAATCGACATTGTGCATTGATTTTGTCCTCGGCTAATTTGGCTAGTCCAATAGTTTGTATCATGGTAGTGGGGTAAAACATTTGTACTTCTAGCCAAATATCTTCCTGTAATCCACTGATGAAACAATCCTAAAAAAAAGAGGCATCTAGCCATGTTGTACGGTTTGCCAATATCTCAAATTCTACTTGATATTCACGTACCGACGTGGTTTGACACAGTTTGGTGAGGGCTCTAGTGAAATTTTTGAGCTTGCTAGGGCCAAATCGTACTAATAGGTTTTGTGTAAATTTTTTCCAAGTAGGGGTGTCGTTGGTCTTCTCGAACCACTGGTACCATTGGATAGCCTCATTTTCTAAGTGAAAAGATGCAATATGCACTTTTTGTGCTTCCAAAATTTAGTTTAAGAAAAAATATTGTTTTGCCCGATAAATCTAGTTATTGGGATCACCACCTTCGAATTTTGGAAAATCTAACTTAGTAGTCCTAGGAAGGATGGATGTTTGTGGCCCCCCTAATGTTGTTTGGTGCGTTGGTCCTCTAGTAGTTTGGCTAGTTTGAACTAGTGCCCTATTCTGATTGAAGGTGTCTATTTTCAAGTCCATTGTTAATATTGTTTGCTCCAATTCTTGTCTTGTAGCTACACTCTCTTCTTTGCATTGGCGAAGTTCCTCGTAAATTTTGTCGAGAGTGATATCTTATGATCTCCTCCCTTATACCATGTTGGGATTTTTGCAAAACTTTGGGTTTCAATTTGTCAAATTAGAAAAAAATTATTGTCAAAATTTGCAACTTTTGTTGTCAAAATTTGCAACTTTTGTTGTCAAAATTTACAATTTTTTTGGGCTTCAATTTTTGTTGACAATTTTTCTTTTTGTCAAAAATTGGGTGTCAAATTTTTGTTGACAACTTTTCTTTTTTGTTAAAAATTGGGTGTCAAATTTTTTAGGCAGGCCTGCGACCTGAGCGCACGAGTGGGACAGCGTCTGAATAGGGGCGATGAGAGAGGAGCAATGATAGAGTGAAGGTGGTAGGAACCGAACATCGGATGGTGAGAGCGAAGGTTGCAGGAACCAAAATGGTAGGCGATGAGAGAGGAGCAACAAAAAAAATCAAGGTTTCAATGGTATCGAGGTCAGACAAGTCAAGGATGATGTCAACGAGCATGTGGTACAATAGGGATAGGCATACAAAGCATGAAATGAGGCTATAAGACAATGGTTGCATGGGTCAGTGACTATCCAAAGTGTAGTCACGATCACTTAAAGGAGAATTACTCCTTTTAAACCTTTAAATTTCTCCCACACGATGAATGTAGTATTTATCCCACTTTAAAACTTAACCTTATTTTTCGTTGTCATTAGTGAATCTTCGATCACCGAAATTGAATAAACCTTAGTTTTACGTTTTAATTTTTTTCATCGATAAATTTAAAACCTTTAAATTATAATTAATTTGGACATCGATAAGTTTGAATATGCCCAAAAAAAATAGAGTTTAGTTGTTCTTATCACTAGGATAATCCAGTGTACATGAATGAACGTTTGTCGTCAGCCAAAAAAGGAATTTCGTCTGCTTGGTGAAGGATGTAGACAAGGATGTTACTGGTTGGTGAGGGATGCATGGTTGTTAGGTTTTTCTTCTATGCTAGTGTGAGATTTTTTGGTAGTGCAAACAATCGTGATGCAGAGTTTTCTGTGAGGTTCTTCAATGGTAAAATAGGGCACGAAGTTCTATTTCATTATGGTGGTACGCAGGATGAAAAAAAAGCGAAAGCTTGGGAACCTATTTGAATCGCAACAGCTCTAATACCAAATATGATGAGCCTAAAAAATGCTCATATTTTGTATAGGTTTCATCGATTATTATGCGGAAATATATTAGGAACTATGTACTTTTATGAATGATTATATAATTATTTAATAGAATTATGTGTGTTATCTAATTTGTGTGTTTTAGTGTGTTTTTGTGGAAATGTAGTTGGTTTTGACAGATTTGGATCAGTCGAGGTCTTTCGTGGACCTGGCACTCTATTTCTTTCGGGATCAAGGCATGAAGGTAGGCGCCTTCCTCTTCAAGGAAGGCACCAATAGATGGTAGGCACCTTCCTCTTCAAGGAAGGTGCCAAAAGAAGGTATGCGCCTTCCATATAGAGAAGGCACCCAACATACTTAGGCACCTTCCGTATAAGGAAGGCACCCTATACAAGGCAAAGCACCTTCCGTATAGGGAAGGCACCCACATTCGTAGGCACCTTTCGCATATAGAAGCTACTCACCAGAGCACATGAGGAAGGCACCTTCCTCATAGAGAAGGTGCCTCTCTATTCTTTGCCCGTTGACTAGACAAAGCGACGTGGGCAGTGTTGACTGGTGCAGTTTCAGTTCTACGTCACGTAGGATAATTCTGGGAGCTGCACTAATGAATGGAAATGCCAGGTGAAGCATGAACCAATCATTGAATACGTTACCATTAGGAACAACGCCCACTTTAGCAGATGTCGATCATGTTTACCAGATTGTCCTAGTTTAGTCTATAACTAAACTACTGTTGTAACTTATTTGTAATAGAAGATCTATGTGTGTGTGCTATATAAACACACACATACCTCTCTGAGAGATATCCAAAATCATATAGAGAATACATTTATCATTCTAAAGAAGCATTGTAATAATTCTTTTGCAAATACAATAAAGTTTGAGAGTTCCTAACTACGTATTCAGCTGGAAGGGAGCTGCTGGAGCCTGGGCCCACTCCAAGCCAGTATTCCTTCCCTTTTCTTATGCTTTCTAGATTAAGTTTCCTGCTTTCATAGGTTTATTTTCTACACTATTATTTTCACTTCTGCAGTAGGTTTATTTTCATTATGAACGTATGAATATTTATTTTCTCAGGATTTAATTATTCATACATAAATTATTGGTGTGGATGAAAGACTGACAATCCTTTAAACCCCCCAATAGTAGAATTAGTCGGACTCATCTCAAAGTGGGTATTGTGAATGATCTGATATGAGACCCTTCTAAAGTTTACGAAGCTCCCTGGGTTGACAATTTAAATGATCGAGCAAGTGACAAAATAGGAGCAAAATTAACTTGTGTTTGGCCCGCAACATTTTGGCATCATTGTCGGGGAAGCGCCTCTATTAGATTAATTACAATACCTAAAAACCTTCTATCTGACTTTGTATGAGTTCTTCGAGAAGAAGAGGACCTGACATTCGGTTCATAAAATAAAGTCCACCAAAATCTGAGATAGCCAAACATTCTGAGTTTGAACTAGATTCACCCGACTCACCACCAGCAGTCCACTGGAGTGAGGATCCTCACTTTGTGCAAAGTGCTTCCTCATCCCATCAACCTGAGGGAGAATGAACCATTGTAAACCCATTGTTTAAGAGAACACCCTCAGAGGAAGCTCTATTGTGGAAAGTTGTAGAAGATCGAATGATAACACCAGCCGATTTCAGAGCCCTGACTCAGAAAGTTTTGAATGATCGTGAGGCCATAAGAACTGCATTAGAGACCACATTTCCTAAAAAATGGCCGACGAAGAGGCTTCATCTGGCTTTAGTTTCCCGATTGAGGAAGGAGTAGGAGAAACCAAAATGAAAAACATATCCCCTGCTCACCTTCCTACCTTTAGAGGATACCCGACCGAGGACCCTGACCTATTTTTATTTAAGTTTGATGTTCTATGCAGGTCTATGGACTACAAATATGATACACAGAAGTTGAAGCTCTTTCCTTCCACATTAGATGATGCAGCTCTATGATGGTTCATTGGTCTGGGAGACAAACACATTGCCACATGGGATCAAATGAAGAGGCTCTTTTTAGAGCAATATCAAGACTTCGGGAGAGCAAGAGACTCCAGAGAGGAGGTCCTGAGCATGACGCAGAAAGAAGATGAGTCTCTTGAGGAGTACTGGGAGAGATTCAACTTCAATCTTCAATGATCTCCTCATGCGAAGCTAGCTGATAAGTCTCTTAAAAGCATCTTTTTGAGAGGACTTAACAATGAATCATTAGAAGCTCTCAACATGATTTTTGGAGGTGATGTCTACCAGCACACTATGGAAGATATCCGACAATTATGCTGAAACTACTCAAGAAGGAGAGGCAAGACCACTTCTAGGACCATGAAAGTGACTGCTTCGGTCACAAAAATAGAAATAGGCAATATGTTGGAAGATTTGAAAAGTGAGATGCTTTCATCTCTAGCATTACAGATGGACACATTGTTGTTAGAGAAAAAGAAGCAATAAAATGAGGCAACATTAGCTTATTTCTACCAAAATGTAGAGGAAAGCATGCAAAGAATGCATGCCCAAAGAACAAAGTTAGAGTATGCATGGTCTGTAAGCTAAATCATAAGACCCGATTGTGCCCACAATTGCCCAATATCAAGGAGGATGTTGATGTTATGGAAGCCTATTTTATAGGCAATCGAAGGAGTTGGCCACAACCCCCTATGGGAAATATGCCACCAGCAATGCCATCATATGGGAGAGGACCGTACATGCCACAAGGCCAGCCTCAACCACCTAACATGGGGTGGTGGGGGCTATCTCCTTGGTCTAACGCACCCCCAGGAGTGGCATATCCAAACCAGTAGCCCTGGATGCAATATCAATACCCTGGGCAATAGTGGAGAGGCCAGGCTCAATGGAATCCGACTCCATAGAATGTAGCACCAGCTCACCCCCAGTAAAACCTGCCAGCCTTACCTATAGTGAGACCTACATAGCTACCCACACAACCGATGACAAATCCAAACAATAGAGTAAATCAGTCGGCATATAATGTAGAAGGTGAGATGTACCCGATGTATAATATTAGTTGTAATCCTATGCAACTTAGATCAGGTAGACAACTAGGAGTAGAGACACCTCCCCTGGTAGAAGAGGAGGTAGAAGTAGAGGAAACACCTCTTATAGAAGAGGTGGAAGAAGAAGTGGTTGAGAGAACAAAGGCTCCATTTCCTAATCGACTACAAGAATAGAGGAAATTAACGCAACCAGAGTTTGATATTCTTTCTAGCTTGAAAAATCTCATGATGACAATTCCACTTTTTCAAGCTATCCGAGATGTCTCGATATATTCTAAAGCAATAAAAGAGATGTGCCTAAGAAATTCAGGCTAAAGAGTGACCCAGACTATTAATGTTGTGGGCAAGTTGGCTGATTTAATGATGGGCAAGATGTGTCACCCTAAGTACGTAGACCCAGGCAGCCTAGTGTTGACAGTAAAAATCGGGGGCATTCCTTGACCAATACGTTGGTCGATCTTGGTGCAGCCATTAACGTAATGCCTCAGGAGACCATGCAGAGGCTACAACTCATAGACCTGAGGCCAACCTCAATAGTTTTGTAGCTGGTTGATCGATCAACCGTAGCACCGAAAGGAATGCTGGAAGATATAATCATGACAGTTGATGTGTGGGAATATACAATCGACTTCCTGGTGTTACAATATAAAACCAGGCTGGGTGGCTACCCACTTATCTTGGGAAGACCATGGTTGGTGATAGCTGACACCTACATCAACTATCATGATGGGCTGATGACCATCTCCAATGGGCAGAATATAAAAATGTTGACTATTTCACCTCTCGCGTAGTCCGTTGATTCGTTGGGAGGGTCTACGTTGACCAAGCACAAAGAGGAGGAGTTGTCCATCATCCAATCGATGATGGCATTGGACCAAATGGAGGAGGAAGAATATGAGGATGGTGCTATCATAGAATTCCTCCAGGGAGAGTCCTCCAGCGTTATGCCTGAGTCACCATTAGCTGGCGCCCAAGACTACCACATCCGATAGATAAATGTTGGGCCAAGAAAAATATTGAATATCAATAGTGGGTTGACCCCCACACAGCTAAGGAAGGTAGAAGAACTCCTGGTTAGACACCAATGGGCATTCGCATGGGATTACTCGGATATGAAAGGTATCAGCCCAAAAATCTGCACCCATCGGATATACCTTGAAGAGCAGGTGACTCCAAGCAGGCAACCACAAAGAAGAATGAATCCGACAATGAAGGACATTGTCAAGGTGGAATTGCAAAAACTCTTGTCAGCCAGATTCATATATCCAATTTCTGACAGCGAGTGGGTATCACCGCTAGTGGTGGTCCCCAAGAAAAATGGGAAGTGGCAGATTTGTGTAGACTACAGGGCATTGAACAAAGTGACCAAAAAGGATCACTTCCCACTCCCATTCATTGATCAGGTCTTGGATACACTTTCGGGGTGGAAGTACTTCTCCTTCCTGGATGGATTCAGTGGATACAACCAGATCTAGATAGGAGAAGAAGACCAGGATAAAATGACTTTCACCTACCCTTGGGGAACGTTCGCTTATCGGGTATTACCTTTCGGGCTATGCAACGCACCTGCCACCTTCCAGAGGGTGGTGCTCAACATATTTTTAGATATGATAGGAGATGCGGTTGAAGTGTACATGGATGACTTCACCATTTATGAAGAAACCTTTGATGAAGCAATGACGAACCTGGAAAGAGTGCTCGAAAGAAGTGAGGAAAATAATCTGTCCCTTAGTAATGAAAAATGCTTTATAATGATGCAAGAAGGCATTGTATTGGGACACCATCTCTCCATGGAAGGAATAAAGGTTGACAAAAGAAAAATAGAGGTCATCAAGGACCTACCCAACCCCACAACACAATGAGAGGTGAGAAGTTTCCTCAGATCTTCTGGGTACTACCGATGATTTATCATCGACTTTAGCAAAATTGCAAGACCACTGCACACTTTATTGTCTAAGGACATGGAGTTCAACTGGATGGAAGACTACGAAAGAGCATTTTAGTCACTCAAAGAAAAGCTAATATCTGCACCTATTCTGAGGGGACCGAATTGGGCTATACCCTTCCACATCTATTGTGATGCTTCCAACAATGCGATTGGAGCAGTCCTCGGATAGAAGGATGGCGAGGAATTTTATGCCATCTACTACGTCAGCAAAAATTTGGTAGGGGCTGAACTCAACTATATAATGATAGAGAAGGAATTCCTTGTGGTTGTGCATGCCATAAACAAATTCCACCATTATATCACTGGATACAAGGTGTTCATCCACACGGACCATGCAACTATCAGATATTTAATGAGCAAACTGGCTATTGGAGGAAGAGTTATAAGATGGCTTCTACTACTACAGGAGTTCGACATCACGATAGTTGACAAGCCCGGTAAGGACAATGTTGTAGTGGACTTCCTATCCCGGTTGACACCAGCAGATCATACGATAGTGGAAGACCAATTTTTGGATGAACATTTGTTCACCATCAATGAGCAAACATCATGGTATGTAGACATAGCCAATTACTTAGCCATCGAAAGAACCTCGCCCACTCTCTCCTTACGAGAAAAGTAGGTGGTAGTAGAGAAGAGTGCCTCCTTTTTATGGGTTGATGGTCTCCTATTCAAAATAGGACGTGATCAAATTATAAGGAGGTGTGTAGCAGAGCAAGAATTCTTAGATATACTCAAAGCTTGCCATGATGAACCATGCGGGGGACACTTTGTGGGGAAGCGGACCACCTATAAAATCCTACAGGCTAGGTATTTTTGGCCCACTCTATTTAAATATGCAGTCACCTATGCTAGCAAGTGTGATGAGTGCCAAAGAATGGGTAGACCAACCCATCGAGATGAGATGCCCCTTCAACCGCAAGTGCATCTAGAGCCCTTCGATAAGTGGGGCATGGATTTTGTGGGACCAATTAATCCACCCTCAATAGGAAGGAGATTTATTTTAGTCTGTACAGACTACGTCACCAAGTGGGTGGAGGTTCAAGCACTGAGGGATTCAAAGGAAAAAATGGTAGCCGACTTCTTATTTGCTCAAATTTTTACATGATTTGGGGTCCCTAGAGAAATAACAATAGACCAGGGACCTCAATTTACCTCCAAGTTGATCGAGGAGTTGATGAAGCAATATCATATTCGGCACAACAAGACTACGCCCTACCACCCATAGGCAAACGGGCAAGTGGAGGTGATGAACAGAGAGATTGAGAACATCCTAACAAAAACCATGCAACAACATAGAAAATATTGGGCTACATGGCTTCTGGAGGTAGTATGGGCGTACAACACTACGTGGAAGTCGACCACCGGCTTTACACCCTTCCATCTGGTCTATGGGAAGAATGCAATGATGCCCATTGAGTTTGAAATTAAGACATTAAGGACTGCTTTAGAATTAAATTTGAGCTTGGAAGAAGCTCAAAAAGAGAGGATTCGATAGCTGAACCAGCTAGACGAATTTAGAAGGGATGCACTACATAGAACAGAGATCATACAAAAGCAACAAAAAAATGGCATGATCGACACATCAAGCTGAAGCAGTTCTAGGAGGGAGATTGGGTGCTCTTGTATGATTCCAGGTTCTAGGAAAGGAAGGGCAAATTAATGCAGAGATGGATGGGACCGTATGAAGTGGTAGAGCTCATCAAGAATGGTGTTGTGCATGTTAAGACTATTGATGGCAACAATGTTGTATTGATAGTGAATGGCCACCGACTACGGCCCTATAGCACATCCAAAAATTTACTGGTAGAGTCTAGAATAGGCATGGGGGAGACCCCATCCTTGTAATCTAGACCAAACTCTCAGCAAGTAGAATGGTGGACATGGGAGTGTCCACCAAAATTAGTTAGTTTAGGTTTGTTTTATTTCTTATGGTGTGTTTTGTAGGGATGACGCCCGCATGCAAGTTGCAGGCATCCTAGTAGAGGGCCTTCCAGGCATGGAATGCATCTAACTGCCTATAGTTTTCTTTTCTTTTTGTTTGCTTTTGTAGGTGGAGGACCTATCAGCTCAAAAAATAGGTATCTAGGAAACCAGGCCTGAACCGACTCAGCACCCCGACACCTGTGCACGTAGCTTAGAAGCAACATCTATCCAAGCTTGGATGAAGGCAATAAAACTCTCCTCCAGGGGAAAATCGCATGCCAGGCCCAGTAGGAGGTTGCTGCGGTAGTATGAGGGAAGTCTGAGAAGGCTTGATCACCCTTGCCCAGATGATCATGATGTGCTACTGAGAAAAATGCCTTGCAGAAGGCCTTCCTCTTCAAATAAGATTCCCCACTTGAGAAACAATGCCTTCCTCCTCGGAGAAGGTGCCTAACTGAGGTGGACGGTGTCACGGGAAGAAGGTATCAAGCTAGAGGTAAGGCACCTTCCTTATAAAGAAGGTACCCAATTGTAAATAAGGCACAGGTCCCACAAAAATAAGGTGCCTTCCTTATAGAGAAGGTACCCCATAGAAATAAGGCACCTTCCTTATAGAGAAGGTGCCCCATAGAAATAAGGTGCCTTCCTTATAAAGAAGGTGCCCATAGAAAGTAGGTACCTTCCTTATAGGGAAGGCACCCAACTAAAATAAGGCACCTTCCTCATAAAGAAGGTGCCCGCAAGAGTTCCTAAAAAAAAAATGATGATAAATATCAAAGCGCCTTCCATTCCAAGAAGGCGCATCCAATTGAAAGTGCCTTCCACAGTGGGAAGGCACCATTCTTCAAAAAGTGCCTTCCATGGTAGGAAGGCGCCACTGTTCAAAGAAGCGCCTTCCATAGTGGGAAGGCACCATTCTTCAAAAGCGCCTTCCATAGTAGGAAGGCACCATTGTTCGAAAAGTGCCTTCTGGGGGGAGGAATTGGGAGGGAGAAGCCTTCCACAATAAGAAGGCATCGATTGGAAGAAGCACCTTCCACCTAGGGAAGGCACCATTCATTTAAAGCACCTTCCGCATCGGGAAGGCACCAAACAACACCTTTCACGTACAACCCTCACATGCACCTCGATGCGAACGATGTCAACACGTGGTTGGGCAATAGCAAATTACCACCATCACTCCACGTGATGGAAATCTACCCCGATCAAAAATTATGCAAAGTTACGAGGTGAGATCCTCATGCACGCCTCAAGATTGATGGACAGACGGTTTTTCCAAAACCAATCAGGAGCTTGTCTATGACATAGAACCTCGAACGATGCAGCAATGAAGTCCAGAGTAATCCGCACATGTGAAATACCCATCCTCCATGTCACAGGCTGACAAATCACTACCCTCCATGATGCATGAAGCATCCAATCAGGTACGTGCATAATTTTTAATTAAATTTTTATATAATATTTTATAAATTATGCAGTACCAAAAAATAGCGCCGCCATAAAAATCATGCACCCCCCATGGCCGAAACATCATGCCAACATTGTGGCTCGAGAGGCATACCTCACCAACCCTAGAATTGAATGCTAGGGTTAGGCACCTTCCTTATAAGAAGGCACCTTCCTAAGGGCGTAAGGTAGAAATAGAAGAATAGTTAGGGAAGGCACCATGGGAGGACGATCGAAGAACCACGCCATCAAGAAAAATGAGTCGAGTGATATAGAGGGAATCAGGGGGTGGTGAGAACCCAATTCAAAGTCGAAGGGTGGCTCGACTACTGTATCCTGGTCTATCAGAACTAGGATATGGAGGCAGCTAGGGAATTTTCTACCTCCTTGAGGGGAGACGCAGCTCAGGTGCATGGAAGAGAAATTCCAGTCACCCCGAAATATATCTCCTAGGTGACCGACTTGCCTCTCACAGGCGAGTGCACATACAAGGGTGGCATGTTGAAACAATGCACCGACTTGCTGCTACCAGGAGAAAATGTGTAGGTAGAGAAGGAGGGGCTACCAAAAAGCTGACTCCCCATGAACCTACGAAAGTTGTTCGAGCAAATTGCTCACTTTTTCACATGCATCGAGAAATATTCACACCTGCACGTTAACCATGTGCAGTTCTTAAATCACCTGGTGCATGGGAGGAAGATGAACATGCCCTTCTACCTAGCGAATGCCCTAAAGGAGGAAGCGACTCGATACCAGAGGGGTGCACCTTCCACCTTGGCCCACCATGGACTGATATCGATGCTGGTTCGCCATGCAGAAGCACAAAGAGAGGATTCCCATGCAGAGGGAGATGGCAGCCAGGAGGGGCAAGAAAATTCTATCATCGGGGTAGAGGAAGATGAAGAAAGCCCCATAGAAGAGAGAGAAGAAATCGGGCAATTGTCATTGCCTAATTTTGGGGAAGAAAGAGGGCACTCACCTTTGCCCAAATTTATAGAGGAAGAGGTATGACTTACCAGCAATAGAGCTAAATTACGACAACTGGAGCCAGTTCCTAGGAGGAAGCACCTATGGCGTCTCCTCCTATCATCATCATAAGAAGAAGAGGATGTGGAGGCTGGTCTCGTAGCCTAGACCCTCCAGGAGTTGACCAGCCGGAGCCCATAGGACCTCGGGACTTCTGCGGGCATTAATCAGGAAGTTGACGTGGCCCTAGAAGAGGCCCTAGAATGGCAGACCGAGTGTTGGATGGCCCAAAAAATGTTGGAAGATTGCCAAACAATGCATCGAGAGGAGTCGAAGGAGCAAGCATGGAGAATAGCTCAGCTCGAGTAGCTGGTCCAGTAGCTGTAGGAGGAGAATCAACAATTTTGAGCCAAGGAGATGGAGAAAAGGGATGCATCGACTCAGACCGATTGGGCGATTGAGGTCCCGACGAACTCCCCGACCTCATTAGAAAGAGTATACTCTTTGGGGGAATTCTGCTCGGATGCCTAACAAAGCAGCCCAAAAGTAGGGGAGAATTCCTCTATTTTTGAGGTTAATGGGGGAAGCAGCCCAATGGAGCCCCCTATTATAGACCTGAGTGACACAGAACCTGGTGCGGACCAACAGCCATAGATTGAGCTCGGGGTGAAGGAAGAATTCCTCGGACCCAAAGAAAGAAGGGCCAAAGGACCTACGGGGTCAGCACCAGAATGACCGAAGAAAGAAGGGACAACTTTGGGGACATCAGAGCCAGTCCCTGACAACAAAGAGACACCCATCGGGAAGGAGGAAAGACCCCCTGTTCGAGCTATCACACTTTCTACAAAGGCCAAGGGAAAAAGGCCTGTAATGGCTCGAAAGAAGGTGAAGGTGACCTTCGTCAAACCGATCGAGGATGAATGGGACATGCAACCATTCACCGAGAGGTAGGAGAGGTTCAAGCAGCTGCTAAAAGACATGGAAGCAGCAAGTGAGGCCAGGAAGTCAGCCTCTAGGGTCCAGGGAGACCCGGGTATTTGTGTTAACCCGATGAATGACGATCAATTCTGGGAGATTTACGGGTCATCCCATGGATGCCCCTCAAAAATACGAAGATATTTTGAGAGATGGGGGGTATATGGGCCTAAGTTAGAAGCCGCTACCATTGCAAGAGAAAATGCAGGGCTTACCCCTGAAGCAGCCCAATTACACAAGGCCTAGGTAGTCCGACTCAGGAGGGATAATTCTGACATTCCTCTTGTAGTAGTCAGACCTCCAGATGTTGACCTATGGCAAGCTGTAGAAGCTACATTTCAGGTAGCAGGAACTACACTGGCCATACCACCTCTAGGAGTAGCTAGGGTGGGAACCTCAAATAGGTGGAGCCAACGAATCGAGCAGAGGCAGACAACCGTAGTAGTTGCCTACCCCACCACTACAGCTCCACGTAGAAAATAGAAGACCACACCTCCCGATGTCGGTCAAAAGAAGAAGCAGCCATAGGCCGTAGGTACAACCAAAAAATGGTGACGATGAAGAGAATGAAGGGCTACCTATAGTTTTGATGCCATGAGGGCATGGCATATGTTAGGCATGGGGGGATGATGAGCCTAAAAAATGCTCATATTTTGTATAGGTTTCATCGATTATTATGCGATAATATATTAGGAACTATGTACTTTTATGAATGATTATATAATTATTTAATAGAATTATGTGTGTTATCTAATTTGTGTGTTTTAGTGTGTTTTTGTGGAAATGTAGTTGGTTTTGACAGATTTGGATCAGTCGAGGTCTTTCATGGACCTGGCACTCTATTTCTTTCGGGATCAAGGCATGAAGGTAGGCACCTTCCTCTTCAAGGAAGGCGCCAACAGATGGTAGGCGCCTTCCTCTTCAAGGAAGGTACCAACAGAAGGTAGGCGCCTTCCGTATAGAGAAGGCACCCAACATACTTAGGCACCTTCCGTATAAGGAAGGCGCCCTATACAAGGCAAAGCACCTTCCATATAGGGAAGGCACCCACATCCGTAGGCACCTTCTACATATAGAAGGTGCCTTCTAGAGCACATGAGGAAGGCACCTTCCTCATAGAGAAGGTGCCTCTCTATTCTTTGCTCATTGACTAGACAAAGCGACGTGGGCAGTGTTGACTGGTGCAGTTTCAGTTCTACGTCACGTAGGATAATTCTGGGAGCTACACTAATGAACAAAAATGCTAGGCAAAGCATGAACCAATCATTGAATACATTACCATTAGGAACAATGCCCACTTTAGCAGATGTCGATCACATTTACCAGATTGTCCTAGTTTAGTCTGTAACTAAACTACTATTGTAACTTATTTGTAATAGAAGATATGTGTGTGTGTGCTATATAAACACACATAGACCTCTCTGATAGATATCTAGAATCATATAGAGAATACATTTATCATTATGAAGAAGCATTGTAATAATTATTTTGCAAATACAATAAATTTCGAGAGTTCCTAACTATGTATTCAGCTGGAAGGGAGTTGCTGGAGCCTGGGCCCACTCCAAGCCAGTATTCCTTCCCTTTTCTTATGCTTTCTAGATTAAGTTTCCTGCTTTCATAGGTTTATTTTCTGCACTGTTATTTTCACTTCTGCAGTAGGTTTATTTTCATTATGAACGTATGAATATTTATTTTCTCAGGATTTAATTATTCATACATAAATTATTGGTGTGGATGAAAGACTGACAATCCTTTAAACCCCCCAATAGTAGAATTAGTCGGACTCATCTCAAAGTGGGTATTGTGAATGATCTGATATGAGACCCTTCTAAAGTTTACGAAGCTCCCTGGGTTGACAATTTAAATGATCGGGCAAGTGACAAAATAGGAGCAAAATTAACCTGTGTTTGGCCCGCAAAAAAATGCAAGATATATCTGCTCTAGGTAGCGATCTCATCAATAAGAGTCCCACAAATAAGTAAATAGTTGAAAATAGAACATAATCATAGTTTGACAAATCACTTTGATATTGTTTGGAATGCCAAGCAATAGAAAAATATGTAATTGTATTTGATTTGATGCCTTAGTACACCAAATTCTAATGAATATAAATATACATTAAATGATGTGAATGAAAGGACACGTTGGTCCTTAAATGAATTAGTGAAGTAAAATATAATGTGTTAGGAACAGGATCCTAACATCCTTTTTATATTCCCACCAATGATTTCATCTATATCACTCTCTTTTCTATTTTTCATGCTAATTATAATTTTTTTGATCTAGAGATTTATACTACCTTGAAGAACTTTTGTTGAAGATTATTTACAAGGAATAAAATTAACCTCTTCCACCTTATCTAGTTTTAAAGTTTACTTTGTATCTTCCTTTGCAACTTTAATTTCTTCTAAATTTGAACTTGCATGTTGCACTTACTCATCTTGTGCATCCTTAGTTTCTTCACATGCTTGCTTTATTGGACTATATAGTCTTCTCCATATGATTATATGGAGTAGTTTTTTGTCATTTTTTAGGATTGAAAAGTCATTATCTAAGCCATTTTCTACTACAAAAATATTCCTTTTCTTAAAATTTATGTTTAGCTTAATGTTAGCAGTATTACATTATTTGGTACCTTGACTACCATTGTAAATATTTAGATTAGGATGTTATTTTATTATTTAGTATATGTCAAGTTATGAAGAGTGTTTATGTGTCATGTAATCAAGTGTGAGTTATGAGTAAAAGGTGTCATGTGTGCAAGTGTGAGTTATGAGTGAAAGGTGTCATGTGTGATGTGTCAAGATTAGAATTAGGAAGTTATGTAATCATGAGAGACTTTGTCATTATGTAAGAAAGACATATGAAAGGTTGCATCTCCTAGGAGTTTGAGGAGAGAAAAATTCAAGAGTATTGAAGAGTCTTATGTAAGGTTATATATTGATGACAAAGTTCTATGCAATGTAATGAATAAGAGTATGATTTTGTATGAAATATTTTCATTATCAGTAAAGTTTTATTTTGTGCAATATTTGTGTTATTGAGATTGAATGATATTATATATGATTATACAATATTGGTAAATATAGACCTATGATATTTGGTCCCATTTGCTAATAATGGTATCAAAGCCACTTTAGTAAGCCTTGTCCAGGGTAGATAGAAAGAGGAAGATATTGTAGGATATTGAAGAGCTATTGAAGAATAGCCAACACTAAAATCTGGTGTGAATTTGGGGGAGTCAAAAGAAGAATATTGGAGGAGGAAGAAGAAGATTAGAGAAGTAAAAAGAATATTAGAGAATATTGGAGAAGGGATAATAATGTAGAGATAATATGAGGAGCTACTAGAGTTGGGAAGTTGAAAGCATGAGCTTAGAAACAACAAACTGGTGAATGTATGAAGGAGAAATTTAGAAGAAAACATGAGGATTTACTAGAGTTTGGAAGCAGCTGATTGGAGGATATTTGGAAGGAGTAAGAAGCCACGACCTAAGCAACTGAATGAACAAAGAGTTTGGAGGATCAGCAGGATGAATATTCATGGAGGAACTATTGGAACCATTTCTTGCATCCATAGGATTTGATTGTCACACTACAAGAAATTGTTTGAAACCAACAAGCTATTACAGGATCTGGTCAACCTGCCTCTTTATTTTGATTAACAAGATATTGCTAACAGAAATGTATAGAATGGGAAAGGAAAACCCAACGATAAACTTATGATTTTACAAGTGTTACATGCTTCAGATTTAGTTATATATTATCTATATAAAATTGACCAAGCAAAGACAACTTAATTTTTATGCCTTATGAAGACCGATGTCTATCCAATTGGGTGTTATAGCAATTTAACAACATTTATCACATGAACAGAAAGAATAGGAAAAATAGGAAAAATAAGAATCGGTGCCATTAAACTCATTCGAATATTGTAATCAGTCTAAGGGTTAACCGAGGAAAGAAACACTCATAACATGTTTGAATATTGTAACCTATTATGAGGAAACACACAGAACTATAGACAAGAAATAATAAAACTAAAATCCAGAATTGTATTATTTTCTTCAATAAAGATTACATGTAGAGTTGGCAGAATGCCATTAAAATCTATTTTCACAGCTTAATACAATGCTAAAGCCTTGTTCAAATGATGTAACAAGACTTTGTCAATATTCCTTCTAAAATTTTAGCAAGGAGAATCTCTGGACTTCAGACTTAGAAAAACTGGAAATATTCTTAGCTCTCCGAACACAGCAATATCAAAACTTGCACAGCAAAGGGAAGAATGAGGGATGACAAAGAAAAATAGACATAAGGGGAATACAACAGCACAACTCAAATGGGCACTCAAGTATACCTCTTAGAAAAAATTGTTATCTCTAATGCTTGATGCAGGTTATGGCCCTAGATGCTTCCTTTTATAGCCTCTAGTTCTTGAATCTGTTAATTTTGGCCTAATCCTAGCCTTACACTTGTCACCATCTGATTTTATCCTCAAAACTGCTATAGTTGGCTCCCATCATCTCTTTTCTTTATACTATACACTCTTCTTTGACACTTTTTGTTCTAATCGATGATATCGGTGCCTTAGGGGCTTTCACCTTTTGTTCTCCCCTCTTCAAATCTTCCTTTTTCTGTTTCCTCCTGTCCTTTTGATTGACTCTCTGTTTTGGATGTTTCTTCTTCCTGAATACCTATTTCTTTGTATCTAGGGTGTGAGCTCATTTCTAGATATAGGCTGCATATTTGAATCTCTTTTCCCTTTATGATTTGATGCAACTATCTGATATTATTTCCAATCATCTTCCAAGCTTCAATGTTGAAAGTTACAGTAAATCTTAACATGTTCATTTTATGCAAAATTCTATTTTGCTATATGCTAATATAGTTTTTTCTTTTTTTATATTGGGTGATCAATATTTACTTAGAAAGTATTTTGTCTGGTCATTTCAAGCTCATCATCAGGCTCACAATCAAAGTCATCTATTTTTTCTTTTAGGATATCTTCCACACTGGCAGCTTCTAAGAATTTCTCCAATGATAACCCTATATCTGCTAATTTCTCTATTATGTCATCCAATAGACTAAACATTTTTGCAACATTATTGTGCCATCTCTCCATGTTTGATGTGAACATAGTTGTTTTCATGAATTCAATGTGACATTTGACCTCAGTCCCATCATTTAACAATACCTCATGGTTTTGCATCTCTTCAAAATATTATGATATTAAATTTAGAGTAGGGCTAATGATCTCGAGGTCTTCTTCCTTTTGGCATATCAAGCTTTCCATTTCTTGAGTGGTAACTCAAATTACCTTAATATGTCTGAACATCTCAGTGATTCCATTGATCTTGTCTCGAATTTTAAGAGACATCTCCTTTTTTACAGTATTAAAATAATAATTATAATTGAGTATTTTCACCACCTAGGGGGGCTGAGTTACTGGGGTGTTCTTTTGTGATGACTATTCTCTAAGTTCATTTATCAAATCTTGCAAATCTGCTTTTTCTTTATCACTTGTCTACAGTTGGCTTCTTAATTCTATGTTGCTCTAATGCAGCTGGTCCAAAGTTTGTGCTTGTACTGCTTTGGCTACCCTGACCATATCACCTTCTTTTCCATGAACTGAAAGTCCTCCGGTTCTCTCATTGACTTTGAGAACCATAGGTTCCTGTAGGGTAGGTAAGTGCACCTTTGCCATATCTGATATGGGAGTTTCTATTTCCACTCTAACTACAGAATCATCTCCCTTGCTTCCCATTCCTGCTACCATTTGTAGCTCATGTTCTTGGGCATCACTAAAAATTATTTTTTCTTCAAATATTTCCAACACAACATTCATGGAGGGTAGTGATAGCCTAGGTCTCTTTGCTTCTACAGTAGATACAACTATTTACTTCTTGACCTCAAGATCTTTGAAGATGCCTCCAAATCCCCCTTCTCTTCTCATATTCATCTGTATTACTAATGGAATTTGTATTTCTTGATATTTTACTTGTTAGTCTTACAATGGCACTGAGAGGGGGGGTGAATCAGTGTAGTTCTTTAAACTTAAATTCATAGCTCTTAAAACTGAAATAATGAAACCTTAAAACCAGATAAAGCAAGTATCACAAGAGAACATCACACAACACAAGATTTAACGAGGTTCACCAATTTGGCTACTCCTCAAGAATGACCGCTTGGACTACCATCCAAATCTAGCCTTTGCAAAGCTCCAACTTTACAATCAATTTACCAACACCCATTGGAAGGAGTACCAACCCCTTATTTATCTGCACCAACAGAAAGGAGCACCAACCCCTGATTTACCAGCACCTACTGGAAGGAGCACCAACCCTTGATGCCAAGCTGCAACCTGGACTTCAATTTTGAATCTAGAAGTTTAACAAAAAAATACCTTCACTTTTACAAGACCCTGACTGGTCTATTGCTTACCCAATCTCTCTCACTATTTATGAAATAGACACATCTTCTACGATCTACAACCGCACTTCACCTTTTGCACTCTCTGCGCCTTCTGCTCTCTCTGCACAATCACAACCGCACTTGGTCGAACTTCAACCTTTTCACTCTCTGCGCACTTTGCTCTCTCTACACACTCACAGACGCACTTAGGACAATTCGACATGACTCTTCACTCACTTTGCACACTTCGCCATCATCTCGCCGCTTCTGCGCTTTCTGCGCTCTTACGACCGCATTTCACACTTCGACACGCATTCAACGACATATCCAACACTCATCAAAATTCTCCAAACAGCCCTCCTTTTATAACAAAATTCTTATGATGAAAACCCTAATCTTAGTCGACTGTAAACCCTAATCTTAGTCGGCTTTCATGACACTGTAAACCCTAATTTTAGTCAGTTGTCATCAGTTTCGTCGACTTCAACTCAACCATGAAAATACATGTCATGATATCATGACACTTTCGCTTTCTCTCTCTTTCTCCTTGCTTTGGCCCTCGAAAATACAACATGTCACGATATCGCGACACTTTTTTTCTCTCTCTTTCTCTTTGCATCGGACCACAAAAATGCTACATGTCACGATATCGTGACACTTTTTCTCCTTACGCTTTCTCTTTGCTTTGGCCTCCGAAAATACAACATGTCGCGATATCGCGACACTTTTTCCTCCTTGCTTCTTTTCTTGGCTTGTACCCGCGAAAACACAACATGTCGCGATATCGCGACACTTTCACCTCCGTACTCTTCCTCTTTACTTTTGTCATGATATCGTGACACTTCTGCCTTCTTACTTTCTCTCTCCTCCTTTAGTCGCGAAAATGCGACATGTCGCGATATCGTGACACTTTTTCTCCTTTGCTCTTTCTCTTGCCTTCGGGTCGTGAAAACGTGACATGTCATGATATCGTGACACTTTTCTCTCGAACTCTCTTTCTTGCAATATGTCATGAAATCATGACACTTTTTCTTCCGTACAATCTCTCTTGCAATATGTCTCGAAATCGTGACACTTTTTCTTTGGACTCTCTCTCTTGCAATATGTCACGAAATCATGACACTTTTTCTTCCGTACAATCTCTCTTGCAATATGTTGCACACTTTTCTACTTGCCTTTTTCTTTCAACATGTCGTGAAATCGTGACACTTTTCTTTCTTTCTTTTTGTCATGAAAATCAGTGACACTTTTTCTACTTGCCTTTTTCTCTTCCAACATGTCGTGAAATCGTGACACTTTTTCTACTTGCCTTTTTCTCTTCCAACATGTCGTGAAATCGTGACACTTTTTCTACTTGCCTTTTTCTCTTCCAACATGTCGCGAAATCGTGACACTTTTTCTACTTGCCTTTTTCTCTTCGAACATGTCACGAAATCGTGATAGTTTTTCTCCTTGCGCTTTCTCTTCGAACATGTCATGAAATCATGACAGTTTTTCTTGCTTGCGCTTTCTCTTCGAACATGTCATGAAATCATGACAGTTTTTCCTGCTTGCGCTTTCTCTTCGAACATGTCATGAAATCGTGATAGTTTTCTTGCTTGCGCTTTCTCTTCGAACATGTCACGAAATCGTGATAGTTTTTCTTTCTTCTCAACATGTCGCGATATCGCGATAGTTTTTCTTTCTTGCTCAACATGTCGCGATATCGTGATAGTTTTTCTTTCTTGCTCAACATGTCGCGATATCACGACACTTTTCTTCCTTGTGATTTTCTTTGATTTTTTGCATATGGGCCACTTCGGTCTTCTTGGAAAATCACTGTACATACTCTGAATAACCTCTGAACTCCTGTCCACTGCATCAACCGATCTATCTGACTGTGTTGACAACAATGACAATACTTTTGTTGCACCTTGCTCAACAATCTCCCCCTTTGGAATTGTTGGCAACACATGTGCAATTTCCTGTAACTCTTCTCCCCCTTTGACAATAATACCAAAGGGCTACTGCAGACTCCCCCTGAGTCCATGCACAACATTCTCAGGCAAAATTTATTACACTTAGCAAAAATCATGAACATGAGCAAAAAGATAATCAAATACTTAAATGCTCCCCCTGAGAATGTGATCCCTATAGCTAGTCAATTCTTGGGAAGTGTGACCACTCCCAATTTATTGCGAAGGTACTCAAAAAGCTTCCTTGGGCAATGGTTTTGTGAAGATATCTACTACTTGCTCTGTAGTTGGAACAAAATCCAACTTAACCTCACCTTTCGCAACTTTCTCCTTCAAAAAATGATACCTGCATACAACATGTTGTCGTTGCAATATATTCTGCCTCTGCTGTCGATAAGGAAACTGACTCTTGTTTCTTACTGTGCCATGCGACCAACCTGTCTCCAAGATAGAATGCACCTCCACTGGTACTCTTTCTGTCATCGACACTTCCTACCCAATCTGCATCTGAATACGAAATAAGGGTGAAGTCTTTACCTTTTGGATACCATAACCCATACTCCATAGTACTCTTGAGGTACCGAAGAATCCTCTTCACTGTTGTCACATGAGTCTCCTTGGGATTAGCCTAAAATCGTGCTACCATGCATACTGCCTACAAAATATCTGGTCTGGTAGCTGTCAGGTATAGTAAGCTCCCAATCATAGATCTGTACATGGTTTGATCAACAGGTGGAGATTTGTCATCCTTGCTCAACTTGCAACCAATCATTGACATTTCAAATTCTTTTTGCATCTTATTTGCTAAATCTTTACACGACTCATCTTTGCTGCTGCCAAATATGATATCATCTTTCTTAAACCCTTGTTGAGTGAGATAGTTGTCTAGCTTTGCATACCATGCTCGGGGTGCCTGTTTCAAGCCATATATCTTCAACTTACAAACTAAGTTGGGATCATCACCAAGCTGGAAACCATCTGGCTGCTCAATATAAACCTCTTCTTCAAGCTTCCCATTCAAAAATGTTGATTTCACATCTATCAAAAAATTGTCAAGTGACTCACACTTGTACCAGCTTTTGTCCAACACTGTACCGACACTGCAATTTTACTGCCAACTCTGTGCAAGCATCAAACACTGTACCACAACACCAACCAAATCCCTTTTTACATTTTCAACTTGGTCTATGTTTTCTACAGTCACCGCTGGTCACACCTTACTTTCAACTGTTCGAATCAGGAGACAACATTTTGTCAAACACTTCACGGCCAACTATAGTGCACCTTACTCAAACTCATACTTTCGGACCTCGGATAGGTATGATTCACAAAGCAAAGTCGCTCATCTTGATGAGCTAAACATGAATCAATAATCAGACTTCAATATTTTTCACCACAGCATCATAATAGATCTAACAATCTTCACGTCAATGTGTAGTTCAAATACACATTGCTTTTATCGAAACACATATATGCGGCTAGGGCAACATTCTTTCACTAACCAAATTATCTGAACTGTTATAATCCTTAACTTTGGACAGTGGCAGTAAGAACCATCAACAGTACAACAATGACATATAGCAATACTACCAATAATGACAACTCTCAATTTAATCACCACCCTTCACGACACTTCCACAAACAACTACATGAACTGAAAACACACTTCGACAACTATACGACAACTTCCCTGACTACTTGCCTTTCATCCTTAGGTAATCAAACAAATACATAGGAGCATTAAAATGAAACTTCAAGATTGCTCCCCCTGAGGATGTGCTACCTGGAGTTGCTTAGTGCAATAGCGGAGTAGTCTCCTTCAGTCCAAGGAGACACGATTTCCTTTCTTCTATCTTTCTCCAAACTTTCTTGAACTCGGGCTTGGATTTTTCAACTACATCCTTGTTTTGCACCTTTTCGTGAACTCGAACATTTCTCTTGTGTGGTTGTCTCTTGTGCATCCTTGATGAATGATTATTTTCCTTTCTTTTATGTACATGATTTATTCCCTGTCCGTGTTGCGTTCTTTGCGTCTGATGAAATCTACTGTTTTGCCTTAGATTAGATACAAAAGTGCTTGGACAAAACCTTGCTATGTGCCCATGACCATTACATTGAAAACATTGTACATAGTGTTCACTCAAAAACGTAGATGTATTTCTACCAGCATAACTCTTTGATTTATTATTCAATCCACAATAAATTGCCTTGTGACCATACTGGTTGCATCTGAAACAATAGCCATTAAAAGTATTATTATGAATAGAGTGAGAGTGATAGAACCTCTTTTGTTGTGGTTGCTTTGCTGTAGATCTCCTTTGATATTTTCTTCCTTTTGAAGATTCAGCTTCAAACTTTTCTTGCTTCGATCCTTCAACAGTGAACTTCTTCTTCTCTGTAGAGTTGGAAGATGAAGGTTGTTCAACTTCATATCCAAGACCACGCTTATCCATGGAGCTTCTTTGTTGGCTTATCATTTTATCTAGCAACTCTGTGCTCTTCTCGAATTTGAGATTTGTATTGGCCTCTTCTAGTTGTTTCTTCAATAAAACAATCTCTTCCTCTTGTTTGCAGCAACCAATCTCTTTCTCATTGATCTGTGACCCGAGAGTTTCTTCAATCCTTTTGAATTCTTCTACCTGTACTTTCAAACTGGTTATTATTTCATTTGCATCCTCAAGCTTTCTTGAGATTTCCTTATTCCTTTTTCTTTCTATCTTCAATTCATCCAGAGCTGCAATTAGTTCCTCTTTCAAATTTATTTCTGCATCAATTTCTTCTTCATCACATTCCTATTCTTTTTCTGTTTCTTCTTCGAGTGTCATGAAAAGACCTCCACCTGTTTCCCTTTTAGAATCATCCTCTAGGACTTCATTAACTCTCAGCATATATGCCTCTATGTTCTCATCGTCATTCAACTTTAATGCTTCGAACTGAGCTTGATGTGTTTGTAACTTGGCCTCCTTGATCTCATCGTCTCCTTCATGAATACTCCTCAGTTTGTCCCATATTTCTTTTGCCATTTTACAACTCATGATCTTTACCAATTCACTGTCTACTAATCCGCACCTGATAGCATTCTTTGCTTTTGAGTCATTCTCAAATAGATTCTTACCGACAGCATCGGTTGGAGGAGTGATGGGTATTGTGTATTCACTGACTACTGAATCCCAGATGTCGTATCCCAAAGCACAAAGATATGCCTGCATCCTGATTCTCTAGATCATGTAATTTGTTCCATCAAACAAAGGTGCTTTGTTTGATGAGAAGTCTTCAACCTTTTCTGGTTCAATTTTCTCTTCCACAGGAACTGAAACTGACTGAGATGCCCTTTTGGAGGAGGATCTATTCTTCTTACCCATTGCGTACTAATCCAAGATCAACCCTGACTGATTTAGCCTGAGAAGGGAACTTGGCTCTGATACCAATTGTTAGTCTTACAATGGCACTGAGAGGGGGGTGAATCAGTGTAGTTCTTTAAACTTAAATTCACAGCTCTTAAAACTGAAATAATGAAACCTTAAAACTAGATAAAGCAAGTATCACAAGAGAACATCACACAACACAAGATTTAATGAGGTTCACCAATTTGGCTACTCCTCAAGAATGACTGCTTGGACTACCATCCAAATCCAGCCTTTGCAAAGCTCCAACTTTACAATCAATTTACCAGCACCCACTGGAAGGAGTACCAACCCCTTATTTATCTACACCAACAGAAAGGAGCACCAACCCCTGATTTACCAGCACCTACTGGAAGGAGCACCAACCCCTGATGCCAAGCTACAACCTGGACTTCAATTTTGAATCTAGAAGTTTAACAAAAAAATACCTTCGCTTTTACAAGACCCTGACTGGTCTATTGCTTACCCAATCTCTCTCACTATTTACGGAATAGACACATCTTCTGTGATCTACAACCGCACTTCGCCTTTTGCACTCTCTGCCTTCTGCTCTCTCTATGCAATCACAGCCACACTTGGTCGAACTTCAACCTTTTCACTCTCTATGCACTTTTCTCTCTCTGCGCACTCACAGACGCACTTAGGACAATTCGACATGACTCTTCGCTCACTTTGTGCACTTCGCCATCATCTCAGCTTACACTTTCTGCGCTCTTACGACCGCATTTCACACTTCGACACGCATTCGATGACATATACAACACCTCAAAATTCTCCAAATAGCCCTCCTTTTATAACAAAATTCTTATGATGAAAACCCTAATCTTAGTCAGCTGTAAACCCTAATCTTAGTCGGCTTTCATGACACCTGTAAACCCTAATTTTAGTCGGCTGTCATCGGTTCATCGGCTTCAACTCAACCACAAAAATACAACATGTCACGATATCATGACACTTTCGCTTTCTCTCTCTTTCTCCTTGCTTTGGCCCTCAAAAATACATGTCGCGATATCATGACACTTTTTCTTTCTCTCTTTCTCTTTGCATCGGACCATGAAAATGCTACATGTCGTGATATCGCGACACTTTTTCTCCTTACGCTTTCTCTTTGCTTCGGCCCCCGAAAATACATGTCACGATATCGTGACACTTTTTCCTCCTTGCTTCTTTTCTTGGCTTGTACCCGCAAAAACATGTCGTGATATCGCGACACTTTCACCTCCGTACTCTTCCTCTTTACTTTTGTCGCGATATCGTGACACTTCGCCTTCTTACTTTCTCTCTCCTCCTTTAGTCATAAAAATGCGACATGTCACGATATCGTGACACTTTTTCTCCTTTGCTCTTTCTCTTGCCTTCGGTCAGAAAACGTGACATGTCGCGATATCGGACACTTTTCTCTGGACTCTCTTTCTTGCAATATGTCAGAAATCATGACACTTTTTCTTTCATACAATCTCTCTTGCAATATGTCGTGAAATCGTGACACTTTTCTTTCGGACTCTCTCTCTGCAATATGTCGGAAAATCGTGACACTTTTCTTATTTCTACTTCCTTTTCTCTTCCAATATGTCATGAAATCGTGACACTTTTCTTCTTCTCTCTTATAGTCTTCTCTTCTTTTTCTTCAAACATGTCACGAAATCGTGAAACTTTTTCTACTTGCCTTTTTCTCTTCCAACATGTCACGAAATCGTGACACTTTTTCTACTTGCCTTTTTCTCTTCCAACATGTCACGAAATCGTGACACTTTTTCTACTTGCCTTTTTCTCTTCCAACATGTCGCGAAATCGTGACAGTTTTTCCTACTTGCACTTTCTCTTCGAACATGTCACGAAATCGCGACAGTTTTTCTTGCTTGCGCTTTCTCTTCGAACATGTCACGAAATCACGACAGTTTTTCTTGCTTGCGCTTTCTCTTCGAACATGTCACGAAATCGTGACAGTTTTCTTGCTTGCGCTTTCTCTTCGAACATGTCACGAAATCGTGATAGTTTTTCTTTCTTCTCAACATGTCGCGATATCGTGACAGTTTTTCTTTCTTGCTCAACATGTCGCGATATCGCGACAGTTTTTCTTTCTTGCTCAACATGTCGCGATATCGCGACACTTTTCTTACTTGTCTTTTTCTTTGATCTTTTGCATATGGGCCACTTCGATCTTCTTGGAAAATCACTGTACATACTCTGAATAACCTCTTAACTCCTATCCACTGCATCAACCGATCTATCTGACTGTGTTGACAACAATGACAATACTTTTGCTGCACCTTGCTCAACATTATTTTCAAAGAGCTGGGAATAGCTCTGGGAGCTAACTTCATCACACTGGTTACCGTTAATATCTGGCTAGAGATGGGAACTATAGCCTATTGGGAAGAAGTCAACTCCTAAACAGGTGCAGCAACTACCTCCTTTCTTTTTGTTGCACTTAGGCTTTTAGAGACCTCCTAGGAAGTCTTGGTGTTGTCTCTAGTCTGAGGGGGGAATCATTAGGGGCTTTGACTTATTGTTCTACGATATCTGAAGGTCTCACAGTAACTTCCATCTGATTAATTCCCTGATCTTCTATTAATTCTAATAAAGGGTCTTCTCTGATTGCATGGGTGGCTTCTATTAAGAGAGGGGCAACAGATTCTACTAAAACCCCTCTAAGTAAAACCAATTCTGGCAGGTACTCGTAGGCTTTCTATATTTAAGAAATGCCCCTTTTTTCAAAGGGGTACTTATCCCATACAGTTTGTAAATCTTTTCCTTTTTCTATAGCATCTAATAACTCTTTCTCATAAGCATCACTCTGATGCTTAACCTAGGCTTATTCATGATTTTTCATTGACCTCTCATACTTCTTATTTGGATCATAAGGTCTCCAAGTTATCTCTTCAAAATCCATGAGATCTAATTCATACATTCCCTTAATTAAAGTTGGATATCCCATAAACATGTAACTTCTAAATCTGCAAGGGACACTGAGCCATGGAAATCTGTCGTGCTTCTTCACTAGTCTCATTTTAGCCTCTTCGACCACCTTTCTGCACAACTCTAGGGTAGCAAGAGATAAGGGACAATACATAGGCAACATATTTAGGGGAATCTTAGCTCCATATAGCCAAATGTATGTGAACCCCTTAGAGAAGAAATAATCACCTATATCATTTTCTTTTATGAAGGCCCTTACCCTAGGCCCCAGTCTCTTAGGGAGAAATCCAGTCAAAATCTAGTAAATTTCAACCATGAAAATGTCACAAAACCAACCCATGTGAGTACGACCTTCGTGTATCCTCCAGAAACTAGTCTGGACGTAAAGACTCTCAACTTCCCTGACCCTCTTTCGGCTTTCCTCTCCTAATTGCCCTGCTAGGAGGTATATGAGGATGGAGTAATTAGAAAACATAGGCATCTCCTATCTTTTTTTCAAAATAGCTTCCTTTAAGTCTGACATTTGTGAGTTCATTTCATCACTCAACTCTTGCTCCCAGGTGTAAACTGGGGTGACTATTTCCCGGTTACATTGTGCTACTAAATGTAACACTTTCCTACCCACTACACTAAGGTCTTGTACTCCTAGAACAATGTTAGCCATATCACAGAAGTCTCGGACCCATGGTTTGAAAGCAATTTTTTTGATGGGAAATTTATCGACTATTTTCTCATGCTCTTCAAAAAATGATTTAAAAATATCTAACTTAGTTAACATTTGAGATTGTCTTTCAATTACTTGTTTTACCAGTCGAGTATTTGCGAGTGCCAATTTGAAAACTTGCTCGATATGTCTAACTACTATACTAAACACTGGTTTGTCTTTATTATCTTAAAATGTCCTATTTTTCTCGTTGTACGCCACAACTAACCAGGCTAACAAGTCAGAGGAATAGTATACCTTCATACATATCAACTTCCCCAAAAAATTGGTCCACCTATTAGTCCTTGGAAAACCCTTATGTTGTAGTCTCCTAGCTTTGTGAAATAGGTCTTCCAGCAACCAAGGGGCTCTTTCGGTTTTCATTGTATGAGCAAAACTTTGGATACAAGTATTTTCCATATCGTACTGTTGTGTGGGAGTGAGCTTTTTATTGGGCCTACTTTTTTGGGTGAAATCATACATCGTACTCCCGAGCACAGCTGGTCCGAGGAGCTTAGAATAAGGCAACTGGTATATGATGAACTTCACTACTTCCTATGTATCTTTGGGCATGAAATCATTTCCCTCAGCCTCCATATTACTCTTGGTAATTGTTTTAACTTACTGAAACGAAGCTCTCAAATCTTTACTCACTTTTTGTTCTTTCGAACCAGTCCTTTGCTCAAGATTACCAGGGTGGTAAGATTTTTTGATATGGTGATTTTAAATACTTAATGGTGAAGTGGGTTCACTTTCCTCGCATAAATTGTCATTAATATCATGTAACCAACTACCTTTTCAAATTTTCCAATAGATATTTGTCGAAGCATCACTTTCTAATGTCGGATAGTTAAGGTAGGTGGCTTTCCTCATTCTACACGTCCATAGGGACTTTGATCTATGTACTTGCAATCATTCATAGTTTCCCTATTGGTCACCAAACTAGACGTCCTTCCGACATGGAAATACAAATGTGGTGGTGGTGGATTTTCATGAGAAAAGGTTCTACCTCCTTGGTTTTGGAAGAGATTCAGCTTCGAGAATAGTTACACCGTTAACCTAGTAGTGATCATTTTGGGGATCTATCATCAGATTTGGGTTATCGAAGCATGTGCTCATTGGACACATCAACTCATGATGACCATTGGATGGGATTCACTTTGCATACCTATGTTTGATACCTCCTAACTTGCAAGAATGTTAGCTCTATAATATGGAAGGTATATATCAATGGTGATTATGCACATTATAGAGGATATTCTAACTTCAAATTGGTTAGTCAATTCATGTTTTGGTAATAATCATTGTATTAGGTTTTTTACCTTTTGTTAAATACTTATTATTGAAGGGAAATCGAAGAATTACTAACCTTTGGTTAAAACACAACCCTTTATAACTATATTACCTTGCTAATGGTCTACTGTTCGATCAACCATGTGATTCTATGCATTCATCTGATCATCCAAAACTCTAGGTAAATTGGTCATGCATGACCATTGGATCTGGTGGATCTATGCTTTTTTTATTTGACTTTATTTCCCTTTGATGGTCATAAGTAAGCACAGTTGTCAAATTTACTCGAGGATAAGCATGATCATCCAATCTTTGTCAAACCCTTCTTAATCGATTACTATTCATACATAGTTCACATTTTAAATCCAATCACTACCATTGGATCCTACTAGGAAAGAGCGCGGCCATCTAATTAAGATATGATTGTACCCTTCTTAATAGATGATTGCTCTGATAAAACATTATCGTTGGATCTTTACTTGAATCAAGCATGGCCATTGGATTGCCCTACGTTGTGCGCTCTTATATTTTATAGGGCTTTGATTAAATCATGGTTGTTATATTTCGATAGGCCAAGCGATGCTGTTAGATTGGGATGTAGTCGTATTCTTTTTATCGGGTGTTTGCTCTGATAAAGCGCTACCATTGGATCTTTCATGATTGTGTGTGACCGTCAGATCCCATTTTTTCTTTATTCAACTCGTGAACCTTTAATGGCTTCATGAAATCACAATCGTTGGATCTAGGCGGGATCAAGCATGTCCATTGATTTCATTAGCTTTGATTTGTCCTTTGAACGAAGCATCGTCGTTGGATATTTCTAGATTGCATGTGACCATCGATTATTATTTTAATGAGCCTTCTTTTAATCTTTGAGCAACTCTTTTGGAGCACGACCGTTAGATCAACCAGGCTTAAGCGCAACCATCAGATCGATTTGAAACGCTTTGAGCAGGAATTGTTTTAATGGTCGATCATCTTGAAATGCGTATTATCATTGGATTACCTTTAGAGATGGTGCGTCTATTGATATTCCTCAGACCTGCACATTCTTTAAACAAAAGCATGAGTAATATTTTTAAGTGAACCTTGGTGGTTTATGGTAAACATGCATCTATTCGATTTCTCTTCGATGAAGCGTTGCCCTTAGATCTCCTGTAATCTGCAAGCTTGATAACCGAAAGGGGTGCATCATTTTATTTTTATGGTCTTTTATTAAGCTAAAATTGGGTAATTAGCTAACGTGTTAGACCCTCGCTAATCTTATTTAATAGTTTTAATTAATATTTTGGCCTTTAGCCCTTTTAATGAACCTTTTATGAGAGCATGACCATTCGATTAGATCGTAATCAAGTGTTGCCATCAGATTTACCCGATTAGCTCAATGTTTAATTTTAGGGGGCACATACCCTCAAGGTTTTAATTAATTTTTTATTGAATCTTAGGTTTTACCTCCTTTGACCACGGTATTTTAAAAAAAATGACTTATCAAAGCGAGCGCATCCGTTGGATTTTACTTTGATGAAGTGTTGCCCTTAGATCTACTCAAGGTGCTCGATACTTAACACAAGGGGGTGTATACCCTCAAGGTTTTAATTAAGACCTTTATTCAAACCTTAGATTTTTGGACTTTAGACTATGGGGTTCTCTGATTAGACCTCGAATTATCTCTTTTTAATACTTTTTAGGACTTAGGGATTTATTCATTAGGCTCAAGTCCGATTATTATGATTAATATATTTGAAAAGAAGGCTTCACATTAAATTCATGGATTATAAACCTAACCATCAAAAACCTAGTTATTTTAGAGATTTTCCCTTTGCAAGAGGTGTTTATAAGATAAAACAACAGTCATAAAATCAAACCAAATACGGCTAAGATTAATCTCATATTTCAAACATATGGGATTCAAAAATAAAAATGCAATAGAGGCTAGCATATTTTGTTAATTTTATTGAAACCTAAAATTTAAAATTGGGGTTTCAGATGTTGAGTCAATTTTAGCTCCAACATAGGCTCTAACTGGGATAACGTGCTGAAAATGTGAGGTACTTGAGAATTACAGAATCTCCTAGTTTTATTTCAATCTTATATAAAAATTCAAATCATCAAGATTGATAAGTAAAGCTTAAAAGTAATGCATAACAACTTTTTAGATTGAAAAACTATAACAACGGCATATATTCAAAGTAATAGAGCATTAAAAACTGTTATTCCTTTTATTCAATATGGAAACTAGGGTTATAACATTAGAAACATATGAGTTTCTTAGATATATTGTTATGTTTGTTTTAGCTAAGTCATAGGATATGATTATACATTTTTGTCAAAATTATTTGTTCCATCATGCTTTGGTCCATGTGTGTGTTTATGCATTCATTTTGATTTCTAAGTCTTCTGGAACTTTGCCATAATTGAGAAAAATAGTTAATCCTAATGCATGATTTTACTCTTAAATATTTTCATCATTCTGCAAGGCTCCATTGCCAATCAAGCGTCTATAGCCTCAATGGAGTTGCTTCTAATCTCATCTAGTTTTACTCTACTGCCAGTAAAGAATCTATAGCCCCGGTAGAGGTTTTCCAAGATATCTCAGGCAGTGACTCAATTTACTTTATTTTTTTTTTATTTCTTGTTTGAGAAGTATTTGGATATAAGCAAATTGTGCAATGAGTATGCCTGAGTTTAGGATTAGTTTCTGGATAAAAAGGATGAGTGTAATTATTTTAGCTCAACCACATTCTCAAAGATAACTCTATTCCTTGGACCTTGAAGTCACCTTAAGTATCATTTGTAATGTGAGGCTTTAACATGGTGTTTCAATCAACTTTGATTTCATTTTATTTTATCTCTTATCATATGACCCATGCATAAACATTCATATTTGAAAAATTGTAAACCTCATCAAAGTCTAAAATAAATTTCCATTCTTTTTACTGTTATTGGAGGAACCAATAGTAATGTATACTCATCAAACTAAGAATACCATGTGAAACAACAAACTCAAAACTATACTAACAATGAAAGAAAAGATTATCTAGTAAAAAAAATAACAACAAAATACATCACTCTATTTTTGGGGATTTTGTATTTTTTTTTTTTTTCACCTTCAACAGGGATTGTACATCTTGAGGTGTTGGCCATTAATAGGGATATCCATTAGTTCTCCCTGTAAATTTTACAACTTGTAAGTATTTTGACCTATAACATGGGCTATCTGGTATGGACCAATCCATTTAGGTTCAAGTTTACCCTTCTCACCATTCTTATCAGTTTTAGGATCCCAATAGAGGACTATATCTCCTTGAAATAAATGAGTACCCTTGGATTTATTATTAAACAATTTCATAGTTTTTTGGGTTTGTTCCATCATTCTATTAGGGATTTCTCTTCTTTGCTCTTCTAACAAGACAATTTTGTCTAGCCTTCTTTGTAAAGGGTTGGGATCTTCATGATCTTACAACAAGAGGGAAAGTACCATTTTTTCTATTCTTGAGGGTAATAAGGCTTTCTCTCCATATACCATTTCATAGGGAGTCATATCTGTGTTTATTTTGATAGATAACCTATAGGGTGTCTTGTCTGTTTTTTTTTTCCCAAGTGAGATGGTGCAATGATCTCCCAACAAGTTTTTTTCTTAGGACTATCCAAACTATCAAACTCATTTCGACCATATCTCACTCATCCAGAATCGGATTGAGCTAAAAGTTTGGGGGTAGATGCCTGAAAAACCCTAGAACATCTCCACCAATTTTCATATCATTTGAAGCAACACAAATCCTAGAACATCCCTATGTGTTAACAAGATATTTGGCAAGTGGCTATGTGAGGGTTTCATCTAGGTTGAGTGCAAGCAGCTCTAGAGGTTGGTTTTTAGGGCGTTTGGGCCCTAGAGGCCAATATTTTTGTGGTTTATCCTTAATATTTTAGCAGGAAATGTTGTAGGGGATCCAATATGGGTTAGAAATTTATCTTTCAACAGATCATATTGTAAACTTGAGTGACAACATCTTCCAATTTTTTGCACAAAAGAAAAGTGAAAACCATACCTTTCCACGGTGTCTAGGGCAAGGATTAAAGAGATCACAAAACAAGTTTCAAGCAGTTGATCAAAAAATGGCTCATATTTCAAATGAATCTGGTGCTAAGGTGCACCCACAAAATAATTCTACTGTGAAAACCCTTTTCAAGGGTAAGAATTTCAAAGACTCAACCCCAAAAATGAATTTTAGGGATGCCCTCCGTGGTGGACAACCTCAGCCCAATGCTAATATCAATCTTAGGGCTTCCCATAAACCTCTAAGAATGCCTAAGATTGATCCTAGGAAAACGAACTCAGGATGTCTTAAAGGAACTGATGGAAATCCTATTGTTAAGCTTGATATGGGTAACATTCAGATTGGCATTGAAGATTTGGAAAAAAAAGGACTAATTTGTCGGTTCATGGGTTTTCGTCTGAGTCTATCTGCTTTCAAAGTCTCGACTGTAAAAAGTTGGAAAATTAAAGGTGAGTTACAAATCTCTATTTATTCAAATGGTTATTTTCTTATTTTATTTGCTAATAATGAAGATAGAGAGAAAACTTTTCAAGGGGGTCCTTGGTTTTTTGGAAGGGCAAGGCTTTTCATGAAGCCCTGGCATACTAAATTTAAATCCGAAGAAGAGATACCTTCTATAGCTCCCGTGTGGGTTAGACTCTTTGGCCTCCCTATTGAATTTTGGAATCCTACTATTTTTTCTTCAATTGGAAACTCTTTAGGAACTTTTATGATATCTGTTGATTGTACTCAAAATTTTGAACATATTATTTATGCTCGAATTTGTGTTTTAATGGATTTTGACAAACCCCTACCTAAAAATATCACATTACAATTTGGGGAAGACACTTGGGAGCAAGTAGTGGACTATGAGAACATTCCTTTTCATTTTAGAATTTACCATGAATATTGGGAATGAAAGGAACAGCCAAATTTTTAATCAAGATAGGAAGGATATTCACTATATTTGGCAAAAGACCATAGCCAACTTAGTTGAATCAATCCATCAACTCCTTAATCACCCCCAAAACTCCCACAAAGATGGGATCAAGTGATGCAAAGATTGAAGATTAAATCTTTTAAGGGCAACCAACTTAAAGGGAATGTGACTATTAGTAAGATGGATAGGACAAGAAATTGACAACCTCCTCCTAAGGATTTTGGAAAAGTCAATACTGATGGATCCTCTAGAGGGAACCCTGGAAAAGCCAGTGTGGGAGGAATTGGTAGACTTTCAAATGGCTCCCTAGTTTTTACTTTTGTTGAGAATTTGGGTATTCTTTCCAATAACCTTGTTGAGGGGTATGGTATCCTCAGAGGCCCTCAAGAGGCTACTAAGGTTGGATAGGAAAAGGTGTTAGTTGAGTCTGAGTCTCAACTTATGATTAATCTCTTGAAGACTCCTTATAAGAATCATAAGGTGGATTGGAGAATAAAAAGAATTACTGAGAAGATTCAATTAATCTAGATTGGATTTTTGAAAGTTGATTACAATCATGTGGTTAGAGATCAAAACAAGAGTGATGATGCTTTAGCTAATTGGACTTTGGACAAAGGTGATCTTACTTGTTCTGGCCACCCTCCTAGATGGTGGGCTTCTCAAATTAGGAAAGCTCTTCTTTCTATCATTTCTTTGGATGGCTCCAGTTCTGAAGGTACCTAGTTTCTTCTTGTTTTTTTTTTTTTTTTGCTTCTCTTTGGTTCATTCAATTTTTTTTAGTTCCCTAGCTCATTCTATTCTTTATTTTGTTTCCTCTATTGATTCTTGCCTTAATAGTCTTCTGGTCTAGATAGGTCATTGTTATGTTCATTTTTTTTTCTTTTTTCTTTTTTCTTTTTTCTTTTTTGTTTTTTTTTTTAGTTTTTTAAGGTGGGTGGGTTCTTTTGTTTTGTTTTTTTTTGTGTTCTTTGTGTTGTTTTTTGTTGTTCTTGTGTTTTTGTTGTTTTGTTTTTTTTTTATTATTATGTTTTTTTTTATTGTTCTTGTGTTTTTTTCGTTCTTGTATTTTGGTTTCTCTTTGTTTGTGTTAATTCGTGTTTTTATGTGTGAGTGTTTTCTATGTTTTTTGTTTTTTTTTGTTGTCTATTGTTGGTTGTTTTTTATTTTTATTTTATTTTTTAGGTCTTGGTTGTGTTTATTTTTCATGTTTTTTTGGGTTATGTCTTTGTAGTGTTCTGTTGTTTTTGTCTTGTTTGTGTTTTGTTATGTGGTTCTTGTGTTTTTCTATGTGGCTCGTGTTGTGGTTTCTTTTATCTTATTGTGTGTGTTTGGTTGTGCTTTTGTTTTTAACACACTCAAGGAGCATATTTTTTATTTTATTTTATTATTTTTGTTGTTATTTACTTATTTTTAAATTAGTTTTGTGTGTTTGTTTGCTCCTTAAGTATGTCAAAGGTGGTAGGCCAGGTCCGAATCCTGGGTATTTTTGGTGGAATGGATACCCCTGCCTCCTTGGGTCTTACCCGAAAGTGGCATCCCTTTTGGGATGTTTTCCACACAAAAAAAAAAAGAGCAAATTTTAGTTCATTGTCCCATCCCCTTTTGTTCTTACCCAATGATATTTTTATTCTAGTTATTACATTTTTATTTGATGACTCAACAAGACCATTCCCTTGGGGGTAATAATTAGCAGAATGGGATAGTTCAATTCCATATTCAGCACAAAACTCTACCATTTCATATGAAACAAAATACTGTGCATTATCTGTTACCAGTTTTTGAGGAACTCCAAACCTGGTTAGAATGTTTTCTTCCAAGAATTTGATGATGGTGGTAGTTGTGGAGGTTCTTAGAGGAGCAACCTCTACCCACTTTGTGAAGTAATCCATTGTAGTTATGATCCACTTGTGCTGGCCTAATGAATTAGGCTTGATCTCTCCAATTAGGTCAATGCCCCATTGGGTGAATGGTGCTTCAATGATTACTGGTTTGAGGGGCATGGCTGCTAGTTGCTTCTTTCCTACAAAAACCTGGTAGTTATGATAGTTCCTAACATATTTATATACATCTTTAAAAATGGAAGGCCAATAATATCCTGCTCTCATTATTTTATTAGTTGTGGCTTTTGGAGCAAAATGTCCTCCACAGAAACCATCATGAAATTCATTAATTATTTTTGGGACTTCATTTTCATATAAACAGACTAATAACACTCCATCAGGGTGCTTCCAATAAAGCACACCATCTTGCACATGATATTTCTGAGCTTGAAGTTTTATTGACCTCATTCTATTTGTTGATATATCTCTGGGAAAAGATAGAGTTTGTAAATATGCGAGGATTTCATCATACCATTTACATTCTTGATTATTGATTCTCCTGTCATCATGCATTTCATCTATTGTAATGACATTATTAGAGTCTTCTCCTTTATATGCTAGGTATTTGGCTAAGCCCTGTCCTTTTACAGTTTTGACTATTTTGAATTCAACATCATATTGCAAAAGTTTCACCATCCATCTTGTTGGCCTTCCTAATGGCTCAGATTGGGTAAAAATATATTTTATTGTTATGAAAGGGATGCAACAGTAAACTTTGTTTGAGCCGAATATACCTTTGAAATGTTCTAAAGATTGAACAACTGCATAAGCATGCTTTTCCAGTAGGGTATATTTAAGATGTGCTCCTTTCAGACCTGAACTCATGAAGGCTATTGGCCTTTCATTATTTTCATCATATTTTTGTGAAAGAACTACAACAATTGAATGTTCAGATGCATATGAATAAATGTTAAAGTCTTTAGAATAATCAGGGTAAATTTAGGGTTGGAGTAATAGAAATGGCTTCTTTTATTCTATTGAATGCTTCCATGTTTTCTACTATCCATTTTATTTCTCCAGTTTTCTTAACCATGTCATTTATGGGTTTGGTCATCTCTGCAAAGTTAGGAACGAATCTTCTGACAAAATTTATCTTGCCAAAGAATGATCTGACTCCTTTTAAATTTCTGGGAGGAGGAATTTTGGATATAGCTTCTATTCTTTTTGGATCAATACTTATTCCCTTTTCTGAAACTATATGGCCTAATAATTTCCCTTGTGTAGTCTCGAATATGCACTTCTTGGGATTTAGAGAAATTCCAAACTCTTTGCACCGAGCAAAAACTACAGCTAAATGTTCTAAGTGATCTTCTGGATTCTTAGAAAAACTGTGATATCATCCAGGTATACAACTACTATTTTGAACATTAATCCTTTGAAGGCAAAGTCCATTGCTCTCTGAAAAGTAGCACCTGCATTCATCAGGCCAAAAGGTATTCTTAAATATTCAAATGTGCCCCAAGGTGTAGTGAATGTTGTTTTATGTCTGTCTTCTGGATTAATCTGAATTTGATTGTATCCAGAAAATCCATCTAATAGGGACAATCTAGATGAACCAACTACTGCTTGCAATAGTTGTTCCATATTGGGCAATGGGTAATTATCTTTTAATGAACTCTTGTTTAAATTTTTGAAATCTACACAGAGTCTAATATCACCATTTTTCTTTTTGATTGGTACTAAATTGGATATCCAAGAAGAAAATCTTACCTTTCTGATTATTTTGGAATCCAGCAATTTTTGTACCTCCTTTTGCATTATTGGGTGCAGAGTAGGGTTGTATTTCCTTTGTTTCTATCTAAATGGCTTGGAATATTCCTTCAAGGGTATTATGTGTGTCATCACATCTATTTTGAAGGTTTTAAGGTCTTCATAAGTCCAAGAAAAATGTTCTTTATTTTTCTTTAAGAAACTGATGTATCCAACCTTTTCTTTTGTAGGTAAGGCCATATCTACCTTCACTATTTTGGGTTCTTTCATTGTACCAATGTTAATGTCTTCAGATATTACTTCTCTATGTAAAGGCTTGTAAGCTTTGTCAAAATCATCAAATAGGCTCTCTAGAGAAACCAATCCTTTGGGTATCCTATTTATTTTCAACTGGATTACTTCTACTGGCTCTCCTATTTGGTCTTTTAGCTTATCTTCATCCTTTTCATCATAGATTATATCTGCATATTGATTTTGTAGAGTCATGAAATCCTTAATGTCTACATCATCTTGAAAGACCTGTAGGTAAACTATGTTATCTAGCATAGAAGGCTTATAAACTGAAATAGTTGGGAACCTATCCATATATTCTGTAGTTATTTCTGGATGATCTAGGCTTGAGGCATTCATAGCTAAAATATCTGCAACCTGATTTTGTTCTCTTGGAATAAATGAGATATTAAAAGCTAAAAAAATTCAATTTCTTCTAATATCACATTTTTATATTGCTTTAGCCTAGGATGCTTGGTCTGATATTTACCTTTGATTTGTTGTATAATTAACTTTGCATCCCTTGTCATAGTTAAGTAATTAATGCCTAATTCTTTTGCTTTCCTCAATCCTAGCAATAAGGCTTCATATTCAGCTACATTATTCGTGCAAGGGAATTCCAATCTGTAAGGAATACCAAGGTAATTTCCTTTTATATCAGTCAAATTAACACCTACACCTACTCCAGATTGGGATTTAGCTCCATCAAAAGACATGGTCCACATTTCTTGAGTTAATACTCTATCTGATTCAGCATCTACCATTTTCATAACTTCTGGATCCATGTTCTTTGCTTCTTGTACTTCTACCAGGAATGGGTTGTGCCATATGGAGTAAACTCCCATCTCTTTTTCTTCCATAGAGTTTACTAAGTTTATCATGGTTTCATCTATTTGAATTAACTCTACAGAGTGCTTGTTAAATGGTTCCCTTCGTAAGATTATGTTTTCCTTATCTGTTATTGGGATTGTAGCATAGGACCAATCCAATTGGATTGAACCTCCCAGTTGTTCTGCCCAATGTCTATTGAGTAATAGTGAGAAGAAAGGGTCAACATCAACTACTGCAATATCCATGACTATGCCCTTTTTGGGGTGTTGGTCTAGGAAAACCAACAATCTAGTTATCACCCCTACACAAGGAATTTGTCTGTTATCCATTACAGAAATAGGGGTAGAATCTCTTGTACAGATTAATCCCATTTGATCAGCTATTAATTTGGGCATGATATTATGTGAGGCTCCACTGTCTAGCATGCAATTATGAATCACATACCTTTCTCCTTCATCTGAATTATACCTTAATGATACATAGAAGGGTCTGACAGAGGATGGTGATCTTGTATCATGTTGATTTTATCTAGCAGCATGGCAAGTTGGATCTTCTTTTTGTTCCACTAGTCCAAATGCTCTACAGACTTGTTCTCTGTATTGTTGAACTTTCATAAGCTCTCCAAATGTGATGTTAACTTTCTGTTTACTGAGTTCTGACCCAACATCAAATTCTATCTTTTTTATATCGAGTGGTCTGTTGCTTTCTTCTTTGGGAATCTCCTCTTCTAATTCTATTACTTCAGGAGTAATATTTTTGAGGGTTCTATCAGTTTTCTCTTTACTGATATTTTTATTTGTGAAAGTTTGTTTTCTTGTTTCACTTGTAGAAGCTTTCTCTATCCGGTCTGGGACAGTCCTATTTCTTAAATTCAGAGTATTGGTAGCTTCTAATTCTTCCACTTCCTTAGTAGTAGGGATTATTTTCCCTTGTTTCATTTTATCATATCTTGACTCATGTGGTTTTTGTAAGATTTTAGTACCTTCAACTACAAAAATTTGAGGATGATGATTTGAAGAATACTTATCCATATTCTCTTCAAACAACCTTTCTCTGGATTCATCTTCTAGAGACCAGCAGGTATTAATCCTTATGTCTTCTTCTGAATCATCATGTAGATCTACATTTCGTTGATCACTTAGGTGGATTCCACATGCATCAGGGTTATGAGGTGCATCACAAGTAGAGAAAAAGTAGGGGAATCCTTCTGCTATGTTGGCATATGGTATAGGGTTTGGAACATTGTTCTGATCTCTGTCAGATTCTCTATTTTTCTAGTTATTGTTTCCATTATTCCTACTCCTATTTCCTTCTTCAGGGCCATTATTGTTTCCCCAATTTCTATTGAAATTTTTCTTGAAAGGAGGGCGGTTATCAACATATGGTCATTCTGTTTGTGATGTCTCACCATTATTACCATTATTTCTCTCAATTCTTGCTAACCTATTGTTCATGGTATTGAACATCTCAACCATTTGATTAGTCAATTTCTCCATTGGATCTATTTTAGTTCTTCTTTGTATATCAAATGCTACCCTTTTGGGCTTTCTCTCAGGTAGATTGACTTCCAGAGAGTAAGGCTTCATCTTACCACTATCAAGCATGTTCCTTTCTATATCCATTGCTTTCTCCATACAACTATCAATGGTGGTGGCTTGTTCTTGCCTTAGCTCATAGTTAAACTCTCCTTGAAAAGCATTTTTATAAAAACAAATGGACTGAATATCACTAGGCCTAAGGTTGGTAGGGATTTTGTTTCTGGTCTTGGAAAATCTTCTTTTGAAATCACTGACTGCCTCATTTTCCTTTTTCTTCATAGTGGCTAACTCAGTTAATAGAGATTGTTCATTTTTTCTTTCCCCATATTTCTTTAGAAAAATAACTTCCATTTTAGTGAAATCTAGGATATCATTATCAGGAAGAGAATTGAACCATTCTCTAGCATCTTTTTCTAAAGTTTGTAAAAATAGTCTCAGGACTACATCCTCATGTTCTACCTCTAGGCTATCCATTGCATACAGGAAACTTTTGATATGATCTTCTCCAGTTACCACATTATTTCCTAAGAACTTTGGGAGGTATTTGTGGGCTTTATTAGGTAAGGCATTAAGATTTGTAGGTAAAACAAATGGTCTGTATCTATTAGTTCTCCACAAATGGACATTATTTTTATTTTGATTTTGCTGATTTTCCTGGGCCATTGTTACTGTAGGATTTAAATTTATAGCAGCAACACCTAAAGAGATATGGGTTTGAGTGGCTTGGGTATAATTTGAAGGGTTATTTATCTCTGTATTATAATCAACAGGACTATGGGATTGAGATGACTCTAATGTGTTTTCTACAATAGCATTTAAAAATTCATCTACAGTAATATCAACGAGTAGTATTTTGAATTCTATTTTTCTTCACGTACTTTTTACTACTAAAATATGATTTATTCTCATAAAAAGTACTCTTAAGAAGTGGGATTTTCTGATTATGGGTAAATACCTCTAGGTTCTCAAATTTTGGGAATAACTCCTTATCGCTTCTCCTGGTGTGCGCCAACACGTTTTGCTCCTTCTTTCTTGATTTTTGGTTTTCGGGTTCATCCAGATAGAGTCACCAACATGTTGGTGTAGAAAGAACAGACTGTGTAATCAATATTACTTGATTATTTTAACTCTTGGCCTCACAGGGGATAGCTTCTTTGAAGAAAATTCAAGAAAATCAAGAAACGTAAAAACACTCCAAAATTTAATTGAAAGCTACGGGAAAAATAAAATAAAGAATGTAAAAATCATAAAAATCAAGATGCAAGTTCTTTATTCTAATTTGGTCGCTCGTTGATTAATATATGTCATTGAAAGAAAGATTTTAATAGACAAATGTATTAATTTATAAGTCTATTCCCTAGCAACAACACAAAAATTGTTGGAACCATTTCTTGCATCCATAGGATTCGATTTTCATGCTACAAGAAATCGTTTGAAACCAATGAGCTATTACAGGCTCTGGTCAACCTGCCTCTTTATTCTGATTAACGAGATATTGCTAACAAAAATGTACATAATGGGTAAGGAAACCCTAGTGGTAAACTTATGATTTTACAAGTGTTACACGCTCTAGATTTAGTTATACATTATCTATATAAAATTGACCAAGCAAAGACAACTTAATTTTTATGCCTTATGAAGACCGGTGCCTATCCAATTGGGTTGTTATAGCAATTTAACAACATTTATCACATCAATAGAAAGAATGGGAAAAAGAAGAATCGATGCCATTAAACTCATTTGAATATCGTAATCAGTCTAAGGGTTAACCGATGAAAGAAATGCTCATAACATGTTCGAATATCATAACCTATTATGAGGAAACACACAGAACTATAGACAAGAAATAATAAAACTGAAATCCATAATTGTATTATTTTCTTCAATAAAGATTACATGCAGAGTTGGCAGAATGCCATTAAACTTTGTTTTCATAACTTAATACAATGAGAAAGCCTTGTTCAAATGATGTAACAAGACTTCGTCAATCTTCCTTCTAAAATGTTAGCAAGGAGAATCTCTAGACTTTAGGCTCAGAAAAACTAGAAATATTCTCAGCTCTCTGAACGCAACAATATCAAAACCTGCACAACAAAGGGAAGAATGAGGGATGATAGAGAAAAATAGACACAAGGGGAATACAACAACACAACTCAAATGGGCACTCAAGTATACCTCTTAGCAAAAATTGCTATCTCTAATGCTTGATGCAGATTCTGGCCCTAGATGCTTCCTTTTATAGCCTCTAGTTCTTGAATCTATTATTTTTGGCCTAATCTTGGCCTTACACTTGTCACCATCTAATTTTATCCTCAAAACTACTATAGTTGGCTCCCATCATCTCTTTTCTTTATACTGTACACTCTTCTTTGACCTTTTTTGTTTTAACCGGTGATATCAGTGCCCTAGGGGCTTCCACCTTCTGTTCTCCCCTCTTCAACTCCTCCTTTTTTGTTTCCTCCTATCCTTTTGATTGACTCTTTGTTTTGGATGTTTCTTCCTTCTAAACGCTTGTTTCTTCATCTCTAGGGGGTGAGCTCATTTCTAGCTGTAGGCTGCATATTTGAATCTCTTTTCCCTTTTTGCTTTGTTGCAACCATCTGATCTTCTTTCCAATCATCTTCCAAGCTTCAATGTTAAAAGTTACAACAAATCTTAACATGTTCATTTCCTACAAAATTCTATTTTTATGTATGCTAATATAGTTTTTGCTTTTTTCATACTCGGTGATCAATATCTCCATAGTATTTACTAAGAAAGTAGTTTGTCTAGTCATTTCAGGCTCATCATCAGGCTCACAATCAAAGTCATCTATTTTTTCTTTGAGGAGATCTTCCACACTGGCAGCTTCTAAGAATTCCTCCAATGATAACCCTATATCTACCAATTTCTCTGTTATGTCATCCAATAGACTAAACATTTCTGCAACATTATTGTGCCATCTCCCCATGTTTGATGCGAACATAGTTGCTTTCATGAATTCAATGTTACATTTGACCTCAGTCCCATCATTTAACAATACCTCCTAGTTCTACATCTCTTCAAAATATTCTGACATTAAATTAAGAGTAGGGCAAATGATCTCGAGGTCTTCTTCCTTTTGCAATATCAAGCTTTCCATTTCTTGAGTGGTAACTCGAATTACCTTAATCTGTCTGAACATCTCAGTGATCCCATTGATCTTGTCTCAAATTTTAAGAGACATCTCCCTTTTTATAGTATTCAAATAATAAGTATAATTGAGGATTTTCACCACCTAGGGGGTTGAGTTACTAGGGTGTTCTTTTGTGCCAACTCTTCTCTAAGTTCATTTATCAAAGCTTGCATCTCTGCTTTTTCTTTATCACTTGTCTCTAGTTGGCTTCTTAATTCTATGTTGCTCTAATGCAGTTGATCCAAAGTTTGCTCTTGTACTACTTTGGCTACCCTGACCATATCACCTTCTTTTCCATGAACTAAAAGTCCTCCAGTTCTCTCATTGACTTTGAGAACCATAGGTTCTTGTAGGGCTACCATATCTGATCTAGGAGTTTCTATTTCCACCCTAGCTGTAGAATCATCTCCCCTGCTTCCCATTCCTACTACCATTTGTAGCTCATGCTCCTGGGCATCACTAAAAATTGTTTGTTCTTTAGATCTTTCCAACACAACATTCATGGAGGGCAGTGATAGCCTAGGTCTCTTTGCTTTTGGAGTAGATACAATTGTTTGCTTCTTGACCTCAAGATCTTTGAAGATACCTCCAAATCCACCTACTCTTCTCATATTCATCTGTATTACTGATGGAATTTGTATTTCTTGATATTTTATCTTCAAAGAGCTGGGAATAGCTCTAGGGGCTAACTTCATCACATTGGTTACTATTAATAGTTGGCTAGAGATGGGAACTATAGCTTGATGGGGAGAAGTCAGCTCCTAATAGGTGCAACAACTACCTCCTTTCCTTTTGTTGCACTTAGGCTTTTAGAGACCTCCTGGGAAGTGCTTGGTGTTGTCTCTAGTCTAAGGGGGGCATCATTAGGGGCTTTGACTTGTTATTCTATAATATCTGTAGGGCTCACAATAACTTCTATCTGATCAATTCCCTGATATTCTATTAATTCTAATAAGGGGTCTTCTCTGATTTCCTAGGTGGCTTCTGGTAAGAGGGGGGCAGTAGATTCTACTGAAACCCCTCTGAGTAAAACCAATTCTAGCGAGTACTCATAGGCTTTCTATATTTATGAATTACCCCTTTCTTCAAAGGGGTACTTATCCCATACAATTTGTAAATATTTTCCTTTTTCTATAGCATCTAATAACTCTTCTTCATAAGCATCACTCCGATGCTTAACCTAGGTGTATTCATAATTTTTCATTGACCTCTCGTACTTCTTATCTGGATCATAAGGTCTCCAAGTTATCTCTTCAAAATCCATGAGATCCAAATCATACATTCCTTTGAGTAAAGTTGGATATCCTATGAACATGTAACTTCCAAATCTGCAAGGGACACTGAGCCATGGAACTCTGTCATGCTTCTTCACCAATCTCATTTTAGCCTCTTCGACCACTTGTCTACATAGCTCTAGGGCAGCGAGAGATAAGGGACAATACATAGGCAATATCTTTGGGGGAATCTTAGCTCCATAGAGTCGAATGTATGTGAACCCCTTAGAGAAGAAATAATCTCCTATATCCTTTTCTTTTATGAAGGCTCTTACCCCAAGCCCCAGTCTCTCAAGGAGAAATCCAGTCAAAATCCAGTGAATTTCAACCATGAAAATATCACAAAACCAACCCATGTGAGTACGACCTTTGTGTATCCTCCAAAAACTAGTTTGGACGTAAGGACTCTCAACTTCCCTGACTCTCTTTCGGCTTTCTTCTCCTAATTTCCCCACTAGCAGGTGTATGAGGATGGAGTAATTAGAAAACATAGGCATCTCTTGTCTTTGTTTCAAAATAGCTTCCTTTAAGTCTAACAATTGTGAGTGCATTTGATCACTCAACTCTCGCTCCCAAGTGTAAACTGGGGTGCCTATCACCCGATTACACTGTGATACTAAATGTAACACTCTCCTACCCACTACATTAAGGTCTTGTACTCCTAAAACAATGTTAGCCATATCACAGAAGTCTCGGACCCATGGTTTGAAAGCAGTTTTTTTGATGGGAAACTTATCAACTATTTTCTCATGCTCTTCAAAAAATAATTTAAAAATATCTAACTTAGTTAACATTTGAGACTGCCTTTCAATTACCTGTTTTACGAGCCGAGTATTTGCGGGCACCAATTTGAAGACTTGCTCGATATGTCTAGCCGCTATACTGAACACTGGTCTATCTTTATTATCTCGAAATGTCCTGGTCTTCTCGTACACCATAGCTAACCAGGCTAACAAGTCGGAGGAGTAGTATACCTTCGGACATATCAACTTTCCTAGATTATTGGTCCACTTATTACTCTTGGAAAACCCTTATGTTGCAGTCTCCTTCCTTTGTGAAATAGGTCCGCTAGCAACCAAGGGGCTCTATCATCATTTTCCATTGTACGAGCAAAAATTCAGATACAAGTATTTTCCATCTCGTCCTATTGTGCGGGAGTGAGCTTTTTACTAGGCCCACTTTTTTGGGTGAAATCATACATCGTACTCTCGGGCACAGCTGGTCCGAGGAGCTCAACATAAGGCAACTTGTCTGTGATGAACTTTACTGCTTCCTCTGTGTCTTTGGGTACGAAATCATTTCCCCAAGCCTCCATCTTACTCTTGGTAACTATTTTAGCTTATTGAAATGAAGCTCTCAAATCTCTGCTCACTTTCTACTCTTTCGAACCAGTCCTTCGCTCAAGATTACCAGGGTGGTAAGGTTGTTCGATATGGTGATTTTAAATACTTGATGGATGTGGGTTCACTGTCCTCGTATAACTTGTCATTAATATCGCATCACCAACTGCCTTTTCAAATTTGCTAATAGAGTTTTGCCGAAGCATCACTTTCTAATGTAGGATAATTAATGGTAGGTGGCTTTCCTCATCCTACATGTCTGTAGGGACTTTGATCTGTGTACTTGCAATCATTCATAACTTCCCTATTGGTTACCGAACTGGATGTCTTTATGACATAGAAATACAAACGTGGCAGTGATGGATTTTTATGAGAAAGGGTTCTACCTTCTTGGTCTTGGAAGAGATTCAACTTCAAAAATAGTTACACCATTAACCTAGTAGTGATCATTTTGGGGATCTATCATCAGATTTGGTTATTGAAGTGTGTGCCCATTGGATATATCAACTCATGATGACTATTGGATGGGATTCACTTCGTATACCTATGTTCGATACCTTCGACTTGCAAGAATGTTAGCTCTATAATATGGAAGGTATATATCAATGGTGGTTATGCACATTATAGAGGATATTCTAACTTTTAATTGGTTAGTCAATTCATGCTTTAGTAATAATCATTGAATTAGGGTTTTCACCTTTATTTAATACTTATTATTGAAGAGTAATCGAAGAATTACTAACCTTTGGTTAAAACACAACCCTTTATAACCAGATTACCTTGCTAATGGTTTACCGTTCGATCAACCATGTGATCCTGCGCGTTCGTTCGATCATCCAAAACTCTAGGTAAATTGGTCATGCGTGACCGTCGGATCTGGTTGGGATTCACCGCGATCGTTGGATCTGGTGGATCTATGCTCTTTTTATTTGACTTTATTTCCCTTTGATGGTCACGAGTAAGCACAACCATCGAATTTACTCGGGGATAAGCGCAACCATCCAATCTTGGTCAAACCCTTCTTAATCGATGACTATTCGGATATAGTTCACCTTTTAAATCCAATCACTACCATTGGATCCTACTAGGAAAGAGCACGACCATCCGATTAAGACATGATCATACCCTTCTTAATGGATGATTACTCTGATAAAACGCTAGCATCGGATCTTTACTTGAAATGAGCACGATCGTTGGATCACCCTATGTTGTGCGCTCTTGTATTTTATGGGGCTCTAATTAGATCATGGCCATTATATTTCGGTAGGCCAAGCGTTACCGTCAGATTGGGATGTAGTCGTATTATTTTTTTAATGGGTGTTTGCTTTGATAAAGCGCTACCATTAGATCTTTCTCAATTGCACGCGATCGTCGGATCCCATTTTGTCTTTATTTAACTCGTGAACCTTTAATGGCTTTGTGAAATCGTAGTCGTTGGATCTAGGCGGGATCAAGTGCATCCATTGATTTCATTAGCTTTGATTTGTCCTTTGAACGAAGCATCATCGTTGGATCTTTCTAGATTGCACATGACCATCGATATTCATTGGTTATTATTTTAATGAGCCCTCTTTTAATCTTTGAGCAATTCTTTTGGAGCACGACCGTTAGATCAGCCAGGCTTAAGTGCAATCGTCAGATCTGTTTGAACGCAGGGCGTTTGTCTTTGAGCAGGAATTATTTTAATGGATGATCATCTTGAGATGCGCATTGTTGTTGGATTACCTTTAGTAATGGTGCATCCGTTGATATTCCTTAGACCTGCACATTCTTTAAACAAAAGCATGAGTAAGGTTTTTAGGTGAACCTTGGTGGTTTATGGTAAACGCACATCCATCAAATCAATTCTTGATCAAGCGCAGTCGTGGATCTTCCATGACCATTGTACCTAGGCTTTCAATCTTTAGACCATGGTGTTCTTTCATTAGACCTCGAATTATCTCTTTCTAGTACTTTTAGGACTTAGGGATTTATTCATTAGGCTCAGGTCCGATTATTATGATTAATATATTTGAAAATGAGGCTTCACATTAAATTCATAGATTATAAACCTAACCATCAAAAACCTAGTTATTTTAGATATTTGCCCTTTGCAAGAGGTGTTTATAAGATAAAACAACGGTCATAAAATCAAACCAAATACGACTAAGATTAATCTCATATTTCAAACATATGGGAGTCAAAAAAGAAAAATGCAACAAAGGCTAGCAACTTTTGTTAATTTTATTGAAACCAAAATTTTAAAATTGGGGGTTTCAGATGTTGAGTCAATTTTGGCTCCAACAGGAACATTGAACGGAGCAAAGGAATGTGTAAAATATTGAGTGCAATAATCCTGATTGGATCTTGGAACCTGGGTGCAAGAGCAGCCAAAGGGACGTTGAAATTTTTTGAATCTGAGTGTAGTGAAGCTAGAAAAATATCAAAAGTTATTTTAACCTAAGAGCAATGATGACGGAGGAATATCAAAAGGTTTTTGAACCTGAGCATAGTGAAGTTGTAGGGATATCTCAAGTTTGAATCCAAAGATAGTGCAAAAATATTATGGAATATTGAACTATTTTTTGGAAGCAAATAGATCAAACAACATTGAAATTATAGAAGTGGTGTAGAAGTAATGCTTGTAATGTTGCTAAAGAAGAGAATGCAAGCATTTCGTACAATACCTCTCGGATGCCCTAAATCAGTCAACATAAAATTTGAATTGAGAAGACGTGGTGCCATGCTAAGGTAACATTTAATGACTTTGATATTATTAAACAAAAAGAGGCACATTTGATGCTAGGGTTTGATGAGGAAAGCTGCTTTGCTGGAATTTTTTTGAGACCTATCTGGTGGGCTCTGCAGGGATGGCAGTAGTTTCTGGAGGAGGTATGAACAACTGGAGGAATGTAGTGATGGCATCAGGTCCGTCACAGAGCATGCATGCTAGGGCTGGTATTTCTTTTAAAAATGATTGGAAGGAACAAGATTTCCCATTGCATGCCAGGAATCGCTTGTTAAAGAACAATGGATGTTTGGAACGATGTGAAGCTAGGCCGATTCTAGTGGTTCAACCAGACTCGATGGTAGAATATGTGGAGTATTTAACCAAATATGTGCTTATTGGTAAATTTATGGGCATCCAAATTTCTCTTCCCTTTGTGGAGGCTTGGGTTAGGAAGACTTGGAACCCTGAAGGTGATGTGGAGGTGATGCCGAGTGCAAACAGACTATTTTATGGTGGCTTTTTCTTGTCTTGCGGATCGTAACAAAGCATTTGAAGGAGGTCCCTATTTCTGTAACCAAGCGGGACTCTTTCTTAAACCCTGGCATGTGGGTTTCAACCCATCAGAGGAGCGGCCGTCACGGGTTTCGATGTGGGTTCGGCTTTCATGGCTCCCCTTGGAATTTTGGAGAAAGGACATCTTGCATATGATTGCCCTTCTACTTGGGAAGTCGGTTGGGCCGTCAGGACAGACGCTGGATAAAAAGGTAATCTTTGTTGCCCATATCTGTGTTGAAATTGATTTAAACAATCCTATTCCGGATTCTATTGAAATACAATTCGGATCAACCACATGGGTTCAAAAACTTGACTATGAAGCTCTTCCATTTCATTGTCGGATTTGCCATGAATATGGCCACTTACAAAGAAAATGCCCTAAGTTTGTCCTTCCTGTGGCTTCAAATCCTGGGCCCTCTCAAGCTGTACAAAATATGGATAAAGGAAAAGCCTCGATAAAGGAGGGGGATCAGGATAAGGAAGGCTTTGTTACGATAAAACCTCGAAACAAAGGAAGAAATGCAAAAAGAGACATTAAGGATAACCAGCCAGATGCTCAGCTCAATCATTTTGAAATTCTAGAGAATCTTGATCAATGCGTGGAGATACCTGAAACATCGCTACATGTTATAGATATAACAGGACCAAATCAGTTGTCTCTTCATGAGGTGGAACCAAGGGAACCAGATACAGGGGGTTTAAATGAAGAACAAAGGGCTTTGGTTCCGAGTATAGGTGATATGGTTGGCCCTAGCCCTGGAAGTGAAGTTATCTTAGAAAATGGCATAGATTTAGATGTGCCCTCTCCTACCCAGGCACTGATGCAGTCATCCATGGACTGTAAAACTCCTACGGTGCTGGGATTGCAACATAAAATAATTAAAAAAATGCTTCAGATAAGAATATGAAGGTGGGTCGAAAGAAAGACTAGGATAAAATTAAGTTAATGGGGGAGACTTTGGTAGAGTCAGGTTTGGTGAGAACATTGGACTCCCATTTTTATAACCCCCAAAAATGATTATACTTTCATGGAATGTAATGGGGTTGAACAACATCCCCGCACAAAAAGTTGTTCGTGATTTGATTCGTGTTCATTCTCCGGATGTGGTTTTTATTCAGGATAGATTATTGATAACTGGGAGAGTCTCCCGTCTGGGGATTCTCAACACCTATGGGAGTTGATCCATAAGGATGTTCAGACTTAATGTGGTTTGTTTTTTTTTTTGTTTTTCTTTGGGAGTTGACCTTGTCTGGTGATTTAGCCTATCTTGTTGCTTATTTGAGTCCTGGGTGGGGGCTCAGCTGTACTTTGTAATCCAGACTTTTTATCAATAAATTTTTACCCCTTTATTTAAAAAAAAAAAGAGGCACATTTGATTTAATAAAACTTTCAAGTGCATTATTTATTTGAAGGAAATATTTGATTTTAAGAGTTATAAGGCAGGAACAAATTTGGGAAATATAATGTGTTTAAAAGGAAGATAAAAGAAAATAATCAATTGGAAGTTATAAGGAAATAAAATAAAATTAATTTTTCATTGGTAAAAGGGGTTTTGAAAGGGTCCTATAACATTTCACAAAATAAAGAAATGTAGGAGATGATGTCCCAACCATCCCACAACAAAAATGAGAAGCCCTCTATGAGCCATCAAAGAGAAACTACTGAAACCAAAAGAGGGCCCATGCATGGGGAAAAGGAGAAGCTACTAAAACCAATGGAGGGCCCACATAGGGGTGGAGGAGAAAGCCTTCAAGGGCCAGAAAATAAGCCCTCATAGGGGTAGATGAGGAGGTAAAAACATAAAAACCATAACCCACCACCTTCTTAGCAAAAAACAAAAACCTCGCTATGCTAAAATTTAGAGTTATCTATTTGTGTTGTCACCTTCACGGATTGCATCAGTCCTCTCATCATCGTCTGCCAGACTCTTGAACTAATCAAAAATTGTATATTGGTATTTATATTCCTCCAAGAGGGTGTTCGCTTGAGATAGCAAGGAATAGGTCATCTTGGCTGCTCTAGATAGAGCCTTCATAATTTTTTGAAGGTCCTAAAGGTGGCCCTTATCAGAAAAGGATGGCCAACAAGACATGCAGGAAGCCAATAGAGGAGGCTTCTTGGATGAGAATTCTATGGGATGTCCTCTTTTAGAAGTAGGGGTACTCTTTGGCTTAACCTGGAAAGGTAGGGAATCATATGACTAAACCTAGTTGTTGATGATGATAGGAGCCTTATGTTTTCTACTCGTGGACTTGATTCTAGTGGAGTAGCAGTGGGGCTCAAACTTTAAAGAGCTTTGGATGCACTCCACTTCACCTCGTAGTTGAGCGTGTGATTAGTTCTTGGAGATGATAATCCTTCATTGACATTGTCATTCATGAGGGTGACAATCGCTACCATTGCTCTCCTAGTTTCTCTCGAGCACATGCCTATAGATGATCATGTGAAATCCCTGATGAAGGGGAAAAGAAGGAACTCTCATATTAACATTCAAGACCGATCATTCAACCAACCTATAGAGGTATTCAAGGATATTAAATAAAATTGAAATTTGAAGAAGAATTAAAATTAAATAGGGAGACATAAGAAGAATTTGAATTTAAAATTTGAAAATTTGGTTATAAGAAGTGAAAAATGAATTGAATTTGAATAATTTATATTGATTAAAATTTAATGAGAATTAAAATGATAAATAAGAAGATTATGAAATTGAGATTTAATTTGATTTGAAGGAATTTGATTATTAATTTGGGAGCAACAAAGGAAATCTACAAAAAAAATTGAGAGAGAATTAAAGTGAAATTGCTTTGTGAAATTGATAATGGAAGAAAATATTCAAAATGCATCATCAAAAGATAGTCAACATGGGTCAAAAAAATAATGGAATACCTACAATCCATCCAAAGAGAATTCAAAATTAGAGTTCTTTTATTACTTAAACAATGCATAAATGATTGTTTTAAAGATGCCAATAACTTTAATATAGGCAATACAATAATGACTTTCAAGACAATAACACCAAAGAAAATTGAAGAATAAAAAAAATTATTTTATTGTAGAACAAAGGGTTGTACTCGGGTCCCCCACCCTTGACAAATCACAACTCTCTCCTTTAGAACTTGAGAGTTTACAAACAAATTCAATTCTCATCTCAATTTAATTGCTATAGCTAGATACCTACATCATTTTTCATAATGTTTGAATTCTTGATTTTCATTTTTTGGATCTTCTTCAATTTTTTGTGTGAATACAAATATTCTAGAATTCAACATCCTTCTTCTTGATATTTTCCTTAAAAAACCTTCAAAATATCCAAATTCCACCTCTCCTATCTATGCATTGCATCATAGTAAAGTAATATTTTCGAAACATCACACTATCGTAGTTTGCTTTACCAAATCTAGATTGCTAGTTTCCTTCCTGAAACATTAGTGCAACCACAAAATTGTAAAAAATATTTTATATGAAAACACATCTATGTTATAAAATAAAGCAAATATTACCAATCAAAAACATTAAAGTAAATTTTAAGCATTATTTGATTCAGGTAGTCAACATTTTCTTTTTATCTTTAACTAAACTTACTACTTCTTCTAACCATGGAAAATAGAATTTAACTTCATGATCCTCAATTAAACCCCCTCTTTTGTCTAACCTATATGCACATCACTTTCCTTCCCTTCATTATTAAAATCCCTAAACATGGGCCTCTTTTCTAAGTAAATAATGCATGTAAATTAAGGGCCAACCATATGGGGTCCAAAGACTAGATAACAATGTTAGTAAAGTCTTTTTTTTAATATATTAAACTATTTCTATTGCTCAAAAGACCCAAATAGAGCCTTTGCTTAAACAAAAAATTCACATTGATCAATGCATAACATGGTTAAGATATCAAATTAAGAAGGTAAAATAGTTGGATGAAGAAAGGGTGAAGTTAGAATGCTTGATATGAATAGCTCACATCAACTTATGAACTTAGATCCTTTTCATACTATGCACTCTCAAGATTTATAAAGCATCAAATATTATTAATCAATGTTCAATTAACCTCTATTAGTAATAAACAATTATCTTAAGCATAATGATATACAAATGATAAAATAGTTTCTTGTAACCTACCAATTCAATATGCATTATAACATTAAATTTTAAAGTTATAAGTAAATACAACATACTTTATTGAGATACCCATAATAAATGAAACCCATAATAAATATTGATGTTATGTATAGAGTTACATTATTTGAATAAAATATTCAAGAAGCCTATATAATTAAGAAAACCTTTATCCTGAATGGTTTGGCTAAGCAAGGGGGATAGAAACACCAAATATTTTCATATGAAAACCATGCAACATTGCCAAACGAACATAATCAAGGAGATAGAGCATGAAGGAACCAATTATACAGATAGGGAGAAAATTAAGTAATTTGCCAATCAACATTACTCAGCTCTGCTCTCTAGAGAAAATGGTAACCCTCATTCCCAGGAAATACTACTGCAGCATATACCAACAATATTAAGTTTAGAATACAAACAGGGTCTCAGTCAACCAATCACTATGGAGGAACTTAAGGAGATTATAATAGCTCTACCAAAGGAAAAAGCTCATGGACCTGATGGATTCACAAACAACTTTTACCAGCAATACTTACACATCATATGAGAAGATTTGATACGCATGATTGAGGATGTTAGGGTGAAAGGTAAGCTTCTTGGAGCCATCAAATCCAACTTTCTAGCATTGATTTCTAAAGAAAAAAAATTCCACTACTTTCTCTAGATTTAGACCAATTTCTCTATGTAACTCTTCCTATAAAATTTTTACGAAGTTGTTGGCCAATAGAATAAAGAAGAAACTTGAAAAAATAATATAAGAATAGCAAGGAGGGTTCGTACCTGAAAAACAAATATATGATAATATCATAACAGTGCATGAAGCCCTCCACAATAGTAGAAAATCAAAAAAGAAATAAATTGTTATAAAACTTGATATGGCAAACGCCTTTGATCGAGTTAATATATAAAATTTGTAGAACATGTCCTACAAATGTTTGGATTCCCACATTAGGTCATCAAGTGGATAGGATAATGCATAAAAAATTCATGGATAGCCCCCTTAATAAATGGAGAACCAACAAATTTCTTTCAAGATACAAGGGGAATTAGATAAGGATGTCCACTATCTCCATGCCTTTACATAATTTTAGCCGAGACTCTTGGAATATTAATAAACCATCTTTGAAAAGAAATAAAAATAATAGGAATAGAGGATTCAGCAGGATGTAAAGTTGTAATACATACCCAATTTGCATATGATATCATTCTTCTACGTGAAGCCAAGCAAAATGGTAGACAATTTAAGCAATGTTTGGATTGGTTCACACAAGCTACCGGGGGTCATATAAAAACTCAAAATATTCAGTTCTATACACAAAATTTTGCAGCAATAAGAGAAACTCTTTTTCACTATCCTAGGATTTCAGTCTGGCACAAAAAAAATACTTTAGATATCTAGGAGTGTCCATGAGCTTCCACCTAAAAGTCTCAAAATTTTGGATACCAATATTGTACAAGATTGTTAGGAGGATATAAAGTTACAGTAATAGTTGGCTCAGTCTTGTAGGAAGGGTAGTATTGATCAAATTAGTGTTAGCTTCTCTTCTAGTCTACCAACTATTAGTATATCATGCTCCCAAGTTTATTTTGTAAAAGGTAGATGGAATCATACACAAATTCCTATGGCAAGGAGGTAGGTAATCAAAAAGAAAAAAGTTCCACTTGGTCAATTGGGAGATGGTCACCAAAAGTAACAATTCAAGGAGGACTAAAAATAAAAAAAATGGAGATAGTTTAGAAAGCACTAGGAGAAAAACTTCTATGGAACATGCTTAAACACAATCAAGCATGGTAGCGCATACTAGTCAACAAGTATGTAAATAATCAAATAGGTATTCAAATGCTCAAACATATAGACAAACTTCCCAGAGCCTCATTGGTTTGGAAATATATAGTGGTTGCAAAGAGCATAATAAAGGATAAAATTTCTTGGCTATCGGAAGATGGTAAGTCAATTAATCTATGGGAGGACTCGATCCTAGGAAATCCACCATTAAGAGAGAGAACTCCAATCAAATTGTAGAATCACTTGGAAAGCCAAAGAATACTCAAATTAGATGACTTGTTTTATTAGACCTCAAAAACTTTGAACTGGATCTCCCATCCCATTCCATCTCAACTTCAAGGAGATTGGGATTATTTTAAGTCCCACGTGACGAGCATTAGACCTCTTCATCCCACGATGATAGACAAACTTATTTGGGATAGCATCAACAATAATGGAGAATACTCAATGCATCTAGGAGTCTAACATCAGTAAATTGGGTCTGCCAACAAAAACTATCGATATTGTGGAAAACTAGAGCACCACCTAAACTTCAAGTATTCAGTTGGCTAGTTTCTCAAAATAAAATCTTAACAGGTGATAATCTGCAAAAGAGGAGTATAGCAGGGTCTCATGTTTGTTACAAGTGTAGGAAAAATAGTAAAATATTTTTCCATATTTTTTTTGAATGCCAAAATAAAAATTCAATTTAGTTAGGAATAACCAGAATTCTTGGTATTTCCTACTTTGGAAGGTTAACCATAGACACATGTTTTACCAAGTGGAACAAAGAATATAAAGGTAAACTGGCAGGTAAGCCCCTCCAAAAACATTTGTAGAGCTCTATACCGTATTTTATCATCTGATACATCTGGTTGAACACAAACCAGAGGATTTTTGAAGGAAAAGGTAAGGACAATAAAATTCAAATACGAAGGATAAAATAAAAATTAGTTCTAAATGTCAAATCTAGTTTTTGTCAACAACAATATGAAGAAGATCTATTACCGACAAAAAGAATAATGATATACCAACTTAATCTCCTAGATTTCCTGACACAAGGAGTATGTAGAGCAAATAATTCTTTGCCTGACATATGTTTTATGGCACTCTTATTTGATGGTGCTTCCAAGTCCAACCCCGATCAAGCAGCGATAGGGGGACTGATTCTTACAGGACCCTGTGTGATCCTGCTCAAATACATGATCACCTTGGGAACAACATCTAACAATGTGGTAGAGACTATTGTATAATCGACTTAAATTGGTGGCAAATCAAGGAATCATTTAGGTCACAGTTAATAAATAAAATATCTAAGAACTTTGCAAAGTTAATAATTATTTATAAAAAAATTTGTAAGCTTACTATAGTGGTAAAGGCTTTGGTCTCTCTTTGAGAAGTCTAAGGTTCAAACCCCACTCAGTATGAGGGGACCATGACCCCCCATAAAACATGTGTAAACTCATTGAAAAATAGTTGTAAGCTTACTGCAATGTTAAGAGCTTTGGCCTCTCTTTGAGAGGTCCAAGGTTCAAACTCCACTCAGTATGAGGGGACTAGGACCCCTCATAAAAACATGTGTAAGCCCATTGAAAAAATAAATATTCATAAAAAATAATTTAGAAATGAATAATATTTCTAGGGTTTAATTCTTGTAGTGTCTCATTCCATAGATCAGTAACATCTTTAAACAAAAGAAATAAATTATATATAAGCTATGTGTAACTTCTATTAAGGGTCACTCCCATTAAAATAACAAAGCATTATATAAGCTATGTGTGGCTTCTATTGGGGGCCACTCCCATTACAAAACCAAAACATTATATTATTGTCATTACATTTCTATCAAATTAATTAAATCATATCCAACCTGCCTTTCTATCAAAAATATTCTTCATATGTCTTTCTTATCAAAGATATTTGCCATCTTCCTCACTATTAAGTTTCTGCAATCAACTCTTTCTGTCATTTCATACAGATGCCTTCCGAAATTGAAATTTTGTCAAGATGAAATTCAACACCATGAATGACTGAAATATTTGTCACCCATTTTCATATCTATAAATATAAATATATTGTCTATAACAATTTGTATACAAGATATTGATGCTAGGAGGTAATTGAGTAGAAAGATAACAACTGTGATTATTTTGAGGGAAGCCAAGGATAAATTGATTTGGGAGTTGAATAGCTTAGGAGAATACACAAAAAGAAGTGGATATAGTGTACAACACCAAAAAAATAGTAATATCACAAGAATATGGAGAGATGTTTGGGATAGCCCAAGCATTCCTAAAGTCAAAATGTTTGTTTGGCTAGTAGGTCATAGAAGAATTTTATCTTGGTATAACCTTATGAAAAGGGGTTTTCATAGCCCCTCTCAATGTATTCTTTGTAAAAAGGAGGAGGAGAGTATAGACCATCTCTTGGGACATTGCTCAATAGTCTAGAAACTATGGCAATGGATTCTTAATATGTTTGGTAAATTCATGGTGATGAATAGCATAATTAAAGATTGACTAAAGCAATGGTAAATCACTTATAAAAGTGAGGCTTTATAGACAATATGGGATATATTTTTTTATTTGTGGAAAACACCCCAAATGGGATGCCACTTTCGGGTAAGTCCCAAGGAGGAGGGGTATCTATTTCGTCAAAAACACCCAGGGCTCGCACCTGGCCTGCCCCCTTTAGCACACTAAAAGAGCATGCCTAAAACAAAAAAAACACAAACAAACACAAAAAACAATAATAAATTTAAAATTTAAAAAAAAATACAAAAACAACAAAAGACAACAAAAAACACAAAAACATAAATACGACAAAAGACACAAAACAAGCACAAAAACATAAATACGACAAAAGACACAAAACAAACACAAAAACATAAAGCAACAAAAAACATAAAAAAACAACAAACAACAACAAAACAAAAAACACACACAAAAAAACCACAAAAACAACAAAACAAAACACAAACACACACACACACACACACACACACACACACAAACAGAACAAAAACACAAAAAAATCAAAAACACAAAAAAAAAAATTGAACAAAAACAATACAAAACAACACACACATCAAAAAACAAAAAAGGAGGAAAAAACATAAAACAGGTTTGGCCTTTTTAGGTCAAAAGGTTATTCAAGCAAGAATCAACAAAGAAAACATAAGAATGATCAGTCTAAGCAAGGGAACTAAAATACCCTGACCAAATCAAAGAGAAACAAAAAAAAAGAAAAAAGGAACTAAGGTACCTCTAGTACTGGAGCCATCCAGATAAGTGATAGAAAGAAGGGCTTTCCTTATTTGTGAATCCCACCATCTGGGAGGGTGGTCATAGAAAGTAAGATCACCTTTGTCCAATGCCCAATTAGCTAAAGCACCAACACTCCTATTCTGTTTTTTGACCACATGATTGTATTCAACTTTCAAAAAACCCAATTGGATTAATTGAATTTTCTCAACAATTATTTTTATTCTCCAATCAACCTTATGATTCTTAGGAGTCTTCAACAAATTAATCATGACATGAGAGTCGAATTCAACCAACACATTTTTCCATATTACCGTAGTAGCCTCTCGAAGGCCTCGAAGGATATCATACCCCTCAGCAAGGTTATTGGAAAGATACCCAAATTCTTAGCAAAAGTGAAAACCAAGGAACCATCTGAAAGTCTAGCAATTCCTCCCGCACTAGATTTTCCAAGGTTTACCCTAGAGGCTCCATCGGTATAGACTTTTCCAAAATCCTTAGGAGGAGTATGTCAATTCCTTGTTTTATCCATCTTTTGATTACTCACATTCCCTTTAAGCTGGTTGCCCTTAAAAGAGTTAATCTTCAATCTTTGCATCACTTGATCCCATATTTGGTGGGAGTTCTAGGTGTTGGACATTTTGAGTCAAAGTTGTCATTGATGTCAAGAAATAAAGTTGTCATTAATGAGCTACCGATAATGTCAAAAGGTCAAGAGGAACAATGCAGAGGTTAAAGGCAAAAGGGCTTCATAATATTTTTAATATTATGTGGAAGCATAAGTTAAAAGGTTTTTCATAAAAACCCAAGGAAGCTTATTGCAAAGCTAAAGGAAGGTTTAATATTTTTTTATAAAACATTTAAATTCAAATTGAATTTAAATTTTATAAATAAATATTATTTATACAAAGTTGTACAATGAGAGAAGGTCTTAATAAAACCAAAGGGTTTTAAAGAATTAATTTATAAAATTTAAATTCAAGAGAATTTAAATAATTTATAAATTAATAAGTTTAAAGGAAAATCATAGTGTCGACGTCTAAAGTTTGAAGGAAATTCGAAGCGTCGACGTATATGTGTGAAGGAGGAAATTGATATAAAAACCCATACCTTAGAGGCATTAAAATTATCCTTTTGCTTGAATGTTAATGCGTGCAATTGTGTTGAGAACTCGTGCGGAAAAAGAGAAGCGAATTTCTTGTGTTATGTGCCAGCGAATAGAGACAAAAACGAAAAGCACCGAAAGTTGAAAGCCATCTAGGCAGCGTGGCCTAGTGGCAAGAGGGCAGCGGTTAGAGTGTTTGGGCACTAGGTGACCTGCGTTCGAAATGCGGCGGCAACATGTTTTGGTGGTTGTGTTTGTGTTGGAAGTGCCAAAGGAAATGATGCACGTTTTGCTAGGCAAAGCGGGGAGCTTTATAGAGCACGTGGTGCTCTTTACTCCCCAAGCGAGCGCCTAGCTCGCGCGACGGTTGGAGCCGCGGCTAGGGCGCTGGTTGAGGCTGCATCGTGAGTTCAAAACCCACCAAGGAAAAGGTAATAAATTTTGATTATTATTTTGTGTTGCCTAAAGTTTGACATGAGGTCTTAGGGAGTTAAAAGGGTTTCTTAAAAGGATTTTTATTTGATTATTATTTTTGGTAAATTGGAGGAATAAGGGGTTAGCTTTATTTTTGAATAAAGTGTTTGTGTCACATTGATTTGTTGAAGTTTTAAAAGGATAAAGGGAACTTCTTGCATTGAGTTATTTTGAAAATAAGAGTGCATTGAATATTATTTTAATTGGGAGATTATAAGGTGTAAGTGGTGAATTATTTTTGTAAATGTTGATGAATGTTTTCTTAAAGATGGAGTGATAAGGTGTATGTGTGTCTTGATATTTATATTGTATTTTTGAGGGAGTTTATCATCTTATAACTTCTTTGAGCTTGGCAAAGAAGTGTTTGTGGTTTTGGAAGATTTATGAGATTCCTTCATCATCAAGAAAAAGGTATGAGCACATTCTTCCATAGTTAAGTTGATTGGTTGTTTTTCTGGAAAATAAGTTTGGAGTGAAAAGGACTTGATTAGGGCTTCCTTATTGAGTGTGTTTGAGTTAATGCTTCAAGGTTTTCTGGAATAAAGAGTTGTTATTGAAACCTTATTTTATAAGCATTGTTGTTGAAGTCATTGGTTGAGCAAAGAACTAGGGTTTGAAAAGAACATGAGTATCATTGTTATGTGAGAGTTGTTTTGTGAGCATTGTTGTTGAAGTGAGTTGTTGAGCAAAGAACTTGAACTAGGGTTATCATTGTTATGTGAGATTTGTTGTTGAGCATTGTTGGAAATATTTTGAGTTGGTGTTTATATACTTGGACTAGGGTTTGTAAGGAAGGATTGTTTCATTGAGTGATTGGTTGAGTAGAGTTGGTTGAGCCTAGTCAAGTGGATGTGTGAAGTGATTGTTCAAGTTCCATAAAACAAACTATTCTATATTCTGAATTGAATTGAGAAAGTGATTGAGTTGAAGCATATTGAGTCTCTAACAATTCTCTGTATGTTTCTGAAAGAGTGATTGAAATTGTTTGAGCATTGTGATGAGTATAGAGCATATTGAGTCTCTAACAATTCTCTTTATATTTCTATGAGATTGGACAAGTTCTAGTGTGGACTTGTTGAGCATATTTGAGGCAAGTCTTTGAGAAGACTTGTGGATAGATTTGAGTAAGCTTTTGTGGAAGCTTACAATACAAATTGAGAGCAGATTTGGTTAAGTTCTTGAGAGGACTTATTGAGTAGATTTGGTTAAGTTCTTGAGAGGACTTATTGAGCAAATTGGACAAGTTCTAGAGAGGACTTGTAGACTGATTGGTGTGAGATTTTGTGAAAGCTTACAAGGTAGATTTGAGATAAGTATTTGAGAAGGCTTGAGAGCAGAGTTGATTTATTGATTTGTTCAAACCTTGAGTTAAGGTTTGGGGCAGATCCAACAGAGTTGATTGATTGATTTGTTCAAACCTTGAGTTAAGGTTTGGGGTAGATCCAGCAGAGTTGATTTGAGATTGAGTCAAGCTTTGAGTTAAGGCTTGAGGACAGAGATTGAGGACTGATTTGTGCTAGATCGAGGGACTGTGTTTAGTATAAATTCAAGGATAGAGTTTGGTGCAGATTTGAGGATATATTTGTGCTAGACTAGAGATAGATATTGAGGACATATTTGTGCTAGACCGATGAACTGTGTTTAGTATAGATTTGAGACAGAGTTGAGTGCAAGCTTTGGAGGTGACAGAGTATAGAGGATGATAGTCTCTAGTGGATAGAGATCCATTAGCTAGGGCAGTGAGGATAGGTCTTCTAAGTGAGGACAAGAGTCTTCAGTGGATAGATATCCATTAGCCAATGTAGTAGAGGTAGTAGTTCTTCTAGAAGATCACCAACTAGAGCAAGAGGAGAAAGGAGTTCTCCTATGGATAGAGATCCATGAACTTGATTAAGGGGATTGGTATCTCCTTTGGACAGAGGTCCATAAACATTGTAATATGGAAAGGATTCCCAAGAGATTGATTGAGAAAATTTTAGTGAAATATTTTCTCCATGGAGTAGCCCACATTGGGTGAACCACGTAAATTGTGGTGTCTCTATTGTGTGTGGTGATTTGTGCATTGCTTTGATTACTACTATTGATATTTCTATATTTACATTGCATAATATTGATTGGGAAAGAAAAAATAAAAAGTGGTCTTATACTGTTCACCCCCCCCTCTCAGTATAAGCTTGTGTTCTTCATTGGGGTGTTTAAGGAGCTATTGTACTGATTCAACTAAGTTGGCAATGGTCTTTTACCAGATATAGTGAATTCCCTTTCTTTCTTAATTAAAAATCTAGTTGTTTCTTTCTTTCCATATATTCCAAGGTAGGATGGTAGAACCCATCCAAACTAGTTGAATAATAAAGTGATCAACACCCTCCTAATTAGGCCAATCCCTCCAAATTTGTTCAAAATTAAAAAAAATTGGACCATTCTAACCCTAGAAATATGGACATTCTCCTCCATAGGTCATAGGCTAAGGTACAATCAATAAAAATATGGCTGAGAGTTTCCACATTCTCTCCACACATTTCACATCTAAACGGGCCATGAAAACCACGTTTCATAAGTTGCTCACTAGTAAGCACCCTACGATGCAATAAAGGCCATGTAAAGAACCTCACCTTAGTCCAAAGCTTTTGAGCTTGCAACTAAGTAAATATTTCATATTATTGGTTGGAATTATTATGGCATAAGGTCAAATAAGCTTGAGCAACTGAATACTCATCCTTACTAGTGTTGTTCCATACAAAACAGGCTTTATCATGGGATCAAGAGAGAGATCTCATATGAAGGATGTTTTGGATGTCTTTTCTTTGCCTTTTTGGTATTTGAATAGGCCACTCCTCAACAGGGATCCAATATCTACCAACCTTTGAATTACCAGTATGGTACCGATAGTAATTAGCAACATTTATCCAGTTAGCTCGATGAAGCTCCTCTATCCAAGGCCTCCAATCAAGAAATTGAGTTATCAAAGGTTGGTGACCATCCCAAGAATCTGTTCAAAAATTTACCTGTTGACATTTATGAATGATCCAAAATAACTTTTTTTTAATCAAATCCTCATCAGTCTTAAGAATTGCTAAAATAGGAGAACCTTTAGTAGGCAATTGATAGCGAACAAGGTCTTCAGGACTTTTATTCTCAACATATTTAGCATGAAGATTTTTGGTCCAAAGAGCATTGGGATTATGCAAAATCCTCCAATAAAATTTAGCAGCTAAAGCCTTATTGTTATTAATAGTAGACTAGAAACCTAACCCCCCTTCATTCTTGTGAAGGCATAAAGTATCCCATTTCACCAAGGTCCATTTTCTTTCCTCCTTAGTGCTACTCCAAAGGAACGGATGATTGATTTGATCTAATTTTTCAAGATCAGCCTTTGGTATATTCAAAAAAGTAGAAACATAAATAGATATAGCTTGAAGGACTTATTTTACCAAGGTAATTCTACCCCCAAATGAAAGCTACCTATTGGTCCACTTTCCAATTTTCTTCTTAGTTCTATCCAACAACCAATTCTAGTCTTTCTTTTTCTGTCTTTGAATATTGAGAGGAATGCCTAAATAAGTGATTGGAAGGGAGGTACTCTTATATATTAATTTATCCAAGACCATAGATTCCTATCTGGGAGAGCACTAAAAGAAAATTACTTTAGATTTGTCTTCATTAATCATTTGCCCAGTAGCTTTAGAAAAATAACTGATAATTTACTTAATTTTAGAAGCTTCCTTAATTGTAGCTTTACCTAACAAAGTAGAGTCATCAAAAAATTGAATATGAGAAATAGGCCCAACTCCATGAGCAATGGTAACTCCCTCAAGGGTTTTATTTTCTCTATTTTTGGTTATAATCCTACCCAAGCATTCAGCACGAATGATGAATAAATAAGGGGAGAGGGGGTCACCTTGCCTACTACTCTAGAAGCAGGGAACAATTGAGAAGGCTTACTATTGATAAGAACTTAGTAGGATACTGAAGAGATACATCCCATAATCCAGTCCATCCAATTCTAAGAGAAACCAAATTACCTTAAAAATTTGGCAAGGAAGTACCAATCCACTCTGTCATAAGATTTAGATAAGTCTAAATGAACATAGATGTAGATTTTTGCATTTCCATGGAATGGATGGCTTCTTGAGAAAGAACTATCTCATCCAATATTTGATGCCCTTCCACATAACCCCCTTGTTTAGGGGAAATAATCTTATACAAAAGAGGCTTCAACCTTTCTACCATGATCTTTGTAATGATTTTGAGAATAAAATTACATAAAGCTATAGGTCTAAAAGTTGAGATATGATCTGCCTCTTGAGCTTTTGGGATAAGAGCTATATAATTTTTATTGATAACCTTCAAAATTTATTTGGCTTTCCTGGCTTCTTCTACCACCTCTAATAAAACAACATGAAGGATATCCTAAAATTCTTGATAGAACTCAATAGGAAAACCATCACGACCTGAGTTTTTTCCTTTTCGCATTTTAAAAACCACTTGTTGAAGCTCATTGGTAGTAACTAGAGTAGAAAAAATAGAGTTCTCCTCATAAGTGATAAGAGTAGGGAATGCTTGAAGAATATTTTTTTGAGAAGTCAAGTCAAGAGGAGTAACAACAAATAGATTAGAAAAGTAATTGACAGCAACAGAGTTCATGCCATCCCAAGTGTAGACCACATTTCCAAAATTAGATTTTAGGGAAGAAATGAAGTTGTGAGATCTTCGAGCTAGAATAGATTTGTGGAAAAAATTTGTGTTTCGATCTCCTTCTTTGAGCCATTGGATCCTAGAATTTTGCTTCCATGAGAGTTCTCTTTTTTCCCATTCCTCTAACTGAGCAGTGAGTCTAATTTCATCTGTACTTCTACTCTCCGTGAGGCCATCTAAAATGATTTTCTTATTCAAATTTTCAAGTTAAGCAATAAATTCATATTTTTTGCCCGACATCTCCAAACTTCTTCTAATTTCAAATCTTTATTTTGGATTTAATGTGTTGTAATATTTTAGAAAAATAAAACATCTTAGTCCCATACCTTGGTTTACCTTCCTTCCACCATTATTGCACTCAGGGTCTAAAGTAACTATCTCTAATCCACATTAACAGAAATCTAAAAGGTGAGAAACTCACATTGGTTTTCCAAATTTCCACCATGACTGGCCAATGATCCGAACCAACATTGTTAAGTATTCACCTTAGGAATGTGACCATGGATTAATAAATTATCAGAGAACAAAAACCTATCCAATATCTCCATAATACAAGATAAGCCTTGCCTTCTACTAGACCAAGTTATAAATCCATTATCTAGTTGGATGTCCACAAGATGAAGGTTTGTAATATATTCACTCATGAGGTTAGTGCTTTTGTCCAAATTTCTATTTCCCCTCATTTTATCATCTAGAAAGAGGATGCTATTGAAATCTCCTCCGATCAAGATCCAAGCTTTAAGAAAATGAGAGATAATATAAGTTATATCCTTCCACTATCTTCTCTTTTCCTCCAAAGTAGTCATAGCATAAACAATTATACAAAGCATAATTTGGTTAGAATGTCTACTTTGAATAGCTATAGCTAAAAGACCCTAGCTTCCAACCATATTATGAATAACAACCTCTGTTTGGCCCCAAAGGCAAGCAATGCCACCAACAGTCCCTTGGGAACTTAGGGAAGCAACTTTTCTAGCTGGCCAGATTTTATTAGCAATTGAATCCATTTCCTCTATTGAAATATTTGTTTCCTGAAGGAAAACAAGATGTGGATGGTTTGTCTGAATCATTCTTCTAATTTCATTTTGTTTTGAAAGAATCCTTTTGAGTTCTCTAATATTCCAAGTGATGATCTTCATTAATACCAGGGCTAAAAAAATTGGTAAGGGCAATAATCTTACCTTCCTCTACAAGCTTTCACCTTCTTTTACCATATGATGTTGATTGGTCTTGTGACCTACCTTTTGGTTGGAATCCATCTTTAATTTTTTTCCTATTTCTTCTTATCCCAACTGAATCTAAGGTGGCTTCTAACCTCGAATAGCGTGTATAAAGCCAAAGTGTTATTGGAAGGTTCAACATTGTCTATCTTGGGACCTGTATTATCTGAAGTCTCAACATTTAAAAGATTGTTTTTCTTGTGTATATTTCCTCCTTTTTTCTTGTTGAAAACCTTTAATTTGTTGGTTTATCTCAAATTCTTTCCCTACATCTTTAGATTGTGTTTCTAATATTTTTATCTCCATTATTTCCTCTTCCTCACCCATGATATCATTTATGGAAAGAATTTCAAACATATATGCTGATAACTTCGATTGATCCTTCATAACTAGTTTTTTCTAAGTGTTCTTCTTCTTAGGCATTTGGAAACCCTCTAAGTTTCTATCCTCTTTATTTTGATCTAGAATTTTATTTGGGTAGACACTAGTCAAATGACCATATTCATGGCAAATTCGGTAATGAAAATGAATGTTCTCGTAGTCCACCACTTGATCCCAAGTGTCCTCCCTAAATTGTAATGACATCTTTTTAGGTAGGGGTTTGTCAAAATCCATTAAAACACAAATTTGATCATAAATAATATGTTCAAAATTTTGAGTACAATCAATAGTCATTATAAAAGTTCCCATAGAGTTTCCAATTGAATAAAAACAATCAATTTCCAGAATTCAATTGGGAGATCAAAGAGTTTAACCCATATAGGACCTGTAGAAGGCATCTCTTCTTCGAATTTAAATTTAGTATGTTGAGGCTTCATGAAAAGCCTTTCCCTTCCAAAGAACCAGGGACCCCCTTGAAATATTTTCTCTCTATCTTCATTATTAGCAAATAAAACAAGAAAATAACCATTTGTATTAATAGATATTTGTAACTCACCTTTTGTTTTCTAGTTTTTTGTAGCCCAAACTTTGAAATAAGATAGGCTTGGACGAAAACCCAAGAAATGACAAATTAGTCCTCTTTTTTCTAGATATTTTATGCCAATCTGAATGATGCCCATATCTAGTTTAACAATCGGAGTTCTATCATCTACCCTAAGACATCCCAACTCAATTTTCCTAGGATCAATCTTAGGCATTCTCAAAGGTTTACGGGAAACCCTAAGATTAATGTTAGCATTAGGTTGAGGTTGTCCACCATAGAGGGCATCCCTAAAATTTATTTTTGGGGTTGAGTCTTTGAAATCCTTGCCCTTGAAAGGGGTTTCTACAATGGATTTATTTTTGGGTGCTCCTTAGCGTAGGATTCACTTGAGATTTGAACCATTCTTTGATCAGCTACTTGAAAATTATTTCGAGATCTCTTTAATCCATGCCTTGGAAATCAATAAAAGACATGATTTTCACTTTTGTTTGGTGCAGCAAATTAAAAGTCATTGTCAATCAAGCTCATCGTATGAATATTTGTGGAAAGACATATTTCTAGCCCATATTGGGTTCCCTACAACATATCCCGCTAAAATCTTGAGAAAAAACCATAAAAATGTTGGCCGCTAGGGCCCGAAGGCCCCAAAAAATAACCTCTAGAGCCACTTGCACTCAACACAAATGAAACTGTTAGGATCTCATCCTAACCCTTAATGTAATAACTTTCATGATTTAATAATTCCTAAAGAACATGGGTAGTACCCATGATTAATATTTTGTAATGTTCTAAGTTTTATCTTATGTAGTGCCTATGACAAATGGCACCCTTTTTATGTAACACATGGTAGATAGGTTATGGAAGGTGGCCTTGTGCGTCACTTCTCCATCAAAACCGACCATCAAAGTCTCAAATATTTTTTGGAACAAAGAGTTGCCATGCCTGACCAACAAAAGTGGGTGTCTAAACTCATGGGCTATGATTATGATATCACCTAAAAAAGGGAAAGGAGAATATTATGGTTGATGCTCTTTCTCACCAAATGGAGATCGTAAGTATGTTGTGTGCCATCTCAGCACCACTTCCCCAATGGATTGATTCCTTGCATCAAGAAGCACGTCAGGATGCATATTTGCAAGCTTTGATAGCCTCACTAATGGATGACCCAGATTATGCATTAGAATGGCCATGATCTGCACTACCATCAATGCCTGGTTCTACCTCATAAGTCCCCACTTCGAGAGCTCCTCATGAAGGAATTGCATGCCACTCCCTCTACAGGCCATTCAGGGTTCCTTAAAACATATGAGCGACTCAAGTGCACCTTCTTTTGGAAAGGTATGAAACGTGACATCCGCTCTTTTGTTGCTGCCTGTGACACATGTCAAAGGATGAAAGGTGAAACAATGCGCTCTCCGGGCACTCTTCAACCATTGCCTATCCCGGATCAGGTTTGGACTGACATTTCCATGGACTTTATAGAAGGGCTCCCTAAATCTAGAGGCAAGTCAGTTATTTTTGTGGTAGTGGACCGCCTTTCAAAGTATGCTCACTTTTGTGCCCTTGCCCATCCTTATACAACATCCATTGTTGCACAAATTTTTCTTGACTCCATCTTTCGCCTTCATGGCATACCCACCTCCATTGTATCTAATCATGATCCCACCTTCACTAGTCATTTTTGGCAAGAGTTGTTTAAGTTGTAGGGGACTCAGCTCAAAATGATTTCAGCCTACCATCCACAAATGGATGGTCAAACAGAAGTTGTTAATAAATGCTTGGAAACCTACCTTCATTGCTTTGTCTCAGATCATCCCACTCAATGGGCCAAATGGCTATCCTTGGCCGAATGGTGGTACAACACTTCCTATCATACAGCCACCAAACTCACACCATTTGAAGCAGTCTACGAGCACCTTCCACCTACACCTTCCTCTTACATTCCTGGTAGCTCCAAGGTCCAGGCCGTCGATAACACTCTGAGTCAACACACCGAGGTCCTTCGCCAACTTAAGCAGAATTTGAACATGGCCGAGAATCGGATGCACCAACAAGCTGATCAACATCTTTCTGAGCGTAGTTTTGATGTAGGTGATATGGTCTTCCTTCGCTTGCATCCATACAAACAATCATCCCTACAACTTCGTAGGTGCCAGAAGCTTGCTACAAAATTCTATGGTCCTTACCAGGTTCTACAAAGGATTGGCCCCATAGCTTACAAATTGGCGCTCCCACCTACTTCCAAGCTTCATCCTATTTTTCATGTTTCCACTCTCAAGAAAGTTGTGGGCACACAGGTATAGGTTCAATCCACACTTCTTGAATTGGATGAAGAAGGCTCCATATTACTTGAACCTGAGTAGTTGTTGGATCGTCGGACTCGCACTCTTCGCAACCATACAATTACAGAGATCCTGGTTCAGTGGCGTGGGCTTCAACCTGAAGATGCTACATGGGAGTCTCTCCACCAACTCCAACAACAATTTCCTCATTTCAGCTTTGAGGACAAAGCTTCTTCAAGGGGAAGGACATGTTAGGATCCCATCCTAACCCTTAATGTAATAACTTCCATGATGTAATAATTCCTAAAGAACATGGGTAGTACCCATGATTAATATTTTGTAATGTTCTAAGTTTTAGCTTATGTAGTGCCTATGACAAATGGCACCCTTTTTATGTAACACATGGTAGATAGGTTATGTAAGGTGGCCTTGTGCATGTAATTCGAGTGGCATTGTGCATGTAATTCGAGTGGCACTATGCATGTAATTCGGGTGGCATTATGCATGTAATCCAGGTGGCATTTTGCATGTAAGCCAACCATGGAAGGGAACTCTTTAAATACCCGAGAAGGCACCAATGTATTCATATTTTTGCAAATTAATGAAGTGTTGAAGGAGGTTGCCCCCTCGAAGAGGCCTGTGATTCTATCTTATTGTGAGATTGTTCCTTTATGCAAATTTTTGTTATAATGTGTATTTTGTTCTGAATATTAATATGATGTTTATGTGAGTTTATTTCCAAGCAATTGTGTGAGAGTGTGTTTATTTGAGTTTATTTTATAGTAGGATCCTAACAAGTGGTATCAGAGCACTTTCCAGGGCCAATTTCTACTGCAACAGTAATGATTCTTGCCTATTAGGTATAATCCTCTGTTATTTTCATGTAATTTTTTTTTTACTATTATCAAAAAAAAAAGACAAATACCAGTAAAAAAAATATAGTCTTTTTAGTTGAGTAGGTAGAAACCTTGTGTCGGGGGTTTTAAAATATCATGAAGGATGTCATTATTGGCTAAGCTAGATAGCCCATACAATGTCTAGTGAAGTGAGGGGCGATCAGGCTCCAATACCCAGGCCTCAGACAGAACTCGCGCACGGACTTGAGCTCCCATGCATCTTCGAGTGTATCGGGAGACCATTCTAGGGTTAACAAAATTTTATCCAGTAGGAAGCTTATCGGCCTTGTATCATCCATAGTCCATGGGACACAACATCCCGGACGATTACCCTCTCGTACTATCAAAGAGGCAGATAGTGTGCTCAAGGGTATGTGTGGAATCCTCCTTGGGTAGTGGCCTGAAATATTGGTCCGAGCACTATTGTTCATCACTGCGGTATAATAGAGGGCCTATGGGTGTTACATACTCCTTTACCTAGCATACCCTAGTTCTGTTAAAACTTCAACCTGCAACAAAATCACAAACCAAAACTCCTTGTTTGTAAACTTGCATTCCAAATTCCCAAAAGTGAGCATATGAGAAAGGAATCCTCTACCAAAAAAATAGCATAAATTGCATGAATTTGGGATAGAATATGAGGGTGACAGTTAAGTTGATAGTCTGGAGAATAACAATCAAATTTACAATGGCGATATGATCGAGTTAGTCGAGTCAACACGATCGGGTCAAAAATTATAGTTTTCAGTGTTAGAATAGAACTATCATAACAGTAACCTACACAATACAGAGAATCTTTAGACTAGTGAGGTAAGCAGTGTCAGAGAGACTGTCGGGGCTAAGCAAAACATTGAGCGAGTGACCAGAGACCAATTATAGATAGTGCTCCAGTACCCAACTTTTGCACTGTAGCTCAAAATCAAAAACTGTAAACACCGTTAGACTCGACAAAATAGGAGATAAAAAAAAAGTAGTGTTGTGGGATATAGCTCATTGTGACCACCTCTTCGAGCTGATCATTTTGATATATAGCACCCAAGCACTTTTTTGGACACTTACTAAAAATAGTAAGTCCTGAAACCCAATTCTAATTTTAGTAACTGGTCACAAAAGGTTCCAAAATGGCCCAGGGTACCCGTGGACATCAAAAAGAGCTAGAACAGATGGACTCCTTAAAAAAAGCCATTGAGAATTTGAACTTGGCAATTTTCTCCATAAGGGAAGAGGTCCAAGGTCTTCGTCTAGATCATGAGGCCACTAGCGCTCGCTTAGAAGAAACACTGATAGATGTGGGTAGCAAGTTACATAAGGGACCACTCAAAATAGAACACCAGGCTGAAAACTCTACAAGGAATGACCATGACCCATCATTTAAAATGCTAAAATTGGACTTCCCTCGATTTAATGGGAAGGATGTTGATGGGTGGTTATGTAGGGTTGATCAATTCTTTAGACTTCATAATGTTCCCATATATCATCGAGTTCAGATGGCTTCCTTCAATTTGGAATCTAAGGCTCTACACTGGTTCCAGTGGTTACGTAATTCCAACCCAAATCTCTCTTGGGAGGACTTTGAGTCCCAACTACTGACCCGATTTGGGCCTAGTGAGTATGAGGACTTCACAAGGGCCTTGACCAAACTGCAACAAACATCCTCAGTCCGTGACTACCAAACTCAATTTGAAAAATTGGCCAATAAGACAAGAGGATTGACGAAAGGGTTCTTCACGAGTTGTTTTATCAATGGGTTAAAAGGGGATCTCCAAGCTAAAGTAAAGATGTTGAAACCACAGTCCATGATGGAAGCTATCAGTTTGGCCCATCTGGCCGAATCTAAACTCTCAAACCAAAGGCACCCCCTACGGTTTCCTCAAAACCGACCTTCATTTCCTTTTCAAACCCAAAATTTAGTGGATAGTAAACCTACTACACCCAAGTGACTGACTACAGAGGAGATGGATGCACATCATGCCCAAGGATTATGTTATAATTGTGATGAAAAGTTTTTTAAAGGACATAAGTGTGCAAACAAAAGATTGTTCTTGATAGATGTTGAGGAACCTGCTAACACTAACCAGAGTGATGAGGATGAGGACCCTCCTAAAACACCTTCTCCATAGGAAGAAGATACACAGGGGTCTGAGGCAGAGATTTTAGTCCATGCTCTTGTAGGAATTACCACTCCACAAACCATGAAAGTTGTGGGATTTTTCAAGGGCCAACATCTTACCATCCTTATTGATTCAGGTAGCACACACAACTTCATTGATCCTCGAGTTGCTAAGCGGGCAAATTGCTATATCCACACTTGTAATTCATTCGAGGTCATGGTAGCCAATGGGGGAACATTACCTTGTAAAGGAAAATACCGCAATGTCAAGATCAGGATAGGGGACTATGAACTCAAGCAGGACATGTTTGCCCTCCAGTTGGGAGGATGTGATATGGTTTTGGGATCTCAATGGTTGAGTACGTTGGGCACTATCAGTTGGAACTTTGCAGAACTCTGGATGCAATTCTCCCAAAATGGACAAACACACTTACTCAAGGGCTCCCTTGCAGGAACACCTCACCTCATTAGTTCCAATCGTATGGAGAAAGTGCTAAAGAAATCAAAACATGGGGTCATTGCACAACTCTTCTCCATCCAACCAACCACTTCACTAATGGCTGAAATTCCATCAGACCTACAACTAGTTCTACACAAACATGATGATGTCTTTGCAGAACCAACTACACTACCATCGCGTCGCTCTCATGACCATGCTATCCCATTGCTCCCGGGTAGTGCACCACCAAATATCAAGCCATATAGGTACCCTCATGCCATGAAATCAGAACTAGAAAAATTGGTACAGGAATTACTCAAGGTTGGTGTCATCCGGCCTAGTACTAGCCCCTACTCCTCGCCTATCCTACTTGTTCCCAAGAAATATGGCTCATGGTGCCTATGTATTGACTACCGAGAACTCAACAAGACTACGATCAAGGATAAATTTCCTATTCTAGTGGTTGATGAATTACTCGATGAACTACACGGGACCATGTATTTCACCAAGCTTGATCTCCGCTATGGGTACCATCAGATCCGACTCAAGGATGAGGACATCCCCAAAACTACCTTTCGCACTCATGAAGGTCATTATGAATTCTTGGTAATGCCATTTGGTCTCACAAATGCTCCTTCTACATTCCAAAGTCTTATGAACAACATCTTTCGGCCCTTTCTGCGAAAGTTCATCCTTGTGTTCTTCGATGACATCTTGATTTACAACCGCACATGGGAAGAGCACCTCAATCATGTGGATCAAACTTTACAGTTGTTGGTCACCCATCACCTTTTTGCCAAAAGGTCCAAGTGTTCCTTTGGTCTGATTGAAGTAGAGTATCTGGGACACATTGTCTCACAGGATGGCGTCAAGGTTGACCCTAAGAAGATTCAAGCAGTTCAAGAGTGGCCAAAACCTCGCACCCTCAAGGGACTTCAAGGATTTTTAGGGCTTACGGGCTATTATCGCAAATTTGTTTGCAATTATGGGAAGATAGCTGCCCCCTCACCTCCATGTTGAAAAAATATTCCTTCACTTGGACAGGGCCTACTGACCAAGCCTTCATTGAACTCAAGCATGCTATGACCACCACTCTCATTTTAGCCATGCCAGATTTCTCTAAACCATTTGTCATTGAAAGTGATGCTTATGGTCATGGTATTGGGGCAGTATTGATGCAAGAAGGATGACCTATGGCTTTTACTAGCAAGGCACTCTCTGATCGTAATCTGGGGAAATCCACATATGCTAAGGAAATGTTAGCCATATTGCATGCAGTCACACATTGGTGACCTTACCTCATTGGGCGTCACTTCTCCATCAAAATCGACCATCAAAGTCTCAAATATTTTCAAGAACAAAGATTTGCCATGCCTGACCAACAAAAGTGGGTGTCTAAACTCATGGGCTATGATTATGATATCACCTACAAAAAGGGAAAGGAGAATATTGTGGCTGATGCTCTTTCTCATCAAATGGAGACCGTAAGTATGTTGTGTGCCATCTCAGCACCACTTCCCCAATGGATTGATTCCTTGCATCAAGAAGCACGTCAGGATGCAGATTTGCAAGCTTTGATAGCCTCACTAATGGATGATCTAGATTCTGCACCAAGGTATAATTGGAATGGCCATGATCTGCGCTACCATCAACGCCTGGTTCTACCTCATAAGTCCCCACTTCGAGAGCTCCTCATGAAGGAATTGCATGCCACCCCCTCTGCAGGCTCCTCATGAAGGAATTGCATGCCACTCCCTCTGCAGGCCATTCAAGGTTCCTTAAAACATATGAGCGACTCAAGCGCACCTTCTTTTGGAAAGGTATGAAATATGACATCCGCTCTTTTGTTGCTGCTTGTGACACATGTCAAAGGATGAAAGGTGAAACAATGCGCTCTCCGAGCACTCTTCAACCATTGCCTATCCCGGATCAGGTTTGGACTGACATTTCCATGGACTTTATAGAAGGGCTCCCTAAATCTGGAGGCAAGTCAGTTATTTTTGTGGTAGTGGATCACCTTTCAAAGTATGCTCACTTTTGTGCCCTTGCCCATCCTTATACAACATCCATTGTTGCACAAATTTTTCTTGACTCCATCTTTTACCTTCATGGCATGCCCACCTCCATTGTATCTGATCGTGATCCCACCTTCACTAGTCATTTTTGGCAAGAGTTGTTTAAGTTGCAGGGGACTCAACTCAAAATGAGTTCAGCCTACCATCCGCAAATGGATGGTCAAATAGAAGTTGTTAATAAATGCTTGGAAACCTACCTTCGTTGCTTTGTCTCAGATCATCCCACTCAATGGGCAAAATGGCTATCCTTGGCCGAATGGTGGTACAACACTTCCTATCATATCGCAACCAAACTCACACCATTTGAAGTAGTCTACGGGTGCCTTCCACCTACGCCTTCCTCTTACATTCCTGGTAGCTCCAAGGTCTAGGCCGTCGACAACACTCTGAGTCAACACACCGAGGTCCTTCACCAACTTAAGCAGAATTTGAACATGGCCCAGAATCGGATGCGCCAACAAGCTAATCAACATCGTTCTGAGCATAGTTTTGATGTAGGTGATATGGTCTTCCTTCACTTGTAGTCGTACAAACAATCATCCCTACAACTTTGCAGGTGCCAGAAGCTTGCTGTAAAATTCTATGGTCCTTACCAGGTTCTACAAAGGATTGGCCCCACAACTTACAAATTGGCGCTCCCACCTACTTCCAAGCTTCATCCTGTTTTTCATGTTTTTGCTCTCAAGAAAGTTGTGGGCACACAGGTACAAGTTCAATCCACACTTCTTGAATTGGATGAAGAAGGCTCCATATTACTTGAACCTAAGCAGTTATTGGATCATCGGACTCACACTCTTCGCAATCGTACAATTATAGAGATCCTGGTTCAATGGCGTGGGCTTCAACCTGAAGATGCTACATGGGAGTCTCTCCACCAACTCTAGCAACAGTTTCCTCATTTCAGCTTTGAGGACAAAGCTTCTTCAAGGGGAAGGACATGTTAGGATCCCATCCTAACCCTTAATGTAATAACTTCCATGATGTAATAATTCCTAAATAACGTGGGTAGTACCCATGATTAATATTTTGTAATGTTCTAAGTTTTAGCTTATATAGTGCCTATGACAAATGGCACCCTTTTTATGTAACACATGGTAGATAGGTTATGTAAGGTGGCCTTGTGCATGTAATTCGAGTGGCATTGTGCATGTAATTCGAGTGGCACTATGCATGTAATTCGGGTGGCATTATGCATGTAATCTAGGTGGCATTTTGCATGTAAGCCAACCATGGAAGGGAACTCTTTAAATACCCGAGAAGGCACCAATGTATTCATATTTTTGTAAATTAATGAAGTGTTGAAGGAGGTTGCCCCCTCGAAGAGGCCTGCGATTCTATCTTATTGTGAGATTGTTCCTTTATGCAAATTTTTGTTATAATGTGTATTTTGTTCTGAATATTAATATGATGTTTATGTGAGTTTATTTCCAAGCAATTGTGTGAGAGTGTGTTTATTTGAGTTTATTTTATAGTAGGATCCTAACAAAAACCCTCACATAGTTCGATCATGAAAAAACCAATATGAGATATATCAAAAGATACAGTACTTTGGACTATATGGCTATAAATGAATAAAAAAATATTTAAAGGAAAGAATAGCAGTTTAGAAGTAATAAAAAGGAATATATGTTTAGCTATAGATGAGTCTAAACCAACCCTATCAACTCACTGAGTCCCTAATCTGGAAGTAGAGAGTCTTGATAGATGGAGTCAATTCATTAAATGGAATTATAATTTTGGGTACAAGAGAAGCAATAAGAAGGCAAATAATATAAAGTGGAAACCACAAGATGTGGAGTGGGTTAAATTAAATTTTGATGGAACTTCTAAAGGAAATCTAGGACCAACAAGATGAGAAATAATTTGAAATAATAGAGGAAAGATTTTGTCTCGTTCCACTTTCAATAATGGATTTAAGACAAATAATGAAGTTGAAGCTTGGGCGACCTTAGAAGGGTTAAAAATATGCAAACAAATAAAATGGAACAGAGTATGGATGGAAGGTGATTCTCTCATAGTAATAAATGTAATTTTAAGAAAAACAAAATCTCCATGGAACATACAAGAGATAATTATAGAAATTCAAGATCTTGCTAAAGAGTTTGAAGAAATCAAGTTTACACATACTTTAAGGGAAGAAAACAAATATGCAGGTAGTCTAGCCAATAGAGGGGTTTTGGTTGAGTATCATAAAGTTAAATTCTCTTTTTCATGGTTAGAGGAAGTAGTAAGTTTAGTTGAAGCTGACAAGAATATGTTGACTGCTTAAATCAAATAATGATTAAGATTTACTTTAATGTTTTCCATAGGTAATATTTGTTTTATTTTGTAACAATAATATGTTTTCATATAAAGTATTTATTATAATTTTTGTGGTTGCACTTGTGTTTCAAGAAGGAAACTAGCAATCCAGAGTTCGTAAAGTGAACTATGATAGTGCAATGTTTTGGAAATATTACTCTACTAAGATGCCATGCATAGATAGCAGAGATTAATTTTTTGGTATTGTGAAGGCTACTATAGAAAAATATCAAGAAGGATGCTAAATTATGGAATATTTGTATTCATACAAAAAATTGAAAAGATCCAGAAAATGAAAATCAAGAATTCAAACATTTTATGTAAAATGATGTAGGTTTCTAGCTATAGCATCTCAATTGAGATGAAAAGTGTATCTATTTGTAAACTCTCAAGCTCTAAAAAATATAGTTGTAATTTGTCAAGGGTGGGGGACTCGAGTACAACCCCTTTTTATCCATCAAAAGAAAAATATTGTCTATAACAATTTGAGAGATTCTTAATACCTTTTTTAGAGTTTTTATTCATGCTCCTAATATTCCAAGATATTATTTTCATTGTTATTTTTTTATTATTTGTGGGTTTATCCCCACTTCTTGTTAACACTTGTGATATTTGCTTTTGTTTTCCCATATCAATATCCCGCTGGGTTTCTTTTTCTCTTTGTTTTTGCTTCTTGGGTCTTTCTCTATTTTTCCCATTTCTACCAATATTTTGATCTTCCTTTATCTCTTCAATCTTCTCACACTACTCAAAGTAAGACTTATCATCTATAGGTTTGTCTTGTTGTGCAAGATTTGTAGAGCAAGGAATAACCTCAAAAGCACATTCTTCTTTATATTGCCCTGGAAACCCTAAAGTGCAAAGACACTCTTCTAAATAAATTACCTTCTTATTTTACCCTGAAAGCCCTGAATTGTTAGACTTCCTCCATCCTTATTTATTTATTATGTTGCTCTTGAAACCCTAAAGTGAAAGACATAACCTCTATACTACTTTCACTTTTATTACTAGGAGAGGATTCTATACTATTTGAGGAGAATGAAGATGATTTACTGAAATTCGAATGCGGAGCGACGGCGTACCAGATTATTGATGCAAACGAAATAGATATGAGGTGCAGATGCTAAGTCCTACGAATGCGATGAACAAATGCATGTAGGAAATAAAGCATAAATGAGATGAGATGTAAGAAAAACAAAGTGGGGCCTCTTTTATTAATGTTGCTTTCAATCCAGTTACAATGCGTCCCCCCTCTAGGGCTCAGAACGTTTGATACAGTTCGTTACATCAACGGATGGTACGCTTCCAATGTCTTCCGCATGCCCACATTTGAAATGGGCGGGCCAAACGTTGCCACCGCTTGCATCCATATGTTCATGGTTCCTTGTTGCCCCTCCGGTGTTCCTGGTGGTGAGATCCTACGCTCAGAGAAACAACAAATAGTTAATAGCATATGCGGATATTAGGAAAACATGCAATCCCCAAAGCCTCCGACCGGTTAATGTAAAAAGGAATTAAATGATGGTCAAAACATGTCATAATGAACCCAAATTTTGATAGAAGCATCAAGACATCATCAGGGACCCATTGCAAAAAGAACAATCAGGAAATCATGCATGGATTTCTAATCGCTCTGGGGTGGGACGATTAGGACTATCACAAAATGTGCAAGAGCGACCTTGCAAATGTCCTACCCAGAGGCCTCCAAAACTCCTACAAACTTGGGGTTAGGCTAAAAGGGGCATTTTGGGATGACCCAGAAGGTCATATTTGGCAGATTCTACCCAGATTGTCCTGTATCCGAAAGCGCTCCCTGTATGTTAGTAAACGCATAAAATGATAAAAACACAGTCAAATCAAGTCAGAATGACATGAAACTTGAACAACAGCATAAGTACATGAAATATGACATAATGCAAAAATAATAGTAGAGAAATCATTCATATATTTCTAATCACTCCGGGGTGGGACGATTAGGACTGCAGTAGTGCTGGGGGCATGACGCCCACCGTTTGGGGCTTAGTTTTGGCACCAATCCAAGTGGGATGGGTCCAAAACCTCCTAGGGGGTTGTGTCAATGAATTTGGTGTGGGATTGTGGCTGATTGCTTGGGTTTTGGGTCGAGATTGCATTCCTAGTGTTCACCCGATAACCTCTCTTCCAAAAGAGAAATTAGGGATGTAGGAAGCACAAAGGGGAATGGGGGTACAATTTGGCAGCACTCCGTTGCTCCAAATGCTCCAGCTCTATTCTTTTTTTGGGGTGAGGAGGCTCACCATTTTATAGACCTCAGGGGTCTCCTTTGAATGCGCATGCGAGGGCACCACTTGGCTCACCATGCCTTTCTTGGGGGAGAGAAGATTCCTCCCTGATTTAGGGCCTCCATGATCAAGGCATGCTTGACTGAAGTCCCTCTCTCAGATTTGAAACCATTCCTCACAATTGCATGCCTTGAAGGTGAAGTTGAGTGGCGGATCTAGGTTGCCATTTGTCAAGGCTTGACTTTTTTCTAGTCAAACTTGCTATTCGCCCCACCCTGGAGCGATTGCTGCTAATCGTCCCGGGGTGGGGCGAATAGGATTCTAATCGTCCTAGGGTGGGACGAATAGGGAGCAGAGTGCTTAAAAGGTGCCAAATTGACCTCTGACCTTCCAAAACTGATTTGGGAGTGGTTAGGACCATTGTTTAACCTCTGGAGGCTGCCCTAGGGGGTATGTATGCCAATTCGGTCAGTGCTTGTAGTCACATAATCGGATTGGTGTTGTTTTGGTGTCTACTGGATGCCCCTTTTTGGGATGCGTTGTGTGTGGCGCGATAGTTGAGCAAAAATAGATGACCAAAGCACTTAATGATTAGGGTTTCTTAGTAACCTAACCAAATTTTGATGCCCCAAGTATGGAAAGGGCACGCATTCTTGAATCCTTGCTTCTGACGAGCTAAGGAGCTTAAGTCAAGTGTAACCTTTTTTGGTGAGGTGTACTTGATCTTGGACATTGTTCAGTCATGAATAGGCAAAGGGCGCAACCTTTTGTCTGAGGAACCTTGTCTTCATGCTTCCAGAATGCCAAGTGTTTGTTCAGCTTGTGATTATTGCTTGTTTGCTGCCCCAAGCAGGAGCGTGATTGTCTTTGTCAATGATTCTTTGAATGCATGCCATTTCCTTGATTGGGTGTGTATTTGTTGATTTGGTGACTAAGTGTGACTACCCCCTCAAGCGACGAATCGATGAGGGAATGACCAAGATGAGAAAAGTGATGAGTCGCTTGACCCAAGATGACATTTGTAAGGGTGCCTTCAGTTGTTTTCCATTGAATGCTTAGCAGTTTTCCAACAATCGGACCTATTTTTGGTGGGTTTTGACCCTTTTTTGTGATGCCGATTGGGGTAGAAATTATCAAAAATCCTCCTTCCCATGGAGCGGTCCGGCTATGCTAGCCTTCTTAGGGAGTAGGATAGTGAATATTTGTGACCCCGACGATGGTTTTGCATGCCATGAATGTCTGGTGCAAAGGCACCTTTGTCCGGCATATTTATTGCTTTTTTTGGTGCATTTTTTGGATTCTATTTTTGTTGCTTTATTTCTTGCTCTGTAATCGTCCCAGGGTGGGATGAATACCAATTTGGTAATCATCCCAGGGTGGAACGATTACAGGCCTAACAACCTATAAAAGGACCAAAACTAGGTTTTGGGCTCATTTGCAACAATTTTTTCTTGGCGATTTGGAGCAGTGAGGAGGAGGAGTGCGAGTTTGCGTAGCGGAGCACTGTCAAAATTTCATGGACATCATGAGTGCGAGAACTAGATCTTCGAGTGGAGGAGCCGAGGCGAGACCGGTATGATGTTCCTTCCTTCCTTGTTATTTGTTTTTGCTTTATATGAAGTTAAAAACTTGCACATAATTGTTTTTATTTTGCGTTAATACTAAGGTTGAAACCCTAGTATTAATTTTTATATTTTATATTGTTTTTGTTTTATTTTGTTCACATTAAGGCTAAAACCCTAGGATGATTTTTTTTTTTTTTTTTGTTCATACTAAGGTTGAAACCCTAGGATGAATTTGTTTTTGTTTTGTGTTTTTTGTTCATACTAAGGTTGAAACCCTAGGATGAATTTGTTTTTGTTATGTTTTCACTAAGGTTGAAACCCTAGGATGATTTTTGTTTTATTATTTTTTTGTTCACACTAAGGTTGAAACCCTAGGATGAATTTGTTTTTGTTTTGATTTTTTTGTTGTTGTACAGTTATTTTAATGTCTGATCATTGTTGTACAGTTTGTTTTGAATGTTTTGTACTTTTGTTTTTCTTCTGTACAGTTTTATTGTATTGTTTTTGTTGATATGAAGTATGTACTTAATATCGTTTGTTTTTTATTGTTTTTTAGGTTGTGAAGAGTCGGTACCGCTAGTCGACTATTTTCTCTGATGCTCGGGAGGCCTTGATAGTTGGGGATTGGGAGTGGCTTGATGCCCTTGGGCTCAAGCAGGTGACGCGTTTGGAGCCTGTGGTGGGGGATCGGGCATATTTGATTGCCCTGATCAATCTGTGGGATCCTCGCACCAATACTTTTCATCTCCCAATAGGGGAGATGATGGTGACTCTGGAGGATGTGTATCGGATTCTATGGATTTTGATAGATGGGCTTCCTATCCGGATGACCCATCGGGACAAACGGACAATAGTACTGACATGGTGTTTTGGTCGGGGGGAGATGGGGGTGGAGAGGGTTGTGGAGAAGGTTGAGGCTGACTGCCAGATAGGCGGTATTCTGGTGCGGTGGTGGTTGGAGAAGGGCGTATTGGGGGTGAGGCATGCTTTACTCATGGCCCTCATTTCCAATATGCTGCTTCTAGACTGTTCAGGTGAGGTTCCCTTGGAACCTGCTGGAGTTGGTTTTCACTTTGGTGGAGTGTCTGACATCAGCTCCACTTATTATGAGGTGGGGTCAGACATTGTTGGCATAGTTGTACGATGAGTTGTACGAGGTCCACTATCGAAGGTGAAAGGGGATCGGGTGCAGCTATCTTTTGCAGTGTTGGGGGTGGCAGCACATAGCTGTGGAGCGGCCATAGGGTTTGCCTTGGACCACCCGAGGTGAGATGGTGGATCGGGAGATTGGGTATGCCAATCTTGGCGGGTCAGAGGAGCATGGATAGAGTCGATGGTGGGCAGGTGACGTAGGTCACTATACTGATGCCTTCTCTCATCTAATGCTAGGGTAGGTGTTTTGGTGATCGTATCGAGACTGTCCAGCCTAGCCTAAGGCTGGAGAGTGGCTTCGACGGGTGCGTAGGGGTAGGTGGTTGATTGGGCATCATGGGATAGAGTAGGAGTACTTCCGTATGTTCGGGTGATGCGATAGTTTGGGGTGCACCAGGGATTTCTTGGTGATCCCTTGATCTATCGATGGTGTGGGGATGAGAGGACCCTAGTCTGGCCGATCATTGAGCCATTGGGTGAGGGGTCTGATGTAGTTATTGATGTACCCAATGTGGATGATGTCGGGGTAACTATAGAGTATGATCGATGGTGGACTATGCGGTGATGGCGGGGTGAGGGGCCTTTGGGGGCACGATGCGGAAGTAGGAGGTGGGGGTGCAGAGGCACCGGTGGAGGGTTGGGGGGCTCCGCTTGATGATGCAAACATGGTGGAGGTCGATGACTTCACTGGTGATGGAGATGATGTGGGGGTTTCGAAGCAGCGGATGTATAGGATGTCCCAGAGTAGTGGGTGCTGGAGCAGCAGGTCATCCCGGAGGTGCCCATGCCTTAGGCTATCTCAGGGGATGTGGAGGCTGGGTTTCATGCTGAGATAGCATGATTGGAGGATCTTTTGTGGAGATGGGATGAGGAGCATAGAGATGTATTGCAGGAGAGGGATCTCCTACGGGCTCAGTTGGCATAGCGGGACAATGCATTGGTTGTGTATCATCGATGAGATGTGGAGTGGGGGGGTATCGGGTGGAGTTAGAGACAGAGGTTGTCCGCCTCGGTGGGCAGTTACCTGAGCTTGATGGAGGTGGTTCGTCGCACCGCACGAGAGGTAGTGAGACTGAGCAGTCTGCATCCTCTCATCGTAGGCGGCTGGATGAGGGTAGCGTTGGTGGGCATGGTGCGCGGGCTAGCAGTAGCCACCCTGAGAGGTCCCATAGGACCCATACTACTGGGGTAGTTCCAGTGCACCGATCCTACGTGATCATGGTGGCCGACTCCCTAGGCTTTGGGGATTTTGAATTTTTGGTTTTTTGTGAGGTCAGAGGACCTTCTTATTGTAGCCTGAGGGCATTTTGACTCGATATATATACATGACTCATTTTTGGTTTGATGATATGCTTGTCATGGTTTATTGTTCTTTTTATGCACCTTTATTTATGTTGATGTATGCATATGCTATTATGACTGCGGATGATGTTAGCTATATGATATGGATGTATGCATATGGAATGGATGGAATGATTTGTTGGTATACAGGCGATGGCACCATAGACTGTACAGGATTTACTGGCTTTCTGCACTATGTGATTGCTTTATGGAATAACTTTGCATTTGTAATTTTTGTTTTGTATTTTTTGATGGTGATGTGAGTAATGAAATGTACAACAATTGTTTTAAAATGTAGTTAAGGTTTTTCTGAGACTCAGATGCTTTAACTAACTAATCAAGACTGTACATTATCTTACAAGACTTTCGAACAAGGTACGAATCAGACTTGAGTTTGACCAAGTTATTTCACATCCTTGTGTGTGCGATTGAGTTCGTTTATGTGGTATTCATAAGGATACCACCAGTGCTAGGTAGGCTGTCCACCAAACCTGTACTAAGGATCACCTAATTAGCTCCACTAATTCCTTTGTTGCATTTAGTAAGATTAATCCATGTCGCAATCTAAGATACCATAAGCTAGCTCATCCACATGCAAACATTGGTCTACACACACACAAAATGTGATAGACATATCATCATGCGTTTAGGATACCGCCATTGCTGGGTAGGCTATCCACCAAACCCGTAATGAGGATCACCTAAATGGTTTTTTGAATGTTGAGAATTCCAGGGATTCAAGCTCAGGCGTCTTTCGGTTGCTCAACTTGTTGGGATACTTGCTCTCATACATAGTGATGAAAATCACTGTTTATTTTTCTCTCTTTTTTTTTTCTTGAGCAAGGGGTTTGAGTAGTGGTGATAACCACTATTACTTTTTATTGTTGCCTTTTGAGGATTTAGATTTTGAATTTTGATTTCAAAGTTGAGCTCGTGGGTTTTTGGCTTGTGAATGGCATTGATCCTTTTGGCCTTGGGGATGACTACCCATCCTTTTAGGGACGTGTAGTATGAATCCTTACGACTTTGGGAATCAAAGGTGGTTGGGAATTTTGCTTTGGAATGGCATTGATATTTTAGGCCTTGGGGATGACTACCCATCCTTCTCAGGGGTGTGTAGTATGAATCCTTATGACTTTGGGGATCAAAGGTGTTTGGGATTTTTGATAGTGGACTTTTGGGATTTTTCTTGTGAATGGCATTGATCCTTTTAGGCCTTGGGGATGACTACCCATCCTTCTCAGGGGCATGTAGTACGAATCCTTACGACTTTGGGGACCAAAGGTGTTTGGAATTTTTGATAATGGTGAAAACCACTATTTATTGTGGGGAATTGGATGGGGAAGAGCTTGTCCTTTTGTCAATTCTCAACATTCTTGAACCATTCGCATAGGGGGATGAGCAGGATAACATTTCACCTATGGTACCCTAGACTGCTTTGTAGGTTTCATCTTTCATTCACACAACTTGGGAATTTTTATGTGTTTTAAGCTTGTGTTGGGATGCTATGTAACAAGGCGTGATCCAAGTAAAACTCTACCTTGTAAAAAATCTGTCTGACTTTGTACAACATTTGACTAGAAATCTAAAGACAACTGAATGACGAAACCCTAAAGACATTAGAAGACAACTGACTATGATATGGCGAAAATGCGAAGGGCGTTATTCTTGATGGATCTTTTTACAAAATGGACTGAATTTGGAAAATGATGGAATTGTCGAGTAATTACAGTCTATGGTGCTTTTGACATGTATGACCAACAAATATGCAATGTATGTATGCGATGCCTAATGCAGCTTTTGTTTTCTTTTTGGTGTTTTGATTTTTAAGAATATGCATGAAAGTGAGATGCAATTTTTTTGTTATTTTTGATTATTTGTTGTTTTTGAATATTTGTTATGGTGGTTTAACCCGAATGGGTGCGGACCAAGTGATTCTTACGGATCCTTGGAGGTTTTGACCAAAGGGATTATAGATACCTTTGGGGCATTTTGGGTGACCAAGCGATTGTGGGAACCCTTGGAGCTTTTGGTTTGACCAAAGGGATTATGGATACCTTTGGGGCATTTTGGGTGACCAAGCGATTGTGGGAATCCTTGGGGCTTTTGGTTTGACCAAAGGGATTATGGATACCTTTGGGGCATTTTTTGGGTTGACCAAGCGATTGTGGGAATCCTTGGAGCTTTTGGTTTGACCAAAGGGATTATGGATACCTTTGGGGCATTTTTGGGGTTGACCAAGCGATTGTGGAATCCTTGGGGCTTTTGGTTGACCAAGCGATTGTGGGAATCCTTGGAGCTTTTGGGGTGGGCTATGGCTTCTCTAAATGTTGAATGGCCTCAAATGACTGATGTTCAAGGGTTCTAGTTCCTTGATTCCTTCAAGAGAGGTGAGCCGGTATGTTCTAGGTCCTATTTTACTATCGATTACATAAGGACCTAACCAATTTGCCATGAACTTGTCCCTTAAATGGGGCGGCAAGTTAGAATTTTGTTGGTTCTCTTTTAAGACTAGGTCACCAACCTGAAAGTCCCTCAGGTGAACTTTCATGTTGTATGCTTTCTTAAGTCGCTCTTGATAGATACGTAAATGCTCGAGAGCATTGACGCATCATTCATCGAGTAACGTAAGTTGGTCTAACCGGGCCTATCGCGTAGTGTCATCATCGATGAACTCTTGCATTGATATGCGTAGGGAGGGTATTTCCAACTCGAGAGGCATGACTACCTCGGAGCCATACACCAGCGAAAATGGAGTTGCCCTAGTGGGCGTCCGAATGCTAGTGCGATAAGCCCATAGTGCAAGTGGTATTTGGATGTGCCAATCCTTATGATTATCTATGACCATATTTTTAAGGATGGCAACTAGCATTTTGTTTGACGCCTCTGCTTGCCCATTTGCCTACGGATAATAGGGTGTCAAAAAATTATGCTAAATTTTGTACTTTGTTGTCAAAGCATGCACATCTTTGTTCTTAAATGACGTCCCATTATCCGAGATGATCTTGGATGGAATACCAAAATGACATATGATGTTATGTAAAATGAACTCCGTAATGCGGGGCCCAATCGTAGAGGTAAGCGGAATTGCTTCCACCCACTTAGTGAAGTACTCTGTGGCCGTTATGATAAATGTGTGATGACTTGATGATGTAGGGGAGATCTTTTCGATGAGATCTAAGCCCCACTATGAAAATGGCCAAGCCGATTGGATCGGCTGCAAGGCCTGAGAAGGTACGTGTGTCAAGTTAGCATGGTGTTGACACTTCACGCACTTCCGCACATATGCACAACAATCTCACTCTAAATATGGCCAATAATAGCCCATGCGAAGAATGCGCTTGGCGATGGCCATACCGCTGAAGTGGCCACCGCACGTACCATCGTGCGCTTGGGTGATCACCCAAGTGGACTCTTGCTGGTCCAAGCAATGGAGGAGGATCCCTTCGTAGCTTCGATGGTACAAAATGTCTCCTAGCAAGACATGTTTTGCCACTTTCTGTTTGAATGATCTTTTCATGGCGTGCGACAATCCAAGTGGGAGGCTACCTAACTTGAGATAGTCTCTTATGGGTGTGTACCAATCCTGCTGATCAGAAACCTCGATGGTATGAATGGCCGATCCCTCTTGAAGTTCATCCCTAGCAAAAGTTGAGCGGGAAAGAACTTGTAGAAATAGCGTTGTGTTGCTATTAAGAGGGGTTGGGGAGAACAAAGACCCCCAGTTGGCATGATTCAGACTATCATGGATTCGAGAGAACCTATCTTGAGATGGTTCAATCTGGATCAGGTGGATTCCTGGCGTTATGTCAGAGCTTGCATGCTCCATCATGGATTGCGATAATGTTTTGACTTGAATGGTTGTCATTTCACTAGAAGGGTCTTGCGGGATTAGTGACCCCAAGGAGGCCATAGTGTCCACAAAATGATTCGATGATCGAGGGAGTGCCTCGATGTCGTACCATTCAAGATTTGCCAAGAATTTATCCACAAGGGCTTTGTAGGCCTACAGAACTGGGCATTTGCATTGGAATACCCCTTTCACTTGGTTGACAATTAACAATGAATCACCAAAGATATTCAAGCATTTGATGTTCATGGTGATGGTTGTCCGAAGACCTATGAGCAAGGCTTCATATTCAACATTGTTATTGGTGCACGAGAAATCAAGTTTAAATGATAAAGGCATTGGAGCCCCTTGCGGTGTGAAAAACATGATTCCCATGCCACCCCCTTGCTCACATTTAGAACCATCAAAAAATAAGGTTATGTCGGCTTGTGACTCAGGCTCATCAAAATCTGGCGATTCTGAGACATGGAAGACCCCATCATCGGGTAGCTCTACGGTCACGAGGCTGATCATCTTCGAGAGGAGCCTCTGCTAGTTGATCGGTGATGACTTGACCTTTGATGGACTTTTGTCCAATGAATTCGATGTCAAACTCCATCAACAACATGATCCATTTCATCATGCGACTACTATGATAAGTATGACTCATCATGTACCGCAATGGATTCTCCTTAGACACAACATACGTCGTATTGCTCAACATGTAATGGCATAGCTTTTTGGTGGCAAATACCACTGCCAAGCATAGCTTCTCAACGTATGCATAGTTAAGTTCATAACTGACCAGGGTGCGGCTAAGATAATAATTAGCCTGTTCTTTATGTAATTCATTTTTCTGGGCTAGCATGGCGCCCAGTGCCACCTCGATAGCTGAGATGTATAAGTAGAATGACACTCCTGGTCTAGGTGGTGCCAATACTGGCGGTGAAGCCAAGTATTGTTTGATGTCATCGAAGGCTGACTGGCACTCGTCATCCCAATGAAATGCTACCCCCTTGTGTAATAATTTATTCATGGGTCGGCACTTGTCAGATAACTATGCTATGAAGCGCTTGATTGATGCGACCTTACCCTACAAGCTTCTGAGCTGCTTGATGGTGGTTGGGGGAAGCATTTCAAGGATTGCCTTGAATTTATTTGGATCTACCTCGATGCCTCATTTTGAGACTATGAAACCCAAGAGTTTTCTAGATGTGACGCCAAATACGCACTTCTTGGGGTTTAGCCTAACCTTGTGTTCGATGAGGCGATCAAGGATCTTGCGTAAGTCATCGAGATGATTTTGGCACAAAAGAGATTTGGCCAACAAATCATCCATATAATCTTCCAAAGTTTTATGCATGTGATCATGGAAGATGTATGTCATAGCGCGTTGGTAAGTGGCACCAACATTTTTAAGGCCAAAGGGCATGACCTTATAACAAAATGTCCCCCAAGGCATCGTGAACGCCATTTTTAGTTGATCATCGAGATTGATACGAATCTGGTTGTATCCCGAGAAACCATCCATGAGGGAAAGCATTTCATGGCCTGTTGTAGCATCTACCAATGCATCGATGCTAGGCAAGGGGAAATCATCCTTGGGACTCGCTTTGTTTAGATCTCAAAAATTGGTGCATATGCGAATCCTCCCATCAGGCTTTTTGATGGGTACCATGTTGGACAGCCATGGTGGGTAATCCATGCAGATGACAAACTGTGCATCCAACAACTTTTGTAGCTCATATTTGACCATTAAGGCCACTATTGGGTGCATCTTACGTAGCTTTTGCTTGACTGGCTTGACTGTCGGATCAAGTGTTAGATTATGCGTGACTAGTTGCGGGTCTAGCCCCGACATGTCTTTGTAGGACCATGCAAAAACCTCCTTCTTCTCTTTGAGAAGGGCAATGTAATCGGCTTGCTCTTTGGGGGATAGACTTACCCCCAACTTGATGATTTGCAGATTCATTGGATCAGAACCGATGTCTACGTCAATCGTCTCTTCGACTGACATGTGGGATCCATCCTCCAACTGGTGTGGAGTTGGGATCAAGTGGATATCATTTACTGAATTTAGATCTACGTTGGGAACGTCGGGTTCCTCTTCAACATGGAAGATATCCTGAGTCTATCCTGGGGTGAAATGAAACATCTCACCGCAAGGCCAGTACTCTGATGGGGATGGTGGTGAGTCAACATGATCCCAGTCTATGGCATCTAGGTCTAGATACAATGGTCATGTTGGATCAGCTGGATTGTGGATGGGGGTGGTTAAATCAATGGAGATCATGTTGATGGAATGAATTTGGTCTCCATTACCATGTGGGTGTTGATTCAGACATTCTTGGTGATCCTTGTGCCTCGGATCTGGCTCTGTGGGTACTGGCACAAAAGGATCGGCCCTATGTGTGGATAGAAGGATAGGGTCTACCCTTGGCACTGGTGGCCCTATAGGGTCTCTAGGTGGGAGGTGCTCTCTGTATGCCCAAAGTGGTGGATGAAGCACTTGGTTTAACTGTGCTTGGTTTAAATGCCACCTATGCCTTGGTCCCATATTTAGATGTTCAAACATATCATCGATGTCTATGGGGTATTCCTGTTGCCTCATATGGTTGAGATATGCCATCTCAGTCTCATCCTCATAGTCACTATCGAAGATCCATAGGCCTTCATTGGCTCTGACAACTATGTGCCCCTCTGGCTGGTATAGCCTCCCACTAGGCATTTCTTGATCACTTGGCCTTATGGCCGGCATGGGAGGCTCATTTTGTTTGAGCATGTTGATTTGGCCCCTTCTGGGTTGTGTCGCTCTCTACGAGAGGGCTGGATTCTCTGGAGGTGGCAATTGCCCGATTGGAACATTAAAGGGGAACATTGCCATGAAGTCCTCTTGATAATCGTCGATGGGCGTCACCTACGAGTGATTGCTATCAGACTCAAATGGGTCCCAAGGTGCTACCTCATAATCTGACTCATCTTTCGAAGAGCTCTCTTGATTTTCTTCATATCTTTCTTGGAAGTTACCTCTTGAACTTTCCCCTTTCTCGATCAAAGGGGAGGGGCTGTTGAGATCAACAAGGTTTGTTGTTACCAATGGGAAATAATTCCCCAATGTGTATGTAGTGTTGGGATTGGCATATGGATCTTGTGCCAACCCATCCCTATTGCCTAGACCTAAGCCTTGCATGGTTTCTACCAAGATGTCGAGGGGCAAAGGGTGGTTGAACCCTACTCCTGATTTATCATATGGCATCTGGTATCTTGGTTGACAAAGAGTGCGCATTCCTTGTTCGTATCTGCCCAATCCATATCCATGCCAATTACATTGGTCTAGGTATTTCAAGGCGAAGTCTGGGTTGGATAGATAATCAACATTCTCAGCAAATGGCTCTTCATCCTCTTCCTCTTGTAGGTAGGGTTCCAGGCCGTTCTCGAGGCCCCCATATACAAAGTTGGTCTGATTTGGTGGGTAGCCTAAAGGGATGATAGTGTCGATGGGGAGGCGAGGTCTCCCCATGTCTTGCATGGATTCGAGTGTGGGTGTTGCCACAATGTTCTGCACTAGGTACTCCCCCAGGCCCGTATTGGCCATTTCAATGGTAATCATCGATGGTTGAGGGGGAGGGAATGGGAGTTCTCCCTGAGTCCACTCCATGTTGGGTGAATCGGGTGTCTCGACTTCCATTCGGCTGGGCACCTCCTCGGTAGAGATGGTTGAGACTAATGGTGGTGCCTCCTCTAGGGGCTTCTTCCCATTGTCCTTCGGTGTGGCCACCATAGGTGGCATTGTTGGTGAAGGGACAGACGATGAAGATGGGCCAGGTCGGTTACTTGAGGGACTCAACAATGGGGATGTAGGCAGAATCGGACCCTGAGTGGATGGATTCAATTGAAAGTCCAAATGTGTCGATGGGAGGGTCGATTGTGGCATCAGCTGCACCGCATTGCAAAACTTAAAGGGCTCTAAGTCTGCTGGGACTACATGTACTTGCCCTTCGTATGTGTATTTGAGGCATTGATGGGCTATCGAAGGGACACACTTCATGTCCCTGATCCAAGGCCGGCCTAGCAAGATATTGTAGGCCATCTCACCCTCAAGGATGTGACACAATGTAGGAATGGTCTTTTGTCCTACTTGGATGGGCAGGACAATTGTGCCAACCGTCGAGCATAACGCGTCGTTGAATGCTCGAAGAGTGTAGGTGGATGCCACAATGTGGGATGCTGGCAACTTAAGATGTTTTAATGCCGTTGTCATGATTATGTTGTTGGATGAGCCAGTGTCCACCAACACCCTCTTGAATGGAATCTCGTTGACCCGCGCGATGACGTGCAGGGGTGGATCCACCATATCACCAATCACCAATTTCAGTTCATCTTCCCTGAAGGTTATGACCGGTTCTGTGCATTGTCTCACATGTCCCACAAAGTTGTTGAAAGAATTAGGTTCATGGGGCTGTAGCTCAATGGCTTTGAGTATCTCCATCAGAGCCTCCCGATGGGGCGGTGATTGTTGGATGAGCTCATAAATGGAGAGCCTAGCCGACGTGGTCCTTAAACTTTGAGTAAGCTTAGTCCGAATCATGGCCACTGGTCTAGGTGGGGGAGGTTGCGTAGGGTGTTGTGGAGGTTGTGACATTGATGGAACATCTCCTGTAGCTGCAGCGGGTGCAGCCATGTTTGGGTATCTTTTGTTTCATGTCACGATGCTTATCATCCCCACGTACCCTTGCATGGGGCAGTTTTGTGTTACCTCATTTACTTGTAAAGTCTTTGCCTATGCATCATGGGTAGGCAGGGGGTCTTTGAAGACTTCCATCTGTTGGTTGCTCAGCGCTACGAGATTATCCACCGTGAGCGTTTTGTTGTCTATCAAGTCTTGCACCAAGTTTTTGAATTTCCAACAAGTGAAGATGTCATGTCCTTTCTGTCGATGGAATCTACAATATAAATCTTCCCTATAGCCTTTGGGTTTTGGCACGTTGGGGTCTATGGGTCGACTTTCCGACAAGTTTATCAGGTTTGCCATGAACAAGCGGTCAAACAAGGAGTCTCTAGACTCTATGAATTGTGTGAATTGTCGCTTAGGGCGACGCTGCTGATTTTGCTCTTGTTTGTGGTTTTCCTTTTCATAGTTAGCAAGAGGAACTACCTGATAATTAGCCTTTGGGGGTTGTGTCATTTGTGCAGGCGGTGGTATAGTTATGGCAACCTGATTGACCATGATGGGTTTCGGTTGCGTGGGCCCAGTTTTGGCATTTTTGGTCCACTCTTTCTTGCACGGCTTGGCAATCTCACCGTCTTGAATTTTGATCTCCTCAATTATCCTGGCTTGCACCAGGGCTTCTTCTAGGGTGGCATATTGCTGCAGCTGCAATAGCATGGAGATCGACCTTATGCAACTCTTTGAAAACATCCGAGTCATGTCGGCCATGGGAGGGAGGTAAGGTAGCTTTGAAAGCAATGTCCTCCATCGATTCCCATAAGTGGCTATGGTCTCATCATCATACTGCTTAAGGCCAGCTAGGTCACTTAAGGATGCCTTCTTCTTGGTGTTGAAGGCAAAATGTTCAAGGAACGCGTCCACTAGCTGGTCTAGATTGTTGATGCTATGCTTCGACAATTGGGTAAACCAATCCGAGGCAGGGCCTACGAACGTGGTTATAAATGTTCTCAGAAGCAATGCATCATTGTCCTGAATGCCAAAGCATTGACTTAGGAACCTTGTTACGTGCTCTTGGGCATCCTCATCCCCTCTAAAAATTGCCAATTGAGGCATTTTGAAGTGGTCGGGGTATGGGGGTGCCGAAACTGAAGGATGCATAGGGTGACTACGGAGCTGGCGTAAGGTGGGCTTTTGGGGCCTTGAAGTCTTAGTCTCCATAGACTCTAAGCGCTCTAGCAGCGCTTTGTATGCATCAGAGGATTTGATTTCCTCTTCTTTGGTTTGTTCCCATTGTGAATTGCGAGGAACTTGAGGCCTATGGAGGGGTATCTGGGTAGCGCCCCCTGCCTTGGTAGGGCATTTCAGCCCTCTCTTCTTCTTGCTCAAATTCCTCATAGGCTTCTTGAGGAGTTTTTGGGCGTGACCTATAAACATGGATGGGTGCCCGAGGAAGGCACCCATCATTGGTTCTAGGGGTGGCCTCCCGCTCAGGTCTCGGAGGTCTTGGAGGCAACACTTGATAAGGTCGTGGAGACCTATCCCGCACTAAGGGGTTGTGCCTCTCATAAATTTCTGTCCTATGCGTGCGAGGGGTTGGAATCCTCTCATGCATAGTGTTCTGGAGCAACTCATCTGTCTGGCACTGAATGCGCTCTTTGTTAAGATGATACAGTTGCTCTAACTGCTACTGATCTTGCCTAAGCTGCATGATTTGCGCTTGGTGGGCGGCATGTTTGGCAAATGCCAAGTCAATTTGTTCCATCGTCCTATGTCTAGGAGGCCTAGATGCCTCCCCTACATATCTATCTCGGTCATGGTGATCCGAGATCTCTATGGGTCACTTTCCTCTATCGAGGTTAGCAGCATTCACCTGAGGCTCTGGCCTCAATAGGTGATCTTGATAATTAGCTGGTGCGGAGGCGCATTGCTCCTGCGTGGTGTATTGCTCTTGAGGAATATATTGGTTTTCCTCGTGCTCCCTCTCGTACATGTGAAAGGGACGGGCAGAGTTGGCTCACCCTGTCTGAAGAGCCTTGCGCTCTAGATTTGGCCTATTAGTTCTAACAGTAATGAGGGGTGGAGGAGGAATGATATAATCATGTGGTCCCTCCTTATGAACCCTATGCTGCTCTAGCGCTTCATCGCGTAGTGGCCACTCATAATGAGTGTCTAAGGGGGCCTTCCCATGTATGTACTCCTCCTGAGAGGGTCTGTGTTGAATGGGAGTGCCCCTCAAAGGGGTGCCTCTATAGTCCTTTTCTGTAGTGGCATAGTGTGGACCACGTTGTGGGTCAGGCTGCCAAGGTGGTATAACCAAGTCCTTGGGGCTATAACGGAGGTGACTTGTGCCTCCTTGTACACTTTTCGCAACTTCTGCCCATGATTGGGCTTGGCTACGGGTATACACCATGGTGGTGGTCTTTCTAGAAAGATATGTGTATTTTTATCTCCTTTACAAATTTTATGCTATACCAAACAAAAGGGGACCACACAAGCAAAGAAATGATTATCTCGTTTACAGATTAAATGTGTGCCCTAGATCTGGTCTAATGTGTTTGATTTTTGTTGTGTGAATCTCGTAAAGGAAACTTTGTTATACATGCAAAATGAGGGCTCTTGTATCTCCAAAATGGTCGCCCCTTCAATATACCATTGCCAGGCCGTTATACCGAACCTCTCAATATACCCGCCCTTACGTGAGGGAAACTATTGGTACGCGAGAGCAGAACAATACGTGGAACATAGGCGGTACGAAAGGGGGATCGCTCTATTTTTGACACCTACCATAGAAGACTTATCCTCATGCATGGGGAATCACCCCCGTTACACTTGGTCAGCTTTCATCAGGATTTACGTCTAGCAACAATCGTGATCAGGGTAAATGTATGCAAAATCCAAGCCAAGGTGGTGATGAAATCCACCGTTGGTCTTGATCAAGTGTTGGGGTATTAAGACCAACTCCTTGATGTTAATTTTATTAGGTGGTGTGTGTGTGGTTCCTTTTAATCATGTAAAGAAAGAAAACATACAACAAAAGATGATTTTCACTAATGCAATGCTTTAAAGTACGTTTTATCTTTCAGAAACAATTAGCAACAAGAAGGAAATCACAAAACCTACCTAGAACTGACACCTATGATGAGGACTTGCCATTGGTGCAAGTATCATGCAAGCAAACCAGAGAAGAATGCATTCCTAATTAGGTTCCTTCCATGTAATTTACTCTATGTTTTTATTTTCTTTTTCTTATTGCAAGAAGGAAAACAAACTACTTAAATTTTCTATGCAAGCAAAGAAAATAGAAAATTGTAGAAACAAAAAATAGAAAACACAGAGGATGTTCAAAAAACCTACCTCTTCTCTGTTCAAAACTAGATGCCTCTGAGTTTCTGCTCAAAAAATGCACAGAGCTCTAATCATCCTGGGGTGGGATGAATAGCAGGTCTGCATTCATCATAGGGTGGGATGAATACATATTCGTCCCGGGGTGGGACGAATAGCAGGTCTGTATTCGTCACAGGGTGGCACGAGTAGCAGTCCAGCGCCCAAAGGATTAACACCTACAAGGAAAACCACAAAAACTTGGATCAAAAACCTGATATTAATAGTAGGGGATAGGGTCCCACCATGATCACCACTGAAATCCGAATGCGGAGTGACGACGTACCAGATTATTGATGCAAACAAAATTGATATGAGGTGCAGATGCTAAGTCCTACGAATGCGATGAACAAATGCATGTAGGAAATAAAGCATAAATGAGACGAGATGTAAGAAAAACAAAGTGGGGCCTCTTTTATTAATGTTTCTTTCAATCCAGTTACAATGCGTCCCCCCTCTAGGGCTCAGAACATTTGATACAGTTCGTTACATCAACGGATGGTACGCTTCCAATGTCTTCCGCATGCCCACATTTGAAATGGGCGGGCCAAACATTGCCACCGCTTGCATCCATATGTTCATGGTTCTTTGCTGCCCCTCCGGTGTTCCTGGTGGTGAGATCCTACACTCAGAGAAATAACAAATAGTTAATAGCATATGCGGATATTAGGAAAACATGCAATCCCCAAAGCCTCCGATCGGTTAATGTAAAAAGGAATTAAATGATGGTCAAAACATGTCATAATGAACCCAAATTTTTATAGAAGCATCAAGACATCATCAGGGACCCATTGCAAAAAGAATAGTCAGGAAATCATGCATGGATTTCTAATCGCTCCGGGGTGGGACGATTAGGACTGTCACAAAATGTGCAAGAGCGACCTTGCAAATGTCCTACCTAGAGGCCTCCAAAACTCCTAAAAACTTGGGGTTAGGCTAAAAGGGGCATTTTGGGATGACCCAGAAGGTCATATTTTGCATATTCTACCCATATTGTCCTGTATCCGAAAGCGCTCCCTGTATGTTAGTAAACGCATAAAATGATAAAAACACAGTCAAATCAAGTCAGAATGACATGAAACTTGAACAACAGCATAAGTACATGAAATATGACAGAATGCAAAAATAATAGTAGAGAAATCCTTCATAGATTTCTAATCGCTCCGGGGTGGGACGATTAGGACTGCAATAGTGCGGGGGGCGCTCGAGGGTAGGACGCCCACCGTTTGGGGCTTAGTTTTGGCACCAATCCAAGTGGGATGGGTCCAAAACCTCCTAGGGGGTTGTGTCAACGAATTTGGTGTGGGATTGTGGCCGATTGCTTGGGTTTTGGGTCGGGATTGCGTTCCTAGTGTTCACCCGATAACCTCTCTTCCAAAAGAGAAATTAGGGATGTAGGAAGCACAAAGGGGAATGGGGGTACAATTTGGTAGCACTCCATTGCTCCAAATGCTCCAGCTCTATTCTTTTTTGGGGTGAGGAGGCTCACCCTTTTATAGACCTCAAGGGTCTCCTTTGAATGCGCATGCGAGGGCGCCACTTGGCTCACCATGCCTTTCTTGGGGGAGAGAAGATTCCTCCCTGATTTAGGGCCTCCATGATCAAGGCATGCTTGACTGAAGTCCCTCTCTCTGATTTGAAACCGTTCCTCGCAATTGCATGCCTTGAAGGTGAAGTTGAGTGGCGGATCTGGGTTGCCATTTGTCAAGGCTTGACTTTTTGCCAGTCAAACCTGCTATTCGCCCCACCCTGGAGCGATTGCTTGCTAATCATCCCGGGGTGGGGCGAATAGGATTCTAATCATCCCAGGGTGGGACGAATAGGGAGCAGAGTGCTTAAAAGGTGCCAAATTGACCTCCGACCCTCCAAAACTGATTTGGGAGTGGTTAGGACCATTGTTTAACCTCTGGAGGCTGCCCTAGGGGGTATGTATGCCAATTCGGTCAGTGCTTGTAGTCACATAATCGGATTGGTGCTGTTTTGGTGTCTACATTTACCTAAAACGATCTTGACCCCTTTTGTCATCTTTGTGTTTGGATTTTTCTCCACATTTACCTTTGCACCTTTAATTAATCCTGAACTTGAACTTACCCATTGTACTTTCTCATCCCTTATATCCTTCTTTGTTTCTTCTAATTATTGATCCAAGTGAGTTACGGTGCCTTTTCCATAAGATGTTGTAGATAGGCTTTCTTTGCCCCTTCTTTAGGAGTGGAATATCCTTGATTTGATCTAACTTTTATTAATGTATGATTTCCTTGCTTCGCCTTGAAGTTTTTCTTATGACCAAAATTTTATCTCTTTCTTCATAGTTTTCGCTTTGTAAACTCTTGCCAAGTGGCCAATCTCATAACAACTACGATAACAAAATGCAATGTTTTCATAATTTACTTGTTGATCCCATTATCTTGATTTAGATTTAATCTTAATGGATTGTGGCAAAGGTTTTTGAATATCCGTAGCAACACATAATCTAGCATATATAGCATGCTTTTGCTCCTTAATATTTAGTCCTTCCTTGATAAATTCTCTTAGGGTATTTCCATATTCTTCAAAACATCCTTATTGACAAGCTACTATGGAAGTCCAAACAACCTAACCCAAATTGAAAGCTTTTTAATAGTTTTTGTCTCAATAGAAAAAAATTCATCCTATGGTCTTAAATAAAGGGCATCTCTCCCTCTAAACCATGGGCCACCACTCAATATTTTATCCCTAATTTCTAAATTAGAAAAGATGACAAGGAAACAATCTTTAGGAAGAAAATTTATAGAGTAATTTGAATTCAATCCCCACTTCCACTTGATCCAATTTTGAATCTCCAAAAACCTTGGCTAGGATATATGAAACTTACATATTGATCCCCTCCTTTTCAAAACCATTATATCATGCTCAATCATCTCATCCTTGATGGTCACTTCTGGTGCAACATATGCTACTTGGATAGAACTTTTCATATATTTTCTCTTCCACTTATCTTTAACTTGGGCATTCATACTTCTAGCTAGGGAATCCTCAATTCCCATTAGGGCTTTCAAATATGACTTTCCTTCCAAACTAACTAGTGGGGTTGGGGCTGGGGATCACTCCTGGCTTGCACTCCCTCTTGGCTCACACTCCCTCTCAACTCGCACTCGCTCTTGGCTCACACTTCCTCCTAGATAGCACTTATTCCTAGCTTGCACTTGCTCATGTCTCTTCTTTCTCTTGATGTTTCTTTGCTTTGGTAATTTTTTGGAAATAATATTCATTGCGTTCATGATAAGGGTTTGAAGCATTGATACACTCCAAATGAATTTGCTGCTCTTTCATCATATTTGAAGATCTCAAGATTGGCTCGCACTCCCTCTCAGATCACACTTTCTCTTGGCTTGCACTTCCTCCTAGCATGCATTCCCTCCTAGCTTACACTCCCTCCTAGCTCACACTCGCTCTCGTCTCTTCTTTCTCTCGATTTTTTTTGCTTCGATCATTTTTTGAAAACAATATTTGTTGCATTTATGGTTAGGGTTTGAAGCATTGATACACTCTAAATGAATTTGCTTCTCTTTCACCATATCTGAATATCTTAAGATTGGCTTGCACTCCCTCTCGACTCGCTTATTAAAGATATTCTCTATTTGCCTTTCTATCAAAGATATTTATTATTTCTTGAAATTGTTACATTTTTGCAATCAACTCCTTGATATCATTTTTATGAAGAGGTAAAATTTCACTCATCCAATTGCATTTTAAAACTTGAATTTTGCCAAGATGAAAATCAACACTACAAAGAGCTAAAACATTTGACTCAATTTCCCTTTCTATAAATATGTTGTCTATGACCACTCTATGACAACTTGAAAAATCTCTAATACCTCTTATTTTTTAAAGTAGGATTTTGAAAAGGTTCCCCTTTCCCTTTTATATCAACTTAGTCACATCAAGCTTTTTTTTTTTTTTTTTTTTTTAAAAGCGAAAAACCCCTTGTGGAGCCGCATTGGTCTGAGAGACCACGAACAGGGGGTTCTACACCGTTAAAGTCACTCGGGAGTCGCACTCGACCCTGCCCGCACCACCATTATCAATTGGATTTTGGATACCCAATTCAGCTTTTTGGTAGGGTGGAGATTTGAACCTGGGACCTCCCTTGGAGGATTGCCCTCTCCTCTCCAATTCACCTACAACACCTGGGTACATCACATCAAGATTTTTAGCCTATTTGGTGTTGCTAGATTTTAAACCTTGGTGTGAGTTATGCCACCCATATGTCTCAACCAGTAATCCATTGTCCCATTGTCACTAAAATTTTGAGTTTAAAATATGGGTTTTTATGAGGGGTCCCAGTCCCCTCGTACCGAGGTTTGAACTTGGGTTTCTTGAATGAAAACCCAAAGACATACCACTATGGTATCCTTGATGGGACTTAATACCTCTTTTTTTAGGGGTCTTATTCATGCCCCTAATATTTCAAGACATTATTTTTATCATAGCTTTTTATTTTGCTTCTTGGGTTTTTTTTTTAATTCTCACTAATGCTTTCATCTTCGCCTTACAAGCCTTAAATTGCTAGGAATTCCTCCATCCTCATTTCATTATTATGTTGCTCTTGAAACCCTAAAGTGCAAGGGATAACCTCTACAATACTTTCATTTATATTGACATGAGAGGATTCTATACTAGACAAAAATAAAGACAATTTACCTGGAATAAACTTGACCTCTTTTGTTGTCTTTACTTTAAAAAATTTCTCGACATCTTTCTTTGCACATTTAATCCATTTTGAATTTAAACTTGCACATTGTACTCTTTCATCCCTTGTATCCTTTTTTACTTCTTCTTTGTTTGCCTTTTTTGCTTGGAGCGAAATATCCTTTGATCTAATCTAACTTCTATTATAGCATGGTTTCCTTGCTTCATATTGAAGTTTGTCTCATGACCAATTTTTTTCTCTTTCTTTATCGTTTTCACTTTACAATCTCTTGTCCTGTGTCTAGTCTCCTAACGACTGCGACATCAAAATGCAATGTTTTCATCATCCACTTATTGGTCCCATTCTCTTGATTCATATTAATCTTAATGGATTACAACAAAGGATATGAAATATTCATAACAACACGTATTCGAGTATATATAGCATGTTCTTTGCTCCTTATTAGTTGGTATGTATTTGATGAAATCCCCTAGGGTATTTCCAATACTCTTCAAAACACCCTTATTAATAAGTCGATATGGAAGTCCACTTTGATGAACTCCACTAGGGTATTTATTCTTCAAAACATCATTATTAATAAGTTGATATAGAAGTCCAAAAAGCCTAAATCCACATTGAAAGTTTTTTAATAGTTTTTATCTCAAGAGAAAAATTCTCACTCATGGTCTTAAATAAAGGGTATCTTCCCCCCTAAACCATGGTCCACCACTCATTGTTTATTTATTTATTTATGAACTGGAAAATATGATGAGGAAAAAACCTTTAGGAATGAAAGTCATAATGTAATTTGAATTCAATCCTCGCTTCCTCTTGAATCAATTATGAATCCCTTGGCCAATATCTTTGGAACTTATATAGTAAACCTTTACTTTTAAGAACCATTATCTTATACTTGATCATCTCATCCTTAAATCATTTTTGGTGTAACATTTGTTCCTTGGATCAAACTTGGCATATATTTTTGCTCTTTTTCTTATCTCTAACGTGGGTAACCATACTTACATGTTGACTTTCCATTAGGGCTTTAAAATATGACTTATCTTCTATGCTACACAAGGAGGAGACTTCCCATTAGGGCTTTCAAACATGGCTTTCCTTCTATGCTAAGTAATGGGATAACGAGATTTGCTCCTAACTCATACTCACTACAACTTAATTTAATGAAAATAACTTGATATAGTTAAATTTTTTGGAAGGGATACCATAGTGGTAAGTCCTTGGGTTTTCATCGAGGAAGTCGAACTTCAAACCCTAATACGAGGGGATTGGGAACCCTTATAAAAATTTGTGCTTTACCCTAACATTTGACCTAAAAGAGATACCACAATGACAAGTACTTGAGTTTTCATATAAGAATCCAAGTTCAAACCCGGGTATAAGAGGACCGAAACCCCTTATAAAAACCCATGCTTTACCCTAACATTTTATCTTAGGAGGGATACCGTAGTGGTAAGTTCTGGGTTTTCATCGAAGAGAACCAAGTTCAAACCCTGATACAAGGGGACGAGGACCCCTCATAAAAACCTACACTTTACCCTAACATTTTTTCTATCTATGACATTGTAATGGTTAGGGCTTTGGCCTCTCTTTGGGGAGGTTCAAGGTTCAAACCACGACGTACCCAAAATGGGATAGGTTGGATGGTAGCAATAGAGGGTTTGTCAGTTGTCTGCCCCAGTTCGATGCCCTAGAGGGTTGAGGGTTCCATTGCCTTGGAAGGTCAAGGATTCCATTGACTTCGTTTCTCCAATGGACTAGAATTTATAAATACGTCTAATAATGTTATTGATTTCTTTTGGGGTTTTCATCAAAAATATCCAAGTTCAAACCTCGCTACGAGGGGACCGAGACCCCTCATAAAAACCTACATTTTACCCTAACATTTTGTTCATCTAGGATATCACAATGGTTAGGGTATTGGGACCCCTCATAAAAACCTATACTTTATCCTAACTTTTTGTCCGTCTAGGACATCGTAATGGTTAGGGCTTTGGCCTTTCTTTGGGGAGATCCAAGGTTCAAACCATGATGTACCCAAAAAGGGATAGGCTGAATGGTTGCAACGAAGATAGAGACCCCTCATAAAAACCTACACTTTACCCTAACATTTTGTCCATCTAGGACATCATAATGGGTGGGGGACCGAGACCCCTCATAAAAACCTACACCTTATCCTAACTTTTTGTTCATCTAGAATATTGCAATGGTTAGGGCTTTGGCCTATCTTTGGGGAGATCCAAGGTTCAAACCACGATGTACCTAGAAAGGGGTAGGCTGAATGGTAGTAGCAGAGTTTATTAGTTGGCTGCCCTAGTTTGGTGTCCTGAAGGGTTAGGGTTTCCATTCCATTGACTTCATTTTGGCTGCTCGGGGGTTCCATTCCATTGACTTCATTTTTGCTGTCCCAATTCGATGTTTGAAGGGTCAAGGATTCCATTGACTTCATTTTATCCAATAAACTAAAATTTATAGAGACAACGTAATAATATTAGTGATTTCTTTATGTATAAAAAAACTTAATATAATTAGAAAAAAAGTCAAAAAAAAAAATCATTTTAATTCACCCCAATTCGATGTTTGAAGGGTCAAAGATTCCATTGACTTTGTTTTATCTAATAGACTAAAATTAATAGAAACAACTTCTAATAATATTAGGATTTCTTTTATTTGGGGGGCTCTGTAGGAGACTTCCTATGGAAGTCCTATTCCACTTTCCTACAACCCTTCATCGGCCCTGTCCCAGGTCCCTATTCCTATCCCAGCTTCCATGGCACCTCCTCTTCCCATCCTCCATGGCAGGAAGGTGTTGCAAATGATCTCCTTTAGGGGGGAGATCACTGTTCCATTGTTCTACCCCTTTCCTTGCCTTGTGGTGGGAAGAACACTGTTCTATTGTTCTGCCCCTTTTCCTTCGGTGTGTGGGTCCTGGGATGGTTTTAGGTTCTTCCTTGGGACTTTTCCTGGGTTTTTTGGATTATTCAGGGTTTTTCCTTGAATTATCCTTTTTTCTCAAGTTGTTTATGGAAGTCTTCCTGATATTTGCTCTTAGAGGATCTTCAGTTGTGGAATGTTGGGTCTGAGGAAATTTGGCTTCATGAGCAGTTTTGCACATTTTTTGGTTTGAGGAGGACCATGTGCTTTCTACTATGACTCTGCTCTTTGGGATCGAGGTGGTGGGTCCAACGGGATTTCAACTCCTTTCGTGGCTTGAGGGAGGGCCTTTGTATATCTTGTTGTTGTATCCCTGCAGGACTTCTTCATCTGTATCCTTGAAGTTGTTCATTGGTAGTGCTAAAGGCTGTCTAGGATGCCTGGCTGCTTCCTTTTTGTTTGGGCTCTATCGTCTGTAGTCGAGCTTCCTCGTGACTCCTTCCTTTTGGGTTATTGTAGAACTTTCTCGCTTGTTTCCTTTAGATGTGTTGTTCTACTGCTACTGCTTCCTCTTTTGGGTTGGTGTTTTTGAAGGCTTCCTTTTTTTTACTTGAGGACTCCATGGCCTGGGGAGTTCCTCTTGATGCTGATCCATTGCTGCACCATATTTCAAGCTAATGATCCATTGCATGAGGATTTCGTGGCCTACGAAATTCCTCAATATGCTGCTTCATCTTTCAGGCATTCAAGGGATTGGTTTTTTATTGTTTTCGTGATCATTTGCCATCCCTGGGTGTTCCCTGTCTCTGTTTTGGCGAGATTTACAGTTTTTTTGTTCCTTTTCTCCACCCATTTGTTTAGGGTGGGTGTTCTATTTCATAATGGTTTTCCCCTGCGTGGGAAGTAGTTTCCTTTCAGTTTCTGGATTCCCAAGGGTGGTTTCTGGTTTTCGCGCCCTTGGGAGGATTCAAATTTCAAATTTTGGCACTCGTGTCCTTTTCCCACCTGTGGGAAGTTTCAAATTGTTTTTTGGTAGTTTGGGCGGTTTGGCGCTTTTTCCCATCCTTGGAATGCTTCAAATTTCATGCTTGGCACCTAAAATTTCAATTTTGTTGTTTTGGCGGGCTTTCCTTTCCTGCATAGTTTTCCTGGCTTCCGTCCTGTTCATGCTTCCTTTGCGCCATCCTTTGCGATTTCCTAAATCTGTTCCTCTAGCGCTTTCCTGTTTTAGTTCCTTCTGGCTTTCCTCAAGCCTGTCCTGTTGTCCATCCTTGGATGTCTTCCTTTTGATGTAATCATGTTTCAATGTAATCAGGTTTTGGGATCCTTGATAAAAACCCATATTTAACTAACCAAAAAAAATATTAATGATTTTTTTATTTATAAAAATAACTTAATATAATTAGAAAAAAAAAATCATCTAGGTCCAAGGTGTAGACCAATTGGTTCATCCAAACCCCATAAGGGGCGGAGGTCCAAGGTTCAAATCTCGGGCCTCGCCGGACTGAATGCTTGTCCCTTTCCTGGTGCTTTCAGCGGCGTAAAAGGTTTAAAATGATTGTGGTATGGTGGTTATAGGGGTGGACTGCGCGAAGATTTGTGTGGCGGCTTCCGGGGCGGACAGCGCAGAATAGTGTGGCGGCCATAAAAGCTGGACAACCTGCCCGGTTTCGTGGCGGCTACCGATTCCACCATGTAAAAAAAAAAAAATTAGAAAAAAAAAAAGTCAAATTTATAGAAACAACATCTAATAATATTAGTGATTTTTTTATGTATAATTTTTTTTTAATATAATTAAAAAAAAAAAAGTTGAAAAAAAATTCATTTTAATTCACCCACTCAAATACAATATTTACTCAAGCGACTCCTAATTAATTCATCCACTCAAATACAATATTTACTCAAGCGACTCCTAATTTTTTTTTTCATTTTTATGTAGCTAAATCGTAAAGGTAGATTCAATTGAATAAAAGGCAAGGCAGAAAAAAAAGCTGCATGTAAAAGGGAACCCAAAAGCAAAACGAAAATAAGCATCCGGGTTGCTTTTGTGTTTAAAGGCAAGGCAGAAAAAAAAGCTGCATGTAAAAGGCAACCCAAAAGCAAAACGAAAATAAGCATCCGGGTTGCTTTTGTGTTTAAAATTAGGCTGCTCTGCTTTAGTTGTTATTTTCTATTATTAATAAGGTTAGAGGTGAGCAACCTAACTACAAAGGGTTAGATATTTGTTTCATTGATCGATGAATTGACTCTCTATGTGAATTGCGGAGCAACTTAGATCTGCTTGTCCAGGCCTCTTCTGTTGCATTCCTTCCACCTTCATTATCTGCATTGGAAATTTCCTATCAACTCTGAAAGAATGGCTGCTTCAGGACCGGGGGAATCTTCGGAACCGTAAGTCAACTACCATTCCTTTCCTGTTGTTTTTCAAACCCTAGAAACCCTTTGATGGAAGACTGTGATGCGTATGGCCTGATGATTTGCAAAACTGGTATTTTTGGTAATATGTTGGGGTTATTGGATAGGGCATTTGCATTTGTACTTTTTTTTTTTTTTCTTTTGTCTGAGGTATTCGTGAAAAATAACGTCCATAATGAAGATCTGATCCCTTGAAAATTAGACACCCAATTATATCAATGCGTTTTTGGGAACATTGTGGAATTGGTCGAGATTCGTAGGGTCCTTTTTGTACGGGGCCTGAACCACCACAACAGGACATCTGGAGTGGAGCAAAGGGAATGAGGCCTTGTGTAAGTCCTGGTCATTTCGATGGACCAGAGGGCTCTGCATGCGCTATGTGCTCGACTCCGTTTTATGTGGGGTATTTTATGTTTCTCAAAACATTTAACAAATGTATATTCAATTCTTCTTCTTCCTCTTCATATACCTTATTACTTCCCCATATAGACAAAACCCTTGAGTGTAGGGCAAACCGATTATGTTATATCTCGATTGTATTGATGGAAACCCCATTTTCTGAAATCTTTTTTATTTGGCTTTTAACTGATCTAAGTTAAAGCTAAAATTGTCGTCTTCTGTTTTGCTAAAAGTTTTATTTTCTTTAGAATGCACCGTTTCACTGATGGAGATCCTCTTTATTTTTTTTTTTGGGTTAAAGGTTTTCTATAACTTTAAATCAAACCTGCTTTTGTATATTTCTTGTAAAAGTTAACGAGAATCTATTGTCTGTTTGATTGGTTTCCTTTAATGCCTTATCGACGTAAATGGTGTATTCTTATTAAAAATTGGAACTTTTTCCTTGCTGACCTGTAGAGGCAACAGCAATCCCCCAGTTTGAACTGGCTAGGGTATTTGGTCTGTTACAGCTGCCAGCCTTGAGCTCTAGCAGCTAACAAGTGCTACATTGTGACTTTGTCCCTGAGCTTTACAAGCGTAAACTCGAAATACTCGGAAAAACGTATAACCACCCGCCATTTAGTCTTTCTTATATAGCTTCTGTCTCATGTTAATTTCAGTTGTTTCTCCATTGGTTTGGTGTTTGTTTGTGTTAGAGCAGGACCATTGGTCCAACATTTCAGCACGACCTTTTTCCTATCGTGACCATTGTTACTCTCATTTAATTCCGTTCTTGCTCTTTTTCCCCCTTTTGCTAGCAGGAGCCTGAGATCAGAGTTCTATATATTGCTCATGAAATTCAAATTTAAATGTCTGTATCTGTTATCACTTTTTGTGGCAGTACTGTGGTTTCTCTCGATCTCAGGGTTGCTACGGTTGCTCCGATCAATGTTATTGTAATAAATATTTCCGATCAATGTTATTGCAACAAAATAAGTGATGCTCAGATACGTGTCTTTCTTTAGTATTTTTAAAATGACCTAAAGCTGGTTTTGGAATAGATTGAGGCTTCTAAATGTCTTTCACTTCTGGTCTGCAGAACCAAAGTAGCTCCACACATATTTCTGTTGTGATAATTTTGTGGACACACATTTTTCCTTTAATAATTTTGTGGCATATAAATGTCCAGCAATAAAGAGTTACCTTTTTGATAGGCAGCTTTTGTGTTTGATTGTTTATGTTTATTTTCCAATCTTGTTATGGAATTGGACTTATTATGAAAATGACATATTTTGGTAAATTATACCAAATTGTCAAATTCTTTGTTATTTTATCTGCAGCAGAGTTTTTTATTTTTATTTTTTATATTGTTTTGGCATATATTTTCATATTTGTGTCTGTATTGCATCATACCTACTTAGCTACCTTATTATATGCAAAGTGAATGTATGTTGAGAGTGTACATCCATAATTCCAAATTTCCAAGCATATGAGTGTCTCATATGGTTTACGACATGATGGTATATCAAAGATGGGGGATATTATGCCTTATAGATATGTTTTTTGCTTTGCTTTCCCATTGTGTTTGAATTTTTAAATAGGCAATATGGTTGCAGTTGATATAATCAGATTTAGTTTTGTGAGGAATCATAGGCTGTTAATTCTACAAATGTCAGTGTTTTATGTGTTTGCTCTCTCTTCGTTTCCCTTGATTTCACATAACTTTTATGCCAGGAAGGGGACCAAGAAAGATTTTAGCACTGCAATATTGGAGCGTAAGAAGTCTCCGAATCGATTAGTTGTGGATGAGGCTATAAATGATGACAATTCAGTTGTGGCTCTTAATTCACAAACAATGGAAACCCTGCAGCTCTTTCGTGGTGATACTATTCTTATCAAGGTTTTTTTTCCTTTCCCTTGTTTAAAAGTATGTTGTGGCCTATTCTTAATTATAATGGGTGAATATTATTGTTCAGTAGTTCATTTTTTAAATTGCCATCTCTTCTTAAAATAAATATAAAACATGTTAACTTTATTTATTTATTTTTGTCACTGTTCAGGGTAAAAAGAGAAAGGATACAATTTGCATTGTTCTGGCTGATGATACCTGTGAGGAGCATAAGATCAGAATGAACAAAGTTGTCAGATCAAATCTGAGAGTAAGATTAGGGGATGTTGTCTCTGTTCATCAGTGTCCAGATGTTAAGTATGGGAAGAGAGTCCATATTTTACCTATAGATGATACAGTTGAGGGAGTTACAGGAAACCTGTTTGATGTGTACTTGAAACGTAAGTTTTTCTTTTTTCTATGATTGTGAAGTGCGATATACAACTTTGACACGTGGTTTTGTTTATTTGAGGACTATATTTTACCCTCAAATTTGACTAACATGTCTATTTGACAGCTTATTTCTTGGAGGCCTATCGCCCAGTAAGGAAAGGGGACCTTTTCCTTGTACGAGGTGGAATGCGAAGTGTCGAATTTAAAGTTATTGAGACAGATCCTGGTGAATATTGTGTTGTTTCTCCGGACACTGAAATTTTCTGTGAAGGAGAACCAATAAAGCGTGAAGATGAAGAGAGATTGGATGATATTGGCTATGATGATGTGGGTGGTTTAAGGAAGCAAATGGCACAAATCAGGGAATTAGTTGAACTACCACTTCGACATCCACAGCTTTTCAAATCCATTGGTGTTAAACCTCCAAAGGGTATTCTGCTTTATGGTCCTCCTGGTTCAGGGAAAACCTTGATTGCTAGGGCGGTCGCAAACGAAACAGGAGCTTTCTTTTTTTTAATTAATGGTCCTGAAATTATGTCAAAACTTGCGGGGGAGAGTGAAAGCAACCTCAGAAAAGCTTTTGAGGAGGCAGAAAAGAATGCTCCTTCTATAATTTTTATTGATGAGATTGACTCTATAGCTCCAAAGAGGGAAAAAACAAACGGTGAAGTAGAGAGACGCATTGTATCTCAGCTTTTGACATTGATGGATGGCCTAAAATCTAGAGCTCATGTAATTGTTATGGGAGCAACGAATAGGCCTAACAGCATTGATCCTGCACTCAGAAGGTTTGGTAGGTTTGATCGTGAGATTGATATTGGTGTTCCAGATGAAATTGGCCGATTGGAGGTGCTTCGAATTCACACAAAAAATATGAAGCTTGCTGAAGATGTGAGAATTTATAATCTGAAATTGCTTGTGTTTTGCATGTGTGTTTGTAATGCTTATGGCTGTCATGCTTACACAATTTACTCCTGATGTACTTATGATTGTTATGGCAATGATGCTGCAGGTTGATCTTGAACATATTGCAAAAGATACACATGGTTATGTTGGCGCTGATCTTGCAGCTCTTTGCACTGAGGCTGCACTGCAGTGTATAAGGGAAAAAATGGATGTGATAGACTTAGAAGATGAAACAATTGATGCTGAGGTTCTGAATTCGATGGCTGTTACAAATGAGCACTTTCAGACTGCATTGGGCACCAGCAACCCCTCTGCTCTTCGAGAGACTGTAAGAAAAGTCAACTATATTTAGGATATTCTTTTTTCATATCGACCATTTAATCAAAGATTAATATGAAGGCTAGATGTATTTTGTGATTTGATTGTCACTTTGCACTAACACAAATGCCGTCTGACATATTATTGACAATGAACTGTCAGGTTGTTGAGGTACCGAATGTTTCCTGGGAGGATATTGGTGGTCTGGAAAATATCAAGAGAGAACTTCAGGAGGTAAGAGCAATAATCAAGCATACAGCCTCTTAACTTTAACCAGTGGCTTGCAATTGGCTATGGGAAGGATTGTTTTATAATTTACATAATTGTCCTGGCAGACTGTGCAATACCCTGTGGAGCATCCAGAGAAATTTGAAAAGTTTGGTATGTCTCCTTCGAAAGGTGTCCTATTTTATGGACCCCCGGGATGTGGTAAGACACTACTGGCAAAAGCCATTGCCAGCGAGTGTCAGGCAAACTTTATCAGTATTAAGGGCCCAGAACTGCTGACAATGTGGTTTGGAGAGAGTGAAGCCAATGTTCGTGATGTTTTTGATAAGGCCAGGCAGTCGGCACCTTGTGTCCTGTTTTTTGATGAACTCGATTCAATTGCTACTCAGGCAAGTGTTATTTTGTATGCTATAAGCTGTAGCATGTTTGATCTCATTATGTATTGCTCTTCCAATTGAGTTTGCTGCATGATAGAATACTCCATTTCTTGAAATAAATAGACTTTATCAGATGGCTTCTAGCTGTTTTGGTTTTAGTGTTTGACCTTATAGGCTTTGGGGTTGTGCAGCGTGGTAGTAGTTCTGGAGATGCTGGGGGTGCAGCAGACAGAGTTCTGAACCAGTTGCTGACTGAAATGGATGGAATGACTGCAAAGAAAACTGTTTTCATTATTGGGGCCACAAATCGGCCTGATATTATTGATCCTGCTTTGCTAAGGCCTGGTCGGCTTGACCAGTTAATATACATACCCTTGCCTGATGAAGCTTCGCGATTGCAAATTTTCAAAGCTTGTCTGCGAAAGTCTCCTGTTTCAAAAGATGTTGATATTGCAACTCTTGCTCGCTATACGCATGGTTTCAGTGGAGCTGATATCACTGAAATTTGTCAGCGTGCCTGCAAATATGCTATTAGAGAGCACATTGAAAAGGTAAGCATTCTACCATTAGGAAATATCATCCTCCTAAGCTAGTGTGCATAACATTCCTCATTCCCCTTGTAGTTTTTTTTTCCCTTAAATTTGACGTCGCATATTTTTCTGGTTTTATTTAGGACATTGAACGAGAAAAGAAGAGAAGAGAAAACCCTGAAGCTATGGACGAAGATGAATCTGATGTGGCAGAAATAAAGGCAGCTCATTTTGAGGAAGCAATGAAATATGCTCGAAGAAGTGTTAGTGATGCAGATATCCGTAAATATCAAGCTTTTGCTCAAACATTACAACAGTCTCGAGGATTTGGGTCTGAATTCCGTTTTGCAGATAGGCCAGCTACCACTACAGGTGGTACAGGCAACACTGACGCTTTTGCTGTGGCAGGAGCTGGTGATGAGGATGATCTTTACAGTTAAAAGTAAAACTGTAAATTGCTCAAACACTAAATTGTTCAGCAATGTGTTTAGCAATTTGACATTACAAAGTCATTGCATCCATTGGTTAACCATTTGAATTTAAAAAATGGCAATTGGATGTATTGTTTTGAAGTTCTTGAAATTATCATTTTATCTTGAAGTTTAGAAATTTGAAAATATTTGGATGCCTTCAAAAACAAATTATGATTAATGAATGTCTTTTGTTGTTTTCAATATAAGTTTTTTTTTTTTTCAATTTGTTATATGGGATTGAAATGGGTCCCACTCATATTACATCATCACCACATAGTGGTATTACAACAAAGCTTGGATATTATCCATGTATCGATTGGTAAGATTTGAACCTTGGTCTCCTTCTCAAATGTTGAGGAATCTAACCAGTTGAGTTAATGCCACTTGATAAATTTGAGTTTACACAGGTTTTTATGAGGGGTTCTGGCCCTTCGCACCGGGGTTTGAACTTGGGTCAACTTATTACTATGGTATCCTTCACGGGTGTCAATATAAGTTTTATTTTAATTACTAAGCCTGTCGGGATTTATTTCAATATTAATAGAAAACCATATAATTTGTTATATGGGGTTGAATCGATCTTTGTCTGCATTATAACAGTATTCAATGAATGCGGGGATTTGAACACGGGTACTACTCATATGGTTGCATTCCATTTACCCTTTGCCCAATAATGTCTCGAAGAGTTGTTTCTCTATTGGCATCATATCTGGTCCTTTCCATAAAGAGGGTTTTGGACAAATTGATACTGTCGTAATGAAAGAATATTGGACAGCATAACACATTAGCTTTTACAAAATTTTAGTCTTTAAGTGGTCCTTACTGAAGTTTTTTTTTTTTTTAAATTAAAATTTAATTTTTTTACTTTTTCTTGTTTGTGCAATTTTAGTGGAAGTTTCTACTCCATCAGAATTTTGAATTTGATTTGCAGTTTTGGATGGTTACATTTTTTCCCTCTTGATCCTTTTACTTTGTATGATGGTTTTTAGTAATCTTACATAACCAATCATTTATTAAGTTCTGGAGATTGCTTTCATGCTAAACTTTTTGGAATTTTAAGATGTCAAGCTATATGCCTTACGCTTTTATTTTATACTCTTTTTGTTGCCAAAGTTTTGCTTAATTAAAAGACCTGTCTAGCATTGAACCAGCAAAAATGAGACACGTTTACCTATTTAAATTTTTTATGGTTGTCTTGAATGTTAACCTATTATGGATGAACTTGGGCATAGTTAGGTATAAGAGGTAAAATTTGTCTTTTATATTGCATAGAAAATAGGTATATTTCCCAACGAATTGGGTTCTCTACGGACATACGAGTCAGTTATTTTTGGGCTTTCCATAATTTTCCGGTTGTTGATAAGCAATATTCCATCTCCTCTTTGCATAAAAATTATGACATTTATTATAAAAAAACTGGGTTCTCAACACAGCATAAATGCATAATGGGTATATGCTACACAAAGTTATGTCAAGGCATTCCATAATTTTCATTTTGTTCTTTGTCTATTGCAACATTCCAACTATTGCATCCAACACTTAATTTGTTGGGCTTTGAATCTTTGTACACAATATCCAGGAGAACATGTATTAAAGTGGAACGAAATTCCACAAGTATTTTGGACTCTTGATCTTTTTTTAGCAAAAATCACATTTATAATGGATTGTAGATTCAAAGGGACTTTGATGATTTGTTGTAACAATTCCACTTATTAATGCATATACTTATTAATGCATTTATGATTTGAATAGGTTTTTGTTTGATACTTTTATATTTGTTACTGTAAACTTGATTAGCCTAAAATATTAAAACCTAGGCATATAAGAGATATTTGTTACTGTAAACTTGATTAGCCTAAAATATTAAAACCTAGGCATATAAGAGATGAAAAAAAGTTACAACCCATCTTTTAGACATATAAGAGGTGAGAGTATTGAGGAGAAGTCTTTTAATGGTACAAGTATTGAGATAATTTATTAAGCACTTTTCAGCCATATTGCAGAGTATGTTAGAGCATATTGACACATAACTTATTAAGTACTTTTCAACCAATATTGTAAGAGTGCGTGGAGCATATTAACACATTATTTAGTAGACCATGGACCATATTAACACATCATTTATTTAGTAGATCATCCAGTTTACTGTTGAGTGTTTGTTTCTTTAGGTTTTTTTAACTGGAGTAAATGTTTACTGAAACAAGGTATGTGGTTATAGTGGTAGCTTTTAGATGAAGACATTATCAATTCTTTTGTATATAAAAAAAACACACTTTCCAACCAATAATTATAATGATAGCTTTTCGAAAAAGACATTACCAAGATTCCAACCAATATAATGATAGCTTTTCGATAAAGACATTACCAATTTCTTTGTATATTAAAAAGAACACACTTTACGACCAATAATATAAAACTATGTCAAAGCATATTGTTACATTATTGTAAAAAACTCATCACTTAGGCATATAAGAGTTGAGAGTAGGTAATTGAGCAAAGGTCTCTAAGTGTTAACGAGACAAGTACTGAAATCGTGTATTAAGTAAATGTTGGAGCCTATTGGTACATGATTGGAGAAAAGTCTCCAACTTGAAAAGGACTAAGACGAGTTGAAATCGTGTGAGAATGTTGGAGCCTATTGGTACATGATTGGAGAAAAGTCTCTTAACTTGAAGTTGAGAGTAGGTAATTGAGCAAAGGTCTCTAAATGTTAACGAGACAAGTACTGAAATCGTGTATTAAGTAAATGTTGGAGCCTATTGGTACATGATTGGAGAAAAGTCTCCAACTTGAAAAGGACTAAGACAAGAGTTGAAATCGTGTGAGAATGTTGGAGCCTATTGGTACATGATTGGAGAAAAGTCTCTTAACTTGAAGTTGAGAGTAGGTAATTGAGCAAAGGTCTCTAAGTGTTAACGAGACAAGTACTGAAATCGTGTATTAAGTAAATGTTGGAGCCTATTTGTACATGATTGGAGAAAAGTCTCCAACTTGAAAAGGACTAAGACAAGAGTTGAAATCGTGTGAGAATGTTGGAGCCTATTGGTACATGATTGGAGAAAAGTCTCTTAACTTGAAATGGATTGAGATATGAGAGTTGTAATTGAGCAAAGTTCCAATAGTTTTGACAATACAATCATTGAAATTACGTATTAAGTACTTTTCAACCATTATTATACGAGTATATTGGAGCGTTGAAGAAAAATCTTTAACTAGAAAAGGACTCTAAACTAATATTGTAAGAGTATATAAGAGCAAACCAATATCATAAGAGTATGCTGAAGCCTATTAGCAAATGACTAGTTTCCAACTTGAAAAGGACTTTAAACCAATATTTTAAGAGTATGTTGGAGCATATTGGCATTGCCATAGAAAAGTCTCAAACCATAGAAGGATGGATATAATGTTACTTTGGTGAGAGAACTTTAAATAATAATTTTTACATTGTAACTTTGGTGTTTTAGGATGTCAAACACTACTATTTTGGCGAGTTTCTATATAACAAGTGTGAGATGACTATTCATTAGAAAAGCATACGAAATGATATGACCTTATATTGATATGTTGGAAAACCTTTAAATGACATGTAATAATCATAAGACATTATATAGAATATAACAAAATAGCTCACATTCTATGTTCCAACAATCATAAGACATTACCTAATGGGAAATCTCGAGAGAAAAAAAATGTAGAGCCTTTTCGTAATGTTTCCAAAGACTCTTTCTCGGTGGAAGCTTGAATTTTTGTTGCTGTAAAGAACCTTTCATTGATCCCTCCTCCTGATTGGCCTGATCCTTTGGATGAAATTATTTTTACCACCTCTTTTGGTCTCTCAAACCCTCCTCTCGGCCCACTACCTACTCCGATTGACAGATTCTCGTGGTCTCCTTCGCTAGAAGGCTGGATCAAATTGAACTTTGATGATGCTACCAAGGGGAACCCTGGACCTGGAGTTGGAGGCATCTTCAAAGATCACCATGGGCAAATTCTCCTTGCCTTTGCTGAAAATATTAGCATCCAATTGAATCATTTTGTCGAGGCCAGAACCCTCTACAAAGGCCTAACTATGTTGAATTGTCTCCCATCTATCAAACTCATAATTGAAGGAGACTCCCTAAATATAATAAACTACATCAAAGGATCCAAATTTACTTCTTGGAACGTGCAATGTCTCATCGAAGAATGCAAAATTCTCCTTCGAAGTGTCAATAACCTTGTCATTCAACATGTCTATAAAGAAGGCAACAAAGTTGCTGACATTATGGCCAACTTAGAACTGTCCTAGGAAAATATCTACATTTGGTAGCATGACTTCCCTCAAGCCTTGTTCGATCAATCTCCTCTGGAAGGCATTCTTTGCTCTAATTTAGTCTCTGGTTCTCTAACCTGACCCTGCCAAATCATGAATGTCTGGACTGCCCAAGCCTTTCCTGTTACAACCTTTATTTGGTCTCGTCCTATGTTTTTCAAATGGAAAAGAATCATTGTTGGCGCCAACTTTTCAAACCTTTGGTCATGTTCTCAACGACCTCCATCTCTCACGTGACCAACCAGGATGTTCTCCCTCGTTTTCATCACTTGACCCTTATTCCTCATCGTCGCCTTGAGAGGTATTACCAAACTCACATGTTTGTCCATCATGACTTTTTTTGGAAAGCTCAAAATTTTGGTATCCTTGCCCATGACCCCCTTTTTCTTACATCATTTTTTGGAGTGGCGAAACCGATCTCAAGTCTTGGAAAATGCTCCTCTCCTTAAAATATGGTATGCTCAATTGTCAAAGATATACACATCAACGACTCTTCCATGTCATGGACTCATGCTGGGCTGCGAAAAATATGAGGAAGTACCTAGAGACTATCCACACCATGATTGGTTGCCACCATGTTAAGTCTTACTTTCCTTTAATGCCTTTGTGGAAATGGACAAGAAGACCCAACGAATGTCCCTGCCCTTGATCTGGAAGAGTATAGAAATCTCCTCGATGGTGATGGACAATAAGACCCAGTGGACATCCTTGCCCCTGATCTGGGTGATTAGCGCTCTGCTCCCTTTCGTCTGGCCTTCGCTTTGGCTCTCTCTGCGTGTCCTCTTTGATCCTTTGTTTTTATTGTTTTGAGATGTTCTCTTTGTTCTTGTTGTTTGGAGACTTCCTCTTTTTGCCCCTGTGTGGGTGTCTTTCTCTAAGAGGTTGTCTCTCTCTTTAGTTGGAGAACTCCTATTTTTGCTCTTGATGTAAAAGGTTTGGAGTCCCTTTCAAAACCCCTTCTTTCTTCTACCAATAAAAAAACAATGATAAAACATTATATAGAATAGCTTATGTTCTACCTATACATTCTTGTTACTTGACATAGCACCCTTTTGCCTTCACAAATGTGTTAATTCAATGTCCAACTATTGATCTATCTTTAAACACTTTATCATTTGTTTATTTGAAAATTCTATTGGTTGTTATTTTCTAATATTTTTATTATGCACTTTATCATTTACTTGGATTGAAGTTTGGTTTTGAAAAACATGGATATCAAAATTTTATAAAAATAACTCAAACTAGAAGTGCTTCAAATTTATATAATACATCAAAATAAATAAATATAGTTTACCTTATTTTTAGATCCTCCTTGGGCCACTAAGTAGACTTCCTTTTATAAATATCTCTTTGAGTAAACATTAGACTTTTTTTTTTTAACCTTTAAGCATGATTAGTAATATATAGGATGAGGTTGACATTGTTTAGTCCTTAATATGAGGTGAGAGATATATGGGATGGTTGATGTTTGCATGAATTGATTCACTTAATGTGAGTTCAAATTTTTTAATATAGTTGAGATTATTTTTGATATTGTGTGATATTATTATTATTATTGGGATGAGTTAGATTTCGTTAATAGATTAGAAATTTATAATGAGAAATTATTAAATTTTATGAATATTATGTTCTAATAAGAAGTTTAATAAGTGATTCTATCAAATGACATTAGATTAACCAGTTAGATTCCTCAACTTCAAGGGGTACCTCAAAGTTCAAAGTTTTTTTTAATAAGCTATGTGGCTTTTATTAGGGACCACTCCCATTATGAAAACAAAACATTACATTGCTCTCATTAAATTTCTAACAAGTTAATTAAAACATAACCAACTTTGTCTTTCTATCAGAGATATTCTTCATTTGCCCTTCTATCAAAGATATTCTTCATCTTCCTCAAACTGCTAATTTTCCGCAAAACTCCTTTTATATCAAATGCCTTTAAAAATTTAAATTCCGTTAAGATAAAATTCAACACCGTGAATGGCAAAAATATTTGTTGCCTAGCTTCTAAATCTAAAAATATCTTGTCTATAAAAACCTCGCAATTTCTTAATACCTTTTTTTTAGGGTTCTTATTCATTCTTCTAATATTCCAAGATATAATTTTCATTGTTATTTTTTGATTTTATTTGTGGGTTTAGCCCCACTTCTTGTTAACACTTGTGATATTTGCTTTTGTTTTCCCATATCAATATCTCTTTGTGTTTTTTTTCTCTTTGTTTTTGCTTCTTGGGTCTTCCTCTTTTTTTTTTCATTCCCAACAATACTTTCATCTTCATAAATCTCTTCAATCTTCTCACATTGCTCATAGTAAGACTTATCATCTTTAGGTTTGCCTTGGTTTGAAGGATCTGAAGTGCAATGAATAACCTCAAAAGCACAATTTTATTTATGTTGCCCTGCAAACCCTAAAGTGCAAGGATGCTCTTCTTTAGTAATTACCTTCTTATTTTACCCTCAAAATCCTAAATTGTTATGGGTTTCCTCTAACCTCATTTCTTTATTGTTGTGCCCTTGAAACCTTAAAGTGCATGGGATAAAATCTTCACCATTTTCACTTTTATTACCTGAAGAGGATTCTAAACTACTCGAGGAAAATAAATATGATTTACTTGGAATAACCTTGACCTCTTTTGCTATCTTTGTATTAGGATTTATCTCCACATCTTCTTTTGCACCTTTAATTCCTTCTGAACTTACCCAATGATATTGTAGATAGGTTTTCTTTACCTCTTCTTTTGGATTGGAATATCCTTCATCTGATCTAGCTTCTATTATTGTATGATTTCCTTGCTTTTTCTTGAAGTTTATCTCATGGCTAGAATTTTGTCTCTTTCTTCATATTTTTCACTTCGCAAACTCGTCATCTATCCAATCTCATAATAATTGTGGCAAAAAAATGCAATATTTTCATAATCTACTAGATGATCCCATTCTTTTGATTTGGATTTAATCTTAATGGATTGTGATAAATGTTTTGAAATATTTATAACAACACATATTCAAGTATATATAGCATGCTTTCACTCAGAATTTGGTCCTTCCTTGATGAATTTCCCTAGGGTATTTTTAATATTCTTCAAAACATCCTTATTTATAAGCTACTATGGATTTCCAAAAAGCCTAACCCACACTGGAAGCTTCTTAATAGTTTCTATCTCAACAAAAAAAATTTCATTCCATGGTCCTCAAATAAAGTGCATCTCTTCCTGCTAAACCATGGGCCACCAACCATTATTTTCTCTAATTTCTAAATTGAAAAATATGATGAGGAAAAAACCTTTAGGAGGAAATATTACAGAATAATTTGAATTCAATCCCCACTTCTACTTGATCCAATTTTGAATCTCCAAAAACCCTGACCATGATCTATAGAACTCACATATTAACCCTCTACTTTTAAGAACCATTATATCATGCTCAATCATCTTATCCTTGATACTTACTTCTAGTGTAACATCTGCTACTTGTAGTAGAGATCCACGATTTTTTTAGGGTTTATTTTTTCGTAGAGATCCGCAGACATATTTTTTAGGGTTTATTTTTTGCGATGAGCGTAGAAGGCCAAAAAGTGCGAATAGGTCCAAAATAGGTCATGGGTCCCTAAAATGAGTCCAGGGATCCAAAATAGGTTGAGAAGACCAAAATATTTTGAGGGGGCCCAAAATGGCATAAGGGAGAATACCTCAAAATAGACTGAGGAAAACTAATACGGTCTTAGAAGGCCAAAATGGGTTTGGGGGGAAAAACTAATCAAAGGGGTCGACAAGGTCTAAAAAGGGTTGGGAAGGATGAAACTAAACCTAGTATGACGACAATAAGAGAAGGTACCGAGTCAAGGAGTAAATCACCATAAAAATCTAAAATTTCTTTTGGTGGGAACTAATATTTGGGCGATGGCGGAGAGGACGATACCGAGATCGGATCTCAGGCGAACAATGGAGTTGATGTTACCAACATTGGTGGCCCGGAGGTCATGGGCAAAAAAAAAAGGGAGACTCATAGCGGGAAGGGGGACCCTCCACTTGACCTATCTCGAACCTCGACTTTGGGGTCCTGTGCAGATGTTCTTAATAATCGATCGAGAATTACTACTTCCTTAAGAGGCAAAAACCTAGACACCTATATTCAAAATGGTAGAGAAATTCTAATCCCGCAAAGAGCCATGGAATCCATGATTGCTCAAAATTCTCTATCCCTAGCGGGCAAGTTTGTTGGGCCATGCCCATATATAGAATCCATAAAAAATGGGCCTTTGGAAAATGGCGTCCATCTGGCAATATGGAAATAGTGGCGTTGCCGCAAGGGTTTTTCCTTGTCAAGCTCAATAACTCTCAAGACACTACTCGAATCCTCACTAGTGGTCCCTGGTTCTTTGGTCGACGTAACTTGTTTCTCAAAAGGTGGGGGGAGGAATTTGATCTTAAAATGTAAAGTATCAACATGGCTCCCATATGGGTTAGGCTTCCATATCTTCTAGTTCAATATTGGGATGAAGGACTACTGCAAAAAATCACCCAGTCTATTGGTGACTTGGTTGCCTTCGATTCTGCTACTAAAGTAGGGACCCGTATGACTTATGCTAGGTTTTGTGTTATGGCTAACCTGGATTCAGAGTTACCAACATACGTGGATTTGGTGTCAGGTTCTAGGTGCAAACGCCAGGCCATTTAGTATGAAAATAAACCCACCTACTGTATTGAGTGCCACAAACAGGGTCATCTCAGAGCCCAATGTCCATATTTGAGAAGAGAACCAAAAAAGGATGTTGGTCATGATAGGAAATATCAAATCAAGGTAAATCAACCACCTTTGAAAGAAAATTTTTAAAACAACAATTAGGTAGAGGATACAAAGGGCAAGCAACCAATATCTCACTACTTGGTGACTAAAACTAAATAGGTATATTCTCTATTCGATAAACCCAACCCCTTTGGGTCGTGGTTCGAGCCTCAAGAAGATTCTCTTGATAATTCTAGTAAGGATGTCTCTCCCATGGCAAAAACCCTTCCCTATCCAAAGTCTCATAGTCATTAGCAAAGAGATCTGAACATCATTTTAAACTCTCCTCATTCTCATTCACGATCGAATCCCTATGGTCTGCCTATTTATGAGAAATCTATGAACTTCCCAAGCAAAACCTCTACCCAGGATGAGAATGTAGTGTTCCCATCGAACTCTAATAAGTCCCCTATTTTGGAAATTTTTTTTAGCCCTCCTAAAACTAGGATATATAAAATGATTACAGTTGATACTAATAGTGCTAATAAGAAAGGTAGGTCGACTAATTTTGAGCATAGGTATAAAAAGATTTAAGATGATATTGCTAATAAAATTTAGTTTACCATTCTCACTTATTTGATAGAAAAAAATAATGTTGACTTCCCTAATAAGGATGGGAAGAGATCCAAACCACCTTTGACTTAGAGAAGAATCAGGGGCAAGAAATCTCTATCAAAAAATATCATATGAAGATCCTCTCATGGAATGTGAGAGGGTTAAATGGGTGACCCAAGCAAAGGTTGGTTTTGTCCATGAGAGCTGAATTGAAACCCAATATTATTTTGTTGTAGGAGACTAATATTGATGATGCCAATAGTGAAAGAATTTTTAAAAGTCTATGGAAGAATTATGAATACATATTAAGCCCAGCTCAAGGTATGACTAGTGGACTTTTATGTATGTGGGACCCTATTAAAATTGAAGGTAGACTTATTTCTACTTCAAACAAAATAATTAACATACTCTTTTACAAAAAAGACACTAAAACCTAGTGGGTTCTATCAAACATCTATGCCCCTAATAACCCATCAAAGTGGTTAAATATTTGGCACTTGCTGAGTCAAATGAGGTATATTTTCCAAATATAAGCATGAATGCTAGCTGGTGATTTCAACACCTCTCTTTATCCATCTCATAAATATGGAGGTAACCCTATTTTGCCAAGGTGTTATGAAGAGTTTTATAAGTTCATAAATGAAAATGAACTAATGGACATCCAATTAAGAGGAGCTAAATATACATGGACCAATAGAAGGATTGGTAGCCAACATATATAGTTGAAACTTGATAGGTTTCTAACTTCTAAAGAAGCTATCAATATATTTAGTGATGCCACTCTATGTGCTCGACCTAGAATAAGTTTGGATCATAATACGTTGATCTTGGAAGGGTTGTGCTCTGCTGTGATATTTCAAATCCCATTTTGAATTGAGTCAATGTGGCTACAACACTCACATAGTCAATGTAAAATTGAGGAATGGTGGACCAAAGATTTTCCTTAGAACACCTATGCTTCAAATATCCTAGAACCTCCACTTTATCAAAAAAAATCAAGGTGTGGAATAGAGAAGTATTTGGAAACATATTCAAATGCAAACAAGACATTTCTCAGTAGATTTAGGATATTGAAAATCAAATCCAGCAAGGAAATTTGGATGTAGCCATAAGAGAGAAGGAAAAAAGCCTCACAACCGAGTATCATAATATTCTAGCCAAGGAGGAGATCTTTTGGAGATAAAAATCTAGGGTGTTATGGCTGAAGGATGGGGATGCTAACACAAATTACTTTCATGCTTTGAATATTGGATGTCAAAGTATAAATAAAATTTGAGAGTTGACTAAAATTTATGGAACCACTACCAGTGATATCCACAATATTTGAAGTTAGGTGGTCAAGCATTTTTAGAATATCCTCAGGCCATCTCAACCAAGTTCATCCCATGATTTCAATATTCTTCTTCAAAATATCCCTTGCTTGGTTTTCCAAGATTATAATGCTCATTTGTTGAAGCCCTTTACCAATGAAGAAATCAAGGAGGCTATTTTTTCTATATCACCTAATAAGGTCCATGGAATGAATGGATTTTCCTTGCGCTTCTTCCAATAATTTAGGGATATCATTGGTAATGATATAACCAAAGCTATTCAAGATGTTCATAAGTCTAAAAGCTTACCTATAGAAACCAATTCGACCTTTCTTGCCCTCATTCCTAAATCCTATCAATGTTGTTCTATGTATAATATTAGGCCCATCAGTATTTGCAATGTTATCTACAAGATTTTGTCCAAAATCATAGTTAATAGAATGAAAATTTTATAGTCAAACATCATTGAACATTGCTAGGGTAGTTCTATTCAGGGGAGACTCATTATAGATGTCATTATTACAATTCACGAGCTCATCCACTTTGTAACCAGAAGTAAAAATCCAAGTTTTCTTATTAAATTTGACATGAATAAAACCTTTGACCATGTTTCATGGGATTTTCTCTATGTTATTTTAGCTAAATTTGGCTTTCTCATAGATTGGATTACCCTAATTATGGAATGTCTCTCCTTTGCTTGGTTATCCATGCTGGTAAATGTATTAGTGGCTATGTATTTTAATATCAGTAGATGTCTATGGTAGGGTGATCTAATATCATAATTTCTTTTCATAATATTGGAGGAATCATTAGGCAAATCACTAAAGGTGGCATTTCTAGTAGGAGTGATTTTTGGAATAAGATCTTCCTCCGTTTCCAATCCTATAATGCATCAACAGTTTATTTATGACATGATTTTGATGACATGCACTTCTGTTCTTGAGGCCAAGACCATTAAAGCCATTCTTAACCTATATGAGGAAGCAACGGGGCAAAAGATCAACTTTCAAAAAAGTAAAATTTATTTTTTAAATACACCCATAGATAGACAAATTAGAATTACCATAATCATGGGGTGTTCCATATTGAATCTGCCATCCATGTATCTTGGTATTCCACTATTCCAAGGAAACCCTAATGTTGGGATGTGGAATAATGTCATTGATCGAATCCTTAAGAAGCTTGATGGATGGAAAGGGATATTGTTAATCCAAGTGACAAAAGCAACGCTCATTTAGGATTATCTCCAAAGTATCCCTATTTTCTTTATGTCCATTTTCAAAGCACCAACATCCATTTGCAAGAGAATAGAGAAAATCTAGAAGAAATTTCTATGGTCTAGAGTTGAATATCGTAGGTGATATCCTCTAGTTGCTTTGGATAGGGTTTACACGAAGAAAAATCAGGGAGGATTGGGCTTTCGCAAAGTCAACAAAATGAATTTAGCTCTTATAGCTAAATAGGGATGGAGGATTATAAATAATTGTCAAGCAACCTAGATCGAGATCATCAAAGGTAAATACTTACAACAAATATCCTTCCTAGATGATCATCCCCTTCCTCATGGATCTTGGTTTTGGAATTCTATCATCCAAACCAAAAACCTCTTAAAGGAAGGAGTAAGATGGAACCTTGGTTGTGGAAGAAATATCAAATTTTGGGAAGACACCTGGCTCAAGGACCAATCGTTGATCAATGATCCAAACCTTGTTGTTCTAAAGCCTCACATTGATCAGATATTTGGTGAGAAGGTGGATAACTTCATCCTCAAGTGGTCGTAGCGTGCAACATGGAAATATATTTCGATAACCAACCTCAATGATGAAGAAAAATTAGTTACATCTGAAATCAATAATCTTCTCAAAACTTGCATCATCCCTACCAATTTGCCTAGAGATACGCCTATATGGAGGTTCTATGAAGATGGTCATTTTTCTGTAAAAATTACCTATTACCTTCAAGACCATCCCGTTGATTATTGGCCTACCTTCAAATGGGTTTGGATCACTAAACTTATTCCTAAAATCACCTTTTTCTTTTGGTTGGTGGTCCAGAACAAGGTTCTTACAATAGACAATCTTCTCATTAGAGGTTTGACTATTCCTAACCGATGTTATCTATGCAAATCCAATTGGGAGTCAATGAGTCATTTTTTCCTTGAATGTCCTTTTTCGTGCTCTATTTTTTACTCTCTATTTCAGTTGGTCAGCTTAGCCTAGGTAAAATTGAGAACCATTTTGGAGTTATGTGAGCAATGGTCTAATACATTCTCCAACATGTACCTCGGAGCATTTTGGTCATTTTGCCTTCCCACTTCTTGTGGTAGCTCTAGTTAGAAATAAATTGTAGAGCCTTCTATGATAGATCCAATGACTATCAAACTATATTAATATGTATTATCGCCTTTACCATGGAGAATAACCAATTAATCCCATCCTTAAAAGTACCCTAGAGGAATATTGGAGTCCGGGTTGTATGAATATCTTAAAATTCATTCTAAACCTCATGGTCCTATTGCACCCAAGATTGATAGGTCCATGGTCAAATGGTCTCCTCCATTGGATGGATGGCTTAAACTCAACTTTGATGGAGCTGCCAAAGGTAACCCAGGCAGAGCTGGAGGTGGGGGCATAGTCAAGGACTGTCAAGGGAAAATAATATTAGCTTATGCTAAAAATATGGGTATTCAATCCAATAATATTGCTGAAGCAAGAGCTCTGTATGTGGGACTCTCCATCCTTGAAGACCTTGGCATTGAGAATTTAATCATTGAAGGGGACTCGATGAATGTTATCAATTATATAACTCAGTCTCAAGTCCCTACTTGGAGTGTAAGCAACATCATCAATGAGTGTAAAAGATACATGACCAAATTCAATAATATTGTTGTCCAACATGTTTATAAAGAAGACAATCAGGATACATATATCCTTCTAAATTTAGGGGTGTTGGAAGAGAATCTACATATTTGGCATAATAACTTTCCTTTAAACCTTAGTGTTCATATAAATTCTGATGGAAAGCTCTTTCTTTGATGGTTGGATGTGGTTGTGGAGGTTAGTTGTTTTCCTTTGGGCTTGTGCTCAAGTGTAGTGGTGTTACTTTACTAGGAAAATTCATTATTTCAAATGTATACAATAATCCATTAGCGATATTAAGACCGTAAAATATAAGATATGTTTTCAATTGATGCAAATGATACCATTGTGGTGTGATTAAATGTGTTGGCAGTAGATCCTGGTATTGTGTGTTTGGTACCCTGTATGTTCAATGTCTTCCTAAGTTCTTGTTGTTCTACTTTCCTTTTTTCCTTTCGTTTGGTGCTTCAATTGTGTTGTTCTTTCTTCTTTGTTGCCTGTGGCTTCTGTTTAGTTGTTGTTCTAGTTTGGTTGTTGTTCAAGGTAATCCCAGGTGGATTACCTATTTCTAATTAGCTCTGTAAAAGGTTTCAGGATCCTTTCAAAACCCCTTTACCAATAAAAAATCTGCTACCTGGATAAATTTTTCTATGTATTTACTCTTCTACTTATTTCCTACTTGGACCTCCATACTTCCAACTAGGGCATATTGAATTTCTATTAGGAATTTCAAAAATGACTTTCCTTCCATAATAGCTAATGGACTCCCTCTTTGTTCATACTCCCTCTCGACTCACACTCCCTCCTGGCTTGCACTCTATCCTGACTTGCACTCTCTCCTACCTCACACTTGCTCCTAACTTGCACTCCCTCCTTGCTCATAATTTCTTATGTCTCTTCTTTTTCTCGGTGTTCCTTTGCTTCCATTATTTTTGGAAATAATAATCCATACATTCATGGTAAGGGTTTGAAGCATTGATGCACTCTGGATGAACCTGTTGCTCTTTTTTCATGACTAAATCCTGGCTTGTACTCCCTCTTAGTTTGCACTCCCTTTCGACTTGCACTCTCTCTGGGCTGCACTCGCTCTTGGTTTGAAATATCTCTGGCTTTACACTCAATATTGGCTTGCACTCCCTCATAGCTCACAATTGTCCTTATCTCTTCTTTTTTTCGATGTTCCTTCACTTCAACAATTTTTTGGAAACAATATTCCATGCATTTGTGGTAAGGATTTGAAGCAATGATGCACTCTATATAAACATGTCTCTCTTTCATCGTGACTAAATATTGGCTCACACTCCCTCTTGGTTCACACTCTTCCTCAGATCACATTCGCTCTTGACTTGTACTCTCTTGGATTTATACACTCACACTCGCTTCTAGCTACACTTACACTCGCTTATGACTGTAGTCACTCCCAAATTATGCTCATTTACTACTGCAGTCACTTCCACTCACTTTTGGTTGCACTTACTCACACTCGCTTTTATCTACACTCACTCTCTATTGGCATTACACTCACTACTGCACTCACTCCCAACTCAAGTCTCACTTGTACTTGTTGCTAAACTCACTCTTGGCTCAACTTGCACTTGCTGTTGCTGCTCTTAATTTTAGCTCAGATTACACTCGTACTTGCTATTACACTCACTCCCAGCTCATGCTCACACTCACACTCGCTACTGCACTCATTCCTCGCACTCATACTCATTGAAGCACTTACTCCCTGCACTTGCACTCACTATTGCACTCACTCTCGGGCACTCAATCCCAGTTTGCGCTCGTTGTTGCACTCACTCCTAGGCACTCACTCTTGGTTCACTTCAATGAGTTTACATAGGTTTTTATGAGGGGTCCTGATCCCCTCATACTAAGCTCAGAGTTCAAATCTTGCCAAGCAATACATGCGTAATTTATAAGCTTGTTGTAATACCACCATGTGGTCATTATGTAATATAGGTGGGACCCATTTCAATCCCATAAAAATTATTAATGTTTTTATAAATGTTTTAAAAATATCTTTATTAAAATAAGTTGTTATTGTTATGAATTAATATTATTGTATTATTATTTTTTAATTGGTTATATGAGGTTGAATTGGGTACTCCCCAAACTACATTTATTTCAAAAAATGATATAAAATTCTATGGTAATAAAATAGATTATTGTGAATCATATTATTGTTAAAGTGCTCATCACAATGAGGGATTTGAACTTGGGTTGTGGTAATATTATTGTAATTCTAAAATATCTTGAAATATAATTCTTTTATAATTATCTTAGTTGGTTGTAAGGGGTCGAAACAAGACCTAATTGTAGACACCTAAATCGTGTCATGCTTAGGGGAGCTACTCACATAGACACATTCATAAGATCATATGACATAATATTGGACTTTCCAAGCATCAACAGTGGTTCTCACCACTCATTTGGGGCCTTTTCAAGCCATCCAAGCCTAGCCGCTCAAGCCAAGAGCGGCCAGATCCTAGCCGCTCAAGCCTAGAGCGGCCAGACCTTAGCCACTGTAGATGACAACGGCCAGATCTTAGTCACTGTAGACGACAGCGGCTAAACCCTAAGAAGCAGTTTTATCGACAAACAGGCCTAATCACGGGTGGAAGTGGTAGTCTGCATGCAATAAAGGTGAGCGGGAGTAACTTTGCATTCCTTTTCATGACCAGTTCACATAGGAGACTTGAGTTTGCATTTAGAATTTAGTTAACTAACCTCCAAACATAAAAAAAGGACAAAAGCTTCTCATGCTAATGACCAGTTCGCATAGGAGACTCAAGTTGGCAGTTATATTTTAGATAATTGGCTTCCAAACATAGAAAAGATAAAAAGCTTCTCATGCTAACTTACACTATGCATGAGAAATTCATTCCTAGGGCTTGGACATAGACCTAGGGTTTCACACTATAAAAGGTGCAAGCCTAAGAGCACCAAGGGAGACATATTTTATCAAAGAATCGATATTTTATCAATCTTGGTCATTGAGGAGAGCTTTCGAGACTTGGAGAGTTCCCTTGGAGATCATGAGTATGATGAAGCCCTGATGGATTGAAGAGCATAGCAACCATTATTTCAACATCGGATACAAGCTTTGGTCCATAGCTTTGGAGCAAAGAGGATGAGAGTCACTTTAGCGATCGCTGTCTTGGACAGTGGCCCATAGGCTTAGCTTAGGGTTTTAGACATTAGATTCATTATTTTAGCATATCATTAGCATAGCATCATTTCATTCATTTGCATCCATAGCATTAGTCTAATTTGCATTTGCTTTCATTTGTTATATTCATTACTAACAACCTCATCCAGGGAGGCATTCTCGGACATCTAAGCGTGTGTTGTTGTTTCATTGCTTACAGGGCCACAGGTTGATCGGACGGAATCTACAACATACGAGAGCAAAAGGGATCCCTCTAGGAAATAGACCTGGAGAAGGAGGCATCTGTAAGCCCTCATACATTTCCATGTGTGGAACCGGGAAGCTTTTTGAAAGTGCACCACCTCTTCATGAAAGGGGCACTCTTTACCTATTTGTAACCTTATTGTATCGAAATGGGTATCCCTAAGAGGGACCGACATGTAACCAAGTTTCAATATGAATAAAGAGATCCATATTTGTTATTTCCATGTTATATGCTTTTTCATTGTCTTCCATTTCATCTTGGGTTTTTAATAACATTGCAAGTAGAGTAAAAGGGTGCGTGCATCCCAGGGTCACTATAGATGGCGATCACGGTGGGACCTCCACTAATTTTTCATTTGTTGCTAGAATACTAACTTAGTTTTGTGTGTAGGTCTAGCCGCTCTGAGCTACAATGGCCAAAAATTAGCCTCTAAGCTACAATGACCAATAGAGATTTAGCCGCTCTGAGCTACAAGGCCAAGAACCAGCCGCTCTGGTCAACAACGGCTAGAACTGGAGTGCAGTAGAGGTCAAAACATTGACTCTCTGAGTTGGATCAAAGGTTGGTATAGCTTATCTGATATTTTATAGCTTTCTGTCTACTTCTGTGTGTCTAAAATAGAGAACTTAAAGCACATTTATGTTTGGAAATTGAAAGAATAAAAGGAGAAAGAATTAAGCATTTTGCATATCTTAGATCTTCTTTTAATTTTCCACTAGGCATTGCTAGGAACAATGGCTTATGCCTAAAAATTTTACCCTAGAATCCAATGTGCTAGACATTGTATGTTGTTTGCTTGCTTTGAGGCCCTGCTAGAGGCCATAGCTGCACGAAATAAAGTGTGCTCATACAAATCATAGTAGTTCATGCATCTTTCTGAATATTGAAATGTATTTTTGCACTTAGGCATATAGGAAAGATTCATTGCTGCTATATGATGCACTTTATGTTATGCAAGCTTAAAATGAACACCACACACGCACGTCTCATTTAAACATTGGGGAGTTGGATTTCATCACCAACCTTCAATTCAGTCCAATGACATTGGAATTCATCTCCTTCCACTGGTTTACCCCCTAGAGCTTCCTAGAAATGGATTGAGAAACTTATTTATAGTGATACTAAGTTACTTGTGCTCAAACTGTCTCCCACTATTGGAACAATCATTGGTTCAGAGTGGAAGAGCTAGGCGAACCCCCCACTGGGTCTTCAACGGTGTACCCTAGCTTCTTTTGAGAAAATCATGTTTGGCATGGGTGTACTTGATTGTCACTATGGATGAGTCTTCTCATTCTTAATCCAAGAACAAGAGCAAGAAATCGAAAGAACAACACATCAAAACACACCAAATAGTTTAGGGCACACTTAAATCGATAATCAAGATAAACATTTGTTTGGTATTGTGTGGCTATTCCTAAATTGCAACTCAAAAGATCAATTCATAGACAACATGGTCAAAACAAGAAGTAAACACCCTCGATCTGATACCGAGGGAGAGACTGAAGCAACTCATACCCATAGGCGGAGTCGTAGTAACATTGAATGACCTACCCATAAGACCGTGAGACGTAGCTCCATGAGCCTAAGGGGTGATAACTCAACCCTTGGGGGATCTCCTCGAGAAACCCCAAGTAAGGAACCACATCATGGAACAAAGTCACATAAACAAAAAGAGGCTTCATAACCATCCTCATCAAGGAGACATGAGGAGACCTCAAGGGCCTCCTCTAAACACATAGAAACATCTCAAAGATGTGAGGAAGCTTCAAGGGCTTCCTCCTCACATGGACATAAATAAGGTTCTAAAACTCATTCTTCACATAGGGATGATGAGACTGCTACATCTCCATCCACATGGAGAAAACATGTCACAAAGCCCTCTTCATCAAGAAGGCAAGCAAGAGTCACAACACCTCAAGATTCACAAGAAACATATGAAATAGGTCTCCCCACTGAAGGGCAGGAAACTAGAGCTACATCTAGCCATGGGAATCAAATAGAAGAAACCCTTCACACAAAAGGAAATATTCCCATAGACTATGACCTCATAGGAGTGAATGGCACCCCATGGGACCAGCCATGGAAAACAAGATAGCTAGACGGGTTGGATCGGTTTCCTACATGACCAACTCAAAGAACTATAGCTACTGAGAACTCTGCATCTGGAAGCTCATGAACTATGACTTCTAAACACATCTCTCAGTCTAGGGGTACCTCAGAGTGACCCCATAGTAGATGCATGAAGTCTGATCATAGGGATACTCAATAGTACACTGAACAAGTCACATTAGCTAGCAAGAGTATAGGTACAATAGAAACCTCCTCGAGGAATCTATGAGTCAAGACAACAAGAATAGAGTCAGATAAACATGAGTCTTCTATAATAGTACAAACTGATTAAATGAGGTGGTTATAAAATGCATTACGTAAGGAGTGAGAGCTAGTGGAAGCTCTCGAATAGGATAAACAAAGAGAAAGACTCTTGCACCAACATGAGCAATGTTTAAGAGAGCAAGGTTGAGTGGCTAGCTCTTAACAATTTATAGATAAATGGTGGTGACCACCAAAGAACTAGATGCGTTGACTCACCTAAGGAGAGGCGCACTAGACAAGATAGCCCACAATGAAATCCCCCACCAAACCATGAACGAAATCCAACTAGTGGGGAAAGGGCAAACACAACAAACCAGGATCACAATCTTGAGTCCCCTCGTAGGAGGGAGGAAAATGGAACAAATCAAATGGATAGAGAGTTACCTCCATTGCCACTATGAGTAGGCTTACAAGAGGAGGAAATCCATGCATCAAAGGCATTTCAAGAGCTTGCTGAAAATATGAAAACCTTTGAGAAACAAGAGGCAACTGGGAACTCACCAACATTGAGCAAAATACACAACCAACCATTGTGCCCATCAATCCCTAGCCCTCCATATCCTAAGCACTTTGAGATGCCTAGGTTAGAAAATTTTAAGGGTGAAGAGGATGCACAAGAGCATGTCACCAATTTTATCAATGCCTATTTTCATCTTGAAGACAATGACGCTCTCATGCTAAGAACATTCATAATGACATTTTTAGGTGCTGCCACTCAATGGTTCAACCAACTACCTAAGCATAGCATAACCAATTTTGAACAACTAGTAAATACATTCTTAAAGTATTTCTCCTTTGGTGCTAAGAAGAAGGTGAACCTTTCAGACCTGGCCAACTTGAAACAATATGATGATGAGCCAGTAATGGATTATGGGAATAGATGGAGAAAAGTCATGGCAAAATTATCATTCTCCATTCCCACAGAAGAGATCATTCACATGTTCACCAAAATTTGCTCTAAACACATCTCCCTCTTGCTACAACTTCAGTAGTATCCTTCATTTGAGGAAGCTTTGGCACAGGCCAAGCTCATCGAAGAAATAAAAGTAGATGAGGGAACCATTAAACTCTAAAACAAAAAGGAGTGGAACAAGAATGGTAAGAATGACAAGTATAAATAGAAGTAGGGCAACCCTACTCTAGTCAATCAAGTCGTATTGGCTACACCCAAGGATGGGGGTGCACAACAACCCTAGAACTATCAAGCACATCCCTCGCCAGCCAATTATGACCAAAGGAACAATTAGGGAAGAAATAGAGAATGCAAGCCACCTCGTTATTTCATGCCTCTGACAGAATCAATGCAATCAATATTTAATCAGTTGAGCGAGGCTAGGAGGATCAGATTTCTTGATATACCTCTTATAGATCCCAACCATCCTAAGCCAAAAGGATATAGGGAAGATCAATTTTACCCTTATCATAGGATACCGGGGCATGACATTGAGGCTTGCATTGGTTTTAAGCATCAAGTGCAAAACATGATTGAGGTAGGAGAACTCAAAGTTGACAACCCACTGGCTCTCGATAATAGAGACATGGGCATATACAGAAACCCATTGCCCAATCATGAGGCCCCTAGAGAGCAAGGGGCCCAAGTCAATCAGGTTCGAGCTGATATACCTACCCATGGATGCATTGGGATGGTTGAGATTGTTAACATAGCAACAAGGACTAGGCGGTATGGTCAACCGCAACCTCCTGCAGCTCCCATGAACATCCCAGCCACTCCTAGGCAAAGGCAAGACAACCTTCCAGGTCCACCAACATGACCTATGGTAACTATCCAGAGTAGATTGGAGCAAAACCTATAGATGACTCCAGCTAAGTTATCCATCTATGAGCTCATACAATAGTCCCCAAAGCATAGGGAGACTCTAATGGAAATTTTAAGGACAATTGAGCTCCAACCACAAGATGCGAATGCATTCACTCACTTTGTGGGACAAGTACAAGAATGCCAGGAACCTATAATTCGATTCTATGATCATGAGATTAAGATAGTACCTATTGCCTTACCAGACCCTCCACTAAACATTGTAGTGGCAATCAACAACTTACCTTTCAAGAGGGTCTTGGTCGATATAGGTTCATCAATAAACATCATTACAACAACAACAATAGAGCACCTCAAGATCCCCAAGTCCAATATCATTCCAGGAGCTTACACATTGAGAGCTTTTAATGATGCTTTATGCAATACTATGGGAATGATAGTCCTACCCATCAAGGTGGGGCACAAGACCATCCCTATGATGTGTCATGTCTTGGAAGGAGCTATGCAGTACAACATCCTCTTAGGGCATCCTTGGATAAGGGCCATGAAGTGTGTGCCTTCGATCTTGCACCAATGTGTCAAGTATGTGCACGAGAACAAAGTCTATGTGGTTCTGGCCGATGAAGAGCCTTTTAAATACATCCATCAGGTGGACATTCTAGGAGAATTTGTAATCCCTTCTACCCACCTATATGTAGCACCTTCATCCCCAACCACACAAGTGGATAACGAAGACAAAGGGGTAAGAAAAGACCCATGCACTTCAACACCTCCTGGTGCACTCAAAATAGTCAATGCTTCTAAAGTACCATCAACATCAAAACCAAAAGATAATCAGAAGCTAAAGGCACCCTTAGTTAAGGAAGAAAGGCCCAAGGAAGTGCCAACTATAGCCATTGCTGAAATGCCAAGTCCTATGGAAGAAGAAGATCTTCAAGATCAATATGAAGATAGTGATTATCACCCTGCTTCACTAGTGTCATCCGTAGGGTCATCCACATCGCATGCATCAATACACTTGGCAAGCATAGGCATAGGGGAGTACCTTGTGTAGAACATTACCTTTATGCCTATCATTGAGTCTACACAAAACATGGGAAGGCCTAAGGACTTGAGGCCGCCAGTGGGAATAATGGTTCCACTTGGAATCCCTCCCAACCAAACCAATTTTGTCTATGTCGGCCTGGACTACGCCCATAAGTCTTCAGATATAGAAGAGGATAGTGATGAATTATTCATGATCAATGTTCATTACCTCTCTAACCTTGAGTTTTCTCTAAGCTACTTTGAGCATTGCCATTGGCATGGCTATGGCCTTGGTATATATGAGCAGGGGTGCAGGTGGCCATACGAGCCACAATATCAGCTTCCCTCTGATAGATTTGGGTTAGGCTATTATATCGGAGGTCGAGATGACTCTCTTGTAGTGGCATTGGATAGATTAAGCTTAGGGTTAGGAGAAGACATTGATTTCATTCCTTATCACCCCCTAAGAATAGGAAATTTGAGCAATAGACAAGTGGCCATGGTAAACATACCACCACCAAAAATTTATCATCCAAACATCTCAATTGATTCCACCCCAATAGGGTACAACTCATGGGATGAGGAGAATGGATATGAAGCAAGTGATGATGAGGCACAACTTGGCTTAGCCTACCAGGGGCCTCACTATTTACAAATATTCACATGGTCCATCCATGATGAGAGTGGGTATACATCAGAGGAAAGTGACTATGAATCAGAAGACTCAATAGAAAGAGCCTACTTAGGCCTAAGCCATCAACCCCTGACTTTGGGGCAAGAGACAAATGCAAATGGATTCTTCATAAGTGATGAAGAATATGAAGATGAAATAGAGATGGCCTACTTAGGGCCAAGACATGAGCCCCTTGTCTTAGGGCCGCATACCAATGCTAATGGTTTTTGGATAAGTGATGATGACTTTGAGGATGAGACCGAGATGGCTTATCTTGGACCTCACCACTTGCGACAAGTCAATGAGCTAGTAGAGAGAGAGGCGGCACTCCATGCCATAGACCCTCATCTATGATTTTTGGGGAGACCTATTGACCTAGCTGCCATTCATCGGATGGTCAATCCCCCTCTACCTACATTCAGAGAGTGATTAGAGCCCAATGATCCTATTGTCCACCCTGCTCATGGGCCAGATCCAAAAATTCCCATTCCTCCAGAACCTCATCATGAGTATGGAAGGGAAACCCCTGAGATAAGATTACACCCATGTGGTCCTGGAGATTTCATCCCATCCATCAATATGATCTCCATTGATTTGACCACTCCACTTCATAATCCAATAGATCCTACCAAATCATTGCATCTTGATATAGAGGCTATTTATTGGGATCATGCTAATTCACCCATAGAGCTTGAAGACCTCTTCCCCAATGAAGAGATGTTACAACCATTCCATTTTGCATCAGGTTGTGCGTATGACATCTTCCATGTTGGTTTGGAACCTGAGTCAGTAGGTCCTATAAATCCCATCGATGACATTCATTTGATACCCATGCCTCATCAGCTAGAGGATGGGTCACATATGGCTATAGAAGTGACTTTCGAGGTGGACATCAATGATGATCCTACCCAACCAAGAAAATTCAAGTTCAGAGAAAGTCTATCTCCAGAGGAACAAGCCATCCTAATTCCTCTCCTCAAAGAGAGGCCAAATATTTTTGCTTGGACTTACAAAGACATGCCAGGGATAGATCCAAAGTTAGTCATTCACAACCTTTCATTGGATCCCATGAAGAAGCTAGTCAAGAAAAAGTTGAGGAAAATGCATCCAACCATCGCTTTGATGGTGAAGAATGAATTGCAAAAACTATTGGATGCAGTATTCATAGTTCCTATCGACTACCCTGAGTGGGTGTCAAACATGGTACCCATGGGGAAACCCGATGGAAGAGTCCGTATCTGCATAGATTTTAGAGATTTAAATAGGGCAACACCAAAGGATTCATTCCCATTGCCAAACATAGATGCTCTTGTAGATGCAACCGTAGGTCATGAGATGCTCTCCCTAATGGATGGTTTTTCTGGATACAACCAGATCTGGATTAAGCTCGAAGATCAACATAAAACTACTTTCATTACTCCATGGGGAACATTCTGTTACAAAGTGATGCCATTCGGTCTCAAAAATGTTGGTGCCACATATCAGTGGGCCATGACATACATATTCCATGACTATATGCATAAGATCTTAGAGGATTACATGGATGACTTACTGGCCAAGTCCCTATTGCGGCAAGAGCATGCTGAAGTCCTTAGACAAGTCTTTGATCACCTCATAGAACACAATGTCCGATTGAATCCTAAGAAGTGCGTATTTGGCATAACTTCTGGCAAGCTTTTGGGATTCATCGTATCCAAGAGAGGCATCGAAGTCGATCCTGCAAAGGTAAAGGCTATATTGGAAATGGCCACCCCTACCAACATTAGGGAGTTGAGGAGCCTACAAGGCAAGATAGCATCCATCAAAAGATTCATCATGCAATTATCAGACAAATGTCGACCTATGAATCGGTTGCTATGCAAGGAGGTCCCCTTTCATTGGGATGAAGAATGCCATCAAGCCTTTGTAGAGATCAAAACTTATCTAGCAACACCGCCAGTATTGGCTCCACCAAGGCTAGACATACCATTTTTACTATATATATCGGCTACTGATTTTGCATTGGGCACCATGTTAGCCCAAAATAATGCACAAGATAAAGAGCAAGCCATATATTACATTAGTCGCACCTTGGTGAGTTATGAGCTAGGATATGCGTATGTCGAGAAATTGTGTTTAGCAGTGGTCTTTGCAACTCGAAAGTTGTGACACTACATGTTGAGCCATACGACCTACATCATATCAAAACAAAATCCTTTGCAGTACATGATGAGCAAGACATATCACAATACACGTACCACAAAGTGGATCATGCTATTGATAGAATTTGATCTAGAGTTCATAAGCCAAAATTCCATCAAGGGACAAGTCATAGCAGATCAATTAGTAGAGGTACCTCTTCAGGATAACAAGCCTCTCACTATAGAATTGCTTGATGATGCGGTCTTTGCATTATCAGATCCACCGAACTCGAAGAACCTAAGAAATAAAGAGACATGTCATTGTTCTTCGATGGTTCAAAGTGTGAACAAGGGGGTAGAGCAGGGATTGTCTTTATCACACCATAGGGTGCTCCATTGCCCTTATCATTCAAACTAGACTTCTCATGCACAAACAACAATATAGAATATGAAGCATTGATCCTGGGACTCCAAACAGCCATAGCAATGGGCATTAAAATATTGAATATCTTTGGTGACTCCTTGCTCATAGTAAACTAGGTCAAAGGACTATTTCAATGTAGGTGCCCACTCCTGAAGACTTACAAGGAACTTGTTGACACCTACCTAGTCTGACTGGAATGGTATGACATCGAGGCAATCCCTCGTACGTCAAATAGATTTGTAGACACCATGGCCTCTTTGGGATCCTTAATCCCTTAGAATCCATCTACTGATTTTACAACCATTCATGTGAAAGTGCTTTCACACTCAACAATACATCGTGAAGCTTTTGACAATCAAGAATCAGTCAACATGATCAACATCGAGCCAAATCAGGATTGGTCCTTCGTAACTAGATATTTCTTGCAAATGGCACCTTGGGGGTCTTTGATCTCCCAAGGACCTATGGAGTGTGGTGCAACCATACACCATAGAGTTGTTCCTCAATCCATGTTCACTAGCTCAAAAATATAGGAAAAGCAAGTCATATTTTCTATAGAAGTCATGGCTTATCAGGATTGGCTTTCCCAACTATGGGACTTCCTGAAACTTGGAATAGTACCTCAAGGTTTGTCACATACTGAAAGGTGAACGTTCAAATAGAAAGCAACAAGATACATCTTTCTAGGAGAAATCCTCTATAGACGAGGATATGATGGAGTATTACTCCATTGTCTTGAGCCCTAGGAAGCATCCTGGGCAATTTTGCAAGCTCACGATGGCACATGTGGAGGGCATTTCAGTGGCATGGCCATCGTTAAGCGCATCTTGAGAATGGGTTACTATTGGCCCACAATGGAAAAGGACTACTATGAGTATGTCAAGAAATGCAGTAAGTGCCAACATCATGCAAATCTAATGCACTTACCATCGCAAGCCTTGCAACCCATCCAGGCAGCATGGCCATTCTCATAGTGGGGACTAGACTTGATTGGGAAGATCTCACCCCCATCCTCAGGCCAACACACATTCATCATAATAACCATAGAATACTTCACTAAATGGGTGGAAGCGATCCCCTTAACATCAACAATTGGACCAAGGATTGTGGAGTTTATACTCCATAATATCATAAGTCATTTTGGGGTCCCTTCTAAGATAATATCGGATAATGGGCCATATTTCAAGAACAAAAATGTGTATGCTTTAATGAACAAATACCATATTCAACATAGTTTTTCAATGCCTTATTATCCACAAGCAAATGGGCAAGTAGAAGCCTCAAACAAAATAATAGTCTCCATCTTGAGGAAGATGGTGCAAGACAATCACAAGGATTGGCACATGTAGTTGCCTCTTGCACTATGGGCATACAGGACTAGTATACGGATGCCCACTAGGGCAACACCATTTTCACTAGTATATGGCACTGAGGCCATCATGCCACTAGAGTTGGAAATTTTGACTCTATGCATAGCATTAAAGGACTTCATAGATGATGATGTCGTATGACAAGGCCACCTTGATCAGTTGATGCTTCTTGATGAATGTCGAGTCAATGCTTTAGAGCATCTTCATGTTTACCAAGATCACCTTGCGTGAGCTTACAATAGTAAAGTCCACTTAAGGGAATTCAAGGTTGGAGATCTAGTGCTCAAAGAAAACCAATAGAATTTGAATCTACCGTCGCATCTACGAGATAAGTTCATGGTAAACTGGATAGGCCCATACATGATTTCATAGAGAGTTGGGCCTGGAGCATATCACCTTATATCATTAGATGGTGTTGAGGAGCCTGAACCTCTCAATATCATTCACTTAAAGGCATTCTACACATAAAATACAAAAAATTCAAATATAAAATAAATAATATAAAAAAAAAAAATTCAAATATGTCAAAAAAAAAAAATTCAAATATGTCAAAAATACAAACAAATCATAAAAACATAAAATTTCAAAATATAATCAAAGGCTCCAAGGGTAATTCATCCGCTTGGTCAAAATCAATTCAAAATGCTCCAAGGGTATTCAAACCGCTTGGTCAAATATCAATTCAAAATGCTCCAAGGGTATTCAAGTCGCTTGGTCAAAATCAATCAAAAAGCTCCAAGGGTATTCATGCCACTTGGTCAAAATAAAAAGCTCCAAGGGTACTTCATGCTACTTGGTCAAAAATCAAAAAGCCCAAAGGCATAATAAGCCCTTTGGTCAAAATCAAACAAAAGTACAAAAACAACATAAAAATAAAAAATACAAAAACAATTGCATCTCACATCTTGCATCCACATCATTGCATTGCATTTTCATATCCACTACAATTGCATATGTCATGAGAGCCTTAAAAGTGATACCACAGTTTGTCACACAAATCATTCAAATCCATACCTCCATCAACACGTGTGTAATTGTGTTTTTCAACACAACCATTATTTGTTGCTATACATAATATACTAAGGTTTTTCGGTTAATCAACCACACCTAGTGATCTTATCAACTTTTGTGGAAAACAACTTTGATTAGTAGAAGGTAAGGTCTAGTTGTGATAATGCCTTGGATATTCAAGATCCCGTCACTAATTGAAACACTAAAATCCTAGCTGGTACAAGGAAAAGATGAAAGTTGCAAAGCGGTCTAGGTTACCTTAAGCGAAAAGGATCTTCCTTGCTTATCCCCCTGTGCAACCGGTTTAAAGGTGCTGAGAATTGGCAAAAGGACAAGCTTTACCCTATCCAAATCCCTTGCTTAAATCAAAATAAGCAAAATCCCAAAGCAAAGTACATATTCAAAAGGCCAAGCATACAGTCCATATTTCAAAGCAATAATCCGATACACAAATCATAAATTCAAAGAAATCCTAGCTCAAAGAAAAATCAATAAAAAATAAACAGTGATTTTCATCACTACATATGAGAAAAATAAACAGTGATTATCATCACTACAAAAATCCTCGCTCAAAGAAAAAATCAATAAAAAATAAATAGTGATTTTCATCACTACATATGAGCAAATATCCAAAGCCAAAAAGAAGCCAAAAAGGAATAAAGCTTGAATCCCTGGAATTCTCAGCATTGTACAAAATTGGAAGGAGAGATCCTTATGCATGATGATATGTCTATCACAATTGCTTCATGCATTTGTGTAGACCAATGTTTGAATGTGGATGAGCTAGCTTAGGTAACCCAATATTGCCTAGTGGTATAGTCCAACTAAGTCCAACATAAGGATGAGATGAACACTTGAGGATCCCTGATCTTAGCAATGGGCTGAAAGAATCTCACCTGACATCGAAGGAAATGCTTGAGTTCTATCTCAAAATATACAATCACTTGCACACATAGAGATCATGAAAAACTAGGTCCATGGTAAAAGCCTTACTTTTCAAAAGTCTAGAGTGGTTAGTAGACAACTGTTGATAGGGTAACTAGAGTGTTTGAATCCTCGAAAAGCCCCAAAAATTCTTAAATAGCAACAAATCATAACATCATTCACACCATCACTTTCTTTATAAGATTCTATAAATTAGGGGGTATCAACATAGTAGGACAGATACCACATATATATTAGAAATAGTATATAGATGACCATTGACTACTTTATATCTTTTAATTTATAGAAACTTATTAAGAAAATACATTACACACCATTACATCTCATATATGAATACTTAATCAATTCTTATGATAAGAGTGATTATTTAAATTCATGATTATTTTTTTACTTTCTGTGGTATCACCCATTAAGATTGTCAATGTCATATGCATTCCTTATGTTTTAAGTGATTAGAGCATACAGGTTCGTTTATACCATTCCATCACATAAGTTAGATGCATACAATTAAAGCAAAATTAAACATGCATTTAACAATAACATCGCATCCACAAACACAAGTCATGAATCGTCCATCATCACATCATAAAGCACATCATAAAACATATAGGCAATATCCATTTGCATACAATCATGAATTCATCATTCATCATCAAAATACATCACGTCATATCATCAAATCATATAAGCATTTACACATCCATATAAGCATCTACAATATCATCTATCATCTAACATATACATCAAATCATCATAATGCCATCATCACATCACATCATAAAATAAAATAACAACAAAAATATGAGCAATAAATGATACACATAATGAGTCATAATGAAAAGATATCATAAAAGTATGTGTATCAAGTCCATGGATATACAAAAATGCCCATGGACGATAGTCATATAGGTCATCCTAACCTCAAAAATGAATCAAAACCAAGAGTATCATCAATCAAATATTGGGCTTGTGCCCCTTGTAGCACCGCCCCCTATGGATGGATCTCTAGGAGAATGGTGCGAGCTAGACCTTGCTGGTCTCTCTATGAGGTCAGGCCCCATGACTAGGCGGATGGAAGACTACCCTATTATAGAACTCCTACTAACCTATGACCCACCTGTGGCTCCTCTCACCCTAGGGATGGTGCCTAGCCTAATGATCTACCTCGAGAGAGTGACAATCTGGGCTGCATCCTCAACAATCTGTACATCACTCTCATCCAACAAACCCTGTAGATGATTGATCTCAGTCTCGAGAGCTACCCTCGAAGGATCCTCGAGAGTAGGAGGGGCAACAACAACCTACATCTGGGTAGCTCCTCCTAGAGTGGCCTATAAAGCTCGTATCTAGTCTGATAGCTGAGCTATAGTAGTATCCCTCTATGCTATGGTGGCATCACACTATTGTACCTATATCTTGGCTGACTAGAGCTCGGCCTCCACATCATGTAGCTGTGCCCTAAGAGGAGAATCTCTCTCCTCAGGCTCCATCTCCTCCTCCACCTCCTCAGGAGCCTCCTGCTCCTCTACTACCACCTGCTCTACCTGCTGGCCCCATGTCATAGTCCTAGCATGAACCCTACACCCCATTGGGTCTGCCCCATCTCCTCCATCATCCTCTCGGCCTAGACTACCCTCGCCATACCACATCAGGTCACCCCACCATCATGCAAATGCCTCTGTGACTCCACCAACTACTCTAGGATCAATAGGGGCATCCTCCTCATCAGCCAACTCTGTAACCTATCGGGGAGGGAGGTCTCTCTCTACTCTGATGCACCTATACAAAAATGGTACTAGTGGCACATCCTACTACAACCCATACTGATGAAGAACTCGAGAGTAGAAGAAGTGCTCTTGGATGTTGACCTTGCGCCAATGAGCCATCACTCGTATCGCATCCTAGCAGTAAAGTTGTCAGGGTCATCCCAAGTAGGACACTCATGATAAGGGTACCATATGATATCTCCATCCCGGAGTCTAGTGAAAGTATCAGTGTAATGAGTCAGCTCCCCTATGAATGTGTGGCTCTTGCACTCCTCGCTCTCTCTGGCCCACCTAGCACCATAGCACTGCATCCTCCCATCCATAGCTATGATCTCAATAGGAAGCCCCTTAGGGTGATCTACCCTAATGTGCTCCCATCCCCAGACCTATAGAAGCCAACTACAGGTGATGCTGACATGACCCCTTCGATGGATGTGGTACAACTCATCATAACACTGAGCCAATAGAGACCTACCCCATGCATATATGATAGGCTCCTCACTGTCTATCAGGTCCTGAACCATCACAAGGAGGTTCCAAGGGAACCTCAAGCCTGAGCAATCTAGGATGAGGACATTGTTGATGACCATCAGAAGCACTACATGCCTCACTATGAAAACATGCTCTCGGTACCAATGGATGATAGACACTCCCCTAGACTTGTTGTCCTTGAGAGCATCCTCAGAATACCTCCCAAACACCCGAGTGAAGATGACCACCTGATCATTAGTGGTCGAAGAAACAATAGCCACCCCATCAAAAGGGATCCGGAAGATCCTGTACACATCCTCCGATGTAATGGTCATCTCATCGATCGAGAGGTGGAAGGTATTAGTCCGAGGGTCCCAACGATGGGCCAAAGCCATAAGGTAAGCCTGGTCCGACATGAGGTGAGGTAATCTGGTAACATACTAGAGCCCACGAGCCTTGAGCCATGCCCAGTCCATGTCGTCCAAGTGAGGAAGAAGGTCAAGCAAGAGCTTCGGGTCTCGAGCTCGAGTAGTAAGGATCTAAAAAAAGAAAAATAAAGATGAAACATAACTACAATGAAAAAAATAAAAAATTAAAAAATTAAAAAATCAAATAAAAAATAAAAATGCAAAAAAATGGCTAAGGGATTTAGTCGTTGTCGCCTATAATGGTCGAAAACTGGTCATTGGAGACAAATGACCAAGACCCAATGGTCAAATTTTTGACCGTTGGGGTTCAAACTGGCCGCTCTGAGGAACAAGGCTAAAACGACCGCTCGAGTGACAATGCCAAGGGACGACATGACAAACCCATGAACCCTTGGCTAGAAAAGAAAAAAATCAAAATATTGCAAAAATAACATAAAAATATCAAAAGAGAGAGGGAAAAAAAAAAATAAAGGTAAATTCCCACTCAGGCATCAAATCAAAGCTAAGTTCAAACACGCTTAAAATGGCAGTAGCAGGTGAATAACAAAAAATTTAGAAACCCTAGGCTAAAGCCACTAACAGAAAAAATAAAAAATTGGGGACTAACCCACCAAAGCAGAAAGTAAGCTAAACCTAGCTACGGGTTTTGATTCATTACCAACAGGTTTAGTGAGGTTCATTTTACCAATTACTTAGTGAGGTTCAGTTTTACCCAAATAAAGGAAAAGAGAGCTAGGGTTTAGAAAAAGAGAAATACCCGAGAAGCTCTGGCTCCTCCAATAGCTGATGTCTCACCCTACGTAGCCATGTCCTCGATGCCAAGTAAACTCCAAAGTCGCAACCATCACTGTCACACCAGAGCTCTGAAAAGTGAATCTTCAATAATGAAAATGAAAGGTCAAACCCTAGAAAATGCAAATTTTATATTTCTTTAATTATGCCTTGGCCGCTGCTGATGTCAACGACCCAAACTTCATGGCCGCTCAAGGCGACAACGACCACAAGCAGGAACTCAGAGGCCGCTGGACCTGACAACGGCTAGATCCACAGATCAAAATAAAAGGTTTCCTCCTTGAGAAATCACACAAAAATAACAAATATACACACTTTGATGGTTTAAGATCATCAAAATGTTCAAAATAACAAAAAAATCACATAAAAGCACAATCTCAAGTAGGCCTCGTATTCAGTCACCTACTCTATCAACTCGATGATTGCAACGATTCACACTCCATGTATTTTGGTGAGATGAGTAGATAACCATAAGGCCACTTGGGGCAAAAACAACTCATTTTGGAATTATGATGTGCCACCCTTCAATCTCGAAGAAGACCAAGATGGTCGAACTGCTCCATGGGTGCGAAAGGATCATCCTAATTCCCCTATGATATCAAAAACATTAAGCCAAAGTGATACAATCTAAACATAAATAGAATCACTCATCCTAACTCCCTAAGAAGGCTATTGATAGTTGGACCGCTCCTCGGGATAAGGATGGATGATTATCATAAACAATTGGAATCACACTTGGATGTGGGATTGCCCATTAAAAGCAACAAATGCTAGAAAGGAACCAGATTAGTCATATTGGTCAAGCGACTTGTCACTTCATTCATTGTCATTTCTTCACCAATTCATTGTGTGAGGAAGTAGTTCAAAACTTCAACATAATCATAATCAAAATCAACAAAATATCACTCGATCATAACAAAATCATGTTCATCCTATGAATCATTGCATACAACAATCACAAATTTCCCTTGTTTTCTGGGAATGTAAGCAGACATGACATCTTCAATTGTAGCTCTCCTACCGATCAAAATTGTTGTAGCAGCTGAAGCTACCCGATTGAGTTTGAGGAATGAGTGCAATTTAACATGCCCAAGCCACTGAGCTAAGTCCTCCGAACATTGAGGCAATGATTCAAGGGATGCATGCCATCTTGCATGATTGGGCCATCCGACGTTGATCAGACCATTGATCACCATACACCCTACAAATAGATCAGTCTACGTTTTTGCTCAGCGTTGTGTTTTCCACACAACGCATCACAAAAAGGGCATCTATAGACACCTAAATCATGTCATGCTTAGGGGAGCTACTCACATAGACACATTCATAAGATCATATGACATAATATTGGACTTTCCAAGCATCAACAGTGGTTCTCACCACTCATTTGGGGCCTTTTCAAGCCATCCAAGCCTAGCCGCTCAAGCCAAGAGTGGCCAGATCCTAGCCACTCAAGCCTAGAGTGGCCAGACCTTAGCCACTATAGATGATAGCATCCAGATCTTAGTCATTGTAGACGATAATGGCTAAACCCTAAGAAGCAGTTTTGCTGACAAATAGGCCTAATCATGGGTGGAAGTGGTAGTCTGCATGCAATAAAGGTGAGCGGGAGTAACTTTGCATTCCTTTTCATGACTAGTTCACATAGGAGACTTGAGTTTGCATTTAGACTTTAGTTAACTGACCTCCAAACATAAACAAAGGACAAAATCTTCTCATGCTAATGACCAGTTCACATAGGAGACTCAAGTTGGTAGTTATATTTTAGTTAACTAGCTTCCAAACATAGAAAAGACAAAAAGCTTCTCATGCTAACTTACACTACGCATGAGAAATTCATTCCTAGGGCTTGGACATAGACCTAGGGTTTCACACTATAAAAGGTGCAAGCCTAAGAGCACCAAGGAGACATATTTTATCAGAGAATCGATCTTTTATCAATCTTGGTCATTGAGGAGAGCTTTCGAGACTTGGAGAGTTCCCTTGGAGATCATGAGTATGATGAAGCCCTGATGGATTGAAGAGCATAGCAACCATTATTTCAACATCGGATACAAGCTTTGGTCCATAGCTTTGGAGCAAAGAGGATGAGAGTCACTTTAGCGGTCGCTGTCTTGGACAGTGGCCCGTAGGCTTAGCTTAGGGTTTTAGACATTAGATTCATTATTTTAGCATATCATTAGCATAGCATCATTTCATTCATTTGCATCCATAGCATTAGTCTAATTTGCATTTGCTTTCATTTGTTATATTCAGTACTAACAACCTCATCCAGGGAGGCATTCTCGGACATCTAAGCGTGTGTTGTTGTTTCATTGCTTACAGGGCCACAGGTTGATCGGACGAAATCTGCAACATACGAGAGCAAAAGGGATCCCTCTAGGAAACAGACCTGGAGAAGGAGGCATCTGTAAGCCCTCATACATTTTCGTGTGCGGAACCGGGAAGCTTTTTGAAAGCGCACCACCTCTTCGTGAAAGGGGCACTCTTTGCCTATTTGTAACCTTATTGTATCGAAATGGGTATCCCTAAGAGGGACCGACATGTAACCGAGTTTCAATACGAATAAAGAGATCCATATTTGTTATTTCCGTGTTATATGCTTTTTCATTGTCTTCCATTTCATCTTGGGTTTTTAATAACATTGCAAGTAGAGTAAAGAGCGGTGCGTGCATCCCAGGGTCGCTACACTAATTACATTACAAATATTTCAACAAAGTATGTTATTATAGTATTTTAACTAGTTGTGTTATCAAGAGCCCTCTTGTATTAGGTAAATGTTAAGGTGATATTATTTAAAATTCATAGAGAAGATGAGACTTTACTTGGTTCTATGATAACTTAGTCCTAGATCTATAGCTACTTGTAACTAGTTCCATGCATTACCATAAGTTTAACCTCTGCTTCTAAGTGTCCTCAATGCTCTACAAGATGCTTATCAATGGGATTGCAATATTGAATTATAGTGTAGAATTCTTCACTCTTAACAACTTACTTGAAACCAATTGGACTTAAATATTAACTAAACATCAAGGTAAAAAATATTAGAAGACATGAGAGTGGCTTGGATCCGTAAATATGGTACACTCGACCTAAGGTCCATACATAGCTATATATTGAACCCTTACTTCTAGGTGCCCTCATGGATCTATAAGATGACCACTTGTAAGACTAAAACATGGAATTATAATGCATAAATAATTTATCTCCACTACTTTAGCAAACCTATTGGGTTAAATATTAAGGTTACTATTGAGTAGAGCTCATAGAGAGCATGATATGGGTGCACACGACCTTAGGTCAATGCATTGCCATATGTTTGAGTTCTATATATAAGTACCTTTATATGGTTCTAAAAGGTGCCTATTGTTGAAATACATTGACTTACAATGCAAAATACCTTACTCCCCAACACTTGTGCCAACCCATTGAGATAAATCCTAAAGTTCACCCATAGAAGAACCTTGGTTTACAATGTGATATCCCTTATTCCCCACCACTTGCCCCATACCCATTAGATAAATATTAATATTTACTCTAGGATTGAAACCTCGATTAATGGTTTGAAACTCATCACTCTCCATTTCTTGCCTTAAACCCATTAGGATTAAATATTGAGGTTAATGTGTGGAAGATATCATAAAAAACATAAATGCGAGATTAGATTTGTAATATGTTGTTAGTTTAACCCCTATTTCTAGGTGTAAAAACATAAGTTTTATGCATGGGATCTAAATTTTGGCTTAATATATGAAACACCTTATTCCCAACCATTTGTCCTAAATGGGATATAATATTAATGTTAAAATTAGGGTAGATCTCATAGAGAATATGAGGGTGGGATTGGATCCATAATATGGATACACTTGACCGTAGCCTATGCCCATTTTACCTTAGGTCCATGCATTTTTATACACTTGACTCTTACCTCCAAGTGTCAACACGACTCTACAAGGTCCCGTCTCATGGGATTAAAACCTTAGCTTACTATTTAAAGCTTTTTGCTCCCCATTGCTTGCCCTAAATTTATTTGGAATTCTTGTATCATCGTCATCATTGATTTTTAATTTTGTTTAATAAGCTATATGTAGCTTTTATTGGGGGTCACTCCCATCAAAATATCAAAATATTACATTTTTTATTAGGTCATTTGAACCATATCCAACATGCCTTATTATCATAGATGTTTTCATTTATTTTTCTATAAAATATATTCTTGATCTTCCTCAAAGTGCTATATTTTCACAATTAGCTCCTTAACATCATTTTCATTAAGATATTAAATCTCACTCGGCCAATTGCCTTCTAAAATTTGAATTTGACCAAGATGAAGATCAACATAGTAATTACTACGACCTGATTTCCTTCTTTATAGACATGTTCAACTTTCTAAAAGATTATCTCCAATAACAGATGATAAAAATTAGCAATAATATTATTTTTGTATCTAATCCCCACATCCATTTTTATTGGTTATTTGGTAGGCAAATACGCATGAAAACAAAAAATAATATTATCAACAAGAGAAGATTTAGAGCAAGAGGAGATTTACAGAAGAGGATATTACCATAGGAGAAGATTATTGACAAGATTACCAACAAAGAGAAGCAATTTAAATATTACCAACAAAGTAAAGTAATTTGAGTTTCAACTGCAATATCTTGTTTACCAATAAAATAATTTTCTAGTATTATTGCCACCATCGAGAAGAACCGCACTGCCATCAAAGTTGTCCATGCTTCTTTGCAATAATAGCAATAGTCTTTGCAACAGTGTTAAACCTTTTGGAGAAGAAGCTTGGTAATGGATTAATGCAAAGTCATAATAGATAATTACATTCCTTTTTATGTCAATTATATTGCATTTAAATTGTTTTGTTGGTGATAGCAAGGATTAGAGGAGTTAAAAAAAAGATATTTTTCTTCAAAAAACCCTAGTTTTTTTTTTCTTTCCAAAACTAGTTGCTTTTGGGATTTTTTTGGGTTGAGATCATGGAGTTACCAATTTTCATTGGAAATGAGGACATTGATGCTCGAGAATGGTGGATGAAGTTTAGATCTATATATTCTGGTGTTTTTGGAATTGCAAACTTTTTTATCTTTTAAAAGAGGAAGCTTATGATTGGTGGGATATTCTTACTAAGGAAAGTCATGCTAAGGAAATAATTTTGACATGGGATGAAATGGAGCATGCATTCTTGAGTCAATGGAACCCTTATAAAAAGATAGCTAGTTTGAAGGTCACCATAAAAGAATATGAAGAAAAATTAAAAGGATTCAAAGGGAACATAAATAAATGAATAAAAATGATATAATAGAAGGAAAAAATACATATGATAATGTGCAAATTTATGGTTACATTCAAAATATAAATCATAAGAAGCAAGGATCCAAGGAGAAACTAGAAGCAGTTATGGTAAGGGAACAAATTGAAGAAGCATTAGAAAACTCAAAATTTGAATTTATAATAGCAACAAAAATACAACCCATGGAAGAAGCAGCAACAAAGTCCAAGAAATCCTTGTCAGAAATGCATAAGGATGCACCAAAATAAAGGTATGAAGAAGAATTTAAAATAAAAAAACAAATTGTTGAAGAATCAAAGGGAACAAAATTTTAGGTTAAGGTTGCAACATATAAACACCCACACCACTCTGAGCAACAATAATCTTGGAGGCATGGATTAAGGCATCAATATTTTAGATCTACATGGAGTTAGAAAGGCATCAAGTATGGCAGTGTTTGGCAGAAAAAGCATAATGTTTATGGATTTCAAAGGGGTGCAACAATATTAGGGAACAATAGGACCAACCATTCAAAATATTAGAGAAAAGCAAAAAAATCATAGAGCCAAAAAAATAGCTACGAATATTCAATTGGCTCAATGGTAGCTTGGCATCATAAAAAACCATCACTACTTAGGATTTCACTTGGATGGATGGATGAACAAGATTTGAAATTCTCAAGAAAAAGAATGTTGAATATTTATATTTATTTTTTATTTGAATATTACACCCAATCAGTCTGTGTAATATTTTTTATAAAATCCTCACCAAAGTTATTACCACGGGGTTGAAACCTATTCTCCCTTTCATAATCGATTCCTATAAAGGTAGTTCTGTTTCAGGGAGGCTAATTATTGATAGCATAATTACAATCAATGATATTATACATTCTATTTCTAAAAGTGGTAAATTTGGCATTTTCCTCAAATTGGACATGAACAAGGCTTTTGATAGAGTGTCTTGGAGTTTCCTCTTCTTTGTCTTGTCCATATTTGGTTTCCATACTTATTGGATCAACCTAGTCAAGGCATGCATCTTAGGAGCCAAATTCTCTATCTTAGTTAATGACTCTGTTGCTGGTTATTTCCAGAGTAGCAAAGGTTTGAGATAGAGTGACCCATTATCCCATTTTTTATTTATCATTATGGCAAAAGCCCTAGGGATAACTCTATGGTATTATTGTTTCAAAGGAGAAATATCTGGAATTAAACCTCCCTTGTCTCTCATGACCATATCCCACCAACAGTTTGTGGATGACACAATTCTAGCCACTCATGCCTCTGTTCCTCAAGCAAAAATCATCAAGTCTATTCTTCTCTCCTTTGATTTTGCTGCCGGTCAAAAGTCAAATTCTCCAAAAGTAAACTTTATTTTTTCAATACGCCCCCCAGATGGTAAACAAACATATCTAATATCCTTGGTTGTACCATTGCTAACCTTCCTGCTACCTACCTTGGTTTTCCACTTTTTGTTGGTTCTGCCAAAAAATCTCTTTGGCTTCCACTCATTGAGAGAATTCATAAAAAAATGATAGGATGGAAAGAAGGGCTCCTTAGTCAGGTGGGAAATACCACCTTAGTCAAAGCCACTCTCCAGAGCATCCATGTTTTTATTTTTTCCATCTTTCATATTTTGGTTAAATTTTGTAACAAGATTGAACAACTACAGAGGAATTTTCTTGGTTAGGCTCAGAACACAAATAAAGATTCCATTTAGTTGTGTGGGACCAAGTATGCTCAAAGAAAGAATATGGTGGTATTGAGCTTAGGAAGGTTAGACAGATGAAACTAGCCCTGATTTTCAAGTAAGGATGGTGGATATTTCAAAATGAAAAGTTACTTTGGGTTGATATTAACAAGGCTAAATGTCTTTGCCATCAGCCAATTTTTTGGGATGATCCTTCACCTATTCAAGGTTATGCCACCTAGAATTCCATCTTGTGTATGATGGAGATCATAAAAAAGAATCCGTTGGAATCTTGGTAATGACCAGAAGATAATTTTTTGGGAGGACAAGTGGTTGTGTAACAACCCTCTTCAAAATCGCCTTGATCTAATATGCCTCAAACCCATGACTGATATATTTTTTGGTACACAAGTTTACAATTTTATTGACTTTAACAAGAAGTGTTGGAAAACCCTTCCTCATGGTGATCTTAATGAGGACCAAAAAATATATAATCTTGTTTTATCTAATATTTTACATCTTTGTGTTATTCCCAACTATTCGATTGAAGATAAGCTCCTATGGATACCCAATGAGAATGATTTTTTATCTGTCAAATATGCCTACTTCCTTTCTAAAAACCTAGGACAACCATGGTTTCCTTCAAATATCATTTGGAACAAACACCTTATTCCCAAAGTCTATTTTTTCTTTTGGCTTGCTTTTCAGGACAAAATTCTCTCAAGTCTAAATATCTAGGTTTGAGGGCTCCCCATTCCCAACTATTGTTACCTTTGCAAGTAGGATTGCGAATCCACCCAACATATTTTCCTCTCCTATTAGTTCTCCCTCAAAGTTATTTGCTCATTATTTTCCACTATGGGTATTGTCTAGGCTCCTCCCTCCTCTCTATATAATATTTGTTTATAGTGGCCAAATTCCTTCATGAGATTTCATGTCAAAAAATTTTGGACCTTCTGTATTTACCATTTCCTATGGAAAGTTTGGTATGAATGAAATTATAGAGCTTTTAATAACTCTATCCATGATTCCAACTATGTTATTTTTAGAGTTATCCATGTGGCAGTTGAAAACCTCTCTATTGCTCAGGAATATGGGTGGTGATGAGCACCAGAAATGCTCATATTTTGTACATATTTCTTTGATCAATATGCGGTTGTATAATAAGGATTGCGTACTTTTATGAATGATTATATAGATATTTGATATAATTATGCGTGTTATCTAATTTGTGTGTTTTTAGTATGTTTTGTGGAATTGTAGTTGATTTAGTTAGATTTGGAACGGTCGAGGTCTTTTGATGGACCTGGCACTTTATTTCATCGGGGTCAATGTAGAGAACATAGGCGCCTCCCTGCAACCGAAAGGCACCAAGGGAACAAGCGCCTCCCTACAATCGGAAGGCACCAAACCAAATACGAGCGCCTCCCTACAGTCGGAAGGCGCCAACTGAATACGAGCGCCTCCCTACAGTCGAAAGGTGCCAACTGAATGCGAGCGCCTCCCTACAGTCGAAAGGCACCAACTAAATGCGAGCGCCTCCCTACAACCGAAAGGCGCCAACCAAAGACAAGCGCCTCCCCACAGTCGAAAGGTGCCAATAGAAGGCAAGCGCCTCCCCATAGCCGAAAGGCGCTAATAGAAGGCAAGTGCCTCCCCACAGTCGAAAGGCACTAATAGAAGGCAAGCACCTCCCTACAACCAGAAGGCACCGTGATAACAAGGTACCTTCCTCATAAGGAAGGCGCCACTGATTCTTTGCCCGTTGACCAGATTTGAACGACGTGGACGGCAGCGGCTGGTGCAGTTCCAGCTCTACGTCATGCAGAGCTAAATTGGAGATAGCACCAATGTATCAAAATGTCTTACTGATGCCAGGCAAAGCATGAACCGAAATGAACATGCCGCCATCAAAATAGAATGCCAGACGTCGATTGCATTCGCCAGACTGTTCTAATTTAGTCTGGGAAGAATCGACTATTGTAACCACTTCTATAATAGAAGTTCTACGGGTGTGTTATATAAACACACGCAGATCGTTCTGAGAGATATATAGAAATAATTAATAAAGATCCATTTAGAGTTGCAGAAGATAGATTGTAATACGTTGATAAATATATTACAGTTCCAGAAGTTCTAAAGCGCGTGTTCGATCGGGAAGAAGCTGCTGGAGCCTGGGCCCACTCCAAGCCAGTATTTCTTCCCCATTTCCTTTTTGTTTATTTATTTTAATTAGTTTATTGCTTTCATAGGAATGTTCATTGGTTTGCTAGTTCCAGTATTTTGCAGTAGATTTATTTTTAGGAATGTGTACATGATTTATTTTTGTAGATTTAATTATGTTCTTCTTACGTAATTTATTGAGGAGTGCGGGAATGATTGACAACCATTTCAAGAACACCCCCCAAAATGTAGGATTAGCAGATTCACCTCCAGTGGTATTGTAGTAACCTAATTCCGACTCTTCGCAAGTTTACGAAGCTCCCTGGGTTGATAATTAAATGCATGGGCATGTGACAAAAATAGGAAACCATTCACCTTGTTTGGCCCGCAACATTTTGGCACCATTTCCGGGGAAGAGTCTTAATTAGATTACTTACAATACCCTGAAACCTTCCATCTGACCTTGTATGAGTTCTTCGAGAAGAAGAGGACCTGACGGTCGCTTTATAAGAACTAATCCATCAGGACCCGAGTCAGCCGAGCATTTTGGATTTGAGTTAGACTCTCCCGACCTACCAGCAGTCCATTGGAGTGAGGAACCACACTTTGTGCAAAGTGCCGCCTCATCCCATCAACAAGGGGATGAACGAATCATCATAAATCCCCTGTTTAATAGGACTCCTCTAGAGGAAGCCCTGTTGTGGAAGGCTATGGAGGATCAGACGATCTCGCCAGACAACCTTAGAGCATTGACTCAGAAAGTTTTAAATGATCGGAAGGCCATAAACGCTGCATTAGAAACCACATTTCCCAAAAAAATGGTAGATAACGATGAAGTCTCATCTGGCTTTAGTTTCCCAATAGAGGAGGGAGTAGGAGATACCAAAATGAAAAACATATCCCCTGCTCACCTTCCGTCCTTCAGAGGACACCCGACTGAGGACCCTGACCTATTTTTATTCAAGTTTGATGTTTTGTGCGGGTCTGTGGATTACAAATCAAACACGCAGAAGTTGAAATTATTTCCTTCTACATTAGACGATGCAGCTCTGCGATGGTTCATCGGTCTGGGAGACAAACACATCACCACCTGGGACCAGATGAAGAAGCTCTTTCTAGAGCAATATCAAGATTTTGGGAGAGCAAGAGACTCCAGGGAGGAGGTCCTGAGCATGACACAAAGAGAATATGAGTCTCTCGAGGAGTATTGGGAGAGATTCAGCTTTAATCTTCAACGGTCCCCTCACTCGAAGCTATCTGATAAGTCCCTCAAAAGCATCTTCTTGAGGGGACTTACCAATGAGTCACTGGAGGCTCTCAACATGATCTCTGGAGGTGATGTCTATCAGCATGCTATGGACGACATCCAGCAATTATGCTAGAACTACTCGAGAAGGCGAGGCAAAATCATCGCCAGGACCATGAAGGTGACTGCTTCAGTCACCAAAATAGAAATAGGCAACATGCTGGAGGATTTGAAGAGCGAAATGCTCTCATCTCTAGCACTGCAGATGGATACGCTATTGTTAGAAAAGAAGAAACAAGAAAATGACGCAGCATTAGCCTATTTCTGCCCAAAATGTAGAGGAAGGCATGCAAAGAATGCATGTCCAGAAAACAAGGTCAGAGTATGCACAGTTTGCAAGCTGAATCATAAAACTCGATTGTGCCCACAACTGCCAAGTAACCAGGAAGCGGCTGAGAGCACGGAGGCCTACTTCATAGGCAATAGGAAGAGTTGGCCATAGCCCCCCATGGGGAATATACCAACCGGAATGCCATCATATGGGGGAGGGCCATACATGCACCAAGGACCCCCTCAACCACCTAATATGGGGTGGTGGGGACCATCACCCTGGACTAACGCACCCCCAGCAGCATTTTCGAATCAGCAGCCATGGATGCCATATCCATATCTTGGGCAGCAGTGGAGAGGCCACAATGCATGGAATCAGACTCCACAGAGTGCAGCGCCTGCTCACATCCAACAGAACTTACCAGCATTGCCAGCAGCGAGACCTGCGCAGCTACCAGCACAACCGACAACAAACCCGAACAACAGAGTAAATCAGTCGGCATACAACGTAGAAGGTGAGATGTATCATATGTACAATATTCAGCTTAGATCAGGTAGGCAGCTAGGAGTAGAGACACCGCCTCGGTAGAAGAGGAGGAAGAGATAGTAGAGACACCTCCACTGGTAGAAGAGGAGGAAGAAATAGAGGAGACACCTCTGGTAGAAGAGGGAAAAGCACTTGAGAGAGCGGAGGCTCCATTTCCTAGCCGGCTGCAGGAACAAAGAAAAACAACACAGCCAAAATTCGACATCTTGTCGAGCTTGAAGAATCTCACGGTGACAATCCCATTATTTCAAGCAATTCGAGATGTCCCCATTTACACCAAGGCAATTAGAGAAATGTGTCTAAGGAGACCGGGATGAAAAGCTACCCAGACTATCAACGTCGTGGGTAAACTGGCAGATCTAATGATGGGTAGAACACGTCATCCGAAGTATGCAGATCCAGGCAGCCCAGTGCTGACCATAAAAATTGGAGGACATTCCCTGTCCAACACATTGGTTGACCTCGGGGCAGCCATCAACGTGATGCCTCAAGAGACCATGCAGAGGCTGCAGCTCACGAACCTGAAGCCAACCATGACAGTGTTGCAGTTAGCCGATCGATCAACCGTGTCATCGAAAGGGATGCTGGAAGATGTGATCGTAACAGTCAGTGCATGGGAATATCCAGCCAATTTTTTAGTTTTGCAAACCAAGACCAGGCTGGGTGGTTACCCGCTCATTTTGGGGAGGCCATGGCTGGCAATAGCTGACGCTTACATCAGCTACCGGGATGGGCTAATGACCATCTCCAATGGGCAAAATGTCAAAAGGCTGACCATTTCACCGCCAGCTCAGTCTATGGACTCGACAGAAGAACCCAGGATCACCGAGCATGGAACTACGGAGTTGTCCATAATCCAGCCGGTGATGACCTTGGAGGAGGTGGCAGAAGAGGACGAGGATGGTGCTATCATGGAGTTTCTCCATGGAGAATCGTCCACCCCCACACCTGGATCGCCGTTGACTGGCGCCCAAGATCGAGCACATCCGACAAATACACGTTGGGCCAGGGAGGATATTAAACATCAACAGCAAGGTTGACACCCACACAGCTAGGAAAATTGGAAGAGCTTCTGGTAAAACACCAGCAAGCATTTGCATGGGACTACGCAGATATGCATGGCATCAGCCCAAAAATATGTACCCATCGGATTTATTTAGATGACCAGGCAACTCCTAGTCGGCAGCCACAGAGAAGGATGAACCCAACAATGAAAGACATTGTCAGAGAAGAATTGCACAAACTTCTGGCTACCGAATTCATATATCCAATTTTTGACAGTGAATGGGTATCACCATTAGTGGTGGTCCCCAAGAAGAACGGGAAATGGCGGATCTACGTGGACTACCGGGCGTTGAACAAGGCGACTAAGAAAGACCACTTCCCACTCCCGTTCATCGATCAGGTCTTGGACACACTCTCAGGAAGAAAATACTTCTCCTTTCTGGATGGTTTCAGTGGTTACAACCAGATCCAGATAGGGGAAGAAGATCAAGATAAAACAACGTTCACCTGTCCATGGGGAACGTTTGCCTATAAGGTATTGCCTTTTGGACTGTGCAACGCATCGACCACCTTTCAAAGGGTGGTGCTTAGCATATTCTCTGATATGATAGGAGACGGGGTGGAAGTATACATGGACGACTTCACCGCCTATGGAGAAACCTTCGAGGAGGCAATGACAAATCTGGAAAGAGTGCTCGACAGGAGCAAGGAAAATCATTTGTCCCTAAGTAATGAAAAATGTTTTATGATGATGCAGGAAGGCATCGTGTTGGGACACCACCTCTCTACGGAAGGAATAAAAGTAGACAAGAGGAAGATCGAGGTCATCAGAGACCTACCTAGCCCCAGAACGCAGAAGGAGGTAAGAAGTTTCCTTGGATCAGTCGGGTACTACCGACGATTTATCGCCAAATTTAGTAAGATTGCCAAACCACTGCACACCCTACTTTCTAAGGACGTAGAGTTCAATTGGATGGGAGATTGCGAAGAAGCATTCCAATTGCTGAAAGAAAAATTGATATCTGCACCGGTCTTGAGAGGACCGAATTGGGCCATACCATTCCATATTTACTACGATGCATCTAACGGTGCGATCGGAGCAGTCCTCGGGCAGAAAGACGATGAAGAATTTTACGCCATCTATTATGTCAGTAAAAACTTGGCGGGAGCAGAGCTCAACTATACAGTGATGAGAAAAAGAATTCCTCGTAGTTGTCCATGCAATAAACAAATTCTGCCACTATATAATGGGATACAAGGTCTTCATCCATACGGACCACGCGGCTATCAGGTATCTGATGAGCAAGCCAGCCATTGGTGGCAGAATTATCGGATGGCTGTTGCTATTGCAGGAATTCGACATCACTATAGTCGATAAACCGGGCAAGGACAACGTCGTGGCAGATTTTCTGTCCAGATTGATACCAGGAGATCATCAAGCAGTGGAAGATCGGTTTTTGGATGAACATCTATTCGCTATTAGTGAACAAACTCCGTGGTATGCGAGACATAGCCAATTACTTGGCCACCGGAAGGACCTCACCTGCTCTCTCCTACCGAGAAAAGTAGGCGGTCATAGAGAAGAGCGCATCATTCCTTTGGATGGATGGTCTCCTATTTAAAATAGGATGGGACCAAATTATAAGAAGATGCATAGCAGAACAGGAGTTTTCAGAAGTGCTCAAGGCATGTCACGATGAGCCATGCGGAGGACACTTTGCAGGGAAACGAACTGCCTACAAAATCCTGTAGGCTGGGTATTTTTGGCCCACTCTATTCAAGGACGCGACAGCGTATACCAGCAAGTGTGACGAGTGCCAGAGGATGGGTAGACCAACCCACCGAGATGAAATGCCCCTACAGCCCCAGGTACACCTGGAACCTTTCGATAAATGGGGCATGGACTTCGTGGGACCATTTAATCCACCTTCGATGGGAAGGAGGTTTATTCTGGTCTGCACGGATTACGTCACCAAATGGGTGGAAGTGCAGGCATTAAGGGACTCAAAGGAAAGAACGGTCATCGATTTCTTATTTGCCCATATTTTCACATGATTTGGGGTTCCTCGGGAGATAACAATAGACCAAGGGCCCCAATTCACCTCCAAATTGATTGAGGAGCTGATGGAGGAGTATAGAGTTTGGCACAATAAAACCATGCCCTACCATCCGCAGGCGAACGGGCAAGTAGAAGTGACAAACAGGGAGATAGAAAACATCCTGACCAAAACCGTGCAGCAACACAAGAAATATTGGGCCACACGGTTGTCGGAGGCAGTTTGGGCATACAACACCACGTGGAAATCCACCATAGGATGCACACCTTTCCAACTGGTCTATGGGAAAAATGCGATGATGCCCATCGAGTTTGAAATCAAAACTCTGAGGATGGCTTCAGAATTAAATTTGAGCTTGGACGAAGCTCAAAAATAGAGGATTCACCAGCTAGATCAGCTGGATGAAATCTGACTGGATGCTTTGTAGAGGACAGAGATTATACAAAAGCAGAGAAAGAAGTGGCATGATAACCACATCAAGCTGAAGAAGTTCCAGGTAGGGGAATGGGTACTATTGTACGATTCTCGGTTCCAAGAAAGGAAGGGCAAACTTATGGAGAGGTGGATGGGGCCGTATGAGGTGGCAGAGCTCATTAGGAACGGGGCGGTGCACGTTAAGACAATTGACGGTAGCAACACCATGTTCACAGTCAATGGCCACCGACTACGCCCCTATAATAAGTCCAAAATGTTATCGGTGGAATCCAGAGTAGGCATGGGGGAGACCCCATCTTGCTAGATCTAGACCGAACTCTCACAAGTGAAATGGTGGGCATGAAAGTGCTCACCCAAATTTTTTAGTTAATATAGTTTTTTTTTGTAATGTGTGTTTTTGTAGGGACGACGCCCGCATGCAAGCTGCAGGCATCCTAATCTAGGGCCTAACAGGCATGGAACGCATCTAACTGCCTTTATTTTCCTTTCTTTTTTGGTTGCTTTTTGTAGGTGGAGGACTTGATAGCATGAGGGATAGGTATCTAGGAAACCAGGCCTGATTCGGCTCAACATTCCGACACCGGCTCGTAGGTAGAATCTGGGCAGCATGAAAAACTGGGAAGGCTTGATCACCCTTTTTCTAGTCAAATCGCCATCTAGAAGAAGGTGCCTTACTGCATCCAGAAGGTGCCAAGTCTAGAAGAAGGTGCCTTACTGCATCCAAAAGGTGCCAAGTCCAGAAGAAGGCGCCTTACTACATCCAGAAGAAGGTGCCAAGTCTAGAAGAAGGTGCCTTACTGCATCCGAAAGGCGCCAAGTCTAGAAGAAGGCGCCTTACTACATCTAGAAGAAGGTGCCAAGTCCAGAAGAAGGTGCCTTACTGCATCCGAAAGGTGCCCATACAGAAGAAGGTGCCTTACTGCATCCGGTCGGAAGGCACCAAGTCCACAAGAAGGTGCCTTACTGCACCCGAAAGGTGCCCATCCAGAAGAAGGCACCTTACTACATCCGAAAGGCGCCAAATCGAAAGACAACGCCTTCCATCCATTCAGAAGTTCTATTTAAAAAAAAAAATGAAAAAATGAAAAAATACATATGTAGGCGCCTTCCGTGGCAGGAAGGCACCAAATCAAAAAAAAAAAAAAAAGAAAAGGCAACTGAATACGCCTTCCAACATCAGGAAGGCGCATTCATCCAGTCGAGATGCCTTCCAACATCAGGAAGGCGCATTCATCCAGTCGAATACGCCTTCCAACATCAGGAAGGCACATTCATCAAGACGAACGCCTTCCAACATCGGGAAGGCATGAACCAGAAGGAGGCACCTCCCACATTGGGAAGACGCTTGCAGACAAAAGCGCCCTCCACCGCCAGACGATAGCCAATCAGAGGCACTTCCTACAGCCGAAAGGCGCATTCGTTCGACGAAGAGCACCGACAACGTTGGAAAGGCACTACAAGGGCACCATCCACATGGGGAAGGTACCAAAGAATGCCTTCCATGTGCAACATTTACATCTATCGGATGCCTCGAGCGGAATGAAGCATCGCACGAATGAGCGACATCAAATGACCATACCCCTCCCTCGTGTCACAAGTCAGCAAATCAGCGGCTACCACGATGACTGGAATGTCGAATCAGGTACGCGCATATTAAATCAAATCATTTATATAATTATTTATAAATACGTAGTACCAAAAAAGATATCGTCGTCATAGAGATCGTATCCCCCCATAGCCAAAATCGTGTGCCAATGATAGGGCGTCTTCCATAACTGCTAGGGTTAGGCATCTTTTCTATAAGAAGGCACCTTCCTGAAGAAGGAAGGACAAAAAAAATATACAGCAGAAGGCGCCATGGGAGGAAGGTCCAAGAACCACGCGATCAAGAAGAATGAACCCAGTGATACTGATGGGATCAGAGGGGCAGTGAAGACCCAATTCGAAGCCGAGGGGTGGCTCGAATACTGCACCCTGGTCAGTCAAGGCCAGGACATGGAGGCAGCTAGAGAATTCATCACCTCTTTGAGGGGCGATGCGGCCCAAGTACGAGGGATGGAAATTCCAGTCACCCCTGAGTTCATCTCACAAGCGACTGGATTGCCTCTCACGGGGGAATGTACATACAAGGGAGGAGTGTTAAAACTATACGCCAAAATACTACTGCCAAGAGAAAATGTGTAGATAGACAGGGAGGGGTTACTCAAAAATAGTCTCCCCATGAATATACGGAAGATGTTCGAGCAGATTGCTCGATTCTTCACATGCACAAGGAAGTATACCCATCTGCACCTTAATCATGTGCACTTCCTCAATCACCTAGTGCATGGGAGGAAATTAAATATACCTTTCTACTTGGCGAATGCTCTAAAAGATGAAGCGGCTCGGTACTAGAAGGGGGCACTGTCCGCCTTAGCCCACCATGGGCTGATATCGACATTGGTCCGCCACGCAGAAGCACAAGGATAGAACCACGATGCAGAGGGAGATGGCGGCCAAATAGAGCAACACAATGCGGTTGCCGAATTAGGGCAAGACGAAGCATCCCCTGTAGAGGAGATAACAAACATCGGGCAATTGGCATTGCCCTATTTTCTAGGAGGAGCAGAGCAGTCACCGGTGCCCGAAGACATAGAGGACAGAGGGCATTCCCCAGTGCCCGAGTATGAGGAGGAAGGAGCACCACTCGCTGGTGGTGAGGACGAACCAATCCCCAGGAGGAAACGTCTACGGTGATTCCTCTCGATAGAGGAAGGACAGAGTGACCCAGAGATAGACGTTGCCACCCAAACCCTCCGAGAATTAATGAACCGGAGCCCACGGAATGAAGGAACTTTCGGGGAGTAACGACCAGATCGATGCGGCCTTGGAGGAGGCACTCGAATGGCAAACCGATTGTTGGATGGCACAACAGACTCTGGAAGATTGCCAGAACCAGCATAAAAGGGAATTGGAGGAAAGGGATAGACGAATCGCTCAGCTCGAGCAGCTGGTCCGGCAGTTGCAGGAGGAAAATCAAATACTTCAGGATAGAGGAACAACAAGACAGGAGGCATCCACTCAGACTGATTGGGCAGAAGAAGTGCCGACGAACTCTCCCACATCCATCGAACGAGTATTCTCTTCGGGGGAGATTCGATCGGACGCCCGACAGAGCAGCCCGAAGGCAGGGGAGGATTCCTCTATTTTTAGGGGTGAAAAGGAAAGAAGTCCTACGATGCCCCCTATCATTGTCCTGAGTGACACAGAGCAGGACGAAGGTCTCCAACAATAGATAAGACCAGAGGATAAGGAGGACCTCCCCAGGCCTGAAGAAGGAGAAGAGCCTGAGGGGTCGACACCAGGTAGACAGGAGAACGAAGGATCACCCCCGGAGATAGCAGCACAGCCGATCCTTCGAAGTAAAGAGAAGTCCCCAAAGGAGAAAGAAGAGACCCCGGTCCGAGCCGCCACATTTTCTATAGAGGCCAAGGCAAAGAGGCCCAGGACGGCTCGACAAAAGGTGAAAGTGACCTTCGTCGAGTCAGAGGAGGATGAATGGGACATGCAGCTATTCGTCGAAAGGCAAAAATATTTTGAGCAGCTGTGCAACGAAATGAAAGTAGCCAAGGAGGCCAGGAAGGCATCCTCGAGGGTAAAAGGAGATTCTGGCATCTGCGTCAATCCGACAGAAGACAACCAGTTTTGGGACATCTATGGTTCATCCCGAGGGTGGCCTTCCATGATGAGGAGGTACTTGGAATGGTGGGGAGTATATGGCCCACAATTGGAGGCCACGATGATTGCAAAGGAGAATACAGGGCTTACCCCTGAAGCGGTCGGATTATACAAGGCCCAAGTAGTGCCTTCTAGAGGGGATAACTCGGATATCCCTCTGGCAGTGGTCAGACCTCCAGACGTCGACCTCTGGCAAGCTGACAAAGCTGCATTTCAATCGGCAGGAACAACGCTGGCTAGACCACCACCAGTAGCGGCCAGAACAAGAAGGGGACAATTGATAGCCATAGTTTCCCATAGGCAAAGGCGAACCACACCTTCAAATGTCGGCACAAAAAGATAGACTCGGGCCGTAGGGGCAGCCGAATCCTCCAAGAGATGGCGACGATGAAAAGTCAGAGGGCTACTTGTAGCTTGGATGCCACGAGGGCATGGCATATGTTAGGCATGGGGGGATGATGAGCACCAGAAATGCTCATATTTTGTACATATTTCTTTGATCAATATGCGGTTGTATAATAAGGATTGCGTACTTTTATGAATGATTATATAGATATTTGATATAATTATGCGTGTTATCTAATTTGTGTGTTTTTAGTATGTTTTGTGGAATTGCAGTTGATTTAGTTAGATTTGGAACAGTCGAGGTCTTTTGATGGACTTGGCACTTTATTTCATCGGGGGTCAATGTAGAGAACATAGGCGCCTCCCTACAACCGGAAGGCACCAAGGGAACAAGCGCCTCCCTACAATCGAAAGGTGCCAAACCAAATACGAGCGCCTCCCTACAGTCAAAAGGTGCCAACTGAATACGAGCGCCTCCCTACAGTCGAAAGGTGCCAACTGAATGCGAGCGCCTCCTTGCAGTCGAAAGGCACCAACTGAATGTGAGCGCCTCCCTACAATCGAAAGGTGCCAACCAAAGACAAGCACCTCCCCACAGTCGAAAGGCACCAACAAAAGGCAAGCGCCTCCCCACAGTCGAAAGGCGCTAATAGAAGGCAAGCGCCTCCCCACAACCGAAAGGCGCTAATAGAAGGCAAGCGCCTCCCTACAACCAGAAGGCACCGCGATAACAAGGTACCTTCCTCATAAGGAAGGCGCCACTGATTCTTTGCCCATTGACCAGATTTGAATGACGTGGACGGTAGCGGTTGGTGCAGTTCTAGCTCTGCATCATGCAGAGCTAAATTGGAGATAGCACCAATGTATCAAAATGTCTTACTGATGCCAGGCAAAGCACGAACCGAAATGAACACGCCGCCATCAAAATAGAATGCCAGACGTCGATTGCATTCGCCAGACTATTCTAATTTAGTCTAGGAAGAATCGACTCATTGTAACCACTTCTTGTAACAGAAGTTCTACGGGTGTGTTATATAAACACACGCAGATCGTTCTGAGAGATATATAGAAATAATTAATAAAGATCCATTTAGAGTTGCGAGAAGATAGATTGTAATACGTTGATAAATATATTACAGTTCCAGAAGTTCTAAAGCGCGTGTTCGATCGGGAAGAAGCTGCTGGAGCTTGGGCCCACTCCAAGCCAGTATTTCTTCCCCATTTCCTTTTTGTTTATTTATTTTAATTAGTTTATTGCTTTCATAGGAATGTTCATTGGTTTGCTAGTTCCAGTATTTTGCAGTAGATTTATTTTCAGGAATGTGTACATGATTTATTTCTGTAGATTTAATTATGTTCTTCTTACGTAATTTATTGAGGAGTGCGGGAATGATTGACAACCATTTCAAGAACACCCCCAAAAATGTAGGATTAGCAGATTCACCTCCAGTGGTATTGTAGTAACCTAATTCCGACTCTTCGCAAGTTTACGAAGCTCCCTGGGTTGATAATTAAATGCACGGGCATGTGACAAAAATAGGAAACCATTCACCTTGTTTGGCCCGCAACAGTGGCCGAGTCCTTGAGTGAAGCTCGGTTAGCCAAGTCCCTCCAGCTCCCTTCTTGTAATATTTCCCCTCCCACTTCTGTGGTTGATCGATCACTTGTCAAGTGGTCTCCTCCACATTTGGGATGGATCAAGTACAATTTTGATGGTGCAACCAAAGGTAACCCAAGACCAGTTGGTGTAGGTGGTATCTTCAGAGATCATTCAGGGAAGATCTTGTTGGCCTTTGCAAAAAATATTGGAGTCCAAACCAATCATTTTGCTAAAGCTCAAGCCCTCTTCCAAGGTCTGTCTCTTCTATCCAACCTAAAATTCCCTAACCTTATTGTTGAAGGTGACTCCATGAACATTGTTAGAATCCTTCTAGGCACCCAGTCAACATCTTGGAATATATCTAGCTTAATCTTCGAGGAAAATATTTTTCTGAGCTCTTCCCCTAATTTCACCATTCAACATGTATTTAGGGAAGGAAACCAAGCTGCTAATGCTCTAGCTAACTTGGGTGTTGCTTGCCTAACTTTACCATTTGAAATGAAAGTTCCCCCCCACCCCTGGTATATGGAAATACCACACCTGTTTCCTTTTTGTGAGCTCTCTCAGAGTTCGGGTTTCTTGGTTAGATGCATCTTCTCCATGTTGTGGATCACTTTCTTGCCCAATTTATTTCCTTCAAATAAATGGTGGAATTTTTCTCCCATGCCAAAATATGCTCCAATTAAGACTTCACATGTGTCTCAATCCAGGGATTCCACCTCTAATTGGATAGTGATTCTAGAAGTTATGTTCAAAGGTTTCATTGGTCTATGGGATTTTTCTAAGTTCAGATATTCTATTTCTACCATCTATTCTCATGAGTGGCTTCACCTTGATAGAATGAATGCTCGAGACATGTGGAGCTTATGGTTTAGCATGTTTATTGTCTTTGCAAACCTAATGTGGAGACATTTTAATCACATCACATTCACTAATTACCATCTATGGGATTTTTATCACTTGGTAGATGACACACTGGAGCTAATTGTTGCCTCCCCCAGACACATGAGCAAATGCCCTTCTGGAGGAGTACAAGTACTAGCTATAATATCTTGTGGTTTCTTTTCCATTTCATGTTGCCCCTATGAGGGCTTATTTTATTATCTATTGAGGCTTCCTATTTTACCCTTGCGAGATCTGTTTTTGTCTCTTCTTATTACTGAAGAAGGTACCTCCTTTTTATTTTTTATGGTTGGGAGAATTGTTCCTAACTAGAACTTTTTTGTAAAAGGTTACAGGAACCTTTCAAAACCCCTCTTACTAATAAAAAATGATAAAAAACTTAGAATTTTAGTGAAAAATATGTAGGTATCTAGTTATAACATATCAATTGAGATGCAAATTGAATATGTTTGTAAAATCTCAAGCTCTACAAAAGAGAGTTGTGATTTATAAAGGGTACAAGATCCAAGTACAACCCCTTTTTCTAAAGAAAAAAAAATTCTATTTTTTGTTGATAGCATTAATGATAATTTGTGAAGTCTCCTCAATTGAAATTATTTCTGTCCTTTTTCAATTGCAATTTTAATGTGTAAGAAGTTCCCTAACCTTTACATAGTTGTTATTTGAAGTTCCATATAATTGTAAGCAAGTGAGGAGAATTTTGCCTTCATTATTTTGAAAAATACCACCTCCACCAAATTTTCCTGGATTTCCTTTAAAATCACCATCAAAATTAATTTTGATAAACCCACACATTTTCATTTTACCTAGATCAAATTAGATCCTTTGTTTTAATGTCATTGTTGCAGATGACTCTTCCATGTATGTCCCAATCCTATAACCAAATTCTTACCACCTCTTTTTCCAAATTTGAGACTTCCCATAATGAGCATCATATCTGTAAACATTTTACAAGAGAGGAAATAATAAGGTTCTAAAATTGGTCATAATTTTGAGATTTATTTTTAAGAATACTATTATTCCTTTAAAGCCATAAATTTCAACAAAAAATGGAAGGACCAATCCTCCATAGAATACATAATGCTTTAGATTTGCATCAACTCTTTCAATGTTGATGGACCTGCCCACTATATTTTCATATTTTTAAATAGTAATCCCAAATGGCGTGAGCAAAGGGACAATGAAGAAGTAAATTATATGATGTTTTTAAATCCTTCTCACACAAGGTATATTTGAAAGGTCCATGATATCCTCTTCTTTGTAGACTCTTTACTGCAATAATACTACTTTGAACTACTAATCGAAGGGATGCTAAGGCCTTAGGAAGAGCCTTTCGTGACCAAATATTATTTTAAGGAAGATCTTTGGGAGTAGGAAATTTTGATTTCTCTACATCCTTATATCCCAATTTGACCAAGTATCCACCATATTTTGATAGATTCCAAACCAACTCATCCTTTTTGTGTAAAAATCGATAGATAAAACTCTTGAAGTATATTTGAAGTTTATATGCAAATTTTTTGAGCTCATATTATTAAACGAGGTTACTAATAGAAATACATGATATGGAGTTGTTTCTCACATCAATATAATCTTTGACATATAGACCTTTATAATCTAGGCATTCCTGAGCCAATGGTTACCATTTTGAAAAAGAGATAAGAGGATAAGGCTTTAACCAAACATCAAACCAAAAATTTGCATAATTCCTCTCATTAACTAACCATCTAATATATTTTTTGATCAATTAAAAAATATTTGGTACGAAGTTCCATGTTGATAATTCTTTGGGTAAGGTTCTTTTCCTAAATAATTTTATTGCATCAAGAGAACCTACATATTTTTGAAATAATATTTGTTCCCAATTCCTTCCTTGCTATTTGAATAATATCCACCCTAGTTTTACCTATAAGGCTAAAGTCATAAGTCTATAATTCCACAATCTTGTTCCTTCAAAATTATTACATTTGTAAATCCTATCCACTTACAAAGAGGAAACTTAAAATTTTCCTCCCATCCTTTCCAAAGAAAGTTTATTTAAACTTTATTAATTTATAATGCTATACCTACTAGAAATATTGAAAGAAACATTATATAATTAGGGATGTAGTATTTATAAGTTGTAGCCTTTTACCATGGTTAAGAACTTACCTTTCCAATCTGCTAAACATGCTTTCATTCTATCTAAACAAAATACCCAAATAAAGAATACAAGCTTATACTGAGAGGCGGGAGGGGGGGTGAACAGTATAAGATAAAAAATTTACTTTTCTTTCCAAATAAATATCATCCAATATTATCAATTGCAATAATGAAATAATGCACAAATCACCATACACATAAGAGACATAGATTTAACGTGGTTCACCCAATGTGGGATACATCCACGGAGAAATATTTCTTATAAATTTTCTCAATAAATTTTTGTGGGAACCAAACCAATTTCCTATTACAATATTTATGGACCCCAATCCATAGGAGACACCAATCCCCTCTACTCTGGTTTGTGGACCTCAATCCACAAGAGATACCAATATCCTTTGCTCTAATCTACTCCAAAACCTACTCATAATTCTGCTCAAATTTACTTACAAAACCTGCTCAACAATTCTCAAATCTTTTCATAATTCTTCTCAATACTTCTCACAACTTTGCTCAAATTTACTCATAAAACTTGCTCAAATATGATCCAAAATATTACATACAAACAATGCTCATATTTACCCAAAATCAAATATTACAATCCATAAATATGCCATGCTCATCTACTCCCAAAGTCAATCATACACAATGCACAACTTTTGCTTTCAAATCTATTCTATAACCCTTGCACATTTACTCCCAATATCCTTCAAAACCAATGCACAAGTTTACTTACAAATTTGAGCTATAATCTTTGCACATTTACTCCCAATTTCAATCAAAACTAATGCACATCAAATCAATCCTTATACCTCCAACCATATGACATCAAAAATGTTTTCCTCAAACAAAACCATCCTTGAGAAAAAAATTAAATCACCATACCTCTAAATATGCCTCAATGATTATGATGAGCTTTCCAAACCTGTCTTTACAAAAATAATTTTCTTTTTGTTCCTTCAAAAATCTGGTTAGTAATTTTCTCTTTCTTGCACAAATATTAAACCCCCTTTTTAATATTCAAAATACATTTTAAAATCAATCACAATTACACCTTATATCTCCTTTTTCTAACATGCACAAGTACAAATAAATTTAACCATAATACACCTTATATCTCCTTTACTAATGCACAAATAAATTTAACTTTATAACTCCCTCACACAATATGCAAAATGTAATTTTCAATTAATCACAATATACCTTATGAATCCCTCACACAATATGCAACATACAATTTTCAATTAATCCCAATACACCTTATAACTCCCTAACACAATAACACACAATGCAAACCTTATATCTCTCTAATATAAAATTGCATAGTAAAATCAATTCAAAACTTTGTCTCCCTAAATTTAATTTAATCAAAAATTCTTTTACCCTTACCACACACAGCTGTTGCAAATTGATCCTTAACCTCCTACTCGCCCACACCCTAGTGCAAGCTAGGATACCGTTCGAGCTAGCCATCCGCACGAAAACCAAGGCATATGATTTATCTTTTAAAGTATTTTTCAAATTCCTCTCTGACCAAAATCTTAGTAAAACGGTTCCACTGTGAATCGTCCCTGTGACCTCTTGTTCCACAATTCTCTAGTGTAGGCTAGGCTATCATCTGGGCTAGCCACCCAGATGGAATCACGAACGCACTATCTTCTTCTTATTTTCATTTTTGATTCTACCTTCAAAGATGTGCGTGCTTCCCTTATCATTTTCTCTCCATGAATTTCACTCGAAGGAATTTTCGATTTGCGCTCCTTGAAAACCTTACACAAATGAATTATTACTCCCCATTTATATATGTATTTTGTTTTCACCATGGAACATAGACGCTATATTTTGGTTATAGATTTTTGAATTTATGCTTGCTCTTAATGACATTGGCACATTTTAAACTTATACTTGTTTATATTAGAATATTTTAAATCTTTGAATTTAAATATTATAATATTTTACTTTTTAAACCTTTGTCCAAAGCCTTCTATAATTTCAAAACTTTTATCCCAAGCTTTTAAACCTTTGTCCTTATTTTAAACCTTTTGTCCCAAGAACTTTTAATCTTTGTCCATCTCTTTTATAATATTTAAATTTGATATTTAAATATTATAATCCTTAAAAATAATTTCCTTGATTTGCAATAAACTTTCCTTGTAATATATATTTACCCTAGATGATTTTCCACTATTTTCTATTTATCAAACCCATCTTTGACCTCAATGATATATTGTCCATCCTTATAAACTTCACACCCTTGAAGAATATTTCTGCCTTGAATACCATGCACCCTTTGACATCAATGACAACTCAATATTTCCAACACCAATGATCCTTTTTATTTCCTTTATGAGATAAAGGAATACCTAAGTAGGTTGATGGAATTTTTTTATTTCAAACCCTAAAATATCCATGATAATTTATTGTAAATATACGACATTGTTAATAAAAAATCCTAGATTTTTTAGTATTAACCAATTGTTCACTAGCCTTCCCATAACATGGCAATATTGATTTAAACTCCAAGGTCTCACTGACTAAGGGATGACCCAAAAGGAAAGTATCATTAACATATTGGAGATGAAATTCAAATAGATAATTTTTTGCATCCTGAATACCTTTGATTCCTCCTTCTATTTTTGCCTTTAAGATGACCCTCCCTAATGCCTCTTCAAGAATACTTAATAGATGATATAGCGGAGGTGGAGTCCATAAGATGAATAACATAAACAATAGGAGAACCATTGATCAAAATATAATATTTCATAGTGCTATAACAACATTTAATCCTTCCACACCAACTATAATAAAAGTCATTTTTTTGACCCAGGTGTTGTGGGTGAGTTGGAGAGGAGAGGACAATCCTCCAAGGGAGGTCCTAGGTTTGAATCTCCACCCTACCAAAAAGCTGAATTGGGTACCCAAAATCCAATTGATAATGTTGGTGCGGGCAGGGTTGGGTGCGACCCCCGGATGACTTTGATGGTGTAGAACCCCCTGTTCGTGGTCTCTTAGACCAAGGCGGCCCCACAAGGGGTTTTTCGCTTTAAAAAAAAAAAAAAGTCATTGTTTTGAGAATATCATGTAGAAAAATTTAGGAAACCTTATAATATGCTTTGTTCATATCTAATTTCATAACCATACCTAGTTTTTGTATGGAATGAAGAGAATGTATGGTGCATGTCATAATTATTAATTATTGTTCTTTTAATTGTTTTTATTCAATTGATTATATGGGATTGAAATAGGCCCCACTTGTATTACAACATCACCACATAATGATATTACAACTTGGATATTATCCTTGTATCTCTTAGCAAGATTTGAACCTAGGTATCCTTGAATATTTAAGGAATCTAATTGGCTGAACTATAGACATTTCATTAAAATTTTAGGATAAAGCACGGGTCTTGAAAGGGTCCTAGTCCCTTATACTGGGGTTTGAATTTGGATCTCCTGGATGAAAACCCAAAGATATACCGCTACGGTATCCCTCATGGGACTATTGTGCTTATAATTATTACTAATATTGTTAAGTTTATTATTACATATTTTATGGAGTTTGAAATTAAATAAAAGATAACAATTTTATGTAGTAAAAACAATGATAAATATGATAAAAACAAATAATAATAACTAAATATCTTAAACAAATAACTCTAAAAAGCAAATTAAATATTTTTTGACAATAATTGTTTGAAGATTATTAAGTAAAAAATTTTGAATAGGAATTTTTTTTAGTTGGTTATATGGGATTGAAATGGGCCCCACCCATATTACATCATCACCACATAGTGGTATTACAACAAATCTTGGATATTATCCATGTATCACTTGGCAAGATTTGAACCTTGGTCTCCTCCTTAAATATTGAGGAATCTAACCGGTTGAGATAATACCACTTGATGGTGACTAGGAGGTTTTTATAATTGATTTTGTTGCTATTATTCATTGGCAATTGATGTTGGATAATTCTAAAATATAATTAGAAAAATTATAGTTCTTATACATGTAATGAAATTTTCCTACATCCTAGCCAAAAGAGCGTGCTATCAACTGATGTTGATCTTGAAGTGGATGCAAAGAATTGAAAGCTTTTAGGACTCTACTATTTGCTAGGAAGATTATGCTGAGATATCACCAAGGAGCTATCATCGAAGGCTAAATATATGTGTAAAACCCCAAGAGCTATGGATCCAAGCTAACTACTAAATCTTAACAGTTAGTGGCTTGCATTAATTTCGCATATCCTTTTCAATGACAACTAAGTTATATCCCTCCATTTGTAGTAGTTTATGAGCCATATTAGTGATAACTAAAATAATTGTACCATTGGTGAAGGTTTGATCCAAAAATTGACTATGGAAAAACTAGTAAACATGACTATTGTCCACATCTATTTGGGTTACTAGATCTTGACCACCTATCCATCATATCTCCACCACATGCATAGGATACATTCATTGGGATATTCAATTGAGGGAAAATTAATAGTTTTGGGAGGTAGGTGAATACTTTTAGGAGCTCATAATGAATAGATCTTGTGAGGTATTTACTTTACTACATTTGTTCAAGGGAGCCACCATATTAAGATTCTCTACACCATTTACTCCTTTAAAAAGAAGACCAAAACTTAGAGATAATAGAGTTGCAAGTGATATATTGAAGCACTTCAAATTGAAGGCCCCACAGACTAACAAAATATCATCATTTTCAATTTGCATACTTCTAATATAATTCCTAGCAAAATTTTACCTTGAAAAAATTTGGGAGAAGACTAAGAACCAAAAGGCAAAGCTGGTGGAAGGCAAGGAAAGAGGTTCCAAACCTATATGGGTAAAAAAGGTTTTACCTATAGGATGGTACTACTTTATGAGAAGTTTTTATAGTTCATGCTAGCCATGCTTTCAAAATATGAAAGATGGAAAAAGGTTCCAAGAGACACAAAGGGATACTAAATATATAAATATTGGAAATTTTAAAAGTCTTGACCAAGGAATTAAAGCAAAATTTTTGACAACCCACGTTGTCCAAAGGTTCAAAAAATCAATTTTTTTAAGGACGAAAGAAAAGAAATTATGATTGAAGGTCAAAAGTTTTGAAAACTATGAAGGAAAAAAGATAAGAAAATTTTGTTTCAAGAACCTATGAAGATAGACATAATAAAATTTATAAAAAAATGAGGCATGCAAAATGAGTCTGGTAATAAGAAAATGAAGAGTTTTCATGAGAATTTCGATAAAAGGCTGTCGAACCTCAAAGGTTTATAAAATATTGACATGGAAGAATGAGTAAAATGTTTTGATAACCTTCCAAATGAAGGATCAACGATGAGCATCACTATGGAAGGTAAAGAGAAGCTAAGGAGAGAATAGGAGGAAAGTAAATATCCAATTGTAGGAAATTACTATTGATACACAAGCTTCTAGAAAGGTAGGTGAATTGAACTAATAAGCCATTACTAAGAACCACCCATTGACATCACTTAGGATCATTAATCTCAAAAAACTATTATCCTCTTGAAGTCAAAAATGTGACAACCCCAAAAAGATCCACTCGAGGTCTAACAACATTAATTATAGAAGATACTCGTACTCAACTTCCAAGATCCCAAAGGATGCAATTGAGGAATGTTAGTGGTAGTTGGGCATCGAAAATTTTAGTGTTGATGGTTTTGAATCTAGAGATATTAAAGGATTACAATGATGTAATGAAGACTGAATGAAGTAAGCAAAAGAGAGGTATGGTTGCATATTTTTGTTTAAAATTTGCAGGGAAATTTCTCTTTTGTAATCTACAAATAGTAGTTGTTTAGGCATTATAAAGGATCAACCAGTTGCTTATTCAAGACTTAAGATTTATACGTAAATTTCATTTCATTTTCTTTTGTATAATAGTACCTAAATCTTGAGTGGTCTTGAAGGAAATATTTTGAGCCCCCACTTCTAGCATAAATTTTAAATTTCATACTCATATATATTGGAAGCCATAACTAGGTTTTTTTGTCCTATTTCTTGTGTGTATGGTTAAGTGCATGTATAAGAGGCCATGATTATATGATTTCTATCTCATTTATTATGTATACAATTTGTGCTTAACTATGCATGTTGAGAGGAGGAAGTATTCACCTTTGAGCTATTGGTACATTACACTAACAAGTTTATACATCTTACTATTATGCAAATGAATATTACGATATTGACACATTATCCCCTGTTAGCTTAGGTTAGCTTAGGATATTTCTCTTTTTTTCTATATTTGTTTTTTATGGTTTCGTAGACACCAAAACCTAGCCACTTGTTGTCCATCTATGCTTTCCAGCCATTTCCACCATTTATTTACATATATTTATTTTATATATTTAAATATTAATATTTTATATATATATTTATATAAGTGAATTGATCCCAACCATCCGATTTCACCTAATCCTATCCATCCATCTACATCAATCCATGCCATGCCCCAGATTTAATATCCACCCTTTGATATGCTTTTATCTTAGCCACATGATTAGTGTTGTTGAAACCCTAGTGTACCCTAATGTGGATTATTAATAGAAGCTATTTTGCTGGCTCAACCCCTGAACCTTGAATCTTGAGAAGTTTTCTAAGAAATTTGTATCCAGAGTCCTAAGTCATTCACCCCTCGAGTTCCCTTGGAGTATCCAAGCACTATCACCCTTTGTATCCACTTGCCATAACCCTCACATCCATTGCTGCCCCTCTCACTCAACTATATCTGCTTTCGCATATTTTCCTTTAGTCATCAAACACCTTCGAGCACCTTCGATCACTTATTATCTACTTACAAGAACCTATGGGTACCCTCCACCATTATCAAGTGCCCATGAGTGTTTCCTGTAGTCGCAAAGCACCCACGAGCATTTTACACTAGAGTTTTGCAGTCCTACTAGCTCTCGGGTGATGCTAGGGCATTGCTGCACCAATATAATATAATCGATTACATCATATTAGAGAAAAATAGATAAAAAAGGTAAATCAAAATCATTGTTGTTATATTTTATTGTGCTATTAGCATTTGTTCATATTTCATTATTGCATAGCTAGGGTTTAGTCTTGATTTTTGAGGGTCTCACACTATGGAGCCCTCATTGTTATTACTAAATCATTTGCTATTTTCTTGTGTGTAGATCTGGTAGCATTACACTAGCATTGGACAACTGCTTAAGCTAGAGTGGCCCGACATTGGATAATCAGAAGCCCACTCACTTCTGTTGGGAGCAAGAACATATTCTAAAGACACCACCAACATTGTTTGCTAGGGTTTCGGAGAACCCTAGCTATTGTAAAATTTGTATCAAAGGATTCAAATATTCTTATTGTAACAATGGAGTTTTGAGGCTCCCCCCATTAATATAAAATCATTCATTGTGTAATATTATATTTGAGTTTAATTTATATCTTGTTATTTGGTGTTGCATTTTTATCTTCACAAATGGTGATCATGGTGGGACCCTCTAAGGGTTTCTTACTTTGATTTACCTTATTTACTAATTTTTTGTTTTCTGTTTCATCTTGCAGGGTTTTCAGAAGCGTAGATTTTGTAGTTTTTGCTATTTTTAGGGTTTCTAAAAATTTGTAGAAGGTTGCAGAAGGTGCATGAACGCCTGACAGTGGTCGAGGTCCATACAAAAATGCCCAGGTGCATTTCAAAAATACCCAAAGGTTTTTTATAGAGATTTGGAGCAGAAACATAGGCTATTATGTAAGTCTATTGTTAAACCCCAAACTTTTTTGTTTACGTATTCTGACAATCTTACATTTTTTTCAGATTTTTAAGCTAAAAAAAGGAACACCATTAATTAATCTGGGAAAAAAATTCATACTAGCTTGCATCTTGGGTTTTAGATTAGTCATTTGCATCCATCCACACTTTATATTTAAAGTTTTTGACTTTCTATTGTATTCACAAATAAAAAAATAATGCATTCTGATTTCATGTGAATTGAAAAATTGCATTATTAGTTTACATTATAGGGTTAGCGATTCCTATTTTTGTAGGTCTAAGTAGAAACATTATTCAAATACCAAAAATATTCCTGTACTTGGGTGATTCTATATAGAAGAGTAGATGAACCCCCAGCTAGGGGGTTCATCTATCATGCTTATAACATTTTCTCAAACATTAGGAGATGCCATAGATTGGTATAATCAATTGCCCATTCATAGTATTTATAATTTTGAGCAACTGGTTGACCAATTATTTGAATGTTTTATTCTAAATGTTAGAAATAAAGTCTCATTATTCTATGTCTATGCTTTAATACAACATGACGATGAGTCTATCTATGATTTTGAAAACCATTGGAGGGTCATTATTATCAAGTTGCCATTCACCCTACAAATGGACGAGCTAATCCAACTATTCACCAAGAGTTGTTTAAAACCTATCTCTTGGATAATTCAACTACAAAATTATCATTCATTTGAAGAAGCTCTAGCACAGATTAGTTTCATCGAGGAAATAAAAATCCAAGAGGGCATACTTAAGTCTAAGAAAAAGGAATGGCAAAACAAAGGCCAATATAGAAGCAAGTATTATGGCCAATCAAAATAAACACAGGCTATCCCATCCAGTCAGCCCAATCACATTAATAAAGTGGTCATGATACAATCGGTAATGGCTCGACAAAAATCAATGCAATAGTCACCACAAAAAATTGCTTATCATGGGGTACCCTCGGTAACTCAAGCCATGCAAAACACAACGCCATTGTAGAAAACCATACTTGGTGATAGTCGGTCTAACAAAATCACCAATACACCCCTTTGGTTGAGTCATATGCTTCCCTTTTTTGAAATTTGTATGACACAAAAAAACTTGCTTTACCCAAAATTAGACCAGATGATCCAACTAAACGTAATAAACACTATCAGGAATATTTATTTTGTCCTTACCATAGTCAAAATGGGAATTATATTAATAATTTTCACACATTTAAATACATCGTTCAAGACCTAATTGACTTGGGGGTCATCAAGCTTGATAACCCCGTTTATCAACAAAACCAAAACCTTGGTGTTTTCAAACACCACTTCCACACCATGAGGAGGTACAACCAAATATGGGAGGGGCTAACACCAAAACTCCTCCTAATCAAGTTAATCACATCCAACAATACCAAGTGTTTGTAGGGGCCATCCATGTGGTCACTAGATGTAAAAGAAATAATCAACAAAATATAAGGCAACAACCTCAAGAAAGTGTGTGACAACCTCCCACATCACCCCCCATCCAAATTTACCCTAATACTTCATCACCAATCCACATTCCTAGTCAATAAAATCCTCCAAATCCCCCAATCAATCATCCACCATGACCAATCATATCATTGAGTAACCGATTAACCACAAGTCTAAAGATAGCTTTTGTCAAATTATCAATATACGAGTTAATCCAACAATATCCCCCACATCGTGAGGTATTAATGGATATTATCAAATACATTGAACTAAAATGTTAAGATTCTAATACCTTCAAAAAATTTATAGAGAGAATTCAGACATGCATGGAGCCTTCCATCACATTCTATGACTTTGAGATTAAGCCAATCTCATCAGACTTAGTAGATCCTCCATTGCATATCATGGCTCTAATTGAAAAGAAGCTACTTAAAAAGTCCTAATTGATATTGGTTCCTCCATAAATATCATCACCGCATCTGCCCTTCATCATTTGAATCCTCTTCCATCTCATATCACAAAGTCATCATTCACCCTAAAAGCATTCAATGATGCTTTGTGTTCCACAGTTGGCACTGTTGTTTTCACCATTAAAGTAGGGGAAAAAATGTTGCACACTATGTTTCACATCTTGGAAGGATCTATGACATACAATGTACTCCTTGGAAGACATTATATGAGGGAAATGAAATGTATTCCTTCAATATTGCACCAATGTTTGAAATATGTTCATGAGGGACAAGTACATTGCATACCAATAGATATCAAACCATTCAAGTATTACAATTTCATTTCAAATCCTTATGAATCCATGCTTCCTTCCACCCACCTTTTCCTATCACCATCAACCAATCCATCTACCACTCTGCCAAATTCCTCATCAAAATCTCCCATCCTTGAGGAGCTCCCTATCACCAATCCCCATCAAGCTTCCATACCCTTATCATATTCATAATTGAGCACATGTACATGTGGTCAAATTAAATCCACATCCTTGCCATTCATGTCGTCATCATCCACTCAAAAACCTTCCCAATCCAATCCATCCCCCTCACCTAATGTTTCACAAATTGAACTGATGAATTGTGAGACATATTCACTGTCACCATTCCCCAAGACATCATCTAACCATGGTCCTTCCACATCATTCCAAGTCAAATTCAACCTCACTAATCCCAATATTTGTGAATATGTGGTCTAAGACAACATCGTAACACTGCTTACCATTCCTAATGCTAAGTATTTCGGTCACCCTCATGATCCACCTTTATCCATAGGAGCATTATATAACATGGGTTCTGCTCCAAATAGCATAAATTTTGTGTATGGTAGGATTGATTCTTCATAAAATATAGCTCCCCTAGAGGAAACCAAAGAACTAGAACATGCCAACATTTAAATCATGTTGGGGTTTCCATATCGCTATTTTCACATAGTTAATTGGTAAGGTCATGGCCTAGGATTTTTTGAATAGGGAGTGTCGCAGCCTATTGATATTCCATATCAATAAGTACATGACCATTCATGTCTAGGTTATCACACACGTTCCACCACCTCTTCTCTTGAACAAGCCTTCCAAAGGCTTAATCTAAATTTAGGAGAAGAAGCCCTCCTTACCAATTATTTTGATGATGAAATCTATGAAGAATTCAAACTTATGTCAATAATTTTGGATGAATCTAAAGAAGAATCAAAACCCATCAATCCCCATACCGAACAATATGAGTTTTATCTCAAAATGTTTCCCATCCATGAACCCATTTTTTGCTTGCTTCTTCCACAAGAACGAGCCTCCCCTACCTATGAACCACAACCCCCACTTCATTAATCCATTTCATCATACAACCTTGTAACATATTTACATACCACAAAAATAGTGGTTTTCACCACTACCAAAATAAAAATAAAAATAAAAATAAAAAATCAAACAAAAACATGTTTTCTTTTTCAGCATTACATGTATATATATCATTTATTTAAGTGCATTAATTTGTGTTTCTTGTTTTTGTTTAGGTTTATCAATCTCCTAACACCGGTTCTTAAGTTCCATTCATTTCATCCAACCTTATCCACTTTTCCCATAAGTCAACATAAATCCTGTTGATTTATTTACCCCACTCTATAATCCATACAATCTGGCTAAACCAATTCCAATTGATATAAGCCTTATCGATATGGACTAAAATTTCCTCACCTCAATTTTTTTTCAAGTTTATCTTGTTCAAGGTATTGTTAAGGGCTTCAGCCAACTACATTCCTCCATTCCCTCTACCTTCACCTTCACCTTCACCTTCGAATATTGAGGTTTTCTAAGTAGAAACATATGAGAATAAGCTAGAAGAATTTGATGACATCTTAGATGACATTCATATGATCCATACACCCCATAAAATTGAGTAAAGTTCCCATATGTCCATTGAAGATACCATTGATATGGACCTTAGTTCAGACAAGGACAATCCCCAAATTGTCAAGCTTGGAAGAAGCTTATCTAGCGAAGAACAAGAGCAATTAATTGCTCTCCTCAAGAGAAAAAAATACATTTTTGCATGGTCCTATAAAGACATGCCTAGTCTTGATCCTAACTTGGTTGCTTCAACTAACCTAAAGAAATTACATAGTTTACAAGGAAATATTAAATTGATCCATTGTGCAACTTTTTGATAAATGTAGGCCATTCAATCACCTGCTACAAAAGGGGGTGCCATTTTATTGGACAAATGAGTGTCAAAAAACCTTTGATGACATTAAGCAATATCTAGTTTCTCCACCATTTTTAGCCCCTCCTCATCTAGGGATCCCATTCTATGCATAATGAAATCTATATATGTATATATACATGGCTATACTTGCTAGATTTCATCACCAACAAGTATCTCGTTGCCTCATATTAGCCATAGTTTTTACCTTTCTTTAGTTAATTCAGATTAGCATATTTGAAACACACAAGATCAAAATATAAAAGAATAAATTCACATTAAAAGGAGATAATCAATGAATGAGGTAAGACACATGTGTTAAACACACATAACATTGATTGTTTATTTTTCTTGTGAAATTTAAAAATTGTGTTTCATTTTACCGCATAATATGTATTTTTGATTTATATGCTTTATGGTCTTAACAAGAAAATAAAAGAAAGCATTAAATCAAGAAAATTCAATGGAACCTTCATCCACCTTCCCCACTTCTATGGTCGATCCCCTAAATGTGACACTGAGAGGGTTATATGTAGGTCCCTCACATTCCTTGTCACCCACATCCTTTCATATGGCTATTTCCCAAGTAGATTCAACCTCACCAACCATTGATCACCACATTATCCACATAGATATGGCATGAGTAGAAGCTCTTATGAAGTCTTCTAACTATATCTTAGAGTCAGTCCCCAATTCACCTAGAAAATTTCTACGTTATAGTAGGAACATGTTTATTCCCAACCACCATCCAACTTTACCCAAGTGTACACTAACCCTCTTTTTGAGGCATCAGTTGCAACTTCCTCTCGTATATCCATTCCCTAACCCTCATGTGCTCCCAACACTTTATACACATCCACATACACTAACCCCTTGGATGAAGCATATGTAAATACTGTTTCACAAGTTTCCATACCATCTATTTTCATACCCTCCACTTTAGATAGAGAGATTAATGAGGCATGGGAACACTTAAACAAATTTCTTAGGTAGCATTAAAATGCTAAAAAAAAATTACAAGTGAACCCTAAGTCTTTACCAAACTCTACTCAGACTGTTCTCATTAACTAGGGTCCATCATGGATACCATAGTCTTCTATAGTTTCTATCCCTATTCCTCCACCAAGTCATACCAATACCCATCCTATTTCCATTGGACAACCTAGCCATAACCCTTATACATCGACCCCATTCCAAAATTCTCAATATTTTCATCATTAATATCCCATCCATAAATTTCCATCAAATTCACCTAGTCATAGTCACCAATCTCATCATCATTTGGTTACCCCACAACATTTTTCCACCTCACCTCAAAATCATCAGGTAATTTAGGGCTTCCACATTATTGAATAAAACTCTCAAGTTAAGGCCATGAAAAAATAGATAGATCAATTGATACAATATACCCCTGGTTTGACAAATCAGAAGCCAACCTTACATCAATTGATCAACCAACCCGTTCATCCTTCAATACCATCACCGCCATATCCGATAGATTTTACGATGCCTAAGTTTGAAAAATTAAAGGGAACTGAGGATCCCAAAGATCATGTGAGCACATTTGTACACTCATATTTTGGAATCCAAAATGACAATGCTCTCATGCTTAGAACATTTACTCAAACATTAGGAGATGCCATAGATTAGTATAATCAATTGCCCAGTCATAGTATTTATACTTTTGAGAAATTAGTTGACCAATTATTTGAATGTTTTATCCTAAATGTTGGAAAGAAAGTCTCATTATTTGATGTCTATGCTTTAATACAACATGACAATGAGTCTATATTTGATTTTGGAAACCATTGGAGGGTCGTTATTACCTAGTTTCCATTCACCCTGTCAATGGATGAGATAATAAAACTATTCACCAAGAGTTGTTTAAAACCTATCTCTTGGATACTCAACTACAAAATTATCATTCATTTGAAGAAGCTCTAACACAGGTTAGTGTCATCGAGGAAATAAAAATCCAAGAGGGCATACTTAAGCCTAAGAAAAAGGAATGGCAAAACAAAGGCCAATATAGAAGCAACTATTATGGCCAATCAAAATCAACATAGACTATCCCATCCAGTCAACCCAATCACATTAATCAAGTGGTCATGAGCCAATCGGTAATGGCTCAACAACAATCAATGCAATAGTCACCACAAAAAAATGCTTATAATGTAGTACCCTCGATAACTCAAGCCATGCAAAACACAGTGCCAATGTAGAAAACCATCCTTGGTGATAGTTTGTCTAACAAAATCACCAATACACCCCCTTGGTCGAGTCATATGCTTATTTTTTTTGAAGGTTGTATGACATAAACAAACTTGCTTTATCCAAAATTAGACTAGATGATCCCACTAAACGTAGTAAACACTATCACGAACATTTATTTTGTCCTTACCATAGGCAAAATGGGGATTATATTAATAATTTCCACACATTTAAAGACATCATTCAATACCTAATTGACTTGGGGGCCATCAAGCTTGATAACCCCCTTGCTCAACAAAACCAAAACCTTGGTGTTTTTCAAACACCACTTCCACACCATGAGGAGGTGCAACCAAATATGAGAGGGACTTGTTGGAGGTAAATTTGACTCAACTTTGAAACCCCCAAATTTAAATTTTTTGTTTCAATAAAAATATTCATAATGCTGGTCACTTCTTTAGTTGGTGTGAGTTACTTGAATTTTCATTGGTTGGTCTGATGAAGTCTAACCTTGGGTGTTAATAATGTGTGCCTCTTTTTATTACTCAAATATCTCAAAAGGAATAGGGTAAAGTTTTATTAATTCAATCTCTAAAGTCAAAATCTGACCTTCGTATAATAATTTTCCTTGGGCTTAAACCAACCAATAAACCTTTGAGTTCTAAGGTGTTTAAAAGTGATTTAATTAAACATCGTGGTCTAAAAAAACTTAAGTTATACTTGAGGGTATGCACCCGATTTAATTAAAATACGAGCACCTTAGATCTAATCCAAGGGTTGTGCTCGATTTAGGTTTAATCTAACGGTTGTGCCCCGATAAACCAATTAAATATTAAATCAATAGTCAAATCCTATTAAATTTATAACCTACAGTAAAAAATTATTAAAACCCATGCAACTCTGCCAATCTGGATGGATGTACTTGAATTAGGCCAAATTCGATAGCTGCGCTATCTCCGAAAAGTCAAAAATTTAAACAAAGTCATCATAGGTCAAAGCTGCCAGTTAAACAACGAGCAACTCTGATAGATCGAATGATAGCACTCGAGTGAGCTCAAGATCGATGTTTGCACTTGATTTAATTAAACCACATGTTAAAATACCATGGTCAAAAAGGAATTAATAATGCTCTCCCTTTGAAATAATCATCGAGCAAGATGGATAGATTGGACGTCAGCACTTTATCTAGACCTGATCCAATGGTGGCACTCTTACAAAGGTGCATTAAAAAGGTTGAAGGAAATCAACGATCACACTGACACCAATGAAGATCTAATGGTCGCACTAAAATCTAATTCTAAAAATATGAACGATAATGTATCGAGAAATGCGAAGGTAAAGACAAAATTAATTATGTTTTAGTAAGGGTATAATATGTTGCTAATTTCCCCCCTTTTGGCTTAAACTAGGATTAATCAAATCATACATCCCTTTTGACTAATGAATATCTAGATTTCAGAAGATATAATGACAACACTAGAACCTGATCGAAGATCAATGATGGCAAAAGAGTCAAAGCAAAACCAAAGGATTAAATAACATGAATATCTGATGGTGGCACTCATCTCCACTCAGATCTGATGGTGCACACGGTTAAAGGTAGACTAACAATCACACAAGTCCCTACACATCGATGGTTGCACTAATCCTCCTTAGGAAATTTTATGGTAGCACATAAATCAAAATATTAAGTGATGAATCAACCATCGGGATCTAACGATAGCGCATCATCTAGAGCAAGAAGATCCGACGGCTGCAAACAAGTCAAAGTCAACATGATAAAATACAAATGAGATTAAACCAATAAGCATCTTCTGATAGATCCAATGGATGCACACTATTTCGAATTGATCCAACGATAGTGCAGAATCTAAATATCAAAGGTTACAGTAGAATATGAGTACATCCAACGATTGCGATCGATCACGGTTGACTCAGAGAAGCTAAATATTTCTAAAATAATAATAGCAGGCACTCACACCAAGAACCAAATCTTATGGAAATCTCGAGGGTGATTGCTGCCTAAGTGAAATATAATCAATCCCAAATATTTAGTAATTGTTTGGGTCCGAGGTGGCATGAGATTCGAAATAGAAGCCATCCCCATTTCACATCTCTAGTCCACGTTAGAAGAAAAGGGTTCCAATGACAAATAGCAAAAGTTTTAATGATTAAATGAACACTAATCAAAAGGCCCCAAAGCACGTAGGATGAAAGACGTTACCTATCAAAAATGCTCAACTATAGAAAAAGGACGTGTTGGCAAAATTTCTTTGGCTGATTTTAAATAGAAGTTGGTGGCGTCGTGTTGATGACAAAACATGTGAGTTTATTGAACCCATTCTGCCACCTTTTATATGAGCTCACAAAACCAGTGAAGGCTACTACCCTGGTGAGCTAAGAGTAGAAGTTGATACACAAGAAGTATGGAGAGAAGAGGATTTTTCAAGATTTATAGTCGTAGAAGGACCCGACTTGCTATCGTGAGATAAATGGCATCATGGGGAGACATTTTTGTACCAAAAGACACTAGGGAGGCTGTAAGATTTATCACAGATAGGTCACCATACTCTGTGATCTTTGGCCCACATATTCTCGACAACACCATGTATGAATTTGCTCAAAAATGTGGAGCTGATAAAAGACCTACCCCAGCGCAATAGTACGAGATCGACAATGTATGTATCATGAGCTTTGATTGTGCTATAGAGAACGATGAACAAACCCCATGTATAATGGCTTATTTGTTTTACAAAGTACAAACATTGCATTACAAGGGTTTCCCCAAAAATAACAGATGGAATAGTAACCTCAGGAAGCTAGTATATCTGAAGGTTTACTTCTCTTCATATTTTATGGCATGGCTCACAATGGCGTATAACGAAAAAAAAAGAACAAGAACATTCCGAGACAATAAGGATCGGCCGATGTTCAATATTAAAGTCTAGCACATTAAAAAAGTTTTCAAATTGATAGAATATACCACCCTTCTGGTAGAAAAGGTAATTGAACACCAATATCAAATGTTTATAGATATGGAAGTGTTTAAAAAATCGTTTGATACTTGTATCGCTCCAAATTTTTTGCATCCCTACCTTCAGGCTATTGGATCCGTGCCCAGAAGGAGGATGGGAAAAGGATGATGCGGTACCTCGGACGAGAGGACTTTACGAAGGTCCCGCCTCTCAAGGGAGGTGTATTTTGGTGATTTTTCGACGGATGGTGGGTTCACCAGGAAACATTTAATGGCGCTTCCACGCCTAGGTTTTGGAATGTGTTTAGATGAGTTCGTTTTGATCTTAAACATTCATCCTAGGTTTGGCCGAATGAATCTAAATTAAACTACATGAAAATGCAATTTTCATGAATACAACAAACAAATTTGAAAGCAAAAAATAGAGAATTTACAGGAGGAAAACGGGGAATACCTGATCCGGATGTCTGAAGAAGATTCTGACGTTTGAGGCAGTCTGGATCGTCTGGAATTCGACAGAATCGCCTGCAATCTGACAGAATCATCCGAAAACTGACAGATTCATCTGGAATCTGACAGAATCGTCTGAGACTGACAGAATCATCCGAGATCTGACGAATTCGTCAGAAACCTGCAAAACAAAAAATAGATGCAAAATACAAGAAATCCTACTGTGCAAACAGAGGCAAATTACACCAAATAGCAATATGAATACTGAACAATATTTAAGAATAGAAATTAAAGCAAATTACCGTACTTAAATGACAAAACATGATCTTAATATGCAATCTAGGCTAAATGGGTGAACTCCAGATGCAAAATAATGTAAAAACTGAATAAATTGTCTAATTTGAAGCATAAGATGACAGAGAAAAAGGTGAGAAAAACAAACTCCGTGCACCGATTGCCTCGATGTGGATTGCAATCGAGATCGTCTCGCATCGCACGAAATCGTCTCGTATTTGACAGGATCGCCTCCGATCTGGACAGAGTTCATTGGCGACGATGGGTGCTGGCTCCGGTTGAAAAATAATGCTGTACCTGCAACAAAATAATATGAAACTAATGCAAATGCAAAGTAGGGATGTTTCAACGTAGGGGGAATCAATTTACCAAGAATTTCAGCCAGGGGTTGGGGAGGGAAAATCCTAGAGGTTAAATAGGCTTAGAGGGAGTAGGTAGGAGGTTGGAGATCATCCCAATTTGGGAGATCTCCAACGGGGGAGGGTCCCAACGGCGCAGACACGCTTCTCGCCCGGATTGGAGACCCGTTGGAACAGATTCCAACTATGCAAATTCAGTTTTGCGACAAGATCGTCTCGGACGTCCTAGTCCGGACGAAATCGTCAAATCTGGGGCGATATCGTCTGATCGGCGACGATATCGTCAAACGGTCAAAACAACCTCTAAAATTGGCACGAAAAAGGGGGAAACGGAATACCCGACGGTTAACGGGCGGTTTGGGAGGTTAAATTTGATTTTAAAATTATTTACTAAGGTGAATGTAAATTTTATAATTTTATTGCGCCAATTTTAGGGTGCTACATTTTGCCCCCTCTTTAGCGAATTTTCCGAAGAAAATGCGTTAAAGATGAGTTCTTCTCGATCTACGAGAAAGCAAAAAATGATACCCATTTTTAGGCGACGATTCTTGGTCGAATCGTACGACGACTTACTATGGTGCCCCCTCCGTGTTTTTACCCAAATCGAACGTTTGAGGTAAAAACGCGAAAAAGCACAAAATTATTGTTGAATAAAATTAGGAAAAATAGGGTAAAACCCTAATTCATTGTTACTGTTCATTTTTCTGGTTTTAGAGCTCTGAAGCAAAAAATGGTCGAGACAGCGCACATATCTGCAGAGGTCCGACGCGGTCTACGGGTAAGGGTCTAAACTTAGTTTAGAACTGATTTAATTTGAATTGACATGCTTTTTAGATAATTTTTAGGTGAATTTTGAGCATCGCGGCCGTTTTTGGGCCGTCGACGTCGTCGGGACGAAATCGTCCCGATTTCGACGAAATCGTCTCAATTTCGGCAATTTTGCCCGAGGGCGAAATCGTCGAAAGGGGGACGATTTCGTCAAATTAGAGACGATTTCGAACTACGAAATCGGAGACGATTATGCTCAAATTTGGGACGATATCGTCCAATAGTGGGCGATATCATCAATTGCAAAAAATTGAATTTTTAACTTGCATTATTGATTACTTGAATTATTGATTAATGATTTGTTTATTGTTTTTTTGTTTATGTTTGCAGAGAGGATTACTAAAGAGCAGGGAGTGGAAATATGGAGGTTTGAGAGATGACTTGGCCGCTCTGACACAGGCAGAGCGAGATCAGCTGGCACAGGCCGGCTTGCAACATGTGGCGGAGATGCCACAAGTATCCACGGACATGGGGCTTCTAACAGCCCTAGCAGAGAGGTGGTATCCGGGTTCTTCCTATTTTTGGCTACCGACAGGGGAGATGGCTCCCACACTAGAGGATGTATGGAGGATTCTGAGAATCCCCATACAAGGACGGCTCATCACTCCTACGGCCAATCAGGGCCACGCTATGGGACGGTTATGTGGTGACCCGAGCTTCACCCTGGAGAAGGGCGAAGTTAACATCGAGGCACTACGCCAGATGCCTGGGGCATCTACACTCACACGAGTTCTAGCTGGGGTAGTTGGTGGACTTCTGCTGTGCCACCAGAGCGGGTGCAGGGTACCATGGATGCTCGCAGATGTGATCTACGATATGCGGGACCATGGGTACAGGTTTGCTTGGGGCAGCTTTGTACTATGCCGATTGTACAGGATCCTGTATGGGGTCGTGTACAAGGGCGGGCGATGTCTGGTCATGACATCGCTCCTACAGGTTTGGTGCTGGGAGCACATTGCAGTGCGGAGGCCGATAGGGCTTCCACTGATAGGGGTGGATGGGGAGAGGCCCCGAGTCTTCTACTGGTGGCTCCGAAGAGGGTCACAGCGATGGATCGACCTACCGATGTCCCGGAGGCTACTGGATGACCTAGTCCCGGACCAGATCACCTGGAGGCCATGGAGAGGGCACCCAGGGTGGGCCGAGGATGGACAGGAGCTGGCTCGCATCAGGCGAGTCTGCTGGTTGAGGATGGAGAGGGGAGAGGTGGAGCTCCACCGCTACGACCGAGTTTTGAGGCAGTTCGGTCTACAACAGGGGATCCCATCTCTCAAGGATTACGAGTTTTCCCGGACTGTCCGGGATAACACCACTGTTAGCGGGGCTCCTGACATGCAACGGTTCTGGAGTCAGGACGCAGACGATGCCCCCATCCAGCCAGTGGATGGGGACGACGCGAGGGTAGCCGACGGCTACGATGCCTGGTACGCAGGCATCCGCCCTCCTCGGATGACGAGGGCTCAGGGTCCGATTCATGCGGTTGTGCGTCGGATAGGGAGGCGGCGCCAGGCAGCGATAGAGGCGGCCCAGGGTCACGACGGGAGAGAGCAGAGGAGGCCACAGGCATAGGAGAGGCCACGACAGCGGGAGAGGAGGGAGGAGAGACCCCCATCTCCATAGAGGCCACCATCGCCCGATAAGGGCAAGGGTGTGGACACAGGAGAGAGTAGCGAGATGGCTACTCTCCGGGCAGAGAGAGATCGTCTGTAGGCTCAGGTGCAGACGCTACAGGATGCGGCTGCACGACACCATGCTGAGGTGTCACAGCTACGGGATGAGATTGCACGCCTCAGGGCACGGGGCGGAGGGGCGAGCTCAGGAGAGTTGACACGGGCTATCGCCCAGTTGACATTCTATTAGACACTGTACTTCCAGCTGGTGCCATAGGTAGATAGACTACCCCTGCCAGCTAACATCGCAGATCCGATCAAGATCGGGTCATCGAGGACCACGTCCCGATCGAGGACTAGGACTACACAGACTGCGATGGGGCCACCTCGTCCACCTCAGGGCGGGGGAGGAGATGAGGCAGAGAGCTCGAGGGGCTCTCGAGGCTAGAGGGCTGCACATTGATGTTGTATTATATATATTTTTTTGTTTGATAGAGGATTGAGTATGCCGAGGTACAGATTGTGGCATACCAATCCAGTTTTGATGATGTACATATATTTGTGACATATATAGATGAGATATTTTTGATCATATGACTTGTCTTATGTGATGCTTATGATGCTTTTATGTTTGATTGATTGATTTCATGTGATTATGTCGGTGGATATATTATAATTGGAATGTCATGCTTGTAATATTTGAAATGAAATAATCCGATGTAACAATTTGGTTGTTTGTAATGAAAATGTGATAAAAATAAAAAGAGACTTCTAACAATAATTTCAAAGGACATTGTCGCTATTATAGACCATTTCATGGAGTCGCCGCTCACTCGGTCGTCAAGCTAGTCCCATTTATAGAAATATTGTTAAAAGTAAAAAGAGTGCTTAAGAGACTGTCTTAAGACTTTGGTGCAATAGTGCAAATGATGATGATGATGATGATTTGTTTTCAGATTTCCATGAAAATATTATGCATGAAATATTTTAAAATGATTTTCGCTAGGCATAAATTCCTAAGTGTGATAAATTTTTTGGATAATTCCCTAGGAATTATACCATCATTGCAAAATTTAAAGGTTGACATAATGATATGAAATAATGAAAATGTGTTTGCTGTTGAAAAGCATAATTTGTGTAACATAATGAATTAAGTCATATGGTTTTCATGATTTTTGAATAAATGGAAAATAAAATTGGTACAATGGTTTGCGCTAGGCATAGAATATGTAGGTATAGACTTATACCATCATCGCGAAAATCAAAGAAAAATAGATAGTTTTATTGCATGGTTGATTTTTTGATGAACATAAAAGATGAAAATGAGGACTTGCGCTAGGCATACAATTCCAATTTTGGTTTTGGAACTATACCATCGTCGCGAAAGTCGACACGATATATATGATATGTTTTGAAAGAAATTTTTGATTTTTCTATTATATAGTTGTCTTTGTGGTAAACAACTGTACTTGATTTATTCCAAACAAGTTGCAAAAAAATAATATTTCAAAGTATTTTGAAGACAAAAGTTAGATTTATAAGGAATCCCATGTGCATATGTGCATTCATTTCCGATCTTGATTTATCCTAATGATAAACAAAATCTCTCAAATACAAATGTGTGTGCAATTGCATTGTTCATTTACCAGCTTTGAGCAAGATACTATGATACAAGTGATTTGAAGAAACCAAATAAATGTTCATTAACCATGATGTAGATGCATATAACCATATTAGACTACTATGTAGATCGGATTATCAAGAGCTAGCTAATCCATAAGCAGACATAGGTCTGTACAAAAGAAGGTCGCTAATGTGACAGACATATCGCCACGCTAGGAGTTACCCAAGGCCAAGCAAAGTTGGGCACAAACCACCTGTTATGGGGCTTACCTCACAGTTTTCGAATAATTGAGAATTCCAGGGATTCAAGCTCATCAACCCTTCTTTTCTTTTCAAAGGGTAGGGAAAGGGATTTTATTGCTTTCTTGCTTTCTTTTGAACTTTGCATATTTTTCTTTTGTATTTCTTTTGCTTGATAATGCTTGGAACATTGCTATAATGATATAAAAGAACATTTCTCTTTTCTCTTTTTCTTGAATTTTTCTTTTCTTTTTCTTTTTCTTTTTCTTTGCTAGGGATACTTGCTCAGATTAGCTGTAGAGCAAGGGATTTTTATTCTGGGTAGGGGTGAGCTTGTCCTTTTGCCAATTCTCAAAGATTCTAGACCATGTGCATGATAGGATAGCAGGGGAAACTTTTCGCTCAAGAAATCAGTTCTACTATGTAGCAAAACATGGAAATTACAAATATAATCATTTTATTGTGAAAAGATGTGCTTGGTTTAAGTAAATAACAAGATCAATTCTCTATGCTCAAACTTTATTTAATTGACTTTTGTGGACTTTGATATAAGAGAGATTAGTAATCATGCCAGATAAAATCAAGATATTTATTGTTGTGAGTGTGCTAGTGAGGGATGCCAAATAAATGCTAATTTTATCCAAAATAAGTTGAAACATATAACTGCAATAATTGTAAGAAAATATATATAAACATTTTTGAGAAGTTTTGAGAATGTTGACTCTCTCTTTCTTTCTGTATATTGTTTTATTTTGGTTTCGAAAGAGTCAAGCATATAGCTGTTTTTAGATTTTGATTTTTGTTTTGAGCAAAAAGAATTTAACAAGTGCTTTAAATAAATGCAATAGATAGTTTTGAAGATTTTTAGAGATTTATGAATGTTTTTTTTTTTTTTGGTGTTTTTGAATTTTTTTTTTTTGAAAGAAATACAAAATATATACATGGATGAAATGACCAAATTTATGCATAATAACGTTTAAGATGCAAAATATTCATGGGTTCTTTAAGTTCTTTACCATCTAAGGTAGATAATTTATATGCTCCTGATTCAAATTTAGCAATAATGATGTATGGTCCGAGCCAGTTGGGCTCAAATTTACCTTTAAGTTCTTTGGTTGCATTTGTATTTTTTTTATTTTCTTTTAAAACAAGGTCGCCAATCTCAAAGGATCGATGACGAACTCTCTTAGCATATGATCTTTTAAGCTTGTTTTGGTAAGCACGGAGATGCTCCAAAGCATTGATGCATTTTTCATCGAGGAGTTCCAACTGACTGAGTCTACCAGCACGATATTCATCTCCTACTTCGGTATCTTGAAGTAGCAGAGCCAAAGAAGGAACTTCCAATTCAAATGGAAAAACTGCTTCAACACCATATACCAAAACAAATGGTGAAGTGCCCGTGGGGGTTCGAACACTAGTTCGATAAGCCCACAAGGCTGGATATAATTGAATATGCCAGTCACGGCCAGTTTTATTGACTAATATTTTGAGAATTTTGATTAAAGTTTTGTTAGATGCTTCTGCTTGACCATTACCCTGAGGATAATAGGGGTGGACCAACGATGTTGAATCTTATATTTTTGACATAATTTTTTAACATCTTTATTTTTGAAAGGAGTTCCATTGTCAGAGATGAGGTTGGCAGGAATTCCGAACCTGCAAATAATTTGATTAAAAATAAATTTAGAAACTTGTGTGCCAGTGCAAGAAGCTAAAGGCATAGCTTCAACCCACTTCGTGAAATACTCAGTGGCAATTATGATGAACTTGTGTCCATCAGATGACACAGGATTGATTTTGCCAATAATATCCAAGCCCCATTTAGAAAAGGGCCAAGGAGATGAAATAGCCTGCAACTCTTGTGCAAGCGCATGGACAAGGTCAGCATGTTTTTGACACTTGTCGCAATGGCGCACATACTCATGTGCATCCGTTTCCATGGTAGGCCAAAAGTATCCTATCCGAAGGAGCTTTTTAGCAATGACACTACCACTAAAGTGTCCTCCACAAGATCCATCGTGGGCTTCACTCAAGGCTGATTTAGACTCATCTCGAATTTAAACATCTTAATAGGATACCTTCAAAAGATCTCCTATATAAAGTATTGCCAATTATTACAAATCGACTTGCTCGTCGACGTAATAACCGACGCTGGTTTCGATTAGAATTAGCAGGGAAAGTCCCATTTTGGAGAAAATCAAATATGTCAGTATACCAAGGTTCAGGAGTAGTTTCATTGATTAGAAACACATCCAAAGGCTCTAAGCATGACTTATTTGAAGTGGGTTCCTGGAGTCGACGAATAATGATAGTGGCATATTCGTCGTCTAACTCCAAGGGCAAGAGAGATGCAACGGTGGCCATAGCGTCGGCTGCACGGTTGCTAGTCCGAGGAATGGCTTCCAAGGTAACTTGATCAAACAAGGACATTAGTTGTAAAACATAGGCCTTATATGGGCGAAGTTTATCATCTCTGGTCTGATAAACTTCATTAATTTGGTTTATAACCAATTGGGAATCCCCAAAAACTAAGAGGTTTTTAATTTTTAGCGCTAAAGCAGCTCGTAATCCAAGGATTAGAGCTTCATACTCAGCAAGTATTGTTGGTGCAAGCAAAGGTCAGTTTGAAGGACAGAGGAATAAGATGTTTTTGCGGAGATATTAAAATAATACCCGCACCAGCCCCACTCATGCATCGGGCTCCATCAAAGTATAAGGACCATTGTTCAAGATGGTCTGCCTCTAATTGAAGGCATTCATCATGAAACTCGATAATGAGGGGATGAGTAGACTCTAAGGGTGCAACAACTAATTGATCTGCTATGATTTGACCCTTAACAAACTTCTGTCCTATGAATGTGAGATCAAACTCGCTTAGAGCAAGAACCCACTTGGCTGTGCGACCCGATAAATAAGGTCGACTCATGAGATATCTTAAGGGATCATATTTGGCAATGACATACGTTTTTTGACTAAGCATATAATGTCATAATTTTTGCGTAGCAAAAATGACTGCTAGACATAGCTTCTCTAACGCTGTATAGCGGGTTTCATAACTGATGAAGGTTCGGCTAATGTAATAATTAGCACGTTCTCATTTTTCATCATCGAGTTGAGCTAACATAGCTCCTAAGGCAGAATCTGAAGCAAAAATATAGAGGAGAAATGGGCGATCAGATTTAGGCGGTGAAAGCACCGATGGGTTAAGGAGATATTGTTTGAGAAGTTCAAAAGCTTCTCTACATTCTGTGTCCCAATTGAAAGGGACATCCTTCTTAAGAAGTTTGAGAAAAGGACCAGTTTTGTCCGCCAGCTTATCAATGAAGCGACGGATAGCTTGAAGTTTACCCTGTAAACTTCGTAATTCAGATATATTAGTAGGTGCGGGCATATCGGTGATAGCCGCAATTTTGAGAGGGTCAATTTCGATACCACGTAAAGAAACTAAAACCCCCAATAGTTTGCCGGACTTAACTCCGAATATACATTTTGCTGGATTTAATCGAATGAGATATTCTCGTAATCGATTAAAGACTTTTCGCAAATCATCCAAATGATGATCTTCAATAAGAGAGCGAGCTATAATATCATCTACATAATCATGTAGGATATCATGCATCATATCATGAAAAATGTAGGTCATAGCTCGTTGATAAGTTGCACCTGCGTTCTTTAAGCCAAATGGCATCACTTTCCAAGAAAAGGTACCCCAGGGGGTAATAAAGGCTGTTTTAGCCTGGTCTTCAGGAGCTATCCGAATTTGATTATAACCGGAGAATCCGTCCATTAAGGACATCATCCCACTTTCGACAATAAAGTCAATAATTTGATCCATGTTTGGAAGAGGAAAGTCGTCTTTAGGGCATGCAACGTTGATATCTCTAAAATCGATGCAAACTCTAACTTTGGTAGCTTCTTTCTTGGTGACTCGGAACTACATTTGAGATCCATTCAAGGATAATCAATAGCTTGTATAAAGATAACATTCAGGAGTTTTTCTAACTCCCCTTTGACTAGCAAAGCCACTTTGGGATGCATTTTTCTAAGTTTTTGTTTAACCGGTTTAGCATCCGGATGGACCACTAGATGATGCATGACTACATAAGGGTCTAGACCTGGCATATCTTCATATGTCCAAGCGAAGACATCTTCATACTCTTTAAGGAATGCAATGTATTGTTCTTGTTTTTCTTGACTTAGTTCTGCTCCAATATTGATTATGTGAGGATTGTCCTCAGCTCCAATATTAATTTTAATGACATTTTCTACCTCCATGTGTAGATCTCTTTCAAAATTAGGTGGGGCGGGTGAAACGCCCAACTCTTGTAATTCTTGTAAAGTTAATTTAGATAAGTCATCTTGAGGATTAGTGGTCTCAAGCTGAGCTATGGTTGGTATAGAACCATCAAAATAAAATCCATTGTGCAACATCTCTTCAACAGAGACATCATGGAAGATATCTCCTTCCAACTCTTCATCGTGGTCAACAATCATTTCAGGGTAGGCTATGGATAGCATGTTGCATGAAAATGACTGATTTTTAAGAGGCAAATCAACATGCCTATCCAAATAATCTTGATAGCATATGAGGTGATCATCATCCTCAAAAGGAAAGGGTTGTCCCTTACTAGGAAATAGGCCCACACCACAATGGGCAGGCCACGGTTCTACCTCGAAAGGTTCTTTCATGCCATTTTGGAAAGGTCCTAAGCCTTTCCCTTCATATCCCATTTTAAGCATCATGGGTTTAGCTTTAATATAATCATTGGTAAAATAACACCGAGCGTATCCTTCATGGTGAGTTTTGATATTCCGAGGGATTCTTCCCCACTCATATCCTTTATAAATGAAGGCACAACTCCCGACTTGGTAAGTACTTCCCATAGGTTGTGGGAGGCCCAAAGTACGAGGAGATGGCGGCAATTTATTTAAAAGGTTTGAATCTTGCATGAAAGCATTCATTTTTTCTGATATTAAGGTTGTAGATAAATCGGTAAAAGTTCATCGTAAAGGGCATAAGATGTAGAAGGTTTATTACCTATGTCTTGAGATGTGGAAGGGATGATAGATGTGTCTAGAGGTTTTGAATTTGTAGGGGTAGTAGTTGAAGAATTGGTTGTAGATTTGAAATCTTTTTGAGGTTCTAAAGTAATTTGTTTAGAGGGTTGTTGATCTATATAGGAGGATGAAGTTAATGGAGGGGAACTCGGTGAAGTTATGGGTTTATGTTTCACAGTTTTAGATGAAAAAGAAGAACTAGGATGTGTGGATGACAGAGCAGGGCAAAATTGCACTCCAACAGGTTCTGCCAAAGCACACATATCAAAAGGTCTAGGGTCACCGTGAATAGTGACCAACTGATTTTTAAACTCAAATTTAACACATTGGTGTAAAGTTGATGGGACCGCTCGCATGGCGTTGATCCAAGGGCGACCCAAAAGTATATTGTACGATGCTGGGCAATGTACAATGAACACGGTTGTTTCTAGGGTTCTAGGACCAACTTGCAATGGGAGGGTGATAACTCCACACGTTTCTTGTGTTTCGTCATTAAAAGCTTTGATAATCATATCAGTTTTCTTCATTTCATCACTTCTAAAACCAAATCGTTGGTAGAAGTCAAAGGTGCAAATGTTTAGAGATGAGCCATTATCAATCAAAACTCGTTTGACAGCTACATCCCCAATTAAAGCAGTAATGTATAAGGGATTGTCCTTATGTAAACTGTGTTGTGGGATATCTTTATCCCGAAAATCAATACAATCAATCTCTCGAGTGATGATAGTATTGGCCATAGCTTCAGGTTGAATGTTTTGAGGCACCATCATTTGGCTCAATGTAAGCATCAACTCATCCCTATGGGTGGGAGAGGATCTTAATAAATCTAAGAGGGAAATTCTGGCCGTGGTATTAGACAATTGCTCATTAATGCTGTAAGGGGGTTTAGGTTGAACAATAGGAGCATGATTCCCTTTATTTGGGTTTTTCAAAATGAATGGAGCTGATCCATCGTTCGGTTTGGTTCTTGTTGGGAATTTTGAGCTTGTTGTCGAGTGACGACTCCGATGGTACCTACAATGTTATAGTGACGACGTTGAAACGGTCTCGGTTGAGAATTTATGGCTTGTTCATAGGGAAGGACTACATTAGAAGAAGGTCGAGTAGTGACTCTTCTGGGGAAATGGTTCTTCCGGAACATTAGCATCTCGTGATAGAGTTGAATAGGATCTGATTCATTTTCAGAACTATTCGATTGATTGAATAGTGTCTACTTCACTTTCACTATCTGACTCTATATCACTAGAATCA